>JAULUF010000035.1:8487500-9912500 GCA_031834385.1 Semotilus atromaculatus | reverse complement strand
TTTCTTAGGATCATTGAGACCCCACGAGGTGAGATCTTGCATGGAGCCCCAGTCCGAGGGAGATTGACAGTCATGTTTAGCTTCTTCCATTTTCTAATGATTGCTCCAACAGTGGACCTTTTTTCACCAAGCTGCTTGGCAATTTCCCCGTAGCCCTTTCCAGCCTTGTGGAGGTGTACAATTTTGTCTCTAGTGTCTTTGGACAGCTCTTTGGTCTTGGCCATGTTAGTAGTTGGATTCTTACTGATTGTATGGGGTGGACAGGGGTCTTTATGCAGCTAACGACCTCAAACAGGTCCATCTAATTTAGGATAATAAATGGAGTGGAGGTGGACATTTTAAAGGCAAACTAACAGGTCTTTGAGGGTCAGAATTCTAGCTGATAGACAGGTGTTCAAATACTTATTTGCAGCTGTTTCATACAAATAAATAGTTCAATAATCATATATTGTGATTTCTGGATTCTGGATATTTTCATGATTTGTGTAAATCCAACTGTAAATCCATACATATATATTGTAAATATAAATACTGTATATTTGTATACACAGACACAGACACACATATATATTATGTAAACACAGACTTTTATGTTAGATGTGATTAATTGCGAAAGCCTGCTCGAAATGAGTTTTGAGGGGTATCTTCTTGTGCAAACGCTGCCTGCGAATTCATTGCCTGATTGGGTAGCAAGGCAAAAAGCTTAAACTTTCGGACACAGGCTACAGCTTGTATTTATGAGCAAGTCAATAAATAATTTACTCTGTCGATTTGTTCAATAACACAGATTTATTCAGGAACAAAACGTCCCTGCTGCGTGTTGCTTGTGATGCGCAACGGCTGATTCTGCTTTGATTTTAATACTATTTTCTTTAGATTAACATAACCATCAAGGTATCTGGACACATTGTGTCTTAAATGTAAGTTAATCAGTGTAAACGTCTTGTTTTCTGAACTGTTGTATAAATATTACACAGTTGTGTTGTTGGTCTGAATGTCAACACATCTGATATTGCTGAATCACATCATCCGTGCTACTGATTTTCTTAACAACAGTGCTCCGGTACGTGTAATATTGCTTCGATATATGTGTGTCATTGTAATTGTGGAAAACCCAACTCATTCTTCCCAGCATAATCAATGTATAATGCATGATTGTGTTCTGAGCAAGATTTATATATTGTGAGGAAAACAAACATCCCTCCAAAAAACCTCCTCGAATTTTTGTCAAAAACAAACCCTGCATCAACTAATCCACTATGATGAATCAGTTCATGTTTGTATACGTAACAGATGACCTTGACAAGCCAGTGCTTCCTCTTTCTAGAGCACAGTTCACTTTCAGGAATGCAGCTGACATGATGCCTAATCCAGATCAAAATCCAGATTGGCATGCCTCTAGGATACAGCTCCATAGTGGGACAGAGCCAAGCCGATTACCAAGGGTATGAAATATATGCTGGGAATGAAGGCTTTATGATACCACACAGGCACCTTTACAGTTCAGTGCACTTGGTGTAGAGGTTGTCATGACGCATAACAATTCTGTAGCCAAATTCTGTTGGATTCTGTTCATATCATCCATGAAGGAGTCCATAAAGACGCAGTCAAACGAAATGAAATCCTTCATGTTCATAATGCTGATACTTTAAAGCAGGTAGTGAATTATTTTAATCAGTCTACAAACAGCAGTTACTGGCCTTATTTGATAAATGCAAAGAGCTGATTTGTTCCACTCGCTGTGTGTGTTTGTGTCAAAACAAGTTTCACCTTGTAGAGGAATACAGCAGAAGACATGAGATTAGGGGCTTGACTGTCGGTAGGAGGGTTTTGGAGAATGCGCTTGTTTCTCTGCGAGAGCATTAAGGAATGTTTTAGCGGGTAAACACACTGTCAGTATCCGTTTGAGTGTTCAGAGCTGACATCCCTCTCTAGGGCACTTAGGAACAGTGATTATGCACCCTCACACACACCGACCTTGAGACAAAGCCCAGAATGCTTAAGCTCGACAAAACATCTGATGACTCCGGAGATGTTTTGATGGACAATATTCTGAGTGGTGCAAGATTAATGATATTTCTCATTGAAGATGATGCCTAAAATAATGTGCCATCAAAGCTAGATCGCATGACGAGTTACAGGATTCTGTCGTTAATGGATGTGTCTGGATTTGGACAATTTTGAAAGCTTTTCGGAAGAAATGCCCCCATCTCCACCTCTCTATGCAGCTGGGCTTTCATAAGGGTTCATTCACAGACGGGCATGCTGGGTGTTTGTATACACACATTTGCTCTGTGTAATGATGATTAGGATGATGAATATGCAGCATCTGTATAGAAATATCTGTGTAGAGTTGATTAGATATTAAAACAATGAAATTCAATCAGCTGTGTGCGTGTGTGTGGTTTGGGATTTTCTAAGTGCCCTGCAGTGGATCCTCAGCTGTTTATGCTCTGTGACAAGCGAAACCAATTTAACCTTCATTTAGCATAACCTCTACAGATGTGAGCTCTTTTTCAATCACCCTTTCTCTCTTTCTCTCTTTTATGAATGTTTTGTTCTGACATTCATCTCATCAAAACTGATGCAAATGAGAAGCGAAACCATTTTCTTGGAAACAGTCAAAGCGGGTGAGGGCAGGGTGGTGAGTTTTCTGATCTCTGTAGACATTTTCCCTGCAAGCAGTACAAATCTCTGACCTTCTCATCCTAGTAGAAGTTTTCAGCACGATTTCTGTCTGTCAGATGGTTTAAGCGGAAAGACCAGAGGCGTTGTAGAGTGCACATAATTCTAACATAGAAATATGACTTTAAAAAATCTTTAATTTATTTACTAAATAAAGGCCTCATTAGAGAATGAGGACACTGATACGGTGGATCAAAAGTGAGTGTTATGGTCATACATAAGCATCTATGAGGGTTTAATAATTGATAACTGAATTGCAATCACATCAGTGTGTGTGTGTCTGTATGTGAGTTTGTCTGAGCAGGTTATTGCTGATTCAACAGAGCATGCTTTTGGCAACATTAAAATTGCAGTCTGTTCATGTTCGTTTGAGCAGGACTCAGCTTGTTGTTCCTTTTGGCAAAGAACTGTAATATTTCCAAGAGTGATAATATGTGTTGGGCAGGAGGGCCGGTTTTTAATCTATCAGTGGTCCTTTTACTTTACCTTTTACTATCTGTGATGCCACAACTTTTACACTCAGTATTTTCAGCACACACTAAAAAAGAAAATCCAGTTAAACCAGACTTTAAATCCTTGTCGTTATTTTCAATTTCATTATTTTCAATTACTATAATGCTATTAAGAAAATCGTTTTTAGCAGAATGACAATAAAAAAAGCCTGCAAATAATAGATATTTATATAAACTTTATTACAAAAAAAAGTATCAACTTTTACATTGTTACAAAAATGTCTATTTCAGCTGTTCTTTTGAACTTTCTATTCATCAAAGCTGAAAACAATGCATAACTCTTATCACAAAAATATTAAGCTGCTATTAACTATTAAACTTAATGTTTTCAACATTGATAATAGTTTCTTGAAAAGTTTCTTGACCACCAAATCAGCATATTGTAATGATTTGTGAAAGATCATGTGACACTGAAGACTGGAGTAATGGATGCTGAAAATGAAAATTTTGTGCAATCACAGGAATACATTACATTTTAAAATAAATTCACATAAAATAGTTATTTGAAATTGTAATAATACTCATAGTATTATTTTCACTGTATTTTTAACCTTTGTGAGCATAAGAGACTTCTTTCAAAAACATTGAATAATCCTACCAACCCTACATTTTTTACCAGTCACATACGCTCCAAACGCCTCATTTAGGTGTTCTGAGAGTCTGTGTGAGTGTGTGTGATCATAGGGGTGGCAGTTTTAATGTCAGTGGGACGGTAGTTTGGCCTGGAGGCATTAATGAACTGAAAGTGAGCACTGAAGGGTTAATATTAGAGAGGATGGGGTCTGATAAGGGTTAATGCAATATGGCTCTGGCATGTGTGTATATGTGTCCTTGTGTCCGGAGGCTGTACTGGTATAATTGAGTAGGGATTTCATTGCTCGTGTCCAACAGCAGGACAGTCCCAGTGGCTCTGCATGAACACACACACATACACACACAGGCCCTTCACACAATGTTCCTTAAGAGCACACCAAGCATACCCTCTCAATGTCAGGCTTTTAGCCAGCAGCATTAAGCTTGAAAGAATTCATATCAGATTTGGGAATAGACCCACTAAGAATGCAGAAGGGAATGTAGGAAGTTCACAAAACCAATTGAAAGCCTTTATATGTGATATGTCACTGGTGAACAATAGATTTGTGTGTTCAATGGCACAGGAACAAAAAACAAGTTCATCACCAAGTATTAAGGTGACAGGCTGCCGTGAAAATCAATAGGAGCCACTTGTGCTTCAAGACAAGTGAAGAAAGGGAATGTAATGACCGTGATTAGCACTGACTATAGATTATGCAGTGATGCTGCATTCACTAACCAATGAAAATGCACCTTCCAGAGAGTCAAACATGACTGAGAAAGAAACATGGAGGATCAGTGTACAGATGTCTTTCTCCAAATCTCCCGTTTCTTTATTTCTGCTATTCTCTGTTCTCTCTCTCTCTCTCTCTCTCTCTCTCTCTCTCTCTCTCTCTCTTGAGGTTAATTATGGTAATTACACTGTCATTAGTTCTCAAAATAGATTAATTGATTGACAGGTGAAGTGTTTAAATGCTGGCAGGAAGTGAGGGGTTAGGGGGCCAATCAGCACCGAGATTAAACAAGCGTAATTACCCAACTAATGAGCAACTTCATTAAACAAATTCCATCTTGATGGCTTAAAATAACAATTATTAAAATAGACAAAGAACTTAGTCCATACAACACAGAACTAATCAAAAACATTCAAAAGTCTAGTCATGCCATCTATGAATGGAAACGAGGATGATCCGGCCTTAGCGGTTAATCTGAAAGATTTGGTTTATCAAAAAGGAGAGTACTCTCAGATTAATTTCTCTCATCATGTTTTTAGCTTCTTTATGTACATTTCACTCTTTTCATTTCTTGCTTGCTTTTCTCCCTCCTTTGCTCCTTATCTGATAGAAAAACCGAGAAGAAAAACATACAAAACAAGAACAAGGGAGAAAGGTCAGTTTTCCCAGGGCAGAAAGAAATCACAACATATTAGAGACTGGATCATCTCTGTCGAGCCGATTCTTAAGAAGGTGTGTATGTGTGTGTGCATGTGTGTGTGTGTGTGTGTGTGTGTGCGTGTGTAGGGCTAGGGTGTTGCTGAGTTGGTGTCAAAGAACATTTCTAAAGCTTTCATAGTAACTAAAATTAAAATATATGTTTGTGTAAGGTATCATCTGGGTTTGTTTCTGTTTTGGGTGGGTTTTGTCATGTGTTTTAGGTCTGTGTTCTAGTTTTCAGGTCATTGCTATGGTTTTTCATTGTTTGATTAATTTGCTCACGTTGTTCATTTCGTTAATTAGTTTGGTCAGTGTCTTTAAGCTCCGTTTCTTTCGGTTCATTGTCTGTCATCGTTGCATTTATGTTTTTATGTTGTTTCGTTGTTGTTACTTGTATCCTGAGTTCTTTGTTAAATCTAAACTGCTGCCTAAACTAAAGGAACTGCGATTAGTTCCTGCAATCATCTTTATTTACACTTAACTCTGACAGTTTGAGTGCTGGCTAGTATCCTGTTGAAGTTAAAGTAGGTCATTTGTAGAATAATTTTGTCACAAAATAAATTCTAAATTATGTTTTCTGAATCCCTAAATCTTAGGGGTGTGATGAGACACTTATCTCACGAGACGAGACACACGAGATTGGGTTCACAAGAATGAGATGAGATTTTTGCACAATATTTTATAGAAATCCTCAATGACAAAATTCATGACTGGAAAAAATTGTCTGCAGGTGTCACAAACACAGGACGAGACAGACAGGTTTAGGTGCACACAGTGTGTATTAAAATCAGAGTGGTGGTGGAACAACGGGAACCAGATGATGGTGACTTGTAGAATGATGATGGTGACTTAGCTGGCGATGACTGAAGTGGATTCTCTGTGCAGGTGACAACTGAACACGAAGACAGGAGACTGGATACAGGACGAGACGAGTTCAGGTGAGTAGATTGGTTAGGAGTCTGACATAAAGCAGTGTATACTGCAACAAGACCAGACAAGGAGTGAAAGGTGCATGTAAAGGGTGTGTTGATGAGGGAGTGCAGGTGCGGCGATACTCTGGTGATTGTGAACGAGTGGGGGGGTGATTGAGTGATGATTGGGGCTGTGATGTGTGGCTGACTCTGTGACAACAGGTGCATTTTTAAATGTTTTAATTAATAATCTTCAAATGAATGTCATTTCAGTTCCACTTTATGAGTATGAATTATCATATGCATTGAAAGACAACAATATACAAGCACTGTAAAAGGTTTTGCCACAAACTCAACTGACTGGGTTTTCTCTTGTATGATTTTTTTTATTTGATTTTCTAAGGTTTATCTTAGTCTTATTAAAGGTAGGGTAGGCGGGATTTTTCGAAAAAAAAAATCCCAAATTTGTTTAAACTGTCTATATATACCAACATATAATTAAAATGTAAGTACTGTGCAAAAGAAAGTATAAAAATCGATCCTCTCAGGGCTGCAATAAACACTTATTTCCATATCAGGACGATTGAAATGATTGGCTGGGCGACTGTCACTCTCCCTCGCTACTATGGCTACCACCCGTTTGACGCACCTGTTTGACTCGTGGAGGGGAAGAGGCACGGACGCTAGGAAGAATCACAATTATGGCCGAGAATTTAGCAGTCAAAATTCCCAGTACCTGCATATACAGTCAGCGAAGGCAGGCAAAAAAAGGAAGACAGTATTTGAAAAGGCTATGGCCAAAAAGTATTTGGATAAAGCAAGCAATATTGGGGCTTTGTTGAAGTGGCTGAAAAGTGCATGCATGTTTTGGGGGCGTGGCTTTGGAAGGAGCCCAGACGGGAGGGGTTGGGAGTTAATGGAATAAGTAGCTGTGTTTATTGCAGCCCTGAGAGGACTACAGACACTCGATTTTTATACTTTATTTTTCAGAGTACTTACATTTTAATTATGTATTGGTATATAAAGACAGTTTAAACAAATTTGGAAACAAACCTGCCTACCCTACTTAAGTGCAAACAATAAGTGCAAGTGCAACCATAATCAAAGTACTGTAGCACACAGACTCTTTATAGTTTTTGTGAAATTGGCAGTTATGGGGTTAAGGCGGTGAGTTCTGAAAAAGGCAGGTGATGTTCCGAATTCTGACCCCCGCCAAATTACTACCCCCCCCATTGGTAGGTTTAGGATTAGTTGTCGGGGAGGGGTTAGGATTAGGGGTGGGGATAGGATTAGGCAATCAGGTACTGAGGTCAACGAGGGGGGTAATAATTTGGCAGGGAATCGAAATTCGGCACAACACCGGATAGAGAAAAACGAGTCTGGTGCTTTTGTGTAGCCTACAGTTCTTGCGTTCCGATTAAAAGTTAATTAAAACTCCCTAGTCTTACGTTCTTCAGATGCTACAGTATTCAAAGTGAAAACAGAGGCCAGAGCCACAATTACACAGTCCAGAGATAGGTTTGATGTTTTGAGTCCGACTATTGTATGTATGCAGCCTAATTTGACCGCATCAGGGAGCTCTCGAATTATACAAGTCTGGAACAACTTGAAGGTGAATAAAGGATGACTGAATTTTCATTTGTGGGTGAAAAATGAACCCTGAAATCAAAGAAATAGTACACTCAAAAATTAATCACTTTTCGAAAAGTATTCATTATTTTCCCTACCCTTTTTTGTTTAAAATTTTTTAGAATCTAGGCCAGACGATTTGCAGTATCCCAAGTCTTCTGAAATCATGAAAAAGCATAGTGTGACAAACAGACAAAAGTTGTAGCTTTCAGTGTGTTCGTCAACCAGTGAGTCATCTGGCCTAATTTTATGATGAGTTGCTTTTTTTTGTGGAGTTTATCAGAATCTTGTACGGAAAAGATTCGCATGAAGACTCGTTGAATTCTCTTTGAATTTGTGCTACACTAATGCTAACAGAATTTACATTTTTGGCTGATCTATTTCTTTAAATCAAAATCAAACTTCCTACAACCTGACAAGGTGCCAAACCAAAATCACTGGGACAATATGGTGACAATGGGCATCAGCATGCCTGACAATCCAAAAATCCTTCATGTAATATATGCCAGTCATGATGTTTCCACTGTGCAAAAGCACATGTAAGGCTAGTTTGATGGCTGGAGTCTGGGGACTTAATCAAGACTGAGCGATCATAGATGTAGTTATGATAGCGCAATGTTCTCTGTAAAATCCAATGTTCTTTCCTCATGGGGACGAGGATGTAATCCTGAATCTAATTAGGGTTCAGAGAGTGCATAAAATACCTAAGAATGGCTTATTGAATAAGCCTGCACATGTGCTTGAACATGGAGAGCATTCCTGAACAACAGGTAATAAATGTTTTCCATCAGCTTAGGAAGTGCATGACAGGGAGCGAGAGAACAAAGTACCGTAGCAGTGCCTCCACAGCACACCTCATAACCAATTGAAGATCCCCATTATTTTCACACCAATAACACTGCAATCAGCAAGGAACAAAGAGGATAACATCTCACAAGCACGCACTCACACTCAGGGTTGTTACTTGGGCAGTTAATCAGCATTCTCGCACACCCTGGTATTAAAGCTCATGGGGGGAGTAATTATCTGCTGCTTTGTTTTAATTGGCTTCAGAGAACGATACAGCAGCAGAAGCAGCGCAAGCCTAAGTGTTAAAACTCTCCGATCATCATTTAATCAGCCCGAACATGGAGCCAAGAGCCCACAGCATGACTCTTGGAAGAGTTACACACACATTCTCTCGGCATATGCAAGTTTTGGGGATCACATCAAAGTAAGCGAACGCAGTCTGGACTACCCCAGCCTGACAGAACGCTAGTTTTTTTTTTTTGCCAGAATCCCGACTGGGATGTTTGAAGTTCAGGAATTGGCCCAGGACCAACGAATCAAACAGCAAGATATTTTCTTGTTCGTGTCACCTCCATGACTCAAACTGGCTGGCGAGAGTCTTAAATGAATCACATCCCTCTTTTAATATTTTACAGAAATATGTCACTTTAATTAAACACCCCTCGTGAGTGATTACTCAGAAGAATCTGTCTCTGTCTTGTTCTCTGTCACCATGGCAACTCCAGTATGTCAAGCTGCCAGTCACATTTCAAACTCTCTAATAAGAGTTTGATATTCCAGAGACTCGCGCAGTCCCTTTCACTCTAGTTCTCTCTCTCATCTCGTCCGGTTTGTACTGTTCGGGCAGATCAACTCATTGACAGAAATTGAAGAATTTATCTCAGTGCCCTGAATTAAGAGCTAAACATCTCAGTGGCATCTGTTGGCTTCCAAAACCTTGTGCTGGTTTTGACATACTCATGAATATGCAAAAACTCCAATTAATTATTAAATGGGTGATGCCATATTGGGTCCCACTCAGGCACGCAAATGAGTGTATTAATATTAATGGAATATGCATTCACCTAGAACTGAGTGAACAGAAATACTCCTGATGAAAGCGAGTTAACGTTCACACGCGCACCTGTATACATTATTTGCCAGGATGCCCAGTTATCAAGGTCTAATGAGATCTTCCCCACTCACACAGGCAAACAGACCGGGGGAAAAAGAGGTCTGTGTGTGTGCGAGATGTCCCAGTGTCCCTCTAGAGAAAACCATCAGACTTCGCAAAAGTGTGTCAACTATTCTTACCTCCTCATCATTGCTGCAGGCACAGTATAACATTCCTGCAACACTTTCCTAATAATGGGGGAGGAACTGCTCAGTGCTGTCAGATATTTCCAGAGTTTAAAAAAAAAAAAACATAATAAGTTCAGATTTTTCATTTAATGGGCATTACAATGTAATTTTTTTTTTTTTTTTTTGTGGTAGCTCATATATCACTAAATTAATTATTTTTGCAGATTTCATAGATCTATTGACAGAGTTGGCACAGTATTGTACAGGTTAGACAGCTTTTTAGAGAGCTTACACAGCATGGGGAATCGCATGACAGCGGGTCTTTTGTAACAGTCTCCTTGTCCTTCTGTCTTTTTCTTGGCTTGTTTGTCTTGTGCGCATTTTGTATTTTTGGACTAGCTGGTTTGAAGTCAACTGAAGCAAACAGTGGCTGTGAGGGAGCAGACAGAACCCTGACACACTCTGCTGACAACCCAGTGAAGAATATCAAAGCGAACTGCTCCCAGATCAGTAAGAGCGGCCCTTGAGTTCACTTCAGCCCTGACAGGTTCAAATAAAAGAGAACATGGTTTAATGTTCTGATGATTTCACTGGGTGGCACTGGCAACGCATTAAGTTAAGGAAGTAAAACTCAAATAAAATATTCACATGACCTATGTGTGAGATATTATATAATGTGTTTCATCATGCTTACATGGCTATACTCAAAAGATCACTAAATAAATGTATTACATTTTTGAGTGGTAACACTTTACAAAAAGGTTCATTAGTTAACATTAGTTCATGTTTTAACTAACATGAACTAACCATGAGCAATACGTTATACATTATAACTAAAGTTAACTAATGAACCTTATTATAAATTGTTACCTTGTGAGTTTATATTTTAGAATCTATATTATCTTAAAAATACATGGACATGATATGTTTGAGTTTACTATTTTATAATCGTACCTATATTATCTTAAAGATAAGCAATCCCACATCGAACCCCACCCCATATCAAACAAAACAATCAGCTTAGCAGCAAGACAAAAACTGGAACAGTAATATTAACGCTAAAGTCCTCTAAGGTGATTTTCACTGGCCACGTACACACTGTCACAGAAGTGACAACCTAATTTAAATATGAGAGGGGATTTTGTTTGTGTAAAACAACTCACTACCAAAATCAATGATTGTTATCTTCTATGTTTGCTATCTTCAATTTTTGAACAACGATTTCCATTACACGAGAGTAGATGTTAAAAACTTCATGCTGTTTTGTACTCGGCTTTCGCCAAGATAAGCAACACTAAGACGTAGCTTTACAGTAAACTATGCTTCTCCATCCATTTACGTTTCTTTCCATATGAGGGTGTGACTCCCCTTCTGTCCGGCGTTAACGGCTGCAGTGTACTTGGCGCGTCAGCACACACGACGGCTGCAACTACAGTGTGGTCTCCCTAGTGGACCAACACGACAACTGTCTGGATTGAGCCGAGTAGGGGACATCTCTAGGGTCTTCAAGTGGGCACCTTCCGTCCTCAGTGTTTCGTCGACTAGCCCACGACACCTCAAGAGGGCTCGACAGTGACTCTGGCGTCCCAGAGTCACCCCCCTCCGTCCCCCACTCAACTCAGCCCAGCTTACTGACCTCTACATCCCTCCTGCTGCTGAGACCTAACCACAATCTCACAATCTCTCCGCAACCCAACCATACGCGCCAACCCGTTTGACTAAGGCTGTCGAGCCCCACTGGTGCGTTAAAGCGGTTACAGTGGCAACGGTTCCGTATGGCATACCACCTACCGCAAAACACAATATCTGCCCAACCACCCGTCATTCACGCAATATACACAGGAACGTAATGACTGTAAATACTATACAACCTATACAAATAAACCAACAGACGCTTCAAGTTTTTCAAGAATTCTACGAAACCGTAGCGTGGCGGCCTGTACACAGCCAGCTAGAATCTTTCCGTCTCAACCACAGCCAGTTGCTGCTCCTTTCTGCTGCTTCAGATAAGTTCTTTACTGTGCGACGCAACTCTTGGCTGCTGAATCCGACGTCTCTGAGGAACCGGGTTGTAGAGTCTGCCATAAAACCTCGACAACCCACTTCCACTGGATAAACCTGGACTCTCCATCCTCGCTGTTCTGCTTCAGTGGCCAGATGAGCATACCGCAGTTTCTTCCTCTCATATGCCTCATCTACAGCATCCTCCCATGGCACTGTTAACTCTATCAGTTGAACAATGCGTGCTGATCCAGACCACAAAACACTGTCTGGTCGTAGGTTAGTGGTGGCAATGTCAGGTGGAAAAATAAGCCGTTGATCAAGATCAGCCAGCATCTTCCAGTCCCTAGCAGCTTCCAGTTGTCCTGGGCGAGAATTGGTGTTAACACCTTTTCTTGGTGGTTGCTCGCCTGGGCGGAGGAATATAGTCTTCTGCGTGTAATGTTTTGCTAGAACAGGCGGCAACTTATTGGTCATACTACGCTTGCCTTCCAATGCTAAAGCCAAACATCGCAGTACTTGGTCATGGCGCCAAGTAAACCGACCTTGGCTAAGAGCCACCTTACATCCTGTCAAAATGTGCCTTAATGTGGCAGGTGATGAACACAAAGGACAAGAGGGATCCTCTCCTACCCAGAGGTTTAGGTTCTGCGGTGATGGGAGAACATCATATGTTGACCTAATAAGGAAACTGATCCCACTCTCTTCCATTGACCAAAGGTCTTGCCAGCCCATCTTGCGTTGTTCCACACTCTCCCATCTCATCCACTCTCCCTGCTTGGCCTGGGAAATGGCCTTTATACACCTCATCCTCTCCTCCTGCTTTCGCACCTCGTTGACTACCAGCTTCCTCCTTTGAGCTGGGCCTGCCTTGTGCCATTTAGGATGAGCTAAACTGAGCCCAAAACCCCCTCTTCCATGCTGTACCTGTCCCACGATATCCCCAATTTGAAGGTCAGCCTTTGCCTCTACTACAGATTTCGGTAACACTTTATTTGAAGGGGTGTGCATAAGACTGACATGACACTGTCATAAACATGACATAACACCTGTCATGAACATGAAGGAGTCTTTATGAATGTTTATGACTGTTGTCATTAAGTGTCATTCGGTAAATTATGACACTTTTAATGCAAAGTTGACATTGTTTAAAATGTCTTTGTTATGACAACTTGACATTACCCAAGACAAAAATGTCTTGATTATGACAACTTGACATTAACAAAGACAGAAATGTCTTTGTTATGACAACTTGACATTAACCAAGAAATCATAACCTGTCAACCTGTCACAACTTTGGCCGTCATGACACCATTATAACTGTGTCATGAATATTTTACTTGTCCTCAAGTAAAGTGGAACACATTGTACTAGTTATAAAGATGTCATTAAGGGTTATTACACTGTAAAATGCTTTAAGTTGATAATTAGACCTGTTATGACATATTTGTGACAGGTTGACAGGTTATGATTTCTTGGTTAATGTCAAGTTGTCATAACAAAGACATTTCTGTCTTTGTTAATGTCAAGTTGTCATAATCAAGACATTTTTGTCTTGGGTAATGTCAAGTTGTCATAACAAAGAAACTTTTTGTCTTTGTTAATGTCAAGTTGTCATAACAAAGACATTTTTGTCTTTGTTAATGTCAAGTTGTCATAACAAAGACATTTTAAACAATGTCAACTTTGCATTAAAAGTGTCATAATTTATCGAATGACACTTAATGACAACAGTCATAAACATTCATAAAGACTCCTTCATGTTCATGACAGGTGTTATGTCATGTTTATGACAGTGTCATGTCAGTCTTATGCACACCCCTTCAAATAAAGTGTTACCCAGATTTCTTTGCTGACCACTTTCTACCAGTTTTTAACACAGGGGCTGCCTCCCTTACACATTTGTCACGTGACTCTACTAATGTCATTTCCAGTCTGACCTTGGCACACTTAAACTCCTCGGTTAAAGCAGAGACTGGCAGCTGCAATATTCCTTTACTATAAAGTCCCACTCTGCTGAGGCAGCGTGGAACTCCCAACCATTTCCTGATGTATGAACTTATTAACGCTTCCAGCTTATCCACTGTTGTCAAAGAAACCTCGTACACAGTCAGTGGCCACAGCAACCTCGGCAGTAGACCAAACTGAAAGCACCAGAGTTTTAGTTTGCCTGGTAGAGCACAACTGTTTATGCTCTTCAACCCTTCCACTGCTTGTCGTCTAACTTCTCCCACTCGAACTGTGTCCTTTAGATCTCCATCGTACCATCTCCCAAGACTCTTCACTGGCTTCTCAGAAACTGTTGGTATTGCCTCACCATTAATGAAGAATGTTTTATCTACTACCTTTCCTTTAACTATCGAGATGCTCCTTGATTTAGAGGGCTTAAATTGCATTCGTGCCCATTCAATATTATCTGTTAACTTCCCCAATAACCGATTAGTGCAGGCTACTGTTGTAGTCATGGTTGTCATGTCATCCATGTATGCTCTGATTGGTGGTAGTCGCATCCCAGAAGCCAAGCGCTCTCCTCCTACTACCCATCTTGATGCCCTAATGATTACTTCCATTGCCATGGTAAAAGCCAGTGGAGAAATGGTGCATCCTGCCATTATTCCAGCCTCTAAGCATTGCCATGCAGTGCTGAATTTTGGAGTTGAGAAACTAAATTGCAAATCTCCAAAATAGGCTTTCACTAAATTTGTTATTGACATTGGTACTCTGAAAAAATCAAATGCTGCCCAAAGAAGCTCATGTGGCACTGAACCATATGCATTAGCCAAATCCGGGAATGTCACATGGAGCTCCTTCCTCTCCTTTTTAGCTGACTGAATTCGTTGCCAGATAACATTGATGTGTTCTAAGCATCCGGAGAACCCTGGAATGCCCGCTTTTTGAACTGAAGTGTCAATGAAGCCATTCTTTAATAGGTAGGTGGACAATCTCTGGGCAATAATGCTGAAGAAAATCTTACCTTCGACGTTTAATAGTGAAATAGGACGAAACTGACTGATGCTTGTAGCATCTTTTTCTTTAGGTATAAAGACTCCACCTGCTCTGCGCCATGCTCTAGGTACAACCTGTTTTTCCCATGCCACTTTTAACAATTTCCACAGAATTCGCAGAACTCCTGAAGCACTCTTCTCTTGTACACTCTGTACGGAACTCCATTAGGCCCTGGAGATGATGAAGCCCTTGCCTTTCTCACAGCCTGCTCTACCTCTTTCCACTTAGGTGCACAGACCTCCATTTGGTATTCTGGTGGGTTGATAGGTGGTATGTCTGATGGAATTGACATATGCTCATGCCTTTTTGCATCTGTATGCGTTTCCTCCAAATATCTCTCCAGCTCAACTCTAGATGCTTTTAAAGTGCCATTCTTCTCACTGGTGAATAATTTCTTTACGAATTTGAATGGGTCTTTATAGAAATTAGCCCTCGCACGTTCCTTCTTTTTGTAGCGTTTCCGTAGCCGCTCAGCTCTGCGTAATGTTGCCAGCTTATCTTTTATGTCCCTTTGTAAGAGATTGAGTCCCTCCTTCTGACTTTGTTCTGCTCTTTTCCATTGCTTCCTCAACTGTCTCCTTTCTCTAACTAACCCTTCAATTTTCTGCTGCCGTCTAGACATTCCAGGAGTAGTTTGTACTTTTTCCTTCCTTTTTTCCACACCAAACCTCTCACTTCCATATGCGTAAATGATGTCCCCAAATTTATCCAGCTTCTTTTCAACTGTACCAGTTAATCTTTCCAATGCAAAGCATAGATCTGTGTTTACCGTGTCCCATGCAGTTTTCTCACAAGCTCTTGGCCATCTAACTCTATGCCTATGCCCGTTGAGGTTCTTTTCTCTCTTATGCTGGTTAGTCTGACCGGTTTCACAAGTATGAATATGTTCATCACTAACTGTGCAAGCCCTCCTCTCCTCTATGACAGGGGTGCTGATATCCTGCGAGCTGTGGTTTGCTTCCTGTCGCTGGATTTCATTCGACTGACTTGACTGACTTCGTAAGAACCTTCAAACCCCTGACCGTTGTCGCCTTGCTCCAGCCACAGACACAAACTTGGAGTTCAATGACTTTACTAACTGCAGATCTTGAACTAGTCTTACTCTCCATACTCATATCCGTTTCCATTCCTAAGTCGTTAACCATGTTGTCCACCATTGAGTCATCTTCCGCCCCCACTCTCGCAGACTCTAGGGGTATTTTTCTCTTTAATTTCTCAGAAGCCTTGGGCGGGTGTCTCCAGCAACCTGTAAAACACGGAGTTGGATACTGCCGACAAGGGTAGCTAACCCTTACCAGCCCCATTGGGGTCTCTTTCCTCCTGTCAGCTGTCTCTCCAGGCTGTCACAAGGTCTTTCCCTTGTTGCCAGCAGCACTATTCACCGCAGTCACTGGACGTATCCAGATCTTCATGATTTCCATTACACGAGAGTAGATGTTAAAAACTTCATGCTGATTTGTACTCGACTTTCGCCAAGATAAGCAACACTAAGACGTAGCTTTACAGTAAACTATGCTTCTCCATCCATTTACGTTTCTTTCCATATGAGGGTGTGACTCCCCTTCTGTCCGGCTGCAGTGTACTTGGCGCGTCAGCACACACGACGGCTGCAACTACAGTGTGGTCTCCCTAGTGGACCAGCACGACAACCGTCTGGATTGAGCCGAGTAGGGGACATCTCTAGGGTCTGTAATAACGTAATATTACAGCGACCAAGGACTAATGTTCGGCAGTTTTAACCAAACCACTGACAGTAGAGGCATTTGTATTTGCTGTTTCGCAGAGTGTTGCAGTGTTGCCATGTCCACATAATAAGCGTCTTTGGGTTTGTCATTTGGGTTTAGTGATCCGGTTTTGTTACCTGAATTTTGGGAGTTAATTCAGTTGTAGAATGCAGTAGTCTCTCCCATAAATTACTAAACTGTGTGTACAGAACAGGATTAAGCACTAAAAGGTGAAACCGAATTTAGCTGCAATCTGTATGTGGCCACTAAAATCGACAACTGAGATGCAAGATGGTTGCAGTTGCTTTTGTATGAAACAAGAGAGCAAGTACGAAAAGTAATACAAGAGACAAGAAAGAAACACTGTCAGATATTTCAGTGTATAATATGAAATATCTGACCATTGAATACAGCAATTAACCAATTGGAATCGATCATTACAGAGAGCAATGCAATAATATAAAACTATCCGCCAGAGATTCACAGAAAGCCAGAGAAGTCTGTTAACACAACAGCGTGTTTAGGAATGTCCGTACATGTGTTGGTCTTCTCTGCTTCTGATTAGAAGATGATTTTTCAGAAGCGCTCTGTTCATAAACACCTCTCTGGGCACAGACTCTGATTAGCTCAGTTGGTGACGTGCTAAAACTGAGCAATTGCAGGCTGAACTGAAGCAGGTGTTTCAAAAGGCTTTGAATGCTTTATCTCTCTCAGTGGGATATGATGTTTTTGAACCATCTGCTTGCAGGAGACTGTGGTTCTCATTACCTACCGTGGCCTTTCATGTGAATTTATTACTTTAATGGCTGTCAGTGTAAAGTCGCTGTGTCACACATAATCTACTTTTTATTTTAGCCCATTTTGAGAGAATTAAGACAGGAAATAATGGGAGGAAAGAGGGGAAATGGAAACATTCTGAAAACCAGATTCGAACGAATGCTGCTTGAATGCGCACCACAGCGGATATACTACAAAAACCTTAATTTTCGACATTGGCATGTGTTATGTTGATACTCTAAAATGCTGTTCTAGAATTGCAAACTACTTTTCTTTATAGCAGGAAGATGATGTTCATTCATCACACCACGCATCAAAACACATTTCTGCAGTGATGTAAACAAAGTGAAATTTGCAGCGGGCTGAAGCGATGTAAACAAAGTTTTGATGAAATCAAAACTTTTGATGAAATTCATAGCAGGCCGTACTTTAAACAAAGTTTACATCACTGCAGCCTGCTACATATTTCATCAAAAGATCATCAGAAAGTAGATATTGGTATCTGCTGTGAGTATGCGAGTGCCACTGTTTCATTGACATAAAGGAAGTTGTGCTGTTTAGATCTTCATGCCACAGATGTTTCTAACTTATGCCGCTCTGATTTACACAGACAATTCATCAAGACAGACTCCTGAGTGTGCCGTAAAGTAAGAACTCTCCCGTGCAATGGGCATATCACATACAGGCACACCACAGGTGTTCCACAGCCATCACTGCAGTTCTTTTATTTGGCTCACAACTGTAACTAAAAGGAAACAGACAACCTGGATATGGATACATTTTCCACTTTGACAGAATTTAAATGTGCATAAACAAAAAGGGACCCTCTTTCAGTTTTATGTATCTGTTTGTTTGTTTGTATATTTATTCATTTGTAAAATTCAAGCAAAAAGCTTTCAGAAGTTGTTTCTAAAGTGTGGTGATACATTTGAGCATATGACCCAATCTATTTATATAACAGTTATTTCTGATTTTCAAATTTGGTTGGTTTTGCAGACCTTCCGGCCACATCATTACATTGGTTAGTGGCAATAAGTGACTTTCTAAAAGAGACATTGAATCGTTAAATGATTAAATGGCCCCTATTATGATATTTTACATTTTCCTAATGTTGTTTTTGAGTCAGGTTTGCATGCATCAAACGTAAAAAAACTGTTTAATTTTCTCATAATATACATTTGCACATCACCAGATTTTCAATGATTCTCAAACGACTCGCCAAATGAATCAGTCTCTCTAAATCCCTCCTTTCCGCGAGCTACTCTGCTCTGATTGGCCAGACAGCTCAGTCTGTTGTGATTGGTTTACAGCGTAATTCCCATTGCTATAACACCGACAGCTCTGCGTGTCCTGAGGCTTCCTTCACCGTAAACTAAACATAGTAACGGACAATGACGTCGATTTTACCATATCAATCCGAGCGCAAGTCCGATGATGAAACACTAGAAGAAGAAGAACCATTCATTCAACCCGAACCTCCATCGCAAGGACGACTCGAGCAGGACGTTTCAGTGATTCACTACTCAGTTTGACGTAACGTACATTATGAGATGTTGCTATTACTCACCATCAGCATTAAAGGATTAGTTCACTTTTAAAAAAACTTTTGCTGATAATTTACTCACCCACATGTCATCCAAGATGTCCATGTCTTTCTTTCTTCAGTCGAAAAGAAATTAAGGTAAATAGGCATGACACATCTAAATGTTGCTGACAGGTGTTTAGTCCTTGGCAGCCATCCACAGTTTATGATATTGCTGTTTCTCTATAGACATCATTAACTAAAACAACAAAGCAAATGTGTTGTGCAGGTTCTGAATTTTAAACAAGTTATAACAAAGCAGAGTGTTACCTTTTCTTTTTTAGTTATCAATTGCAAACTTTGACTTTTTGAATTTCATTTTATATCAATTACACAATTGCAGGTTCAGTTAAGACGTGTCTGATTAACAGTGACGAGCAGCAGAGGAATGAGCAGAACATGAGTAATCCGGTCATGTTCACACACACACCACACAGACGTCCAATAATTTAACTTAAAAAAAATGCAGAAGTGCTGACTCAACATGCTTACTGTAGTCTCTCTCTCTCTGTCGCTCTGTTTAAATAACCTCTCCCACTCTCCCTCCTCTCTCTTTGATATCTCAGAAGATGCAAACTGTTGAAGATAAAACACAAGCACACACTCTGAGCCCACCAGGCGGGTCAGGGCTGATTGATGTAGTCCTAAGAGAGAGCATAACATCCCTGAACTCCCATCACACTCAGAGGAAGAGAGAGAGAGAGCTGATATATTTGATGATGGAGAATGATGAGGGGCATTTATTTTCATTTAGTCTTAAGTTATTTCTGCAGTGGGTTCTGTGTAGTGTCTGGCAAGCAGATGGGTTAAAGTGTGTTATGCTTGCACGTACACACACACACACACACACACACACACCTATCTGACAGTGAAAAGAGCTTCCAGACTTTTTATATGCGTTTAGAAGTGAAGACTGATATTTCTCACTGCTGTTGAAGTCTCTGTCGACTGCAGCCAAGGCCATGGCTCTTTTCTCTGTGTGTGTTTCTGTGTATGTGTGAGAGGGACTGCCATTATTATACTATACTCATTATTCTGCCATTTCTGCTGCTTTCTACTTGGAAGAGATTAAGATCGAAAGGGAAGGAGGGAAAGGGAATCATGATGATTTTGTACAATGGAACTCATTTTCCCTTTTATTACCTCAGAGAGTTTCCTCAAATATCATCACTCTGTCATACTTGTCGCTGTGTGTGTGTGTGTGTGTGTGTGTGTGTGTGTGTGTGTGGGTGGGTGTGGGTTCAGATTTTGGCTACATTTGTGGGGGACCAAATGTATCAACAAGCATTAAAACCTAAAATAACAAATGCTGTGAGGACCAAAAGAAAACAACTTAAACATATTGTTGTTAATATTAAACAAGTGTAAAGTGTTGTCTGTGCTGGTCAGGTTTATGATAGACAATATTATTAGCTTAGTATATAACAGAAGTCAATGGAAAGGCGCAACTTGACAGAAAATCAATAATATACAGTATGTATGACTGTGACAGTTGTTCCAGTAAATATATTTATACATTTCTAGTGAAACACATTTCTCTGTTTTTAGTTTTAGTTACTTTTATAATAACTTTCATTAAGTCATTAATAAACTTATATAATGCAAACATTATATAATAATGGCAATTATATAACTGTATTTATCTAATGAGCGGTTAAGCATTACATAATGTAGAGCTATTTGCTAATGTCATTAATTCACTTCAACTGCTATGCTAATCAACATTTACAAAAAAATAAAAATAAACGTACAAACTGATAGATTCTTTCTTTTTTTAACCGTACTGAGCACATACTTTTGAACTGTAGTGTGTATAAATTTTTTAACTGTAAACATCCATTACCTCAAGACGATAAGAATTTGAAAATGCGCAGTTTATATAGTAAAAGCTCCAATAATCCAGGCAGTACAGTCATACAGTCATTTGTGGTGATCTGAGCATTTCAGGGCAAATCATAAACTTTTCTTTTTATTGATTCTTGCTGTTTTACCATAGCAGCTCAGTAAGCAGTTTCGGATGGCTGACATATGCTCTAATTGGCACGTTGGCTTTAATGACAGGATTTCTGCTTCTTGATGGCCTGCTTCGTATAATTAGAGTGTTTTTGAATTAAACATCCTTAAGATTTTATGTATCGTCTTTGCTTGGCCCATAAATGTTGCATACAGTAATATTATTGCCGTTTAAATGCATATCGTGAACTCGTTTTTCATCCTCCCCCCTTTTTCTAAAATGAACAATAGCTCACTTGAGAGATGAATGATGAGTCACTCGAGACATCTTTGTCTTCTTTCCACTTAGCACAGGTTTGTAGAAGCGTTTTTATTCTGATATCGGAGCACACACTCATACACATCACAAACAGTTCAGAGATATTTTGCAATGCTCGCCACGACTCCGTCATTGTAGGTGGAGGCCACTGAAGAGCACTGGTGCGGCTGATGGATGGTGCTCAGCGTGGGGTAAACACAACGTTTGGCATCTGTGTCAGACACACAATCATTGGGTGCAACCCGGAGTTCTGCCAATCCTCTGTTGGTTATCCGCTCCTTTGATATCAGCCGAGGGCTTCTTTCCCACGTGGGTGTAGTCTCATCATGTCAGCCTTTTGTTTTCCCAATGAATCCATTAAACAAACCAATCACAAGCTGTTGTATTTTTACACTGCCGGTTGCGTCAAGCTACAGGCTCACATCAGCCTCTTCGTTCTTCATATAATCCCCCACAGCTGCATTTTTTGAAGGGAGGGTGTGAAATCTTTGGAAGATTTAACGGCAGAGGTCTTATGATATCAAGGCTCTGAATCACTGACCCATCTGGAGAAGTCGTACAACATAAATAAGCAGTACGCCCATTACAACACCAAATCAACTGGTGACTGTAAAACAACTAAAGACGCCCCACGTGAAAGTCTCTGTTAGTGCTGGACTGAGTAGATCATAAGACTGAAACCACAGTGGAATAATAACTAATAATTCCCCAGACTGTGAGTTGTGATTCATGGGCTAAGGGATTATGTTCATTGTCTGTTGCTTTAAGGTGTTACGACACCTAAGGGCTGGATCACATGATTGAACATGTTTTATGAGCATCTCCTTTTACATTAAAATTATTAAGCCTGAACTCGCAGGCATGGTTTTGTCTTGCCAAGCTAGTTGAAGTAACAGATGTCTACTTGATTCTCCTGTTTTATTTCATTTATATTTTGCTGATGTAACATAATGCATTTACATTGATTGGTTGAGTGAATGACGCTAAATGTTTTTGTTTTGACTTCAACTCAATCAATTAATGTATGTTCTGTAAGGGTTAGGGGGCACAACCTAACACATTTTGGTTTTGGCTCAACTATTTAAAAATATTTCAATTAGATTCATCTTTTTTTTTTACACAACCAACATACACATCTCTGCTACAAATGAACACTTAAAGGTTTTTTCTAGGACCTACCATTTTCGTACAGTTGCACTGAAAGTGACAGAAGTGCAAATGTTACAACTTACCCTATATGCGGGGTTAATTGTAACAGACAGATGGGTTAGTGTTAACACTTTGTTATGTAACATAATTGTGTGTAACATAATTCAGTACTATTTTATCTGTATAGTTTGATATTGTTTGTGCATCTGTATAGATAGATATCCATACATCCACCTCAAATGCAATCATCCTTCTTTTATGGATCAATATCATGGATAGAGATATAGGAAAGGGCTGCACAGTTTTGCAATAAATAAATAAAATCATGAAATATTGTAATTGAAATTGAATTATATTTGTGTGTGGCAGCTGCATGCAACATTTTTATTATTAATAATAATAACAGTAATAATAATAAAATCAAGCTTAAAATCACATTTTAAAGGGTTTATTGCATGAAAAACAGGCTATATTTTTAATAAATAAACAAGTGATCAGTGCATAGTAAACAAAATGTAAAGAAATTTATTACAACTTTGTTTGAGAAAGTCCAACAAAGTTAAATGTGGCAATATAAATACTCAAACCTGAAAATTGTGGCTCCCTGTTTTCACTTGATTATCATTGTACACTTGGCATTGTACACACTGTGCTTCAACTAACCCCGCTGTGTAAAAAATGCTATTTGCTAGGACTTGCTGACATGTTTCAAAACGGTGCTATGTTTTAGCCAACAAGACAGTGATTAAGGTAATATAAAGATTTGGTGACGTACACACCCAACTCAGAAACCAGGACAAACGTATGATGAAAAAATTTACTTGGTGTCAAAACTCTCTTTGTCCAGTATCTTCACGAAATCTTATCAAAATTTTCCACAAATTCGCAGGAGACCGTCTTCTGGTAGCGAGAGAAAAAGAGCGGAAACATAACCTGCTTGATCCTGACTAACTATGTAAAAGGTCCGTGTTACATTTAACCCTGCGTTAGGTTGTTGCTCGCGCTCCCCTATATTTAATAGCAAATACTCAGGAATATAAAGAAATGAGAAAATCACAACCACGTCAACATAAACGCAAACGAGAACAAACAAAGAACAGAGAAAGCTAAGGGCTTAAATACACAGGGAGACATAATGATTGACAGGTGAACATAATCAGTAATCAAGGGAATAAACTAGGGACTAATCAGGACTAAACTGAACCTCAAGAAACAAACATAACTCTGACATTACACCCCCCTCCTGCAAGGCACATCCTTGCGCTGTATACAGTCCAACTGAGGAGGGAGGGTGGGGGCTCTGGAGGCGAACGAGGAGTTGGCGAAGGGATGGAAACAAATGAAGGTGATTGTGGGAGAAACTAGGGTTGTGGATGATGGTGGGAGGAGCCAGGAGCAGGAGTAGTCAGGGGGAGGCAGAGCTCCTGACTACGCAGAGCGGAGACACAGGGCGCAGCCAGGACGATGGCCCATGGCGGAGTCAAGGGAGGGAGGAGCTATCGTGGAGACTTGGCTGACAACACCAGTGGGACGACTGACAGAGATGGAGCAGATAAAAGAGGAGACCAGGGTGCAAACGAGAGCTGATGTGACCACACAACACCAATGGCTCTGGAGCCCGAGGCAGAGCCGGAGTAACGAGCATCTGAGATGGAGCAAACAAAGATCTAGGTGGAGCCGTTAGTGGAAAAATCGAGGGGCTGAAGGTAATCAGCAGAGCCGGGGCTGACAGTCTGGCCTGTTTTGGAAGAGGTGGTGGGAGAGACTAACTGGAGACACAGGAGACTTTGAGTTGGATGGAGACACAGGAGACTTAGAGATGGATGGGATCAGCAGGAACAGGAATCAGGGAAATATCCTCTTCCAAATCTTCATAAATATTTGCAGAAGCCAGCTGCAGCTCACTCACAGCTTCGGTGTGTGGGCGGGGCTTTCCCCCATGCCCTCGTATTTCACAAGCAGTTCCACTGCAATGTACGATGTTGCCGGCTCATACACCTGGTCAGACTCTCTGTGGGGCTCGGACTCTGTGGTTGATGGTTGGCTTAGTCCTCTTCTCTAGCACTGGCTTGTGAATTGCGGCAAACTCTGGCTCTCTATGGTCTATGGTGGGCTCTGGCGTTACTTCTGTGCAGTGTGTGGGAGGTGGATGGCTGGGGCTCCAGGTCCGGAGGGGGGCTGGTGATGTCCTCAGTGGGGAAGATGGTGAATGCTGATCTGTAATTCATCAGCACCCACTCCACATATGCAGCAAAATATCCCTGAGGATCGTTGAATGCAAAGCGAGCGTTCCGGATCCGGAACGGTCCTTCTGCTCAAGGTAAAGCAGTTGGACGGCCAGCAGGTCCATAGTGAGGGGGGAGAAGAAGAAAAAAGCTGCAAAAATAAATCCAATCTTGGTTCGGTCTACTGTCAGGGTTGGTGGCTGTAGAAATCGCACAACGAAGGAGAATTATGTTTAATGGAACTGTATATATTATATTTAATAGCAAATACTCAGGAATATACAGAAATAAGAAATCACAACCACATCAACATAAATGCAAATGAGACCAAACAAAGAAATTAGGAAACTACGGACTTAAATACACAGAGAGACATAATGATTGACAGGTGAACATAATCAGTAATCAAGGAAACAAACTAGGGACTAATCAGGACTAAACTGAACCTCAAGAAATAAACATAACTCTGACAACCACATGAAGCACATTATTTTTCATTGAGTGCAGTAATTGATTTTTGTTTATACTTTAATACTTTACATATATGTAAAATGATAAATATATAAAATAAATATATACATTAGAATATGACCAGATAGATAGATCAGGGCTTATATTTATCAAGCCTCTGAGAATTACTCACAAGAACAATGCTAAGAATGGACTTAAGAGTAAAACAAATATTTGTGAAAATACGCTTACAATTTAGTTATCACTCATCTCAGTCGTAATTTAAGTGAAGTGTGGGACTAAATCTTAAATGTCAGTCTTAGAGATGATTCACGACACTTTGCTGTGCCACCAACGGGATTTTGGATGATGACATAGGCATGGACAAATCACTGAATAGATTTCCTTATTTAAGAATATTCTCAGATGAATTCACATTAAATGGGGAAATTCCCAGGAGGAGTTTATATTCAACACACTTTTGACAATAAATAATTTTATTGAGATTGAGAAATCTCAATAAAATATTGAGAAATAACGCTTTAATTCAAGAGAATTCATTATGATTTACACATTGGAAATTAAAGATAAACATATTTTCCACCATGTCTTAATTACAAATTTCAAACCGGTGGACTGTTAACGGACCTATGGATTCTAAAACAAAACCGAACTGGCGGGAGGAAGAAGCGCTAGGCTACTGCTAAATTAGTCGAACAGTGGAAACGTATTATAAAAGGCAAGTTCAGCCCAACATTAACCATCACTGACAAAGATGATGCTCTGCTCTGTCCATACCGTTTGATTAACTGCTCGTCGTCAAACATTTCAATAACATTCTTCTTCCTCTCCTGAAAGATTTGCACACGTCTCTGTCTCCTCAGTGCCATCACAAGCCCCTACTGGCAACTCCACTTTACAGTCCTCTCAAGCTGTCTTAAATAGGCTAACTAACTGGGAGAGTAAGAGTGATTCTTAGCTTTAAGAAATTTTAAAACTTGCTTTTATACTTAAGTTTGTAGGAGTAAATTTCCTGAATTCTCAGCACTTAAGGCTAAAATGGCACTTTGAGAAGCTTGATAGAGACCGGCAAACATTTATAGTTTTTACATATATATTTTAAACATTTCTAAAATTACGCTTATAAAGTTTAAAAACTGTTTTGTCAAGTTACTAAAAAAATTGCTTTACATGCATGTTTTGTTCAATATTAGAGATGTGATTTATAGTATTAAATAATATTTATTACATTTGAATTAAATATTAAATTATACCAACAGAAGCCATTTTGAGCTTCACCTTTTACAATAATCTTTTGACATTTTTAACATCTCATATTAAAAACCTACTTTAAAAGGTTTTCCTAAAACTTTTAGTATATTTGCAATGACATTTCCAGAAATCTGGCCTTTTTTGTATATAACTAAACACTCTCGCACACACACGCAAACACACACACACACACAACGACGTATCATGTGGATCCACTCAGATTCAAATTTCATCTTTATCTTTATGACTGCACCTCATCACAGTGACACAGGTCAGCATGAGGCACTGTACCTCCTAGCTTTCCTCCTCCTCTCTGTGTGTGTGTGTGTGTGTGTGTGTGTGTGTGTGTGTGTGTGTGTGTGTGCGTTTGTGTGTGTGTGTGTGTAAATGTGTTTTGTGTCAGCATACGTGTGTTGGTGGCCATTATTTCCATTACCCTGTTGAAATAACCTCTCTGCTTTCAGTAACAGGCTACAGATGTGAGTGCGTCTGTGTCCAGCATTAAACTCGCACCGAATTCCTGTAGTTTCATGACCGTGTGAGTCCGGATTAGAATTGCGTCGCTCTGCAGTCGAGCATGAAAGAGGGGAAAAATGGCTGTGTTTGTTTTTTCATTGGTATGACACACACACAGACACACAGATGTGAACACTATTAAATGCACTTCTACTGCTTATTTTGGTCAGAATTGATGTAAAAGAGTTTCTAAATGATTTCTAGAGGCCAGCAATTGTTCCGCTTGTCTGGGCTTTGGCCCTGAGTGTGTGTTTGCCTGTGTGTGTGTGTGTGTGTGTGTGTGTGTGTGTGTGTGTGTGTGTGTGTGTGTGTGTGTGTGTGTGTGTGTGTGTGTGTGTATGTGTGGCCTGGTAAACCCTACGTTATGGGGACAAAATGTCCCCACAAGGATGGCAATATCCGAAATCCTTGTTCGTGTGGGGACATTTTTTGGTCCCCATGAGGAGAACAGCGTATAAATCACACAAAGTGTTGTTGTTTGAAAATGTAAAAATGCAGAATGTCTCCTGTGATGGGTAGGTTTAGGGACAGGGGCAGTGTAAGGGGATAGAATATACAGTCTCTACAGTATAAAAATCATTATGTCTATGGAAAGTCCCCATAAAACATGAAAACACAACATGCGTGTGTGTGTGTGTGTGTGTGTGTGTGTGTGTGTGTGTGTGTGTATCCCTGGGTTTGACCAGCAGGGGTTGGTCATGCCTCTGTTTGATTTAGGACTGACACATACAAATATAGTCACATATGAATATAGGAAGGCAGAAGATAGACATGTTCTTGGAAGACATCTTAATATTTAAAAGAAAGTGTTCAGAATTGCTCCAACTAAACCGTATAATGAAAAATGGGCAAAGAGTGCAAAACTGAGAAAGGGAGAGGATATAAGAGAAAGACAGAAAAATACCTTTATTGTTCTTCAATATAACTGGATAAACTGTTTTAAATTATACACTGCAAAAAAAAAAGTTAAGTTAACTTAAAAAAGTAAGTTACCTGGTTGCCTTAAAATTTTGAGTTCATTGAAATTAAAAAATGTGAGTTAATACAACAAAGGAGATTGGTTTAATAAATAGAAACTCAAAATATTATGTTATCTGAACTACATTAATTATCTAAGTTGATTTGACAAAATATAAAAAGTTGTGAAAACAAATCATCAAAATTAATTTTTACAGTGTAACAATCAAATTAATGTCAAGTGTTAGATAAAGTATAAAACACTCCAGTAACATTTTACTTAAAGCCTTTATGTATAATGCACCTTATAATGCATTGTATGGCCTCATGAATAATTGTAACCACAGTTATAATACATTATATAATACACCTTTAGAAAGTGTAATGCATTAAAATACAACCAATTTCAGATGTAACTAGGAATCTGTGAATAGTATATTGCATTTTAACTTTGGTTACAGTTATTTATGAAAAGATATAATGCATTATAACATACATTATGAATACCTTTATAATACATTATACATAAAGGTTTTAAGAAAAGTGTTACCAAAACTCCTTAAAGGGGTAGTTTACCCAAAATTGCATCCTTTTAATATCAAAGTTTTTTTTTAATAATAAAAAAATCTAATCATCCTTACAAGTTGTTTTTTTTAGAAGGTTTTAATATTTGTGTTGACATTTTCAGAAAGTTGCCCTTCTCAAGCATATCGAAAAAGAGAGCGAGGGAGAGAGATGGTGCTTTGGACGATCAGGGAATTCATAAAAGATTTGTCCTCTAGAAGAGACGAGACTGACTGTATCAGAGTATCTGTATTGACGTGACTGGCTACGGATCCTCCAAGCCACTTTAACAACAGGTGCAAAGACTCAGTCAATTATCCTCTCTCACTGTGTGTGTGTGTGTGTGTGTGTGTGTGTGTGTGTGTGTGTGTGTGTGTATGTGTGTGTGTGTGTGTGCTTGCACGTAGGTGGATGAAATTTAGCTCTCAAATATTATGGTTCAGCTGTAATTTTACCTTTTATTTCAATGCTTTATTTTGCTAATGGGGTTTCATGTTTAAGCAGCATTAATGACATGGAGACACCTCCCGAATGGAAAACACACACACACGCACGCACACCTCTATTCACTTCCAGCAGTTTATGAGGTGCCAACCTGACCTGGCACTATGCCACTCTAACAGTTTAAACTTGCCTCGCCACAGACCTGAAAAGCGTTCTGCGATCCTGATCTGCGTTCACCGAATCCTGTGTAAAAAACAAATAGAGATAAACAGCGTGTGTGTGTTCTCTTATCTAAGTGCAGGATGTGTTTTTGTATATAAATAGGGTAACAATACTCTTAGTGATGTGCTGCCCTCTGGATCCATTTAACTGTTAATCAGACCAATCATCCCACACTTCCCCCTTCGGTCTCCTGTAGCCGAGCCCAGAATTTACCCTGCAGAGGTGTATGTGTGAGTGTTCCTTTTTTTTAAGTTGGATTACGGCCCGTGAGAAAGACACGGTGACTGCGTGTTCCCTTTAGATATGATCCAGATTTTCTCCCCCAAAGCACAGCGAACTAAAGCAGTTCAACAGTTTTAACAGTAGAGTAACAATAACCTCAACACACGGTGCACGACCCAAAGCAATATCGCCTGTACATCTGCATATTTGTCGGAAATTGCAAACGTCTGTGAGATGACATATGTTATCACCTTTTTTTCATTCTGCTTTAAGAAAGTGTGTAATGAGATTTTTGCAAGTGTGTGTGTGTGTGTGTGTGAGAGAGAGAGGGGCAAGGGGAAGCCAAAGGAGCGCCGTTGTGGTGTTGCGGCAGGAGGTCAGTGTAATGGGAATGATCTGTTTCTGAGCTTAAAGTATTTTCCGAGCGGAATGTCCTCTACCGTCTATATGCTGTGAGCGCGTATGGCAGAGCGATCTACCATAAAGCACGCACACCATCTCTGCTTCTGCTGCCGCTGAGACATTGTGCTGTTTCAAGCGTTTTTCCCTCCCTCGCCTCGTCCCCATGCAGGCCGTATAGAGATGAACGAGAACAAACTCCAGTAGGCTCCTCTCCATCATAAAGCCCCACTTCCGTCTAACCATCACATCTCTGTGATCATTTCCATATGCAATATTTCTTTCTCTTGCTCTGCTGTGAATTGTGTTTTTTTTTTGTGATAACTATACAAGAGAAAACCTAAATCCATGACATTCAGCACAGTTGGCGTGATTGATTCATAAAAAACTGATAGCATTAAAAAAGTATTAAACTGATAGCATTTAAACATAAACCTACTTATTTGGCTCAAGTAAAGTGGACTAGGAATTGCATGACTTTCTCCAGGGAAGTATATATATTTTTTCAATCTATTTCAGCTTGTTTAGAGTGAACTTAAACATTTAAGTAAAGTTAACTAGTTTCTAGACTAGAAACTGTGATTAAATATTGTTGTTTTATTTGTATAATTTATACAAAGTTTTATTTATTATTTTATTGTATAATTAAATTATAATGTAATGTCATATTGTTATACTGAATATAGTATGTAAGGGAAATTATGAGAATGGAATTATTCTCAGATAAAAAATATAGTAAACTACTTGGTGCACATAAAACGGCACTTTTCTAAAATATTTAAATTAATATGGAAATAACATATTTTGACCAAACACATAATTGAATAATTTGATCACAAGATTTGTATTTGATCATTTTGAGTTATTAATATTTAAAAATAGCAAGGCACCAATATTATAATTATGTTCAATACAGATACTGTATTCCGGTATATATAGTCAATAACTTATGGTATAAATGGCCAACATTAAACTTTTTGGTACTATTTTGTTGAAATGTAAAAAATAATTGAATCAGGGCCACCTATTTTCATTAATGACAATTGTGTAGTTACAGTGTCATGTAAAAACTAGGTTACAGTGGCAAGGAAAAAATGAAGGTTACATCAAAAAATGTGTGAGCTGTTAGAATTTATGGTTCAAACTTAATGAACGCACTAGTCGCTTGATGTGGCTTCACAGTTATAGTTGCTCAAAATTTTTAAATAAATATTTACATATTTGACTGAAAACACGTTTGTAAATTGTGGTCACAAAGCAGACAGTTTTTTTGTTTTTTTTGTTGATGATTTATCATCCATGTTGGCAGCTGTTCTACTCAGTTTAAAGGATTGTGAAAGATACACTCCTCAGATTACAGGTTAGAACAGGAACAACCAGAGAAATGTTTCACACAAGCACAAAGTTCTTCAGTTTTAAGTTAAAGGTGTTTACCGTTTTTAATTACTGAGACTAGACTATGCTCCGGGGCTTTATGTGTGTGTGTGTGTGTGGTGGGGGGGTTAGTGTGTGTTAGTTACAGAAGTAAGATAAAATGTCCTCTGGGCTGAAATACTGATGAGAACTTAAGATTTTTTTGTAAGCGCACAGAAGCAAAACTTTAAAGCACTACATTTGCTTAGCATTTGACTCTTTAGAGGTTTCGAAAATCACCCTTGAATGTCCTACTGTAAACTGAGCTCAGGACTGATGCTCTCAGCTGCTCTGAGTTCTGAGTTTTTCCATTTGTATACAAGATGGTGACCTAAAACTGTACGTTTGAATTAATGTAATATCTGGGGGGCTCACATGAGTGTCTTTGTCATGCACATACCACAGTCGATCTGTTCCAACTGGAAAACTCTTTTCACGAGTGTGTCAGCTTAAAAATAACATTAAAGATAACATTAATAATTCTGACACAGGACTGCTTTAAAATGAATTTAAAATGGCCAGTTAACACATTGTTTTTAATTATTTTAGATCTTCATGAAATAGTTCCTTTTTGTTTGATTGTTTGTTTGTTTTTTAGAGAAAAACATTTGTGCAGATCCTTCAGGCTCTAATCTTTTTTTATGTTTATTTGTTTCATGTTTTTTCTGTGTACCATGTCGATGAACTGCTCTTATTTACATGGTCTCTCTTTAGTGGTGTTTAGTCGAGCGTTAACAAGGTTTCTGACATGTTGTTTGTGAGTGTGTGGGTGGCACGCACATGGGCAGGTTTTGCTTTTCTCGTGGGGATGAAATTTCTGCAAACGTCCCCAGAAGTATAGAAAACCGTGTGTGTGTGTGTGTGTGTGTGTGTGTGTGTGACAAAAAAAGTAACAAAATATTACACAAAAATATTGTTATAGTGTTATAGTTAGCTATGTGATATGCAAGTATCGACATACTAGCTGTTGCATCTGTTGCAAATACATAAACCTTCAATTAAACATACGTATGTACGCAGGCATTCATACACACAGAAACAGATGCACTGTGTCAAGATTTCCTTTTCTGTTTCCTCTACACATAATTACAAACAATTCTTGAGTTAATTCAATTGAAAAATGGATAGCATGAGTATCTTTCTACATTGATTGGCTGGGAAAATCCCTGTTCTGTGTTCCAGTGTGTGTGTGTGTGTGTGTGTGTGTCTGTGTGATATCTGTAGTGTCATGCCTGCTACTAATATGAGTTCTGGTAAAGCCATCACTGCTGATACATGATATCACTTAATCTCAGCCACATGTGTGTGTGTCACCCTCCATAAACTCGAGTCTAACGTGTGTATGTGTGTGTGTTTAAATGGACCGCAGAGATTTATTAAAGTGTTCTTCCTTCTGTCTGAGCCTTAGATGCTCTTCTCTGGCGTTTGTGCTTTAGATTCTCCTGCAGAGAGAAACTATCTCTAATGAGGACACTGTGCCAGTGGGAGCCAAATATGGGATGTTGGGATGACTTAATGTCACATGCTGTCACCATGTAAAGTCACCATGAAATCAAAATGTACAATTCTATTAAATTATTTATCTGTGTTAACATTATTATTATTTATTTTTATGTGTGCTCATAATCTTTAATCAAAATAACTTAACCCCAATATTGCAGTGACATCTCTTCTCTGATAATGTGTTTACTGGCGAAAGGCTGGGGCAACCTGTCACTCACATCAGATCACAACGGTCCTACAAATCCAAACAATTCCCAGTGGACAAAATCAAGTCCCGGCCTACATTTTTTTTCTTGTTCGAGAAGCCGTTTGGCTTGAATATGCGTCACAAAAGGGGAGAAAACACCATCCGTTTTTCATGAATATGTCAGAGTTGATGAGAAAAGACTTCTGTTTCATGTCGACTTTTACGTTATATCAACTCAAAAAGAGTTGAAATTTGCATGGATTTAAATGGTTCAACTCGTATATTTATATCTCATGGAGAGCCACACTCATGAACACCACATGAATCATCACATGAACCCATGAGACAAACAAACACGAATACATTATAATGCAACAACCTCAGCGCTTGATGTGATCTATTGGGGTGACCACCCCAATGACTTTCATTGTATTGACAAAAACAGTTGAAAACATATTTGCTCTGTAGCAGAAAGTCAGTCATGCAGGTTTAGAACAATATGAGCCTGAGTAAATGATGACAGAATAAGAAGTAAATGTTTCCACTGTTTAGAAATGTTCTACCCTTTCATCGCGCCTCCACGGAGCTCCTCCTCCCCTGCAACTGCTGGGGCCGGCTCTACTCTGTACACCTCACTTTTTAATGCTCCTCATGTTCGATTGCCAACATTCACATTCCTACTTAAAGTCCCTGTAAAGGCAATTAAAAAAAAAATTCTAAACACATTATAAATGTTAGAAATGTATTGCTAACACATTTTACAAAGACTGTGAACTGTGAAGTACTGAATTGTGGAGTTAGACCGTTAAACAGTTTTTCACCATTCCAATTTTCCGGATTTTCTGGGCGGGGCTAAAAGGGGGCTCGATGACGCACTGGAGCCCCTGAGCTCCTGGACACGCCCCTACTTGATGACGCACTGGAGCCACACTAGAGCAAATTCACATCAGTTTGCCGATCAATCGCGTCAGTCTATTAGATACTCGCCTACAGTTTGCTAGCTAGCTATGCCTTCATCACGGAAATGCGTACTACCTGGATGCCATCACGTACAAAACAGATCGGTGTCCTTATTTACATTTCCGAAAAACGATCACATCAAGAAGAGGTGTATTAATTTTGTGAAGAGCCACCTTGATGGAGAGATGAGGATCACCGACAAAACCCGCATCTGTAGGGGACATTCTAAAACGCTTAACGTGAAAAACGCTTAACGGCTTACTATACTAAGACAGTGATATTAAAATACCAAATTCAGTACACATCATATTAATAAAACATACTATGTATAAAAAAATTAGATGAGCCCAGAATATGAACGCAACGCGTTTAATTACACGTTAAGCATTTTCCTCCCATAGGAAAACGCTTAACGTGGCTTACTCTACTAATACAGTTATATTAAAATACCAAATTCAGTACACATCATATTAATAAAACATACTATGTATAAAAAATCAGATGAGCCCAGAATAAGAACGCAACGCGTTTAATTACACGTTAAGCATTTTCCATAGAAAACAGTTATAAGAAAATGCTTAATGTTGCGTTCATATTCTGGGCTCATCTGATTTTTTTATGCATAGTATGTTTAATTAATATGATGTGTACTGAATTTGGTCTTTTAATATCACTGTCTTACAGTAAGCCACGTTAAGCGTTTTCTTATAACGGTTTTCTATGGGAGGAAAATGCTTAACGTGTAATTAAACGCGTTGCGTTCATATTCTGGGCTCATCTGATTTTTTATACATAGTATGTTTTATTAATATGATGTGTACTGAATTTGGTCTTTTAATATCACTGTCTTAGTACAGTAAGCCACGTTAAGCGTTTTCTGGTTTTATATGGGAGGAAAATGCTTAACGTGTAATTAAACGCGTTGCGTTCATATTCTGGGCTCATCTGATTTTTTATACATAGTATGGTTTATTAATATGATGTGTACTGATTTTGGTCTTTTAATATCAATTTCTTAGTAGCTACAGTAAGCCACGTTAAGCGTTTTTCACGTTAAGCGTTTTAGAATGTCCCATCTGTAGTGATCATTTTACACGGGATAGTTTTATAAATGTTCGTCGGAGACAACTGGGATTCACTGATAATCCGCTGTTACTGGTGAATGTGGCCGAACGGGCCGAACCGACTATCTCCCCCCTTTATCCTCCCGTCGCGCCGACAACTGGTGCCATCATCGGCAGTGCGTGCCCACCAATGAGTGTAAGTTGCCTTGTGTGCTTATGTTATAATTATAATTGGTAGTCGGAGTCCACACAGTAACACTACTAAAGCATCCATTTCGGCTGTAGCGGTGACAGAGTTGAGTGTGGCGAAGGCACCTTTCCCGCGAGTGGGCGTGGTTTCAGCGCAGCCAGCGGACACGCCCCCAGCGTTTGAGAGCAGAGACTACTGCTAATTTTTTCAAGATTTTAAAAGCTTATTTTATGTACTTGCCGGCTTTTTTTATCATTCAAATTTGGCTGGGTGACTAATAACACATTTGTCTGTGGTGTGACAAACTCAGAACACATACTTCATTTTGACTTTACAGGGACTTTAAGAATTGGGGTGTGCTGAGTGGAGGGCCTGAAGAGGTCCTGCACTGTTGCCCCCCCACTTCTTTTTAATGCATCTCATACCATACATTTAATCACACAACCAATCAATAGGTAGGGAAATGGGTGGGGCTTGAGGTGGTTCTGAATAAGTCCTACCCCTTGCGCCGCACCTTTTTCAATGCACTTAGACTTAATTTAGACCCTAGAAGACACAACACAGGGATAGTGGGGTGGGTAGATGAGCTGGCCCGTCAATAGAACAGCATCTGACGGCAAGGGCAGAGGAGAGCAGAAGTGGAGAGGGGTTCTGGCACCGTGTGCCTCTGGATTGGGTCCCGTATCATGTGTGAGGTTTTGCCAATAAAAAAAAAAAAAGTTCTATATTTAAAAAAAATGGTCCAAACTACACTGAGAATTTTAATTAATGAATGAATCTAAATAAATTGATTTTATTTGATTTAAAATATTACTGAATCTGTTAGAGCAGCAGCCTTGTGTTCAGTGCTCCAATTTATTGCACAGCTGTGCCTCCGGCGACCTGAGTTTGAGTCCCACCTTGAGATATATATATGTATATATAGCTCTATGAATTGAGTATAACATAAGGGAGACTTACAAAATGTGCAGAGTGGTGGGTCCCCAGGACCGGAGTTGAGAACCATTGGGTTAAACTCAATTAAAGGGATTGATCAGGTAGACATTTCTCCTTGAGGTAACAATTGCATCACTTTTTTTCAGTGCAGAAATAGATTGCGTTTGTACAGCTATTGTTGTTGCACTTAAGTCAATTCTAAACAAGTGATAACGTGTGATAAAGTCAGTAAAAATGAATATGTGGATGGAAAAAGAGGAAAAAATTAAGTGGGTTAAGCTATAAAGCAAACCTTACTTTTCATATCTCCACGTCTCTCTGTTTTCCTTTCCATTCACAAACTTAATCTTGTTCTTTCTCTTTTGAAGCCTGTGAAGTCTGGACATCATCCATGCACCCATTCCCTCACGCTGCCTACACATGTTCCCTTTTGGTTCTGATCTCTCGTATGTGTGCGTGTTTGTGTGTGCATGTGTTTGTAATTCATAAGGTCAGAGGGTAGCCCATAAATTCGCAGTGTGACTTTGAAAGTGGATTAAGGCAGACTAGTTAAACCACTGTGAACTTTAAAACAGGACGACTGATTCATTTTAAAATTCCACACATTCGGCTGCTGCAGATAAAGTCATAATGATCAACTTCTAACAATCTGAACACTTATAAAACAATTGCTGTGTATAAATAACACCTGTTCATTACTGTACTTGTCTGCTGCAATTATTATTATATAAAATATTCATCAGCCTTTATATGCCATTGCATGTTCCCAGACATTTTATATTCTTTAATTAAAGATTAATATCAAATCAAAAATGTATTCAGTGAGTTAACTCAAGAACCGCTCTGACAGTATCAGTCTCATTCACACTAGTTCAAAAGAACGATTCGTCTGAGAATGAACTTGAACTAATTGTCATCAAATTTACAAAAGGAGCCACGTGGATGCTTTGATTTAATAGACCTGTATCATACACTGATCCTTAAATGGAAAGTTTAAAGGAAAGTACTTAAGTGTGTGTAGCAGTGATACTCAACTTTAGCCAGTAGCTAGGTCTTCTAGTTCAGTAACTGGTTAGTTGACAAACATCTTTTGTTTGCCATTTTCAAAACGCCTTCTGAAAATGCTTGAGAGTTGGGTTCTTTGTTTCATGGTGTGGCTTTGAATTTGATATGTTCAATTGTGACATTACTGCCATAAAGCAGACAGAGATATCTTCCCACACAAGTTACTAATCCTGTCTGAATGTTCGGTATTCATACTCAAATCTACGCTTCAATTCATCTCCTGCATGTTGACAACCATTACCTAAATTATGTAAAGGTAGTGGATTGGTATGTGTGACATGTTTGCACTGAAAGTTGATATTAAAGATAAGAAAAAAACAAAAACAATAAGAACAATTAAACAATAAGAAGTGAAACTCTGAGCCAGTGTCACTGAACACTGTCATTAAACAGCATGCTGAAATATTGACTACTTCTGACAGTTTCCTATTTTACACAGAAATAACTGAATTATTGAATAAAACGAATTAATCATAATAGCCACAAGAGATGTGCAAACACCTCAAGGTTTGAGAGATAACATCAAAGCTCATGAACAGATTGTACAGTACATAGTTTTAAATCAGTTGAAATAAATTTCTTCTAAGGAAGATAAAATGTTCAGGCAAACACGCACACAAACACACTCTGCAGCAGCAGTGGTTTTCTCTCCCATGGGCATTTTTAATTAAAGATGTCATTGTGATAAAATGCTCTGATGTCACATTTTCATGCCTTTATGTCAACAAAATATTTACGCCTCTCTGCTCTCAGCAGTATTTTAGTTCCTCAAAGACTCTTCAAACCGACTTTAGAATCTGCAATATTCTTGCTCACTGTCTCATTTTTTAAGTAAGTCATTTCCAGATTTTTTTGGTTGGTGTCGTTGTTGATGTTGGCAAAAAATAAAAATAAAATAGATAAGACAGACCAGAAAGATGTTTATTTACACAAGAAGTAGTTTAGGGTCAGTGATTTTAGGACACGTATAAACCTCGACTGTCTCAGCTTCACAGAAAATAAACCTTGCTCTTTAGACAGCAGCTGCCTATAGGAAAGGACAGATGGAGAGGAAATAGAAGGTGTTTGTGATTGATGCAAAAGGATGAGACACAAGTGACATTTCAGTCTCATAGCCATTCGTGTGTGTGTTTGTGTGTGTGTGTGTGTGTGTTTTTGTGATATATGAGGACACAAATGTGTATAATGACATGCATATTACACTGGTATTACAACTTACACGTGACTTATGAGGACATTGCATGAGTCCTCATATTTCAAATAGCTTAAAAAACATAAAAAACAATGTTTTTTAAAAAATGTAAAAATGCGTGCGTGTGTGCGTGCGTGCGTACGTGTGTGTGTGTGTTTGAGCAGTGCTGGGGGAGGGCTGGTAAACCCTTCATTATGGAGACAAAATGTCCCCACAAAGATGGCAATATGCAAAATCCATGTCTTTGTGGAGAAATTATTTGGTCCTCATTAGGAAAACAGCTTATAAATCATACTATGTGATGTTTTTTGAAAATGTAAAAATGCAGAGATTTTTAGATGTAGGGTTGATTGAAGTGATTGAATATACAGTCTGTACCGTATAATAATCTTTATGTCTTAAATTTTTTATCTTTATGTCTAAATTAAAACGGAAAAAAAATAAGAATATTAAACAATTATAAAACGTGAAAACGTTATCATGTATGCATAAAAAAGATTTAGCTTCTGCACTATTTCTAGATCACTAATCAAATACAAACATTTGTGACATGAACCATGTGACTAGAGAGCACTGAAGCAAAATATGCTTTTTGGATAATTCTCAAGTCATGCTGGAGAATGTGATCATCAGGTTTGAGTTCATGCCTTAAAGCAAAAGAAGAACAGATAAATTCAGAAATGTTCATTTTTAAATTAAATTAAAATTGCAACAATAAAAGCATTTTCGTGAGTGGACTTTTTAAACCTCACTGTAGAAAAGTCTGCTTTCATGTCTCTTGCTCTTTTTTGTATTTTTCTGTTTGTTTTAAGGGCAAATTTGTCCTTTGTCAAGGCTATTTGGTTCTTATCAACAGCTTTAGTATAACCAGAACTGACAATCCCAAATTTAACACCATATTCATGAAGAGTATGTATATTTGTAAGTGTGAGGGCGAGAAAGAGATGTCTGTAGCTGTCATTGATATTATGTGACTGTGCTAGAAAAAAATGTTTTATCAGAGGACAGACCTCTCTGTGACCGCATTAGCTTGCTAAAAGGCACAGCATCAGTTTCAGTTCATGTCATGTGTCTTGGAAAGAAAAGAGGCAGAATCTAGCAACTTAAAAATCATATAAGCACAATATTTCCTATTAGCTATCGTATTTCCACTATAAACTAGGGAGATCTATAATACAAGCTATCAGTTAGCATTCCCATTCATGATTGGTGAAATCTGACATCTTTGCTCATGGACACTGGACGCAATTGACCCTTCGCAAAGACCCGCCCCCCTTAGTTACTGTCGCTATGTCCGACAAGCTACGCCGCTCTCATGTTCTCACGCAGTGAAAAATACATCGTGGAGCAGAGAGGAGACTGACAACACGCCGACAGACAGGACAGACCAGGTTACTTTTCAGTTACTTTTGATATTAAACATATTAAACGAAGTCTCACCTATCAAATTTGATCATTTTTTAAAAGAAATTTAAACAATAAATACCGTTTTGTGGCTCTTTAATGTGTCATGACAGATCGCTGTAGAGCATCAGTTAAAGCTGCTCAAGAATCGATCATCTCTTCCTTCTAGTTCATTTATAGCATCAAATAAACATGAATGAACATAAGAAGGAATGTTGTTTTAGCCGCGGAAAGGCGTCAGTACACTCCGTTTTTCAAGTTCAAATCCTCCCATGTTAATCTAATATCTCTCCTGACTGCTTTGTCGGACAAAATGGCGGATGGCGAAGTATGATTGGTCACATCACCTGTCAATCAAGCTCCACACGAAGGGTCAATTGTTGAGCTAATCATATCAGCCATAAATGCCATGTGACTAATCACTCTGAAACCACAGGAAAATTACATAAGCAAAAAATCCACCTCAGTGCAACTATTTTAACTTTCTCTTTCTCCTTCTGTTCCCAGCAATCTCTCTATCAGGCCCTGTTTACACCTGGTATCAAAACGAGTTTTGGTCGATTCGATCACAAGTGGACGACACAAAATTATGGAACCGCCACAGAATAAAAATCGCAATTGCGGTGTTACATCTCACAATTCTGACTTTATAACATGCAATTGCGAGTTATGATGTCACAATTGTGTTATATAATGTCACATTTACGAGTTATAAAGTCAGAATTGTGAGATATAAACGTGCAATTCTGAGAAAAAAAAAGTCAGAATTGACATTTGACCATTGCTTTCGTAGTGTAAATGCTCATGTGGTTGAATGCATTCGTATTCAGCGTCGTTCACATGTGATCCGATTGACCAAAACGCATCTTAATTCCAGGTGCAAACAGGGCCTTAGATCGAAAGATCTGAAAAACCCATATACATTTACCCGCCCATAAACCCTCTCCTCGAAGAAATCAGGACTGAAGTGGTTTAAGTGTACAAAATAGAAGATTAAAACACCAGGTGTAAACAGGAATGTGCCTCCTTCGTGTACTTGTAATCCAAAACACATTTTAATACCAGGTGTAAACAGGGCGGATGAAAATATGCTCATGCAATTTACATACGAACGCGAAAGGAGACAATGGAAAAACACACGGAGAGCGTGAGGCTTATGGCTGTTTCTAGATGCTGCTTCATAATTAAAACATCTGTGTTCCTCACAGACACATTTATTGCTTTAAAGGCTTTATTTGTGATGCTCAGATTATACCGTGACTAAACAGACTTAAACTACGCCCTCTCTCTCGCAGTCTTGTGTGATTTTAGCCCTGCAGGTCATCAGGTCGCTGTTGGTTGCTAGAAGGCGTCATTAGTGCACAACTGCCACAATGTAAAAAGAACTGACCATTAATAAGAAGTGCTGCTAGTAAAAATAATATGTCATACTAATTAGACAAGAAATCAGTTTTCTTGCTCCTAAATGAACAGAGGAAAGTGTTTGTATATAAATCACAGCAGTAATAATATATCATGAACAACATGAATCAAAAATTCTAATATTTTTTCACAAATAAGATTCAAAGGCAAATGTTCTCTCAAAAGTCAGTTCTCTAATATAAGTCTCTGTGATGTTTAAATAAATATGTTATCAGATTATGTAAGTGTTATTTTAGTATAATTGATGTACTATTATAGTTTTGGTATTTTCCTTTTAATTTTAGTGAATTTTTGTCATTTAGGTTGTTGTTTAATATGTATAGTTTAATTAGGTTTTAGTGTGAGTTATTTTAGTATTTCAACTTAAATGTTGCTTTGGCAACTAGCTGAAATAAAATAAGCTTAAGTTATTTATATATTTTTTATATATTTGTTTATTTTAGTTCAAGTAATTAAAGTAATTTTATTGTTTTAATGCTAATAATGCTTTAATAAAATAACCCTGGATTATGTTAAGAAAATTCCTATATTTTATAGAGAGTATTATAGAATATTGCGTGTTGGGTTGAAATGCCACGTGTTTCCCGTAGCGTAACCGTAAGGTTGAGCAGCGTGAGTACTCTGTGCTGTCTGAGGACATGGTAAAGATTAAATGTTAACAGTCAGATCAAAGAGGGCAGGTGGAACATGTACCGAGTCTAAATTACATGAAACAAAAGGATAAAAGGCTCTTTTCAGGATTTCTTAATAGATTCTCATAACATGATGTGAGCTGCATAACAAGACAGACGGCATCATCGCCTTTCCCATGAGCAGGGGTTGTTTTGGAATGTAGAACATCAGAGCTCATGCATGAGAGCTGCCAAACAGAGACCATTGTGAAAACATCATTTCAATGTATCAGGTGACTATAGCCCGAATTGCAGTCAAACCCATCAGGGAGAGACTCGTCACGTTCTATTATTATTATTATTATTATTATTATTATTATTATTTTCAGTCTTTGGTTAGACATCTCAATTGTTGTTGGGGGTAATATTTTTCAAATATGTTGACTTTTTCAAGCAACAAGTAAACTAATACTGTGCATGTTAAATTTAGACTATATCAGAGTTTGAAGTTGGTTACTTTTTTCTTTATACATTTCTTTATTGTTTTTTATAAAAATGTTTTACAAATGTTGAAAAAAAATAGATATTGTTAGTGCACCCTGAGATTTGTTTTGATTTTATTAGTATTATTATTATATAATAAATGATTATTATTATATTATATGGTTAGTATATTATTGCATTATGTCGTTAAGCTGCATTCAAAAGATTTGAACATTAAAAATGCAACAACAAAAAAAAAAAGCAGTGAATAAAAGAAAGGGTAAAGCATGGGTTATTATTTTTTTTTTTTACATTGAAATTTATTCAGAACATCACAATGTAATCTTCTGGTGTAGCCAAGTATGGTGTCCCATACTTGCAATTTGTGCTCGGCATTTCAGCCATCCAAGTGCACACACGCAGCAGTGAGTCTTGAACACACATCATGAACACACATCCGGAGCAGTGGGCAACCATTTATTTGTATTGTTTTGCTGTGGCGCCGGGGGAGCGATTGGGGGTCAGGTGCCTTGCTCAAGGCCAGCTCAGTTGTGGGTAATGAGTAACCCGTGCTCTTCGGGTTACAACTCCCCCATCATGACTTTAATATAATAGCAAACATAATTCTTACTTTGCTTGTTTGTTAACGCTAGGGGTTTTAACATATTTGATCATATCTTCAGCTCAATGTCCTTTTTGTATAATGGCTTCAGGCACTGAGTCATAACTTAAAAGGCAATATTCTGTTGATTGGTGTGTTTTTTTAATTTTTATTATGTATGCTTAAAAAAGTATCGGAACAGAAAAATTGTCTGAACATTTGTAATTTCATCTTATTTGCTCCAGCAGTTTCCGTGGTTGTAAAGCATGTGTTAACAGCTGCCTTATATGAGGAACATAACATGCACCTCCTCACCCAATATATTCTGTTGGTGATACCTAAAAGTTACAGGCCAAAAAAGCCAGTGGAGTTAATGTTCCTAGCGCCTTGACCTCTTATTACTGTTTTAAAGTTTATTGGCCGCCACTCCACCACTATACAACCTCTTACGACCTCCCATGACGTTCATGAATGTTGTGGATTGAGCTCAAACATCATCTGCAGGACAGATGATTTGTACCTGAGTCGGACAATACAGCAACACATCAGCCGAGTTAACATTAGTAGCTCTCTGGCTAATTTGCCTTATCCTGAAACACAACTTTAATATGCTTGCCACATGCTTAATGCTATTTATCGCCACAGATAGGGCCAGCACACATGTACCATTCATCACCTTAATTGTGATTAATATTCAAATATCCTGGAGTGCTAAATGAGCTCCTTGGTGCAGAGTTTTCTCTGTAAATAAATTTCACTAGTTTGCCAATTAATGTAATGCATAGGAAGAGAATAGGGGTAGAGGAAATGAATGAGGTTCGTAGTCCGCAAGGGACTAAAGTAGAACCAAGATAGTTTGACTTTGTTGTTGTTGTTTTTTTTTTGTTTTTTTCATTCCGTTCCGTTTAATTCATATCACATACAGCAAACTTCACCACAGCCAGGAGAGTTTGACATTATTTTATGCAATTTAATTTCATTTAATTGTATGCATATTTGTATGTATTAAACAGATGTGTGGTGGTTAAAACATGTAACTTTCCATTGTATTTATAGGGGAAAACTTATTGACTGTGGTTGTTTTGGCAGTGTTACCAACTAATTTAATTTCATACATCATCATTACTTGTGCATATTCTTGGCAGATGCTTTCTAGACAAAACAACATCAAGAATTTCATCAGCTGGTAGGAACAGATGAAAATGGAAAGACTAAACCAAGATGTGCTGATGAAAACCAATATGATTATTGTGCTGCCTGTGCATTTGGTGTGTGATTTTCTTTTTTTATTTCTTTTTTATTTTATTTTTTCTATCCCTAAGTGACTTTTATCTGCATTCAGATATGTGCTAAAGAGCCTTTGCTGTTTTTCGAGTTCAACAATGAAGGAATGACGTACTTAACTGTATATTTCTTCTTTGTTTATATCAAGTAAATAGTCAGAAATGTGTTACTTTGGCTGATGAGTTGTGTTCTGACATCAGTTTGTTGTTTTCGGTTTCCTTTTATCTTTTGATGGGTGAATGGAAAGAGAGAACACGAGAGTTTGTTTTAGTCAGAGCAGATCTGTGTGACAGTCTTAAGCTATTCCAGGAAAACAAGAAATGCGATCATCTCGTACACAAACACACAGAAATCAGGCAATGGCAAGCGATGCATATTTTAAGAATATAATATCAGGTTTTTATAAACAAGATTAGCCATTGTCCAAATGAAATCTGTTGAAACAGTGATTTCACTTTCCTGGGTTTACTTTGATACGCCTATAGCCTGGCAGTCTGATTGTATCCACAGAGATCTCTGTGTGTGTGTGTGTGTGTGTGTGTGTGTGTGTGTAACACATTGACATAACGGCGAGTTGGTTTATACAGTCATATAAATAATCTTATCTAACTTCATACACACACCTCATCAAAACTCTAAACACTCATGGTCTCCCAAGATGATACCACGATGAGCTTATAAGTCTGGCTGTCAGCAATGCCGCCTGGGTCTCATATACAGCGAATAACAGCATTAACATAAATGGACTGATGATTGGTGAATTCCAGGGTGTTCTGCTGAGAATGTGGTCCTTTGGTGCAGATTTGTCAAAAGGTTTCCACAGAAAACAGGATGCAGTGGCGGTTCATGAACTCATCTGTTTAAGGGCACTATTTCAGAAATGAAATCTAAATGACTGCAGTTCATCGGCCTTTAAAAATTTGTAGAAGTCCACTTCACAACATGGCAATCATAATAAAAGGCCTGACCCATAGAGCACCTCTCTGTGAGAGAGAGAGAGGGAGAGAGAGAGAGATGATTCATATGGGATAAGATTAATTTGGAACAGGGTTTGGTCGTGTTTCACGGCCTGAATAAATCTTTGGTTTTTCCCTATAAGTTGCACAAATCTTGTTGATTTATAAGAACAGTTTTTTTCTTGCCTCTCAGAATCTTTCCATTTGCCTTAAACCTAAAAAAAAAAAAGACAACAACTGAATCTTTAGTCCACATAAAACCTTAATTTATATATTCTTGATGTTTTGTGTAATCCTGCTGCAGTGCATTTGGAAAGTCATTCCTGAATTAGAGTTTCAAGTTTGTTCACCACCATTATGAAATGCAGTGAGCAGAACGTCAGAGTCCAGCCAAGACTTTAGTCAGCCAGACTCCAAGAAAATTATAAGTCGTTCTGTTTCAGTCTTTTATTTTTGGATTATAAATGATAATATTTATGTATATTTATGCATTTGTGCTTTTTAATTTCGTAACAAGTATAAATGCTCTAATTATCAGGCACACCTTATTTTAACCTTAACAAATCCCTTTTGGAAGACACTCAAAATATGAATGCCGTGCAGTCGGTTGCTGTTTGAATAAACATACTCATAAACTCTCTCATTAGAGAGATGCTCTGGACAGTTCATGACCTCTCATCTGTTTTATATGCTGTTGGATATGCTGTATGTGCCGTTTTAGGGGCGAGCAGTCAGTGTGTGTGTGTGTGTGTGTGAGAGAGAGAGAGTGAGAGAGAATGAGAGAGAGAACGAGAGAGAGAGAGAGGGGCAGAGAGACAGAGACACAGTGAGCATGTGGTGTGGTATTTAGGTCACATTTCCAGCAGGCTGGTTTTCCAGCGTCAGACAGAATTTAAGAGTGAGGTTCTGCAAGTTCTGGACGAGTGTTTCAGCCTCAGAGTGAGGAAGTAAAGCAGGTTCCTCATTTTTGCTATCATGTCCGTGCGGCTTCATCATAAATACATTAAGATTTAATAGGCAGTGGAGCAAGCTACTCCCAGATGAACCTCTGCGACTACGGCCTCACTTTTCATACAGTCACCCTCCTTTAAAACTCAGGAAAGATGTTTCACACAGACACACACAAAAATGTAACTGCCTTCTCAGATACACACCCTATAGACAATTAAAATGATTTACAGTTTAGAAATTACTTTTGGCGCGATACCAATAGCATTTCAGAGACATGTTTGTGCACTTGTGTGTATGTAAGAAAGAAAGAGAAACATATTCTGCTCATACAGCTATATAATCTTGATAAGTAATTGGACACAATTAAAGTACAGACTTAATTATAATTACATATACATGAAATATATGTTAACATTTTTGTGCACGGGATTATAAGTGGCAAAACCAGGTATTCGGGGGAAAAAATAGAGAGACAGATAAGAGAGAGAGAGAGCGGCTACTCGACTGACATAGACAAATGAGAGGACATGAATGAAACCACCCTGAAACTTCCCCCCTACAGATCACTGGGAATTAGAGTGAGTTAGGGGGCAGAAAGAACAGAGAGACAGTGAGAGAAAGAGAATCCTCCTGCTGCTCCTGCTAAAAGTGTCCTACACACAGAGAGAGTGGAGGAAACAGTGATTTAGAGAAGGAAAGACTTGTTTCTACAGAGCTCGTTAAAAAATAATTAACAATTAAAGCAAGTAAAATAGAGGAAGAGAATGAAATAACTGTATAATCCCTCGACCTCCATCTCTGTCTGTCTCTTACTCTCCAGGCATCAATCTCTCCTTCTCTGCTTTGCAAGGTAGCAGACGTTATAGTTCAATATTTATGTTATTCTCCGACTGCGGCTCTAATTCACATATGAACCTTTCACAGAGAGACCAACGAACAGCAGAGTGGGGGAAATCGTCAAGTTTCTATGTGTGTGTGTGTGTGTGTGCATATAGTATATATGCGTGTGTACTCTATATAGTATATATATATGTGTGTGTGTGTGTGTAATATTTCGCATTATTACAGTTTTTTACTGTATTTTTGATCTCTCTATGTATGGTATTGATCAACAACAAAAATTCAGGATTTATTGACAAATAGAAAGTACAAAAGAACATTTATTTAAAATAGAAATCATTATAAAAGTCTGTCTCTTTTTATAAGTTTAACGCATCTTTCTGAATAAAAGTGTACACTAAATAAAAACTTTTGAACGATACTGTATAATATATTCAATGTATTTCATTTAGATTTTTTTAAACAGATTTTGTATAACACTTAATATATAATAAATAATGAAAATGTGGCCTTCTTATTTATGCAATCACATTTGGCTAAAAATGGTTTAAACATTTCAAATGGTCAACCAATCAAAGCAAGCACTTTTTTGTAAAGCCACTGAGTATTTTGAAATGTGAAATGATGAGGATGCGGGAACTTGTCTGGAAACAGGAGGATGCCATTTCTCAGGATAATAATCAAGTGTGTTCTGATGGCAGCTGCAGGGAACAGTTCAGTGTTCAAGTCTGATTGGATTACTGACGAGACGAGAGATCTCAGGCTTGATTGTTCTCTTCCATCTAACGCTGCATCATCAAACAGATGATAAAATAAAATCAATCTTTCACAGATTTACGTATATCTTTCTTTCACTGTTTTCAAGTCTTTCCACTGGTGTCTAACTTCACCCGTTGAACTCCCTCCTCCGGTTCTCTCGGTAGATTCTCTCTTTCCCTCCCTCTGGGTCTGTAATAGTAGCAGATAGAAGCTTGCAGAGCCCACGGCATTTACCCAGAATGCACTTGTGGTGAGTGGGCAGTAAATCTAATATCAGTCTTGTGCAGATTGATCACCTGTCACATGACTAGCCTAATACTCTCTAAGTCTCTCCTTGTGTCTCCGTCTCACACACACAAAACTTTAGTGATATATTAGGGAATATAGTAAATTGTTTGTCATTCCTAAATACAATTATACAGTATCTCTGTTGCTGACCTATAGTTTGTCATGTTTATCATAAGAACTACTTCACCCCAATAGTCAGAATAGCTGTATGGCACGTTTTGTATTGCAGTTAGCATTAGCATTGTATTCAGCTCTGTAGTTCTCAACCAAGGCAATTGGAAATTGAGTGCTGGAGGGATGACGTATTTTTGTAGGCCAAAACCCAGAAATAAGTTACCATTTTAGCATTTCCAGTTCCATCGTCCTGAAGCCAATGGGTTTTTTTTTTTTTATGGGTTTTTGGTTAAATGGCTGAAATAAGGTCTGTTAACACAATATCAAAAGCCTAAGGAAAAACCTATTGTTTTTTTTGTCGAGGGACTCATTGTGATGCTAACGTCCAGGTTGGCCTACAAAAATACATCATCACTGCATGTTTTTGCAAAACTTCAAAAACGTATAGAGGATTCTGGTTCATAACCAGCTTAAATGAACATTAGAGGTAGTAAAACGGCAACAACTTTTATTTCTTTTCAAACAAATTATGATTACGGAGGCAGATTATAAATCAATTAAGACCTATTTGCATGTATTGCTACTTGTGCAATACTATGGCCCTGTCCCAAATGGAACCCTAAGCACTCGCGGTCTTCCGACGAGTCCTACGACTTGGCAAAAATGTGCATAGAGGGTGCATATTGACCGTGAAGGGGGTGCTCGCGGACTTAACGGACACGCGCTCGCGGCAGCCATTGTAAGTCCACAAGTCCGAAAGTGCATATGAAGTGTGCCATTTGGAACAGGCCATATCACCTCAAAACGCTTTTACCACAGTGCATGATTTGTAAACTGATATATTTTGAGATTTGTATCACATGACCAGCTCCATATGGGTTGTGTATAAGTTTTTTTGCAAGCTCAACTGGTACAGTATTGCACTTCTGTTGCAGAGACATGATAAAAGAGCTCAAAAACATGTAAAAGCAAGTTAAAATGGTATGGTTACTTTAGAAACTGTGTTTTATCTCACATTTGCTTTTGTTAATAATATCTAAGTTAAGACTTGAGTTTAGGGTAGGCAGTACAATGATAAATGTTGAAAAGTTGCCATAAAACGGAAGTTGTGATAGTCTTTTCTTCCATATTGTGATATTCCAGTGAAACGACTTCTCAAACAAGAAGCTTTGGGAGTTGATTTTTTCCATCGGGAATTGATTGGATTGTTGGGTTGTGGGTTGCTATTGCTGTGATCTGATGAGAGTGACAGGTTGTCCCGTCCTCGCGCTAGTAAACACTTCATCAGAGAAGAGATGATGTTGCAAGAGTTAGTTTTAAGTAAAGATAACAGCACATGATTTAAAAATATTAAAGATGTGCACTGTTAAATCCTCTATAGAAAATACTGTAATATCCCATAGTAAAAAAATAATTGTCTATTTTGATTTCATGGGGACATTATTTTCATAATAAATACAATTCAAACATATAAAACAAGGCCAGATTCACGTTCATCTGTTCCGGGTAAAGCTGAATCTACTTTTAGAGCGACTTTTCAATCTAAACATGCAAGAAGCAATGTAATATCAGTTTGCAGAAATGTCACCACATGCACGTATTTCCAAATGAGCCTGGGTTGGTATTTCTGCTCTTTGAAAAAGCTCACCTTTGGCGAGTCTTCTGACAATCTCATAATCTTAAAATCTCAAAAGTCAACATTTTATGGCCAAACAAAAATAAATTTGCATGATAAATCAGAAATATTGTCAAAAGCTTTAATATAGCATAATGCTAACCTGGATCAAGATAGCAGACAACAGAAGACTTCCACAAATACCGTTAGACATGAGACAGAATGCTTTCGCAGTCCAGCCACTCACTGAAACTTTAATGCGCTGAAGTCAAACAAGAGTGTTTGTGTGCGAGTCTTGAGTGGCCGAGGACAGATACCCAGAGGCATTATGAAATATTTGTGACACAGAGAACGTCACTCGCTGAGACAGCTTGTTATGTTTGAAATAGCAACACAGTTTGTGTATTCAAGATAGAAAAACCGCTTTATAGCATAAGTACATCGGACAGAAAATGACTGCTGCAAAAACACATGCAAATTCATTCATTCTCTCTCATTGTGTCTCTCACATTGACAAGAGGTCACAAACACAAAAGACAAGCAGCTTCCATAGGAAAAAACTTTATTTATCCTTTTAAAATGCTTTCTGAGGGCTGAGACTTGGCTTTAGTGTCATATATCGGGGAACTCTGAGGACACTGTGAATTCTACCAAAAAAAAACAACAACAACACTGTCACCACGGGGGTGTCAGCACTGCCAACACATACATCAAAACTTAAATCAATAATACTGAAATCTGCAACAAAATCTTAGTAAAAGAAAATGATAACAATAATAATGTAGTTCACTGAATAATAATAAAAAAATCAGCAACAGCAGGAGGAAACATTGTGCAGCACAAGCTTTTTTCTGAACATTTTTTGTGGGAGTCGCGGTTGGCCTAAGGCCTCAGCACTGCACTGACCCGCTCTATGAACAAGTAAATTTTGTGAAAGAGTGGATGAACTGTGTGTGATGGGGATGAATCTAGGCCAGGGAAAAGGTTTTCTCATTAGATTTGTCTCTCTCATAATATTGTATTAATCCTCACAGGGTCAAAAGTCACCACCAATCTGTCTCTTTGCTGGGGGAGGGGGGGGGGGGGGGGGGGGGGGAAGTGTGTGCGTATGTTTGCGTGAATACTTGAGTTTTGAATAAGTTCTCCTCAAATAAGTCAACTTCCCTGGGAGAAATGCTATTAACAGATGTCGAAAAGATCCACACAACATCACAGGTGTCTAACCGCAGCATTAGGGAGGAATCAAAGCCTCAAGTCTCTTCCGGTAAACAATACTTTTTTTCACTCTATTGTTGTGGTACAGACAAACGTCAAAGAAGTGTATTCCTTACAGCTGCTAAGTATGCCGCGAACCAAATGTGTAAGCTAAGCTGCAAAAAGCCTGAAGCAAAAGACAGTCAGTCACTGAATAAGTTCCCACTACAGCAGTGCTGATCCATAAACTACACAAACTATTCATAGCTTTTGCTGTTAAATAATGTACAGAGATGCCAAAATTGGGGTAACTGTTTTTTATGCACTGCAAAAAAAAAAACATCCATACCTTTTTGGGGGGCTTTTTTCCAGTAAAATATCTAAAAACTGATTTGCTTTTTTGTTTTTTGCAGTGCAATACTTAGACTTATTCGCTTTCACAAGCTGACCGGTCAGTGCACCCCTGCATTTCAATGGTAAAAACAAAGCCATGAATTTCAAAAAGTGCTCTTCTAATGTCAATCGTAAAGACCTGATCTCAGACAAACATACATAAATATTCAGTTTAGTTGCACAAGCTGTTGCTGGTTTAGTTTTTTTTTTTAATGTAGTTTGCTGGTGCTTGCCCTGTATCTAATGGTGTTTATATATACTGTATGTATATTGTGTGCTATAAGAATGAACGGTATGTCAGTCAATAAGTGTGTGTGAGTGTGTATTTAAGCATTTCTTGAGTAATAACTGTCTCTCTCCTCTTTTCCTCCTCCTTGAACCATGTCATGGAATATTTGACCTGGTTCCATCACAGCATTTGTAAAAATGAAACAAAACAAAACAAAAATACCATCATTCCCTTGTGTAATAGGGAGGATAAAGTGTGTGTATGTGCGTGTGTGTGTGTGTATGTGAAGGGACTTGAATGTCTTTATGCTTCTTTAGGCTGACCTTTTAAAACCCGTTCTACAGGGACCTCTAAGTCTCCTTAATCAAAAACCAACCGAAACGAAAAAACAATTTAAAATAAAAGAGAAAACCATGAGACAGGAAACATTTTACTTACAAAATGTCTTTTTTCTTTCCCAAAAAAGACTATTTACAAAAGCTTTTGCATTTAAAAAAAATCCTAATTATATTTTAATTAACATGGTCTATAATAAAATGGAACTTTATATTCAACATTTTTTCCCAACATACATTATTTACATAATCTCGGGCTTTAGAAACTAAATTAAGAGGAATTGACAACAAAAAACAAAAGCAATAAACCCTAAATCGAAATATAATTTCAAAAATCTATTTTAGGAGAAAGCTACAGAGAAATATCGGGCTTCCTCTGATTGGCTGCGCTGGAGGCTAGATGCAAATGCTGCTAATTTTAAATTAGCATAGGCGTAAACACACCTGCCGCCACTGTTTACTATTTATCATTTCACGTGCAGTCCATATAAAAATAGATCTAGCACTAGATTTTTCAGGATTCGTAGATGATTACGGGGTTTTTTTCTGCGTGTGTTTGTATGCAAACAGGGATAATTTATGTGCATATCTGAGAGGATGGAGAGGTGAAGGCATAATTTCACGTGTATGTCGATGGATTTTTGGCTTCTGCATGGTACTCTACATACACACGGTCATACTGGTTAGAGTCCATGTCTACATCCAAACAGCGAGACATGAATTATACACACACAAAAAAAGACGTTAGTGAACTAAATTATGCAAAGATATGCGTTAGCATGTTTTGTGACTGAAAAGAGGTCATAGGCTCATGGTGTAGAGGCAAATCCTTTAAGATTTTTTTTGACCTACAAACCTTTGGGAGATAGAATAAGAAATAAAAAATAATGGCAAAATACAAATATTAGCACTTCACGCATCACTGACAACGGATATCTACTTGTCTTCGGCTGAGAGGAGAGAGGATTTCAACTGAACTGTTTCTTAAATGAACAAAAAGCAGACTGGGAGTTCTGGAAGGTCTGACACTGGTGTTTACATATTAAATTCCCTATTTCACTCACTCACTTTTCCACCGAGAGGCTGTTTGTTACTGACCCATGAACACCAAAGTGCGTGTATGAGTGTCAGTGTGTTTTTGTTCAATTGCCTCTACAGCATGTAAAATGAATGAGTGTCTGGAGAGACGCTAGGAAATGAGATGAGAGGACAGACTGAGTGTGTGAAAAAGAGATCGGCATTAGTAACAGTGCTTAAGACATTTCTTTGAGCGAGACTGTGAAAGCTGCAAGAATTGGATTGATACTGATAAAAACAAAACACTGATGGAGTGAGAGATGAAAAAGAGACAAAAAACTAAGCAAAGAGGTACAAAAACCACACACGAATGAGAGCTTCCTGCTTTGTGATGTCACTCTAGTGTCCTTCTGTGATTGGTTGTCGGCTGTTCTTCAGCAGTGAAGTCCGTGCCTGAGTGCCACGCAACTTGGGGAGGTTTTCTACCATTTCACGCACATCGAGAGCGACCGGCACACACACACACATACACACAGTGTAGTGTTCGGAAAAGGGACAGGAGGGAAGGAAATCTGAGAGGAATATCATCCACGTAGTCTTTTTCATTCCTCCTTTCCACTTCTCCCTCTCCATCCTCTTGCACGTGGAGCAGACGGGGTTAGGTAATGAAAAAAAGAGTCAGAATACCTTACAAAAACAAGTTCTTATTGCGGTTGCTTTGCTCTCGCTCTCTCAGACTTTGTAGTAGATATTGGCAGGGCTCTGGGGTGGCATTTCCTGCACTATGTAGACGGGGTGCCCATAGTCACCACTCACTTTTTCATAGTGTGGACAGTAGTTATTCTCTGATGTCCGCAGGGGGATGATGATGTCACTGGGTTCTGAGCCAGCCTGGGCGGCTCCTTTGGGCGTGGCCAGAGTGCTGAGTGATAGAGCAGTCCCACCCCTGGGCTGCGAGTGCTTGCGGGTTCTCTTGCGAAGCTTGAGGAGCAAGACGATGAGGATGATGATGATGAGGAGGAAGATGACACAGCCGGCTCCAATGGCAGCAAAGAGAGCTGGTTTCGAGCCAAAAATCCCTTCCACTGAACCAGGACTGTTATCCTGGTTTCTCGTGTCTGAGAGGGAAAAAGAAAAACGTTATGAATGGCACACATTGGCTCGTTTTTCTTTTTCATTTTTATCGTTAAAGATTATGGTAGCAACACACTCTGATTATCAGTGTTTAGAGTCGCTCTCTGTTGTCTGAGGCAAAGACAATGGCTGTAGAAACAAAACATTGTGTTTGTTAGCATTGGCACTGAGCAACTATTAAAGTAAATAAAACAGTTGCTATGTTTATTGTTGCGCTGCCAGCTGAAACAGCTACAGATGACTCCTGAAGCTAAATAGGCGTTATTTATACACATTTTTGCTTGACAATCAAATCCACGTTGTCAAGTATATTTAACAGCAGTATGAAGCTAAACAACACACACCCAGACTGGAATAATCCTTCCAAACGGTAGTCAATGTTCAAAACTGTTAGCACTACAAACTAGCCTTGTATTACAATGTAAATTACAATTTTAAGAAGAATTCATGGTTTAATAGTAGGGATGGTTCACGATGGTCAACTTATCATCCTTAGTAAGGTTAAATCTCTACACTACCGTTCAAATGTTTGTGGGTCAATATGATTTTTTTATGTTTTTAAAATAAGTATTTTAATCCTTACCACAGCTGCATTTATTTGATCGAAAATACTAAGTCAAAACAGCAATATTGTGAAATATTATAAAAATGACAATTATTTTAAAATGTAATTTATTCCTGTGATGTCAAAGCAGTTTTTTCAGCATCATTACTCCAGTCGTGTCACATGATCCTTCAGAAATCATTCTAATAGGCTGATTTACTGCTCAAGAAACATTTCTTATTATTATCAATGTTGAAAACAGTTGTGCTGCTTAATATTTTTTTGGAAATAAAAATGAATAAAAAATGATATCAATAACATGCAAATAGAAAATAGATACTGTGAATTTACATTTTATGCCGACTTTAACTGTTAAAACTGTTGAAAATCTTATGTAAGCATGTCCAACTGGAATCATTTGATCCCGAACCTCGCTTAATTATACCAATTAGTCGACTAGTTGTTCAGATAACCCACCGACTAGCCAATTTTGAGATGTGATAGCAGTTAATGTCTGAGTGTCCTCTCGGAGCAGAAGAACCTGACCTCAAGAATCTGTGTGGTGTGATCACTGCAGAGATGCAGCATGAGTCCCTCTGTTCTTTCTTAATGATTCTGTCTCTGTTTCTCTCTTTCTTTCTCTCCTAATGAAGTTTAGACCTCCCGTAGGTTAATGGCTGCTAGGACGTGATAAAGACATGCTACATTAACTCCCGTCTCTCTCTTGCACACACACACCTGCCTGAGGGAGGCAGTAGCTCTGCATTGCTGTATTTCATCTGCTGGTTTTCTTGGTGAAATTTACTGTGGTAGACCTACACTGCTGAACGTAGATCAGTTTGTCCTCTGAATACCCAATGTCATTTGTAGGAAAACCCCATCATGTTCCCAAACCAATTGGCGTAAACACAGATGATTTGCGTTTCCTCACCGCTGTCGGGCATTATAGATCCATTCCCATCTATGTCTGTCTCTCTGCCTCGGTTTATCTTGCGGGAAGGGCTGGTTGTGGGGTCCTTGATCTCATTGTCCTGGTCCCGGTCTGGGAGGTCCGTTAAATCTGGATCTGGTGCATTTGGATCTGAAACATAAAATCACATACATAACAAATTAAGAACAAAAAACTTTCAGGGAAATCAATTTCAGTACAGCATATGTTTGAATGTATTCTTTTAGATTTTAAAATGTCCAGTTTCTGTTGACGAGACAAGCGCCTTAGAGTAGAGTACAAATCCTAGATACAGAAACTAACTTGCTAACTTGGATCACGTTCAACTACAATCTAATTGGCGGTTAATGAGTCAGCTGACTTAATCATTCACCAAATGGGGCTTAAATAACTTTACCTTTGGACATGCTGAAGATAAAGAAGGTGTGTGTGTGTGTGTGTGTCTGTGTGTTTGTGTAACTCACCTTGGCCCACTTTCATGATGATCTTCATGGATCTCGTGCTACAAACTCCACCTTCTCTGTTTTCCAACCCTTCCTGTGTTCCATTAGAAGTTGCTGGAGAGAGAGAGAGAGAGACAGAGAGGGGTTTAGTGATTGTTGGGGTGAATTAGGTTTAGATTTATAGGACGTTTGATTGAAGTTCTTGCTAAAAACCAAAGCAGGAAAAGGAAACCCTAATTTACCTCTATAAATCACACGCAAAACACTAACACATGCAAACACATATACACACACAGTCTTTGGGTAAGGAAATGCTCATTCTGACCTTAAATCAGACATTGCAACCTAATATTACCTTAGAAACATCCAAAAACAAACTAACGTTTGTGTGTGTGTCTCAGAATATGGACAAGATGAAAAAAGCTCAGTGTATTCTCCTGTTACTAGTCCCTATGATAGTAATCTGATCCCATGGGAATGCACAAACACACACACAGACACACACACACACACACACACACACAGATTTCTACAGAATGATCCTTGTGAGTTTGAAAATATGCCACGAGTAAGCTCTGAAAAAGAGACGCACATATACAAAAATGCACAAACACACACTCCCATTATGTAGTTAAATAAACCAATATTGTCACGGCGGGTGATCCACCATCATTCAATTTAACCCCCAATTACACTCGCACAAGTTCACGCGCACACACATTATTAGCTTCATTATTGTTCTCATTAAGAGGTGTGAGTGAGAAGTGCTGAGTGTGTACTTGTGTAAGTGTAAGCACTGATGAAGAACTACAGAACAGGTAAGATAAGAAAATATGCGTATTCACTAAAATGTGCACTCATTCAGAGCTACCACACAGAATATGATGAGTTCCTCACTGGCTTTGTCACTTTAAAATTAGGAATGTTTTATTCCTGAACTGTCAAAAAAGTAAGGCGAAGTTCCCTACGAGTATTTGTTTTAAAACATTCTAAAGCAAACAGAAATATATCATGTGCATTTTAAAACATAATTTCCTACAAATGGAACAGCGAATAAGGTCCTCAGACTACAACTAAAAGAACAAAAAATAAAAAAGCTGTGACTTTAATTTAAAATTATAGCCACTTACGACAGTCTAAAATGACAAATGACATCTGAGCGAACCGTAATATCCATTTTGCAAACTAATGACTCTTATGAACCAGTTTGCTTTTAAAGAGATCTTGCTTGTGAGTAAGCAGATTGACTCAAAATCACTAGTTCTGCGTGAATCGTTGAGAGTCATTACGGATATTGCAATGAACTCGCTCACTGAACTGTAAATTATTTTTCAGTTATGGCTGATTTGAAATGAACCATGAACCATTACTAGTAATTAAACATACATTTTCACAAAATAGTTTTGTAGATGACATGTTTTTTTCAAACAGACGTAAGTATTCAGAACAGAGTGATATTTATAATGGAACACATATAATCAGGTGACTGCATTAATGACAGAAGCTGTGATTTGTCAGCTAAAAAAAATCATCAGTCAAACGACTCTTAAATATTTAATTCCCTAAAAATGTTTGGCTCCCTCGTTGTTGTTGTTTTTTTTGTTTTTTGGATCCCGCGAATACCGACTTTCGTGCTTTCAATTTCAACAAAAAGCAAGTTTTTTTCTAGTTATCATTCTTTGGACCAGTATTGGCTTTATGAAACTTTAAAGCAGAGGTATGTATCCTTGTTAGGAAAGAGCTGCGAGAGACTCCAGTGAGGGAGAAAGGCCAGGGCACAGTGATTGTGAATGGTCCTTTGTGGGCGTGTATGGGGGAGGGGTGATGTGTGTGGTTGCTAGGAGCTGCTATGATGTCATGCAGATTGAGATGTATGGCAGTAGGCAGAGTGCCAGTCTCCTTACGGTAGCGCCATGCCAACCTGTCACCGTGCCAACCACGGAATAGCATCACACGGTGCTGCTCTACACACACACACACACACACACACACACACACACACACACACATCACCCTGACTCCAGCACACTCTCACTTCAGGCTAAAACACAAGAGACATTCCAGACAGGCAGGGTAATCCCACCGTGTGTACTGTTAGCAATGGGATGGATTGGCTATGAAGCATTTTTGCGGCCACATTCTGTTGTCACTACATCACTGCTGGATTTTAACTGGTCAGAACATTTTGGTCTTAATAGTTTCCTACCTCTGTGCACTAAAAAAAAAAGAAAAGACATTTCTGCATGGATTGAATTAGACTCTTCATTTCTAGACAGACTCATGTCGCACTGAATTCCAAGAAGTGCAAAATCATTACTGAGAACACAGCAGGTATTTCTAAAAAGACTATACCGTAAACGCAACACACAAACACATAAATCCCAGATGACCATGCTGGGAGATTAACGTGATTTAGATTTAAAACAAGGTGTAAACACACATTAAAAAATGTGAAGGGGTTGGGGATTTACCATCTGCCTCTCTGTTTGTGTGTGTGTGTGTGTGTGTGTGTGTGTGTGTGTGTGTGTGTGTGTGTGTGTGTGTGTGTGTGTGTGTGTGTGTGTGTGTGTGTGTGTGTGTGAGAGAGAGAGAGAGACAAAGAATGAAATATTCAGTCTTTTCACAATAAATATAGTGTTGCCCCAGTTAGCATCTCTTATTGACTGACATATAGTGTGGGTGTGCTTTATGTGTGTGTGTGTGCATCAGTGTTTGTTTGTAGCTGAACGCTCATTCTTCTGCCATCATGGAGCCATCTCATGCCTGCCTCATCTTTTCTCAAACACGCACACAATCCCTGAAGTAGAACAACACAGTATTATTAAAGTATTTTTGGCCAATGTTTTCATTTCATAGTTTTGCAATGAGTTATTCAAAATAGTTATATATATATATATATATATATATATACACACACAGACACACACACACACACTAGGGCTGCACGATTTGGGGAAAATGTCATATTGCGATTATTGAGGTCAATATTGCGATTGCGATGTGCGATTGCGATATAATAAACAAATGGTTTCATGAGTCAACTTACTTGGTTCTAAAGCAAAATGCACACACAGATTAGTGATACTTCTGTGTATTAATGTGTATTTCTCCACTCAAACTAGCAACAACAACTAAATGATTAATAACACCTTTAATGATGTCTGGATAAAAATGACATTAATTATAGCCATCCAACATTACAGTGATTCCGTCATTACAAGTGAAAGCTATACATTTTTTAAAAACATTTTAGGCTTCAAAAAATATAACAGCTTTTCATTTAAGTAAACTTCAAACAATCCTCACATAAACCCATAATAAATGTCATATTTACCTGTGCCCTTCCTGTCTAACAGGTAGGACATATACAGAAATTGAATAAAGTTATCAAACAGTTTGCATAAATTATAAATTATATATAGACTAGGCCCAAATCCTTATTAAAGCTACAAAAGTTATTTAGTCAAGAGCACCGGCCGAGTAATTTTCTCTGTTTCCTTTGTTCTTTGACTAACTTTACTGACAGAGCATTATTGGATGCTGGCACTTTAAGAGCAGCCGCTGTTGACAGAGACGCGGATCTCACACGCGCCTCATTCTCTCACAACTCTTTACGTCCATCATAAGACTGCTCTTATGTTATGAAGATACTCGACAAAACTATATTTTGGCATAATTGTGTGTGTTATTGTTCGTTCAAGCGCGAAAGAGAACTGTATTCTGGCGCGCGGTCTGTGCATGCGCATGATCCTGGGTCACTGAGTCACAGTCAGGACATTCACAGGCAGCGCACCCTCTTTTGACTAGTCGTGCAAGAATGGTTTTCGCACGAATAAGAGCAGGTATCATGTAACACTAGCCAAAGGATGACGAAAAATAACAGATGCTGTTTTAATTGCGTTAACAGCGCTAATTTGTTTGTTTCATATAAAATCGCGGCATTTTGCGTCATATAATCGCATAGGCTTGACATCGCGATCATGATTGCGATATGATTAATCATGCAGCACTAACACACACACATATTATATAAACAAACTTTTATGTTAGATGTGATCGATTTGACAACAGTTATCTATATTAGTATAATATATATTATATAAAGCGAAAATTAAAACGGTAAGAGGAAATGAGAAGGAAATAATAATAATAATAATAATAGATTTTGTAATAATGTTATTATTATTTTATTATCATTATCATTATCCAAGTCTCTTAAATCATTGTATGGAATTTTCTTGTTATTATGATTATCATTCAAAATAGTAGTACGGTAATAATAAATAATTCAAAACAGTGGCTTAAGATACTTGGAAAATCATAGTCAACCATAGTCATAAACCAAAATATTAAAGATTCTAACATTCAGGACTGAAGAATAGTTCAGTTTTAAAGGAAGCATTGAATATTCAGCAGCATGTCTCGGGTTTTTGTACCATATTTTCGAATATGATCATCCAGCTGTTAAATCAACACGACATGCCCTGATTGAGCTGAAGTTCTCCCATCACGTCTCACAGAATGAGAGAATCCAGACCTCAATGAACACACTTCAAATATTCACAACCACAGCTGAGTCAGGCTTTCAAAACGAATATTTTTAAGCTGTAACATTTTACGTTTCAGTCGGCAGACCCCAGTGCTGTTTCCCTCGAGTCTCTGATTGATGAGTAACTGAAACAAAGAGCAGAAGGAAAAGACGCCTCGCTGAGTGAGTTAGCCACAGTAGCCAACAGCTCCGGGCTGAACCTTCAGGGAAAAGACCACTGCACTCACAGAAAGATCTGAAAAATAGCTTTGTGTGAGACAGACAGGCAATGTATAATGTAGCTGCTAAAGGTTTTCACTCTTTAGGTGGGTGAGCATGTGTTTTTGTCTGTGAGATTTGGGTCAGTGTTCATTCTAATGCAGTCGACATAACACAGAGAGCCAGTGACAGGTCACTCCGACACACACACACACACACACACACACACACACACACACACACACTCATCAGATCAGACACAACTAGATTAGATCTTCTTTTGCTTCCAAAAGCTCATCCAATCAGATCGCTGCACTGCTCCAGCAGTCGCATAACGGCCGACCTTTAAATCCGCTGGACGAGCAACTCATTGGGTGTGTGTGTGTGTGTGTGTGTGTGTTGTGGAAGAAAATTAAAATGCAATAATCATCCAACCTCACGACTTCCCGGTGCTTCTACATCCACATACAATCAGAAGTACTCAATCCGATTAAAAAAAAAAATCATACATTTGTCATCTCTGCCAACAGGTTCAGTGTTTATTTGAGTGGGCACATCATAATTGTGTGTGTGTGTGTGTGTGTGTGTGTGTGTGTGTGTGTGTGTGTGTGTGTGTGTGTGTGTGTGTGTGTGTGTGTGTGTGTGTGTGTGTTTTAGGGGTCATTGTTTGTTACCTTCAACAAAGCCTATATTGTTCCAGTAGAAAATCCTTCAAAATGAACCAACACGCTCATGAGGTTTGAGGAAGGGAGGAATGAAACAAGAGGAGGCTCGGCCTGCTGTTCCTCTCTCTCTCTCTCTCTCTCTCTCTCTCTCTCTCTCGCTCTCTCTCTGCATGGATCACTGGACTGATGGAATTCAACACTTCTATCATGTAACCACTCGCTCATTTCTTTTGTTTCAGCTTGTTTCTTTTTTTTCTTCCTGGTTGTTTTTTGTTTATTTGATTCCTTCTTTCTGTTTATTTTTTCCTTTCTTCTCTTTTTTTACATTTCTGTTTCCTCCTCCTCTTCCATCATTCTTTCTGTTTTGCCCCTCCGCTTTTTCTTTCTATCTTTCTTTCTTTATATCTTCCAGTTCCTTCCTTTCTTATATTTCTTGTTTCTTTCTGTCCATGTCTTTCTGCATTTCTTTCCTCCATTACTTCCTGCTTCTTTCTTTATATTTCTTTGTTTCCATCCCTCCTGTTTCTTTCTCTTCATTTCATTCCTTCTCTCTTTCTTTGTTTATATCTTCCTTCCTCCCTCATGTTTCTTTCTTTCCTCCCTTACTTCCTGTTTCTTTCTTTATATTTCTTTGTTTCCATCCCTGTTTCTTTCTCTTTATATTTCCTTCCTGTTTCTTTCTTTCATTCTTTCAATTCTTTCCTCTTTCGCTCTTTCTTTCTAAAGTAAACACTGCCACCCATTCACTCAAATTACCTGTAAGTGAAGAAAATGACCAGCACATTCTGTTACTGATCGAAGATGGCTATCTGTGTTCTTGCAAATTAGACCATTTCAAAACACCAGCACAAACCATTATGCCTATTATATTCTGACTATATTAAAAGCATTTCTGGGTAAAGCGTTTTGTGATTAATGAAGCAGAGGGGAAAGCAGAGTGTGTGTGTGTGTGTGTGTGTGTGTGTGTGTGTGTGTGTGTGTGTGTGTGTGTGTGTGTGTGTGTGTGTGTGTGTGTTCTCGACGGCAGTAATCCAGATCTCCCAGAATTCAACATGTACAGGAGCACGTTTCATTCAGATCCTGGCCTTGAAGACCAGCTTGCCCTCGTCATATTTTAACCTGTGTGTGTTAGAGAGATAACAGAGACTGTGCACAATAAGAATGTAATTAAACGTCAATTAGTCTCTGTTCTAATGTGGCTCACACACTCACTCCCCGTCTCTAACACACACCCAGACAAACACTCATTATGTGCGTTAGCTCCATGGGTAGTGTGTGACCCATCATGCATCACTGACCTTCATCACCCACTGGGACATCCGCATGGGCATCACTACAGCGACAGTGGCCATTACTACAGCAACCACATCCATACACACACTGATCGTAAGACAGAGTGACATCACACACACACACAGCAGAAATCTTGCTCGGTTTGGTGCACCTGGTGCCTGATGTCCCATAAGACAAAGAAAGATGAACTCCCTGTCTTATATTGCTTTCTTTCTCAGTCTCTTTCCTTTTCGCTCTCATTCGCTTCTGCCTCAAAGGGGAGAAAAAGTTGTTTAGCTGACTATGTCTTTTTGTACTAGTACTTACTTGCCAAAGAGGTCAGATATACCACAAGCACAGAACTGAATATTCAGCCAGTGTTTGTCTGCGAGGCACCACAGATTTAGAGAGTGTGTTTGTGTGTTACTCTTGTGTATGAAGTATTCAAAATGAATGCTTACAATGAGAGCTCACTATAATTTAAAAAGCAGTTTATTATTCAGTTGACCTTACATTTGCACGTCAACAATGCCTATTCAGAGTTCTGAAACTTGGCCCTCTCAGTCACGGTGAGGTAACACAGAGGAAGCAGGATAGATACTATTATTCCAAACACCAGAATACCTAATGATAAGAGTAAAATGTGGGAAAGTCTGCCAAACCTTGTGCTATTTCTGGCTGCGTATAGCACCAGCCACTCTGAAGAACAGAAGATCTTTGATACAGAAGATCTCAACGTTAGAAACGGGCACCTGAAGTTAAGTTTTTAGCAAGATCCCAGTTCAAAATTGTAAGCTTATATTGGACTACAAAGCAACCCACACAAGTCTTAAGGACACAGCAGCAAAAAAAGATCCAATTGTAAAGTCAAAGAGAGAGAGAGGAAAATTACAATACATTTTATATATATATTAGGGGTGGTTAATCTGTCTGATTTCCCGATTCGATTCGATTACGATTATTGAAGTCCCGATTCGATTACAGTCGATTTTCGATTATTAACGATTCTCGATTAGCGATTATTGATTTTCCATTTCACAACAGTTAACGAAAATACACTACAAAGTGATTGCAGTATTAAAAAAAGTCAGCTCCTGAATTACTTAACTCTTTTATTGAGTAAAAACAACTCAAAGCACTTTCTGTGTCGTGTAGTTATAACTTCAGAATTATTTGTATGTAACTTATGTTCTGTAGAACACAGAAATGAATACATCACATTGTGTTGTGACTCATCAAGTTGAACTAAACAATAACAAATAAATGAAAGGCTTATTTCCTTTAGGAAGTAGGTCAGAACCAACATACTGTAGAAATTGGACAATTTTCTTCTAGAAAGACAAGGTGTTGTTCAGGTGGAGGAAGACTGCAGGTTGCAGTCGAAACATGTCAAGGTAAAGAAAACGCTTTTTCTCCACCTGAACACCTTTGTCTTTCTAGAAGAAAATTGTCCAATTTAATAATTAAGATTACATTTTTGAACAACTTACTGTAGCTTCAGCTTATATACTGTACTGTAGAACACAGTGACAAAATGCAACACACTAACTTGTGAGTAATCAAGTTGTACTAAGTTGAGGCGATCGAACTGAGAGAGAGAGAGAGAGACGCGGGCGCGATCAAACTCTGTGTGTGTGTGTGTGAGAGAGAGAGAGAGAGAGAGAGCGAACCGCGGGCGCGATCAAACTCTGTGTGTGTGAGAGAGAGAGAGAGAGAGAGAGAGAGAGAGAGAGCGAGCCGCGATCAAACTCTGTGTGTGTGTGTGTGAGAGAGAGAGAGAGAGAGAGAGAGAGAGAGAGGGAGAGAGCGAGCCGCGGGCGCGATCAAACTGTATGTGTGTGTGTGAGAGAGGGAGAGAGCGAGCCGCGGGCGCCGTTTCTTTTACTGTCTATGGCCGTTACACGCGCTTGCTAACTGGAACTGGGCGCGTTCGTGACGTTCAACTTCCGGTATAACATTTTTTACAAAAGAAAATAATGCAACAAAAAAAAAATCGATTTTTGAAAATTTAATAATCGATTCATATTCGTTCATAACATAATCGCGATTAATCGATAATCGATTTTTTTCACCACCCCTAATATATATATATATATATATATATGTAAATAAAGAAATAAATGTATGTATGTATGTAAGAAACAAATCAAATATGTCTTTTATATTAAAATATATTTGTTAAATTATATTATTTGCTAGTATTATTTGTGAAATTGATTGAATATCCAATTTGTGCATGTCAGAAAGAATACTACAAACACAGCAAAGATCAATCCTATTAAACAATTTTACTATAATAAACATTAGTGGTAACAGTGTGGCAATGTTACATTTACAAAAGTTAAAATCTACAACATACTTTAGACGTCTGCTTGCAATAGCGGGTTAAACATTTCAGAGAGCAGAATATATCAGGCTGGGTGGATATTGGATTGTTATCCAATAGCCCTTTGCAATAGGAGCCATTTTCTTCTCGCATTACAAAGCGGCTAAAACCAACCGTTTGCTCTTCGTTTTTGTGCATGTTAAAGGGGTAGTTTAAATTAGGCATCTAACACACACATACAGCTCGATGTGATATTTGACCTCTCTCGCCCCAGAGCGACCACAGCAAAATGAAGCCACTCATTTTCATACTTCAGCTGTGGCCTGAGAGACAGTTATGGTGAGAGGTTACACAAAGACCCACATACACAACACACACACACACTCATCATTCTGGTGCAGCGGTTTGGTCAGAATTACTTCAAAGCTGGACTGTCTGAAATCAGAATCATATGTTGCTGACACAGCCTTAATACAAAAATACACACAGAACCCAAAGCATACTTGCTCTCTCGCACACACACTCAACACAGTCACACACGGAAGAGAAGCTCACCCTAAACAACCCTTCATTTAGCCCTTTTTAACACTCTTAATCCTGAAAACATTGCATAAACCTTTAGAGCCTTTCTAGCAGCAACACACTCCTCCTCATTTGGTCATTACGTGCATTTCATGCAGTTATAATCGCAAAATCTTGTGACTGCACACCATTTTTTCACTTTCCATCCTTCGCTTTTTTCTCTTTCCATCATCTTTAGCACTCCCTTGACTGTATGACGGTACTATTTCCATTGTCATGTTTTTCAAATCAACTTCTCAAACACACATACATACTGTACACAGCTTTTTTGAAAATTTGATATCTTTCAGCAAGATACGTTTATAGAGGTAACATTTTGATGAATGAGTTGATGAATCGGGTTTGGTTTCTAAATCTTTTTTTTTCTTTTTTTTTAAACGTGGGGTCAGAGCTGATGTCTGTCAAAGTAAATATTGTGATCGGGTCACTAAAATGCAGAAATCGTTTAGAAACGCTACTAAATCACGAGACACACGAGAGCTCAAATCACTCTCATCCAAATGGTTCTGAATTGAATTCAGGTTCTGAAGCCGCCCTCAAACAATGAGCCAGGATCCATTTCGAACCTGTACTGCTTCATGAATCCACACAAGAGTGGCATGATCAGCACAGTCTTTCTGGAAAACATACTGGAATTAAACCAGGCCATAAAAGACAGTGAATTCTCAGAATCTCTCTTCACAATTAGAAACAGACTCAGAATCTGACCAAGCACAGACTTACTGACCCCAGTCCAGACATAGAAAAATACCCAAACAATAAAAACACACATAACTTAACGCATGAATGAAAGCGATGTCAAAAGGACTGCATATTTTTGTACTTATGCCTAAATTATTTTGATTTACAAAAGAACCTATGAAATAAGAAATATCTTTTATTTCATTTGTTAAACTTGTATTACCAGAATAAGAACCACACTACAAAAACTTTTTACATCGGTTTCCAATAAAAATAAAAACATCCTGAAACCAAAAGTATTTCAATTATATTGAGTTGTTAATATTAGTTTTGAAATTGAGTTACTGTCCAACGTGTTCATGTGTCTTAAACTAATTTAAAAACAACAACAATGCTAATAAACAGTTTTATTTACAGTAAACATTATTATAACAGACATTACATGACAGAGTCTGAAAACAAAAACACTTGAGAATACTAGAGATTTTGAGATGCAATTTAATCTTGAAGATTATTTTTCTCACCCCAGCGGCTAATTGTTTTTAATTGTTTTGAGCATAAACCTCACTTTTCAACCTTAAACAAACTAATTATGTTAGATTTATGTTTATGTGAGATTTATTTCAATAATGCCAATGTGGTAAGGGAAATAAAATGACAGCAAAATATAACTTTACACCCTTTTGCAAATTTTATGTTTTTAAAAGGATATTTTTTACTGATTAAAAAAAAAAAGAAGTAGGGAACAGCACAAGGTGACTGGAGCACTTGAGCTAAATGTTGCGGCACAGCTTGAGAGGATAAAGTTAACATGTATGACTCGGAGGCTGAGACAAAGATTCGTGAGCGCAGACGCGGCCTGTTTCAAAGAACCTCTGCAGACAGACTGGAGACGATTTGACAAATAGTTACATGGATAATGGAAAGTAGCGAGGAGAATTCAAGACGCTGACATGGCCTCTGGAGCCAATGCACGGAACCTCTGTAGGGACTACATTCATTGTCTACATATCGGCTTCAGAATCCTGGGACGTGTGCAGCGTTCTATATATGAGCCGAAGCCGATCATTCAAATAAATTAAATCTCTAAATTTAGATTTATACTCTAACATGTCCTGAAAGATATAAATTAAAATTACAGATGAAATGGAGGGTGCAGCTGAACTATAAAGAGAGAATCAAAGAGCTCGACAGTTCTTCCTAAAATGGATTAAAGGGGCCGTTTTAGGGTACGATGCCGGTGGCATGACGATATGGTGAGTGTTGAGCTCTGCTGGAAAAGGAAACATAGTCAGCATCATAGAAATCAACATACTGAGGGTACAGGAGAGGCACAGAGGTTGAGAGAAAGAAACTCGACACCAAGCTGAAAACGTACAATATAGTGACAAGAGAAACAGCAGATTCTCGTGGATGGATAAAAAGCACCTGGAGTGACGCTGTAGCCACTAAAAAAGCCTGACAGACACCCTCAAGGCGGGTGGGCAGAGCGACGCCTAATGATTTGTCAGTATTAATGAGGTCTGCAGCTGCATCTATTTGCTCAGGCACTATCACAAGCTAAATGCTAATAACTAACTATTCATTATCAAACCACACAACAACATGGTGCAAAATATCATCAATGTAATCATTAAAACACACCATAAACCTTAACCACTGGTAGTGCGAGTAAGACAGACGAACCCGGGTAGAAATCTACACAGTAAATGCTTTTTTACTTAGGAATTTTGAGAGCATAATTAGTTCAACATGCTTTTCTTGAGTTTGTGTGTGTTTTAAAAAGGATTCTAGTTTGAGTGGTCAGTTTAGATGTCTGGGAACATCTTGCTTACATTTTAACACACAAACGGGGAGTTTTATATTAAACTGCATCAATACTTATGCCAAAGTACAATCAGTTCAGGGACTCACTGTATGTAAACAATGTAAATGCGACATACCAATAGCACACATTGTAGAAAAACAACTTAAAGAGGCTTTTGCTGAGGAGCGAATGGATGCGTGTGAAACTGTCACGCTCTAAAGTCTCTCGCTGAGTTATTAACTTGAACTACCAGTGAAAACAAGATGACCAGACAGCAAAAACCACTGAACCCAGAACACAAACACATTTCAGCAAAATTATTTTAACCAGACTCATCCTGTTTACCAGAGCAAGATAAAGGAGCTGGTTGCTAGGGAGTGTGTGTGTTGTGTGTTGTGTGTTGTGTTGTGCGTGTGTGCGTGTGTTTGTGTGTGTGAGAGAGAAAGAGAGAGTGTTTTACTGGATCTAATAGCAGACCTGCTGCTTTCTGGGGGTGTAGATGTGGTGATGGGTCAGTGGAGGTGAAGTGGATTATGGGACATGTCTGGGCATCATGGCCAAGAGACCAAAAACTCAGTGAGGCAAGACAACCAATGAGACATGCCTGACTGAAAGTGTCTCTACCTCCCACCATCCTTGGGGAAAGAGTTAAAAAAAGAAAGCGGGGTAAAGAGAAAAGGAGTGTGTTACATTTACATTGCTGTTCCCTGCTGTTTTAATCTCGCATGCTAAGGGTTTAGCATGCATTTATGTGTTAGAAATACTTAATTCTGAATGAATCATTAATCAGCGCTTCAGTTCAACTGTTGCGTGCTGTTTGTGGCTGGAAAATCATCCCTCACTGAAAACCTTTCACAAAAGCTTGACTGTGGCATTTGCAGATTTACACAAACATACTATACTACTATTACAATGACAGCCTGTTCCTGCCTTTCTAACTCTATTTGTGACTTAATAGAGTCCAAAATCCACACTTTGTATCACAATGTGAGTTTATTTCTAATTTTAAACTTTATCCCTTATTTTAAACAATTTCAAATACCCATTTTATTTTTTACTCTAAGGCAGAGACTGGCTTTCATATATTAAACACACACACACACACACACACACACACACACACACACAAACAAACAAACAAACAAACAAACACACACACACTTTCCATTGACTTCTACTGTTTCTATATTGTACTAATGAAATTTTCTGTTCCTTAACCCTACCCTAAACCATCACATAGTCTGAGGGCGTTTGGTTGGTCCACACAATGTGATTTCCAGTTTTACTAATATTTTGGGGACATTTGGACCCCATAAGGTAGACAAGAACCTGACCCAAACACACTTTTAGTAAGCTATCTAAAATGAGACTCGTTACCTACTATTATATTTAAAATAACCTCATTTTTGTTACAATAGATTAATGCTTGTAAACTTGTGAAATACAACTTTACAGAATTTTAAGAAGTAAATCAATACTTTTCAATTTGTATGTGAAGCAATACCTTCAGGGGTACAACAGCTTGTCCACGGGGCAGTAGCCTTAGGGCCAAATTTACTAAACAGGGCAAATTAGCGTGAGAACGCAATTCCAAAAATGTGCCGATGGATCTACTGACAACGTGCAAATTAAAGAACACACACGCAGCCGGATCATTTCCATAATGACCAACCCAATCTACCAAGAGCAGCACAAATTATTGGTTTAAGACATGCTTTTTTGGGCGGTGAATAATGGCACAAATACCAGTCAATTGACTAGTGCAAACCTTAGTAAATCACCTTGCATGATTCACTTAAATACTCCCCTCCCATAAATTTGGCATCTGAAAGGGAAACTCCTATAAATGTATATGCAATAAGGTCAGCAGCAAAATTAACCCTGTCTACGTCTATTCAACTCTAATTTTTCACTGCATGTCTTTAGTAAATCCTGACAGTAGTTGATGCCAAAACAGGGTTTGCGCTGGTGCAAGCTGTTAGTAAATCTGGCCCTAATGGTTCTAATATGCAACTTTTAGGGGTAAAGTCCCTTTAAGGGTACTGCCCCAGCAATAATATGTTGCACCCCTAAAGGTACAATGTTTGCAAATATTTCTGCATGAATGCAAATTTGTTCCCAAAAGTATAGATAAATACAGAAAAGCTGGAGTTACTTACAGGTGATGTAATAGTTTGTGAAGCGTTTGAATTCAAGTCCCATGTAGTTTGGACTGAACTCCTGGAACTTGATGGTGAATTTGATGTCTTTCTCTGGTTTGTTGCAGGTCACCAGAACATTGGGGTCCAGTATGGTGCTGCAGGACTCGGCCTGCTCTTTCTTCACCAGATAGAGTTTATAAAACTCATACGGTCTCCCAATGTCCCCTTTGGGACAGATAATGTCCAGTTTGTCACCAATTTCAGGGTAGATCGCCAAGCCCTTCCCAGACACAAACCTGCAACACAAAGCATACAAAGTTACAATAAATCACAAACACATTTAAACAATCCTCTCTGAGACTGAATCTTAGTAGAATCTGCATCTCTGTGGACTTCACAATCACGAGAGGAAAAACTTGGGTTCAAATAGCCCTCCGAGTCCAGACTGCCAAGAACCTCCACAAAACGCTCCAGAGGGACTATTGCCGTTTCTTTTTTCCTTTTAATAACATATTTCAAAATATTAAACAATTCCAAATATGAAAGAAAGAGAGCAACTGAAGAGCAGAGTCAGAAATGAGCTGGATGGAGATGGAGCTGAATCTGCTGACTAGGATTTATTGGACAGGGAAAGAGAAGCATCACGCTTAATTTATTAGAATTTATAATTTATTGTTCATGTGCTGATCAAACCTGCTCGCACATTCAGGGAATATATTATTCATTCTTAGTAACACTGACTAGCGTGTGTGTGTGTGTGTGCGTTTGTATGTGTGCACCCCCATCAATATGTGTCTGTAAGGAGAGACGATTGCAACACAGTCCTTTACACATTTTACAGCTAACCGCACACAAACACACACAAGAACAAAAGAAAACACACACAGACATGCCCTAAAACTACATAGTACATACACATATGCACGGACAAAAACAGAAATCCCCTAAAACTACAACAGCGTATGCAAAAAACACACACACGGTCTAATGAAAAAGACATGCGCGCATACAAAAACATATCAGGAGAACGTATGTTTCCCTGATATATGGCCCTGATCAAACTCAAATATTGTCTCTGTATAATGTAATTCTGCTGGTTATTTCTGCTCTTGTGCGCACACTCTTCGCTCCAGGCTGTTCGCTGGTTTAACACACATAAGAGCGCACAAAACATCTCCGCAGACGGATTAACAACAAAAACCTTTTACTGGGGCACAGACTTCCGTCTATTTCACAACACATGCTGTATGTGTGTTCACATGCTTGTGTCTGAGGTGTGTGCAGGATTGTGAAATCCAATTATGACTGAGTGATTATGGCCATTGAGAAAGCACAATTATGTTCTCAGTGAGAAGAAGGGAAACAATGGGAACAGATAGACTTATATAAACAAGAAAACACACAGTTATGATAGCTTACAGTGCTCAGTCATTGAAAAGAGTAGAGAGGAAATGCATCAATAGCTAAAAAATGTCATTTAAAAACAAACCACAGCAAACAGTATGTGTATGTGGCATTGAAATCACAGAAAAGTGATTAAAATGTCAGTAGCGTGCAAAATATATCAGTGCCATGGCAGTTATCAACCGATATAATATTAGAGATTTTTTAATGCATCGGTAAAGGTTGATATATAAACACTACTGTTGAGTCAGTAAGATTTTTTTTTGAAAGATATGAATATATCTATTCAGCAAGAATGCATTATACTGATCAAATGTTACAAAAGATTTCTATTTCTGTTATCTATTCATCAAAGAATCCTGAAAGAAACAACTGTTTCCCCAAAAATATTAAGCAGAAGCAGTACAACTGATTTTAACTTGGATGATTATAAGAAATTGTTCTTGAGCGGCAAATCAGTACATTAGAATTATTTCTGAAGGATCAGGTCACACTGAGACTGGAGTAATGATGCTGGAAATTCAGCTTTGCCATCACATGAATAAATTATATTTTAAAATATATTCAAAAATAAAACGGTTGTTTTAAATAGTCATATTTCACAAATGTAGTTTTTACTGTATTTTTGATCAAATATATGCTGCCTTGGTGAGCATAAGGGACTTCTTTCAAAAACATTTGAAATCTTCAAAAACATCAAAATCTACTAACCCCCAGCCTTAGAAGAGTAGTTTATTGAAAATAAAATACTAAATACCAAATAACTGATGATCATCTCTGACATATTAAATAGTAATATACATGTGCAAAATGTATCATATTATGAGGTAGTAGGCGATCAGCCCCAGAGATGAACGATTTTAGTCAAATGTTGTAGCAGTTCATAAAAGCAGATATCTGAGTTTGTTGACATGCAGAACTAGAGAATATCTGTGTGTGCGCGTGAGAGAATAAGAGATTTGCATGACTTAAGAAGTTTTGCAGGGTTAAACTCTTTGTGTGACATTTGCCTCCTCTGTCTGCGGCCTCTTCTCTGTTCCTGTCTATCCCTTTCTTTTATCCCACTGTTTCTAGATTCTCTTTTCATCCCTCTCTTTTTTCCCCATCAATGAAGATGTCAAACTCGTGCCCTTCCTCTGACGGCCAGCTATGACTGAACAAATCAGAAACAGAAAGAGAAAGCGAGCGAGGAGGAGGAGGAATCTGACCTCCTCAACTTTGAAGAAAAGACTTCATCACTTCCTGTCAAATCAGCAGCTGCTGCAGACTGAGAATTTCAGAAGACCTGAGAGGGATTGTTTGCGAATTTGTGTGTGTGTGTGTGTGTGTGTGTGTGTGTGTGTGTGTGTGTGTGTTGGAAGCTCAGAGGAAACACACAGCGCTGATTCTGAGAACATCCCACCAGCAAATTTATAATCATTTAGGTAACCCTTCCTGTTCCTAGAGGAAGTTAAGAAGTTTGTGTTCCTGTGTGTGTGAATGCGCCATGCGTTTGTGTTGTGTGCGTCAGATAGGACAGATATAGTGTCATTTTATTTTTAATTAAGGCTTGTTTCCAATTCAAAATTGTATTACTATTAAACTTTTAAATCAAAATATTTGATATGAATATAAGACATTAATATACATAATTAATTATAGTTATTAATAATTTTAGAACTTGCTAATTATTTCTAATTCAGTAACAACCATTATATAATGCATAATATATTTCTTACAGTTTGATTGTGCATTGATGATCTGTTCAGGTTTATATAAATGTAACAATTCTCATTAATTATTATACATGACAGTTACTCTTATGAGTTTTACACCGTGTAATTACAATAAATGTAAAAATACATTTATATTTCTTTCGTATAAATAAATATATATGAAAAAATATTTAAGGAACCAGACAGTATAACAAAATTCTAGAAAGACTTGGATAATAAACAATCGCCATTTCCTGCTTAAAATTGAATTAAATCAGTAGCACATTATAGAGTGGGGGAGATGTCTTAATTCAAATTGTAAATGTAATTATCCACATCCACACACACACACACACATCCACACACACACACTTCAGTTTCTGTGCACTGTGTGAAACAGAGTAGACCCACAAGCTTACACACACACACACACACACACACACACACGTACGTACGCACACACACACGCACACACTCAATAAGAGGCCTCCTCGCTTTTTAAACAAGTGAACACGGGATTAGACCAGGACTGAATGGCACCAATTAAATACTGAATACAGCAGCCATGCAAATCAGCCTCATTCAAGAGGGAGGGAGAGAGAGAGACATAGACACAGACACCTCTTAACACACAAGCGCCTACATTCTGAGAAAGGGCTGTAATCACATGTCTTGGCATTAAGTCTAACCTCCACAATGGACCAACAACGGCTACTTATATATACACAACACACAGACCTTATTTTACAATTTAAAGACTGGAAAGTTCAGTTTTATTTTTGGTGTGTAACATATCCAACTATCCGGGAAAATGTAGTCACCTATCTCTCATTAAACAGACACACACACACACAATAACACACACTCAATATGGAGACGTCGGGTGTATGTATAGAGTGCGGTGGTCATGTGATTGTCCACTCTCAAGGCAGAGCTCCTACAAGTGGCTCTTTGTCTGCGAGAGAGAGAAAGAGAGAGAGAGAGAGAGAGAGAGAGACAGCTTACACATATCCCACTCACAATAACAACTGCACACAAACTCACACACTCAAAAAACACACAGAGCCTTGGGCATCTTGTTGAGAATGAGAGAAATGAGTGAATGGAGTCTAAGAGAAATGAGGAATCTCCATAGCAGAGCCCCCCCACCCCCTCCTCATTAATTCTCTCTCTCTCTCTCTCTCTCACACACACACACATACACTTTTTGCTTTATTTAAATATTTTTTTTTACAAATAAGCACAATTCCCAAATTGAGGTTATGTCAGATTTAGGTGACTTCTGAACTGAAGTATAGCTATGTACACACTCACTCACTCACTCACTTACTTACTCATCACTCACACGTGCATATCATTGAGGCCTATTGTTTTAAAACATGGCTAAATATAATTACTACAGATAAAGCCAAAACCTACCACCCCAAAAAAAAAGTTAATTTTAGTTTCTGATTTAATTAAAAACAGTATTTATTTAATTTATGAATCGGTTTCTTACTTTAACACAGCTAAAAGTTTAATGAAAGGTTCATATCCTGCATGAAATCCTAATCTAAATAGATTTCCTTTCATATCCTATCTGATTGAAACACAGAAGGCAAGGAAAGGGGATTTCTGGGACTTTTAGTCAACGAGCAACAGTGCACTTGGATTTTATCAGTCGGCCTTGGAGGGAAATGATGACTCCCCATCACACAATCAGACAGAAGTACATTCTTTCACTTGATTCGTTTCCTGCTCTCCTCCTCAATGTCTTTAGCTGCTGTTTTTCACCCATATTACTTTCACCAGTTCAAAGAGGCTAGAGGCTAGGGGTCAAGCTAACGTTCCCTACTGAACTATCAAGATCTGCAAATACATCATGCGAACAGACAGAATTCACAAGAACTTTTCCACTTTATTGTTTACCAGTGTCATAACACTTCCATTCGCCCTGATCACCCAGGACTGGTGCTGACGGTACCAGTGGAAATCACCAGGGATCCCACAAAAGAATAACAAAACTATTTTTAGTTTGCAATGCAGTACATTCTGCATTTTTGTAGTTGTGATGACAATACACTTGAAAAATTGTGACATTCACTTTTTTTTTTTTATCGGACTGCTGTACGAGTTTCTTGTGACATTTGATAGTTTCACATCAAGCTTACAGGAAGACATCTATATGACAGGTCTTCCCGTAGTGCAAGAGGATATCTTGCATCTGTTCAGCCCTGAAACAATGACTTTAGCCACTGCAGGATTTTAAACAACAAGAAGTTTAACACAAGAGGGGGAAAAAATCTACAATTTAAGTTACCAACTTTACTGAACCTCTTCATTTTGTTACAAATGCCTAATGATGATGATGATAATATTAATAATAGCAATATTGCAAGACTATACTGCATTACTCAATGGCTAAATAACTACAAGTTTGCACTGAATTTTACAATAACATTTTTACCATTTATATTATTATAAATATTATCACCATCTTTCAGGCAGCATCATATAAATGTGGGTGTTTTCTGAACATTTTTTAAAAAAAATAAGCTATCCTCCTGATTTTCTAAAGAAATGATCTAGTCTGACATAATTTTGATATTTGTTTCTTCTTTTTTCCTTCTTTTCTTTTTACTGTTTGTAGCTAACTTTTTTGAGCTTGACTGCAGTCCAACTAAACGGTTTCAAAGAATCTTCCAACACTGCGATTGCTGTATCTTAGTCTAAACTCTAAAATTTCTCAGTTTCGCAAAATAATAACTGAATAACACAATGTAATTTATAACAGCACACAGGTATTAATTAAATTAATAACAGAATTCATAACCAAATTTAAAAGTCTTTGTCTGAGCTCAAAATGCAACGGCACGGTGGCAACAGTTGCTATGGCAGACAGTATATATATTTAGTGTGCAAATGGAAAAACACAGCCAGAAATGCTCATATTTACTCTGTCTCTCCTCTCTCTGTCAAAGTCTGTCTCCCTCTCATCTCATCTTCTCTCTCTCTCTCTCTCACACACACACACACACTCTCCCACTCACTGTCAGGAGTATTGTGTTTGTCTGAGTGTGAGATGAAAGGTATGAATTCCTCCAGAGCTCCTCCAGGATACCACCGTTAAACACACACACACAGAGAGAGAGAGAGAGAGAGAGAGAGAGAGAGAGAGAGAGAGAGAGAGAGAGAGAGAGAGAGAGAGAGAGAGTATAATATCTGCACTCTTAATGTGTGTGTGTGTGTGTGTGTGTGTGTACAAGTCAAAGTTCACAGTGATGCAGAAACAGTTTTAGTGTGTATGTGTGTTTTTTTCTCACAGAATCTCACATTTCAGAGCAATTAAATCAACTGCAAACACACACACACACAAACAGGTTATACTTGTTCGACAGCTCACTCTGAAATGCCTGGGAGAAACAGCAAAAGAAATCAAAAACACACACACAAGGGAAAAAAAGTCATTTTACTAATAGCGATGTCAACGCATTTGTAGTTATTTATGACCGCATCACTGATAGATATTTACACCTATGAGAAATATAATAAGAGAGATAGAGAGACTCTTGGGAACCAAAACCAACACGAGAAACGACAAGTTGACATTAGACTAAACAACATCATCACACTTTTGTCTGTCATGGTAATGTGGACCAAAATGAGTGCATGTAGTAGCCCCTGTCCTCATCTTCATAAAAATATACACCAAACATGTTGGTTTCGCTATATTTAACATTCATCTAATGTTTACCTTTAAGAACAAAACAATTTCATGGAATATTTCCGTATCTTTTTACAAATATTTTTCCAGTGGTTGTTAAGTGTTTTATTTTCATTCAAAATGTTGGGTTGTGAGATTTTTTTAATGCTTTTAGAAGAAGTCTCTTATGTTTACTATGGCTGTATTTATTTGATCAGAAATACAGTAAAAACTTTTTACAGTAAAAAAAGTGTATTATTTTAATATATTTTAACATTTTTATTTATTCATGTGATGGCAAAGCTGAATTTTCAGCATCATTACTCCAGTCTTCAGTGATCCAGCAGAAATCATTCTAATATGATGATTTGGTGCTCAATAAACATTATTATCATGTTGAAAACAGTTCATATTTTTGTGGAAACTGTGATCATTTTTTTTCCAGGATTCTTTGAAGAATAGAAAGTTTAAAAGAACAGATTTTTTTCTTTCACTGTCACATTTGATCAAATTAATGCATCCTTGCTGAATAAAAGTTCTTTAATTTTTTTAAAAGAAACAAATTAGACCATATTTAGACAAAGCAAATCAGTATAGAATTTTAATATTGTCCATTTCTCAATTATCGATCATAACATGAAAATATGTATCAGTCTAACGGGCATCCCCCTAGTCATCGATATTAGCAGATTCAAAGAGAAACATGATTTATGAGCCTTTCATATAGTTAAGTCCACTTTTCAACAGGTTTCACTGCATTTGTGAGGACATTTCCAAAATTTGCAGAGCCAAACACACGCACATGAACAAACTCCCTTTCTCTCTCTCACACACTCATGTTTTATAAATTGTGTAATTGTGTCAAGTGTGTTTTCAACATTGTTTTATAAATCTAAGATTTTCCATTTGTTCTGTCCAGCTGCAGGCAAAGATCACTGTCTCACCACCAATAATGGCTCTAAACTCCTTCTACCCTCCATTTTAAATAATAATGAGCCTTTAAAATGGCTGATTCAGACATATCCCTAAAAGCAGCTTTCCGCAGCTCCTGGACCAGTAAACAGCTCTCAGCCTGATCTGTGGGCGTCCTGAGCCTGATATTTGGGTGTTTTCAACCAAACCTAAGATCAGTGAGGAGAGTTTGATCTCCCCTGTGCGTTCAGAAGTAAGTCTTCTAATGGCAGGTAACCCTAAGAAGCTTAAAACTGCTGCGTGAGAGATCTGTTCTCAGGTCAGCTGGAGCTAATAAAGGTTATTGTGATTTAAACCTGCATGCAGAGAGCGCTGAGCTCAGATCAGCTGGAGATGAAAGCAAGCTGGAGACTTCAGCTTCTCTGATGCTTTATAGCGGCATTTAGCTGACTGAAAGCGTGACCATTTCTCCGGACACACACGCACACACGCCGGCAAGGAATGATGGGTTTAGTGAGTGTGATGGTCTGAGCTGTCGACTGGAAAGTGGATAAAAAGGATGGAGGAGCTTTGAACTCTAAAAGGGTGTGACTGATGGCCTGCTGTGTGTTAGAGTGTGTGTGTGTGTGTGTGTGTGTGTGTGTGTGTGTGTGTGTGTGTCTGTGTGTATACGTAGCAGAATTGAAGCAGTTTTTGACTTTGTTTACACTACGAGTATAAATGTGTTAAGGGTAGATATATACCCATAATCCACCAGTGCGTACTGTCTCACATAGTCAAAAGAGAAAGCAAACATGAGAGTGTGAATGTGCACACGGAGAACTGAAGGAACAAACAGATCGCAAACCTCTCCTAACAGAACACTAATCGTTTTCCACCTCACACACTTGTGTTTGTTGCGTGTGTGACAGGCTATCCGAATATCCAAAGTCACTTTGCAGGAAAGGTTGCAGCTGTTGTACAAAGGGAAGCCTGAGTGTGTTGTAACGAAGAGACACATTATGGTCAGATCTTTCATGAGATGGTTGAATCGTGATGATACAGTGCTCTATTCCCTCTTTAAAAAGAATGACAGTGAAACTGGTGTTTAACGTCTCGGGTTTGTTTGACGTTTATGAGTCTGGGTATTTGCATAATGGGAGATCAGAAGAAGGAGAGGAAACAGTTCACTACAGAGGGACAGGAATCTGGCCTAAATGTAATGATATATTCGAGCACCCGCCCCAAATCACAGCACTGCAGTGGCTTTTATCCAGCAGCCTAAATGGAATGGAAGTGAGAGTCAAAGCAAACTTTAGGTATAACATAAAAGTGGGTTTAACTACAATTTAAAATTAAATTAAAATGTTTTTCCTATGTATTACAAAAAAATCTTAAGAGATTAATAAATGTGCAAAATAAATGAAACAAATCACCATAAAGTGCATTTGACTCGCACTACATTCCACGCGACAGCTTTGTGTCAGGAACAAAGACAAATTATTGGCTCTCAAATCTCATTCAAAAAGATACATTCAAACTTGGTGTGTCTTGAGGCAGGGAATTTTGAATGGGTAATGTGTAAAATATATTTGAGTGCTTAGGAGGAGGGGATGTTTTTCAGGGAATGCCGACTTAAATTTCGGTCCGTTCCTCACACGAAGCAATCACATTGCTTCCTTCAGAAGACTTGGAATACAGCACAAATTGCTTCTTTTATTATACTTTTATTGTTCTTTTGCCATTACTGGAGCCCGTCAATCAGTCTCTGATTTCATTGCAGCTTGGTCATTCTGGGATTTAAAAAAAACTGATGATTACATTTACTCACCCCTAGGGTAGGGTTCATTCTCATTGTAACCCTAGAAGTTAAGGCCTTGGGTAAAGTAATGAAATCCTCTAAAATGAGTTGAAATACACAATAGTGTCATTTTGGTGGTACATGATAAAAGACAGGACAAAGGAGGAAGTATAGTGGGACTGTTTACAAAACGTTTTAGCTGTTTACAAAAAAAGAAATGAGGGTGTACAATGATATGGCGATGTTATCAGTATTACTTTGAAACTAGGCTATATACCATCTCGATATATATCAAGACACTGAATGATTATGATGTTCATGAACCACAGAAACCTCATGTTGTTATAGTTTTGCTTACCATTTGGTTGCTGACTTCTACTGTATGGATCAAATAAATAAAAAACACGCAGACAGTTCTCCAAATATCTTTTATGTTCCACAGAATAAATTAAGTCATAGGAATAGAATAGAACGTAAATTATGAAAATTATTTCATTTTGGGGTGAACCGTCCTTTAAAAAAATTAGCAGACGTCACTGAAATCCCCAAAAAACTGCTTGTGCTTACAAATTTACCTAGCTATCTAAACAAGGCCATTCCGGCACAAAATTCTCCTGTTTATAAATAAAGCGAATTATGATTACAACAGACTAACCATAACCCAAACCCTATTAGAAACCTTTTAGCCTTAAAAAAAACAAAAAACATTTACATTATTTATAAATGATTTTGACCTCTGAGGATGTCCTGGACCTCCCCAATGGGAGGTTTTGTCAAATTTAGCTAACTTCTGGGACAATTTTGTCCCTAAAGTATAACTAAGTAAACCCACCCCCCCAGCAGCTGCCACTGCTCCTCTTCCGTCGTGTGCTCCAACAGACTCTACAACTACAAACATTACAGTCCTTAAAACAACACGGGCGCTGGGCTCGGAGGGCGTCTGTGCGTGTGAGAGCCGTTTGAGGAGGCTGTGAGAGCCCAGCGGTCATGCTTGGTCAGGGACAGACAATGTGCGTTTGTTACTTAAGCACTGTTGTTAATGAAGCTCTCCATGCGCGCACACACATGGATGTACAATAAAAATTAGGTTTCACGCCAACCCCTCTCGCTTTCAATCTCTGTGTTATATAACGACTACAGAAATACGGTTTTAAGTTGCAAACTGAATCCCCGTTAAAAATGTACATGCGTTATAGTTAGACTCTCAGGATATGGCATTGGATAAGGCATTAACAGAACGCAACTCGCTCACACACACACTGACAAACATCCACAACACCGTGAAATGCTATCACGGTGGAACAAAAGCCACTTCACACACACTTCAGAGAGGAACAGGTCTGTTGTGGAAATGCCGGCTGAGACAGAGGGAAGTGTGTGTGTGCGAGTCTGCGTGAGTCCTCTCTTGCTGTTCAACATATTGAAACTCTGACAGAGTTAATCTCCTCACTGTCAACTCCTATTATAACACCACTGATCATGACATACACACACACACTAACTCATGCATACACAAACACACGCACAAATGATTCACGCCTACACACTCATAACTGCACACAGACAAATGATTGAAAGTAACACGACTCGGAGAATAATTATTACTGCAGTGGATGACTGAATATATGCCCGAACATGTCCTAAATGATCCTGAACAGTCACACATGAATCTGTTTCTTTGATCACAGATGAGACCAACATAATCCCTGAGCAGGTCAAAGGTCATTTATGTCTTTTCATGTCGTAATGATCAGACAAAAAAAAAAAAACTTCGTTCAGAAATTTCTACATTTTAAATGTGGCGAAGCAGTCAGTGTGTGTGTTCACAACAGGTTGCAATCGCTCACAGGGATGCATGTTTGAGTCTTGCCTACATCATATGCTTTCTTGACATTCTCTTTTATTGTGTAATTATTTCTTGAAAATCCAAGACCAACTACTAGAAAAGGGTTTTTTCGTCATTTACTAACACTTGTGTCATTTCCAAACCTGTAGGCTAAGTCATTTCCAAACTTTTGTCTGTGGAACTTAAAGATATTTTCAAGATCTCAACTGTTTTTGTCCACACAATTTAAGTCAATGGGGTTCAGACCTACATTGTTTTGTTGTGGAAAAGAAAGTCACAATTTTCAGGCAGTTATTCTTTACATTTTTAAAGAGTGTTCATGAGCTAAACAGGATGTTTAACTGCTGCATTAGACGGTTATATGTGCACATAGAAGTTGCTGATTAAGACTAATTGTGCACCACAGAGTGTTGGGTAAATGAGCGAACTTGTACGCTTGAATACACACTCACACACACATAAGTAAAGTACTTCAGTAGCATTTTTGAGCTAATGAGAGACAGATTTCCAATTAGCTCCTCATCTCCTCCCTTAGCACTGGAATGTGGCCAAAACACACAGGCACATTCATACATATATCATGGATTCCCTCTTACTTTGTTCTTAAAAAAATCCAAAAGCCGAAAAGAATTTAGGTAATTTGCAGTCGTTCATCTGAAAATTGTTCCTAAACAACTAGAGTGTTTTCTTGATAAGCGAGTGGCTGCCAAGAACTTGAATGAAGTAAAATTATATTAATTTGTAACTAAGAACTTGATGATGTAACTGGGAAATAAAGAGAGTTGTCATTTTGTTGTTTATGTGTGTGTGTGTGTGTGTGTGTGTGTGTGTGTGTGTGTGTGTGTGTGTGTGTGTGGTGTGAGACACATTAAGAGAATAAGACAACCTGAAATCTGTGTTTCGATGTGATATTTGTCCCAATGATTAGCTACTCTCTCTCTATTCCCAGCAGAATCCACTTCTCTTTTCTTCCCTCAAGGCATAGGAAGGGAGGGGAGGGGTGTCGCTTTTACATTTTTCTCAGTCCAAATTATAGCTGTGAACCATGCAGATAGGAACAGAATTATACATCTGAAACCAGCAGTAAGTCTGTGCGTGAGCGTGTATGTGTAGTTGTGTCTAGAAGTAATTAAATTTACATAATTGTGTCAACAGAATAAATCAGTAAAGCTCTTGTTCCACCAAATGTTTCTTCCAGAGAAAACGCAGCGGTAGCTTCAGCATTCAGTAAACTTTGCGTTTTACTGATATAAATATCAGAGTGCTGAGGGGTGGAGAACGCAGCCAGAGTTTTTCTAATTTTACAGTCCTTCAATTATATTTCGCATTCAGTCTGAGAGAAGTCTGGCCTAAAACACAAATGGCACATTATTATGGGTAAGAGAGCTGTGTGTGTGTATGATGGCCTTACTGCTGAGAGTCTGGTAAGAGGTTTAAAGGGTGACTTGGACTTAGTGGTGGACGCTCCCATTTGTCCGCTGCAGAGACAGAGCGAAAGAGTGTGTTTGCCTGAGGCCCATATGCCTTTATGAGAGTGCTTAGGATAATCTTTGTGTATTGAGTTATTGTGCTGTGTTTTAATGAGATGTGGGATTGAGATATGCAGACATGTCTCTCATAAATCTCAAAAACAGTCACTAACAAACGGTTCTGATATTCTTTTTCTCGACTTCACACACTCTTTCAAAGTCGATGTGAGGGCCTCTGAACTTGTAACTAACAACACACACATGCTCATGCACAGGTGCATACACACATTCTGTAAGTAAATAAACATTTAGTACTTAAAACAACATGCAGCAACTGTGATAAAACAGACCAGGCCAGTTTGAGCATCTGCTGTGCCGTGGAGCTCAAAGCTGCTTCAACGAGAAACACAGAGAGGCTCCAGCAATTGATCTGAAATTTTCTCTCGCAGGACGAAAAGCTCAAATGTGGCTATTTTTTTTGTAATGGGTTTAGCTCCTACATAAAATAATACAATTAAAGTAAAAAAAAAAAAAAAATCTGAACATTCATTTTCTATAATTAGTCTTGAGGACGAGCTTTTGCATGTAACAAGATGTAACATTATAGATGTATAAAAAAAAATCACTAAAATTTGAAAGTAATAAATAAATATGTAATGTCTGAATTAAAGAACTATTAAATTTGGTAAACCTTTATGAAGTACAACTTTAAAAAGTATTTTAAAACTTTATGCAGTGCTTAACATATATAGTTATAGATTCATTAATGGTCCACAACGTTTCTTACTGTTTGGATGTAAATTAACTAAAGATTTACTACGCATTATATAATGTAGTAGGCCTAATGTTTAACTATATGAGTTTAAAGTTTTATAAAGTGTTGCCAATTTCTAAGCAGTTAACTGTTTAGTTTTGCCCTTTTTCCTTCTTTACTCAATTTTCGCACGAGGACAGTAAATATGAAAAAACAAAAACAACACATTTAAATTCATTCGTAATTTATGGTGCGGTTTTAATTTTATAAGCACAATTAATGTTTTCGCGTCAACCCTCGGGTTCTCACATGCTAAAGTTTTCAAGGTTTTTGCTCATCTTTTACAAGCCCAACCGAAAGACTCCTTAATTAAAATATTCCCCTCGAGATGAAAAACACATGTGCACTATTCCTGTCCCCTGTTTACGCTCATAACTCAGCGGCTGTGTCTCAAACCCTTTTGGGCTGCCTACCACGACGAGCCCACGGTGCCCAATATGCTGTCTAGATGCCCAAAAACTGCTGGCAGTCTAGGCAGCCCATTAGGTTGAAACACAACCAGTATTTCACACTGCACACAAAGGCTCAAAACAAAGACAAACCATATCATGTTAGTCAACTAAAAAGTCAAAATAAAAAGTAACTTTTTAGTTACGATATATATTTCACACAAATAACTACAAACTTGTTTTGCAAATGCAAAACTCAAACAACTTTGTTATTCTGTTGAGTCAAGCTTCAGTGGCGCCTTAAGCCATTATTCAGGTTAAGTAAACACGTTGGACGTTCCCTAGAACGTTTTATGAGCAGCAATCAGAGAGATTTTATGAGCGTCTAGGAAACCCCTGCTTAAAAACCGATTAACTCTCTCGACACAACTCTGATTTGATCAATATGACAGGCGCAGAGAGCCACTGGGCCGCCGGGATTTGGGCAGGCCGGTGGCGGAGAGTCAGCTCGCCTCTCCTGGGAAAAGAATAAAAGATGGACACGCCGATAGAGATAAAGAGTTTCGTGCTAAAAACAACGAGGAACAGTAGCTGATCTATTTCTAATTTTTAAAAGTAGGCAATTGTATGGAGGCAGAAGGCCCGCGTCAAGGCCACACGTTCAATTTGTGTATCCGAATTCGTAGTTAAGAAAGCCAAGAGATTCTAAAAAAAAAAAAAAAAAAACTACGATATTTCGCATAAACATTTAACGAAGTTGTACTAGCATGACATTGTTGTCGAATCCCCGCGCAACAAGGGATTTTGCGAGTTGATGAGATGCGGCGGTGGAGTATGACAGCTGTGTGTTATATCCCGGGAGAGCGCGCGCTTGATCGGTCACTTCAGGCTCGAGCTCAGCGCTAGCTTCATGTCATCATGCCGGAGAGAGAGCCGTGACAAGAGTTAACGGAGCTTTTCACATCGGATTTCTCAAACTGTACGTCTGTTTCATGATCAATACAAGTCGACCTGGTAATATCATCAATCTGAGACCGTAGTGATAAGTTACACTTCATACGCTCTTTAGGGAATTTAAACACGCGCTCGTGCACTTACTTTTGATTTTGTGAATTCCACACGACAGACTCCAGTGATTTTGCTGCGGGTAACGCGTATCTGCACATGGCTGTCAGAATCCAGAGGTAATATTTCCACGAGCCGCCACTTCCAGCCATCTTCCAGGGTTCTCGGAGAGACACGAGCCAGCAAGAAGATAAGATCCTTTCGATCGACTGTACTCCGGGTTACCGAACCACATGCAAAGGAGTATGTTAGGCGTCCAGGCGGAGGGGCTCCATGGCTCAACTTCCAAATCCAATTTTTCTATCGTTGCCTGGAGGAAAAAATGTGTCGCACAACGTTGCACAGGCGGCTTCTGGGCCAACGTTTCTCTATTACCAAAATCGCTGCTACCTTGTACTTAGGTAGACTGCAGCGCGTGACTGTTTTATTGCAGTCATCTATTAGTGAGCTAGTAGCCTTACAAAAGGTCAAATCACGCCAGATTGGGGGTGAGTGACGTTAACACAGGTACAAGGACCATCAATCCCGTGTTGGGGTTCGGGTTTGTGAAGAAATCCGATCCTGGTCATGTGTCAGATTTAAAACTAGACTCCTTTCGCTTTTGATCCCAGATCATAGAGATGAGCTTTAGATATGCAACAGTTCTGTCCGAAATTTACCGACCTAAATCCATGTTCAAAGTGTCCAGGAACAAAGCTTAACTGTCAGTCGCAGGACAGCCAAAAATATCTGTCCAATTCCATTTGGATTTTCTTTCCAAAAAGGCACGAGAAGTAAACTCCCGAGTTTTGCGGCTGCTTATATTGAATGATCTGGTGTATCAGTGCATGCTGATAGACGGGGCATCAGCTAACGTTACTGTCCGCTGCTGGCTCGTGTGCCAAAAGGAGCACACTGTTTCGTCTCCAAGATATAAAAAAGATGGGGAAACTCCAGCAGTTCGGTGCTGTAATCGCTTCCTCGGCGAGTTAATGACGCGACTTTTAGCCTTGGATCTTGTTTGGATTTGTTCGGCGCTCGACCGTGGATCCGGTGCGTCCGTAGTCAGTCCCGCACACCGTTCTCAGCGCAGTGACTCGCGATCCATCACCTCCACTCCCACCGAACTGCTAAACCCCGCCTTGTTCAGAAACGGACCAATCGAAGCGCACGTTTAAGGTGTCGTCACAACATGGTGTCCCTCTGTGTACAGCGAGTTTCGGAGAAGTTCATGCAACTGCTAGACTGATGTATTTGCAAAAATCTGTTGTTAGTTTAGTCATTCTTTTAAAGATAGGACGTTTTTGAAAAGGAACGTTAGTTGAATTTAAGATAATTTAGATATTTTGTACAGATTTACTATGGCAAAAATGAATGTTCTTTAGACGTCGTATAGCTAGATTGTTTGTTACTGTGGTTAACTTACTCTGTACGTTTATCTCATATGTTGCATTTTCGTTTTCCCTCTCAGTTTATCATTTTCGCCAAGAAATGCACTTCTTGAGTCATATGAATACGTAAGTCAGTTTTACATTCACAACGCATATCGGCTTACAGCTGAAAACACGGGTCTTCGCTGTACAAGTGTTTAATAACAGATTTAGGATCATTATCACAAAGACATCCAAGTGAGTGACACTAATGATATTTGATAGTCAAACAAAGATAATGCTAATCCTTTCAGTAGTCAATACCGCCCCCTATCGTCAATAAAATCATTTTAATATTTCAAACTGTAAAATATTTAGTTTTTTGGACTTGTATTTAGTTTTTATTTTGTTGTTGTTTTAGTAGAACACTGGCAGATAGGTACAATATACTGTACAACAAACTGTGACGTTACAATATGAAGTGTGTCAAAATTAAGCTGGTTTACTTCTTAATCATTTCATTTGACCATGTCTGCTAACAAAACTATCTGTAAATAAGGTCTATGGCTAATATGTGTGTCCTTCTCTCTCAGTAAGTCACATTCTGAGTGACATATGGTGTCCTGTCCTGTCAGTCTACTATAGAACTGGTCTGTGTGTGTGTGTGTGTGTGTGTGTGTGTGTGTGTGTGTGTGTGTGTTTCTTCAGAGAGCCATATGTCTTGAGATGGGTTAGTCCTCTGGCTTGTGTTTAGATAACATGAGTGTGGTGCAGCTTTTACTCTTTGAGCTCTTGTGTGTGTGGGAAATGTCAGTTTATTCATTACACACATTTAGATCAGGTCTGAAAGTCCAGCCACACATTTAGAAATGATGTATGTGCAGTCATGTGATCTGTTTAAGGCAGAAAGAGGAGTTTGTGTTCTGAGATGGATGACTTTAAAAGTAGTTAGCAGCAGCACACGTTTTTAGGTGTTGTCCGTGTGATTCTTTCTGGAGTTTTGTGTGTAATAATGTTTGCATGTCCTTTAGCATAAGTACAACAAATATCTGACCTTTTCTTATTTCACCAGTAACTAAATGTAGCCTCCCACCTTAACCTGACTATTATTGAGACCTTTCAGCCAGTCATACGCCCTGTTTTCCTCTCATTTTTCTTTAATGTGCTCTTTCTGAAATGATCTGACGTTTAGTACTGCTGAATTGAAATATTCATTGCATCAAGCTCAGAGAGCAAAACCACATACACACCCAAGGAGAAATTACTGCCATGCATTTGTCAGCAGCTATTCACTAATATGTCCACACTGCTGTCTGAACACAGTTACTAATAAACCTAAAGCACACATGGACACACAGACCCACACATACACACATAAGCACTTTGAACTTTGCATACAAAGATGGTAACTAAGCACATACATGCATATATATGTATATATTTATTTGTAGTGTGTGTGTGTGTGTGCGTGTGTGTGTGTGTGTGTGTGTTTGTTTGTTTGAAATAAGTATTTTATACTTGTCAAGGCTGCATTTAAAGTTGAAATACTGTAATTATTTTAATATGTACAAACATATTATTTGTATTGTATATAATTATAAGTCAATAGCTGTTTTGTTTTGGTTTTTTTAAAGGGGAACTTGGCAACTATTTGAACTTAATAAAACCGTTTAGAAATCATTTGGATGGTTAAATAACCTGTTCTGGTGAGAATAGTGACTTTCCCCGCTCCCCCCAACATGCCCAGGCGGAAAACTGAATTTTCAGCATCCATTACTTCAGTTTCACATGATCCTTTAGAAATCATTCTAATATTCCAATTTTGCACTCAAGAAACACTGTGTTATTATCACAGTTAAATATACTGCCGCTCAATTATATTCTGAAAACCAGGTTTAATTTTTTTCAGGATTCTTTAATGAATAGCCATTATCATTCAAAAGACATAACAATCTTTTCTAACATTATAAAGTACTTTATTTTCATTCAAATGAATACTTCCTTGCTGGGTATTAAATTATTATTTTTTAAAAATCTTTCAGACACCAAACTGACTTTTTTGGGGGATGATTTTTTTTATCATTATAATGTTTATTTCGATGTTTCATTTTTCAAACTAAAAGTCACTCCAGCATATGCATCACAGTATGAACGTACTGTACATACAGTCAATCTATGTAATCCCTGTTTTCCTGTGTTCATGCTTGAGTGTTAAAGTCTGAGCACTTGTTACCAGGTAGCAAAAAGTTCAGATAAAGTCGATTGGGCGGTAATGGTGGCTTAACGTGACTCTGCCCTTATGAACTTTATTATATTACTAATTGACATCATTGTTAGTTAGGCTAAGTTAGCATTCATGTCTGCATGTGCATAAAGGTGCATATGTTTGTGCATGTTTGTGTGGGCGAAGGCCTTACATTGTGTAATGTTGAATTTGGTCCAAAATACAGTAGATTAACTAAACAATGTTTTGGAATAGTATCACTGGGGTGTGTGTGTGTGTGTGTGTGTGTGAGAGAGAGAGAGACGAGGAGGTGGAATGACTGTAATGGAGGAACTCAGGAGGGTGTTGATGGAATATTCAAGCAGATAATAGACCAATTTCACACACATCCCCCGCTCCAACACACACACTTCTCTCTCTTATTCTCTCTCTCCTACACTAGTCAGTAGGGAATCATGAATGACAATCCAACACTGCCCCACCCAGAAAGCCCCCGATTTGCCCAGCTCAACACACTGAGAACACAGCATTACAACAAAAACATTTGCTCGGACCAAAAAGAGACACATGCATATACAGGCTAGTTAAAAAAAGCACTGGCAAAACCAGACACCTACACATGCACATGGACCTGTACGCGGTGTGCCAGTCCTCTATGAGTATGTATCTGGGAACACAGCCATAGGCAGATGATCTGGTTGTCACAGTGAGCAATGGGCTCAAAAACTTCTGTCAGTATGCGTGAATAAGTGTGTGTGTGTGCGTTTCTGAACCAGTAAACTTGGCGTGAAATTGTGGTGGCGACTGTGACAGATCTTCATTTCCACTCTGACAGTGGTGCTCACACACACCTTTGTTCTTAGACAACAGGTTGGAGAAAGAGAAAAATGTGTGAGTGAGTGTGTGTGTGTGTGTGTGTGTGTGTGCTGTGCTGCTTGCATGTATCAAGTAGTACTAAATAAAAGTCGTGTTAAGTGCCCTTAATGATTGTTTAAAAAACCCATTATGTTCGGCAAATGGATCCTGTATTGATTTCATGTCATTGTACGAGTGTCCGTGTCTCAGGTTTGATCGTCTTTCCTGACTCTTAAATAATGTATTTCTAATGGACTCTACAATGCACTTACATACTCCATTTAAACGTGACAGGATTCCGATCAATCACCGATCAATAACCTTTAACCTCGGCATGCAGGTTGCTCTTAACCACAGAACTGCATTCAGTTCAGACACAGAGTCGGCTGGTGATTGTTTTACGTCTCAACAGGGAGATTTTTGTTGCATTGTGTCATGGCTAAACCTAGACGCAGACCTTCCAGTCTTTCACTCCTCAGTTTTAGCATAATTAGCTTTATTTGTGGATTCTTTTGAAATGTTGTCGGCAAAGAAATCTGTCAAGATCAGGTTTTGTTGTATGAGAGGACATGTGAAGTCATATTTATGCCATTAAAAATATTTACACAGAGAAAGAAAATGATCATAAGGTGAATTAGAGAAAGGTTAATGGATTGAATATAACAAGTTAAATTAATAGTCACTGTAGTTTTAGTATGAGTGGCATAAAAACAGTGCCAATTCAATATTAAAGTTAAAAATACAGCACAATATATTCTAGGTCTTCAGTAAATTGCAAACTGCAATGAAATATACGTTTTTAATTACTGTTCTATAATTTTTGTTTAGAATTGTTAACATTAACCTGAAGCTGAAAAACAAAATTAAGACTGTACTAGCAGTTGTTATGCTAAATGATTTTATGATTTACAATCTTTTCATACTCAAGTATAATAAACTCAGTCAGGTTCAATATAGACTTAAACATTCATAATCAATCAAGAATGTGTATGATGAGAAAAAGGCTATTATTAGTATTAGTATTATTTTAATTTCGGTTGTATTCTGTTGGTCTACTGCATGCATGTTTCATTGTTTTCTTAATCTGTTTCCACAGATATCTACTTTTGTGTCCAGAGAAATACAATAATAAGATGGATGAACATGCATTTCATGCTTAATGAGAGTGCATGATGAAATGCTCTTCAATGGTCATTATAAATCTATTAGTTTTATAGCTTCTCAAACCACGGCAGACTGACTGCACAGTTCGTGAATAAACAAATGAATACACACACTTACACAGACACACACACACACACACACACACAGGACAGAAAGCGGAACACTGCTCTCAACACACAATTATCCTGAATTCCTTTGTAATTTAACCTCTCTCTCTCTCTCTCTATACATCTCTCTCTCTACCTCTCTTTAGAAGAATTAAGGATCTCAAGAAGAATTTAGGAAAATCTAGTGTGTGTCATTTTGTTCCAGTTTGAAAGATGCTCACACATCAGCCAGCAGGTATTAGCTTCTGATGTAATTATGCTGTAACTATGTTTTTGAGTGGATCTGGTTGTATAGAGCCCAATACTTTGGCACTGAGATGTCTGGTTACAGATATCAGTCAGAATTGTCTCCTCTTTTCTCTCTCTGTTCTGTTTCTGTGGTGTGGCCTGCAGCTATAGTCTGTGATAGATAAGATATTATCATGAAAGAAGTTGATGTGATTGCGAATGGCTGTTGTGAGGGAGCCATGTGAATTACATCACCCTCTCTTTTCACATTACAGATAACTGTGATGTTTTATGCGCAACGCAATGGTTTCACGCTAGAGATGATTTCACAGCATGTGTAAAAGAATTTACACATAATTAATTTTTCAGTGTGCACATGTGCGTTTGTGTATATATTTTAATGAGTGAAGGATTTTGAGTGTGTGTCTGTACAAATGAGCATGTGTGTGTCTTCTGTAACTTGAGCTCTAACGACTGTCCTGTTTCTTTAGCACCTGTCATTCATTTCTAACCCCACCATACCGGCCGTGAACTCCTCAAATGGTTTTTTGTGTGTGTGTGCGCACATAACAAAACAAGATGACAGTGAACAAAACTCCCATATCCGTAAGAACCGACTAACATCACTCACTCAACGTTTGCACACACAGTTGTGTTTTGAAATCCCACCACTACCGAAAGATTTGGTGGGGTTAAAAATAAACCCTGCATCTCCCTTTCAGCAGAACCATATTTTCTAATGCCTGTAATAATATTGAGAATTTAAACATTGCGAAAAGTACAAAAATACCTTATTTAGAACTGTCTAGACTTTCTGACTACAGAGATATGGACACAGACACGTAAACGGTGTCCGAGGATTGCGTGAATTGAAATTTCTGTAAAACACAACTCCTAAGAACCTGCTCTGAATTTTTTAAGTGCTCTAAAATCTTATTGTGTCTGAGGTTTCTGTTCTAACGAGACTGAAATACAATACAGGCCAATTATGTTCACAAGCTTAAAGGTGCCAAGCAAGCAAAGGACCCTGTCGTTCATTAACCCCACTCTGGTCGTGGTGTGTGTGTGTGTGTGTGTGAGCCTGTATGTGTTCATTAGTGGGTGCAGTAAAGCGTGTCTAAGTGGCACAGTGTGTAAGTAAATGGAGCTGAACTGCCTCTCAGCTGTGGATTTAGGTGCGTGTGTGTGTGTGAGAGAGAGAGTATGTTTTTTGTAAGAAAGGGGGGAAAAGTAGTTCGCCTTTTCAAAGTGAGCTGCTTTGTCGGTGTAGTTTTGCCAGTGAGATGTGCGTGTACCCAGCAAAGAAGCTCCCAAACCACATTCACACATTTTTTACACAAGCTACTCTCCAGACTACAGTTTTAGGAAGCAAAAAAAGGCAGGATGTGTATATTTCGGAGACTGCATGTGTGTTTTTCTCTTGTTCCTCAGAAGTGAGGGGACAGATGTCACAGATTGAGCCGGCCCCCCTCCCACTGCCCCGCCTCTTCCCCTCCCTATCAAAGGCCTGGGAGTGCCGAAGTACACATCAATCATTCTGAGTGACAGATAGGAGTGTGTGTGACATTGTGGGAACATGTATAGTGTGTGTTAGTGTGTGTTCAAACACAAGAATTCCTCTGTCCAGATAAAGGCACTTTATCTGCTGCTGTCTGCCTGGTCAGACATTATTTACTACTGCCCATCCCCGCACACACTCCCTCTTTTAAAGAGGACAAAATTGCCCTTCTCTCTCCCTCATTCTTTTTTAAAGTTCCATCACTTTCTCTTTCTTACTTACCTGAGTATCTGCCAATCTTGTTCTTTTTAAGTCTACGATAAAATATGCATTTGCTTGTCAAATGCTTTTTCATCAGAGTACCTTGAACGCATATTGCTTGGTTTTGACTTCATCAATGCATCATGAATTAGCAAATGATGAAATTACTAATTTGACTCACATGGACATGGACAAGGTTTTTGTTCATGAATACTTTTATCTGAAAAGCCATGTATTTGCCACTTACTTATAGCTTGACTGACTGACAACATTTTTACATTTTTTTTTGTGTACTATACAGTTTTACAGCCTTATAGAGATTAAAAGCTATTACATATGAATGTCATGTAGCCTAAACATATTATGAGCGAGAGTCACTTTGAAGTTGGGTTAGTTTTTAAATGTATAGTTCACCCAAAAAGGAAAATTCTGTCAAACAGCCGAAGAATGAAGTTTGGAACAACTTGAGGGTGAGTAAATGATGACAGAATTTACATTTTTGTGGGAACTAGTCAATAAATAAATTGCCCATTAACTGGGCAAGGTTAACAATTGCTTCGGGCAAATATGTCAACAATATATTTTAAGTAATGCCAGATAGCAAAGATACAATATGAAAATCTAATTTCTCATAGATGTCATAAAAAGGTGTTTTTTTTCTTTTTTTTTGCCATTCTAGCTGCCTATTTAAGATATGCTAGATTGTGTGTTTGACCTGAAAAGGGCGAATCTGAGGTCATATGGGTATTTATATCCATCCAATCAATGGTAGCGGAAAGTTAAGGAAAGCAGTGGTTTGACTGGTTTCCTTCCTGTGAAGGAGCCATTATGGTAGCATTATGGTATGGAAAGATTTATTATGATAATTTCATTATTTTTTAGCTAAGTATTTATTTTGATAGTTTTTGCACAGATATATTTGAGTTATGTAGAGTTACATATACAATAGCGGTCAAAAGTTTGGGGTCATCTTTTTTTTTAATGCTTTTGAAAGAAGTCTCTTATGCTCACCTAGGCTGAATTTATTTGATAAAAAAAATTTTTTATCAAGTGTCACATGATCCTTCAGAAATCATTCTAATATGATGATTTGGTGCTCAAGAAACATTACTTATTATTATGAATGTTGAAAACAGTATTGTGTACAAAAAAAATATTTTGCAATATTATCTCTTCACAGTCACTTTGGATCAATATGGCTTCCTTCCAGGATAAAGATACAAATTACTTACTCCAGACTTTTGAACAGTAGTGTAGATTTATCAGAGATGGGTGTCTACAATGTTGCAGTTGATCATTTAATGTAGAGTCAAGTTTGTAATGTACAGTTAATAGTTAATTTAGTCGTACTCATGGTCAATGGTTAATGTATTTTGTTAAAACGTGACCGCCTGAGTTTCATTTACCTCCTCTCATAAAGAGAGTTTATCATCTTTTACTCTTTGATTTTGTAATGTAATTATTAAATCAGAATAATAAATGTTGGGCGGTGCATGTAGGAGGATAGATTGAGGTTTGAATTATTATACTTCGAATATACTTCTGTTGAGGTCAAACACACAGTGTCAGGCCTCGGTGCTCACCAAGGACACAGAGAGGGAGGGTGGGAGGAGTGGGAGGAGGAGGAGGATGTGGAAAGGTGGATCACTGAAATAGGAGGAGGACACTAGAGAAAAGGGAGTGAGAGGGTATGATATGGATCCACTCATGACCTGTGGTATCTCACTGAACATCACTGACAACTACAGTTGAATTAATCACCGGCTTTCTCTCGTTCTGTCTCTGTCTGGAAGATGTATTACTGATATGGACAGTAACTCATATTAAAGGCTTTGTTTTTGGCCCGCTAAAAACCTTTAGCTAGTAGGTTTAGTTACTCATTGGGCTGAGATGTTGTTATTGCAAATCATTCTCTCACTGATGAACAATTTGCACACTATTCTATATGAAAAATACGATTATCCCTGATCACAGTACAGTTACATCTTCTTTTTATTTCCCCTGAAATATGGCAGGGAATGAGAATGAGAGGCAAAATAAACCTAAAAGTTAAATCAAATAAAGTAACCTAAATGTTTAGTAATAATTGATTTTTAAGGTAGCAAATTTAGCTACATTCTAACATGGACATATAAAGATAAGCAGAAGGCGACAAAGGGGTCCATTTTACAACGCCCTGTTTTACCACTTACTTAAACTATGTACTTTCATGTATCTTTTCTTGTGAAGAATGTACCTTTAGTGTAAAGTAGAATTGTGAATTGACATTCAACATCTGAATGGCTCCTCTACTCTGGTGTGTGTGTGTGTGTGTGTGTGTGTGTGTGTGTGTGTGTGTGTGTGTGTGTGTGTGTGTGCGTGTGTGTGTGTGTGCTCGTGTTTATATTACATTGTGGGGACCAAATGTCCCCACAAGTATAGTAAAACCTGAAATCACCTACATTGTGGGGACCAGTCAGCGGTCCCCATGAGGAGAACAGCGTATAAATCACACTAAGTAATGTTTTTTGAAAATGTAAAAATGCAGAATGTCTCCTGTGATGGGTAGGTTTAGGGATAGGGGCAGTGTAAGGGGACAGAAAATATAGTTTGTACAGTATAAAAACCATTACGCCTATGGAGAGTCCCCACAAAGATAGCGAACCAGACATGTGTGTGTGTGTGTGTGTGTGTGTGTGTGTGTGTGTGTGTGTGTGTGTGTGTGTGTGTGTGTGTGTGTGTGCGTGTGTGTGTGTGTGTGTGTGTGTGTGTGTGTGTGTGTGTGTGCGTGCTCGTGTTTATATTACATTGTGAGGAACAAATGTCCCCAGAAAGATAGCAATATCTGAAATCCTTGTCCTTGTGGGGACATTTTCTGGTCCCCATGAGGAAAACAGCGTATAAATCACACTAAGTGATGTTTTTTGGACATGTAAAAATGCAGAAAGTTTTGTGTGATGGGTATAGGTTTAGGGATAGGGTTAGAATATACAGTTTTTACAGTATAAAAATCATTATGTATATGGAGAGTCCCCACAAAGATAGCGGACCAGACGTGTGTGTGTGTGTTCTTGTTTAACCTACAAATGTCCCCACAAATATAGTAAAAGGGGAAAAATTTGATATTGTGGGGTAATTTGTTCGGCTGTTGAAAACAGCTTATAAATCAAACCAAGTGATGTTTTTTTTTTAATTAAAAAATGCAGTTTTCTGGGATGGGTATTGGTTTAGGTTAGGGTTAGGGGGATAGAATATACAGTTTGTACAGTATAAAAACCATTACATCTATGTAAAGTCTAAGTAAAGATATTAAAAAAAAAACAAGTTTGTGTGTGTGTGAAAGAGAGTGAGAGAGAGAGAATGATGTGAATAGTTAGTAAGCCTAATGATGTCGCAGTGCTAAGCTGTTTCTCTCATTACTCTGACGGACATTTGAATGTTAATCCTGAATTAGCTGGTAAACTATCTAAATGTTTGAGTGATGACTTAATCAAACTTCACTCCATCTGTGTGTGCCTGACAGTGATAGATAAGAACTGTGGTTGCATTGTTATGCTTTCTTAATTGAGAAAACATCTGTGTTTTCTTCCTGATGTAAGCATCAATACTGGTAGGATGTGTGTGCATATATACAGTGAAGAAAATAAGTATTTGAACACCCTGCTATTTTGCAAGTTCTCCCACTTAGAAATCATGGAGGGGTCTGAAATGGTCATCGTAGGTGCATGTCCACAGTGAGAGACATAATCTAAAAAAAAAAATCCAGAAATCACAATGTATGATTTTTTAACTATTTATTTGTAAGATACAGCTGCAAATAAGTATTTGAACACCTAAGAAAATCAATGTTAATATTTGGTACAGTAGTTTCAAACGTTTCCTGTAGTTTTTAACCAGGTTTGCACACACTGCAGGAGGGATTTTGGCCCACTCCTCCACACAGATCTTCTCTAGATCAGTCAGGTTTCTGGGCTGTCGCTGAGAAACACAGAGTTTGAGCTCCCTCCAAAGATTCTCTATTGGGTTTAGGTCTGGAGACTGGCTAGGCCACGCCAGAACCTTGATATGCTTCTTACAGAGCCACTCCTTGGTTATCCTGGCTGTGTGCTTCAGGTCATTGTCATGTTGGAAGACCCAGCCTCGACCCATCTTCAATGCTCTAACTGAGGGAAGGAGGTTGTTCCCCAAAATCTCGCAATACATGGTCCCGGTCATCCTCTCCTTAATACAGTGCAGTCGCCCTGTCCCATGTGCAGAAAAACACCCCCAAAGCATGATGCTACCACCCCCATGCTTCACAGTAGGGATGGTGTTCTTGGGATGGTACTCATCATTCTTCTTCCTCCAAACACGGTTAGTTGAATTATGACCAAAAAGTTCTATTTTGGTCTCATCTGACCACATGACTTTCTCCCATGACTCCTCTGGATCATCCAAATGGTCATTGGCAAACTTAAGACGGGCCTTGACATGTGCTGGTTTAAGCAGGGGAACCTTCCGTGCCATGCATGATTTCAAACCATGACGTCTTAGTGTATTACCAACAGTAACCTTGGAAATGGTGGTCCCAGCTCTTTTCAGGTCATTGACCAGCTCCTCCCGTGTAGTTCTGGGCTGATTTCTCACCTTTCTTAGGAACATTGAGACCCCACGAGGTGAGATCTTGCATGGAGCCCCAGTCCGAGGGAGATTGACAGTCATGTTTAGCTTCTTCCATTTTCTAATGATTGCTCCAACAGTGGACCTTTTTTCACCAAGCTACTTGGCAATTTCCCCGTAGCCCTTTCCAGCCTTGTGGAGGTGTACAATTTTGTCTCTAGTGTCTTTGGACAGCTCTTCGGTCTTGGCCATGTTAGTAGTTGGATTCTTACTGATTGTGTGGGGTGGACAGGGATCTTTATGCAGCTACTGACCTCAAACAGGTGCATCTAATTTAGGATAATAAATGGAGTGGAGGTGGACATTTTAAAGGCAAACTAACAGCTCTTTGAGGGTCAGAATTCTAGCTGATAGACAGGTGTTCAAATACTTATTTGCAGCTGTATCTTACAAATAAATAGTTAAAAAATCATACATTGTGATTTCTGGATTTTTTTTTTTTTGATTATGTCTAAATGCAAAATAGCAGGGTGTTCAAAAACTTATTTTCTTCACTGTGTGTGTGTGTGTGTGTGTGTGTGTGTATATATATATATATATATATATATATAATATGGGTGTTTGCCTGACTGAACAGAAATGTTTCTTTAGCGGCAAATCATCATATTAGAAGGATTTCTGAAAGATCATGTGACACTGAAGACTGGAGTATGATGATGAAAATTCAGCTTTGACATCACAGGAATAAATTAAATAAATAAAAATATAATAAATGTTTTTATTGTAATAATATTGCACAATATCACTGTTTTACTCTATTTCTGATCAGCCATGGTGAGCACAAGAAATTAGTTTGACTTTCAAACGGTATAACTTTCAAACGGTATAGTGTGTGTATGAAGAGTTCAGATGCAAAAGCCTCTAAGTGCCATTTGAAATTTTCTTCTAGAATGATAATTTTTATCAAGCTTGTATATTTAAGTTCAGTAATTTCACTTAAATGACAATTAATAGGTAATCTTCATTGCCATTTAAGTGAAATTACTGAACTTAAATATACAAGCTTGATAAAAAATCATCATTCTAGAAGAAAATTTCAAATGACACTTAGAGGCTTTTGCATCTGAACTCTTCGTATATTCCCCTACAAAACCAGATGAAAATTACAATATTACATAAGGATCAGTTTAGCTCTGGATAAGGATTTGTAGCTGTTATATTTTAGAGCTGAGTATAACTAGAACAATGTATTTTTACTTTTCCTGGTCTTGAAATCACGCCTTAAAAGTTGTCCATGACTATAGGAACCATGAGGTTAAACAGTTTTAATGAAAATGGACACATTTGTGTATGCTGGCACAAAAAGCACAGCATAGCTAATGTCAAGCAGCCAAAACAGAGAAAAATAAAACATCCTGAGGTCTGTATCCTTCCTTTTGTAATGTGTGTGTGTATAATTGTGTCTGCGTAGGTGAGTGTGTGTTTGTAAGAGCCATTAGGCTTTCTGTTATTAAACTCTTGTAGAGGAAGGACAATATCCAGACTTCCAAATTTAGCCTTGAAGGTCAGGGAAAAGGTTAGCATGCCTGAAAAAGACCCCAAACTTCTTGTGTATATGTGTGTGTTTGCGGGTGTAGATATTTGTGTGTTTGTTCAGGTGTGGGAGTGTGTGGGTGAGCATAGATGCATTTAAGTAGACTTAGACAGTAGTCTAAAGTTTAAATCTCATACGATACGGTTTATTCGTGCTCACTCTTAAGTGTTTACCGCTTATTGAGTGAAGCGAATTCTGGCATGGCTGTTGTCACTTGGCTGTTCAGTGGAAACGTATGACCTCCATTATGTCATTATGCCATTATGTCATTATAAACTGATTTAAAATCAGAACACAAATGTTCATTGGAAAAAAACATACCAAGGTCATCTCACAGCTGCAACACGATGAACCTCAAAGATATCCTGTAACTTCAGTCTGTCTGTCGCTCCCAGCAGGGCAAGTGTGTGTATTGCATGTGCTGCAAGAGATGTGGGAATAATTATGTTAATGTCAAGCTTCTAGCCGAATGTGTAATTTTAAGTTTGCCTTGTAATGTAATTTACATGGTTAACTGCAAACATTCCAGATGTGTATGTGTGTGTGTGTAGACAGGCAAGTGACAGGTTATCATTGTTTACAGCTATCTTTATCAAAACACATTCCTCTGTTTCACACACACACACACACACACACACCCTGCTGTGTCAAAGACAACAGCTCTATACAAACTGCACCTGTCTGACCCGTCTTACTCTGAGTAGGGTCTCACCTGTCCGTGACCTGACTACTAAATCATACAGACATGCACACATGTACACATTCTCAGCACAATAAATCAGCACAACTTTATAAATATGCAGCCGTTACTCACACACAAGATTACACACAAAGTGAAACATGAGTTTAAACCCTTACAACCTTATTCTAGCCGCACAATCCCCCACTGACACTGGCATGCACGGGCACTTTGGACAGGGTGATTCTGACAGGTGACCATAAACAATGACTATTTGTGGCTTTGTAGCATAACAGACATAGCCTATCTCTTCCTTGCTCTCAGGGAGTTTTTTCTTGCCACTGTCACTCTTTCTGAACCGAGGACTCTTGGTATTGTAAAAATGGCAATAATAAAAATCAGCATTTTTATGGTTAGTTTCATAAGGGTAACGTCACTCTAGCGACTTATGCTGATACACCAAAACAACAATTTATACGGAAAATCTTACTTCAGTTCTCAGCTCCAGATTATCTGGTGTTTTAATGATGCAAAGTGCAGAAATGTGTTTAACTGTCATTGTCACTGTCAATAATATTGTGCAATATTATTACAATTTAAAATTGTATAATATATTTTAAAATGTAATTTATTCACTGTGACGTCAACGCTGAATTTTCATCATCACACTCCAGTCTTCAGTCACATGATCCTTCAGAAAACATTCTAATATGCTGATTTGCTGCTTAAGAAACATTTCTTATTAATGTTGAAAATATTATTGAGTAAAAATTATTCAGGATTCTTTGATTAAAAAAAAGTTGTAATAATATAAATGTTTTTTTGATCAATTTAATGCATCATTCCTGAATAAAGTGAGTGTAGTGAGCAGTAGTACTGTGTAGAAATGGTTTATGATCATTTCAGTCTTTGTTCAGATCATAGCATTATTGTTTTAAACTGGATTTTGTAGTAGATTTTCATGAATAAAAAAACAATAAAATCTAGGCCTACTTTAAATTTGAACATTAAATCCTTTTGTGTCCTATGTCCAATGTCGTCAGACCTCGCTAGAAAAAGCTAGTGAACTAGTCTGACAAAACATGCCCAAAATATTCTACTGGCCACACTAAAAGAAGACCAAATAAGCAGCTTCTGGACCCAGCAAAAATGCTGAAACACACACACACACACACACACACAGAGAGAGAGAGAATGTGTGGCCACTTCACTCACAGTACTCGTTCAAAAACAGGCAAACACCAGTTACATTCGATATATGGAATTCAAGAATTATGTTTTGTTGCAGATATAAGAGATTAGGAATTGTTTGCTAATGAAAGTGTGTTGAATTTGCAAAGTTACAGTTCTAGTTGTAAATAGAGTCAGTAATAAGTTTCCAACTTTTCAGTAAATATCCTGTTTAATAAAGGCCTCAACATGACATGGTCTCTGAAAACTGACTTCATTATCATGCACACATCCCCTGACAAAGCATCCATCAATTAAATAAGCCCTTCCCCCACCCCTCCGCTGAGAGCTCCCAGCATGCTCTCTGAGAAGCATTCTTTCTTTTCTTTCCTTATGTTATCAATGTTCTCTTCTTCTATTTGTTTCTTTAGCTTTTGCAAGTGCCCAGTTCCATTTTTCAGTGGGAGCAGCGAGCTCTGATGTTTCATATTTTATGAGAGGTTTCAGATTCAGTTAAATCCCAGCAGACCCTTTCTCTCTGTGTCTGTCTTCAGTTTATTAAGACATTGAGGAGGGAGTGACAGTGATTAGAGCTTGTGTTCTATAGACAGAGACGCCGTAATAGGACAGTATTTCATAGTCCCCACACTGAATAGAGACAGTTTGTTTCTCATTTCCTGTACCACTTCAGCTCTCAAGCCCAATTTCAGCTGTCATTTAGAAGAGGTACTTATTTATCTGCATATTATAGTCTATCATAGCTGTGTCACATTCATCTTATGATTTATGAATGTTGTATTTAATAATGCACTAAAAGTTCCTCTCCTGAATCTGTGACAATCTTATCTTAGTCTTATTCCTCTGGAGAGTTCATTTAATGTTGCAAAGCCACACGTAACTGCACATACACACAGATTCTCTTCCAAAAATTTGAATAGCAGGATTATTACGAAAACCTGGCAGAGGATGAGAGAACAACCTGCCGTGTGTGTTTAGGGGTGATGATGGGGGTGGGGGAGTGATATCAGCGAGGAGGAGACCCAAAATCACGCCGCATGATTCTTCTCTCCAGAGGGGAAGAGAAACAGAGTGATATACTCTTCGTCGGTCTGGGGTCATTGTGTGAGTTTAGGTTAGCTTTCATCGCTGGAATGATAAACTGTCTGCAATATTCCATTTGTTCTGGAGGAGAAAGAGAGAAAGGAAAGAGGAGAGCAGAACTTTGATCTCTCTGCAGTAGATCAGTTTGGGAAGCGTTTCATTATTCTGCATTTAATCTAATGCACACACCTTTCTTTTTCTTTCTTTAATGGAGAGCTGCTGACTTCTTTCTATTCACTTGCTTATTTTCTTTTTCACAATTTGTTTTTTATTATTGGTTCTACTGTTTTTTATATGTTTATTTTTATACAATTATTTGTTTTAGTTTTTTAATTTAATAATTTTTAATTTGTCTTATTTCTGTATTTTCCTTCCTTCCTTCAATGGAGAGCTGCTGACTTCCAGCAACACGAACGATAGCGATCGTAGGTTCTCCATGCAGCGACTTGAGAAAGTTGAGAATTGTTTAACTTTATGCAAATTAAGAGTGACTTGCGGGGGCCACAACTAACAGTATTGAAGACTGTGTCAGTGGAGTTCAAATGTCATCCATCTCGAGTGAAGGCAAAAAAGGATAGATCATTTCTCGAGCAATTTCACTGTTCTATATGTCTGTAAACACATACATGGATATAATAAAATGTTGTGTCAGAAAGAAACTGACAGCAGTCTTAGATTCATATGTTATCAGTTATTGTTGTTATTTTACGATCAATGAGCAATTTAGCATTGACGCAGTTCAACCAGTTTCTCTGCATAATGTTCATTATGAGGGATAAGGAAATATTTGTCAAATGTGAATGACATTTTGAGTAAATGAATTAGCACTAGTTTATATTAACAACACTCTCCAAAACCAAAATAAATTTTACTCAATTTTAAAGAACCCTTTATGCCAAAAAGGTTCAATATAAGGGGCAAATTCATGATTAGCGGGTTATTTAAATTTGTCTAGTGATATGTTTACGAGCTGTTTAATTCATATAATTTAATAAAAATAAAAATCAATCCAAACTAAATTAATTAAAACTAAATCCATAAAATGATCTCATGATGGGTACCCCATTTATGAAGCAACAGAACCCTTTAAGGTTCTATTTAAGGTTCCTTTTTCTTATCAAACACTCACAAAAGGCCAGAGATTTCTTGATATCTGCTTTTTCAGTGTATAAAGAAATACCACATAACCAACTGCATGTGTATATGTTTAATCTGTGTAATGTAATCTGCTCTGTTAAATTTATTTTGAACCCTTATCAGAACAAATGAGCTTTGATTTATAACTGAACATTAGAGTGATAGATAAAGAGAGGGAGGGAGACAGGAGAGAGAGAGATAAAAAGATCTCTTTTACTGCCAAATTTTTCTTGTCTTTAATCATGTTTTCAAATACCAACAGTCTTTTTCACATAGACAGTAACATTTGCTTTTGGACAAGCTCATTATGTGCAAAAACAGTAAATACCGCAAGCTCTGTGGCTCACACACATCTGTCTGGCTCTGCGTTGTTTAGGTTGGACGTTTTCTGCATTTTAGAATCTCTGACGTAATGTAAAGATTTAAATAACACAGTGGGATGGCAGATGTGATTGGGGGGATGTTGAGAGATTTCCCTGTGTGAAAGGTGCAGAAGTAGATTAAGATCCCGAGGGTGGAAGCTTATCTCTTTATGAAGCGTTACTGATTAACTAACCTCACGTATACATAAAAACACATGACACAAATGTAGAAACCTTCCTTGCTCAGCTTCTGTCTGCTGTTATCCACTTGATTTGGGCTGATGAGAGTTTTATGTCTGAAATAAATAAATATTTGAAAACCAGCAGTGGAACAAATGTCTCATAAGAGTAAGGCACAAGTTGTAAACTTGAATAAACAACTTGATTTATCCAAATCAGTGCTCTTCAACCTATCCATGGCAGGACTTCTGGGAAATGCAGCAGCAAACGGTGGCATGTTTGTGACACGTGGCGCTCCCGTTGGGGACACAAGTTTGAGTGTGGCCTGTGTCATTTCCTGATCCAATTTCCTCCACTCTTTCCCTCTATACTTTCCTGTCTGTATCCTGTTCTGTGCATTAAAGACAGAAAATGTCTGTAAATAAATAAATAAAACAGATTCAGTAGCAGACCAGCAGCTGTACATCCCATCAGGCATCAGTGGTGAGCCACTCAACGGTATCTATATTTTTAGTAAATAATACATCACAATAGCAAAGATGATGTTATATTTTTCCACAACACTACAAACCTGCAGCTTTGTTTGTGTGTGTGTGTGTGTGTGTGTGTGTGTGTGTGTGTATGTGTGGCCTGGTAAACCCTACGTTATGGGGACAAAATGTCCCCACAAGGATGGCAATATCCGAAATCCTTGTTCGTGTGGGGACATTTTTTGGTCCCCATGAGGAAATCAGTTTATAAATCACACTAAGTGATGTTGTTTGAAAATGTAAAAATGCAGAATGTCTCCTGTGATGGGTAGGTTTAGGGACAGGGGCAGTGTAAGGGAATAGAATATACAGTCTGTACAGTATAAAAATCATTATGTCTATGGAAAGTCCCCATAAAACATGAAAACACAACATGTGTGTGTGTGTGTGTGTGTGTGTGTGTGTGTGTGTGTGTGTGTGTGTGTGTGTGTGTGTGTGTAAAAGAGGTTGCATAGAGTTCACATGATTAGCATTTATCCATTCTCTGTATATTTCATACACATTATACTCTAACTAAATTATGAGGCCAACTCTCCAAACACTACAGTTCAAAGCCAGATATCATGAGTCAGGCTAATTCGTCTGACACTAACTACTAAAAACATTTCCCAAGGAGCCAATCGGATGCACTGGCACGTGAAGTGGAACTTGCACACATCTGGAATCAAAATCCGTTTTTAATCAAAATAGATCATATTTAGCCGAAAAACAGACGTGTTTTTCCGTCTGAAATATGACTGGTGTTGGCACACTGATTAAATTCTCATGCAGTTCAGGTTCCTCTGCTGTTTACTTTTAAAACATATTTATATATACATAATTCAAGGAACTCCAGATCTGTTGGCTGAAGAGAGGTTTTAATATATACAATATATGCCTAAATGAATTTGATCAGTGATAACTTCTCATTCGCTCTCCAGGATCCTTTTCATTTCAGTATATGTGATGATATCAGTCAGCTAGAAAAGCTATGAATGTTATTAAGAAGGATAAAGTAACACAAAACTTTTCATTGTTTCTGTGAAACCGCTAAACCTTCATTTTCTCTTTGGGGTTTGAAAGATCCCGATGGGGCCTTTTAATAGCTCAAAAATTTACTTACCATTGAAGTATCAAGTTGAGACTTAATGGTTCTTTCTAACCTTATGCGAACTGATTATACACAAAATTTCAACTTGCTAACATGCTTTAAACATCCTCCAAACAAAATGTCTTTGGACTCTAAGAGACCACATAAAAAGACAAAGAAATAACTGTGTGTGTGTGTGTGTGTGTGTGTGTGTGTGTATGTATGTGTGTGTGTGCTCGTGTTTATATTACATTGTGGGGACCAAATGTCCCCACAAGTATAGTAAAACCTGAAATCACCTACATTGTGGGGACCAGTCAGCGGTCCCCATGAGGAGAACAGCGTATAAATCACACTAAGTAATGTTTTTTGAAAATGTAAAAATGCAGAATGTCTCCTGTGATGGGTAGGTTTAGGGACAGGGGCAGTGTAAGGGGACAGATTATACAGTTTGTACCGTCTAAAAACCATTACGCCTATGGAGAGTCCCCACAAAGATAGCGAACCAGACATGTGTGTGTGTGTGTGTGTGTGTGTGTGTGTGTGTGTGTGTGTGCTCGTGTTTATATTACATTGTGGGGACCAAATGTCCCCACAAGTATAGTAAAACCTGAAATCACCTGCATTGTGGGGACCAGTCAGCGGTCCCCATGAGGAGAACAGCGTATAAATCACACTAAGTAATGTTTTTTGAAAATGTAAAAATGCAGAATGTCTCCTGTGATGGGTAGGTTTAGGGATAGGGGCAGTGTAAGGGGACAGAAAATATAGTTTGTACAGTATAAAAACCATTACGCCTATGGAGAGTCCCCACAAAGATAGCGAACCAGACGTGTGTGTGTGTGTGTGTGTGTGTGTGTGTGTGTGTGTGTGTGTGTGTGTGTGTGTGTGCGTGCTCGTGTTTATATTACATTGTGAGGAACAAATGTCCCCAGAAAGATAGCAATATCTGAAATCCTTGTCCTTGTGGGGACATTTTCTGGTCCCCATGAGGAAAACAGCGTATAAATCACACTAAGTGATGTTTTTTGGACATGTAAAAATGCAGAAAGTTTTGTGTGATGGGTATAGGTTTAGGGATAGGGTTAGAATATACAGTTTTTACAGTATAAAAATCATTATGTCTATTCCGTTTTTTAATTACGGGACAAAGTCCGGGTAATGAGCTGCCAGTACTTTTTCTGTTATTTTACGGATTTATTTCTTAGAGTGTAAGTAATGTTTTTTGAAAATGTAAAAATGCAGAATGTCTCCTGTGATGGGTAGGTTTAGGGACAGGGGCAGTGTAAGGGGACAGAATATACAGTTTGTACAGTATAAAAACCATTACGCCTATGGAGAGTCCCCACAAAGATAGCGAACCAGACATGTGTGTGTGTGTGTGTGTGCGCGCACCGTTTCTTATTGAAGACTGGAGATGACTTACAACAAGTTTGTAGCCCTGTTAAATGTACAATTTGTCACCTGCATACTCGTGTGATTTCAGATATTAACTTATTTGACATCTCCTCCATGCGTGTCTGCCATGATTTGTTCAGGCAAATAAGAGAGAACATCAAGCCATATCCAAACAGGCAGACTGAGGTTTGTGTCTAGAGAGGAAAGGCAGTTAAGTTAATTTCATGTGATCGTAAATTCCCCTTGTAGTCTTGCACACCTCAAATCAGTTATGACTTGACGGTCTTGAGACATAACATACTCTTATGATCTCTTTCAGATAAGTCTTTCAATGGAACCTTTTAAAATGCTGTAATTTACTCACTCAAACAAGCGATGAGCCACTGATAAGTTTGATGAGGTAATGGAGAAGCAGCTGTAGGATCATATTCTAGAAAAATAAGTCATGGAGTTTAAATTTGCCATTTGGTGTACATTTAAATGGATAGTTGTGTTTTATTTTAATATATTTTTAGCATGAGTTATTAATAAGTCTACCAACATACCATATGAAAGCTTTAGAGACAATTTGAATGTTAAATTCATATTCCTGCTTGTATTGTGCAACAGGATCACGATTGTATTTTTTTAAAATGTGGTTTAATATAGAATGGAAGTAAAATAATTAATTCAGACTGGAATTAAATCTAAAAATGAATTTAAATGAAGTAATATTCGGAAAAATATAAATAATTGTTTTAGTAGTCATCGAGCTCTTATCCCATGGTGGAATAATTTGAACTGTGTGTGTGAAGGAGAAAACATCCCACAGGCCATATGGTGTGTAATGGCATAAGGACGCTGATACTGATGACAAAGATGGACACAAATGAAATGTCAGTGGCCGGAAGGCAACAGCAGAGCACTTTTCATTCTGCTATAAAATGTGGTCCTTCATTGGATTCATTTTTAAGACCATTTTGTATGTTAGTATAAGTGCACAGTCGTGCTGAAACCAAGTACTGTACATTTCGTGAACATTGGACTGTTTCCACTTGCTTTTGTGGCTGATAATATTTCTGAAGTGATTCTTTGTAAATGAAATGGTACTTCGGGGTCATAGGCTTTAACACTGTTGTTGGATTCAGCATGTGTCTTGTTTTCTGTTGGCCGTGGAGAATCAACAAGCAGCAGACACATTAGCTGATAGGGTGCGTCCCGTGGCTGGGATTCCTGCAAATGCAGATACTGCTTCTTTTCTTTCAAGTTCTTGATTGTTTTAGGGGTAAATCTCAGTTTCAATATCTTAATTTCTTCATTTCTAGAAATGCCTTCCATAATAATCAACTGCAAACTTCAGTGAACCACATTCATGTATTTTGTTTTGTTTTTAAAAGAAATGAATGCTATTAGAAATATCTGAAAAGTTAAAGTGACAGTAAAGACATTTATAAATAATGTTACTAAAAGATTTCTGTTTCAGAAAAATGCTGTTCTTTTGAAAATCAACAGAATGAGTTCTGAAGGATTATGTGACACTAAAGGCACTGAAGTAATAATGCAAGACTCATCTCATCTTTACATCACAGGGATAAATTACATTTCAAAATAGAAAAATAGAAAACAGTTATTTTACACTGTAGTAATATTTCACAATATTACTGTTTTACTGTAATTTTTGATCAAATAACTACTTGGTGAGCTTAGAGTCTTATTACAAAAACATTTAAAAAAAAATCTTACTGACCCCACACTTATTACAGTTTTTTACAGTCGCTAGGACCCATTTTTCAATACTTTAGTCACTTTTTCAAAACTCTTCACACAGTTCTCCTAACCAACTTTCAGCTCGGCACAGCAGTTCATTTCACATTCAAAATGCACTAAAACTACCAAATCACTTCATACATATCTCAAATCAACACATTCTTCCATAACACTAGCAAAGGTTGACAGCTAACAAACACACTTGGTCACCCACAAAACAATTACATAAAAAACACTAACAACAGGTAACTTTACAATGTTTTCCTATGTAAATGCTTTCTTTCTTCTACCTCTCTACTGTTTAGAATTCACTGCAATATATGTTACTAGAATGAATCAGACATCATGCAGTTATTATATTTTATGTTTTTGGAGTAATTCCAAAGTACAAAAATCTGTATACACACCATCCACCGATACAGATACAATAGGATTCAGCTGTGGTTGGTCCAATTGTTTTTATACCATTTCATTTTTAGATTCTAAATATATTTCATTACAATATTATTGTAGAAATGTGGCAAAATTCTGTCTTATTCAGTTTTGTATTATGTTATTGTTTTGAACTTAAGTTTAACAGTTCTGAGATCAGTGTGTAAGCATGTGCACATTGGCCTGTCGGTAAACAGAGTTTTGGCGGTTGTTGTGTCGAAGTGAGAAAAGAATTAATGTAATTTGAAAGATGTAGTCATTGAATGCATTTTGTGCCAAAGCACTGATAAATGATCCACAGTTTAGCCCACATATACCTCTGTTGTGCTCACTGTGTGAAGAGTTTTGAAAAAGTGACCTAAGTATTGAGAAATGTGTCCTAGCGACTGTAAAAAACTGTAATTGTAGTGTATACTGCTGTGTTAAATTATGTTGTGAATGTGTTGACTTTAATACTTTATATTCAGTATCTGAAAACTGTTTATCACACATTATTATGGCTATAGTATTATACAAAAAGAAGCATATATAATATTGAGAATTTTACTCAGAAAATAAATCAGCCACTCAACTTATTTGTCTTATTATAAGACTGACTCCCCCAGAGTTAGAGTGTGTGACCAGATGTCTGTTTGCATATAGTGTATTAACGTGATATATGTTTTATGTTGACACTTTCAGCATTTGCATGAACAGTATCCCATGTTTTTCTATGACTTGTGTAGTGAGGGTAACCAAGCAAATAAATGCAAATTTCTCATTGCACAAAAGATTGATTTCAGGGTTGGAGGGGGAAAAGGGGTGGATGGATTTTCTTCTCCGTTTTCAGAGCTAAGTGGCTCTGAGACAAGAGCAGCGTACACTCTGAGCATCTCATATAACCACAAACACACACACACATTGCACTCATTTCTAAATGCTCTCTCTTTATCGTGGCTGATGAAATCATATTTCAGACCTTCATTAGGAGAGGGGTGAAATAGATCATTTAGAAAGAAAACATCGCTGGACATTTCCTTCATCTGGTGGTTTTACTCCATTCTTTCATCAAAGAAGCAACATACACATTTTCATTCTTCACGTCTCTCATATTCATTACCCAGTAAGCATGTGTGTGTGTGTGTGTGTGAGTGTGTGTGCGTGTGCGTGTGTGTGTGTGTGTGTGTGTGTGTGTGTGTGTGTGTGTGTGTGTGTGTGTGTGTGTGTGCACCTTTATTCCTCTGTTCGTATTGAGAGGATACAGCTGCTCCTTTAGATTTCCCAAACATCCCCAAAACCAACCTTCTTATTTATCCAAGAGTGTGAATTACAAACAGCTGCATGCTGTACTGACGTGTGTGTGTGTGTGTGTGTGTGTGTGTGTGTGTGTGTGTGTGTGTGCGTGCATGCGTGCGTGCGTGCGTTTGTGTGTGTGTGTGTGTGTGTGTGTGTGTGTGTGTGCGTGCATGCGTGCGTGCGTGCGTTTGTGTGTGTGTGTGTGCTCGTGTTTATATTACATTGTGGGGACCAAATGTCCCCACAAGTATGGTAAAACCTGAAATCACCTACATTGTGGGGACCAGTCAGCGGTCCCCATGAGGAAAACAGCATATAAATCACACTAAGTAATGTTTTTTGAAAATGTAAAAATGCAGAATGTCTCCTGTGATGGGTAGGTTTAGGGACAGGGGCAGTGTAAGGGGACAGAATATACAGTTTGTACAGTATAAAAACCATTACGCCTATGGAGAGTCCCCACAAAGATAGCGAACCAGACATGTGTGTGTGTGTGTGTGTGTGTGTGTGTGTGTGTGTGCGTGCATGCGTGCGTGCGTGTGTTGTGTGTGTGTGTGTGTGTGTGTGTGTGTGTGTGTGTGTGTGTGTGTGTGTGTGTGTGTGTGTGTGTGTGTGTGTTCATTTCCTGTGCCTGTGTAAAAGTTCCCGCTGATTGTTCCTTGGGGTTGGAATCAGAGACACAACCCAGCAGCCAACCACTTCCGGGAAATACTCACACACCCTTCTCCTGTCTCTTTAGCTGGAGCTTCAGGGGAGGGAAGCAGAGAGAGAGAAGCAGTTTGTTTTTGTGTGAATCTAAATTACCACAAAATTAATTTCTTTCCATTTATTTCAGATCATTTTACAGTTGAGTGAACAGTGAAAAGACAAAAAAAAAACTTCAATCAGCTATTGATATTGTTTTTGTGGCCGCAGATAGTTCTCCATCTTAGTCTTTCGTGTATGTGTGTGGGTGGGTGTTGCCTGGTTCTAACCGTACATGAACTTGATGACTGTTTGCTTTGGAGATTAAATGATATTTCTCACAGCATACCCATTCTCACTTGCGTACATGTGCTGCTGTCTCGCTGTCCCTTGGTCTCTTTTTCCCCCATCCAACAGGGACTTGACAGCGTAGGGAATTGTAAAGCCAGCTCTTTGAGTGTGGGTTTGTAACAGGGCTCGGCCCGGCCTCGCTTTGGCTCCCAACCCTGTTGGCTTTGGTCGTTGGCTTCATGTCTGGCTGTAGTCTGTGCTGAAATACTTGGCTATTGCATTAGCACTGGATTAATCTGAGTCATCTCACGCTAGTCTATTAGTATACCTACTTCTGTTGAAACCTTGTTTGGAGTGAATAAGTTTACATAGACATTGAAACGTACACTACTGTTCAAAGGTTTGTGATTTATTGTTTAAAAGATTCTTGGGGGAAGGAAGTTTTGAAATAAGTCTCTTATGCTCACCACCACGGCTGAATTTATTGGATCAAAATTACAGTAAAAAAAAGTAATATTGTTACAATTTTAAAAACCTGTTTTCTATCAGATTTTTATTTCTTTTAAATGTCGTTTATCCTGTGATGTCAAAGCTGTATTCAGCATCATTACTCCAGTCGTGTCACATGATCCTTCAGAAATCATTCTAATATGCTGACTTGGTGCTCAAGAAACAGTTCTTATTATTATCAATGTTGAAAACAGTTGTGCTGCTTAAAATGTTTGTGGAAAACCATGATGCATTTTTTTTCAAGATTGTTCGATGAATAGAAAGTTCAAAAGAACAGCATTTAGGCTATTTGAAATAGAAATATTTTGTAACATAATAAAATGAGTTACTGTCACTTTTGATCAATTTCCTTGCTAAATAAAAGCTTTCATTAGGTGTTCAAGCACGAAGTGCTGAAAACCTATTGTATTTGTACTGATTTTTAGGTGTTCAAGCACGAAGTGCTGAAAACCTATTGTATTTGTACTGATTTTTATTAGGTGTTCAAGAACGAAGTTCTGAAAACCTATTGTATTTGTGCTGATTTTTATTATTATTATTATTATTATTCCGCCCTAAAACGCGTCGTGCAGACCAAACCGTAAGTGCTAGAGACTTGATATTTGGGATTAAGGTAGCACAGAAATCGAGGAGAGGTTGAGAGAGTATGAGCCCGATTGGCCCATAGGTGGCGCTATAGCAACAAAAACGCGAAAGTGCTCATAACTCCTAGACCGTAAGTCGTAGAGTCAAGTGTCTTATATCATTGGAAAGCTGGACTCTTGACTTAAAAAACATATATCTCCGATTTCATTTCCGCCATGATAGATTTTCCGCCATTTTGAATTTTGTCAAAAAACGATTTTTGCGAACTAGTCCCTGGTTTTTCGCCCGATCGGAACCAAACCAGTGCAGAAATGTTCTCTGGAGTCTGAATATCAATAATTATCAAAAAAAAGTTGAATTTTCTATTTCCGGTCGCTAGGGGGCGCAAAATAAACGTTATGGGAGGAGCCTATTTTTCTAAAATGGCTATAACTCCAGAAGTAAATGAGGTAGGTTCACCAAACTTGGTACACATGTGCATGAGTGCAATTTGAGGTCACAGTAAAAAAATCGCGACGATCGGACACTAGGTGGCGCTATAACATTAAAAAAACATAAAAGGGGGTGTGGCCACCTGACCGTTAGTCCGATTGACTTGAAATTTGGTATGCAGTGTCTTGGACCAAGGCCCCATGTATGTGTAAAAGGATATTGGCGTATCTCAAAAAGCATGGCCGCCATCGGCCAATGAAGTTTGAGCATCTCTGAGACGAGGTTAACGGAGGCCGATCGGAACGAAACTCGATGGGCATGTTCGACTCGTGGCCCAAGAGGTCTGTAAGAGTTTTGAAAGAAATCGGCCACTAGTTGGCGCTAACGAGTTTTATGGCTCTTTAATCACGTGGTGTTGCACACATTCCCACAAAATGCATATCATTTGATAGATCTCCTCATGCTGAACAACTTTGCCTCTAGAACCATTGCTGTCAATCAAATCGTTCATTAAATATTCACGAATATGTTAAAAACCTACTTTTGCGAACTAGTCCCTGGTTTTTCGCCCGATCAAAACCAGACCAGTCTAGGACAATTCTCTGGACTCTCTAGATCAATAATTATCAAAAAAAAGTTGAACTTTTGCATTTTGAGTGACTGTAAAAGGGTTATTTAGACTAGGGGCTGGACAAAATACACTCAAAAGCCTATAAATCATACACAAAAACTCAGAACTTCACAAAAATTGGTGAGCATATGTGCCATACCATGGGGAAGAAGCATGCAAAGTTTCATGGAGATCGGACCATAGGTGGCGCTTTAACTGTTAAAAAGCTTTAAAACCATGTATTTCCTATGGTAAATTGCATGTATTGGCTGTAAATGGTCTTTTCCATCTATGATCGTATAATTTTCACATCATAATGTTTAAAACCAGTGCAGTACAATTCTCTGGACTCTCTAGATCAATAATTATCAGAAAAGGTATCATTTATTCATTTGGATGGCAATAATAGGGTCACTTCAATGTGTAGTCTTGACCGAATGTGCCCGAAAGCCTATATCTCTTCAATGAATGCTCAGATCGTATTAAAAACAAGTCTGAACATGTGGGCCGTGACTCTAAATAATCATGAAAATTTTCGGACAGATTGGACAAAATATGCTTGTATAACAGTTAAAAAGGTGAAAATTATATGCACATAATGGCCTATTAAGCCAATAAGTGGTATTTTACTGCCCCCTGGTGTTTAAAAAAAGTCATTTTGTCACACTACTCAACTATACTTAATATTTAGACTTTATAATTTCACTATTTTAACATTTACAAAAACATTTAGTCAAAAATCATCTATTGAAGTGACAATTGAGTCACATTGGATCCTGAAGTTCCAAATGTCTCTATCTACAACAGAATGAGTGTGTGTAGATTAAATGATATGAAAAACATGGCATATTGTATAAGTAGGCTGTAATAGCACTGTTGTCCACTAGATGGAGCAGCAGCATTAGACATTTTTAATCTTTTTATCAGCTTTCAGCATTGGCTTAAAGCAAACAAATGCTTAAAGCATTTTCTTTAATTAGTTATATATTATTACATTGCAAAGAAATATGTGAAATGCTGTGTGTGTGTGTGTGTGTGTGTGTAAGAATGCATTATGGAGTTAACATGATAAAAATGGTTTGCTTCAGTGCAGCATACTGGAGAAACAAAGTAGTTTAAAATGAAAGTAAGCCAATAAGTGGTCTTTTACTGCCCTCTGCTGGCCACTTTACTTATTAATAGTCTTTTCACATGTGCTTTTGCATTCGTATGCATATAGACACTATAAAATCACTTATATAAAAATCACTATTAAAACACATTCATATTCTGTCAGAGTGTATCAGTTCATTTGTACTGACACTTCACATCAATGCTAGCAATGTGGTAAATCATGGTAAACAGTGTTAGAACATGGCTTTTCACAATAACAGATCCCAAACGTGTGTGTGTGTGTGTGTGTGTGTGTAAGCATGCATTATGGAGTTAACATGATAAAAATGGTTTGCTTCAGTGCAGAATTATTATACTGGAGAAACAAAGTAGTTTAAAATGAAAGTGAGCCAATAAGTGGTCTTCTACTGCCCTCTGCTGGCCACTCTTCTTACTAATAGTCTTTTCACATGTGCTTTTGCATTCATATGCATATAGACACTATAAAATCACTTATAAAACAATTACTATTATAACACAATCATATTTTGTCAGAGTTTATCACTTCAATTGTTCTGATGCTTCACATAATTGCTATCAACGTGGTAAATCATGGTAAATAATGCCAGAAACATGGTAAATCATAGTAAATAAGGTAAATCATGCTAGAATCCTGGTAAATCATTCTAGAATGTGCTATATCATGGTAAATCATCCTATAACATGGTACATCAAGGTAAACTATGGAAAATCATGTTAGATTCATGGTAAATCATACTGGAACATAATAAATCATGAAAAATCACACTGAAATGTAGTATATCATGGTAAATCATGCTTGCTACATAAAACTTAATGACTTTTGATGCTTTTGTGCTTAACGGCCTTAAAGGCCTTAACTGCTTGAACACCGCTAAATGCTGCTTTGCAGCTTTAATTAGGTGTTCAAGCACGAAGTGCTGAAAACCTATTGTATTTGTACTGATTTTTATTATTATTATTCTCCGCTAAAACGCATCGTGCAGCCCAAACCGTAAGTGCTAGAGACTTGAAACTTGGCCAATAGGTAGTACAAAAATCGAGGAGAGATTATCAAATTATGAGCCCGATTGGCCCATAGGTGGCGCTATAGCAACAAAAACGCGTAATGGCTCATAACTCCTAAACCGTAAGTCGTAGACTCAAGTGTCTTATATCATTGGAAAGCTGGAGGCCTGACTTAAAAAATGTATATCTCCGATTTCATTTCCGGTAGGAAAAATTTTCCGCCATTTTGATTTTTGTCGAAAAACTACTTTTGCGAACTAGTCCCTGGTTTTTCGCCCGATCGGAACCAAACCAGTGCAGAAATGTTCTCTGGAGTCTAAATATGAATTTTTATTGAAAAAAAGTTGAATTTTCAATTTCCGGTCGCTAGGGGGCGCAGATTGGTTGCTGTAGGAGGAGCCTATTTTTCTAAAATGGCTATAACTCGAGGAAAAAATTAGATAGGTTCACCAAACTCGGCACACATGTGTATGAGCTCAATTTGAGGTCACAGTAAAAAAATCGCGTCGATTGGCCACATGGTGGCGCTATAACATTGAAAAAACATGAAAATGGCTATGACCACCTGGCCGTTAGTCCGATTGACTTGAAATTTGGTATGCAGTGTCTTTGTCCAAGGTACCATGTATGTGTAAAAGGATATTGGCGTATCTCAAAAAACATGGCCGCCATCGACCAATGAAATTTGAGCACCTATGAGACAAGGTTAACGGTGGCCGATCGGAACGAAACTCGATGGGCATGTTCGACTCATGGCCCAAGAGGTCTGTAAGAGTTTTGAAAGAAATCGGCCACTAGTTGGCGCTAACGAGTTTTATGGCTCTGTAATCACGTGGTGTTGCACACATCACGTGGTGTTGCCCAAAATATGCACATCACTAGATAGATCTCCTCATGCTGAACAACTTTGCCTCTTGAACCATTGCTGTCAATCAAATCGTTCATTAAATATTCATGAATATGTTAAAAACCTACTTTTGCAAACTAGTCCCTGGTTTTTCGCCCGATCAAAACCAGACCAGTCTAGGACAATTCTCTGGACTCTCTAGATCAATAATTATCGAAAAAAAGTTGAACTTTTGCATTTGGGTGGCTGTAACAGGGTCATTTAGAAAAGGGGCGTGTCAAAATACACTCAAAAGCCTATAAATCCTAAAGGAAAAGTCAAAACATCACAAATATTGATGAGCATATGTGTCATAACATGGGGAAGAAGCATGCAAAGTTTCATGGAGATCGGACAATAGGTGGCGTTATAACTGTCAAAAAGCTTTAAAACCATAGAATTCCTATGGTAAAATGCCTGCATTGGCTGTATGGTCTTTTCCATCCGTCTTTTACATTATATGAAAAATAATCATATAATGTTAAAATCAATGTTCAAAACCAGTGCAGTACAATTCTCTGGACTCTCTAGATCAATAATTATCAGAAAAGGTATAACTTATTCATTTGGATAGCTATAATAGGGACACTTCAATATGTAGCCTTCACCAAGTGTCCCTGAAAGCCTATATCTCTTCAATAATATATCATCTTAAAAACAAGTTAGAACATGTGACTCTGAATAAGCACGACGATTTTCAAACAAATTTAACAAAATATCCTTCTATAACAGTTAAAATTACATGCATAATGGCTTATTAAGCCAATAAGTGGTATTATACTGCCCTCTGCTGTTTAAAATCGTCATTTTTGTCATGCTACTTACTAATATTATACTATAATGCTTATTTAGACTTTATAAAATCACTATTTTAACATTTACACGCACATTTTGTCAAAATTCATCTATTGGAGATCTACTATTGAGAACTTGCTTATTTGAGAATAGTATTACATTCAAATCCACATCGACTTTTTAAAACGAAAGTAAAACCGTTAGGCCACGCCCCTTCAGTACAAATTCACTCATAACTCGAAAACGGAAAGTCACTGCACGCTCAAATTTTGATGGTAAGGTCCTCTCGGGGGTCTTGATTGAAATCTAGCGTCGCGGGACTCGGGAGCACCCCCCCCCCCGCGGATCGCTAATTTGTGAGAACCACGATTTGGAACGGCTGTATCTCCCGATCTAGACCACCTAGAAACTTGTGGGAGAGCTTGTTGGAAAGGCCCCGTCCTCATCTAGTTTCGATTCGAGTGTGGCCCGATTTGGCCCATGCATTCCCGAGATATAAGCCCACAAAGATATACATTTCAACGGACACAAGTCCCTGCTCCAAAAACCCAGCAACACCGGGATGGTCTTGTTCAACAGGGCTCCTCTAACACTATCTAAGGTCTGAGTTTCAGATTTTTTCGCTTTCTCGTTCCCGAGATATAAGTAAAACAAATAAAAAAAATCCTGTCATTCATTTCAACTGTATTGTAATACCGCTGTTGTCCACGAGAGGGAGCAACAGCATTAGACATTTTTAATCTTTTTAAGCAGTTTTCAGCATTGGCTAACAAACAAATGCTTAAAGCTATGTATTATGATGGAAATAATATTTATAATAAATCATATAATATGAAATAATGATTTATTATAAAGTTTAATATTATTACATCACAAAGAAATACGTGAAATGCTTATAGACCACTAAAAGAGATTTTCACAATAGCATGACCTGAAAGTGTGTGTGTGTGTGTGTGTGTGCAAAGGCACCTGTGAAAACACTTTATTAATAAGTATAATGTCCAGCAGAGGGCAGTAGAAGACCACTTATTGGCTCACTTTCATTTTGACAGACTTGTTTTTCACCAGTTTTCTGCACTAAAGCAAACCAGTTTTTCTATGTTAACTATTATAAGACAATCATATTTTGACAGAGTTTATCACTTCATTTGTTCTGATGCTAGCAACATGGTAAATCATGGTAAATCACGGTAGAAACATTTAAAAATAATCAAAAGAAATAAGAATAATTAAAACAGTTTAGAATAAAGAAATTAAAATAATCAACAGAAATACGAATAATTAAAACAGTATAGAATAAAAAATTAAATAAAATACAGTACAAACAGTCGGACGAACAGTGGCACAGTGATCATTCAGTAAATGCACAGCTAAACAGAAGTGTTTTGAGTCTGGATGTGAATGTGACTACTGTAGGAGCACATCTGATCTCTTCTGGAGGAGCACATCTGATCTCTACTGTAGGAACACATCTGATATCTACTGGAGGAGCACATCTGATCTCTACTGTAGGAGCACATCTGATCTCTACTGTAGGAGCACATCTGATCTCTTCTGTAGGAGCACATCTGATCTCTACTGTAGGAGCACATCTGATCTCTTCTGGAGGAGCACATCTGATCTCTACTGTAGGAACACATCTGATATCTACTGGAGGAGCACATCTGATCTCTACTGTAGGAGCACATCTGATCTCTACTGTAGGAGCACATCTGATCTCTTCTGGAGGAGCACATCTGATCTCTACTGTAGGAACACATCTGATCTCTTTTGCAGGAGCACATCTGATCTCTACTGCAGGAGCACATCTGATCTCTACTGTAGGAGCACATCTGATCTCTTCTGCAGGAGCACATCTGATCTCTACTGTAGGAGGACATCTGATCTCTACTGTAGGAGCACATCTGATCTCTACTGTAGGAGCACATCTGATCTCTACTGCAGGAGCACATCTGATCTCTACTGTAGGAGCACATCTGATCTCTACTGTAGGAGGACATCTGATCTCTACTGGAGGAGCACATCTGATCTCTACTGTAGGAGCACATCTGATCTCTACTGTAGGAGCACATCTGATCTCTACTGTAGGAGCACATCTGATCTCTACTGGAGGAGCACATCTGATCTCTACTGCAGGAGCACATCTGATCTCTACTGTAGGAGCACATCTGATCTCTACTGTAGGAGCACATCTGATCTCTTCTGGAGGAGCACATCTGATCTCTTCTGGAGGAGCACATCTGATCTCTACTGTAGGAGCACATCTGATCTCTTCTGGAGGAGCACATCTGATCTCTACTGTAGGAGCACATCTGATCTCTTCTGGAGGAGCACATCTGATCTCTTCTGCAGGAGCACATCTGATCTCTACTGTAGGAGCACATCTGATCTCTACTGAGCACATCTGATCTCTTCTGGAAGCTGGTTCCAGCATGGCTGGCAAAGTAGCCTAAAGCAGACTCTCCTTGTTTAGAGTGAACCCTTGGTATTTCTAGCTGACGTGATCCTAATCATCTGAGTGATCTGTTGGGTTTATATTCAGTGAGCATATCTGCAATATTTTGAGGTCCTAGGCCATTGAATGATTTATATACCAGTAATAATACTTTAAAATCAATCCTAAATGTAACTGGGAGCCAGTGTAAAGACCTGAGGACTGGTGTGATGTGTTCATATGTTCTGGTTCTGCTCAGCGTTCTGTATGAGCTGCAACTGTCTGATGGTCTTTTTGGGAAGGCCAGTGAAGAGTCCATTACAATAATCCACTGCTGGAGATGAAAGCATGCACTAGTTTCTCTAAGTCTTGACTGGAAACAAAGCATCTATTTTTTGCAATATTTTCAGATGATAATATGCTGATTTGGTTATTGCTTTGACATGACTACTGAAACTAAGGTCTGATTCTAGAGACACACCAAGATTCCTGACTTGATTTTTAGCTGTTAGACCCCTAGAGTGAAGGTATGCATTCACATTGAGAACTTCATCTTTGTTTCAAACGCAATGACTTCAATTTTGTCTTTGTTTAACTGAAGAAAGTTTTGGCACATCCAATTGTTTACTTCATCAATGCATTGGCACAGGGAGTCAATGGGGCTGTAGTCGTTAGGCGATAGGGCTAAGTAGAGCTGTGTGTCGTCTGCAGAGCTGTGGTTCTTTTTCATTATTTGGCTCATTGGGGGCATGTACAGGTTGAATAGATAAATCATGGTAACTATGATAAATCATGCTAGAATAATATTAAATCATACTAGAATGTGTTCAATTGTGGTAAACCATGGAAGAACAGGGTCAATCATGGTGAATCGTACTATAACTTGGTATAAAACATTGTATATTCCATCTATGATGTCAATGGTTAAATGCTTGCTACATAAAACTTAATATATATTGATGCATTTGAGCTTAACTGCCTTAACTGTCTTAACTGTCTTAAATGCTTGAACACCGCTAAATGCTGCTAGCAGCTTTAATTATTATTATTATTATTATTTTTCTGCCGTAAAACGCATCGTGCAGACCAAACCGTAAGAGCTAGAGACTTGAAACTTTGCCATATGGTAGTACAAAAATCGAGGAGAGGTTATCAAATTATGAGCCCGATTGGCCCATAGGTGGCGCTATAGCAACCAATTGCGCGAAACTGCTCATAACTCCTAGACCGTAAGTCGTAGACTCAAGTGTTTTATATCACTGGAAAGCTGGTCACCTGACGAAAAAAACGTATATCTCCGATTTAATTTCCGTCATGATAGATTTTCCGCCATTTTGAATTTTGTTGAAAAATGACTTTTGCGAACTAGTCCCTGGTTTTTTGTCCGATCGGAACCAAACCAGTGCAGAAATGTTCTTTGGAGTCTGAAGGTCAATAATTATCGAAAAAAATTGAAATTTTCGATTTTCGGTCGCTAGGGGGCGCAAAATGAACATTGTGGGAGGAGCCTATTTTACTAAAATGGCTATAACTCGAGAAGGAAATGAGATAGCTTCACCAAACTTGGTACACATGTGCGTGAGTTCAATCTGATGTCACAGTAAAAAAATCGCGACGATCGAACACTAGGTGGCGCTATAACATGAAAAAAACGTATAAAGGACTGACCGTTAGTCCGATTGACCTAAAAATTGGTATGCTGTGTCTTGGTCCAAGGCCCCATGTATGTGTAAAAGGATATTGGCGTATCTCAAAAAACATGGCCGCCATCGACCAAAGAAGTTGAGACGAGGTTAACGGAGGCCAATCGGAACGAAACTCGATGGGCATGTTCGACTCATGGCCTAAGAGGTCTGTAAGAGTTTTGAAAGAAATCGGCCACTAGTTGGCGCTAACGAGTTTTACGGCTCTGTAATCACGTGGTGTTGCACAAATCCCCACAAAATGCATATCATATGATAGATCTCCTCATGCTGAACAACTTTGCCTCTAGACCCATTGCTGTCAATCAAATCGTTCATTAAATATTCACGAATATGTTAAAAACCTACTTTTGCGAACTAGTCCCTGGTTTTTCGCCCGATCGGAACCAGACCAGTCTAGGGCAATTCTCTGGACTCTCTAGATCAATAATTATCAAAAAAAAGTTGAACTTTTGCATTTTTCGTATGGCTATAATAGGGTCATTAAGAAAAGGGGCGTAGCAAAATACACTCAAAAGCCTATAAATCATAAATAAAAAGTCAGAACTTGACAAAAATTGGTGTGCATATGTGTCCTAACATGATGAAGAAGCATGCACAGTTTCATGGAGATCGGACCATAGGTGGCGCTTTAACTGTTAAAAAGCTTTAAAACCATGTATTTCCTATGGTAAATTGCATGTATTGGCTGTAAATGGTGTTTTCCATCTATGATCGTATAATTTTCACATCATAATGTTTAAAACCAGTGCAGTACAATTCTCTGGACTCTCTAGATCAATAATTATCAGAAAAGGTATAATTTATTCATTTGGATGGCTATAATAGGGTCACTTCAATGTGTAGTCTTGACCGAGTGTGCCCGAAAGCTTATATCTCTTCAATGAATGCTCAGATCGTATTAAAAACAAGTCTGAACATGTGGGCCGTGACTCTAAATAATCATGAAAATTTTCGGACAGATTGGACAAAATATGCTTGTATAACAGTTAAAAAGGTGAAAATTATATGCACATAATGGCCTATTAAGCCAATAAGTGGTATTTTACTGCCCCCTGCTGTTTAAAAAAAGTCATTTTGTCACACTACTCAACTATACTTAATATTTAGACTTTATAAATTCACTATTTTAACATTTACAAAAACATTTAGTCAAAAATCATCTATTGAAGTGACAATTGAGTCACATTGGATCCTGAAGTTCCAAATGTCTCTATCTACAACAGAATGAGTGTGTGTAGATTAAATGATATGAAAAACATGGCATATTGTATAAGTAGCCTGTAATAGCACTGTTGTCCACTAGATGGAGCAGCAGCATTAGACATTTTTAATCTTTTTATCAGCTTTCAGCATTGGCTTAAAGCAAACAAATGCTTAAAGCATTTTCTTTAATTAGTTATATATTATTACATTGCAAAGAAATATGTGAAATGCTGTGTGTGTGTGTGTAAGAATGCATTATGGAGTTAACATGATAAAAATGGTTTGCTTCAGTGCAGCATACTGGAGAAACAAAGTAGTTTAAAATGAAAGTAAGCCAATAAGTGGTCTTTTACTGCCCTCTGCTGGCCACTTTACTTATTAATAGTCTTTTCACATGTGCTTTTGCATTCATATGCATATAGACACTATAAAATCACTTATATAACAATCACTATTAAAACACATTCATATTCTGTCAGAGTGTATCAGTTCATTTGTACTGACACTTCACATCAATGCTAGCAATGTGGTAAATCATGGTAAACAGTGTTAGAACATGGCTTTTCACAATAACAGATCCCAAACGTGTGTGTGTGTGTGTGTGTGTGTGTAAGCATGCATTATGGAGTTAACATGATAAAAATGGTTTGCTTCAGTGCAGAATTATTATACTGGAGAAACAAAGTAGTTTAAAATGAAAGTGAGCCAATAAGTGGTCTTCTACTGCCCTCTGCTGGCCACTCTTCTTACTAATAGTCTTTTCACATGTGCTTTTGCATTCATATGCATATAGACACTATAAAATCACTTATAAAACAATTACTATTATAACACAATCATATTTTGTCAGAGTTTATCACTTCAATTGTTCTGATGCTTCACATAATTGCTATCAACGTGGTAAATCATGGTAAATAATGCCAGAAACATGGTAAATCATAGTAAATAAGGTAAATCATGCTAGAATCCTGGTAAATCATTCTAGAATGTGCTATATCATGGTAAATCATCCTATAACATGGTACATCAAGGTAAACTATGGAAAATCATGTTAGATTCATGGTAAATCATACTGGAACATGGTAAATCATGAAAAATCACACTGAAATGTAGTATATCATGGTAAATCATGCTTGCTACATAAAACTTAATGACTTTTGATGCTTTTGTGCTTAACGGCCTTAAAGGCCTTAACTGCTTGAACACCGCTAAATGCTGCTTTGCAGCTTTAATTAGGTGTTCAAGCACGAAGTGCTGAAAACCTATTGTATTTGTACTGATTTTTAGGTGTTCAAGCACGAAGTGCTGAAAACCTATTGTATTTGTACTGATTTTTATTATTAGGTGTTCAAGCACGAAGTGCTGAAAACCTATTGTAATTGCTATTTGAAAAAAAAAAAAATCCCCTAAAACGCATCGTGCAGCCCAAACCGTAAGGCCTAGAGACTTGAAACCTGGCCAGATGGTAGGGCCTCAGTGTGGGAAGAACCTATCAGAGAATGAGCCCGATTGGCCCATAGGTGGCGCTACAGCAACCAAAAGTACTAAATTGCTCATAACTCCTAGACCGTTTGACTTAGAATCAAACTTTTTGCACCACTGTGATCCTTGGCTCAAGGCGGTCGAAGTGTACATCTCCAAAATCGATTTAGGCCAGAAAAATGTTCTGCTATGTCCAATTTTGTCCAAAACCTACTTTCGCGAACTAGTCCCTGGTTTTTCGCCCGATCGGAACCAGACCAGTCTAGGACAATTCTCTGGACTCTCTAGATCAATAATTATCGAAAAAAAGTTTAAATTTGCCCTTTGGTTCACTGTAACAGGGTCATTTAGAAAAGGGGGCGTGTCAAAATACACTCAAAAGCCTATAAATCATGCATAAAAACTCAGAACTTCACAAAAATTGATGAGCACATGTGTAGTAACATGGTGAAGAAGCATGCAAAGTTTCACGGAGATCGGACCATAGGTGGCGCTATAACGGCCAAAAAGGTCGCCTATTATTAGGTGTTCAAGCACGAAGTGCTGAAAACCTATTGTAATTGCTATTTGAAAAAAAAAAAAAAAATCCCCTAAAACGCATCGTGCAGCCCAAACCGTAAGGCCTAGAGACTTGAAACCTGGCCAGATGGTAGGGCCTCAGTGTGGGAAGAACCTATCAGAGAATGAGCCCGATTGGCCCATAGGTGGCGCTACAGCAACCAAAAGTACTAAATTGCTCATAACTCCTAGACCGTTTGACTTAGAATCAAACTTTTTGCACCACTGTGATCCTTGGCTCAAGGCGGTCGAAGTGTACATCTCCAAAATCGATTTAGGCCAGAAAAATGTTCTGCTATGTCCAATTTTGTCCAAAACCTACTTTCGCGAACTAGTCCCTGGTTTTTCGCCCGATCGGAACCAGACCAGTCTAGGACAATTCTCTGGACTCTCTAGATCAATAATTATCGAAAAAAAGTTTAAATTTGCCCTTTGGTTCACTGTAACAGGGTCATTTAGAAAAGGGGGCGTGTCAAAATACACTCAAAAGCCTATAAATCATGCATAAAAACTCAGAACTTCACAAAAATTGATGAGCACATGTGTAGTAACATGGTGAAGAAGCATGCAAAGTTTCATGGAGATCGGACCATAGGTGGCGCTATAACGGGCAAAAAGGTCGCCTATTATTAGGTGTTCAAGCACGAAGTGCTGAAAACCTATTGTAATTGCTATTTGGAAAAAAAAAAAAAAATCCCCTAAAACGCATCGTGCAGCCCAAACCGTAAGGCCTAGAGACTTGAAACCTGGCCAGATGGTAGGGCCTCAGTGTGGGAAGAACCTATCAGAGAATGAGCCCGATTGGCCCATAGGTGGCGCTACAGCAACCAAAAGTACTAAATTGCTCATAACTCCTAGACCGTTTGACTTAGAATCAAACTTTTTGCACCACTGTGATCCTTGGCTCAAGGCGGTCGAAGTGTACATCTCCAAAATCGATTTAGGCCAGAAAAATGTTCTGCTATGTCCAATTTTGTCCAAAACCTACTTTCGCGAACTAGTCCCTGGTTTTTCGCCCGATCGGAACCAGACCAGTCTAGGACAATTCTCTGGACTCTCTAGATCAATAATTATCGAAAAAAAGTTTAAATTTGCCCTTTGGTTCACTGTAACAGGGTCATTTAGAAAAGGGGGCGTGTCAAAATACACTCAAAAGCCTATAAATCATGCATAAAAACTCAGAACTTCACAAAAATTGATGAGCACATGTGTAGTAACATGGTGAAGAAGCATGCAAAGTTTCATGGAGATCGGACCATAGGTGGCGCTATAACGGCCAAAAAGGTCGCCTATTATTAGGTGTTCAAGCACGAAGTGCTGAAAACCTATTGTAATTGCTATTTGAAAAAAAAAAAAAAAATCCCCTAAAACGCATCGTGCAGCCCAAACCGTAAGGCCTAGAGACTTGAAACCTGGCCAGATGGTAGGGCCTCAGTGTGGGAAGAACCTATCAGAGAATGAGCCCGATTGGCCCATAGGTGGCGCTACAGCAACCAAAAGTACTAAATTGCTCATAACTCCTAGACCGTTTGACTTAGAATCAAACTTTTTGCACCACTGTGATCCTTGGCTCAAGGCGGTCGAAGTGTACATCTCCAAAATCGATTTAGGCCAGAAAAATGTTCTGCTATGTCCAATTTTGTCCAAAACCTACTTTCGCGAACTAGTCCCTGGTTTTTCGCCCGATCGGAACCAGACCAGTCTAGGACAATTCTCTGGACTCTCTAGATCAATAATTATCGAAAAAAAGTTTAAATTTGCCCTTTGGTTCACTGTAACAGGGTCATTTAGAAAAGGGGGCGTGTCAAAATACACTCAAAAGCCTATAAATCATGCATAAAAACTCAGAACTTCACAAAAATTGATGAGCACATGTGTAGTAACATGGTGAAGAAGCATGCAAAGTTTCATGGAGATCGGACCATAGGTGGCGCTATAACGGGCAAAAAGGTCGCCTATTATTAGGTGTTCAAGCACGAAGTGCTGAAAACCTATTGTAATTGCTATTTGAAAAAAAAAAAAATCCCCTAAAACGCATCGTGCAGCCCAAACCGTAAGGCCTAGAGACTTGAAACCTGGCCAGATGGTAGGGCCTCAGTGTGGGAAGAACCTATCAGAGAATGAGCCCGATTGGCCCATAGGTGGCGCTACAGCAACCAAAAGTACTAAATTGCTCATAACTCCTAGACCGTTTGACTTAGAATCAAACTTTTTGCACCACTGTGATCCTTGGCTCAAGGCGGTCGAAGTGTACATCTCCAAAATCGATTTAGGCCAGAAAAATGTTCTGCTATGTCCAATTTTGTCCAAAACCTACTTTCGCGAACTAGTCCCTGGTTTTTCGCCCGATCGGAACCAGACCAGTCTAGGACAATTCTCTGGACTCTCTAGATCAATAATTATCGAAAAAAAGTTTAAATTTGCCCTTTGGTTCACTGTAACAGGGTCATTTAGAAAAGGGGGCGTGTCAAAATACACTCAAAAGCCTATAAATCATGCATAAAAACTCAGAACTTCACAAAAATTGATGAGCACATGTGTAGTAACATGGTGAAGAAGCATGCAAAGTTTCACGGAGATCGGACCATAGGTGGCGCTATAACGGCCAAAAAGGTCGCCTATTATTAGGTGTTCAAGCACGAAGTGCTGAAAACCTATTGTAATTGCTATTTGAAAAAAAAAAAAAAATCCCCTAAAACGCATCGTGCAGCCCAAACCGTAAGGCCTAGAGACTTGAAACCTGGCCAGATGGTAGGGCCTCAGTGTGGGAAGAACCTATCAGAGAATGAGCCCGATTGGCCCATAGGTGGCGCTACAGCAACCAAAAGTACTAAATTGCTCATAACTCCTAGACCGTTTGACTTAGAATCAAACTTTTTGCACCACTGTGATCCTTGGCTCAAGGCGGTCGAAGTGTACATCTCCAAAATCGATTTAGGCCAGAAAAATGTTCTGCTATGTCCAATTTTGTCCAAAACCTACTTTCGCGAACTAGTCCCTGGTTTTTCGCCCGATCGGAACCAGACCAGTCTAGGACAATTCTCTGGACTCTCTAGATCAATAATTATCGAAAAAAAGTTTAAATTTGCCCTTTGGTTCACTGTAACAGGGTCATTTAGAAAAGGGGGCGTGTCAAAATACACTCAAAAGCCTATAAATCATGCATAAAAACTCAGAACTTCACAAAAATTGATGAGCACATGTGTAGTAACATGGTGAAGAAGCATGCAAAGTTTCATGGAGATCGGACCATAGGTGGCGCTATAACGGGCAAAAAGGTCGCCTATTATTAGGTGTTCAAGCACGAAGTGCTGAAAACCTATTGTAATTGCTATTTGAAAAAAAAAAAAAATCCCCTAAAACGCATCGTGCAGCCCAAACCGTAAGGCCTAGAGACTTGAAACCTGGCCAGATGGTAGGGCCTCAGTGTGGGAAGAACCTATCAGAGAATGAGCCCGATTGGCCCATAGGTGGCGCTACAGCAACCAAAAGTACTAAATTGCTCATAACTCCTAGACCGTTTGACTTAGAATCAAACTTTTTGCACCACTGTGATCCTTGGCTCAAGGCGGTCGAAGTGTACATCTCCAAAATCGATTTAGGCCAGAAAAATGTTCTGCTATGTCCAATTTTGTCCAAAACCTACTTTCGCAAACTAGTCCCTGGTTTTTCGCCCGATCGGAACCAGACCAGTCTAGGACAATTCTCTGGACTCTCTAGATCAATAATTATCGAAAAAAAGTTTAAATTTGCCCTTTGGTTCACTGTAACAGGGTCATTTAGAAAAGGGGGCGTGTCAAAATACACTCAAAAGCCTATAAATCATGCATAAAAACTCAGAACTTCACAAAAATTGATGAGCACATGTGTAGTAACATGGTGAAGAAGCATGCAAAGTTTCACGGAGATCGGACCATAGGTGGCGCTATAACGGCCAAAAAGGTCGCCTATTATTAGGTGTTCAAGCACGAAGTGCTGAAAACCTATTGTAATTGCTATTTGAAAAAAAAAAAAAAAATCCCCTAAAACGCATCGTGCAGCCCAAACCGTAAGGCCTAGAGACTTGAAACCTGGCCAGATGGTAGGGCCTCAGTGTGGGAAGAACCTATCAGAGAATGAGCCCGATTGGCCCATAGGTGGCGCTACAGCAACCAAAAGTACTAAATTGCTCATAACTCCTAGACCGTTTGACTTAGAATCAAACTTTTTGCACCACTGTGATCCTTGGCTCAAGGCGGTCGAAGTGTACATCTCCAAAATCGATTTAGGCCAGAAAAATGTTCTGCTATGTCCAATTTTGTCCAAAACCTACTTTCGCGAACTAGTCCCTGGTTTTTCGCCCGATCGGAACCAGACCAGTCTAGGACAATTCTCTGGACTCTCTAGATCAATAATTATCGAAAAAAAGTTTAAATTTGCCCTTTGGTTCACTGTAACAGGGTCATTTAGAAAAGGGGGCGTGTCAAAATACACTCAAAAGCCTATAAATCATGCATAAAAACTCAGAACTTCACAAAAATTGATGAGCACATGTGTAGTAACATGGTGAAGAAGCATGCAAAGTTTCATGGAGATCGGACCATAGGTGGCGCTATAACGGCCAAAAAGGTCGCCTATTATTAGGTGTTCAAGCACGAAGTGCTGAAAACCTATTGTAATTGCTATTTGGAAAAAAAAAAAAAAATCCCCTAAAACGCATCGTGCAGCCCAAACCGTAAGGCCTAGAGACTTGAAACCTGGCCAGATGGTAGGGCCTCAGTGTGGGAAGAACCTATCAGAGAATGAGCCCGATTGGCCCATAGGTGGCGCTACAGCAACCAAAAGTACTAAATTGCTCATAACTCCTAGACCGTTTGACTTAGAATCAAACTTTTTGCACCACTGTGATCCTTGGCTCAAGGCGGTCGAAGTGTACATCTCCAAAATCGATTTAGGCCAGAAAAATGTTCTGCTATGTCCAATTTTGTCCAAAACCTACTTTCGCGAACTAGTCCCTGGTTTTTCGCCCGATCGGAACCAGACCAGTCTAGGACAATTCTCTGGACTCTCTAGATCAATAATTATCGAAAAAAAGTTTAAATTTGCCCTTTGGTTCACTGTAACAGGGTCATTTAGAAAAGGGGGCGTGTCAAAATACACTCAAAAGCCTATAAATCATGCATAAAAACTCAGAACTTCACAAAAATTGATGAGCACATGTGTAGTAACATGGTGAAGAAGCATGCAAAGTTTCATGGAGATCGGACCATAGGTGGCGCTATAACAGCCAAAAAGGTCGCCTATTATTAGGTGTTCAAGCACGAAGTGCTGAAAACCTATTGTAATTGCTATTTGAAAAAAAAAAAAAAATCCCCTAAAACGCATCGTGCAGCCCAAACCGTAAGGCCTAGAGACTTGAAACCTGGCCAGATGGTAGGGCCTCAGTGTGGGAAGAACCTATCAGAGAATGAGCCCGATTGGCCCATAGGTGGCGCTACAGCAACCAAAAGTACTAAATTGCTCATAACTCCTAGACCGTTTGACTTAGAATCAAACTTTTTGCACCACTGTGATCCTTGGCTCAAGGCGGTCGAAGTGTACATCTCCAAAATCGATTTAGGCCAGAAAAATGTTCTGCTATGTCCAATTTTGTCCAAAACCTACTTTCGCGAACTAGTCCCTGGTTTTTCGCCCGATCGGAACCAGACCAGTCTAGGACAATTCTCTGGACTCTCTAGATCAATAATTATCGAAAAAAAGTTTAAATTTGCCCTTTGGTTCACTGTAACAGGGTCATTTAGAAAAGGGGGCGTGTCAAAATACACTCAAAAGCCTATAAATCATGCATAAAAACTCAGAACTTCACAAAAATTGATGAGCACATGTGTAGTAACATGGTGAAGAAGCATGCAAAGTTTCATGGAGATCGGACCATAGGTGGCGCTATAACGGGCAAAAAGGTCGCCTATTATTAGGTGTTCAAGCACGAAGTGCTGAAAACCTATTGTAATTGCTATTTGGAAAAAAAAAAATCCCCTAAAACGCATCGTGCAGCCCAAACCGTAAGGCCTAGAGACTTGAAACCTGGCCAGATGGTAGGGCCTCAGTGTGGGAAGAACCTATCAGAGAATGAGCCCGATTGGCCCATAGGTGGCGCTACAGCAACCAAAAGTACTAAATTGCTCATAACTCCTAGACCGTTTGACTTAGAATCAAACTTTTTGCACCACTGTGATCCTTGGCTCAAGGCGGTCGAAGTGTACATCTCCAAAATCGATTTAGGCCAGAAAAATGTTCTGCTATGTCCAATTTTGTCCAAAACCTACTTTCGCGAACTAGTCCCTGGTTTTTCGCCCGATCGGAACCAGACCAGTCTAGGACAATTCTCTGGACTCTCTAGATCAATAATTATCGAAAAAAAGTTTAAATTTGCCCTTTGGTTCACTGTAACAGGGTCATTTAGAAAAGGGGGCGTGTCAAAATACACTCAAAAGCCTATAAATCATGCATAAAAACTCAGAACTTCACAAAAATTGATGAGCACATGTGTAGTAACATGGTGAAGAAGCATGCAAAGTTTCATGGAGATCGGACCATAGGTGGCGCTATAACGGGCAAAAAGGTCGCCTATTATTAGGTGTTCAAGCACGAAGTGCTGAAAACCTATTGTAATTGCTATTTGGAAAAAAAAAAATCCCCTAAAACGCATCGTGCAGCCCAAACCGTAAGGCCTAGAGACTTGAAACCTGGCCAGATGGTAGGGCCTCAGTGTGGGAAGAACCTATCAGAGAATGAGCCCGATTGGCCCATAGGTGGCGCTACAGCAACCAAAAGTACTAAATTGCTCATAACTCCTAGACCGTTTGACTTAGAATCAAACTTTTTGCACCACTGTGATCCTTGGCTCAAGGCGGTCGAAGTGTACATCTCCAAAATCGATTTAGGCCAGAAAAATGTTCTGCTATGTCCAATTTTGTCCAAAACCTACTTTCGCGAACTAGTCCCTGGTTTTTCGCCCGATCGGAACCAGACCAGTCTAGGACAATTCTCTGGACTCTCTAGATCAATAATTATCGAAAAAAAGTTTAAATTTGCCCTTTGGTTCACTGTAACAGGGTCATTTAGAAAAGGGGGCGTGTCAAAATACACTCAAAAGCCTATAAATCATGCATAAAAACTCAGAACTTCACAAAAATTGATGAGCACATGTGTAGTAACATGGTGAAGAAGCATGCAAAGTTTCATGGAGATCGGACCATAGGTGGCGCTATAACGGCCAAAAAGGTCGCCTATTATTAGGTGTTCAAGCACGAAGTGCTGAAAACCTATTGTAATTGCTATTTGAAAAAAAAAAAAAAAATCCCCTAAAACGCATCGTGCAGCCCAAACCGTAAGGCCTAGAGACTTGAAACCTGGCCAGATGGTAGGGCCTCAGTGTGGGAAGAACCTATCAGAGAATGAGCCCGATTGGCCCATAGGTGGCGCTACAGCAACCAAAAGTACTAAATTGCTCATAACTCCTAGACCGTTTGACTTAGAATCAAACTTTTTGCACCACTGTGATCCTTGGCTCAAGGCGGTCGAAGTGTACATCTCCAAAATCGATTTAGGCCAGAAAAATGTTCTGCTATGTCCAATTTTGTCCAAAACCTACTTTCGCGAACTAGTCCCTGGTTTTTCGCCCGATCGGAACCAGACCAGTCTAGGACAATTCTCTGGACTCTCTAGATCAATAATTATCGAAAAAAAGTTTAAATTTGCCCTTTGGTTCACTGTAACAGGGTCATTTAGAAAAGGGGGCGTGTCAAAATACACTCAAAAGCCTATAAATCATGCATAAAAACTCAGAACTTCACAAAAATTGATGAGCACATGTGTAGTAACATGGTGAAGAAGCATGCAAAGTTTCATGGAGATCGGACCATAGGTGGCGCTATAACGGGCAAAAAGGTCGCCTATTATTAGGTGTTCAAGCACGAAGTGCTGAAAACCTATTGTAATTGCTATTTGAAAAAAAAAAAAATCCCCTAAAACGCATCGTGCAGCCCAAACCGTAAGGCCTAGAGACTTGAAACCTGGCCAGATGGTAGGGCCTCAGTGTGGGAAGAACCTATCAGAGAATGAGCCCGATTGGCCCATAGGTGGCGCTACAGCAACCAAAAGTACTAAATTGCTCATAACTCCTAGACCGTTTGACTTAGAATCAAACTTTTTGCACCACTGTGATCCTTGGCTCAAGGCGGTCGAAGTGTACATCTCCAAAATCGATTTAGGCCAGAAAAATGTTCTGCTATGTCCAATTTTGTCCAAAACCTACTTTCGCGAACTAGTCCCTGGTTTTTCGCCCGATCGGAACCAGACCAGTCTAGGACAATTCTCTGGACTCTCTAGATCAATAATTATCGAAAAAAAGTTTAAATTTGCCCTTTGGTTCACTGTAACAGGGTCATTTAGAAAAGGGGGCGTGTCAAAATACACTCAAAAGCCTATAAATCATGCATAAAAACTCAGAACTTCACAAAAATTGATGAGCACATGTGTAGTAACATGGTGAAGAAGCATGCAAAGTTTCACGGAGATCGGACCATAGGTGGCGCTATAACGGCCAAAAAGGTCGCCTATTATTAGGTGTTCAAGCACGAAGTGCTGAAAACCTATTGTAATTGCTATTTGAAAAAAAAAAAAAAAATCCCCTAAAACGCATCGTGCAGCCCAAACCGTAAGGCCTAGAGACTTGAAACCTGGCCAGATGGTAGGGCCTCAGTGTGGGAAGAACCTATCAGAGAATGAGCCCGATTGGCCCATAGGTGGCGCTACAGCAACCAAAAGTACTAAATTGCTCATAACTCCTAGACCGTTTGACTTAGAATCAAACTTTTTGCACCACTGTGATCCTTGGCTCAAGGCGGTCGAAGTGTACATCTCCAAAATCGATTTAGGCCAGAAAAATGTTCTGCTATGTCCAATTTTGTCCAAAACCTACTTTCGCGAACTAGTCCCTGGTTTTTCGCCCGATCGGAACCAGACCAGTCTAGGACAATTCTCTGGACTCTCTAGATCAATAATTATCGAAAAAAAGTTTAAATTTGCCCTTTGGTTCACTGTAACAGGGTCATTTAGAAAAGGGGGCGTGTCAAAATACACTCAAAAGCCTATAAATCATGCATAAAAACTCAGAACTTCACAAAAATTGATGAGCACATGTGTAGTAACATGGTGAAGAAGCATGCAAAGTTTCATGGAGATCGGACCATAGGTGGCGCTATAACGGGCAAAAAGGTCGCCTATTATTAGGTGTTCAAGCACGAAGTGCTGAAAACCTATTGTAATTGCTATTTGGAAAAAAAAAAAAAAATCCCCTAAAACGCATCGTGCAGCCCAAACCGTAAGGCCTAGAGACTTGAAACCTGGCCAGATGGTAGGGCCTCAGTGTGGGAAGAACCTATCAGAGAATGAGCCCGATTGGCCCATAGGTGGCGCTACAGCAACCAAAAGTACTAAATTGCTCATAACTCCTAGACCGTTTGACTTAGAATCAAACTTTTTGCACCACTGTGATCCTTGGCTCAAGGCGGTCGAAGTGTACATCTCCAAAATCGATTTAGGCCAGAAAAATGTTCTGCTATGTCCAATTTTGTCCAAAACCTACTTTCGCGAACTAGTCCCTGGTTTTTCGCCCGATCGGAACCAGACCAGTCTAGGACAATTCTCTGGACTCTCTAGATCAATAATTATCGAAAAAAAGTTTAAATTTGCCCTTTGGTTCACTGTAACAGGGTCATTTAGAAAAGGGGGCGTGTCAAAATACACTCAAAAGCCTATAAATCATGCATAAAAACTCAGAACTTCACAAAAATTGATGAGCACATGTGTAGTAACATGGTGAAGAAGCATGCAAAGTTTCATGGAGATCGGACCATAGGTGGCGCTATAACGGCCAAAAAGGTCGCCTATTATTAGGTGTTCAAGCACGAAGTGCTGAAAACCTATTGTAATTGCTATTTGAAAAAAAAAAAAAAAATCCCCTAAAACGCATCGTGCAGCCCAAACCGTAAGGCCTAGAGACTTGAAACCTGGCCAGATGGTAGGGCCTCAGTGTGGGAAGAACCTATCAGAGAATGAGCCCGATTGGCCCATAGGTGGCGCTACAGCAACCAAAAGTACTAAATTGCTCATAACTCCTAGACCGTTTGACTTAGAATCAAACTTTTTGCACCACTGTGATCCTTGGCTCAAGGCGGTCGAAGTGTACATCTCCAAAATCGATTTAGGCCAGAAAAATGTTCTGCTATGTCCAATTTTGTCCAAAACCTACTTTCGCGAACTAGTCCCTGGTTTTTCGCCCGATCGGAACCAGACCAGTCTAGGACAATTCTCTGGACTCTCTAGATCAATAATTATCGAAAAAAAGTTTAAATTTGCCCTTTGGTTCACTGTAACAGGGTCATTTAGAAAAGGGGGCGTGTCAAAATACACTCAAAAGCCTATAAATCATGCATAAAAACTCAGAACTTCACAAAAATTGATGAGCACATGTGTAGTAACATGGTGAAGAAGCATGCAAAGTTTCATGGAGATCGGACCATAGGTGGCGCTATAACGGGCAAAAAGGTCGCCTATTATTAGGTGTTCAAGCACGAAGTGCTGAAAACCTATTGTAATTGCTATTTGAAAAAAAAAAAAATCCCCTAAAACGCATCGTGCAGCCCAAACCGTAAGGCCTAGAGACTTGAAACCTGGCCAGATGGTAGGGCCTCAGTGTGGGAAGAACCTATCAGAGAATGAGCCCGATTGGCCCATAGGTGGCGCTACAGCAACCAAAAGTACTAAATTGCTCATAACTCCTAGACCGTTTGACTTAGAATCAAACTTTTTGCACCACTGTGATCCTTGGCTCAAGGCGGTCGAAGTGTACATCTCCAAAATCGATTTAGGCCAGAAAAATGTTCTGCTATGTCCAATTTTGTCCAAAACCTACTTTCGCGAACTAGTCCCTGGTTTTTCGCCCGATCGGAACCAGACCAGTCTAGGACAATTCTCTGGACTCTCTAGATCAATAATTATCGAAAAAAAGTTTAAATTTGCCCTTTGGTTCACTGTAACAGGGTCATTTAGAAAAGGGGGCGTGTCAAAATACACTCAAAAGCCTATAAATCATGCATAAAAACTCAGAACTTCACAAAAATTGATGAGCACATGTGTAGTAACATGGTGAAGAAGCATGCAAAGTTTCACGGAGATCGGACCATAGGTGGCGCTATAACGGCCAAAAAGGTCGCCTATTATTAGGTGTTCAAGCACGAAGTGCTGAAAACCTATTGTAATTGCTATTTGAAAAAAAAAAAAAAATCCCCTAAAACGCATCGTGCAGCCCAAACCGTAAGGCCTAGAGACTTGAAACCTGGCCAGATGGTAGGGCCTCAGTGTGGGAAGAACCTATCAGAGAATGAGCCCGATTGGCCCATAGGTGGCGCTACAGCAACCAAAAGTACTAAATTGCTCATAACTCCTAGACCGTTTGACTTAGAATCAAACTTTTTGCACCACTGTGATCCTTGGCTCAAGGCGGTCGAAGTGTACATCTCCAAAATCGATTTAGGCCAGAAAAATGTTCTGCTATGTCCAATTTTGTCCAAAACCTACTTTCGCGAACTAGTCCCTGGTTTTTCGCCCGATCGGAACCAGACCAGTCTAGGACAATTCTCTGGACTCTCTAGATCAATAATTATCGAAAAAAAGTTTAAATTTGCCCTTTGGTTCACTGTAACAGGGTCATTTAGAAAAGGGGGCGTGTCAAAATACACTCAAAAGCCTATAAATCATGCATAAAAACTCAGAACTTCACAAAAATTGATGAGCACATGTGTAGTAACATGGTGAAGAAGCATGCAAAGTTTCATGGAGATCGGACCATAGGTGGCGCTATAACGGGCAAAAAGGTCGCCTATTATTAGGTGTTCAAGCACGAAGTGCTGAAAACCTATTGTAATTGCTATTTGAAAAAAAAAAAAAATCCCCTAAAACGCATCGTGCAGCCCAAACCGTAAGGCCTAGAGACTTGAAACCTGGCCAGATGGTAGGGCCTCAGTGTGGGAAGAACCTATCAGAGAATGAGCCCGATTGGCCCATAGGTGGCGCTACAGCAACCAAAAGTACTAAATTGCTCATAACTCCTAGACCGTTTGACTTAGAATCAAACTTTTTGCACCACTGTGATCCTTGGCTCAAGGCGGTCGAAGTGTACATCTCCAAAATCGATTTAGGCCAGAAAAATGTTCTGCTATGTCCAATTTTGTCCAAAACCTACTTTCGCGAACTAGTCCCTGGTTTTTCGCCCGATCGGAACCAGACCAGTCTAGGACAATTCTCTGGACTCTCTAGATCAATAATTATCGAAAAAAAGTTTAAATTTGCCCTTTGGTTCACTGTAACAGGGTCATTTAGAAAAGGGGGCGTGTCAAAATACACTCAAAAGCCTATAAATCATGCATAAAAACTCAGAACTTCACAAAAATTGATGAGCACATGTGTAGTAACATGGTGAAGAAGCATGCAAAGTTTCACGGAGATCGGACCATAGGTGGCGCTATAACGGCCAAAAAGGTCGCCTATTATTAGGTGTTCAAGCACGAAGTGCTGAAAACCTATTGTAATTGCTATTTGAAAAAAAAAAAAAAAATCCCCTAAAACGCATCGTGCAGCCCAAACCGTAAGGCCTAGAGACTTGAAACCTGGCCAGATGGTAGGGCCTCAGTGTGGGAAGAACCTATCAGAGAATGAGCCCGATTGGCCCATAGGTGGCGCTACAGCAACCAAAAGTACTAAATTGCTCATAACTCCTAGACCGTTTGACTTAGAATCAAACTTTTTGCACCACTGTGATCCTTGGCTCAAGGCGGTCGAAGTGTACATCTCCAAAATCGATTTAGGCCAGAAAAATGTTCTGCTATGTCCAATTTTGTCCAAAACCTACTTTCGCGAACTAGTCCCTGGTTTTTCGCCCGATCGGAACCAGACCAGTCTAGGACAATTCTCTGGACTCTCTAGATCAATAATTATCGAAAAAAAGTTTAAATTTGCCCTTTGGTTCACTGTAACAGGGTCATTTAGAAAAGGGGGCGTGTCAAAATACACTCAAAAGCCTATAAATCATGCATAAAAACTCAGAACTTCACAAAAATTGATGAGCACATGTGTAGTAACATGGTGAAGAAGCATGCAAAGTTTCATGGAGATCGGACCATAGGTGGCGCTATAACGGCCAAAAAGGTCGCCTATTATTAGGTGTTCAAGCACGAAGTGCTGAAAACCTATTGTAATTGCTATTTGGAAAAAAAAAAAAAATCCCCTAAAACGCATCGTGCAGCCCAAACCGTAAGGCCTAGAGACTTGAAACCTGGCCAGATGGTAGGGCCTCAGTGTGGGAAGAACCTATCAGAGAATGAGCCCGATTGGCCCATAGGTGGCGCTACAGCAACCAAAAGTACTAAATTGCTCATAACTCCTAGACCGTTTGACTTAGAATCAAACTTTTTGCACCACTGTGATCCTTGGCTCAAGGCGGTCGAAGTGTACATCTCCAAAATCGATTTAGGCCAGAAAAATGTTCTGCTATGTCCAATTTTGTCCAAAACCTACTTTCGCGAACTAGTCCCTGGTTTTTCGCCCGATCGGAACCAGACCAGTCTAGGACAATTCTCTGGACTCTCTAGATCAATAATTATCGAAAAAAAGTTTAAATTTGCCCTTTGGTTCACTGTAACAGGGTCATTTAGAAAAGGGGGCGTGTCAAAATACACTCAAAAGCCTATAAATCATGCATAAAAACTCAGAACTTCACAAAAATTGATGAGCACATGTGTAGTAACATGGTGAAGAAGCATGCAAAGTTTCATGGAGATCGGACCATAGGTGGCGCTATAACAGCCAAAAAGGTCGCCTATTATTAGGTGTTCAAGCACGAAGTGCTGAAAACCTATTGTAATTGCTATTTGAAAAAAAAAAAAAAAATCCCCTAAAACGCATCGTGCAGCCCAAACCGTAAGGCCTAGAGACTTGAAACCTGGCCAGATGGTAGGGCCTCAGTGTGGGAAGAACCTATCAGAGAATGAGCCCGATTGGCCCATAGGTGGCGCTACAGCAACCAAAAGTACTAAATTGCTCATAACTCCTAGACCGTTTGACTTAGAATCAAACTTTTTGCACCACTGTGATCCTTGGCTCAAGGCGGTCGAAGTGTACATCTCCAAAATCGATTTAGGCCAGAAAAATGTTCTGCTATGTCCAATTTTGTCCAAAACCTACTTTCGCGAACTAGTCCCTGGTTTTTCGCCCGATCGGAACCAGACCAGTCTAGGACAATTCTCTGGACTCTCTAGATCAATAATTATCGAAAAAAAGTTTAAATTTGCCCTTTGGTTCACTGTAACAGGGTCATTTAGAAAAGGGGGCGTGTCAAAATACACTCAAAAGCCTATAAATCATGCATAAAAACTCAGAACTTCACAAAAATTGATGAGCACATGTGTAGTAACATGGTGAAGAAGCATGCAAAGTTTCATGGAGATCGGACCATAGGTGGCGCTATAACGGGCAAAAAGGTCGCCTATTATTAGGTGTTCAAGCACGAAGTGCTGAAAACCTATTGTAATTGCTATTTGAAAAAAAAAAAAATCCCCTAAAACGCATCGTGCAGCCCAAACCGTAAGGCCTAGAGACTTGAAACCTGGCCAGATGGTAGGGCCTCAGTGTGGGAAGAACCTATCAGAGAATGAGCCCGATTGGCCCATAGGTGGCGCTACAGCAACCAAAAGTACTAAATTGCTCATAACTCCTAGACCGTTTGACTTAGAATCAAACTTTTTGCACCACTGTGATCCTTGGCTCAAGGCGGTCGAAGTGTACATCTCCAAAATCGATTTAGGCCAGAAAAATGTTCTGCTATGTCCAATTTTGTCCAAAACCTACTTTCGCGAACTAGTCCCTGGTTTTTCGCCCGATCGGAACCAGACCAGTCTAGGACAATTCTCTGGACTCTCTAGATCAATAATTATCGAAAAAAAGTTTAAATTTGCCCTTTGGTTCACTGTAACAGGGTCATTTAGAAAAGGGGGCGTGTCAAAATACACTCAAAAGCCTATAAATCATGCATAAAAACTCAGAACTTCACAAAAATTGATGAGCACATGTGTAGTAACATGGTGAAGAAGCATGCAAAGTTTCACGGAGATCGGACCATAGGTGGCGCTATAACGGCCAAAAAGGTCGCCTATTATTAGGTGTTCAAGCACGAAGTGCTGAAAACCTATTGTAATTGCTATTTGAAAAAAAAAAAAAAATCCCCTAAAACGCATCGTGCAGCCCAAACCGTAAGGCCTAGAGACTTGAAACCTGGCCAGATGGTAGGGCCTCAGTGTGGGAAGAACCTATCAGAGAATGAGCCCGATTGGCCCATAGGTGGCGCTACAGCAACCAAAAGTACTAAATTGCTCATAACTCCTAGACCGTTTGACTTAGAATCAAACTTTTTGCACCACTGTGATCCTTGGCTCAAGGCGGTCGAAGTGTACATCTCCAAAATCGATTTAGGCCAGAAAAATGTTCTGCTATGTCCAATTTTGTCCAAAACCTACTTTCGCGAACTAGTCCCTGGTTTTTCGCCCGATCGGAACCAGACCAGTCTAGGACAATTCTCTGGACTCTCTAGATCAATAATTATCGAAAAAAAGTTTAAATTTGCCCTTTGGTTCACTGTAACAGGGTCATTTAGAAAAGGGGGCGTGTCAAAATACACTCAAAAGCCTATAAATCATGCATAAAAACTCAGAACTTCACAAAAATTGATGAGCACATGTGTAGTAACATGGTGAAGAAGCATGCAAAGTTTCATGGAGATCGGACCATAGGTGGCGCTATAACGGCCAAAAAGGTCGCCTATTATTAGGTGTTCAAGCACGAAGTGCTGAAAACCTATTGTAATTGCTATTTGGAAAAAAAAAAAAAAATCCCCTAAAACGCATCGTGCAGCCCAAACCGTAAGGCCTAGAGACTTGAAACCTGGCCAGATGGTAGGGCCTCAGTGTGGGAAGAACCTATTAGAGAATGAGCCCGATTGGCCCATAGGTGGCGCTACAGCAACCAAAAGTACTAAATTGCTCATAACTCCTAGACCGTTTGACTTAGAATCAAACTTTTTGCACCACTGTGATCCTTGGCTCAAGGCGGTCGAAGTGTACATCTCCAAAATCGATTTAGGCCAGAAAAATGTTCTGCTATGTCCAATTTTGTCCAAAACCTACTTTCGCGAACTAGTCCCTGGTTTTTCGCCCGATCGGAACCAGACCAGTCTAGGACAATTCTCTGGACTCTCTAGATCAATAATTATCGAAAAAAAGTTTAAATTTGCCCTTTGGTTCACTGTAACAGGGTCATTTAGAAAAGGGGGCGTGTCAAAATACACTCAAAAGCCTATAAATCATGCATAAAAACTCAGAACTTCACAAAAATTGATGAGCACATGTGTAGTAACATGGTGAAGAAGCATGCAAAGTTTCATGGAGATCGGACCATAGGTGGCGCTATAACGGCCAAAAAGGTCGCCTATTATTAGGTGTTCAAGCACGAAGTGCTGAAAACCTATTGTAATTGCTATTTGAAAAAAAAAAAAAAAATCCCCTAAAACGCATCGTGCAGCCCAAACCGTAAGGCCTAGAGACTTGAAACCTGGCCAGATGGTAGGGCCTCAGTGTGGGAAGAACCTATCAGAGAATGAGCCCGATTGGCCCATAGGTGGCGCTACAGCAACCAAAAGTACTAAATTGCTCATAACTCCTAGACCGTTTGACTTAGAATCAAACTTTTTGCACCACTGTGATCCTTGGCTCAAGGCGGTCGAAGTGTACATCTCCAAAATCGATTTAGGCCAGAAAAATGTTCTGCTATGTCCAATTTTGTCCAAAACCTACTTTCGCGAACTAGTCCCTGGTTTTTCGCCCGATCGGAACCAGACCAGTCTAGGACAATTCTCTGGACTCTCTAGATCAATAATTATCGAAAAAAAGTTTAAATTTGCCCTTTGGTTCACTGTAACAGGGTCATTTAGAAAAGGGGGCGTGTCAAAATACACTCAAAAGCCTATAAATCATGCATAAAAACTCAGAACTTCACAAAAATTGATGAGCACATGTGTAGTAACATGGTGAAGAAGCATGCAAAGTTTCATGGAGATCGGACCATAGGTGGCGCTATAACGGCCAAAAAGGTCGCCTATTATTAGGTGTTCAAGCACGAAGTGCTGAAAACCTATTGTAATTGCTATTTGAAAAAAAAAAAAATAATCCCCTAAAACGCATCGTGCAGCCCAAACCGTAAGGCCTAGAGACTTGAAACCTGGCCAGATGGTAGGGCCTCAGTGTGGGAAGAACCTATCAGAGAATGAGCCCGATTGGCCCATAGGTGGCGCTACAGCAACCAAAAGTACTAAATTGCTCATAACTCCTAGACCGTTTGACTTAGAATCAAACTTTTTGCACCACTGTGATCCTTGGCTCAAGGCGGTCGAAGTGTACATCTCCGAAATCGATTTAGGCCAGAAAAATGTTCTGCTATGTCCAATTTTGTCCAAAACCTACTTTCGCGAACTAGTCCCTGGTTTTTCGCCCGATCGGAACCAGACCAGTCTAGGACAATTCTCTGGACTCTCTAGATCAATAATTATCGAAAAAAAGTTTAAATTTGCCCTTTGGTTCACTGTAACAGGGTCATTTAGAAAAGGGGGCGTGTCAAAATACACTCAAAAGCCTATAAATCATGCATAAAAACTCAGAACTTCACAAAAATTGATGAGCACATGTGTAGTAACATGGTGAAGAAGCATGCAAAGTTTCACGGAGATCGGACCATAGGTGGCGCTATAACGGGCAAAAAGGTCGCCTATTATTAGGTGTTCAAGCACGAAGTGCTGAAAACCTATTGTAATTGCTATTTGAAAAAAAAAAAAAAAATCCCCTAAAACGCATCGTGCAGCCCAAACCGTAAGGCCTAGAGACTTGAAACCTGGCCAGATGGTAGGGCCTCAGTGTGGGAAGAACCTATCAGAGAATGAGCCCGATTGGCCCATAGGTGGCGCTACAGCAACCAAAAGTACTAAATTGCTCATAACTCCTAGACCGTTTGACTTAGAATCAAACTTTTTGCACCACTGTGATCCTTGGCTCAAGGCGGTCGAAGTGTACATCTCCAAAATCGATTTAGGCCAGAAAAATGTTCTGCTATGTCCAATTTTGTCCAAAACCTACTTTCGCGAACTAGTCCCTGGTTTTTCGCCCGATCGGAACCAGACCAGTCTAGGACAATTCTCTGGACTCTCTAGATCAATAATTATCGAAAAAAAGTTTAAATTTGCCCTTTGGTTCACTGTAACAGGGTCATTTAGAAAAGGGGGCGTGTCAAAATACACTCAAAAGCCTATAAATCATGCATAAAAACTCAGAACTTCACAAAAATTGATGAGCACATGTGTAGTAACATGGTGAAGAAGCATGCAAAGTTTCATGGAGATCGGACCATAGGTGGCGCTATAACGGGCAAAAAGGTCGCCTATTATTAGGTGTTCAAGCACGAAGTGCTGAAAACCTATTGTAATTGCTATTTGGAAAAAAAAAAAAAAATCCCCTAAAACGCATCGTGCAGCCCAAACCGTAAGGCCTAGAGACTTGAAACCTGGCCAGATGGTAGGGCCTCAGTGTGGGAAGAACCTATCAGAGAATGAGCCCGATTGGCCCATAGGTGGCGCTACAGCAACCAAAAGTACTAAATTGCTCATAACTCCTAGACCGTTTGACTTAGAATCAAACTTTTTGCACCACTGTGATCCTTGGCTCAAGGCGGTCGAAGTGTACATCTCCAAAATCGATTTAGGCCAGAAAAATGTTCTGCTATGTCCAATTTTGTCCAAAACCTACTTTCGCGAACTAGTCCCTGGTTTTTCGCCCGATCGGAACCAGACCAGTCTAGGACAATTCTCTGGACTCTCTAGATCAAATTATCGAAAAAAAGTTTAAATTTGCCCTTTGGTTCACTGTAACAGGGTCATTTAGAAAAGGGGGCGTGTCAAAATACACTCAAAAGCCTATAAATCATGCATAAAAACTCAGAACTTCACAAAAATTGATGAGCACATGTGTAGTAACATGGTGAAGAAGCATGCAAAGTTTCACGGAGATCGGACCATAGGTGGCGCTATAACGGCCAAAAAGGTCGCCTATTATTAGGTGTTCAAGCACGAAGTGCTGAAAACCTATTGTAATTGCTATTTGAAAAAAAAAAAAAAAATCCCCTAAAACGCATCGTGCAGCCCAAACCGTAAGGCCTAGAGACTTGAAACCTGGCCAGATGGTAGGGCCTCAGTGTGGGAAGAACCTATCAGAGAATGAGCCCGATTGGCCCATAGGTGGCGCTACAGCAACCAAAAGTACTAAATTGCTCATAACTCCTAGACCGTTTGACTTAGAATCAAACTTTTTGCACCACTGTGATCCTTGGCTCAAGGCGGTCGAAGTGTACATCTCCAAAATCGATTTAGGCCAGAAAAATGTTCTGCTATGTCCAATTTTGTCCAAAACCTACTTTCGCGAACTAGTCCCTGGTTTTTCGCCCGATCGGAACCAGACCAGTCTAGGACAATTCTCTGGACTCTCTAGATCAATAATTATCGAAAAAAAGTTTAAATTTGCCCTTTGGTTCACTGTAACAGGGTCATTTAGAAAAGGGGGCGTGTCAAAATACACTCAAAAGCCTATAAATCATGCATAAAAACTCAGAACTTCACAAAAATTGATGAGCACATGTGTAGTAACATGGTGAAGAAGCATGCAAAGTTTCATGGAGATCGGACCATAGGTGGCGCTATAACGGGCAAAAAGGTCGCCTATTATTAGGTGTTCAAGCACGAAGTGCTGAAAACCTATTGTAATTGCTATTTGGAAAAAAAAAAAATCCCCTAAAACGCATCGTGCAGCCCAAACCGTAAGGCCTAGAGACTTGAAACCTGGCCAGATGGTAGGGCCTCAGTGTGGGAAGAACCTATCAGAGAATGAGCCCGATTGGCCCATAGGTGGCGCTACAGCAACCAAAAGTACTAAATTGCTCATAACTCCTAGACCGTTTGACTTAGAATCAAACTTTTTGCACCACTGTGATCCTTGGCTCAAGGCGGTCGAAGTGTACATCTCCAAAATCGATTTAGGCCAGAAAAATGTTCTGCTATGTCCAATTTTGTCCAAAACCTACTTTCGCGAACTAGTCCCTGGTTTTTCGCCCGATCGGAACCAGACCAGTCTAGGACAATTCTCTGGACTCTCTAGATCAATAATTATCGAAAAAAAGTTTAAATTTGCCCTTTGGTTCACTGTAACAGGGTCATTTAGAAAAGGGGGCGTGTCAAAATACACTCAAAAGCCTATAAATCATGCATAAAAACTCAGAACTTCACAAAAATTGATGAGCACATGTGTAGTAACATGGTGAAGAAGCATGCAAAGTTTCATGGAGATCGGACCATAGGTGGCGCTATAACGGCCAAAAAGGTCGCCTATTATTAGGTGTTCAAGCACGAAGTGCTGAAAACCTATTGTAATTGCTATTTGGAAAAAAAAAAAAAAATCCCCTAAAACGCATCGTGCAGCCCAAACCGTAAGGCCTAGAGACTTGAAACCTGGCCAGATGGTAGGGCCTCAGTGTGGGAAGAACCTATCAGAGAATGAGCCCGATTGGCCCATAGGTGGCGCTACAGCAACCAAAAGTACTAAATTGCTCATAACTCCTAGACCGTTTGACTTAGAATCAAACTTTTTGCACCACTGTGATCCTTGGCTCAAGGCGGTCGAAGTGTACATCTCCAAAATCGATTTAGGCCAGAAAAATGTTCTGCTATGTCCAATTTTGTCCAAAACCTACTTTCGCGAACTAGTCCCTGGTTTTTCGCCCGATCGGAACCAGACCAGTCTAGGACAATTCTCTGGACTCTCTAGATCAATAATTATCGAAAAAAAGTTTAAATTTGCCCTTTGGTTCACTGTAACAGGGTCATTTAGAAAAGGGGGCGTGTCAAAATACACTCAAAAGCCTATAAATCATGCATAAAAACTCAGAACTTCACAAAAATTGATGAGCACATGTGTAGTAACATGGTGAAGAAGCATGCAAAGTTTCATGGAGATCGGACCATAGGTGGCGCTATAACGGCCAAAAAGGTCGCCTATTATTAGGTGTTCAAGCACGAAGTGCTGAAAACCTATTGTAATTGCTATTTGGAAAAAAAAAAAAAAATCCCCTAAAACGCATCGTGCAGCCCAAACCGTAAGGCCTAGAGACTTGAAACCTGGCCAGATGGTAGGGCCTCAGTGTGGGAAGAACCTATCAGAGAATGAGCCCGATTGGCCCATAGGTGGCGCTACAGCAACCAAAAGTACTAAATTGCTCATAACTCCTAGACCGTTTGACTTAGAATCAAACTTTTTGCACCACTGTGATCCTTGGCTCAAGGCGGTCGAAGTGTACATCTCCAAAATCGATTTAGGCCAGAAAAATGTTCTGCTATGTCCAATTTTGTCCAAAACCTACTTTCGCGAACTAGTCCCTGGTTTTTCGCCCGATCGGAACCAGACCAGTCTAGGACAATTCTCTGGACTCTCTAGATCAATAATTATCGAAAAAAAGTTTAAATTTGCCCTTTGGTTCACTGTAACAGGGTCATTTAGAAAAGGGGGCGTGTCAAAATACACTCAAAAGCCTATAAATCATGCATAAAAACTCAGAACTTCACAAAAATTGATGAGCACATGTGTAGTAACATGGTGAAGAAGCATGCAAAGTTTCATGGAGATCGGACCATAGGTGGCGCTATAACGGCCAAAAAGGTCGCCTATTATTAGGTGTTCAAGCACGAAGTGCTGAAAACCTATTGTAATTGCTATTTGGAAAAAAAAAAAAAAATCCCCTAAAACGCATCGTGCAGCCCAAACCGTAAGGCCTAGAGACTTGAAACCTGGCCAGATGGTAGGGCCTCAGTGTGGGAAGAACCTATCAGAGAATGAGCCCGATTGGCCCATAGGTGGCGCTACAGCAACCAAAAGTACTAAATTGCTCATAACTCCTAGACCGTTTGACTTAGAATCAAACTTTTTGCACCACTGTGATCCTTGGCTCAAGGCGGTCGAAGTGTACATCTCCAAAATCGATTTAGGCCAGAAAAATGTTCTGCTATGTCCAATTTTGTCCAAAACCTACTTTCGCGAACTAGTCCCTGGTTTTTCGCCCGATCGGAACCAGACCAGTCTAGGACAATTCTCTGGACTCTCTAGATCAATAATTATCGAAAAAAAGTTTAAATTTGCCCTTTGGTTCACTGTAACAGGGTCATTTAGAAAAGGGGGCGTGTCAAAATACACTCAAAAGCCTATAAATCATGCATAAAAACTCAGAACTTCACAAAAATTGATGAGCACATGTGTAGTAACATGGTGAAGAAGCATGCAAAGTTTCATGGAGATCGGACCATAGGTGGCGCTATAACGGCCAAAAAGGTCGCCTATTATTAGGTGTTCAAGCACGAAGTGCTGAAAACCTATTGTAATTGCTATTTGGAAAAAAAAAAAAAAATCCCCTAAAACGCATCGTGCAGCCCAAACCGTAAGGCCTAGAGACTTGAAACCTGGCCAGATGGTAGGGCCTCAGTGTGGGAAGAACCTATCAGAGAATGAGCCCGATTGGCCCATAGGTGGCGCTACAGCAACCAAAAGTACTAAATTGCTCATAACTCCTAGACCGTTTGACTTAGAATCAAACTTTTTGCACCACTGTGATCCTTGGCTCAAGGCGGTCGAAGTGTACATCTCCAAAATCGATTTAGGCCAGAAAAATGTTCTGCTATGTCCAATTTTGTCCAAAACCTACTTTCGCGAACTAGTCCCTGGTTTTTCGCCCGATCGGAACCAGACCAGTCTAGGACAATTCTCTGGACTCTCTAGATCAATAATTATCGAAAAAAAGTTTAAATTTGCCCTTTGGTTCACTGTAACAGGGTCATTTAGAAAAGGGGGCGTGTCAAAATACACTCAAAAGCCTATAAATCATGCATAAAAACTCAGAACTTCACAAAAATTGATGAGCACATGTGTAGTAACATGGTGAAGAAGCATGCAAAGTTTCATGGAGATCGGACCATAGGTGGCGCTATAACGGCCAAAAAGGTCGCCTATTATTAGGTGTTCAAGCACGAAGTGCTGAAAACCTATTGTAATTGCTATTTGAAAAAAAAAAAAATAATCCCCTAAAACGCATCGTGCAGCCCAAACCGTAAGGCCTAGAGACTTGAAACCTGGCCAGATGGTAGGGCCTCAGTGTGGGAAGAACCTATCAGAGAATGAGCCCGATTGGCCCATAGGTGGCGCTACAGCAACCAAAAGTACTAAATTGCTCATAACTCCTAGACCGTTTGACTTAGAATCAAACTTTTTGCACCACTGTGATCCTTGGCTCAAGGCGGTCGAAGTGTACATCTCCGAAATCGATTTAGGCCAGAAAAATGTTCTGCTATGTCCAATTTTGTCCAAAACCTACTTTCGCGAACTAGTCCCTGGTTTTTCGCCCGATCGGAACCAGACCAGTCTAGGACAATTCTCTGGACTCTCTAGATCAATAATTATCGAAAAAAAGTTTAAATTTGCCCTTTGGTTCACTGTAACAGGGTCATTTAGAAAAGGGGGCGTGTCAAAATACACTCAAAAGCCTATAAATCATGCATAAAAACTCAGAACTTCACAAAAATTGATGAGCACATGTGTAGTAACATGGTGAAGAAGCATGCAAAGTTTCACGGAGATCGGACCATAGGTGGCGCTATAACGGGCAAAAAGGTCGCCTATTATTAGGTGTTCAAGCACGAAGTGCTGAAAACCTATTGTAATTGCTATTTGAAAAAAAAAAAAAAAATCCCCTAAAACGCATCGTGCAGCCCAAACCGTAAGGCCTAGAGACTTGAAACCTGGCCAGATGGTAGGGCCTCAGTGTGGGAAGAACCTATCAGAGAATGAGCCCGATTGGCCCATAGGTGGCGCTACAGCAACCAAAAGTACTAAATTGCTCATAACTCCTAGACCGTTTGACTTAGAATCAAACTTTTTGCACCACTGTGATCCTTGGCTCAAGGCGGTCGAAGTGTACATCTCCAAAATCGATTTAGGCCAGAAAAATGTTCTGCTATGTCCAATTTTGTCCAAAACCTACTTTCGCGAACTAGTCCCTGGTTTTTCGCCCGATCGGAACCAGACCAGTCTAGGACAATTCTCTGGACTCTCTAGATCAATAATTATCGAAAAAAAGTTTAAATTTGCCCTTTGGTTCACTGTAACAGGGTCATTTAGAAAAGGGGGCGTGTCAAAATACACTCAAAAGCCTATAAATCATGCATAAAAACTCAGAACTTCACAAAAATTGATGAGCACATGTGTAGTAACATGGTGAAGAAGCATGCAAAGTTTCATGGAGATCGGACCATAGGTGGCGCTATAACGGGCAAAAAGGTCGCCTATTATTAGGTGTTCAAGCACGAAGTGCTGAAAACCTATTGTAATTGCTATTTGGAAAAAAAAAAAAAAATCCCCTAAAACGCATCGTGCAGCCCAAACCGTAAGGCCTAGAGACTTGAAACCTGGCCAGATGGTAGGGCCTCAGTGTGGGAAGAACCTATCAGAGAATGAGCCCGATTGGCCCATAGGTGGCGCTACAGCAACCAAAAGTACTAAATTGCTCATAACTCCTAGACCGTTTGACTTAGAATCAAACTTTTTGCACCACTGTGATCCTTGGCTCAAGGCGGTCGAAGTGTACATCTCCAAAATCGATTTAGGCCAGAAAAATGTTCTGCTATGTCCAATTTTGTCCAAAACCTACTTTCGCGAACTAGTCCCTGGTTTTTCGCCCGATCGGAACCAGACCAGTCTAGGACAATTCTCTGGACTCTCTAGATCAATAATTATCGAAAAAAAGTTTAAATTTGCCCTTTGGTTCACTGTAACAGGGTCATTTAGAAAAGGGGGCGTGTCAAAATACACTCAAAAGCCTATAAATCATGCATAAAAACTCAGAACTTCACAAAAATTGATGAGCACATGTGTAGTAACATGGTGAAGAAGCATGCAAAGTTTCATGGAGATCGGACCATAGGTGGCGCTATAACGGCCAAAAAGGTCGCCTATTATTAGGTGTTCAAGCACGAAGTGCTGAAAACCTATTGTAATTGCTATTTGAAAAAAAAAAAAAAAATCCCCTAAAACGCATCGTGCAGCCCAAACCGTAAGGCCTAGAGACTTGAAACCTGGCCAGATGGTAGGGCCTCAGTGTGGGAAGAACCTATCAGAGAATGAGCCCGATTGGCCCATAGGTGGCGCTACAGCAACCAAAAGTACTAAATTGCTCATAACTCCTAGACCGTTTGACTTAGAATCAAACTTTTTGCACCACTGTGATCCTTGGCTCAAGGCGGTCGAAGTGTACATCTCCAAAATCGATTTAGGCCAGAAAAATGTTCTGCTATGTCCAATTTTGTCCAAAACCTACTTTCGCGAACTAGTCCCTGGTTTTTCGCCCGATCGGAACCAGACCAGTCTAGGACAATTCTCTGGACTCTCTAGATCAATAATTATCGAAAAAAAGTTTAAATTTGCCCTTTGGTTCACTGTAACAGGGTCATTTAGAAAAGGGGGCGTGTCAAAATACACTCAAAAGCCTATAAATCATGCATAAAAACTCAGAACTTCACAAAAATTGATGAGCACATGTGTAGTAACATGGTGAAGAAGCATGCAAAGTTTCATGGAGATCGGACCATAGGTGGCGCTATAACGGGCAAAAAGGTCGCCTATTATTAGGTGTTCAAGCACGAAGTGCTGAAAACCTATTGTAATTGCTATTTGAAAAAAAAAAAAATCCCCTAAAACGCATCGTGCAGCCCAAACCGTAAGGCCTAGAGACTTGAAACCTGGCCAAATGGTAGGGCCTCAGTGTGGGAAGAACCTATCAGAGAATGAGCCCGATTGGCCCATAGGTGGCGCTACAGCAACCAAAAGTACTAAATTGCTCATAACTCCTAGACCGTTTGACTTAGAATCAAACTTTTTGCACCACTGTGATCCTTGGCTCAAGGCGGTCGAAGTGTACATCTCCAAAATCGATTTAGGCCAGAAAAATGTTCTGCTATGTCCAATTTTGTCCAAAACCTACTTTCGCGAACTAGTCCCTGGTTTTTCGCCCGATCGGAACCAGACCAGTCTAGGACAATTCTCTGGACTCTCTAGATCAATAATTATCGAAAAAAAGTTTAAATTTGCCCTTTGGTTCACTGTAACAGGGTCATTTAGAAAAGGGGGCGTGTCAAAATACACTCAAAAGCCTATAAATCATGCATAAAAACTCAGAACTTCACAAAAATTGATGAGCACATGTGTAGTAACATGGTGAAGAAGCATGCAAAGTTTCACGGAGATCGGACCATAGGTGGCGCTATAACGGCCAAAAAGGTCGCCTATTATTAGGTGTTCAAGCACGAAGTGCTGAAAACCTATTGTAATTGCTATTTGAAAAAAAAAAAAAAATCCCCTAAAACGCATCGTGCAGCCCAAACCGTAAGGCCTAGAGACTTGAAACCTGGCCAGATGGTAGGGCCTCAGTGTGGGAAGAACCTATCAGAGAATGAGCCCGATTGGCCCATAGGTGGCGCTACAGCAACCAAAAGTACTAAATTGCTCATAACTCCTAGACCGTTTGACTTAGAATCAAACTTTTTGCACCACTGTGATCCTTGGCTCAAGGCGGTCGAAGTGTACATCTCCAAAATCGATTTAGGCCAGAAAAATGTTCTGCTATGTCCAATTTTGTCCAAAACCTACTTTCGCGAACTAGTCCCTGGTTTTTCGCCCGATCGGAACCAGACCAGTCTAGGACAATTCTCTGGACTCTCTAGATCAATAATTATCGAAAAAAAGTTTAAATTTGCCCTTTGGTTCACTGTAACAGGGTCATTTAGAAAAGGGGGCGTGTCAAAATACACTCAAAAGCCTATAAATCATGCATAAAAACTCAGAACTTCACAAAAATTGATGAGCACATGTGTAGTAACATGGTGAAGAAGCATGCAAAGTTTCATGGAGATCGGACCATAGGTGGCGCTATAACGGGCAAAAAGGTCGCCTATTATTAGGTGTTCAAGCACGAAGTGCTGAAAACCTATTGTAATTGCTATTTGAAAAAAAAAAAAAATCCCCTAAAACGCATCGTGCAGCCCAAACCGTAAGGCCTAGAGACTTGAAACCTGGCCAGATGGTAGGGCCTCAGTGTGGGAAGAACCTATCAGAGAATGAGCCCGATTGGCCCATAGGTGGCGCTACAGCAACCAAAAGTACTAAATTGCTCATAACTCCTAGACCGTTTGACTTAGAATCAAACTTTTTGCACCACTGTGATCCTTGGCTCAAGGCGGTCGAAGTGTACATCTCCAAAATCGATTTAGGCCAGAAAAATGTTCTGCTATGTCCAATTTTGTCCAAAACCTACTTTCGCGAACTAGTCCCTGGTTTTTCGCCCGATCGGAACCAGACCAGTCTAGGACAATTCTCTGGACTCTCTAGATCAATAATTATCGAAAAAAAGTTTAAATTTGCCCTTTGGTTCACTGTAACAGGGTCATTTAGAAAAGGGGGCGTGTCAAAATACACTCAAAAGCCTATAAATCATGCATAAAAACTCAGAACTTCACAAAAATTGATGAGCACATGTGTAGTAACATGGTGAAGAAGCATGCAAAGTTTCACGGAGATCGGACCATAGGTGGCGCTATAACGGCCAAAAAGGTCGCCTATTATTAGGTGTTCAAGCACGAAGTGCTGAAAACCTATTGTAATTGCTATTTGAAAAAAAAAAAAAAAATCCCCTAAAACGCATCGTGCAGCCCAAACCGTAAGGCCTAGAGACTTGAAACCTGGCCAGATGGTAGGGCCTCAGTGTGGGAAGAACCTATCAGAGAATGAGCCCGATTGGCCCATAGGTGGCGCTACAGCAACCAAAAGTACTAAATTGCTCATAACTCCTAGACCGTTTGACTTAGAATCAAACTTTTTGCACCACTGTGATCCTTGGCTCAAGGCGGTCGAAGTGTACATCTCCAAAATCGATTTAGGCCAGAAAAATGTTCTGCTATGTCCAATTTTGTCCAAAACCTACTTTCGCGAACTAGTCCCTGGTTTTTCGCCCGATCGGAACCAGACCAGTCTAGGACAATTCTCTGGACTCTCTAGATCAATAATTATCGAAAAAAAGTTTAAATTTGCCCTTTGGTTCACTGTAACAGGGTCATTTAGAAAAGGGGGCGTGTCAAAATACACTCAAAAGCCTATAAATCATGCATAAAAACTCAGAACTTCACAAAAATTGATGAGCACATGTGTAGTAACATGGTGAAGAAGCATGCAAAGTTTCATGGAGATCGGACCATAGGTGGCGCTATAACGGGCAAAAAGGTCGCCTATTATTAGGTGTTCAAGCACGAAGTGCTGAAAACCTATTGTAATTGCTATTTGGAAAAAAAAAAAAAAATCCCCTAAAACGCATCGTGCAGCCCAAACCGTAAGGCCTAGAGACTTGAAACCTGGCCAGATGGTAGGGCCTCAGTGTGGGAAGAACCTATCAGAGAATGAGCCCGATTGGCCCATAGGTGGCGCTACAGCAACCAAAAGTACTAAATTGCTCATAACTCCTAGACCGTTTGACTTAGAATCAAACTTTTTGCACCACTGTGATCCTTGGCTCAAGGCGGTCGAAGTGTACATCTCCAAAATCGATTTAGGCCAGAAAAATGTTCTGCTATGTCCAATTTTGTCCAAAACCTACTTTCGCGAACTAGTCCCTGGTTTTTCGCCCGATCGGAACCAGACCAGTCTAGGACAATTCTCTGGACTCTCTAGATCAATAATTATCGAAAAAAAGTTTAAATTTGCCCTTTGGTTCACTGTAACAGGGTCATTTAGAAAAGGGGGCGTGTCAAAATACACTCAAAAGCCTATAAATCATGCATAAAAACTCAGAACTTCACAAAAATTGATGAGCACATGTGTAGTAACATGGTGAAGAAGCATGCAAAGTTTCATGGAGATCGGACCATAGGTGGCGCTATAACGGCCAAAAAGGTCGCCTATTATTAGGTGTTCAAGCACGAAGTGCTGAAAACCTATTGTAATTGCTATTTGAAAAAAAAAAAAAAAATCCCCTAAAACGCATCGTGCAGCCCAAACCGTAAGGCCTAGAGACTTGAAACCTGGCCAGATGGTAGGGCCTCAGTGTGGGAAGAACCTATCAGAGAATGAGCCCGATTGGCCCATAGGTGGCGCTACAGCAACCAAAAGTACTAAATTGCTCATAACTCCTAGACCGTTTGACTTAGAATCAAACTTTTTGCACCACTGTGATCCTTGGCTCAAGGCGGTCGAAGTGTACATCTCCAAAATCGATTTAGGCCAGAAAAATGTTCTGCTATGTCCAATTTTGTCCAAAACCTACTTTCGCGAACTAGTCCCTGGTTTTTCGCCCGATCGGAACCAGACCAGTCTAGGACAATTCTCTGGACTCTCTAGATCAATAATTATCGAAAAAAAGTTTAAATTTGCCCTTTGGTTCACTGTAACAGGGTCATTTAGAAAAGGGGGCGTGTCAAAATACACTCAAAAGCCTATAAATCATGCATAAAAACTCAGAACTTCACAAAAATTGATGAGCACATGTGTAGTAACATGGTGAAGAAGCATGCAAAGTTTCATGGAGATCGGACCATAGGTGGCGCTATAACGGGCAAAAAGGTCGCCTATTATTAGGTGTTCAAGCACGAAGTGCTGAAAACCTATTGTAATTGCTATTTGAAAAAAAAAAAAATCCCCTAAAACGCATCGTGCAGCCCAAACCGTAAGGCCTAGAGACTTGAAACCTGGCCAGATGGTAGGGCCTCAGTGTGGGAAGAACCTATCAGAGAATGAGCCCGATTGGCCCATAGGTGGCGCTACAGCAACCAAAAGTACTAAATTGCTCATAACTCCTAGACCGTTTGACTTAGAATCAAACTTTTTGCACCACTGTGATCCTTGGCTCAAGGCGGTCGAAGTGTACATCTCCAAAATCGATTTAGGCCAGAAAAATGTTCTGCTATGTCCAATTTTGTCCAAAACCTACTTTCGCGAACTAGTCCCTGGTTTTTCGCCCGATCGGAACCAGACCAGTCTAGGACAATTCTCTGGACTCTCTAGATCAATAATTATCGAAAAAAAGTTTAAATTTGCCCTTTGGTTCACTGTAACAGGGTCATTTAGAAAAGGGGGCGTGTCAAAATACACTCAAAAGCCTATAAATCATGCATAAAAACTCAGAACTTCACAAAAATTGATGAGCACATGTGTAGTAACATGGTGAAGAAGCATGCAAAGTTTCACGGAGATCGGACCATAGGTGGCGCTATAACGGCCAAAAAGGTCGCCTATTATTAGGTGTTCAAGCACGAAGTGCTGAAAACCTATTGTAATTGCTATTTGAAAAAAAAAAAAAAATCCCCTAAAACGCATCGTGCAGCCCAAACCGTAAGGCCTAGAGACTTGAAACCTGGCCAGATGGTAGGGCCTCAGTGTGGGAAGAACCTATCAGAGAATGAGCCCGATTGGCCCATAGGTGGCGCTACAGCAACCAAAAGTACTAAATTGCTCATAACTCCTAGACCGTTTGACTTAGAATCAAACTTTTTGCACCACTGTGATCCTTGGCTCAAGGCGGTCGAAGTGTACATCTCCAAAATCGATTTAGGCCAGAAAAATGTTCTGCTATGTCCAATTTTGTCCAAAACCTACTTTCGCGAACTAGTCCCTGGTTTTTCGCCCGATCGGAACCAGACCAGTCTAGGACAATTCTCTGGACTCTCTAGATCAATAATTATCGAAAAAAAGTTTAAATTTGCCCTTTGGTTCACTGTAACAGGGTCATTTAGAAAAGGGGGCGTGTCAAAATACACTCAAAAGCCTATAAATCATGCATAAAAACTCAGAACTTCACAAAAATTGATGAGCACATGTGTAGTAACATGGTGAAGAAGCATGCAAAGTTTCATGGAGATCGGACCATAGGTGGCGCTATAACGGGCAAAAAGGTCGCCTATTATTAGGTGTTCAAGCACGAAGTGCTGAAAACCTATTGTAATTGCTATTTGAAAAAAAAAAAAAATCCCCTAAAACGCATCGTGCAGCCCAAACCGTAAGGCCTAGAGACTTGAAACCTGGCCAGATGGTAGGGCCTCAGTGTGGGAAGAACCTATCAGAGAATGAGCCCGATTGGCCCATAGGTGGCGCTACAGCAACCAAAAGTACTAAATTGCTCATAACTCCTAGACCGTTTGACTTAGAATCAAACTTTTTGCACCACTGTGATCCTTGGCTCAAGGCGGTCGAAGTGTACATCTCCAAAATCGATTTAGGCCAGAAAAATGTTCTGCTATGTCCAATTTTGTCCAAAACCTACTTTCGCGAACTAGTCCCTGGTTTTTCGCCCGATCGGAACCAGACCAGTCTAGGACAATTCTCTGGACTCTCTAGATCAATAATTATCGAAAAAAAGTTTAAATTTGCCCTTTGGTTCACTGTAACAGGGTCATTTAGAAAAGGGGGCGTGTCAAAATACACTCAAAAGCCTATAAATCATGCATAAAAACTCAGAACTTCACAAAAATTGATGAGCACATGTGTAGTAACATGGTGAAGAAGCATGCAAAGTTTCACGGAGATCGGACCATAGGTGGCGCTATAACGGCCAAAAAGGTCGCCTATTATTAGGTGTTCAAGCACGAAGTGCTGAAAACCTATTGTAATTGCTATTTGAAAAAAAAAAAAAAAATCCCCTAAAACGCATCGTGCAGCCCAAACCGTAAGGCCTAGAGACTTGAAACCTGGCCAGATGGTAGGGCCTCAGTGTGGGAAGAACCTATCAGAGAATGAGCCCGATTGGCCCATAGGTGGCGCTACAGCAACCAAAAGTACTAAATTGCTCATAACTCCTAGACCGTTTGACTTAGAATCAAACTTTTTGCACCACTGTGATCCTTGGCTCAAGGCGGTCGAAGTGTACATCTCCAAAATCGATTTAGGCCAGAAAAATGTTCTGCTATGTCCAATTTTGTCCAAAACCTACTTTCGCGAACTAGTCCCTGGTTTTTCGCCCGATCGGAACCAGACCAGTCTAGGACAATTCTCTGGACTCTCTAGATCAATAATTATCGAAAAAAAGTTTAAATTTGCCCTTTGGTTCACTGTAACAGGGTCATTTAGAAAAGGGGGCGTGTCAAAATACACTCAAAAGCCTATAAATCATGCATAAAAACTCAGAACTTCACAAAAATTGATGAGCACATGTGTAGTAACATGGTGAAGAAGCATGCAAAGTTTCATGGAGATCGGACCATAGGTGGCGCTATAACGGCCAAAAAGGTCGCCTATTATTAGGTGTTCAAGCACGAAGTGCTGAAAACCTATTGTAATTGCTATTTGGAAAAAAAAAAAAAAATCCCCTAAAACGCATCGTGCAGCCCAAACCGTAAGGCCTAGAGACTTGAAACCTGGCCAGATGGTAGGGCCTCAGTGTGGGAAGAACCTATCAGAGAATGAGCCCGATTGGCCCATAGGTGGCGCTACAGCAACCAAAAGTACTAAATTGCTCATAACTCCTAGACCGTTTGACTTAGAATCAAACTTTTTGCACCACTGTGATCCTTGGCTCAAGGCGGTCGAAGTGTACATCTCCAAAATCGATTTAGGCCAGAAAAATGTTCTGCTATGTCCAATTTTGTCCAAAACCTACTTTCGCGAACTAGTCCCTGGTTTTTCGCCCGATCGGAACCAGACCAGTCTAGGACAATTCTCTGGACTCTCTAGATCAATAATTATCGAAAAAAAGTTTAAATTTGCCCTTTGGTTCACTGTAACAGGGTCATTTAGAAAAGGGGGCGTGTCAAAATACACTCAAAAGCCTATAAATCATGCATAAAAACTCAGAACTTCACAAAAATTGATGAGCACATGTGTAGTAACATGGTGAAGAAGCATGCAAAGTTTCATGGAGATCGGACCATAGGTGGCGCTATAACAGCCAAAAAGGTCGCCTATTATTAGGTGTTCAAGCACGAAGTGCTGAAAACCTATTGTAATTGCTATTTGAAAAAAAAAAAAAAAATCCCCTAAAACGCATCGTGCAGCCCAAACCGTAAGGCCTAGAGACTTGAAACCTGGCCAGATGGTAGGGCCTCAGTGTGGGAAGAACCTATCAGAGAATGAGCCCGATTGGCCCATAGGTGGCGCTACAGCAACCAAAAGTACTAAATTGCTCATAACTCCTAGACCGTTTGACTTAGAATCAAACTTTTTGCACCACTGTGATCCTTGGCTCAAGGCGGTCGAAGTGTACATCTCCAAAATCGATTTAGGCCAGAAAAATGTTCTGCTATGTCCAATTTTGTCCAAAACCTACTTTCGCGAACTAGTCCCTGGTTTTTCGCCCGATCGGAACCAGACCAGTCTAGGACAATTCTCTGGACTCTCTAGATCAATAATTATCGAAAAAAAGTTTAAATTTGCCCTTTGGTTCACTGTAACAGGGTCATTTAGAAAAGGGGGCGTGTCAAAATACACTCAAAAGCCTATAAATCATGCATAAAAACTCAGAACTTCACAAAAATTGATGAGCACATGTGTAGTAACATGGTGAAGAAGCATGCAAAGTTTCATGGAGATCGGACCATAGGTGGCGCTATAACGGGCAAAAAGGTCGCCTATTATTAGGTGTTCAAGCACGAAGTGCTGAAAACCTATTGTAATTGCTATTTGAAAAAAAAAAAAATCCCCTAAAACGCATCGTGCAGCCCAAACCGTAAGGCCTAGAGACTTGAAACCTGGCCAGATGGTAGGGCCTCAGTGTGGGAAGAACCTATCAGAGAATGAGCCCGATTGGCCCATAGGTGGCGCTACAGCAACCAAAAGTACTAAATTGCTCATAACTCCTAGACCGTTTGACTTAGAATCAAACTTTTTGCACCACTGTGATCCTTGGCTCAAGGCGGTCGAAGTGTACATCTCCAAAATCGATTTAGGCCAGAAAAATGTTCTGCTATGTCCAATTTTGTCCAAAACCTACTTTCGCGAACTAGTCCCTGGTTTTTCGCCCGATCGGAACCAGACCAGTCTAGGACAATTCTCTGGACTCTCTAGATCAATAATTATCGAAAAAAAGTTTAAATTTGCCCTTTGGTTCACTGTAACAGGGTCATTTAGAAAAGGGGGCGTGTCAAAATACACTCAAAAGCCTATAAATCATGCATAAAAACTCAGAACTTCACAAAAATTGATGAGCACATGTGTAGTAACATGGTGAAGAAGCATGCAAAGTTTCACGGAGATCGGACCATAGGTGGCGCTATAACGGCCAAAAAGGTCGCCTATTATTAGGTGTTCAAGCACGAAGTGCTGAAAACCTATTGTAATTGCTATTTGAAAAAAAAAAAAAAATCCCCTAAAACGCATCGTGCAGCCCAAACCGTAAGGCCTAGAGACTTGAAACCTGGCCAGATGGTAGGGCCTCAGTGTGGGAAGAACCTATCAGAGAATGAGCCCGATTGGCCCATAGGTGGCGCTACAGCAACCAAAAGTACTAAATTGCTCATAACTCCTAGACCGTTTGACTTAGAATCAAACTTTTTGCACCACTGTGATCCTTGGCTCAAGGCGGTCGAAGTGTACATCTCCAAAATCGATTTAGGCCAGAAAAATGTTCTGCTATGTCCAATTTTGTCCAAAACCTACTTTCGCGAACTAGTCCCTGGTTTTTCGCCCGATCGGAACCAGACCAGTCTAGGACAATTCTCTGGACTCTCTAGATCAATAATTATCGAAAAAAAGTTTAAATTTGCCCTTTGGTTCACTGTAACAGGGTCATTTAGAAAAGGGGGCGTGTCAAAATACACTCAAAAGCCTATAAATCATGCATAAAAACTCAGAACTTCACAAAAATTGATGAGCACATGTGTAGTAACATGGTGAAGAAGCATGCAAAGTTTCATGGAGATCGGACCATAGGTGGCGCTATAACGGGCAAAAAGGTCGCCTATTATTAGGTGTTCAAGCACGAAGTGCTGAAAACCTATTGTAATTGCTATTTGGAAAAAAAAAAAATCCCCTAAAACGCATCGTGCAGCCCAAACCGTAAGGCCTAGAGACTTGAAACCTGGCCAGATGGTAGGGCCTCAGTGTGGGAAGAACCTATCAGAGAATGAGCCCGATTGGCCCATAGGTGGCGCTACAGCAACCAAAAGTACTAAATTGCTCATAACTCCTAGACCGTTTGACTTAGAATCAAACTTTTTGCACCACTGTGATCCTTGGCTCAAGGCGGTCGAAGTGTACATCTCCAAAATCGATTTAGGCCAGAAAAATGTTCTGCTATGTCCAATTTTGTCCAAAACCTACTTTCGCGAACTAGTCCCTGGTTTTTCGCCCGATCGGAACCAGACCAGTCTAGGACAATTCTCTGGACTCTCTAGATCAATAATTATCGAAAAAAAGTTTAAATTTGCCCTTTGGTTCACTGTAACAGGGTCATTTAGAAAAGGGGGCGTGTCAAAATACACTCAAAAGCCTATAAATCATGCATAAAAACTCAGAACTTCACAAAAATTGATGAGCACATGTGTAGTAACATGGTGAAGAAGCATGCAAAGTTTCACGGAGATCGGACCATAGGTGGCGCTATAACGGCCAAAAAGGTCGCCTATTATTAGGTGTTCAAGCACGAAGTGCTGAAAACCTATTGTAATTGCTATTTGAAAAAAAAAAAAAAAATCCCCTAAAACGCATCGTGCAGCCCAAACCGTAAGGCCTAGAGACTTGAAACCTGGCCAGATGGTAGGGCCTCAGTGTGGGAAGAACCTATCAGAGAATGAGCCCGATTGGCCCATAGGTGGCGCTACAGCAACCAAAAGTACTAAATTGCTCATAACTCCTAGACCGTTTGACTTAGAATCAAACTTTTTGCACCACTGTGATCCTTGGCTCAAGGCGGTCGAAGTGTACATCTCCAAAATCGATTTAGGCCAGAAAAATGTTCTGCTATGTCCAATTTTGTCCAAAACCTACTTTCGCGAACTAGTCCCTGGTTTTTCGCCCGATCGGAACCAGACCAGTCTAGGACAATTCTCTGGACTCTCTAGATCAATAATTATCGAAAAAAAGTTTAAATTTGCCCTTTGGTTCACTGTAACAGGGTCATTTAGAAAAGGGGGCGTGTCAAAATACACTCAAAAGCCTATAAATCATGCATAAAAACTCAGAACTTCACAAAAATTGATGAGCACATGTGTAGTAACATGGTGAAGAAGCATGCAAAGTTTCATGGAGATCGGACCATAGGTGGCGCTATAACGGGCAAAAAGGTCGCCTATTATTAGGTGTTCAAGCACGAAGTGCTGAAAACCTATTGTAATTGCTATTTGGAAAAAAAAAAAATCCCCTAAAACGCATCGTGCAGCCCAAACCGTAAGGCCTAGAGACTTGAAACCTGGCCAGATGGTAGGGCCTCAGTGTGGGAAGAACCTATCAGAGAATGAGCCCGATTGGCCCATAGGTGGCGCTACAGCAACCAAAAGTACTAAATTGCTCATAACTCCTAGACCGTTTGACTTAGAATCAAACTTTTTGCACCACTGTGATCCTTGGCTCAAGGCGGTCGAAGTGTACATCTCCAAAATCGATTTAGGCCAGAAAAATGTTCTGCTATGTCCAATTTTGTCCAAAACCTACTTTCGCGAACTAGTCCCTGGTTTTTCGCCCGATCGGAACCAGACCAGTCTAGGACAATTCTCTGGACTCTCTAGATCAATAATTATCGAAAAAAAGTTTAAATTTGCCCTTTGGTTCACTGTAACAGGGTCATTTAGAAAAGGGGGCGTGTCAAAATACACTCAAAAGCCTATAAATCATGCATAAAAACTCAGAACTTCACAAAAATTGATGAGCACATGTGTAGTAACATGGTGAAGAAGCATGCAAAGTTTCATGGAGATCGGACCATAGGTGGCGCTATAACGGCCAAAAAGGTCGCCTATTATTAGGTGTTCAAGCACGAAGTGCTGAAAACCTATTGTAATTGCTATTTGGAAAAAAAAAAAAAAATCCCCTAAAACGCATCGTGCAGCCCAAACCGTAAGGCCTAGAGACTTGAAACCTGGCCAGATGGTAGGGCCTCAGTGTGGGAAGAACCTATCAGAGAATGAGCCCGATTGGCCCATAGGTGGCGCTACAGCAACCAAAAGTACTAAATTGCTCATAACTCCTAGACCGTTTGACTTAGAATCAAACTTTTTGCACCACTGTGATCCTTGGCTCAAGGCGGTCGAAGTGTACATCTCCAAAATCGATTTAGGCCAGAAAAATGTTCTGCTATGTCCAATTTTGTCCAAAACCTACTTTCGCGAACTAGTCCCTGGTTTTTCGCCCGATCGGAACCAGACCAGTCTAGGACAATTCTCTGGACTCTCTAGATCAATAATTATCGAAAAAAAGTTTAAATTTGCCCTTTGGTTCACTGTAACAGGGTCATTTAGAAAAGGGGGCGTGTCAAAATACACTCAAAAGCCTATAAATCATGCATAAAAACTCAGAACTTCACAAAAATTGATGAGCACATGTGTAGTAACATGGTGAAGAAGCATGCAAAGTTTCATGGAGATCGGACCATAGGTGGCGCTATAACGGCCAAAAAGGTCGCCTATTATTAGGTGTTCAAGCACGAAGTGCTGAAAACCTATTGTAATTGCTATTTGGAAAAAAAAAAATCCCCTAATACGCATCGTGCAGCCCAAACCGTAAGGCCTAGAGACTTGAAACCTGGCCAGATGGTAGGGCCTCAGTGTGGGAAGAACCTATCAGAGAATGAGCCCGATTGGCCCATAGGTGGCGCTACAGCAACCAAAAGTACTAAATTGCTCATAACTCCTAGACCGTTTGACTTAGAATCAAACTTTTTGCACCACTGTGATCCTTGGCTCAAGGCGGTCAAAATGTACATCTCCAAAATCGATTTAGGCCAGAAAAATGTTCTGCTATGTCCAATTTTGTCCAAAACCTACTTTCGCGAACTAGTCCCTGGTTTTTCGCCCGATCGGAACCAGACCAGTCTAGGACAATTCTCTGGACTCTCTAGATCAATAATTATCGAAAAAAAGTTTAAATTTGCCCTTTGGTTCACTGTAACAGGGTCATTTAGAAAAGGGGGCGTGTCAAAATACACTCAAAAGCCTATAAATCATGCATAAAAACTCAGAACTTCACAAAAATTGATGAGCACATGTGTAGTAACATGGTGAAGAAGCATGCAAAGTTTCATGGAGATCGGACCATAGGTGGCGCTATAACGGCCAAAAAGGTCGCCTGTTATTAGGTGTTCAAGCACGAAGTGCTGAAAACCTATTGTAATTGCTATTTGAAAAAAAAAAAAAATCCCCTAAAACGCATCGTGCAGCCCAAACCGTAAGGCCTAGAGACTTGAAACCTGGCCAGATGGTAGGGCCTCAGTGTGGGAAGAACCTATCAGAGAATGAGCCCGATTGGCCCATAGGTGGCGCTACAGCAACCAAAAGTACTAAATTGCTCATAACTCCTAGACCGTTTGACTTAGAATCAAACTTTTTGCACCACTGTGATCCTTGGCTCAAGGCGGTCGAAGTGTACATCTCCAAAATCGATTTAGGCCAGAAAAATGTTCTGCTATGTCCAATTTTGTCCAAAACCTACTTTCGCGAACTAGTCCCTGGTTTTTCGCCCGATCGGAACCAGACCAGTCTAGGACAATTCTCTGGACTCTCTAGATCAATAATTATCGAAAAAAAGTTTAAATTTGCCCTTTGGTTCACTGTAACAGGGTCATTTAGAAAAGGGGGCGTGTCAAAATACACTCAAAAGCCTATAAATCATGCATAAAAACTCAGAACTTCACAAAAATTGATGAGCACATGTGTAGTAACATGGTGAAGAAGCATGCAAAGTTTCATGGAGATCGGACCATAGGTGGCGCTATAACGGCCAAAAAGGTCGCCTATTATTAGGTGTTCAAGCACGAAGTGCTGAAAACCTATTGTAATTGCTATTTGGAAAAAAAAAAAAAAATCCCCTAAAACGCATCGTGCAGCCCAAACCGTAAGGCCTAGAGACTTGAAACCTGGCCAGATGGTAGGGCCTCAGTGTGGGAAGAACCTATCAGAGAATGAGCCCGATTGGCCCATAGGTGGCGCTACAGCAACCAAAAGTACTAAATTGCTCATAACTCCTAGACCGTTTGACTTAGAATCAAACTTTTTGCACCACTGTGATCCTTGGCTCAAGGCGGTCGAAGTGTACATCTCCAAAATCGATTTAGGCCAGAAAAATGTTCTGCTATGTCCAATTTTGTCCAAAACCTACTTTCGCGAACTAGTCCCTGGTTTTTCGCCCGATCGGAACCAGACCAGTCTAGGACAATTCTCTGGACTCTCTAGATCAATAATTATCGAAAAAAAGTTTAAATTTGCCCTTTGGTTCACTGTAACAGGGTCATTTAGAAAAGGGGGCGTGTCAAAATACACTCAAAAGCCTATAAATCATGCATAAAAACTCAGAACTTCACAAAAATTGATGAGCACATGTGTAGTAACATGGTGAAGAAGCATGCAAAGTTTCATGGAGATCGGACAATAGGTGGCGCTATAACGGGCAAAAAGGTCGCCTATTATTAGGTGTTCAAGCACGAAGTGCTGAAAACCTATTGTAATTGCTATTTGGAAAAAAAAAAAAATCCCCTAAAACGCATCGTGCAGCCCAAACCGTAAGGCCTAGAGACTTGAAACCTGGCCAGATGGTAGGGCCTCAGTGTGGGAAGAACCTATCAGAGAATGAGCCCGATTGGCCCATAGGTGGCGCTACAGCAACCAAAAGTACTAAATTGCTCATAACTCCTAGACCGTTTGACTTAGAATCAAACTTTTTGCACCACTGTGATCCTTGGCTCAAGGCGGTCGAAGTGTACATCTCCAAAATCGATTTAGGCCAGAAAAATGTTCTGCTATGTCCAATTTTGTCCAAAACCTACTTTCGCGAACTAGTCCCTGGTTTTTCGCCCGATCGGAACCAGACCAGTCTAGGACAATTCTCTGGACTCTCTAGATCAATAATTATCGAAAAAAAGTTTAAATTTGCCCTTTGGTTCACTGTAACAGGGTCATTTAGAAAAGGGGGCGTGTCAAAATACACTCAAAAGCCTATAAATCATGCATAAAAACTCAGAACTTCACAAAAATTGATGAGCACATGTGTAGTAACATGGTGAAGAAGCATGCAAAGTTTCATGGAGATCGGACCATAGGTGGCGCTATAACGGCCAAAAAGGTCGCCTATTATTAGGTGTTCAAGCACGAAGTGCTGAAAACCTATTGTAATTGCTATTTGAAAAAAAAAAAAAATCCCCTAAAACGCATCGTGCAGCCCAAACCGTAAGGCCTAGAGACTTGAAACCTGGCCAGATGGTAGGGCCTCAGTGTGGGAAGAACCTATCAGAGAATGAGCCCGATTGGCCCATAGGTGGCGCTACAGCAACCAAAAGTACTAAATTGCTCATAACTCCTAGACCGTTTGACTTAGAATCAAACTTTTTGCACCACTGTGATCCTTGGCTCAAGGCGGTCGAAGTGTACATCTCCAAAATCGATTTAGGCCAGAAAAATGTTCTGCTATGTCCAATTTTGTCCAAAACCTACTTTCGCGAACTAGTCCCTGGTTTTTCGCCCGATCGGAACCAGACCAGTCTAGGACAATTCTCTGGACTCTCTAGATCAATAATTATCGAAAAAAAGTTTAAATTTGCCCTTTGGTTCACTGTAACAGGGTCATTTAGAAAAGGGGGCGTGTCAAAATACACTCAAAAGCCTATAAATCATGCATAAAAACTCAGAACTTCACAAAAATTGATGAGCACATGTGTAGTAACATGGTGAAGAAGCATGCAAAGTTTCACGGAGATCGGACCATAGGTGGCGCTATAACGGCCAAAAAGGTCGCCTATTATTAGGTGTTCAAGCACGAAGTGCTGAAAACCTATTGTAATTGCTATTTGAAAAAAAAAAAAAAATCCCCTAAAACGCATCGTGCAGCCCAAACCGTAAGGCCTAGAGACTTGAAACCTGGCCAGATGGTAGGGCCTCAGTGTGGGAAGAACCTATCAGAGAATGAGCCCGATTGGCCCATAGGTGGCGCTACAGCAACCAAAAGTACTAAATTGCTCATAACTCCTAGACCGTTTGACTTAGAATCAAACTTTTTGCACCACTGTGATCCTTGGCTCAAGGCGGTCGAAGTGTACATCTCCAAAATCGATTTAGGCCAGAAAAATGTTCTGCTATGTCCAATTTTGTCCAAAACCTACTTTCGCGAACTAGTCCCTGGTTTTTCGCCCGATCGGAACCAGACCAGTCTAGGACAATTCTCTGGACTCTCTAGATCAATAATTATCGAAAAAAAGTTTAAATTTGCCCTTTGGTTCACTGTAACAGGGTCATTTAGAAAAGGGGGCGTGTCAAAATACACTCAAAAGCCTATAAATCATGCATAAAAACTCAGAACTTCACAAAAATTGATGAGCACATGTGTAGTAACATGGTGAAGAAGCATGCAAAGTTTCATGGAGATCGGACCATAGGTGGCGCTATAACGGGCAAAAAGGTCGCCTATTATTAGGTGTTCAAGCACGAAGTGCTGAAAACCTATTGTAATTGCTATTTGGAAAAAAAAAAAATCCCCTAAAACGCATCGTGCAGCCCAAACCGTAAGGCCTAGAGACTTGAAACCTGGCCAGATGGTAGGGCCTCAGTGTGGGAAGAACCTATCAGAGAATGAGCCCGATTGGCCCATAGGTGGCGCTACAGCAACCAAAAGTACTAAATTGCTCATAACTCCTAGACCGTTTGACTTAGAATCAAACTTTTTGCACCACTGTGATCCTTGGCTCAAGGCGGTCGAAGTGTACATCTCCAAAATCGATTTAGGCCAGAAAAATGTTCTGCTATGTCCAATTTTGTCCAAAACCTACTTTCGCGAACTAGTCCCTGGTTTTTCGCCCGATCGGAACCAGACCAGTCTAGGACAATTCTCTGGACTCTCTAGATCAATAATTATCGAAAAAAAGTTTAAATTTGCCCTTTGGTTCACTGTAACAGGGTCATTTAGAAAAGGGGGCGTGTCAAAATACACTCAAAAGCCTATAAATCATGCATAAAAACTCAGAACTTCACAAAAATTGATGAGCACATGTGTAGTAACATGGTGAAGAAGCATGCAAAGTTTCACGGAGATCGGACCATAGGTGGCGCTATAACGGCCAAAAAGGTCGCCTATTATTAGGTGTTCAAGCACGAAGTGCTGAAAACCTATTGTAATTGCTATTTGAAAAAAAAAAAAAAAATCCCCTAAAACGCATCGTGCAGCCCAAACCGTAAGGCCTAGAGACTTGAAACCTGGCCAGATGGTAGGGCCTCAGTGTGGGAAGAACCTATCAGAGAATGAGCCCGATTGGCCCATAGGTGGCGCTACAGCAACCAAAAGTACTAAATTGCTCATAACTCCTAGACCGTTTGACTTAGAATCAAACTTTTTGCACCACTGTGATCCTTGGCTCAAGGCGGTCGAAGTGTACATCTCCAAAATCGATTTAGGCCAGAAAAATGTTCTGCTATGTCCAATTTTGTCCAAAACCTACTTTCGCGAACTAGTCCCTGGTTTTTCGCCCGATCGGAACCAGACCAGTCTAGGACAATTCTCTGGACTCTCTAGATCAATAATTATCGAAAAAAAGTTTAAATTTGCCCTTTGGTTCACTGTAACAGGGTCATTTAGAAAAGGGGGCGTGTCAAAATACACTCAAAAGCCTATAAATCATGCATAAAAACTCAGAACTTCACAAAAATTGATGAGCACATGTGTAGTAACATGGTGAAGAAGCATGCAAAGTTTCATGGAGATCGGACCATAGGTGGCGCTATAACGGGCAAAAAGGTCGCCTATTATTAGGTGTTCAAGCACGAAGTGCTGAAAACCTATTGTAATTGCTATTTGGAAAAAAAAAAAATCCCCTAAAACGCATCGTGCAGCCCAAACCGTAAGGCCTAGAGACTTGAAACCTGGCCAGATGGTAGGGCCTCAGTGTGGGAAGAACCTATCAGAGAATGAGCCCGATTGGCCCATAGGTGGCGCTACAGCAACCAAAAGTACTAAATTGCTCATAACTCCTAGACCGTTTGACTTAGAATCAAACTTTTTGCACCACTGTGATCCTTGGCTCAAGGCGGTCGAAGTGTACATCTCCAAAATCGATTTAGGCCAGAAAAATGTTCTGCTATGTCCAATTTTGTCCAAAACCTACTTTCGCGAACTAGTCCCTGGTTTTTCGCCCGATCGGAACCAGACCAGTCTAGGACAATTCTCTGGACTCTCTAGATCAATAATTATCGAAAAAAAGTTTAAATTTGCCCTTTGGTTCACTGTAACAGGGTCATTTAGAAAAGGGGGCGTGTCAAAATACACTCAAAAGCCTATAAATCATGCATAAAAACTCAGAACTTCACAAAAATTGATGAGCACATGTGTAGTAACATGGTGAAGAAGCATGCAAAGTTTCATGGAGATCGGACCATAGGTGGCGCTATAACGGCCAAAAAGGTCGCCTATTATTAGGTGTTCAAGCACGAAGTGCTGAAAACCTATTGTAATTGCTATTTGGAAAAAAAAAAAAAAATCCCCTAAAACGCATCGTGCAGCCCAAACCGTAAGGCCTAGAGACTTGAAACCTGGCCAGATGGTAGGGCCTCAGTGTGGGAAGAACCTATCAGAGAATGAGCCCGATTGGCCCATAGGTGGCGCTACAGCAACCAAAAGTACTAAATTGCTCATAACTCCTAGACCGTTTGACTTAGAATCAAACTTTTTGCACCACTGTGATCCTTGGCTCAAGGCGGTCGAAGTGTACATCTCCAAAATCGATTTAGGCCAGAAAAATGTTCTGCTATGTCCAATTTTGTCCAAAACCTACTTTCGCGAACTAGTCCCTGGTTTTTCGCCCGATCGGAACCAGACCAGTCTAGGACAATTCTCTGGACTCTCTAGATCAATAATTATCGAAAAAAAGTTTAAATTTGCCCTTTGGTTCACTGTAACAGGGTCATTTAGAAAAGGGGGCGTGTCAAAATACACTCAAAAGCCTATAAATCATGCATAAAAACTCAGAACTTCACAAAAATTGATGAGCACATGTGTAGTAACATGGTGAAGAAGCATGCAAAGTTTCATGGAGATCGGACCATAGGTGGCGCTATAACGGCCAAAAAGGTCGCCTATTATTAGGTGTTCAAGCACGAAGTGCTGAAAACCTATTGTAATTGCTATTTGGAAAAAAAAAAAAAAATCCCCTAAAACGCATCGTGCAGCCCAAACCGTAAGGCCTAGAGACTTGAAACCTGGCCAGATGGTAGGGCCTCAGTGTGGGAAGAACCTATCAGAGAATGAGCCCGATTGGCCCATAGGTGGCGCTACAGCAACCAAAAGTACTAAATTGCTCATAACTCCTAGACCGTTTGACTTAGAATCAAACTTTTTGCACCACTGTGATCCTTGGCTCAAGGCGGTCGAAGTGTACATCTCCAAAATCGATTTAGGCCAGAAAAATGTTCTGCTATGTCCAATTTTGTCCAAAACCTACTTTCGCGAACTAGTCCCTGGTTTTTCGCCCGATCGGAACCAGACCAGTCTAGGACAATTCTCTGGACTCTCTAGATCAATAATTATCGAAAAAAAGTTTAAATTTGCCCTTTGGTTCACTGTAACAGGGTCATTTAGAAAAGGGGGCGTGTCAAAATACACTCAAAAGCCTATAAATCATGCATAAAAACTCAGAACTTCACAAAAATTGATGAGCACATGTGTAGTAACATGGTGAAGAAGCATGCAAAGTTTCATGGAGATCGGACCATAGGTGGCGCTATAACGGCCAAAAAGGTCGCCTATTATTAGGTGTTCAAGCACGAAGTGCTGAAAACCTATTGTAATTGCTATTTGGAAAAAAAAAAAAAAATCCCCTAAAACGCATCGTGCAGCCCAAACCGTAAGGCCTAGAGACTTGAAACCTGGCCAGATGGTAGGGCCTCAGTGTGGGAAGAACCTATCAGAGAATGAGCCCGATTGGCCCATAGGTGGCGCTACAGCAACCAAAAGTACTAAATTGCTCATAACTCCTAGACCGTTTGACTTAGAATCAAACTTTTTGCACCACTGTGATCCTTGGCTCAAGGCGGTCAAAATGTACATCTCCAAAATCGATTTAGGCCAGAAAAATGTTCTGCTATGTCCAATTTTGTCCAAAACCTACTTTCGCGAACTAGTCCCTGGTTTTTCGCCCGATCGGAACCAGACCAGTCTAGGACAATTCTCTGGACTCTCTAGATCAATAATTATCGAAAAAAAGTTTAAATTTGCCCTTTGGTTCACTGTAACAGGGTCATTTAGAAAAGGGGGCGTGTCAAAATACACTCAAAAGCCTATAAATCATGCATAAAAACTCAGAACTTCACAAAAATTGATGAGCACATGTGTAGTAACATGGTGAAGAAGCATGCAAAGTTTCATGGAGATCGGACCATAGGTGGCGCTATAACGGCCAAAAAGGTCGCCTATTATTAGGTGTTCAAGCACGAAGTGCTGAAAACCTATTGTAATTGCTATTTAAAAAAAAAAAAAAAAAATCCCCTAAAACGCATCGTGCAGCCCAAACCGTAAGGCCTAGAGACTTGAAACCTGGCCAGATGGTAGGGCCTCAGTGTGGGAAGAACCTATCAGAGAATGAGCCCGATTGGCCCATAGGTGGCGCTACAGCAACCAAAAGTACTAAATTGCTCATAACTCCTAGACCGTTTGACTTAGAATCAAACTTTTTGCACCACTGTGATCCTTGGCTCAAGGCGGTCAAAATGTACATCTCCAAAATCGATTTAGGCCAGAAAAATGTTCTGCTATGTCCAATTTTGTCCAAAACCTACTTTCGCGAACTAGTCCCTGGTTTTTCGCCCGATCGGAACCAGACCAGTCTAGGACAATTCTCTGGACTCTCTAGATCAATAATTATCGAAAAAAAGTTTAAATTTGCCCTTTGGTTCACTGTAACAGGGTCATTTAGAAAAGGGGGCTTGTCAAAATACACTCAAAAGCCTATAAATCATGCATAAAAACTCAGAACTTCACAAAAATTGATGAGCACATGTGTAGTAACATGGTGAAGAAGCATGCAAAGTTTCATGGAGATCGGACCATAGGTGGCGCTATAACGGCCAAAAAGGTCGCCTATTATTAGGTGTTCAAGCACGAAGTGCTGAAAACCTATTGTAATTGCTATTTAAAAAAAAAAAAAAAAAATCCCCTAAAACGCATCGTGCAGCCCAAACCGTAAGGCCTAGAGACTTGAAACCTGGCCAGATGGTAGGGCCTCAGTGTGGGAAGAACCTATCAGAGAATGAGCCCGATTGGCCCATAGGTGGCGCTACAGCAACCAAAAGTACTAAATTGCTCATAACTCCTAGACCGTTTGACTTAGAATCAAACTTTTTGCACCACTGTGATCCTTGGCTCAAGGCGGTCAAAATGTACATCTCCAAAATCGATTTAGGCCAGAAAAATGTTCTGCTATGTCCAATTTTGTCCAAAACCTACTTTCGCGAACTAGTCCCTGGTTTTTCGCCCGATCGGAACCAGACCAGTCTAGGACAATTCTCTGGACTCTCTAGATCAATAATTATCGAAAAAAAGTTTAAATTTGCCCTTTGGTTCACTGTAACAGGGTCATTTAGAAAAGGGGGCTTGTCAAAATACACTCAAAAGCCTATAAATCTGAAATAAAAACTCAGAACTTCACAAAAATTGGTGAGCATATGTGACATAACATCATTAACAAACATGGAACATTTTATGGAGATTGGACAATAGGTGGCGCTATAACTGTCAAAAAGCTTTGAAACCATGTATTTCCTATGGTAAATTGGCTGTTTTGGCTGTAATAAAACTTAATGTCTTAAATGCTTATGTGCCTAAAGGCTTTAAATGCTTGAACACCGCTAAATGCTGCTTGCAGCTTTAATTATTATTATTATTATTATTATTCTCCTGTAAAACGCATCGTGCAGCCCAAACCGTAAGTGCTGGAGACTTGAAACTTTGTCAGATGGTAGTACAAAAATCGAGGAGAGGTTATCAAATTATGAGCCTGATTGGCCCATAGGTGGCGCTATAGCAATCAATTGCGCGTAACGGCTCATATCTCCTAGACCGTAAGTCGTAGACTCAAGTGTCTTATATCATTGGAAAGCTAGAGACCTGACGTAAAAAACGTATATCTCCGATTTCATTTCCGCCATGATGGATTTTCCGCCATTTTGAATTTAGTCGAAAAACTACTTTTACGAACTAGTCCCTGGTTTTTTGCCCGATCGGAACCAAACCAGTACAGAAATGTTCTCTGGAGTCTGATTATCAATAATTATCGAAAAAAAGTTGAATTTTCGATTTCCGGTTGCTAGGGGGCGCAAAATAAACGTTGTGGGAGGAGTCTTTTTTTCTAAAATGGCTATAACTCCCGAAGTAAATGAGGTAGGTTCACCAAACTTGGTACACATGTGCATGAGTTCAATCTGAGGTCACAGTAAAAAAATCGCGACGATCGAACACTAGGTGGCGCTATAACATTAAAAAAACATAAAAGGGGGTGTGGCCACCTGACCGTTAGTCCGATTGACTTGAAATTTGGTATGCAGTGTCTTGGACCAAGGTCCCATGTATGTGTAAAAGGATATTGGCGTATCTCAAAAAACATGGCCGCCATCGGCCAATGAAGTTTGAGCCTCTCTGAGACGAGGTTAATGGAAGCCGATCGGAACGAAACTCGATGGGCATGTTCGACTCGTGGCCCAAGAGGTCTGTAAGAGTTTTGAAAGAAATCGGCCACTAGTTGGCGCTAACGAGTTTTATGGCTCTGTTATCACGTGGTGTTGCACACATCCCCACAAAATGCATATCATTAGATAGATCTCCTCATGCTGAACAACTTTGCCTCTAGAATTATTGCTGTCAATCAAATCGTTCATTAAATATTCACGAATATATTAAAAACCTACTTTTGCGAACTAGTCCCTGGTTTTTTGCCCGATCAAAACCAGACCAGTCTAGGACAATTCTCTGGACTCTCTAGATCAATAATTATTGAAAAAAAGTTGAACTTTTGCGTTTTGAGTGACTGTAAAAGGGTTATTTAGAATACGGGCGGGACAAAATACACTCAAAAGCCTATACATCCTAAAGGAAAACTCAAAACTTCACAAATATTGATGAGCATATGTGTCATAACATGGGGAAGAAGCATGCAAAGTTTCATGGAGATCGGACCATAGGTGACGCTATAACTGTTAAAAGCTTTAAATAGGGACACTTCAATATGTAGCCTTCACCTATTGTCCCTGAAAGCCTATATCTCTTCAATGAATGATCATATGAATAAGCACGACGATTTTCAGACAAATGTGACAAAATATGCTTCTATAAGTCAAGTCAAGTGAAATATATATAGCGCTTTTCACAATACAGATTGTATCAAAGCAGCTTCACAGTATCAATCAAAACAACTTAACAATGTTTGTTTATTACTGGAAAAAAAGACATCCACGTTTGGTAGAGCTGATCAATGGTATTAATGATTGGTTATTTAATTTGAATATCCCCAACTGAGCAAGCCAAAGGCAACAGTTAACAGTTAAAAAGGTGAAAATTACATGCATAATGGCTTATTAAGCCAATAAGTGGTATTATACTGCCCTCTGCTGTTTAAAATCGTCATTTTTGTCATGCTACTTTATTTAATATTATACTATAATGCTTATTTAGACTTTATAAAATCACTATTTTAACATTTACACTCACATTTTGTCAAAATTCATCTATTATTACTATTACTATTGAGAACTTGCTTATTGAGAATAACATTGAATAGTATCACACGTATTCTTAAAACGAAAGTAAAACCGTTAGGCCACGCCCCTTCAGTACAAATTCACTCATAACTCGAAAACGGAAAGTCACTGCACGCTCAAATTTTGATGGTAAGGTCCTCTCGGGGGTCTTGATCGAAATCTAGCATCGCGGGACTCGGTAGCACCCCCCCCGCGGATCGCTAATTTGTGAGAACCTCGATTTGGAACGGCTGTATCTCCCGATCTAGACCACCAAGAAACTTGTGGGAGAGCTTGTTGGAAAGGCCCCGTCCTCATCTAGTTTCGATTCGAGTGTGGCGCGATTTGGCCCATGCATTCCCGAGATATAAGCCCACAAAGATATACATTTCAACGGACACAAGTCCCTGCTCCAAAAACCCAGCAACACCGGGATGGTCTTGTTCAACAGGGCTCCTCTAACACTATCTAAGGTGTGAGTTTCAGATTTTTTCGCTTTCTCGTTCCCGAGATATAAGTAAAACAAATAAAAATCCTGTCATTCATTTCAACTGTATTGTAATACCGCTGTTGTCCACGAGAGGGAGCAACAGCATTAGACATTTTTAATCTTTTTAAGCAGTTTTCAGCATTGGCTTACAAACAAATGCTTAAAGCTATGTATTATGATGGAAATAATATTTATAATAAATCATATAATATGAAATAATGATTTATTATAAAGTTTAATATTATTACATCACAAAGAAATACATGAAATGCTTATAGACCACTAAAAGAGATTTTCACAATAGCATGACCTGAAAGTGTGTGTGTGCGCAAAGGCACCTGTGAAAACACTTTATTAATAAGTATAATGTCCAGCAGAGGGCAGTAGAAGACCACTTATTGGCTCACTTTCATTTTGACAGACTTGTTTTTCACCAGTTTTCTGCACTAAAGCAAACCAGTTTTTCTATGTTAACTATCATAAGACAATCATATTTTGACAGAGTTTATCACTTCATTTGTTCTGATGCTAGCAACATGGTAAATCATGGTAAATCACGGTAGAAACATTTAAAAATAATCAAAAGAAATAAGAATAATTAAAACAGTTTAGAATAAAGAAATTAAAATAATCAACAGAAATACGAATAATTAAAACAGTATAGAATAAAAAATTAAATAAAATACAGTACAAACAGTCGGACGAACAGTGGCACAGTGCTCATTCAGTAAATGCACAGCTAAACAGAAGTGTTTTGAGTCTGGATGTGAATGTGACTACTGTAGGAGCACATCTGATCTCTACTGTAGGAGCACATCTGATCTCTACTGTAGGAGCACATCTGATCTCTACTGTAGGAACACATCTGATCTCTACTGTAGGAACACATCTGATCTCTTCTGCAGGAGCACATCTGATCTCTACTGTAGGAACACATCTGATCTCTACTGTAGGAGCACATCTGATCTCTTCTGCAGGAGCACATCTGATCTCTACTGTAGGAGCACATCTGATCTCTACTGTAGGAACACATCTGATCTCTACTGTAGGAGCACATCTGATCTCTTCTGCAGGAGCACATCTGATCTCTACTGTAGGAGCACATCTGATCTCTACTGTAGGAACACATCTGATCTCTTCTGCAGGAGCACATCTGATCTCTACTGTAGGAACACATCTGATCTCTACTGTAGGAACACATCTGATCTCTTCTGCAGGAGCACATCTGATCTCTACTGTAGGAACACATCTGATCTCTTCTGCAGGAGCACATCTGATCTCTACTGTAGGAGCACATCTGATCTCTACTGTAGGAACACATCTGATCTCTACTGTAGGAGCACATCTGATCTCTTCTGCAGGAGCACATCTGATCTCTACTGTAGGAGCACATCTGATCTCTACTGTAGGAACACATCTGATCTCTTCTGCAGGAGCACATCTGATCTCTACTGTAGGAACACATCTGATCTCTACTGTAGGAGCACATCTGATCTCTACTGTAGGAACACATCTGATCTCTACTGTAGGAGCACATCTGATCTCTTCTGCAGGAGCACATCTGATCTCTTCTGCAGGAGCACATCTGATCTCTACTGTAGGAGCACATCTGATCTCTACTGTAGGAGCACATCTGATCTCTACTGTAGGAACACATCTGATCTCTACTGTAGGAGCACATCTGATCTCTTCTGGAAGCTGGTTCCAGCATGGCTGGCAAAGTAGCCTAAAGCAGACTCTCCTTGTTTAGAGTGAACCCTTGGTATTTCTAGCTGACGTGATCCTAATCATCTGAGTGATCTGTTGGGTTTATATTCAGTGAGCATATCTGCAATATTTTGAGGTCCTAGGCCATGGAATGATTTATATACCAGTAATAATACTTTAAAATCAATCCTAAATGTAACTGGGAGCCAGTGTAAAGACCTGAGGACTGGTGTAATGTGTTCATATGTTCTGGTTCTGCTCAGCGTTCTGTATGAGCTGCAACTGTCTGATGGTCTTTTTGGGAAGGCCAGTGAAGAGTCCATTAAAATAATCCACTGCTGGAGATGAAAGCATGCACAAGTTTATCTAAGTCTTGACTGGAAACAAAGCATCTATTTTTTGCAATATTTTCAGATGATAATATGCTGATTTGGTTATTGCTTTGACATGACTACTGAAACTAAGGTCTGATTCTAGAGACACACCAAGATTCCTGACTTGATTTTTAGCTGTTAGACCCCTAGAGTGAAGGTATGCATTCACCTTGAGAACTTCATCTTTGTTTCAAACGCAATGACTTCAATTTTGTCTTTATTTAACTGAAGAAAGTTTTGGCACATCCAATTGTTTACTTCATCAATGCATTGGCACAGGGAGTCAATGGGGCTGTAGTCGTTAGGCGATAGGGCTAAGTAGAGCTGTGTGTCATCTGCAGAGCTGTGGTTCTTTTTCATTATTTGGCTCATTGGGGGCATGTACAGGTTGAATAGATAAATCATGGTAACTATGATAAATCATGCTAGAATAATATTAAATCATACTAGAATGTGTTCAATTGTGGTAAACCATGCAAGAACAGGGTCAATCATGGTGAATCGTACTAGAACTTGGTATAAAACATTGTATATTCCATCTATGATGTCAATGGTTAAATGCTTGCTACATAAAACTTAATATATTTTGATGCATTTGAGCTTAACTGCCTTAACTGTCTTAACTGTCTTAAATGCTTGAACACCGCTAAATGCTGCTAGCAGCTTTAATTATTATTATTATTATTATTATTATTCTGCCGTAAAACGCATCGTGCAGCCCAAACCGTAAGTGCTGGAGCTCTGAAACTTTGTCAGATGGTAGTACAAAAATCGAGGAGAGGTTATCAAATTATGAGCCCGATTGGCCCATAGGTGGCGCTATAATGACCAAAAGTACTAAATTGGCCATAACTCCTAGACCGTTTGTCCTAGAGTCTCAATTTTAGCATCATTGTGATCCCTGGCTCCAGACGAACGAAATGGCTATCTCAGATTTCGATTTGGAGCAAAAAAAAAATTTATATGGCCACTTTTGTCCAAAACCTACTTTTGCGAACTAGTCCCTGTTTTTTTGCCCAATCGGAACCAAACTGGTGCACAACTGTTCTCTGGAGTCTGATGATCAATAATTATCGAGAAAAAGTTGAAATTGTGCATTTGCTTGGCTGTAACAGGGTCATTTAGGGAATGGTCTGTTTTAAAATGCAGTCAAAAGCCAATAAATCCTAAAGGGAAAGTCGGAACTTGACCAAAATTGATGAGCATATGTGTCAGGACATGCTGAGGAAGCATGCAAAGTTTCATGGAGATTGGACCAAAGGTGGCGCTATAATCATCAAAAAGGTTCCTTATTTTTAGGTGTTCAAGCACGAAGTGCTGAAAACCTATTGTATTTGTACTGATTTTTATTATTATTATTATTATTATTATTCTGCCGTAAAACGCATCGTGCAGCCCAAACCGTAAGTGCTGGAGCTCTGAAACTTTGTCAGATGGTAGTACAAAAATCGAGGAGAGGTTATCAAATTATGAGCCCGATTGGCCCATAGGTGGCGCTATAATGACCAAAAGTACTAAATTGGCCATAACTCCTAGACCGTTTGTCCTAGAGTCTCAATTTTAGCATCATTGTGATCCCTGGCTCCAGACGAACGAAATGGCTATCTCAGATTTCGATTTGGAGCAAAAAAAAAATTTATATGGCCACTTTTGTCCAAAACCTACTTTTGCGAACTAGTCCCTGTTTTTTTGCCCAATCGGAACCAAACTGGTGCACAACTGTTCTCTGGAGTCTGATGATCAATAATTATCGAGAAAAAGTTGAAATTGTGCATTTGCTTGGCTGTAACAGGGTCATTTAGGGAATGGTCTGTTTTAAAATGCAGTCAAAAGCCAATAAATCCTAAAGGGAAAGTCGGAACTTGACCAAAATTGATGAGCATATGTGTCAGGACATGCTGAGGAAGCATGCAAAGTTTCATGGAGATTGGACCAAAGGTGGCGCTATAATCATCAAAAAGGTTCCTTATTTTTAGGTGTTCAAGCACGAAGTGCTGAAAACCTATTGTATTTGTACTGATTTTTATTATTAGGTGTTCAAGCACGAAGTGCTGAAAACCTATTGTATTTGTACTGATTTTTATTATTATTATTCTCCGCTAAAACGCATCGTGCAGCCCAAACCGTAAGTGCTAGAGACTTGAAACTTTGCCAATAGGTAGTACAAAAATCGAGGAGAGGTTATCAAATTATGAGCCCGATTGGCCCATAGGTGGCGCTATAGCAACAAAAACGCGTAATGGCTCATAACTCCTAAACCGTAAGTCGTAGACTCAAGTGTCTTATATCATTGGAAAGCTGGAGGCCTGACTTAAAAAATGTATATCTCCGATTTCATTTCCGGTAGGAAAAATTTTCCGCCATTTTGATTTTTGTCGAAAAACTACTTTTGCGAACTAGTCCCTGGTTTTTCGCCCGATCGGAACCAAACCAGTGCAGAAATGTTCTCTGGAGTCTAAATATGCATTTTTATCGAAAAAAAGTTGAATTTTCAATTTCCGGTCGCTAGGGGGCGCAGATTGGTTGCTGTAGGAGGAGCCTATTTTTCTAAAATGGCTATAACTCGAGGAAAAAATTAGATAGGTTCACCAAACTCGGCACACATGTGTATGAGCTCAATTTGAGGTCACAGTAAAAAAATCGCGTCGATTGGCCACATGGTGGCGCTATAACATTGAAAAAACATGAAAATGGCTATGACCACCTGGCCGTTAGTCCGATTGACTTGAAATTTGGTATGCAGTGTCTTTGTCCAAGGTACCATGTATGTGTAAAAGGATATTGGCGTATCTCAAAAAACATGGCCGCCATCGACCAATGAAATTTGAGCACCTATGAGACAAGGTTAACGGTGGCCGATCGGAACGAAACTCGATGGGCATGTTCGACTCATGGCCCAAGAGGTCTGTAAGAGTTTTGAAAGAAATCGGCCACTAGTTGGCGCTAACGAGTTTTATGGCTCTGTAATCACGTGGTGTTGCACACATCACGTGGTGTTGCCCAATATATACACATCACTAGATAGATCTCCTCATGCTAAACAACTTTGCCTCTTGAACCATTGCTGTCAATCAAATCGTTCATTAAATATTCATGAATATGTTAAAAACCTACTTTTGCGAACTAGTCCCTGGTTTTTCGCCCGATCAAAACCAGACCAGTCTAGGACAATTCTCTGGACTCTCTAGATCAATAATTATCGAAAAAAAGTTGAACTTTTGCATTTGGGTGGCTGTAACAGGGTCATTTAGAAAAGGGGCGTGTCAAAATACACTCAAAAGCCTATAAATCCTAAAGGAAAAGTCAAAACATCACAAATATTGATGAGCATATGTGTCATAACATGGGGAAGAAGCATGCAAAGTTTCATGGAGATCGGACAATAGGTGGCGTTATAACTGTCAAAAAGCTTTAAAACCATAGAATTCCTATGGTAAAATGCCTGCATTGGCTGTATGGTCTTTTCCATCCGTCTTTTACATTATATGAAAAATAATCATATAATGTTAAAATCAATGTTCAAAACCAGTGCAGTACAATTCTCTGGACTCTCTAGATCAATAATTATCAGAAAAGGTATAACTTATTCATTTGGATAGCTATAAAAGGGACACTTCAATATGTAGCCTTCACCAAGTGTCCCTGAAAGCCTATATCTCTTCAATAATATATCATCTTAAAAACAGGTTAGAACATGTGACTCTGAATAAGCACGACGATTTTCAAACAAATTTAACAAAATATCCTTCTATAACAGTTAAAATGACATGCATAATGGCTTATTAAGCCAATAAGAGGTATTATACTGCCCTCTGCTGTTTAAAATCGTCATTTTTGTCATGCTACTTACTAATATTATACTATAATGCTTATTTAGACTTTATAAAATCACTATTTTAACATTTACACTCACATTTTGTCAAAATTCATCTATTGGAGATCTACTATTGAGAACTTGCTTATTGAGAATAGTATTACATTCAAATCCACATCGACTTTTTAAAACGAAAGTAAAACCGTTAGGCCACGCCCCTTCAGTACAAATTCACTCATAACTCGAAAACGGAAAGTCACTGCACGCTCAAATTTTGATGGTAAGGTCCTCTCGGGGGTCTTGATTGAAATCTAGCGTCGCGGGACTCGGGAGCACCCCCCCCGCGGATCGCTAATTTGTGAGAACCACGATTTGGAACGGCTGTATCTCCCGATCTAGACCACCTAGAAACTTGTGGGAGAGCTTGTTGGAAAGGCCCCGTCCTCATCTAGTTTCGATATGAGTATGGCGGGATTTGGCCCATGCATTCCCGAGATATAAGCCCACAAAGATATACATTTCAACGGACACAAGTCCCTGCTCCAAAAACCCAGCAACACCGGGATGGTCTTGTTCAACAGGTCTCCTCTAACACTATCTAAGGTCTGAGTTTCAGATTTTTTCGCTTTCTCGTTCCCGAGATATAAGTAAAACAAATAAAAAAAATCCTGTCATTCATTTCAACTGTATTGTAATACCGCTGTTGTCCACGAGAGGGAGCAACAGCATTAGACATTTTTTATCTTTTTAAGCAGTTTTCAGCATTGGCTAACAAACAAATGCTTAAAGCTATTTATTATGATGGAAATAATATTTATAATAAATAATATAATAATAAATAAGGATTTATTATAAAGTTTAATATTATTACATCACAAAGAAATACGTGAAATGCTTATAGACCACTAAAAGAGATTTTCACAATAGCATGACCTGAAAGTGTGTGTGTGTGTGTGTGTGTGCAAAGGCACCTGTGAAAACACTTTATTAATAAGTATAATGTCCAGCAGAGGGCAGTAGAAGACCACTTATTGGCTCACTTTCATTTTGACAGACTTGTTTTTCACCAGTTTTCTGCACTAAAGCAAACCAGTTTTTCTATGTTAACTATTATAAGACAATCATATTTTGACAGAGTTTATCACTTCATTTGTTCTGATGCTAGCAACATGGTAAATCATGGTAAATCACGGTAGAAACATTTAAAAATAATCAAAAGAAATAAGAATAATTAAAACAGTTTAGAATAAAGAAATTAAAATAATCAACAGAAATACGAATAATTAAAACAGTATAGAATAAAAAATTAAATAAAATACAGTACAAACAGTCGGACGAACAGTGGCACAGTGATCATTCAGTAAATGCACAGCTAAACAGAAGTGTTTTGAGTCTGGATGTGAATGTGACTACTGTAGGAGCACATCTGATCTCTTCTGGAGGAGCACATCTGATCTCTACTGTAGGAACACATCTGATCTCTACTGGAGGAGCACATCTGATCTCTACTGTAGGAGCACGAGCACATCTGATCTCTACTGTAGGAGCACATCTGATCTCTTCTGGAGGAGCACATCTGATCTCTACTGTAGGAGCACATCTGATCTCTTCTGCAGGAGCACATCTGATCTCTTCTGGAGGAGCACATCTGATCTCTACTGTAGGAGCACATCTGATCTCTACTGAGCACATCTGATCTCTTCTGGAAGCTGGTTCCAGCATGGCTGGCAAAGTAGCCTAAAGCAGACTCTCCTTGTTTAGAGTGAACCCTTGGTATTTCTAGCTGACGTGATCCTAATCATCTGAGTGATCTGTTGGGTTTATATTCAGTGAGCATATCTGCAATATTTTGAGGTCCTAGGCCATTGAATGATTTATATACCAGTAATAATACTTTAAAATCAATCCTAAATGTAACTGGGAGCCAGTGTAAAGACCTGAGGACTGGTGTGATGTGTTCATATGTTCTGGTTCTGCTCAGCGTTCTGTATGAGCTGCAACTGTCTGATGGTCTTTTTGGGAAGGCCAGTGAAGTGTCCATTACAATAATCCACTGCTGGAGATGAAAGCATGCACAAGTTTATCTAAGTCTTGACTGGAAACAAAGCATCTATTTTTTGCAATATTTTCAGATGATAATATGCTGATTTGGTTATTGCTTTGACATGACTACTGAAACTAAGGTCTGATTCTAGAGACACACCAAGATTCCTGACTTGATTTTTAGCTGTTAGACCCCTAGAGTGAAGGTATGCATTCACATTGAGAACTTCATCTTTGTTTCAAACGCAATGACTTCAATTTTGTCTTTGTTTAACTGAAGAAAGTTTTGGCACATCCAATTGTTTACTTCATCAATGCATTGGCACAGGGAGTCAATGGGGCTGTAGTCGTTAGGCGATAGGGCTAAGTAGAGCTGTGTGTCATCTGCAGAGCTGTGGTTCTTTTTCATTATTTGGCTCATTGGGGGCATGTACAGGTTGAATAGATAAATCATGGTAACTATGATCAATCATGCTAGAATAATATTAAATCATACTAGAATGTGTTCAATTGTGGTAAACCATGGAAGAACAGGGTCAATCGTGGTGAATCGTACTAGAACTTGGTATAAAACATTGTATATTCCATCTATGATGTCAATGGTTAAATGCTTGCTACATAAAACTTAATATATTTTGATGCATTTGAGCTTAACTGCCTTAACTGTCTTAACTGTCTTAAATGCTTGAACACCGCTAAATGCTGCTAGCAGCTTTAATTATTATTATTATTATTATTCTGCCGTAAAACGCATCGTGCAGCCCAAACCGTAAGTGCTGGAGCTCTGAAACTTTGTCAGATGGTAGTACAAAAATCGAGGAGAGGTTATCAAATTATGAGCCCGATTGGCCCATAGGTGGCGCTATAATGACCAAAAGTACTAAATTGGCCATAACTCCTAGACCGTTTGTCCTAGAGTCTCAATTTTAGCATCATTGTGATCCCTGGCTCCAGACGAACGAAATGGCTATCTCAGATTTCGATTTGGAGCAAAAAAAAAATTTATATGGCCACTTTTGTCCAAAACCTACTTTTGCGAACTAGTCCCTGTTTTTTTGCCCAATCGGAACCAAACTGGTGCACAACTGTTCTCTGGAGTCTGATGATCAATAATTATCGAGAAAAAGTTGAAATTGTGCATTTGCTTGGCTGTAACAGGGTCATTTAGGGAATGGTCTGTTTTAAAATGCAGTCAAAAGCCAATAAATCCTAAAGGGAAAGTCGGAACTTGACCAAAATTGATGAGCATATGTGTCAGGACATGCTGAGGAAGCATGCAAAGTTTCATGGAGATTGGACCAAAGGTGGCGCTATAATCATCAAAAAGGTTCCTTATTTTTAGGTGTTCAAGCACGAAGTGCTGAAAACCTATTGTATTTGTACTGATTTTTATTATTATTATTATTATTATTATTCTGCCGTAAAACGCATCGTGCAGCCCAAACCGTAAGTGCTGGAGCTCTGAAACTTTGTCAGATGGTAGTACAAAAATCGAGGAGAGGTTATCAAATTATGAGCCCGATTGGCCCATAGGTGGCGCTATAATGACCAAAAGTACTAAATTGGCCATAACTCCTAGACCGTTTGTCCTAGAGTCTCAATTTTAGCATCATTGTGATCCCTGGCTCCAGACGAACGAAATGGCTATCTCAGATTTCGATTTGGAGCAAAAAAAAATTTATATGGCCACTTTTGTCCAAAACCTACTTTTGCGAACTAGTCCCTGTTTTTTTGCCCAATCGGAACCAAACTGGTGCACAACTGTTCTCTGGAGTCTGATGATCAATAATTATCGAGAAAAAGTTGAAATTGTGCATTTGCTTGGCTGTAACAGGGTCATTTAGGGAATGGTCTGTTTTAAAATGCAGTCAAAAGCCAATAAATCCTAAAGGGAAAGTCGGAACTTGACCAAAATTGATGAGCATATGTGTCAGGACATGCTGAGGAAGCATGCAAAGTTTCATGGAGATTGGACCAAAGGTGGCGCTATAATCATCAAAAAGGTTCCTTATTTTTAGGTGTTCAAGCACGAAGTGCTGAAAACCTATTGTATTTGTACTGATTTTTATTATTAGGTGTTCAAGCACGAAGTGCTGAAAACCTATTGTATTTGTACTGATTTTTATTATTATTATTATTATTATTTTTCTTCTGCCGTAAAACGCATCGTGCAGCCCAAACCGTAAGTGCTAGAGACTTGAAACTTTGTCAGATGGTAGTACAAAAATCGAGGAGAGGTTATCAAATTATGAGCCCGATTGGCCCATAGGTGGCGCTATAGCAATCAATTGCGCGTAACTGCTCATAACTCCTAGACCGTAAGCCGTAGACTCAAGTGTCTTATATCATTGGAAAGCTGGGGGCGTGACGTAAAAAACGTATATCTCCGATTTCATTTCCGCCATGATGGATTTTCCGCCATTTTGAATTTAGTCGAAAAACTACTTTTGCGAACTAGTCCCTGGTTTTTCGCCCGATCGGAACCAAACCAGTGCAGAAATGTTCTCTGGAGTCTGAATATCAATAATTATCGAAAAAAAGTTGAAATTTCGATTTCCGGTCGCTAGGGGGCGCAAAATGAACGTTGTGGGAGGAGCCTATTTTTCTAAAATGGCTATAACTCCAAAAGTAAATGAGGTAGGTTCACCAAACTTGGTACACATGTGCATGAGTTCAGTCTGAGGTCACAGTAAAAAAATCGCGACGATCGGACACTAGGTGGCGCTATAACATTAAAAAAACATAAAAGGGGGTGTGGCCACCTGACCGTTAGTCCGATTGACTTGAAATTTGGTATGCAGTGTCTTGGACCAAGGTACCATGTATGTGTAAAAGGATATTGGCGTATCTCAAAAAACATGGCCGCCATCGGCCAATGAAGTTTGAGCCCCTCTGAGACGAGGTTAACGGAGGCCGATCGGAACGAAACTCGATGGGCATGTTCGACTCATGGCCCAAGAGGTCTGTAAGAGTTTTGAAAGAAATCGGCCACTAGTTGGCGCTAACGAGTTTTATGGCTCTTTAATCACGTGGTGTTGCACACATCCCCACAAAATGCATATCATTTGATAGATCTCCTCATGATGAACAACTTTGCCTCTAGAACCATTGCTGCCAATCAAATCGTTCATTAAATATTCACGAATATGTTAAAAACCTACTTTTGCGAACTAGTCCCTGGTTTTTTGCCCGATCAAAACCAGACCAGTCTAGGACAATTCTCTGGACTCTCTAGATCAATAATTATCGAAAAAAAGTTGAACTTTTGCATTTTGAGTGACTGTAAAAGGGTTATTTAGAATAGGGGCGGGACAAAATACACTCAAAAGCCTTTAAATCATACACAAAAACTCAAAACTTCACAAAAATTGCTGAGTATATGTGCCATGCCATGGGGAAGAAGCTTACAAAGTTTCATGAAGATCGGACAATAGGTGGCGCTAAAACTGTCAAAAAGCTTTAAAACCATAGATTTTCTATGGTAAAATGCCTGCATTGGCTGTAAATGGTCTTTTCCATCTATGATCATATTAATATTTATATCATAATGTTCAAAACCAGTGCAGTACAATTCTCTGGACTCTCTAGATCAATAATTATCAGAAAAGATATAACTTATTCATTTAGATGGCTATAATAGTAACACTTCAATACTGAAAGCCCTGAAAGCCTATATCTCTTCAATGAATGCTCATATCTTCTTAAAAACAAGTTAAAACATGTGAAACTAAATAAGCACGACAATTTTCAGACAGATCGGACAAAATATGCCTCTATAACAGTTAAAAAGGTGAAAATGATATGAACATAATGGCATATTAAGCCAATAAGTGGTATTATACTGCCCCCTGCTGTTTAAAATAGTCATTTTGTCATTCTACTAACTAAAAGTATACTATAATTCTTATTTAGACTTTATAAAATCACTATTTTAACATTTACACTGACATTTAGTGAAAATACCTCTATTAAAGTATTACTACTGAGTCTGACTCTGAGTCTTATTATGTGAAATGCTTATGACCATTAAAGTATATTTTCATAATGACACATCCCAATAGCATTGAAAACAACTACAACATTTGTCTTTGTGTGTGTGTGTGTGTGTGTGTGTGTTTGTGTGTGTGTGAAGCATATAAGTTAAATATGAGTGCAAAACCACCTGTGAAAACACTTTATCAATAAGTATAATGTCCAGCAGAGGGCAGTAGAAGACCACTTATTGGCTCACTTTCATTTTGACAGACTTGTTTTTCACCAGTATTCTGCACTAAAGCAAACCAATTTTTCCATGTTAACTATAAGACAATCATATTTTGTAAATTTAACACGTCATTGCTATTGACACTTCACATCAATGCTAGCAATGTGGTAAATCATGGTAACTCATAGTAAATAATACTATTACATGGTGTATCATGGTAAATCATAGTAAATAATTCTCTTACATGGTGTATCTTGGTAAATCATGGTACAATCCTGGTAAATCATTCTAGAATGTGGTTTATCATGGTAAATCATCCTATAACATGGTAAACCAAGGTAAATTAAGAAAAATCATGGTAAACTATGGTAAATCATGCTAGAATCATGTTAAATGATACTAGAATGTGTTGAATTGTGCAAAACCATGCTACAACAGGGTAAATCATAGTGAATCATACTAGAACTTGGTATATCATGGTAAACTATGGTAAATCTTACTGGAACATGGTAAATCATGAAATATCACAATATAATGTGGTATATCATAGTAAATCATGCTAAAACAATGCTTGCTACATAAGCCTTAATGTCTTTTGATGCTTTTGAGCTTAACTGCCTTAACTGCCTTAACTGCTTGAACACCGCTAAATGCTGCTAGCAGCTTTAATTAGGTGTTCAAGCACGAAGTGCTGAAAACCTATTGTATTTGTACTGATTTTTATTATTATTATTATTATTATTATTATTATTATTATTATTATTATTCTTCTGCCGTAAAACGCATCGTGCAGCCCAAACCGTAAGGGCTGGAGACTTGAAACTTTGTCAGATGGTAGTATAAAAATCGAGGAGAGGTTATCAAATTATGAGCCCGATTGGCCCATAGGTGGCGCTATAGCGATCAATTGCGCGTAACTGCTCATAACTCCTAGACCGTAAGGCGTAGACTCAAGTGTCTTATATCATTGGAAAGCTGGGGGCCTGACGTAAAAAACGTATATCTCCGATTTCATTTCCGCCATGATGGATTTTCCGCCATTTTGAATTTTGTCGAAAAACTACTTTTGCGAACTAGTCCCTGGTTTTTCGCCCGATCGGAACCAAACCAGTGCAGAAATGTTCTCTGGAGTCTGAATATCAATAATTATCGAAAAAAAGTTGAAAGTTCGATTTCCGGTCGCTAGGGGGTGCAAAATGAACGTTGTGGGAGGAGCCTATTTTTCTAAAATGGCTATAACTCCAAAAGTAAATGAGGTAGGTTCACCAAACTTGGTACACATGTGCAAGAGTTCAGTCTGAGGTCACAGTAAAAAAATCGCGACGATCGGACACTAGGTGGCGCTATAACATTAAAAAAACATAAAAGGGGGTGTGGCCACCTGACCGTTAGTCCGATTGACTTGAAATTTGGTATGCAGTGTCTTGGTCCAAGGTACCATGTATGTGTAAAAGGATATTGGCGTATCTCAAAAAACATGGCCGCCATCGGCCAATGAATTTAAGCACCTATGAAACAAGGTTAACGGAGGCCGATCGGAACGAAACTCGATGGACATGTTCGACTCGTGGCCCAAGAGGTCTGTAAGAGTTTTGAAAGAAATCGGCCACTAGTTGGCGCTAACGAGTTTTACGGCTCTGTAATCACGTGGTGTTGCACACATCCACACAAAATGCATATCATTTGATAGATCTCCTCATGCTGAACAACTTTGCCTCTAGAACCATTGCTGTCAATTAAATCGTTCATTAAATATGCACGAATATGTTAAAAACCTACTTTTGCGAACTAGTCCCTGGTTTTTTGCCCGATCAAAATCAGACCAGTCTAGGACAATTCTCTGGACTCTCTAGATCAATAATTATCGAAAAAAAGTTGAATTTTTGCATTTGGCTGGCTGTAACAGGGTCATTTAGACAAGGGGGGTGTCAAAATACACTCAAAAGCCTATACATCCTAAAGGAAAACTCAGAACTTCACAAATATTGATGAGCATATGTGTCATAACATGGGGAAGAAGCATGCAAAGTTTCATGGAGATCGGACCATAGCTGGCGCTATAACTGTTAAAAAGCTTTAAAACCATGCATTTCCAATGGTAAATTGCCTGTATTGGCTGTGTGTGCTCTTTTTTTTTTTCCATCTATGAGCATATGTTAAAATCAATGTTCAAACCAGTGCAGTACAATTCTCTGGACTCTCTAGATCAATAATTATCAGAAAAGGTATAACTTATTAATTTGCATGGCTATAATAGTGACATTTCAATACGTAGCCTTGAACAGGTGTCCCTGAAAGCTGCATATTAAGCCAATAAGTGGTATTATACTGACCCCTGCTGTTTAAAATAGACATTTTGTCATGCTACTTACTAATATTATACTATAATGCTTATTTAGACTTTATAAAATCACTATTTTAACATTTACACTCACATTTTGTCAAAATTCATCTATTGGAGATCTACTATTGAGAACTTGCTTATTTGAGAATAGTATTACATTCAAATCCACATCGACTTTTTAAAACGAAAGTAAAACAGTTAGGCCACGCCCCTTCAGTACAAATTCACTCATAACTCGAAAACGGAAAGTCACTGCATGCTCAAATTTTGATGGTAAGGTCCTCTCGGGGGTCTTGATTGAAATCTAGCGTCGCGGGACTCGGGAGCACCCCCCCGCGGATCGCTAATTTGTGAGAACCACGATTTGGAACGGCTGTATCTCCCGATCTAGACCACGTAGATCCTTGTGCGATAGCTTGTTGGAAAGGGCCCGTCCTCATCTAGCTTCGATTCGAGTATGGTGCGATTTGGCCCATGCATTCCCGAGATATAAGCCCACAAAGATATACATTTCAACGGACACAAGTCCCTGCTCCAAAAACCCAGCAACACCGGGATGGTCTTGTTCAACAGGGCTCCTCTAACACTATCTAAGGTCTGAGTTTCAGATTTTTTCGCTTTCTCGTTCCCGAGATATAAGTAAAACAAATAAAAAAATCCTGTCATTCATTTCAACTGTATTGTAATACCGCTGTTGTCCACGAGAGGGAGCAACAGCATTAGACATTTTTAATCTTTTTAAGCAGTTTTCAGCATTGGCTAACAAACAAATGCTTAAAGCTATGTATTATGATGGAAATAATATTTATAATAAATCATATAATATGAAATAATGATTTATTATAAAGTTTAATATAATTACATCACAAAGAAATACGTGAAATGCTTATAGACCACTAAAAGAGATTTTCACAATAGCATGACCTGAAAGTGTGTGTGTGTGTGTGTGTGCAAAGGCACCTGTGAAAACACTTTATTAATAAGTATAATGTCCAGCAGAGGGCAGTAGAAGACCACTTATTGGCTCACTTTCATTTTGACAGACTTGTTTTTCACCAGTTTTCTGCACTAAAGCAAACCAGTTTTTCTATGTTAACTATTATAAGACAATCATATTTTGACAGAGTTTATCACTTCATTTGTTCTGATGCTAGCAACATGGTAAATCATGGTAAATCACGGTAGAAACATTTAAAAATAATCAAAAGAAATAAGAATAATTAAAACAGTTTAGAATAAAGAAATTAAAATAATCAACAGAAATACAAATAATTAAAACAGTATAGAATAAAAAATTCAATAAAATACAGAACAAACAGTCGGACGAACAGTGAAACAGTGATCATTCAGTAAATGCACAGCTAAACAGAAGTGTTTTGAGTCTGGATGTGAATGTGACTACTGTAGGAGCACATCTGATCTCTACTGGAGGAGCACATCTGATCTCTACTGTAGGAGCACATCTGATCTCTACTGTAGGAGCACATCTGATCTCTACTGGAGGAGCACATCTGATCTCTTCTGGAGGAGCACATCTGATCTCTACTGTAGGAGCACATCTGATCTCTACTGTAGGAGCACATCTGATCTCTACTGTAGGAGCACATCTGATCTCTACTGTAGGAGCACATCTGATCTCTACTGTAGGAGCACATCTGATCTCTTCTGGAGTAGCACATCTGATCTCTTTTGGAAGCTGGTTCCAGCATGGCTGGCAAAGTAGTCTAAAGCAGACTCTCCTTGTTTAGAGTGAACCCTTGGTATTTCTAGCTGACGTGATCCTAATCATCTGAGTGATCTGTTGGGTTTATATTCAGTGAGCATATCTGCAATATTTTGAGGTCCTAGGCCATTGAATGATTTATATACCAGTAATAATACTTTAAAATCAATCCTAAATGTAACTGGGAGCCAGTGTAAAGACCTGATGACTGGTGTGATGTGTTCATATGTTCTGGTTCTGCTCAGCGTTCTGTATGAGCTGCAACTGTCTGATGGTCTTTTTGGGAAGGCCAGTGAAGAGTCCATTACAATAATCCACTGCTGGAGATGAAAGCATGCACAAGTTTATCTAAGTCTTGACTGGAAACAAAGCATCTATTTTTTGCAATATTTTCAGATGATAATATGCTGATTTGGTTATTGCTTTGACATGACTACTGAAGCTAAGGTCTGATTCTAGAGACACACTGAGATTCCTGACTTGATTTTTAGCTGTTAGACCCCTACAGTGAAGGTATGCATTCACCTTGAGAACTTCATCTTTGTTTCAAACGCAATGACTTCAATTTTGTCTTTATTTAACTGAAGAAAGTTTTGGCACATCCAATTGTTTACTTCATCAATGCATTGGCACAGGGAGTCAATGGGGCTGTAGTCGTTAGGCGATAGGGCTAAGTAGAGCTGTGTGTCGTCTGCATAGCTGTGGTTCTTTTTCATTATTTGGCTCATTGGGGGCATGTACAGGTTGAATAGATAAATCATGGTAACTATGATAAATCATGCTAGAATAATATTAAATCATACTAGAATGTGTTCAATTGTGGTAAACCATGCAAGAACAGGGTCAATCATGGTGAATCGTACTAGAACTTGGTATAAAACATTGTATATTCCATCTATGATGTCAATGGTTAAATGCTTGCTACATAAAACTTAATATATTTTGATGCATTTGAGCTTAACTGCCTTAACTGTCTTAACTGTCTTAAATGCTTGAACACCGCTAAATGCTGCTAGCAGCTTTAATTATTATTATTATTATTATTATTCTCCTGTAAAACGCATCGTGCAGCCCAAACCGTAAGTGCTGGAGCGTTGAAACTTTGTCAGATGGTAGTACAAAAATCGAGGAGAGGTTATCAAATTATGAGCCCGATTGGCCCATAGGTGGCGCTATAGCAATCAATTGCGCGTAACTGCTCATAACTCCTAGACCGTAAGTCGTAGACTCAAGTGTCTTATATCATTGGAAAGCTGGGGACCTGACGTAAAAAACGTATATCTCCGATTTCATTTCCGCCATGATGGATTTTCCGCCATTTTGAATTTAGTCGAAAAACTACTTTTGCGAACTAGTCCCTGGTTTTTCACCCGATTGGAACCAAACCAGTGCAGAAATGTTCTCTGGAGTCTGAATATCAATAATTATCGAAAAAAAGTTGAAATTTCGATTTCCGGTCGCTAGGGGGCGCAAAATGAACGTTGTGGGAGGAGCCTATTTTTCTAAAATGGCTATAACTCCAAAAGTAAATGAGGTAGGTTCACCAAACTTGGTACACATGTGCATGAGTTCAGTCTGAGGTCACAGTAAAAAAATCGCGACGATCGGACACTAGGTGGCGCTATAACATTAAAAAAACATAAAAGGGGGTGTGGCCACCTGACCGTTAGTCCGATTGACTTGAAATTTGGTATGCAGTGTCTTGGACCAAGGTACCATGTATGTGTAAAAGGATATTGGCGTATCTCAAAAAACATGGCCGCCATCGGCCAATGAAGTTTGAGCCCCTCTGAGACGAGGTTAACGGAGGCCGATCGGAACGAAACTCGATGGGCATGTTCGACTCATGACCCAAGAGGTCTGTAAGAGTTTTGAAAGAAATCGGCCACTAGTTGGCGCTAACGAGTTTTATGGCTCTTTAATCACGTGGTGTTGCACACATCCCCACAAAATGCATATCATTTGATAGATCTCCTCATGCTGAACAACTTTGCCTCTAGAACCATTGCTGCCAATCAAATCGTTCATTAAATATTCACGAATATGTTAAAAACCTACTTTTGCGAACTAGTCCCTGGTTTTTTGCCCAATCAAAACCAGACCAGTCTAGGACAATTCTCTGGACTCTCTAGATCAATAATTATCGAAAAAAAGTTGAACTTTTGCATTTTGAGTGACTGTAAAAGGATTATTTAGAATAGGGGCGGGACAAAATACACTCAAAAGCCTATAAATCATACATAAAAACTCAAAACTTCACAAAAATTGCTGAGTATATGTGCCATGCCATGGGGAAGAAGCTTACAAAGTTTCATGGAGATCGGACAATAGGTGGCGCTATAACTGTCAAAAAGCTTTAAAACCATAGATTTTCTATGGTAAAATGCCTGCATTGGCTGTAAATGGTCTTTTCCATCTATGATCATATTAATATTTATATCATAATGTTCAAAACCAGTGCAGTACAATTCTCTGGACTCTCTAGATCAATAATTATCAGAAAAGATATAACTTATTTATTTAGATGGCTATAATAGTGACACTTCAATACGTAGCCTTGACCAGGTGTCCCTGAAAGCCTATATCTCTTCAATGAATGCTCATATCTTCTTAAAAACAAGTTAAAACACGTGAAACTAAATAAGCACGACAATTTTCAGACAGATCGGACAAAATATGCCTCTATAACAGTTAAAAAGGTGAAAATGATATGAACATAATGGCATATTAAGCCAATAAGTGGTATTATACTGCCCCCTGCTGTTTAAAATAGTCATTTTGTCATTCTACTAACTAAAAGTATACTATAATTCTTATTTAGACTTTATAAAATCACTATTTTAACATTTACACTGACATTTTGTGAAAATACCTCTATTAAAGTATTACTACTGAGTCTGACTCTGAGTCTTATTATGTGAAATGCTTATGACCATTAAAGTATATTTTCATAATGACACATCCCAATAGCATTGAAAACAACTACAACATTTGTCTTTGTGTGTGTGTGTGTGTGTGTGTGTGTTTGTGAGTGTGTGAAGCATACAAGTTAAATATGAGTGCAAAACCACCTGTGAAAACACTTTATCAATAAGTATAATGTCCAGCAGAGGGCAGTAGAAGACCACTTATTGGCTCACTTTCATTTTGACAGACTTGTTTTTCACCAGTATTCTGCACTAAAGCAAACCAATTTTTCCATGTTAACTATAAGACAATCATATTTTGTAAATTTAACACGTCATTGCTATTGACACTTCACATCAATGCTAGCAATGTGGTAAATCATGGTGTATCATGGTAAATCATAGTAAATAATTCTCTTACATGGTGTATCATGGTAAATCATGGTACAATCCTGGTAAATCATTCTAGAATGTGGTTTATCATGGTAAATCATCCTATAACATGGTAAACCAAGGTAAATTAAGAGAAATCATGGTAAACTATGGTAAATCATGCTAGAATCATGTTAAATGATACTAGAATGTGTTGAATTGTGCAAAACCATGCTACAACAGGGTAAATCATGGTGAATCATACTAGAACTTGGTATATCATGGTAAACTATGGTAAATCTTACTAGAACATGGTAAATCATGAAATATCACAATAAAATGTGGTATATCATAGTAAATCATGCTAAAACAATGCTTGCTACATAAGCCTTAATGTCTTTTGATGCTTTTGAGCTTAACTGCCTTAACTGCCTTAACTGCTTGAACACCGCTAAATGCTGCTAGCAGCTTTAATTATTATTAGGTGTTCAAGCACGAAGTGCTGAAAACCTATTGTAATTGCTATTTGGAAAAAAAAAAAAATCCCCTAAAACGCATCGTGCAGCCCAAACCGTAAGGCCTAGAGACTTGAAACCTGGCCAGATGGTAGGGCCTCAGTGTGGGAAGAACCTATCAGAGAATGAGCCCGATTGGCCCATAGGTGGCGCTACAGCAACCAAAAGTACTAAATTGCTCATAACTCCTAGACCGTTTGACTTAGAATCAAACTTTTTGCACCACTGTGATCCTTGGCTCAAGGCGGTCAAAATGTACATCTCCAAAATCGATTTAGGCCAGAAAAATGTTCTGCTATGTCCAATTTTGTCCAAAACCTACTTTCGCGAACTAGTCCCTGGTTTTTCGCCCGATCGGAACCAGACCAGTCTAGGACAATTCTCTGGACTCTCTAGATCAATAATTATCGAAAAAAAGTTTAAATTTGCCCTTTGGTTCACTGTAACAGGGTCATTTAGAAAAGGGGGCGTGTCAAAATACACTCAAAAGCCTATAAATCATGCATAAAAACTCAGAACTTCACAAAAATTGATGAGCACATGTGTAGTAACATGGTGAAGAAGCATGCAAAGTTTCATGGAGATCGGACCATAGGTGGCGCTATAACGGCCAAAAAGGTCGCCTATTATTAGGTGTTCAAGCACGAAGTGCTGAAAACCTATTGTAATTGCTATTTGGAAAAAAAAAAAAATCCCCTAAAACGCATCGTGCAGCCCAAACCGTAAGGCCTAGAGACTTGAAACCTGGCCAGATGGTAGGGCCTCAGTGTGGGAAGAACCTATCAGAGAATGAGCCCGATTGGCCCATAGGTGGCGCTACAGCAACCAAAAGTACTAAATTGCTCATAACTCCTAGACCGTTTGACTTAGAATCAAACTTTTTGCACCACTGTGATCCTTGGCTCAAGGCGGTCAAAATGTACATCTCCAAAATCGATTTAGGCCAGAAAAATGTTCTGCTATGTCCAATTTTGTCCAAAACCTACTTTCGCGAACTAGTCCCTGGTTTTTCGCCCGATCGGAACCAGACCAGTCTAGGACAATTCTCTGGACTCTCTAGATCAATAATTATCGAAAAAAAGTTTAAATTTGCCCTTTGGTTCACTGTAACAGGGTCATTTAGAAAAGGGGGCGTGTCAAAATACACTCAAAAGCCTATAAATCATGCATAAAAACTCAGAACTTCACAAAAATTGATGAGCACATGTGTAGTAACATGGTGAAGAAGCATGCAAAGTTTCATGGAGATCGGACCATAGGTGGCGCTATAACGGCCAAAAAGGTCGCCTATTATTAGGTGTTCAAGCACGAAGTGCTGAAAACCTATTGTAATTGCTATTTGGAAAAAAAAAAAAATCCCCTAAAACGCATCGTGCAGCCCAAACCGTAAGGCCTAGAGACTTGAAACCTGGCCAGATGGTAGGGCCTCAGTGTGGGAAGAACCTATCAGAGAATGAGCCCGATTGGCCCATAGGTGGCGCTACAGCAACCAAAAGTACTAAATTGCTCATAACTCCTAGACCGTTTGACTTAGAATCAAACTTTTTGCACCACTGTGATCCTTGGCTCAAGGCGGTCAAAATGTACATCTCCAAAATCGATTTAGGCCAGAAAAATGTTCTGCTATGTCCAATTTTGTCCAAAACCTACTTTCGCGAACTAGTCCCTGGTTTTTCGCCCGATCGGAACCAGACCAGTCTAGGACAATTCTCTGGACTCTCTAGATCAATAATTATCGAAAAAAAGTTTAAATTTGCCCTTTGGTTCACTGTAACAGGGTCATTTAGAAAAGGGGGCGTGTCAAAATACACTCAAAAGCCTATAAATCATGCATAAAAACTCAGAACTTCACAAAAATTGATGAGCACATGTGTAGTAACATGGTGAAGAAGCATGCAAAGTTTCATGGAGATCGGACCATAGGTGGCGCTATAACGGCCAAAAAGGTCGCCTATTATTAGGTGTTCAAGCACGAAGTGCTGAAAACCTATTGTAATTGCTATTTGGAAAAAAAAAAAAATCCCCTAAAACGCATCGTGCAGCCCAAACCGTAAGGCCTAGAGACTTGAAACCTGGCCAGATGGTAGGGCCTCAGTGTGGGAAGAACCTATCAGAGAATGAGCCCGATTGGCCCATAGGTGGCGCTACAGCAACCAAAAGTACTAAATTGCTCATAACTCCTAGACCGTTTGACTTAGAATCAAACTTTTTGCACCACTGTGATCCTTGGCTCAAGGCGGTCAAAATGTACATCTCCAAAATCGATTTAGGCCAGAAAAATGTTCTGCTATGTCCAATTTTGTCCAAAACCTACTTTCGCGAACTAGTCCCTGGTTTTTCGCCCGATCGGAACCAGACCAGTCTAGGACAATTCTCTGGACTCTCTAGATCAATAATTATCGAAAAAAAGTTTAAATTTGCCCTTTGGTTCACTGTAACAGGGTCATTTAGAAAAGGGGGCGTGTCAAAATACACTCAAAAGCCTATAAATCATGCATAAAAACTCAGAACTTCACAAAAATTGATGAGCACATGTGTAGTAACATGGTGAAGAAGCATGCAAAGTTTCATGGAGATCGGACCATAGGTGGCGCTATAACGGCCAAAAAGGTCGCCTATTATTAGGTGTTCAAGCACGAAGTGCTGAAAACCTATTGTAATTGCTATTTGGAAAAAAAAAAAAATCCCCTAAAACGCATCGTGCAGCCCAAACCGTAAGGCCTAGAGACTTGAAACCTGGCCAGATGGTAGGGCCTCAGTGTGGGAAGAACCTATCAGAGAATGAGCCCGATTGGCCCATAGGTGGCGCTACAGCAACCAAAAGTACTAAATTGCTCATAACTCCTAGACCGTTTGACTTAGAATCAAACTTTTTGCACCACTGTGATCCTTGGCTCAAGGCGGTCAAAATGTACATCTCCAAAATCGATTTAGGCCAGAAAAATGTTCTGCTATGTCCAATTTTGTCCAAAACCTACTTTCGCGAACTAGTCCCTGGTTTTTCGCCCGATCGGAACCAGACCAGTCTAGGACAATTCTCTGGACTCTCTAGATCAATAATTATCGAAAAAAAGTTTAAATTTGCCCTTTGGTTCACTGTAACAGGGTCATTTAGAAAAGGGGGCGTGTCAAAATACACTCAAAAGCCTATAAATCATGCATAAAAACTCAGAACTTCACAAAAATTGATGAGCACATGTGTAGTAACATGGTGAAGAAGCATGCAAAGTTTCATGGAGATCGGACCATAGGTGGCGCTATAACGGCCAAAAAGGTCGCCTATTATTAGGTGTTCAAGCACGAAGTGCTGAAAACCTATTGTAATTGCTATTTGGAAAAAAAAAAAAATCCCCTAAAACGCATCGTGCAGCCCAAACCGTAAGGCCTAGAGACTTGAAACCTGGCCAGATGGTAGGGCCTCAGTGTGGGAAGAACCTATCAGAGAATGAGCCCGATTGGCCCATAGGTGGCGCTACAGCAACCAAAAGTACTAAATTGCTCATAACTCCTAGACCGTTTGACTTAGAATCAAACTTTTTGCACCACTGTGATCCTTGGCTCAAGGCGGTCAAAATGTACATCTCCAAAATCGATTTAGGCCAGAAAAATGTTCTGCTATGTCCAATTTTGTCCAAAACCTACTTTCGCGAACTAGTCCCTGGTTTTTCGCCCGATCGGAACCAGACCAGTCTAGGACAATTCTCTGGACTCTCTAGATCAATAATTATCGAAAAAAAGTTTAAATTTGCCCTTTGGTTCACTGTAACAGGGTCATTTAGAAAAGGGGGCGTGTCAAAATACACTCAAAAGCCTATAAATCATGCATAAAAACTCAGAACTTCACAAAAATTGATGAGCACATGTGTAGTAACATGGTGAAGAAGCATGCAAAGTTTCATGGAGATCGGACCATAGGTGGCGCTATAACGGCCAAAAAGGTCGCCTATTATTAGGTGTTCAAGCACGAAGTGCTGAAAACCTATTGTAATTGCTATTTGGAAAAAAAAAAAAATCCCCTAAAACGCATCGTGCAGCCCAAACCGTAAGGCCTAGAGACTTGAAACCTGGCCAGATGGTAGGGCCTCAGTGTGGGAAGAACCTATCAGAGAATGAGCCCGATTGGCCCATAGGTGGCGCTACAGCAACCAAAAGTACTAAATTGCTCATAACTCCTAGACCGTTTGACTTAGAATCAAACTTTTTGCACCACTGTGATCCTTGGCTTAAGGCGGTCAAAATGTACATCTCCAAAATCGATTTAGGCCAGAAAAATGTTCTGCTATGTCCAATTTTGTCCAAAACCTACTTTCGCGAACTAGTCCCTGGTTTTTCGCCCGATCGGAACCAGACCAGTCTAGGACAATTCTCTGGACTCTCTAGATCAATAATTATCGAAAAAAAGTTTAAATTTGCCCTTTGGTTCACTGTAACAGGGTCATTTAGAAAAGGGGGCGTGTCAAAATACACTCAAAAGCCTATAAATCATGCATAAAAACTCAGAACTTCACAAAAATTGATGAGCACATGTGTAGTAACATGGTGAAGAAGCATGCAAAGTTTCATGGAGATCGGACCATAGGTGGCGCTATAACGGCCAAAAAGGTCGCCTATTATTAGGTGTTCAAGCACGAAGTGCTGAAAACCTATTGTAATTGCTATTTGGAAAAAAAAAAAAATCCCCTAAAACGCATCGTGCAGCCCAAACCGTAAGGCCTAGAGACTTGAAACCTGGCCAGATGGTAGGGCCTCAGTGTGGGAAGAACCTATCAGAGAATGAGCCCGATTGGCCCATAGGTGGCGCTACAGCAACCAAAAGTACTAAATTGCTCATAACTCCTAGACCGTTTGACTTAGAATCAAACTTTTTGCACCACTGTGATCCTTGGCTCAAGGCGGTCAAAATGTACATCTCCAAAATCGATTTAGGCCAGAAAAATGTTCTGCTATGTCCAATTTTGTCCAAAACCTACTTTCGCGAACTAGTCCCTGGTTTTTCGCCCGATCGGAACCAGACCAGTCTAGGACAATTCTCTGGACTCTCTAGATCAATAATTATCGAAAAAAAGTTTAAATTTGCCCTTTGGTTCACTGTAACAGGGTCATTTAGAAAAGGGGGCGTGTCAAAATACACTCAAAAGCCTATAAATCATGAATAAAAACTCAGAAATTCACAAAAATTGATGAGCACATGTGTAGTAACATGGTGAAGAAGCATGCAAAGTTTCATGGAGATCGGACCATAGGTGGCGCTATAACGGCCAAAAAGGTCGCCTATTATTAGGTGTTCAAGCACGAAGTGCTGAAAACCTATTGTAATTGCTATTTGGAAAAAAAAAAAAATCCCCTAAAACGCATCGTGCAGCCCAAACCGTAAGGCCTAGAGACTTGAAACCTGGCCAGATGGTAGGGCCTCAGTGTGGGAAGAACCTATCAGAGAATGAGCCCGATTGGCCCATAGGTGGCGCTACAGCAGCCAAAAGTACTAAATTGCTCATAACTCCTAGACCGTTTGACTTAGAATCAAACTTTTTGCACCACTGTGATCCTTGGCTCAAGGCGGTCAAAATGTACATCTCCAAAATCGATTTAGGCCAGAAAAATGTTCTGCTATGTCCAATTTTGTCCAAAACCTACTTTCGCGAACTAGTCCCTGGTTTTTCGCCCGATCGGAACCAGACCAGTCTAGGACAATTCTCTGGACTCTCTAGATCAATAATTATCGAAAAAAAGTTTAAATTTGCCCTTTGGTTCACTGTAACAGGGTCATTTAGAAAAGGGGGCGTGTCAAAATACACTCAAAAGCCTATAAATCATGCATAAAAACTCAGAACTTCACAAAAATTGATGAGCACATGTGTAGTAACATGGTGAAGAAGCATGCAAAGTTTCATGGAGATCGGACCATAGGTGGCGCTATAACGGCCAAAAAGGTCGCCTATTATTAGGTGTTCAAGCACGAAGTGCTGAAAACCTATTGTAATTGCTATTTGGAAAAAAAAAAAAATCCCCTAAAACGCATCGTGCAGCCCAAACCGTAAGGCCTAGAGACTTGAAACCTGGCCAGATGGTAGGGCCTCAGTGTGGGAAGAACCTATCAGAGAATGAGCCCGATTGGCCCATAGGTGGCGCTACAGCAACCAAAAGTACTAAATTGCTCATAACTCCTAGACCGTTTGACTTAGAATCAAACTTTTTGCACCACTGTGATCCTTGGCTCAAGGCGGTCAAAATGTACATCTCCAAAATCGATTTAGGCCAGAAAAATGTTCTGCTATGTCCAATTTTGTCCAAAACCTACTTTCGCGAACTAGTCCCTGGTTTTTCGCCCGATCGGAACCAGACCAGTCTAGGACAATTCTCTGGACTCTCTAGATCAATAATTATCGAAAAAAAGTTTAAATTTGCCCTTTGGTTCACTGTAACAGGGTCATTTAGAAAAGGGGGCGTGTCAAAATACACTCAAAAGCCTATAAATCATGCATAAAAACTCAGAACTTCACAAAAATTGATGAGCACATGTGTAGTAACATGGTGAAGAAGCATGCAAAGTTTCATGGAGATCGGACCATAGGTGGCGCTATAACGGCCAAAAAGGTCGCCTATTATTAGGTGTTCAAGCACGAAGTGCTGAAAACCTATTGTAATTGCTATTTGGAAAAAAAAAAAAATCCCCTAAAACGCATCGTGCAGCCCAAACCGTAAGGCCTAGAGACTTGAAACCTGGCCAGATGGTAGGGCCTCAGTGTGGGAAGAACCTATCAGAGAATGAGCCCGATTGGCCCATAGGTGGCGCTACAGCAACCAAAAGTACTAAATTGCTCATAACTCCTAGACCGTTTGACTTAGAATCAAACTTTTTGCACCACTGTGATCCTTGGCTCAAGGCGGTCAAAATGTACATCTCCAAAATCGATTTAGGCCAGAAAAATGTTCTGCTATGTCCAATTTTGTCCAAAACCTACTTTCGCGAACTAGTCCCTGGTTTTTCGCCCGATCGGAACCAGACCAGTCTAGGACAATTCTCTGGACTCTCTAGATCAATAATTATCGAAAAAAAGTTTAAATTTGCCCTTTGGTTCACTGTAACAGGGTCATTTAGAAAAGGGGGCGTGTCAAAATACACTCAAAAGCCTATAAATCATGCATAAAAACTCAGAACTTCACAAAAATTGATGAGCACATGTGTAGTAACATGGTGAAGAAGCATGCAAAGTTTCATGGAGATCGGACCATAGGTGGCGCTATAACGGCCAAAAAGGTCGCCTATTATTAGGTGTTCAAGCACGAAGTGCTGAAAACCTATTGTAATTGCTATTTGGAAAAAAAAAAAAATCCCCTAAAACGCATCGTGCAGCCCAAACCGTAAGGCCTAGAGACTTGAAACCTGGCCAGATGGTAGGGCCTCAGTGTGGGAAGAACCTATCAGAGAATGAGCCCGATTGGCCCATAGGTGGCGCTACAGCAACCAAAAGTACTAAATTGCTCATAACTCCTAGACCGTTTGACTTAGAATCAAACTTTTTGCACCACTGTGATCCTTGGCTCAAGGCGGTCAAAATGTACATCTCCAAAATCGATTTAGGCCAGAAAAATGTTCTGCTATGTCCAATTTTGTCCAAAACCTACTTTCGCGAACTAGTCCCTGGTTTTTCGCCCGATCGGAACCAGACCAGTCTAGGACAATTCTCTGGACTCTCTAGATCAATAATTATCGAAAAAAAGTTTAAATTTGCCCTTTGGTTCACTGTAACAGGGTCATTTAGAAAAGGGGGCGTGTCAAAATACACTCAAAAGCCTATAAATCATGCATAAAAACTCAGAACTTCACAAAAATTGATGAGCACATGTGTAGTAACATGGTGAAGAAGCATGCAAAGTTTCATGGAGATCGGACCATAGGTGGCGCTATAACGGCCAAAAAGGTCGCCTATTATTAGGTGTTCAAGCACGAAGTGCTGAAAACCTATTGTAATTGCTATTTGGAAAAAAAAAAAAATCCCCTAAAACGCATCGTGCAGCCCAAACCGTAAGGCCTAGAGACTTGAAACCTGGCCAGATGGTAGGGCCTCAGTGTGGGAAGAACCTATCAGAGAATGAGCCCGATTGGCCCATAGGTGGCGCTACAGCAACCAAAAGTACTAAATTGCTCATAACTCCTAGACCGTTTGACTTAGAATCAAACTTTTTGCACCACTGTGATCCTTGGCTCAAGGCGGTCAAAATGTACATCTCCAAAATCGATTTAGGCCAGAAAAATGTTCTGCTATGTCCAATTTTGTCCAAAACCTACTTTCGCGAACTAGTCCCTGGTTTTTCGCCCGATCGGAACCAGACCAGTCTAGGACAATTCTCTGGACTCTCTAGATCAATAATTATCGAAAAAAAGTTTAAATTTGCCCTTTGGTTCACTGTAACAGGGTCATTTAGAAAAGGGGGCGTGTCAAAATACACTCAAAAGCCTATAAATCATGCATAAAAACTCAGAACTTCACAAAAATTGATGAGCACATGTGTAGTAACATGGTGAAGAAGCATGCAAAGTTTCATGGAGATCGGACCATAGGTGGCGCTATAACGGCCAAAAAGGTCGCCTATTATTAGGTGTTCAAGCACGAAGTGCTGAAAACCTATTGTAATTGCTATTTGGAAAAAAAAAAAAATCCCCTAAAACGCATCGTGCAGCCCAAACCGTAAGGCCTAGAGACTTGAAACCTGGCCAGATGGTAGGGCCTCAGTGTGGGAAGAACCTATCAGAGAATGAGCCCGATTGGCCCATAGGTGGCGCTACAGCAACCAAAAGTACTAAATTGCTCATAACTCCTAGACCGTTTGACTTAGAATCAAACTTTTTGCACCACTGTGATCCTTGGCTCAAGGCGGTCAAAATGTACATCTCCAAAATCGATTTAGGCCAGAAAAATGTTCTGCTATGTCCAATTTTGTCCAAAACCTACTTTCGCGAACTAGTCCCTGGTTTTTCGCCCGATCGGAACCAGACCAGTCTAGGACAATTCTCTGGACTCTCTAGATCAATAATTATCGAAAAAAAGTTTAAATTTGCCCTTTGGTTCACTGTAACAGGGTCATTTAGAAAAGGGGGCGTGTCAAAATACACTCAAAAGCCTATAAATCATGCATAAAAACTCAGAACTTCACAAAAATTGATGAGCACATGTGTAGTAACATGGTGAAGAAGCATGCAAAGTTTCATGGAGATCGGACCATAGGTGGCGCTATAACGGCCAAAAAGGTCGCCTATTATTAGGTGTTCAAGCACGAAGTGCTGAAAACCTATTGTAATTGCTATTTGGAAAAAAAAAAAAATCCCCTAAAACGCATCGTGCAGCCCAAACCGTAAGGCCTAGAGACTTGAAACCTGGCCAGATGGTAGGGCCTCAGTGTGGGAAGAACCTATCAGAGAATGAGCCCGATTGGCCCATAGGTGGCGCTACAGCAACCAAAAGTACTAAATTGCTCATAACTCCTAGACCGTTTGACTTAGAATCAAACTTTTTGCACCACTGTGATCCTTGGCTCAAGGCGGTCAAAATGTACATCTCCAAAATCGATTTAGGCCAGAAAAATGTTCTGCTATGTCCAATTTTGTCCAAAACCTACTTTCGCGAACTAGTCCCTGGTTTTTCGCCCGATCGGAACCAGACCAGTCTAGGACAATTCTCTGGACTCTCTAGATCAATAATTATCGAAAAAAAGTTTAAATTTGCCCTTTGGTTCACTGTAACAGGGTCATTTAGAAAAGGGGGCGTGTCAAAATACACTCAAAAGCCTATAAATCATGCATAAAAACTCAGAACTTCACAAAAATTGATGAGCACATGTGTAGTAACATGGTGAAGAAGCATGCAAAGTTTCATGGAGATCGGACCATAGGTGGCGCTATAACGGCCAAAAAGGTCGCCTATTATTAGGTGTTCAAGCACGAAGTGCTGAAAACCTATTGTAATTGCTATTTGGAAAAAAAAAAAAATCCCCTAAAACGCATCGTGCAGCCCAAACCGTAAGGCCTAGAGACTTGAAACCTGGCCAGATGGTAGGGCCTCAGTGTGGGAAGAACCTATCAGAGAATGAGCCCGATTGGCCCATAGGTGGCGCTACAGCAACCAAAAGTACTAAATTGCTCATAACTCCTAGACCGTTTGACTTAGAATCAAACTTTTTGCACCACTGTGATCCTTGGCTTAAGGCGGTCAAAATGTACATCTCCAAAATCGATTTAGGCCAGAAAAATGTTCTGCTATGTCCAATTTTGTCCAAAACCTACTTTCGCGAACTAGTCCCTGGTTTTTCGCCCGATCGGAACCAGACCAGTCTAGGACAATTCTCTGGACTCTCTAGATCAATAATTATCGAAAAAAAGTTTAAATTTGCCCTTTGGTTCACTGTAACAGGGTCATTTAGAAAAGGGGGCGTGTCAAAATACACTCAAAAGCCTATAAATCATGCATAAAAACTCAGAACTTCACAAAAATTGATGAGCACATGTGTAGTAACATGGTGAAGAAGCATGCAAAGTTTCATGGAGATCGGACCATAGGTGGCGCTATAACGGCCAAAAAGGTCGCCTATTATTAGGTGTTCAAGCACGAAGTGCTGAAAACCTATTGTAATTGCTATTTGGAAAAAAAAAAAAATCCCCTAAAACGCATCGTGCAGCCCAAACCGTAAGGCCTAGAGACTTGAAACCTGGCCAGATGGTAGGGCCTCAGTGTGGGAAGAACCTATCAGAGAATGAGCCCGATTGGCCCATAGGTGGCGCTACAGCAACCAAAAGTACTAAATTGCTCATAACTCCTAGACCGTTTGACTTAGAATCAAACTTTTTGCACCACTGTGATCCTTGGCTCAAGGCGGTCAAAATGTACATCTCCAAAATCGATTTAGGCCAGAAAAATGTTCTGCTATGTCCAATTTTGTCCAAAACCTACTTTCGCGAACTAGTCCCTGGTTTTTCGCCCGATCGGAACCAGACCAGTCTAGGACAATTCTCTGGACTCTCTAGATCAATAATTATCGAAAAAAAGTTTAAATTTGCCCTTTGGTTCACTGTAACAGGGTCATTTAGAAAAGGGGGCGTGTCAAAATACACTCAAAAGCCTATAAATCATGAATAAAAACTCAGAAATTCACAAAAATTGATGAGCACATGTGTAGTAACATGGTGAAGAAGCATGCAAAGTTTCATGGAGATCGGACCATAGGTGGCGCTATAACGGCCAAAAAGGTCGCCTATTATTAGGTGTTCAAGCACGAAGTGCTGAAAACCTATTGTAATTGCTATTTGGAAAAAAAAAAAAATCCCCTAAAACGCATCGTGCAGCCCAAACCGTAAGGCCTAGAGACTTGAAACCTGGCCAGATGGTAGGGCCTCAGTGTGGGAAGAACCTATCAGAGAATGAGCCCGATTGGCCCATAGGTGGCGCTACAGCAGCCAAAAGTACTAAATTGCTCATAACTCCTAGACCGTTTGACTTAGAATCAAACTTTTTGCACCACTGTGATCCTTGGCTCAAGGCGGTCAAAATGTACATCTCCAAAATCGATTTAGGCCAGAAAAATGTTCTGCTATGTCCAATTTTGTCCAAAACCTACTTTCGCGAACTAGTCCCTGGTTTTTCGCCCGATCGGAACCAGACCAGTCTAGGACAATTCTCTGGACTCTCTAGATCAATAATTATCGAAAAAAAGTTTAAATTTGCCCTTTGGTTCACTGTAACAGGGTCATTTAGAAAAGGGGGCGTGTCAAAATACACTCAAAAGCCTATAAATCATGCATAAAAACTCAGAACTTCACAAAAATTGATGAGCACATGTGTAGTAACATGGTGAAGAAGCATGCAAAGTTTCATGGAGATCGGACCATAGGTGGCGCTATAACGGCCAAAAAGGTCGCCTATTATTAGGTGTTCAAGCACGAAGTGCTGAAAACCTATTGTAATTGCTATTTGGAAAAAAAAAAAAATCCCCTAAAACGCATCGTGCAGCCCAAACCGTAAGGCCTAGAGACTTGAAACCTGGCCAGATGGTAGGGCCTCAGTGTGGGAAGAACCTATCAGAGAATGAGCCCGATTGGCCCATAGGTGGCGCTACAGCAACCAAAAGTACTAAATTGCTCATAACTCCTAGACCGTTTGACTTAGAATCAAACTTTTTGCACCACTGTGATCCTTGGCTCAAGGCGGTCAAAATGTACATCTCCAAAATCGATTTAGGCCAGAAAAATGTTCTGCTATGTCCAATTTTGTCCAAAACCTACTTTCGCGAACTAGTCCCTGGTTTTTCGCCCGATCGGAACCAGACCAGTCTAGGACAATTCTCTGGACTCTCTAGATCAATAATTATCGAAAAAAAGTTTAAATTTGCCCTTTGGTTCACTGTAACAGGGTCATTTAGAAAAGGGGGCGTGTCAAAATACACTCAAAAGCCTATAAATCATGCATAAAAACTCAGAACTTCACAAAAATTGATGAGCACATGTGTAGTAACATGGTGAAGAAGCATGCAAAGTTTCATGGAGATCGGACCATAGGTGGCGCTATAACGGCCAAAAAGGTCGCCTATTATTAGGTGTTCAAGCACGAAGTGCTGAAAACCTATTGTAATTGCTATTTGGAAAAAAAAAAAAATCCCCTAAAACGCATCGTGCAGCCCAAACCGTAAGGCCTAGAGACTTGAAACCTGGCCAGATGGTAGGGCCTCAGTGTGGGAAGAACCTATCAGAGAATGAGCCCGATTGGCCCATAGGTGGCGCTACAGCAACCAAAAGTACTAAATTGCTCATAACTCCTAGACCGTTTGACTTAGAATCAAACTTTTTGCACCACTGTGATCCTTGGCTCAAGGCGGTCAAAATGTACATCTCCAAAATCGATTTAGGCCAGAAAAATGTTCTGCTATGTCCAATTTTGTCCAAAACCTACTTTCGCGAACTAGTCCCTGGTTTTTCGCCCGATCGGAACCAGACCAGTCTAGGACAATTCTCTGGACTCTCTAGATCAATAATTATCGAAAAAAAGTTTAAATTTGCCCTTTGGTTCACTGTAACAGGGTCATTTAGAAAAGGGGGCGTGTCAAAATACACTCAAAAGCCTATAAATCATGCATAAAAACTCAGAACTTCACAAAAATTGATGAGCACATGTGTAGTAACATGGTGAAGAAGCATGCAAAGTTTCATGGAGATCGGACCATAGGTGGCGCTATAACGGCCAAAAAGGTCGCCTATTATTAGGTGTTCAAGCACGAAGTGCTGAAAACCTATTGTAATTGCTATTTGGAAAAAAAAAAAAATCCCCTAAAACGCATCGTGCAGCCCAAACCGTAAGGCCTAGAGACTTGAAACCTGGCCAGATGGTAGGGCCTCAGTGTGGGAAGAACCTATCAGAGAATGAGCCCGATTGGCCCATAGGTGGCGCTACAGCAACCAAAAGTACTAAATTGCTCATAACTCCTAGACCGTTTGACTTAGAATCAAACTTTTTGCACCACTGTGATCCTTGGCTCAAGGCGGTCAAAATGTACATCTCCAAAATCGATTTAGGCCAGAAAAATGTTCTGCTATGTCCAATTTTGTCCAAAACCTACTTTCGCGAACTAGTCCCTGGTTTTTCGCCCGATCGGAACCAGACCAGTCTAGGACAATTCTCTGGACTCTCTAGATCAATAATTATCGAAAAAAAGTTTAAATTTGCCCTTTGGTTCACTGTAACAGGGTCATTTAGAAAAGGGGGCGTGTCAAAATACACTCAAAAGCCTATAAATCATGCATAAAAACTCAGAACTTCACAAAAATTGATGAGCACATGTGTAGTAACATGGTGAAGAAGCATGCAAAGTTTCATGGAGATCGGACCATAGGTGGCGCTATAACGGCCAAAAAGGTCGCCTATTATTAGGTGTTCAAGCACGAAGTGCTGAAAACCTATTGTAATTGCTATTTGGAAAAAAAAAAAAATCCCCTAAAACGCATCGTGCAGCCCAAACCGTAAGGCCTAGAGACTTGAAACCTGGCCAGATGGTAGGGCCTCAGTGTGGGAAGAACCTATCAGAGAATGAGCCCGATTGGCCCATAGGTGGCGCTACAGCAACCAAAAGTACTAAATTGCTCATAACTCCTAGACCGTTTGACTTAGAATCAAACTTTTTGCACCACTGTGATCCTTGGCTCAAGGCGGTCAAAATGTACATCTCCAAAATCGATTTAGGCCAGAAAAATGTTCTGCTATGTCCAATTTTGTCCAAAACCTACTTTCGCGAACTAGTCCCTGGTTTTTCGCCCGATCGGAACCAGACCAGTCTAGGACAATTCTCTGGACTCTCTAGATCAATAATTATCGAAAAAAAGTTTAAATTTGCCCTTTGGTTCACTGTAACAGGGTCATTTAGAAAAGGGGGCGTGTCAAAATACACTCAAAAGCCTATAAATCATGCATAAAAACTCAGAACTTCACAAAAATTGATGAGCACATGTGTAGTAACATGGTGAAGAAGCATGCAAAGTTTCATGGAGATCGGACCATAGGTGGCGCTATAACGGCCAAAAAGGTCGCCTATTATTAGGTGTTCAAGCACGAAGTGCTGAAAACCTATTGTAATTGCTATTTGGAAAAAAAAAAAAATCCCCTAAAACGCATCGTGCAGCCCAAACCGTAAGGCCTAGAGACTTGAAACCTGGCCAGATGGTAGGGCCTCAGTGTGGGAAGAACCTATCAGAGAATGAGCCCGATTGGCCCATAGGTGGCGCTACAGCAACCAAAAGTACTAAATTGCTCATAACTCCTAGACCGTTTGACTTAGAATCAAACTTTTTGCACCACTGTGATCCTTGGCTCAAGGCGGTCAAAATGTACATCTCCAAAATCGATTTAGGCCAGAAAAATGTTCTGCTATGTCCAATTTTGTCCAAAACCTACTTTCGCGAACTAGTCCCTGGTTTTTCGCCCGATCGGAACCAGACCAGTCTAGGACAATTCTCTGGACTCTCTAGATCAATAATTATCGAAAAAAAGTTTAAATTTGCCCTTTGGTTCACTGTAACAGGGTCATTTAGAAAAGGGGGCGTGTCAAAATACACTCAAAAGCCTATAAATCATGCATAAAAACTCAGAACTTCACAAAAATTGATGAGCACATGTGTAGTAACATGGTGAAGAAGCATGCAAAGTTTCATGGAGATCGGACCATAGGTGGCGCTATAACGGCCAAAAAGGTCGCCTATTATTAGGTGTTCAAGCACGAAGTGCTGAAAACCTATTGTAATTGCTATTTGGAAAAAAAAAAAAATCCCCTAAAACGCATCGTGCAGCCCAAACCGTAAGGCCTAGAGACTTGAAACCTGGCCAGATGGTAGGGCCTCAGTGTGGGAAGAACCTATCAGAGAATGAGCCCGATTGGCCCATAGGTGGCGCTACAGCAACCAAAAGTACTAAATTGCTCATAACTCCTAGACCGTTTGACTTAGAATCAAACTTTTTGCACCACTGTGATCCTTGGCTCAAGGCAGTCAAAATGTACATCTCCAAAATCGATTTAGGCCAGAAAAATGTTCTGCTATGTCCAATTTTGTCCAAAACCTACTTTCGCGAACTAGTCCCTGGTTTTTCGCCCGATCGGAACCAGACCAGTCTAGGACAATTCTCTGGACTCTCTAGATCAATAATTATCGAAAAAAAGTTTAAATTTGCCCTTTGGTTCACTGTAACAGGGTCATTTAGAAAAGGGGGCGTGTCAAAATACACTCAAAAGCCTATAAATCATGCATAAAAACTCAGAACTTCACAAAAATTGATGAGCACATGTGTAGTAACATGGTGAAGAAGCATGCAAAGTTTCATGGAGATCGGACCATAGGTGGCGCTATAACGGCCAAAAAGGTCGCCTATTATTAGGTGTTCAAGCACGAAGTGCTGAAAACCTATTGTAATTGCTATTTGGAAAAAAAAAAAAATCCCCTAAAACGCATCGTGCAGCCCAAACCGTAAGGCCTAGAGACTTGAAACCTGGCCAGATGGTAGGGCCTCAGTGTGGGAAGAACCTATCAGAGAATGAGCCCGATTGGCCCATAGGTGGCGCTACAGCAACCAAAAGTACTAAATTGCTCATAACTCCTAGACCGTTTGACTTAGAATCAAACTTTTTGCACCACTGTGATCCTTGGCTCAAGGCGGTCAAAATGTACATCTCCAAAATCGATTTAGGCCAGAAAAATGTTCTGCTATGTCCAATTTTGTCCAAAACCTACTTTCGCGAACTAGTCCCTGGTTTTTCGCCCGATCGGAACCAGACCAGTCTAGGACAATTCTCTGGACTCTCTAGATCAATAATTATCGAAAAAAAGTTTAAATTTGCCCTTTGGTTCACTGTAACAGGGTCATTTAGAAAAGGGGGCGTGTCAAAATACACTCAAAAGCCTATAAATCATGCATAAAAACTCAGAACTTCACAAAAATTGATGAGCACATGTGTAGTAACATGGTGAAGAAGCATGCAAAGTTTCATGGAGATCGGACCATAGGTGGCGCTATAACGGCCAAAAAGGTCGCCTATTATTAGGTGTTCAAGCACGAAGTGCTGAAAACCTATTGTAATTGCTATTTGGAAAAAAAAAAAAATCCCCTAAAACGCATCGTGCAGCCCAAACCGTAAGGCCTAGAGACTTGAAACCTGGCCAGATGGTAGGGCCTCAGTGTGGGAAGAACCTATCAGAGAATGAGCCCGATTGGCCCATAGGTGGCGCTACAGCAACCAAAAGTACTAAATTGCTCATAACTCCTAGACCGTTTGACTTAGAATCAAACTTTTTGCACCACTGTGATCCTTGGCTCAAGGCGGTCAAAATGTACATCTCCAAAATCGATTTAGGCCAGAAAAATGTTCTGCTATGTCCAATTTTGTCCAAAACCTACTTTCGCGAACTAGTCCCTGGTTTTTCGCCCGATCGGAACCAGACCAGTCTAGGACAATTCTCTGGACTCTCTAGATCAATAATTATCGAAAAAAAGTTTAAATTTGCCCTTTGGTTCACTGTAACAGGGTCATTTAGAAAAGGGGGCGTGTCAAAATACACTCAAAAGCCTATAAATCATGCATAAAAACTCAGAACTTCACAAAAATTGATGAGCACATGTGTAGTAACATGGTGAAGAAGCATGCAAAGTTTCATGGAGATCGGACCATAGGTGGCGCTATAACGGCCAAAAAGGTCGCCTATTATTAGGTGTTCAAGCACGAAGTGCTGAAAACCTATTGTAATTGCTATTTGGAAAAAAAAAAAAATCCCCTAAAACGCATCGTGCAGCCCAAACCGTAAGGCCTAGAGACTTGAAACCTGGCCAGATGGTAGGGCCTCAGTGTGGGAAGAACCTATCAGAGAATGAGCCCGATTGGCCCATAGGTGGCGCTACAGCAACCAAAAGTACTAAATTGCTCATAACTCCTAGACCGTTTGACTTAGAATCAAACTTTTTGCACCACTGTGATCCTTGGCTCAAGGCGGTCAAAATGTACATCTCCAAAATCGATTTAGGCCAGAAAAATGTTCTGCTATGTCCAATTTTGTCCAAAACCTACTTTCGCGAACTAGTCCCTGGTTTTTCGCCCGATCGGAACCAGACCAGTCTAGGACAATTCTCTGGACTCTCTAGATCAATAATTATCGAAAAAAAGTTTAAATTTGCCCTTTGGTTCACTGTAACAGGGTCATTTAGAAAAGGGGGCGTGTCAAAATACACTCAAAAGCCTATAAATCATGCATAAAAACTCAGAACTTCACAAAAATTGATGAGCACATGTGTAGTAACATGGTGAAGAAGCATGCAAAGTTTCATGGAGATCGGACAATAGGTGGCGCTATAACGGCCAAAAAGGTCGCCTATTATTAGGTGTTCAAGCACGAAGTGCTGAAAACCTATTGTAATTGCTATTTGGAAAAAAAAAAAAATCCCCTAAAACGCATCGTGCAGCCCAAACCGTAAGGCCTAGAGACTTGAAACCTGGCCAGATGGTAGGGCCTCAGTGTGGGAAGAACCTATCAGAGAATGAGCCCGATTGGCCCATAGGTGGCGCTACAGCAACCAAAAGTACTAAATTGCTCATAACTCCTAGACCGTTTGACTTAGAATCAAACTTTTTGCACCACTGTGATCCTTGGCTCAAGGCGGTCAAAATGTACATCTCCAAAATCGATTTAGGCCAGAAAAATGTTCTGCTATGTCCAATTTTGTCCAAAACCTACTTTCGCGAACTAGTCCCTGGTTTTTCGCCCGATCGGAACCAGACCAGTCTAGGACAATTCTCTGGACTCTCTAGATCAATAATTATCGAAAAAAAGTTTAAATTTGCCCTTTGGTTCACTGTAACAGGGTCATTTAGAAAAGGGGGCGTGTCAAAATACACTCAAAAGCCTATAAATCATGCATAAAAACTCAGAACTTCACAAAAATTGATGAGCACATGTGTAGTAACATGGTGAAGAAGCATGCAAAGTTTCATGGAGATCGGACCATAGGTGGCGCTATAACGGCCAAAAAGGTCGCCTATTATTAGGTGTTCAAGCACGAAGTGCTGAAAACCTATTGTAATTGCTATTTGGAAAAAAAAAAAAATCCCCTAAAACGCATCGTGCAGCCCAAACCGTAAGGCCTAGAGACTTGAAACCTGGCCAGATGGTAGGGCCTCAGTGTGGGAAGAACCTATCAGAGAATGAGCCCGATTGGCCCATAGGTGGCGCTACAGCAACCAAAAGTACTAAATTGCTCATAACTCCTAGACCGTTTGACTTAGAATCAAACTTTTTGCACCACTGTGATCCTTGGCTCAAGGCGGTCAAAATGTACATCTCCAAAATCGATTTAGGCCAGAAAAATGTTCTGCTATGTCCAATTTTGTCCAAAACCTACTTTCGCGAACTAGTCCCTGGTTTTTCGCCCGATCGGAACCAGACCAGTCTAGGACAATTCTCTGGACTCTCTAGATCAATAATTATCGAAAAAAAGTTTAAATTTGCCCTTTGGTTCACTGTAACAGGGTCATTTAGAAAAGGGGGCGTGTCAAAATACACTCAAAAGCCTATAAATCATGCATAAAAACTCAGAACTTCACAAAAATTGATGAGCACATGTGTAGTAACATGGTGAAGAAGCATGCAAAGTTTCATGGAGATCGGACCATAGGTGGCGCTATAACGGCCAAAAAGGTCGCCTATTATTAGGTGTTCAAGCACGAAGTGCTGAAAACCTATTGTAATTGCTATTTGGAAAAAAAAAAAAATCCCCTAAAACGCATCGTGCAGCCCAAACCGTAAGGCCTAGAGACTTGAAACCTGGCCAGATGGTAGGGCCTCAGTGTGGGAAGAACCTATCAGAGAATGAGCCCGATTGGCCCATAGGTGGCGCTACAGCAACCAAAAGTACTAAATTGCTCATAACTCCTAGACCGTTTGACTTAGAATCAAACTTTTTGCACCACTGTGATCCTTGGCTCAAGGCGGTCAAAATGTACATCTCCAAAATCGATTTAGGCCAGAAAAATGTTCTGCTATGTCCAATTTTGTCCAAAACCTACTTTCGCGAACTAGTCCCTGGTTTTTCGCCCGATCGGAACCAGACCAGTCTAGGACAATTCTCTGGACTCTCTAGATCAATAATTATCGAAAAAAAGTTTAAATTTGCCCTTTGGTTCACTGTAACAGGGTCATTTAGAAAAGGGGGCGTGTCAAAATACACTCAAAAGCCTATAAATCATGCATAAAAACTCAGAACTTCACAAAAATTGATGAGCACATGTGTAGTAACATGGTGAAGAAGCATGCAAAGTTTCATGGAGATCGGACCATAGGTGGCGCTATAACGGCCAAAAAGGTCGCCTATTATTAGGTGTTCAAGCACGAAGTGCTGAAAACCTATTGTAATTGCTATTTGGAAAAAAAAAAAAATCCCCTAAAACGCATCGTGCAGCCCAAACCGTAAGGCCTAGAGACTTGAAACCTGGCCAGATGGTAGGGCCTCAGTGTGGGAAGAACCTATCAGAGAATGAGCCCGATTGGCCCATAGGTGGCGCTACAGCAACCAAAAGTACTAAATTGCTCATAACTCCTAGACCGTTTGACTTAGAATCAAACTTTTTGCACCACTGTGATCCTTGGCTCAAGGCGGTCAAAATGTACATCTCCAAAATCGATTTAGGCCAGAAAAATGTTCTGCTATGTCCAATTTTGTCCAAAACCTACTTTCGCGAACTAGTCCCTGGTTTTTCGCCCGATCGGAACCAGACCAGTCTAGGACAATTCTCTGGACTCTCTAGATCAATAATTATCGAAAAAAAGTTTAAATTTGCCCTTTGGTTCACTGTAACAGGGTCATTTAGAAAAGGGGGCGTGTCAAAATACACTCAAAAGCCTATAAATCATGCATAAAAACTCAGAACTTCACAAAAATTGATGAGCACATGTGTAGTAACATGGTGAAGAAGCATGCAAAGTTTCATGGAGATCGGACCATAGGTGGCGCTATAACGGCCAAAAAGGTCGCCTATTATTAGGTGTTCAAGCACGAAGTGCTGAAAACCTATTGTAATTGCTATTTGGAAAAAAAAAAAAATCCCCTAAAACGCATCGTGCAGCCCAAACCGTAAGGCCTAGAGACTTGAAACCTGGCCAGATGGTAGGGCCTCAGTGTGGGAAGAACCTATCAGAGAATGAGCCCGATTGGCCCATAGGTGGCGCTACAGCAACCAAAAGTACTAAATTGCTCATAACTCCTAGACCGTTTGACTTAGAATCAAACTTTTTGCACCACTGTGATCCTTGGCTCAAGGCGGTCAAAATGTACATCTCCAAAATCGATTTAGGCCAGAAAAATGTTCTGCTATGTCCAATTTTGTCCAAAACCTACTTTCGCGAACTAGTCCCTGGTTTTTCGCCCGATCGGAACCAGACCAGTCTAGGACAATTCTCTGGACTCTCTAGATCAATAATTATCGAAAAAAAGTTTAAATTTGCCCTTTGGTTCACTGTAACAGGGTCATTTAGAAAAGGGGGCGTGTCAAAATACACTCAAAAGCCTATAAATCATGCATAAAAACTCAGAACTTCACAAAAATTGATGAGCACATGTGTAGTAACATGGTGAAGAAGCATGCAAAGTTTCATGGAGATCGGACCATAGGTGGCGCTATAACGGCCAAAAAGGTCGCCTATTATTAGGTGTTCAAGCACGAAGTGCTGAAAACCTATTGTAATTGCTATTTGGAAAAAAAAAAAATCCCCTAAAACGCATCGTGCAGCCCAAACCGTAAGGCCTAGAGACTTGAAACCTGGCCAGATGGTAGGGCCTCAGTGTGGGAAGAACCTATCAGAGAATGAGCCCGATTGGCCCATAGGTGGCGCTACAGCAACCAAAAGTACTAAATTGCTCATAACTCCTAGACCGTTTGACTTAGAATCAAACTTTTTGCACCACTGTGATCCTTGGCTCAAGGCGGTCAAAATGTACATCTCCAAAATCGATTTAGGCCAGAAAAATGTTCTGCTATGTCCAATTTTGTCCAAAACCTACTTTCGCGAACTAGTCCCTGGTTTTTCGCCCGATCGGAACCAGACCAGTCTAGGACAATTCTCTGGACTCTCTAGATCAATAATTATCGAAAAAAAGTTTAAATTTGCCCTTTGGTTCACTGTAACAGGGTCATTTAGAAAAGGGGGCGTGTCAAAATACACTCAAAAGCCTATAAATCATGCATAAAAACTCAGAACTTCACAAAAATTGATGAGCACATGTGTAGTAACATGGTGAAGAAGCATGCAAAGTTTCATGGAGATCGGACCATAGGTGGCGCTATAACGGCCAAAAAGGTCGCCTATTATTAGGTGTTCAAGCACGAAGTGCTGAAAACCTATTGTAATTGCTATTTGGAAAAAAAAAAAAATCCCCTAAAACGCATCGTGCAGCCCAAACCGTAAGGCCTAGAGACTTGAAACCTGGCCAGACGGTAGGGCCTCAGTGTGGGAAGAACCTATCAGAGAATGAGCCCGATTGGCCCATAGGTGGCGCTACAGCAACCAAAAGTACTAAATTGCTCATAACTCCTAGACCGTTTGACTTAGAATCAAACTTTTTGCACCACTGTGATCCTTGGCTCAAGGCGGTCAAAATGTACATCTCCAAAATCGATTTAGGCCAGAAAAATGTTCTGCTATGTCCAATTTTGTCCAAAACCTACTTTCGCGAACTAGTCCCTGGTTTTTCGCCCGATCGGAACCAGACCAGTCTAGGACAATTCTCTGGACTCTCTAGATCAATAATTATCGAAAAAAAGTTTAAATTTGCCCTTTGGTTCACTGTAACAGGGTCATTTAGAAAAGGGGGCGTGTCAAATTACACTCAAAAGCCTATAAACCAGTGCAGAAATGTTCTCTGGAGTCTGAATATCAATAATTATCGGAAAAAAGTTGAAAGTTCGATTTCCGGTCGCTAGGGGGTGCAAAATGAACGTTGTGGGAGGAGCCTATTTTTCTAAAATGGCTATAACTCCAAAAGTAAATGAGGTAGGTTCACCAAACTTGGTACACATGTGCAAGAGTTCAGTCTGAGGTCACAGTAAAAAAATCGCGACGATCGGACACTAGGTGGCGCTAGGTGGAGTTTTACGGCTCTGTAATCACGTGGTGTTGCACACATCCACACAAAATGCATATCACTAGATAGATCTCCTCATGGTGAACAACTTTGCCTCTAGAACCATTGCTGTCAATCAAATCGTTCATTAAATATTCAAGAATATGTTAAAAACCTACTTTTGCGAACTAGTCCCTGGTTTTTTGCCCGATCAAAATCAGACCAGTCTAGGACAATTCTCTGGACTCTCTAGATCAATAATTATCGAAAAAAAGTTGAATTTTTGCATTTGGCTGGCTGTAACAGGGTCATTTAGACAAGGGGGGGTGTCAAAATACACTCAAAAGCCTATACATCCTAAAGGAAAACTCAGAACTTCACAAATATTGATGAGCATATGTGTCATAACATGGGGAAGAAGCATGCAAAGTTTCATGGAGATCGGACCATAGCTGGCGCTATAACTGTTAAAAAGCTTTAAAACCATGCATATCCAATGGTAAATTGCCTGTATTGGCTGTGTGTGGTCTTTTTTTATTTTTATCTATGAGCATATGTTAAAATCAATGTTCAAACCAGTGCAGTACAATTCTCTGGACTCTCTAGATCAATAATTATCAGAAAAGGTATAACTTATTAATTTGCATGGCTATAATAGTGACATTTCAATACGTAGCCTTGAACAGGTGTCCCTGAAAGCTGCATATTAAGCCAATAAGTGGTATTATACTGACCCCTGCTGTTTAAAATAGACATTTTGTCATGCTACTTACTAATATTATACTATAATGCTTATTTAGACTTTATAAAATCACTATTTTAACATTTACACTCACATTTTGTCAAAATTCATCTATTTGAGAATTACTGTTGAGAAATTGCTTATTGAGAATAGTATTACATTCAAATCCACATCGACTTTTTAAAACGAAAGTAAAACCGTTAGGCCACGCCCCTTCAGTACAAATTCACTCATAACTCGAAAACGGAAAGTCACTGCACGCTCACATTTTGATGGTAAGGTCCTCTCGGGGGTCTTGATCGAAATCTAGCATCGCGGGACTCGGTAGCACCCCCCCCCGCGGATCGCTAATTTGTGAGAACCTCGATTTGGAACGGCTGTATCTCCCGATCTAGACCACCAAGAAACTTGTGGGAGAGCTTGTTGGAAAGGCCCCGTCCTCATCTAGTTTCGATTCGAGTGTGGCGCGATTTGGCCCATGCATTCCCGAGATATAAGCCCACAAAGATATACATTTCAACGGACACAAGTCCCTGCTCCAAAAACCCAGCAACACCGGGATGGTCTTGTTCAACAGGGCTCCTCTAACACTATCTAAGGTTTGAGTTTCAGATTTTTTCGCTTTCTCGTTCCCGAGATATAAGTAAAACAAATAAAAAAAAATCCTGTCATTCATTTCAACTGTATTGTAATACCGCTGTTGTCCACGAGAGGGAGCAACAGCATTAGACATTTTTAATCTTTTTAAGCAGTTTTCAGCATTGGCTTACAAACAAATGCTTAAAGCTTTGTATTATGATGGAAATAATATTTATAATAAATCATATAATATGAAATAATGATTTATTATAAAGTTTAATATTATTACATCACAAAGAAATACGTGAAATGCTTATAGACCACTAAAAGAGATTTTCACAATAGCATGACCTGAAAGTGTGTGTGTGCGCAAAGGCACCTGTGAAAACACTTTATTAATAAGTATAATGTCCAGCAGAGGGCAGTAGAAGACCACTTATTGGCTCACTTTCATTTTGACAGACTTGTTTTTCACCAGTTTTCTGCACTAAAGCAAACCAGTTTTTCTATGTTAACTATTATAAGACAATCATATTTTGACAGAGTTTATCACTTCATTTGTTCTGATGCTAGCAACATGGTAAATCATGGTAAATCACGGTAGAAACATTTAAAAATAATCAAAAGAAATAAGAATAATTAAAACAGTTTAGAATAAAGAAATTAAAATAATCAACAGAAATACGAATAATTAAAACAGTATAGAATAAAAAATTAAATAAAATACAGTACAAACAGTCGGACGAACAGTGGCACAGTGATCATTCAGTAAATGCACAGCTAAACAGAAGTGTTTTGAGTCTGGATGTGAATGTGACTACTGTAGGAGCACATCTGATCTCTTCTGCAGGAGCACATCTGATCTCTTCTGCAGGAGCACATCTGATCTCTACTGTAGGAGCACATCTGATCTCTACTGTTGGAGCACATCTGATCTCTACTGTAGGAGCACATCTGATCTCTACTGTAGGAGCACATCTGATCTCTACTGTAGGAGCACATCTGATCTCTTCTGGAAGCTGGTTCCAGCATGGCTGGCAAAGTAGCCTAAAGCAGACTCTCCTTGTTTAGAGTGAACCCTTGGTATTTCTAGCTGACGTGATCCTAATCATCTGAGTGATCTGTTGGGTTTATATTCAGTGAGCATATCTGCAATATTTTGAGGTCCTAGGCCATGGAATGATTTATATACCAGTAATAATACTTTAAAATCAATCCTAAATGTAACTGGGAGCCAGTGTAAAGACCTGAGGACTGGTGTAATGTGTTCATATGTTCTGGTTCTGCTCAGCGTTCTGTATGAGCTGCAACTGTCTGATGGTCTTTTTGGGAAGGCCAGTGAAGAGTCCATTACAATAATCCACTGCTGGAGATGAAAGCATGCACAAGTTTATCTAAGTCTTGACTGGAAACAAAGCATCTATTTTTTGCAATATTTTCAGATGATAATATGCTGATTTGGTTATTGCTTTGACATGACTACTGAAGCTAAAGTCTGATTCTAGAGACACACCAAGATTCCTGACTTGATTTTTAGCTGTTAGACCCCTAGAGTGAAGGTATGCATTCACCTTGAGAACTTCATCTTTGTTTCAAACGCAATGACTTCAATTTTGTCTTTATTTAACTGAAGAAAGTTTTGGCACATCCAATTGTTTACTTCATCAATGCATTGGCACAGGGAGTCAATGGGGCTGTAGTCGTTAGGCGATAGGGCTAATTAGAGCTGTGTGTCATCTGCAGAGCTGTGGTTCTTTTTCATTATTTGGCTCATTGGGGGCATGTACAGGTTGAATAGATAAATCATGGTAACTATGATAAATCATGCTAGAATAATATTAAATCATACTAGAATGTGTTCAATTGTGGTAAACCATGCAAGAACAGGGTCAATCATGGTGAATCGTACTAGAACTTGGTATAAAACATTGTATATTCCATCTATGATGTCAATGGTTAAATGCTTGCTACATAAAACTTAATATATTTTGATGCATTTGAGCTTAACTGCCTTAACTGTCTTAACTGTCTTAAATGCTTGAACACCGCTAAATGCTGCTAGCAGCTTTAATTATTATTATTATTCTCCTGTAAAACGCATCGTGCAGCCCAAACCGTAAGTGCTGGAGCGTTGAAACTTTGTCAGATGGTAGTACAAAAATCGAGGAGAGGTTATCAAATTATGAGCCCGATTGGCCCATAGGTGGCGCTATAGCAATCAATTGCGCGTAACTGCTCATAACTCCTAGACCGTAAGTCGTAGACTCAAGTGTCTTATATCATTGGAAAGCTGGGGGCCTGACGTAAAAAACGTATATCTCCGATTTCATTTCCGCCATGATGGATTTTCCGCCATTTTGAATTTAGTCGAAAAACTACTTTTGCGAACTAGTCCCTGGTTTTTCGCCCGATCGGAACCAAACCAGTGGAGAAATGTTCTCTGGAGTCTGAATATCAATAATTATCGAAAAAAAGTTGAAATTTCGATTTCCGGTCGCGAGGGGGCGCAAAATGAACGTTGTGGGAGGAGCCTATTTTTCTAAAATGGCTATAACTCCAAAAGTAAATGAGGTAGGTTCACCAAACTTGGTACACATGTGCATGAGTTCAGTCTGAGGTCACAGTAAAAAAATCGCGACGATCGGACACTAGGTGGCGCTATAACATTAAAAAAACATAAAAGGGGGTGTGGCCACCTGACCGTTAGTCCGATTGACTTGAAATTTGGTATGCAGTGTCTTGGACCAAGGTACCATGTATGTGTAAAAGGATATTGGCGTATCTCAAAAAACATGGCCGCCATCGGCCAATGAATTTTGAGCCCCTCTGAGACGAGGTTAACCGAGGCCGATCGGAACGAAACTCGATGGGCATGTTCGACTCATGGCCCTAGAGGTCTGTAAGAGTTTTGAAAGAAATCGGCCACTAGTTGGCGCTAACGAGTTTTATGGCTCTTTAATCACGTGGTGTTGCACACATCCCCACAAAATGCATATCATTTGATAGATCTCCTCATGCTGAACAACTTTGCCTCTAGAACCATTGCTGCCAATCAAATCGTTCATTAAATATTCACGAATATGTTAAAAACCTACTTTTGCGAACTAGTCCCTGGTTTTTTGCCCGATCAAAACCAGACCAGTCTAGGACAATTCTCTGGACTCTCTAGATCAATAATTATCGAAAAAAAGTTGAACTTTTGCATTTTGAGTGACTGTAAAAGGGTTATTTAGAATAGGGGCGGGACAAAATACACTCAAAAGCCTATAAATCATACATAAAAACTCAAAACTTCACAAAAATTGCTGAGTATATGTGCCATGCCATGGGGAAGAAGCTTACAAAGTTTCATGGAGATCGGACAATAGGTGGCTCTATAACTGTCAAAAAGCTTTAAAACCATAGATTTTCTATGGTAAAATGCCTGCATTGGCTGTAAATGGTCTTTTCCATCTATGATCATATTAATATTTATATCATAATGTTCAAAACCAGTGCAGTACAATTCTCTGGACTCTCTAGATCAATAATTATCAGAAAATATATAACTTATTCATTTAGATGGCTATAATAGTGACACTTCAATACGTAGCCTTGACCAGGTGTCCCTGAAAGCCTATATCTCTTCAATGAATGCTCATATCTTCTTAAAAACAAGTTAAAACATGTGAAACTAAATAAGCACGACAATTTTCAGACAGATCGGACAAAATATGCCTCTATAACAGTTAAAAAGGTGAAAATGATATGAACATAATGGCATATTAAGCCAATAAGTGGTATTATACTGCCCCCTGCTGTTTAAAATAGTAATTTTGTCATTCTACTAACTAAAAGTATACTATAATTCTTATTTAGACTTTATAAAATCACTATTTTAACATTTACACTGACATTTAGTGAAAATACCTCTATTAAAGTATTACTACTGAGTCTGACTCTGAGTCTTATTATGTGAAATGCTTATGACCATTAAAGTATATTTTCATAATGACACATCCCAATAGCATTGAAAACAACTACAACATTTGTCTTTGTGTGTGTGTGTGTGTGTGTGTGTGTGTGTGTGTGTGTGTGTTTGTGAGTGTGTGAAGCATACAAGTTAAATATGAGTGCAAAACCACCTGTGAAAACACTTTATCAATAAGTATAATGTCCAGCAGAGGGCAGTAGAAGACCACTTATTGGCTCACTTTCATTTTGACAGACTTGTTTTTCACCAGTATTCTGCACTAAAGCAAACCAATTTTTCCATGTTAACTATAAGACAATCATATTTTGTAAATTTAACACGTCATTGCTATTGACACTTCACATCAATGCTAGCAATGTGGTAAATCATGGTGTATCATGGTAAATCATAGTAAATAATTCTCTTACATGGTGTATCATGGTAAATCATGGTACAATCCTGGTAAATCATTCTAGAATGTGGTTTATCATGGTAAATCATCCTATAACATGGTAAACCAAGGTAAATTAAGAAAAATCATGGTAAACTATGGTAAATCATGCTAGAATCATGTTAAATGATACTAGAATGTGTTGAATTGTGCAAAACCATGCTACAACAGGGTAAATCATGGTGAATCATACTAGAACTTGGTATATCATGGTAAACTATGGTAAATCTTACTAGAACATGGTAAATCATGAAATATCACAATAAAATGTGGTATATCATAGTAAATCATGCTAAAACAATGCTTGCTACATAAGCCTTAATGTCTTTTGATGCTTTTGAGCTTAACTGCCTTAACTGCCTTAACTGCTTGAACACCGCTAAATGCTGCTAGCAGCTTTAATTAGGTGTTCAAGCACGAAGTGCTGAAAACCTATTGTATTTGTACTGATTTTTATTAGGTGTTCAAGCACGAAGTGCTGAAAACCTATTGTATTTGTACTGATTTTTATTATTATTATTCTCCGCTAAAACGCATCGTGCAGCCCAAACCGTAAGTGCTAGAGACTTGAAACTTGGCCAATAGGTAGTACAAAAATCGAGGAGAGGTTATCAAATTATGAGCCCGATTGGCCCATAGGTGGCGCTATAGCAACAAAAACGCGTAATGGCTCATAACTCCTAAACCGTAAGTCGTAGACTCAAGTGTCTTATATCATTCGAAAGCTGAAGGCCTGACTTAAAAAATGTATATCTCCGATTTCATTTCCGGTAGGAAAAATTTTCCGCCATTTTGATTTTTGTCGAAAACCTACTTTTGCGAACTAGTCCCTGGTTTTTTGCCCAATCGGAACCAAACTGGTGCACAACTGTTCTCTGGAGTCTGATGATCAATAATTATCGAGAAAAAGTTGAAATTGTGCATTTGCTTGGCTGTAACAGGGTCATTTAGGGAATGGTCTGTTTTAAAATGCAGTCAAAAGCCAATAAATCCTAAAGGGAAAGTCGGAACTTGACCAAAATTGATGAGCATATGTGTCAGGACATGCTGAGGAAGCATGCAAAGTTTCATGGAGATTGGACCAAAGGTGGCGCTATAATCATCAAAAAGGTTCCTTATTTTTAGGTGTTCAAGCACGAAGTGCTGAAAACCTATTGTATTTGTACTGATTTTTATTATTATTATTAGGTGTTCAAGCACGAAGTGCTGAAAACCTATTGTATTTGTACTGATTTTTATTATTATTAGGTGTTCAAGCACGAAGTGCTGAAAACCTATTGTATTTGTACTGATTTTTAGGTGTTCAAGCACGAAGTGCTGAAAACCTATTGTATTTGTACTGATTTTTATTAGGTGTTCAAGCACGAAGTGCTGAAAACCTATTGTATTTGTACTGATTTTTATTATTATTATTCTCCGCTAAAACGCATCGTGCAGCCCAAACCGTAAGTGCTAGAGACTTGAAACTTGGCCAATAGGTAGTACAAAAATCGAGGAGAGGTTATCAAATTATGAGCCCGATTGGCCCATAGGTGGCGCTATAGCAACAAAAACGCGTAATGGCTCATAACTCCTAAACCGTAAGTCGTAGACTCAAGTGTCTTATATCATTCGAAAGCTGAAGGCCTGACTTAAAAAATGTATATCTCCGATTTCATTTCCGGTAGGAAAAATTTTCCGCCATTTTGATTTTTGTCGAAAAACTACTTTTGCGAACTAGTCCCTGGTTTTTTGCCCAATCGGAACCAAACTGGTGCACAACTGTTCTCTGGAGTCTGATGATCAATAATTATCGAGAAAAAGTTGAAATTGTGCATTTGCTTGGCTGTAACAGGGTCATTTAGGGAATGGTCTGTTTTAAAATGCAGTCAAAAGCCAATAAATCCTAAAGGGAAAGTCGGAACTTGACCAAAATTGATGAGCATATGTGTCAGGACATGCTGAGGAAGCATGCAAAGTTTCATGGAGATTGGACCAAAGGTGGCGCTATAATCATCAAAAAGGTTCCTTATTTTTAGGTGTTCAAGCACGAAGTGCTGAAAACCTATTGTATTTGTACTGATTTTTATTATTATTATTAGGTGTTCAAGCACGAAGTGCTGAAAACCTATTGTATTTGTACTGATTTTTATTATTATTAGGTGTTCAAGCACGAAGTGCTGAAAACCTATTGTATTTGTACTGATTTTTATTATTATTATTATTATTATTCTCCTGTAAAACGCATCGTGCAGCCCAAACCGTAAGTGCTGGAGACTTGAAACTTTGTCAGATGGTAGTACAAAAATCGAGGAGAGGTTATCAAATTATGAGCCCGATTGGCCCATAGGTGGCGCTATAATGACCAAAAGTACTAAATTGGCCATAACTCCTAGACCGTTTGTCCTAGAGTCTCAATTTTAGCATCACTGTGATCCCTGGCTCCAGACGAACGAAATGGCTATCTCAGATTTCGATTTGGAGCAAAAAAAAATTTATATGGCCACTTTTGTCCAAAACCTACTTTTGCGAACTAGTCCCTGGTTTTTTGCCCAATCGGAACCAAACTGGTGCACAACTGTTCTCTGGAGTCTGATGATCAATAATTATCGAGAAAAAGTTGAAATTGTGCATTTGCTTGGCTGTAACAGGGTCATTTAGGGAATGGTCTGTTTTAAAATGCAGTCAAAAGCCAATAAATCCTAAAGGGAAAGTCGGAACTTGACCAAAATTGATGAGCATATGTGTCAGGACATGCTGAGGAAGCATGCAAAGTTTCATGGAGATTGGACCAAAGGTGGCGCTATAATCATCAAAAAGGTTCCTTATTTTTAGGTGTTCAAGCACGAAGTGCTGAAAACCTATTGTATTTGTACTGATTTTTATTATTATTATTAGGTGTTCAAGCACGAAGTGCTGAAAACCTATTGTATTTGTACTGATTTTTATTATTATTAGGTGTTCAAGCACGAAGTGCTGAAAACCTATTGTATTTGTACTGATTTTTAGGTGTTCAAGCACGAAGTGCTGAAAACCTATTGTATTTGTACTGATTTTTATTAGGTGTTCAAGCACGAAGTGCTGAAAACCTATTGTATTTGTACTGATTTTTATTATTATTATTCTCCGCTAAAACGCATCGTGCAGCCCAAACCGTAAGTGCTAGAGACTTGAAACTTGGCCAATAGGTAGTACAAAAATCGAGGAGAGGTTATCAAATTATGAGCCCGATTGGCCCATAGGTGGCGCTATAGCAACAAAAACGCGTAATGGCTCATAACTCCTAAACCGTAAGTCGTAGACTCAAGTGTCTTATATCATTCGAAAGCTGAAGGCCTGACTTAAAAAATGTATATCTCCGATTTCATTTCCGGTAGGAAAAATTTTCCGCCATTTTGATTTTTGTCGAAAAACTACTTTTGCGAACTAGTCCCTGGTTTTTCGCCCGATCGGAACCAAACCAGTGCAGAAATGTTCTCTGGAGTCTAAATATGAATTTTTATCGAAAAAAAGTTGAATTTTCAATTTCCGGTCGCAAGGGGGCGCAGATTGGTTGCTGTAGGAGGAGCCTATTTTTCTAAAATGGCTATATCATCAAAAAGGTTCCTTATTTTTAGGTGTTCAAGCACGAAGTGCTGAAAACCTATTGTATTTGTACTGATTTTTATTATTATTATTAGGTGTTCAAGCACGAAGTGCTGAAAACCTATTGTATTTGTACTGATTTTTATTATTATTAGGTGTTCAAGCACGAAGTGCTGAAAACCTATTGTATTTGTACTGATTTTTATTATTATTATTATTATTATTCTCCTGTAAAACGCATCGTGCAGCCCAAACCGTAAGTGCTGGAGACTTGAAACTTTGTCAGATGGTAGTACAAAAATCGAGGAGAGGTTATCAAATTATGAGCCCGATTGGCCCATAGGTGGCGCTATAATGACCAAAAGTACTGAATTGGCCATAACTCCTAGACCGTTTGTCCTAGAGTCTCAATTTTAGCATCACTGTGATCCCTGGCTCCAGACGAACGAAATGGCTATCTCAGATTTCGATTTGGAGCAAAAAAAAATTTATATGGCCACTTTTGTCCAAAACCTACTTTTGCGAACTAGTCCCTGGTTTTTTGCCCAATCGGAACCAAACTGGTGCACAACTGTTCTCTGGAGTCTGATGATCAATAATTATCGAGAAAAAGTTGAAATTGTGCATTTGCTTGGCTGTAACAGGGTCATTTAGGGAATGGTCTGTTTTAAAATGCAGTCAAAAGCCAATAAATCCTAAAGGGAAAGTCGGAACTTGACCAAAATTGATGAGCATATGTGTCAGGACATGCTGAGGAAGCATGCAAAGTTTCATGGAGATTGGACCAAAGGTGGCGCTATAATCATCAAAAAGGTTCCTTATTTTTAGGTGTTCAAGCACGAAGTGCTGAAAACCTATTGTATTTGTACTGATTTTTATTATTATTATTAGGTGTTCAAGCACGAAGTGCTGAAAACCTATTGTATTTGTACTGATTTTTATTATTATTAGGTGTTCAAGCACGAAGTGCTGAAAACCTATTGTATTTGTACTGATTTTTATTATTATTATTATTATTATTCTCCTGTAAAACGCATCGTGCAGCCCAAACCGTAAGTGCTGGAGACTTGAAACTTTGTCAGATGGTAGTACAAAAATCGAGGAGAGGTTATCAAATTATGAGCCCGATTGGCCCATAGGTGGCGCTATAATGACCAAAAGTACTAAATTGGCCATAACTCCTAGACCGTTTGTCCTAGAGTCTCAATTTTAGCATCACTGTGATCCCTGGCTCCAGACGAACGAAATGGCTATCTCAGATTTCGATTTGGAGCAAAAAAAATTTATATGGCCACTTTTGTCCAAAACCTACTTTTGCGAACTAGTCCCTGGTTTTTTGCCCAATCGGAACCAAACTGGTGCACAACTGTTCTCTGGAGTCTGATGATCAATAATTATCGAGAAAAAGTTGAAATTGTGCATTTGCTTGGCTGTAACAGGGTCATTTAGGGAATGGTCTGTTTTAAAATGCAGTCAAAAGCCAATAAATCCTAAAGGGAAAGTCGGAACTTGACCAAAATTGATGAGCATATGTGTCAGGACATGCTGAGGAAGCATGCAAAGTTTCATGGAGATTGGACCAAAGGTGGCGCTATAATCATCAAAAAGGTTCCTTATTTTTAGGTGTTCAAGCACGAAGTGCTGAAAACCTATTGTATTTGTACTGATTTTTATTATTATTATTAGGTGTTCAAGCACGAAGTGCTGAAAACCTATTGTATTTGTACTGATTTTTATTATTATTAGGTGTTCAAGCACGAAGTGCTGAAAACCTATTGTATTTGTACTGATTTTTATTATTATTATTATTATTATTCTCCTGTAAAACGCATCGTGCAGCCCAAACCGTAAGTGCTGGAGACTTGAAACTTTGTCAGATGGTAGTACAAAAATCGAGGAGAGGTTATCAAATTATGAGCCCGATTGGCCCATAGGTGGCGCTATAATGACCAAAAGTACTGAATTGGCCATAACTCCTAGACCGTTTGTCCTAGAGTCTCAATTTTAGCATCACTGTGATCCCTGGCTCCAGACGAACGAAATGGCTATCTCAGATTTCGATTTGGAGCAAAAAAAAATTTATATGGCCACTTTTGTCCAAAACCTACTTTTGCGAACTAGTCCCTGGTTTTTTGCCCAATCGGAACCAAACTGGTGCACAACTGTTCTCTGGAGTCTGATGATCAATAATTATCGAGAAAAAGTTGAAATTGTGCATTTGCTTGGCTGTAACAGGGTCATTTAGGGAATGGTCTGTTTTAAAATGCAGTCAAAAGCCAATAAATCCTAAAGGGAAAGTCGGAACTTGACCAAAATTGATGAGCATATGTGTCAGGACATGCTGAGGAAGCATGCAAAGTTTCATGGAGATTGGACCAAAGGTGGCGCTATAATCATCAAAAAGGTTCCTTATTTTTAGGTGTTCAAGCACGAAGTGCTGAAAACCTATTGTATTTGTACTGATTTTTATTATTATTATTAGGTGTTCAAGCACGAAGTGCTGAAAACCTATTGTATTTGTACTGATTTTTATTATTATTAGGTGTTCAAGCACGAAGTGCTGAAAACCTATTGTATTTGTACTGATTTTTATTATTATTATTATTATTATTCTCCTGTAAAACGCATCGTGCAGCCCAAACCGTAAGTGCTGGAGACTTGAAACTTTGTCAGATGGTAGTACAAAAATCGAGGAGAGGTTATCAAATTATGAGCCCGATTGGCCCATAGGTGGCGCTATAATGACCAAAAGTACTGAATTGGCCATAACTCCTAGACCGTTTGTCCTAGAGTCTCAATTTTAGCATCACTGTGATCCCTGGCTCCAGACGAACGAAATGGCTATCTCAGATTTCGATTTGGAGCAAAAAAAAATTTATATGGCCACTTTTGTCCAAAACCTACTTTTGCGAACTAGTCCCTGGTTTTTTGCCCAATCGGAACCAAACTGGTGCACAACTGTTCTCTGGAGTCTGATGATCAATAATTATCGAGAAAAAGTTGAAATTGTGCATTTGCTTGGCTGTAACAGGGTCATTTAGGGAATGGTCTGTTTTAAAATGCAGTCAAAAGCCAATAAATCCTAAAGGGAAAGTCGGAACTTGACCAAAATTGATGAGCATATGTGTCAGGACATGCTGAGGAAGCATGCAAAGTTTCATGGAGATTGGACCAAAGGTGGCGCTATAATCATCAAAAAGGTTCCTTATTTTTAGGTGTTCAAGCACGAAGTGCTGAAAACCTATTGTATTTGTACTGATTTTTATTATTATTATTAGGTGTTCAAGCACGAAGTGCTGAAAACCTATTGTATTTGTACTGATTTTTATTATTATTAGGTGTTCAAGCACGAAGTGCTGAAAACCTATTGTATTTGTACTGATTTTTATTATTATTATTATTATTATTCTCCTGTAAAACGCATCGTGCAGCCCAAACCGTAAGTGCTGGAGACTTGAAACTTTGTCAGATGGTAGTACAAAAATCGAGGAGAGGTTATCAAATTATGAGCCCGATTGGCCCATAGGTGGCGCTATAATGACCAAAAGTACTAAATTGGCCATAACTCCTAGACCGTTTGTCCTAGAGTCTCAATTTTAGCATCACTGTGATCCCTGGCTCCAGACGAACGAAATGGCTATCTCAGATTTCGATTTGGAGCAAAAAAAAATTTATATGGCCACTTTTGTCCAAAACCTACTTTTGCGAACTAGTCCCTGGTTTTTTGCCCAATCGGAACCAAACTGGTGCACAACTGTTCTCTGGAGTCTGATGATCAATAATTATCGAGAAAAAGTTGAAATTGTGCATTTGCTTGGCTGTAACAGGGTCATTTAGGGAATGGTCTGTTTTAAAATGCAGTCAAAAGCCAATAAATCCTAAAGGGAAAGTCGGAACTTGACCAAAATTGATGAGCATATGTGTCAGGACATGCTGAGGAAGCATGCAAAGTTTCATGGAGATTGGACCAAAGGTGGCGCTATAATCATCAAAAAGGTTCCTTATTTTTAGGTGTTCAAGCACGAAGTGCTGAAAACCTATTGTATTTGTACTGATTTTTATTATTATTATTAGGTGTTCAAGCACGAAGTGCTGAAAACCTATTGTATTTGTACTGATTTTTATTATTATTAGGTGTTCAAGCACGAAGTGCTGAAAACCTATTGTATTTGTACTGATTTTTATTATTATTATTATTATTATTCTCCTGTAAAACGCATCGTGCAGCCCAAACCGTAAGTGCTGGAGACTTGAAACTTTGTCAGATGGTAGTACAAAAATCGAGGAGAGGTTATCAAATTATGAGCCCGATTGGCCCATAGGTGGCGCTATAATGACCAAAAGTACTAAATTGGCCATAACTCCTAGACCGTTTGTCCTAGAGTCTCAATTTTAGCATCACTGTGATCCCTGGCTCCAGACGAACGAAATGGCTATCTCAGATTTCGATTTGGAGCAAAAAAAAATTTATATGGCCACTTTTGTCCAAAACCTACTTTTGCGAACTAGTCCCTGGTTTTTTGCCCAATCGGAACCAAACTGGTGCACAACTGTTCTCTGGAGTCTGATGATCAATAATTATCGAGAAAAAGTTGAAATTGTGCATTTGCTTGGCTGTAACAGGGTCATTTAGGGAATGGTCTGTTTTAAAATGCAGTCAAAAGCCAATAAATCCTAAAGGGAAAGTCGGAACTTGACCAAAATTGATGAGCATATGTGTCAGGACATGCTGAGGAAGCATGCAAAGTTTCATGGAGATTGGACCAAAGGTGGCGCTATAATCATCAAAAAGGTTCCTTATTTTTAGGTGTTCAAGCACGAAGTGCTGAAAACCTATTGTATTTGTACTGATTTTTATTATTATTATTAGGTGTTCAAGCACGAAGTGCTGAAAACCTATTGTATTTGTACTGATTTTTATTATTATTAGGTGTTCAAGCACGAAGTGCTGAAAACCTATTGTATTTGTACTGATTTTTATTATTATTATTATTATTATTCTCCTGTAAAACGCATCGTGCAGCCCAAACCGTAAGTGCTGGAGACTTGAAACTTTGTCAGATGGTAGTACAAAAATCGAGGAGAGGTTATCAAATTATGAGCCCGATTGGCCCATAGGTGGCGCTATAATGACCAAAAGTACTAAATTGGCCATAACTCCTAGACCGTTTGTCCTAGAGTCTCAATTTTAGCATCACTGTGATCCCTGGCTCCAGACGAACGAAATGGCTATCTCAGATTTCGATTTGGAGCAAAAAAAAATTTATATGGCCACTTTTGTCCAAAACCTACTTTTGCGAACTAGTCCCTGGTTTTTTGCCCAATCGGAACCAAACTGGTGCACAACTGTTCTCTGGAGTCTGATGATCAATAATTATCGAGAAAAAGTTGAAATTGTGCATTTGCTTGGCTGTAACAGGGTCATTTAGGGAATGGTCTGTTTTAAAATGCAGTCAAAAGCCAATAAATCCTAAAGGGAAAGTCGGAACTTGACCAAAATTGATGAGCATATGTGTCAGGACATGCTGAGGAAGCATGCAAAGTTTCATGGAGATTGGACCAAAGGTGGCGCTATAATCATCAAAAAGGTTCCTTATTTTTAGGTGTTCAAGCACGAAGTGCTGAAAACCTATTGTATTTGTACTGATTTTTATTATTATTATTAGGTGTTCAAGCACGAAGTGCTGAAAACCTATTGTATTTGTACTGATTTTTATTATTATTAGGTGTTCAAGCACGAAGTGCTGAAAACCTATTGTATTTGTACTGATTTTTATTAGGTGTTCAAGCACGAAGTGCTGAAAACCTATTGTATTTGTACTGATTTTTATTATTAGGTGTTCAAGCACGAAGTGCTGAAAACCTATTGTATTTGTACTGATTTTTATTATTATTATTATTATTATTATTATTATTATTATTATTATTATTCTTCTGCCGTAAAACGCATCGTGCAGCCCAAACCGTAAGGGCTGGAGACTTGAAACTTTGTCAGATGGTAGTACAAAAATCGAGGAGAGGTTATCAAATTATGAGCCCGATTGGCCCATAGGTGGCGCTATAGCGATCAATTGCGCGTAATTGCTCATAACTCCTAGACCGTAAGGCGTAGACTCAAGTGTCTTATATCATTGGAAAGCGGGGGGCCTGACGTAAAAAACGTATATCTCCGATTTCATTTCCGCCATGATGGATTTTCCGCCATTTTGAATTTTGTCGAAAAACTACTTTTGCGAACTAGTCCCTGGTTTTTCGCCCGATCGGAACCAAACCAGTGCAGAAATGTTCTCTGGAGTCTGAATATCAATAATTATCGAAAAAAAGTTGAAAGTTCGATTTCCGGTCGCTAGGGGGTGCAAAATGAACGTTGTGGGAGGAGCCTATTTTTCTAAAATGGCTTTAACTCCAAAAGTAAATGAGGTAGGTTCACCAAACTTGGTACACATGTGCAAGAGTTCAGTCTGAGGTCACAGTAAAAAAATCGCGACGATCGGACACTAGGTGGCGCTATAACATTAAAAAAACATAAAAGGGGGTGTGGCCACCTGACCGTTAGTCCGATTGACTTGAAATTTGGTATGCAGTGTCTTGGTCCAAGGTACCATGTATTTGTAAAAGGATATTGGCGTATCTCAAAAAACATGGCCGCCATCGGCCAATGAATTTGAGCACCTATGAAACAAGGTTAACGGAGGCCGATCGGAACGAAACTCGATGGACATGTTCGACTCGTGGCCCAAGAGGTCTGTAAGAGTTTTGAAAGAAATCGGCCACTAGTTGGCGCTAACGAGTTTTACGGCTCTGTAATCACGTGGTGTTGCACACATCCACACAAAATGCATATCACTAGATAGATCTCCTCATGCTGAACAACTTTGCCTCTAGAACCATTGCTGTCAATTAAATCGTTCATTAAACATGCACGAATATGTTAAAAACCTACTTTTGCGAACTAGTCCCTGGTTTTTTGCCCGATCAAAATCAGACCAGTCTAGGACAATTCTCTGGACTCTCTAGATCAATAATTATCGAAAAAAAGTTGAATTTTTGCATTTGGCTGGCTGTAACAGGGTCATTTAGACAAGGGGGGTGTCAAAATACACTCAAAAGCCTATACATCCTAAAGGAAAACTCAGAACTTCACAAATATTGATGAGCATATGTGTCATAACATGGGGAAGAAGCATGCAAAGTTTCATGGAGATCGGACCATAGCTGGCGCTATAACTGTTAAAAAGCTTTAAAACCATGCATTTCCAATGGTAAATTGCCTGTATTGGCTGTGTGTGCTCTTTTTTTTTTTCCATCTATGAGCATATGTTAAAATCAATGTTCAAACCAGTGCAGTACAATTCTCTGGACTCTCTAGATCAATAATTATCAGAAAAGGTATAACTTATTCATTTGCATGGCTATAATAGTGACATTTCAATACGTAGCCTTGAACAGGTGTCCCTGAAAGCTGCATATTAAGCCAATAAGTGGTATTATACTGACCCCTGCTGTTTAAAATAGACATTTTGTCATGCTACTTACTAATATTATACTATAATGCTTATTTAGACTTTATAAAATCACTATTTTAACATTTACACTCACATTTTGTCAAAATTCATCTATTGGAGATCTACTATTGAGAACTTGCTTATTTGAGAATAGTATTACATTCAAATCCACATCGACTTTTTAAAACGAAAGTAAAACCGTTAGGCCACGCCCCTTCAGTACAAATTCACTCATAACTCGAAAACGGAAAGTCACTGCATGCTCAAATTTTGATGGTAAGGTCCTCTCGGGGGTCTTGATTGAAATCTAGCGTCGCGGGACTCGGGAGCACCCCCCCGCGGATCGCTAATTTGTGAGAACCACGATTTGGAACGGCTGTATCTCCCGATCTAGACCACGTAGATCCTTGTGCGATAGCTTGTTGGAAAGGGCCCGTCCTCATCTAGCTTCGATTCGAGTATGGTGCGATTTGGCCCATGCATTCCCGAGATATAAGCCCACAAAGATATACATTTCAACGGACACAAGTCCCTGCTCCAAAAACCCAGCAACACCGGGATGGTCTTGTTCAACAGGGCTCCTCTAACACTATCTAAGGTCTGAGTTTCAGATTTTTTCGCTTTCTCGTTCCCGAGATATAAGTAAAACAAATAAAAAAATCCTGTCATTCATTTCAACTGTATTGTAATACCGCTGTTGTCCACGAGAGGGAGCAACAGCATTAGACATTTTTAATCTTTTTAAGCAGTTTTCAGCATTGGCTAACAAACAAATGCTTAAAGCTATGTATTATGATGGAAATAATATTTATAATAAATCATATAATATGAAATAATGATTTATTATAAAGTTTAATATAATTACATCACAAATAAATACGTGAAATGCTTATAGACCACTAAAAGAGATTTTCACAATAGCATGACCTGAAAGTGTGTGTGTGTGTGTGTGTGTGCAAAGGCACCTGTGAAAACACTTTATTAATAAGTATAATGTCCAGCAGAGGGCAGTAGAAGACCACTTATTGGCTCACTTTCATTTTGACAGACTTGTTTTTCACCAGTTTTCTGCACTAAAGCAAACCAGTTTTTCTATGTTAACTATTATAAGACAATCATATTTTGACAGAGTTTATCACTTCATTTGTTCTGATGCTAGCAACATGGTAAATCATGGTAAATCACGGTAGAAACATTTAAAAATAATCAAAAGAAATAAGAATAATTAAAACAGTTTAGAATAAAGAAATTAAAATAATCAACAGAAATACGAATAATTAAAACAGTATAGAATAAAAAATTCAATAAAATACAGAACAAACAGTCGGACGAACAGTGAAACAGTGATCATTCAGTAAATGCACAGCTAAACAGAAGTGTTTTGAGTCTGGATGTGAATGTGACTACTGTAGGAGCACATCTGATCTCTACTGGAGGAGCACATCTGATCTCTTCTGGAGTAGCACATCTGATCTCTACTGGAGGAGCACATCTGATCTCTTCTGGAGGAGCACATCTGATCTCTACTGTAGGAGCACATCTGATCTATACTGTAGGAGCACATCTGATCTCTACTGTAGGAGCACATCTGATCTCTTCTGGAGGAGCACATCTGATCTCTACTGGAGGAGCACATCTGATCTCTTCTGGAGGAGCACATCTGATCTCTACTGTAGGAGCACATCTGATCTCTACTGTAGGAGCACATCTGATCTCTACTGTAGGAGCACATCTGATCTCTTCTGGAGGAGCACATCTGATCTCTACTGTAGGAGCACATCTGATCTCTTCTGGAGTAGCACATCTGATCTCTACTGGAGGAGCACATCTGATCTCTTCTGGAGGAGCACATCTGATCTCTACTGTAGGAGCACATCTGATCTCTACTGTAGGAGCACATCTGATCTCTTCTGGAGGAGCACATCTGATCTCTACTGTAGGAGCACATCTGATCTCTTCTGGAGTAGCACATCTGATCTCTTTTGGAAGCTGGTTCCAGCATGGCTGGCAAAGTAGTCTAAAGCAGACTCTCCTTGTTTAGAGTGAACCCTTGGTATTTCTAGCTGACGTGATCCTAATCATCTGAGTGATCTGTTGGGTTTATATTCAGTGAGCATATCTGCAATATTTTGAGGTCCTAGGCCATTGAATGATTTATATACCAGTAATAATACTTTAAAATCAATCCTAAATGTAACTGGGAGCCAGTGTAAAGACCTGATGACTGGTGTGATGTGTTCATATGTTCTGGTTCTGCTCAGCGTTCTGTATGAGCTGCAACTGTCTGATGGTCTTTTTGGGAAGGCCAGTGAAGAGTCCATTACAATAATCCACTGCTGGAGATGAAAGCATGCACAAGTTTATCTAAGTCTTGACTGGAAACAAAGCATCTATTTTTTGCAATATTTTCAGATGATAATATGCTGATTTGGTTATTGCTTTGACATGACTACTGAAGCTAAGGTCTGATTCTAGAGACACACCAAGATTCCTGACTTGATTTTTAGCTGTTAGACCCCTACGGTGAAGGTATGCATTCACCTTGAGAACTTCATCTTTGTTTCAAACGCAATGACTTCAATTTTGTCTTTATTTAACTGAAGAAAGTTTTGGCACATCCAATTGTTTACTTCATCAATGCATTGGCACAGGGAGTCAATGGGGCTGTAGTCGTTAGGCGATAGGGCTAAGTAGAGCTGTGTGTCGTCTGCAGAGCTGTGGTTCTTTTTCATTATTTGGCTCATTGGGGGCATGTACAGGTTGAATAGATAAATCATGGTAACTATGATAAATCATGCTAGAATAATATTAAATCATACTAGAATGTGTTCAATTGTGGTAAACCATGCAAGAACAGGGTCAATCATGGTGAATCGTACTAGAACTTGGTATAAAACATTGTATATTCCATCTATGATGTCAATGGTTAAATGCTTGCTACATAAAACTTAATATATTTTGATGCATTTGAGCTTAACTGCCTTAACTGTCTTAACTGCCTTAACTGTCTTAACTGTCTTAAATGCTTGAACACCGCTAAATGCTGCTAGCAGCTTTAATTATTATTATTATTATTATTATTCTTCTGCCGTAAAACGCATCGTGCAGCCCAAACCGTAAGGGCTGGAGACTTGAAACTTTGTCAGATGGTAGTATAAAAATCGAGGAGAGGTTATCAAATTATGAGCCCGATTGGCCCATAGGTGGCGCTATAGCGATCAATTGCGCGTAACTGCTCATAACTCCTAGACCGTAAGGTGTAGACTCAAGTGTCTTATATCATTGGAAAGCTGGGGGCCTGACGTAAAAAACGTATATCTCCGATTTCATTTCCGCCATGATGGATTTTCCGCCATTTTGAATTTTGTCGAAAAACTACTTTTGCGAACTAGTCCCTGGTTTTTCGCCCGATCGGAACCAAACCAGTGCAGAAATGTTCTCTGGAGTCTGACTATCAATAATTATCGAAAAAAAGTTGAAAGTTCGATTTCCGGTCGCTAGGGGGTGCAAAATGAACGTTGTGGGAGGAGCCTATTTTTCTAAAATGGCTATAACTCCAAAAGTAAATGAGGTAGGTTCACCAAACTTGGTACACATGTGCAAGAGTTCAGTCTGAGGTCACAGTAAAAAAATCGCGACGATCGGACACTAGGTGGCGCTATAACATTAAAAAAACATAAAAGGGGGTGTGGCCACCTGACCGTTAGTCCGATTGACTTGAAATTTGGTATGCAGTGTCTTGGTCCAAGGTACCATGTATGTGTAAAAGGATATTGGCGTATCTCAAAAAACATGGCCGCCATCGGCCAATGAATTTGAGCACCTATGAAACAAGGTTAACGGAGGCCGATCGGAACGAAACTCGATGGACATGTTCGACTCGTGGCCCAAGAGGTCTGTAAGAGTTTTGAAAGAAATCGGCCACTAGTTGGCGCTAACGAGTTTTACGGCTCTGTAATCACGTGGTGTTGCACACATCCACACAAAATGCATATCACTAGATACATCTCCTCATGCTGAACAACTTTGCCTCTAGAACCATTGCTGTCAATTAAATCGTTCATTAAATATGCACGAATATGTTAAAAACCTACTTTTGCGAACTAGTCCCTGGTTTTTTGCCCGATCAAAATCAGACCAGTCTAGGACAATTCTCTGGACTCTCTAGATCAATAATTATCGAAAAAAAGTTGAATTTTTGCATTTGGCTGGCTGTAACAGGGTCATTTAGACAAGGGGGGTGTCAAAATACACTCAAAAGCCTATACATCCTAAAGGAAAACTCAGAACTTCACAAATATTGATGAGCATATGTGTCATAACATGGGGAAGAAGCATGCAAAGTTTCATGGAGATCGGACCATAGCTGGCGCTATAACTGTTAAAAAGCTTTAAAACCATGCATTTCCAATGGTAAATTGCCTGTATTGGCTGTGTGTGCTCTTTTTTTTTTTTTCATCTATGAGCATATGTTAAAATCAATGTTCAAACCAGTGCAGTACAATTCTCTGGACTCTCTAGATCAATAATTATCAGAAAAGGTATAACTTATTAATTTGCATGGCTATAATAGTGACATTTCAATACGTAGCCTTGAACAGGTGTCCCTGAAAGCTGCATATTAAGCCAATAAGTGGTATTATACTGACCCCTGCTGTTTAAAATAGACATTTTGTCATGCTACTTACTAATATTATACTATAATGCTTATTTAGACTTTATAAAATCACTATTTTAACATTTACACTCACATTTTGTCAAAATTCATCTATTGGAGATCTACTATTGAGAACTTGCTTATTTGAGAATAGTATTACATTCAAATCCACATCGACTTTTTAAAACGAAAGTAAAACAGTTAGGCCACGCCCCTTCAGTACAAATTCACTCATAACTCGAAAACGGAAAGTCACTGCATGCTCAAATTTTGATGGTAAGGTCCTCTCGGGGGTCTTGATTGAAATCTAGCGTCGCGGGACTCGGGAGCACCCCCCCGCGGATCGCTAATTTGTGAGAACCACGATTTGGAACGGCTGTATCTCCCGATCTAGACCACGTAGATCCTTGTGCGATAGCTTGTTGGAAAGGGCCCGTCCTCATCTAGCTTCGATTCGAGTATGGTGCGATTTGGCCCATGCATTCCCGAGATATAAGCCCACAAAGATATACATTTCAACGGACACAAGTCCCTGCTCCAAAAACCCAGCAACACCGGGATGGTCTTGTTCAACAGGGCTCCTCTAACACTATCTAAGGTCTGAGTTTCAGATTTTTTCGCTTTCTCGTTCCCGAGATATAAGTAAAACAAATAAAAAAATCCTGTCATTCATTTCAACTGTATTGTAATACCGCTGTTGTCCACGAGAGGGAGCAACAGCATTAGACATTTTTAATCTTTTTAAGCAGTTTTCAGCATTGGCTAACAAACAAATGCTTAAAGCTATGTATTATGATGGAAATAATATTTATAATAAATCATATAATATGAAATAATGATTTATTATAAAGTTTAATATAATTACATCACAAAGAAATACGTGAAATGCTTATAGACCACTAAAAGAGATTTTCACAATAGCATGACCTGAAAGTGTGTGTGTGTGTGTGTGTGCAAAGGCACCTGTGAAAACACTTTATTAATAAGTATAATGTCCAGCAGAGGGCAGTAGAAGACCACTTATTGGCTCACTTTCATTTTGACAGACTTGTTTTTCACCAGTTTTCTGCACTAAAGCAAACCAGTTTTTCTATGTTAACTATTATAAGACAATCATATTTTGACAGAGTTTATCACTTCATTTGTTCTGATGCTAGCAACATGGTAAATCATGGTAAATCACGGTAGAAACATTTAAAAATAATCAAAAGAAATACGAATAATTAAAACAGTTTAGAATAAAGAAATTAAAATAATCAACAGAAATACGAATAATTAAAACAGTATAGAATAAAAAATTCAATAAAATACAGAACAAACAGTCGGACGAACAGTGAAACAGTGATCATTCAGTAAATGCACAGCTAAACAGAAGTGTTTTGAGTCTGGATGTGAATGTGACTACTGTAGGAGCACATCTGATCTCTACTGGAGGAGCACATCTGATCTCTTCTGGAGGAGCACATCTGATCTCTACTGTAGGAGCACATCTGATCTCTACTGTAGGAGCACATCTGATCTCTACTGTAGGAGCAGATCTGATCTCTTCTGGAGGAGCACATCTGATCTCTACTGTAGGAGCACATCTGATCTCTTCTGGAGTAGCACATCTGATCTCTTTTGGAAGCTGGTTCCAGCATGGCTGGCAAAGTAGTCTAAAGCAGACTCTCCTTGTTTAGAGTGAACCCTTGGTATTTCTAGCTGACGTGATCCTAATCATCTGAGTGATCTGTTGGGTTTATATTCAGTGAGCATATCTGCAATATTTTGAGGTCCTAGGCCATTGAATGATTTATATACCAGTAATAATACTTTAAAATCAATCCTAAATGTAACTGGGAGCCAGTGTAAAGACCTGATGACTGGTGTGATGTGTTCATATGTTCTGGTTCTGCTCAGCGTTCTGTATGAGCTGCAACTGTCTGATGGTCTTTTTGGGAAGGCCAGTGAAGAGTCCATTACAATAATCCACTGCTGGAGATGAAAGCATGCACAAGTTTATCTAAGTCTTGACTGGAAACAAAGCATCTATTTTTTGCAATATTTTCAGATGATAATATGCTGATTTGGTTATTGCTTTGACATGACTACTGAAGCTAAGGTCTGATTCTAGAGACACACCAAGATTCCTGACTTGATTTTTAGCTGTTAGACCCCTACGGTGAAGGTATGCATTCACCTTGAGAACTTCATCTTTGTTTCAAACGCAATGACTTCAATTTTGTCTTTATTTAACTGAAGAAAGTTTTGGCACATCCAATTGTTTACTTCATCAATGCATTGGCACAGGGAGTCAATGGGGCTGTAGTCGTTAGGCGATAGGGCTAAGTAGAGCTGTGTGTCATCTGCAGAGCTGTGGTTCTTTTTCATTATTTGGCTCATTGGGGGCATGTACAGGTTGAATAGATAAATCATGGTAACTATGATAAATCATGCTAGAATAATATTAAATCATACTAGAATGTGTTCAATTGTGGTAAACCATGCAATAACAGGGTCAATCATGGTGAATCGTACTAGAACTTGGTATAAAACATTGTATATTCCATCTATGATGTCAATGGTTAAATGCTTGCTACATAAAACTTAATATATTTTGATGCATTTGAGCTTAACTGCCTTAACTGTCTTAACTGTCTTAAATGCTTGAACACCGCTAAATGCTGCTAGCAGCTTTAATTATTATTATTATTATTATTCTCCTGTAAAACGCATCGTGCAGCCCAAACCGTAAGTGCTGGAGACTTGAAACTTTGTCAGATGGTAGTACAAAAATCGAGGAGAGGTTATCAAATTATGAGCCCGATTGGCCCATAGGTGGCGCTATAATGACCAAAAGTACTAAATTGGCCATAACTCCTAGACCGTTTGTCCTAGAGTCTCAATTTTAGCATCACTGTGATCCCTGGCTCCAGACGAACGAAATGGCTATCTCAGATTTCGATTTGGAGCAAAAAAAAAATTTATATGGCCACTTTTGTCCAAAACCTACTTTTGCGAACTAGTCCCTGGTTTTTTGCCCAATCGGAACCAAACTGGTGCACAACTGTTCTCTGGAGTCTGATGATCAATAATTATCGAGAAAAAGTTGAAATTGTGCATTTGCTTGGCTGTAACAGGGTCATTTAGGGAATGGTCTGTTTTAAAATGCAGTCAAAAGCCAATAAATCCTAAAGGGAAAGTCGGAACTTGACCAAAATTGATGAGCATATGTGTCAGGACATGCTGAGGAAGCATGCAAAGTTTCATGGAGATTGGACCAAAGGTGGCGCTATAATCATCAAAAAGGTTCCTTATTTTTAGGTGTTCAAGCACGAAGTGCTGAAAACCTATTGTATTTGTACTGATTTTTATTATTATTATTAGGTGTTCAAGCACGAAGTGCTGAAAACCTATTGTATTTGTACTGATTTTTATTATTATTAGGTGTTCAAGCACGAAGTGCTGAAAACCTATTGTATTTGTACTGATTTTTATTATTATTATTATTATTATTCTCCTGTAAAACGCATCGTGCAGCCCAAACCGTAAGTGCTGGAGACTTGAAACTTTGTCAGATGGTAGTACAAAAATCGAGGAGAGGTTATCAAATTATGAGCCCGATTGGCCCATAGGTGGCGCTATAATGACCAAAAGTACTAAATTGGCCATAACTCCTAGACCGTTTGTCCTAGAGTCTCAATTTTAGCATCACTGTGATCCCTGGCTCCAGACGAACGAAATGGCTATCTCAGATTTCGATTTGGAGCAAAAAAAAATTTATATGGCCACTTTTGTCCAAAACCTACTTTTGCGAACTAGTCCCTGGTTTTTTGCCCAATCGGAACCAAACTGGTGCACAACTGTTCTCTGGAGTCTGATGATCAATAATTATCGAGAAAAAGTTGAAATTGTGCATTTGCTTGGCTGTAACAGGGTCATTTAGGGAATGGTCTGTTTTAAAATGCAGTCAAAAGCCAATAAATCCTAAAGGGAAAGTCGGAACTTGACCAAAATTGATGAGCATATGTGTCAGGACATGCTGAGGAAGCATGCAAAGTTTCATGGAGATTGGACCAAAGGTGGCGCTATAATCATCAAAAAGGTTCCTTATTTTTAGGTGTTCAAGCACGAAGTGCTGAAAACCTATTGTATTTGTACTGATTTTTATTATTATTATTAGGTGTTCAAGCACGAAGTGCTGAAAACCTATTGTATTTGTACTGATTTTTATTATTATTAGGTGTTCAAGCACGAAGTGCTGAAAACCTATTGTATTTGTACTGATTTTTATTATTATTATTATTATTATTCTCCTGTAAAACGCATCGTGCAGCCCAAACCGTAAGTGCTGGAGACTTGAAACTTTGTCAGATGGTAGTACAAAAATCGAGGAGAGGTTATCAAATTATGAGCCCGATTGGCCCATAGGTGGCGCTATAATGACCAAAAGTACTAAATTGGCCATAACTCCTAGACCGTTTGTCCTAGAGTCTCAATTTTAGCATCACTGTGATCCCTGGCTCCAGACGAACGAAATGGCTATCTCAGATTTCGATTTGGAGCAAAAAAAAATTTATATGGCCACTTTTGTCCAAAACCTACTTTTGCGAACTAGTCCCTGGTTTTTTGCCCAATCGGAACCAAACTGGTGCACAACTGTTCTCTGGAGTCTGATGATCAATAATTATCGAGAAAAAGTTGAAATTGTGCATTTGCTTGGCTGTAACAGGGTCATTTAGGGAATGGTCTGTTTTAAAATGCAGTCAAAAGCCAATAAATCCTAAAGGGAAAGTCGGAACTTGACCAAAATTGATGAGCATATGTGTCAGGACATGCTGAGGAAGCATGCAAAGTTTCATGGAGATTGGACCAAAGGTGGCGCTATAATCATCAAAAAGGTTCCTTATTTTTAGGTGTTCAAGCACGAAGTGCTGAAAACCTATTGTATTTGTACTGATTTTTATTATTATTATTAGGTGTTCAAGCACGAAGTGCTGAAAACCTATTGTATTTGTACTGATTTTTATTATTATTAGGTGTTCAAGCACGAAGTGCTGAAAACCTATTGTATTTGTACTGATTTTTATTATTATTATTATTATTATTCTCCTGTAAAACGCATCGTGCAGCCCAAACCGTAAGTGCTGGAGACTTGAAACTTTGTCAGATGGTAGTACAAAAATCGAGGAGAGGTTATCAAATTATGAGCCCGATTGGCCCATAGGTGGCGCTATAATGACCAAAAGTACTAAATTGGCCATAACTCCTAGACCGTTTGTCCTAGAGTCTCAATTTTAGCATCACTGTGATCCCTGGCTCCAGACGAACGAAATGGCTATCTCAGATTTCGATTTGGAGCAAAAAAAAATTTATATGGCCACTTTTGTCCAAAACCTACTTTTGCGAACTAGTCCCTGGTTTTTTGCCCAATCGGAACCAAACTGGTGCACAACTGTTCTCTGGAGTCTGATGATCAATAATTATCGAGAAAAAGTTGAAATTGTGCATTTGCTTGGCTGTAACAGGGTCATTTAGGGAATGGTCTGTTTTAAAATGCAGTCAAAAGCCAATAAATCCTAAAGGGAAAGTCGGAACTTGACCAAAATTGATGAGCATATGTGTCAGGACATGCTGAGGAAGCATGCAAAGTTTCATGGAGATTGGACCAAAGGTGGCGCTATAATCATCAAAAAGGTTCCTTATTTTTAGGTGTTCAAGCACGAAGTGCTGAAAACCTATTGTATTTGTACTGATTTTTATTATTATTATTAGGTGTTCAAGCACGAAGTGCTGAAAACCTATTGTATTTGTACTGATTTTTATTATTATTAGGTGTTCAAGCACGAAGTGCTGAAAACCTATTGTATTTGTACTGATTTTTATTATTATTATTATTATTATTCTCCTGTAAAACGCATCGTGCAGCCCAAACCGTAAGTGCTGGAGACTTGAAACTTTGTCAGATGGTAGTACAAAAATCGAGGAGAGGTTATCAAATTATGAGCCCGATTGGCCCATAGGTGGCGCTATAATGACCAAAAGTACTAAATTGGCCATAACTCCTAGACCGTTTGTCCTAGAGTCTCAATTTTAGCATCACTGTGATCCCTGGCTCCAGACGAACGAAATGGCTATCTCAGATTTCGATTTGGAGCAAAAAAAAATTTATATGGCCACTTTTGTCCAAAACCTACTTTTGCGAACTAGTCCCTGGTTTTTTGCCCAATCGGAACCAAACTGGTGCACAACTGTTCTCTGGAGTCTGATGATCAATAATTATCGAGAAAAAGTTGAAATTGTGCATTTGCTTGGCTGTAACAGGGTCATTTAGGGAATGGTCTGTTTTAAAATGCAGTCAAAAGCCAATAAATCCTAAAGGGAAAGTCGGAACTTGACCAAAATTGATGAGCATATGTGTCAGGACATGCTGAGGAAGCATGCAAAGTTTCATGGAGATTGGACCAAAGGTGGCGCTATAATCATCAAAAAGGTTCCTTATTTTTAGGTGTTCAAGCACGAAGTGCTGAAAACCTATTGTATTTGTACTGATTTTTATTATTATTATTAGGTGTTCAAGCACGAAGTGCTGAAAACCTATTGTATTTGTACTGATTTTTATTATTATTAGGTGTTCAAGCACGAAGTGCTGAAAACCTATTGTATTTGTACTGATTTTTATTATTATTATTATTATTATTCTCCTGTAAAACGCATCGTGCAGCCCAAACCGTAAGTGCTGGAGACTTGAAACTTTGTCAGATGGTAGTACAAAAATCGAGGAGAGGTTATCAAATTATGAGCCCGATTGGCCCATAGGTGGCGCTATAATGACCAAAAGTACTAAATTGGCCATAACTCCTAGACCGTTTGTCCTAGAGTCTCAATTTTAGCATCACTGTGATCCCTGGCTCCAGACGAACGAAATGGCTATCTCAGATTTCGATTTGGAGCAAAAAAAAAATTTATATGGCCACTTTTGTCCAAAACCTACTTTTGCGAACTAGTCCCTGGTTTTTTGCCCAATCGGAACCAAACTGGTGCACAACTGTTCTCTGGAGTCTGATGATCAATAATTATCGAGAAAAAGTTGAAATTGTGCATTTGCTTGGCTGTAACAGGGTCATTTAGGGAATGGTCTGTTTTAAAATGCAGTCAAAAGCCAATAAATCCTAAAGGGAAAGTCGGAACTTGACCAAAATTGATGAGCATATGTGTCAGGACATGCTGAGGAAGCATGCAAAGTTTCATGGAGATTGGACCAAAGGTGGCGCTATAATCATCAAAAAGGTTCCTTATTTTTAGGTGTTCAAGCACGAAGTGCTGAAAACCTATTGTATTTGTACTGATTTTTATTATTATTATTAGGTGTTCAAGCACGAAGTGCTGAAAACCTATTGTATTTGTACTGATTTTTATTATTATTAGGTGTTCAAGCACGAAGTGCTGAAAACCTATTGTATTTGTACTGATTTTTATTATTATTATTATTATTATTCTCCTGTAAAACGCATCGTGCAGCCCAAACCGTAAGTGCTGGAGACTTGAAACTTTGTCAGATGGTAGTACAAAAATCGAGGAGAGGTTATCAAATTATGAGCCCGATTGGCCCATAGGTGGCGCTATAATGACCAAAAGTACTAAATTGGCCATAACTCCTAGACCGTTTGTCCTAGAGTCTCAATTTTAGCATCACTGTGATCCCTGGCTCCAGACGAACGAAATGGCTATCTCAGATTTCGATTTGGAGCAAAAAAAAAATTTATATGGCCACTTTTGTCCAAAACCTACTTTTGCGAACTAGTCCCTGGTTTTTTGCCCAATCGGAACCAAACTGGTGCACAACTGTTCTCTGGAGTCTGATGATCAATAATTATCGAGAAAAAGTTGAAATTGTGCATTTGCTTGGCTGTAACAGGGTCATTTAGGGAATGGTCTGTTTTAAAATGCAGTCAAAAGCCAATAAATCCTAAAGGGAAAGTCGGAACTTGACCAAAATTGATGAGCATATGTGTCAGGACATGCTGAGGAAGCATGCAAAGTTTCATGGAGATTGGACCAAAGGTGGCGCTATAATCATCAAAAAGGTTCCTTATTTTTAGGTGTTCAAGCACGAAGTGCTGAAAACCTATTGTATTTGTACTGATTTTTATTATTATTATTAGGTGTTCAAGCACGAAGTGCTGAAAACCTATTGTATTTGTACTGATTTTTATTATTATTAGGTGTTCAAGCACGAAGTGCTGAAAACCTATTGTATTTGTACTGATTTTTATTATTATTATTATTATTATTCTCCTGTAAAACGCATCGTGCAGCCCAAACCGTAAGTGCTGGAGACTTGAAACTTTGTCAGATGGTAGTACAAAAATCGAGGAGAGGTTATCAAATTATGAGCCCGATTGGCCCATAGGTGGCGCTATAATGACCAAAAGTACTAAATTGGCCATAACTCCTAGACCGTTTGTCCTAGAGTCTCAATTTTAGCATCACTGTGATCCCTGGCTCCAGACGAACGAAATGGCTATCTCAGATTTCGATTTGGAGCAAAAAAAAATTTATATGGCCACTTTTGTCCAAAACCTACTTTTGCGAACTAGTCCCTGGTTTTTTGCCCAATCGGAACCAAACTGGTGCACAACTGTTCTCTGGAGTCTGATGATCAATAATTATCGAGAAAAAGTTGAAATTGTGCATTTGCTTGGCTGTAACAGGGTCATTTAGGGAATGGTCTGTTTTAAAATGCAGTCAAAAGCCAATAAATCCTAAAGGGAAAGTCGGAACTTGACCAAAATTGATGAGCATATGTGTCAGGACATGCTGAGGAAGCATGCAAAGTTTCATGGAGATTGGACCAAAGGTGGCGCTATAATCATCAAAAAGGTTCCTTATTTTTAGGTGTTCAAGCACGAAGTGCTGAAAACCTATTGTATTTGTACTGATTTTTATTATTATTATTAGGTGTTCAAGCACGAAGTGCTGAAAACCTATTGTATTTGTACTGATTTTTATTATTATTAGGTGTTCAAGCACGAAGTGCTGAAAACCTATTGTATTTGTACTGATTTTTATTATTATTATTATTATTATTCTCCTGTAAAACGCATCGTGCAGCCCAAACCGTAAGTGCTGGAGACTTGAAACTTTGTCAGATGGTAGTACAAAAATCGAGGAGAGGTTATCAAATTATGAGCCCGATTGGCCCATAGGTGGCGCTATAATGACCAAAAGTACTAAATTGGCCATAACTCCTAGACCGTTTGTCCTAGAGTCTCAATTTTAGCATCACTGTGATCCCTGGCTCCAGACGAACGAAATGGCTATCTCAGATTTCGATTTGGAGCAAAAAAAAATTTATATGGCCACTTTTGTCCAAAACCTACTTTTGCGAACTAGTCCCTGGTTTTTTGCCCAATCGGAACCAAACTGGTGCACAACTGTTCTCTGGAGTCTGATGATCAATAATTATCGAGAAAAAGTTGAAATTGTGCATTTGCTTGGCTGTAACAGGGTCATTTAGGGAATGGTCTGTTTTAAAATGCAGTCAAAAGCCAATAAATCCTAAAGGGAAAGTCGGAACTTGACCAAAATTGATGAGCATATGTGTCAGGACATGCTGAGGAAGCATGCAAAGTTTCATGGAGATTGGACCAAAGGTGGCGCTATAATCATCAAAAAGGTTCCTTATTTTTAGGTGTTCAAGCACGAAGTGCTGAAAACCTATTGTATTTGTACTGATTTTTATTATTATTATTAGGTGTTCAAGCACGAAGTGCTGAAAACCTATTGTATTTGTACTGATTTTTATTATTATTAGGTGTTCAAGCACGAAGTGCTGAAAACCTATTGTATTTGTACTGATTTTTATTATTATTATTATTATTATTCTCCTGTAAAACGCATCGTGCAGCCCAAACCGTAAGTGCTGGAGACTTGAAACTTTGTCAGATGGTAGTACAAAAATCGAGGAGAGGTTATCAAATTATGAGCCCGATTGGCCCATAGGTGGCGCTATAATGACCAAAAGTACTAAATTGGCCATAACTCCTAGACCGTTTGTCCTAGAGTCTCAATTTTAGCATCACTGTGATCCCTGGCTCCAGACGAACGAAATGGCTATCTCAGATTTCGATTTGGAGCAAAAAAAAATTTATATGGCCACTTTTGTCCAAAACCTACTTTTGCGAACTAGTCCCTGGTTTTTTGCCCAATCGGAACCAAACTGGTGCACAACTGTTCTCTGGAGTCTGATGATCAATAATTATCGAGAAAAAGTTGAAATTGTGCATTTGCTTGGCTGTAACAGGGTCATTTAGGGAATGGTCTGTTTTAAAATGCAGTCAAAAGCCAATAAATCCTAAAGGGAAAGTCGGAACTTGACCAAAATTGATGAGCATATGTGTCAGGACATGCTGAGGAAGCATGCAAAGTTTCATGGAGATTGGACCAAAGGTGGCGCTATAATCATCAAAAAGGTTCCTTATTTTTAGGTGTTCAAGCACGAAGTGCTGAAAACCTATTGTATTTGTACTGATTTTTATTATTATTATTAGGTGTTCAAGCACGAAGTGCTGAAAACCTATTGTATTTGTACTGATTTTTATTATTATTAGGTGTTCAAGCACGAAGTGCTGAAAACCTATTGTATTTGTACTGATTTTTATTATTATTATTATTATTATTCTCCTGTAAAACGCATCGTGCAGCCCAAACCGTAAGTGCTGGAGACTTGAAACTTTGTCAGATGGTAGTACAAAAATCGAGGAGAGGTTATCAAATTATGAGCCCGATTGGCCCATAGGTGGCGCTATAATGACCAAAAGTACTAAATTGGCCATAACTCCTAGACCGTTTGTCCTAGAGTCTCAATTTTAGCATCACTGTGATCCCTGGCTCCAGACGAACGAAATGGCTATCTCAGATTTCGATTTGGAGCAAAAAAAAATTTATATGGCCACTTTTGTCCAAAACCTACTTTTGCGAACTAGTCCCTGGTTTTTTGCCCAATCGGAACCAAACTGGTGCACAACTGTTCTCTGGAGTCTGATGATCAATAATTATCGAGAAAAAGTTGAAATTGTGCATTTGCTTGGCTGTAACAGGGTCATTTAGGGAATGGTCTGTTTTAAAATGCAGTCAAAAGCCAATAAATCCTAAAGGGAAAGTCGGAACTTGACCAAAATTGATGAGCATATGTGTCAGGACATGCTGAGGAAGCATGCAAAGTTTCATGGAGATTGGACCAAAGGTGGCGCTATAATCATCAAAAAGGTTCCTTATTTTTAGGTGTTCAAGCACGAAGTGCTGAAAACCTATTGTATTTGTACTGATTTTTATTATTATTATTAGGTGTTCAAGCACGAAGTGCTGAAAACCTATTGTATTTGTACTGATTTTTATTATTATTAGGTGTTCAAGCACGAAGTGCTGAAAACCTATTGTATTTGTACTGATTTTTATTATTATTATTATTATTATTCTCCTGTAAAACGCATCGTGCAGCCCAAACCGTAAGTGCTGGAGACTTGAAACTTTGTCAGATGGTAGTACAAAAATCGAGGAGAGGTTATCAAATTATGAGCCCGATTGGCCCATAGGTGGCGCTATAATGACCAAAAGTACTAAATTGGCCATAACTCCTAGACCGTTTGTCCTAGAGTCTCAATTTTAGCATCACTGTGATCCCTGGCTCCAGACGAACGAAATGGCTATCTCAGATTTCGATTTGGAGCAAAAAAAAATTTATATGGCCACTTTTGTCCAAAACCTACTTTTGCGAACTAGTCCCTGGTTTTTTGCCCAATCGGAACCAAACTGGTGCACAACTGTTCTCTGGAGTCTGATGATCAATAATTATCGAGAAAAAGTTGAAATTGTGCATTTGCTTGGCTGTAACAGGGTCATTTAGGGAATGGTCTGTTTTAAAATGCAGTCAAAAGCCAATAAATCCTAAAGGGAAAGTCGGAACTTGACCAAAATTGATGAGCATATGTGTCAGGACATGCTGAGGAAGCATGCAAAGTTTCATGGAGATTGGACCAAAGGTGGCGCTATAATCATCAAAAAGGTTCCTTATTTTTAGGTGTTCAAGCACGAAGTGCTGAAAACCTATTGTATTTGTACTGATTTTTATTATTATTATTAGGTGTTCAAGCACGAAGTGCTGAAAACCTATTGTATTTGTACTGATTTTTATTATTATTAGGTGTTCAAGCACGAAGTGCTGAAAACCTATTGTATTTGTACTGATTTTTATTATTATTATTATTATTATTCTCCTGTAAAACGCATCGTGCAGCCCAAACCGTAAGTGCTGGAGACTTGAAACTTTGTCAGATGGTAGTACAAAAATCGAGGAGAGGTTATCAAATTATGAGCCCGATTGGCCCATAGGTGGCGCTATAATGACCAAAAGTACTAAATTGGCCATAACTCCTAGACCGTTTGTCCTAGAGTCTCAATTTTAGCATCACTGTGATCCCTGGCTCCAGACGAACGAAATGGCTATCTCAGATTTCGATTTGGAGCAAAAAAAAATTTATATGGCCACTTTTGTCCAAAACCTACTTTTGCGAACTAGTCCCTGGTTTTTTGCCCAATCGGAACCAAACTGGTGCACAACTGTTCTCTGGAGTCTGATGATCAATAATTATCGAGAAAAAGTTGAAATTGTGCATTTGCTTGGCTGTAACAGGGTCATTTAGGGAATGGTCTGTTTTAAAATGCAGTCAAAAGCCAATAAATCCTAAAGGGAAAGTCGGAACTTGACCAAAATTGATGAGCATATGTGTCAGGACATGCTGAGGAAGCATGCAAAGTTTCATGGAGATTGGACCAAAGGTGGCGCTATAATCATCAAAAAGGTTCCTTATTTTTAGGTGTTCAAGCACGAAGTGCTGAAAACCTATTGTATTTGTACTGATTTTTATTATTATTATTAGGTGTTCAAGCACGAAGTGCTGAAAACCTATTGTATTTGTACTGATTTTTATTATTATTAGGTGTTCAAGCACGAAGTGCTGAAAACCTATTGTATTTGTACTGATTTTTATTATTATTATTATTATTATTCTCCTGTAAAACGCATCGTGCAGCCCAAACCGTAAGTGCTGGAGACTTGAAACTTTGTCAGATGGTAGTACAAAAATCGAGGAGAGGTTATCAAATTATGAGCCCGATTGGCCCATAGGTGGCGCTATAATGACCAAAAGTACTAAATTGGCCATAACTCCTAGACCGTTTGTCCTAGAGTCTCAATTTTAGCATCACTGTGATCCCTGGCTCCAGACGAACGAAATGGCTATCTCAGATTTCGATTTGGAGCAAAAAAAAATTTATATGGCCACTTTTGTCCAAAACCTACTTTTGCGAACTAGTCCCTGGTTTTTTGCCCAATCGGAACCAAACTGGTGCACAACTGTTCTCTGGAGTCTGATGATCAATAATTATCGAGAAAAAGTTGAAATTGTGCATTTGCTTGGCTGTAACAGGGTCATTTAGGGAATGGTCTGTTTTAAAATGCAGTCAAAAGCCAATAAATCCTAAAGGGAAAGTCGGAACTTGACCAAAATTGATGAGCATATGTGTCAGGACATGCTGAGGAAGCATGCAAAGTTTCATGGAGATTGGACCAAAGGTGGCGCTATAATCATCAAAAAGGTTCCTTATTTTTAGGTGTTCAAGCACGAAGTGCTGAAAACCTATTGTATTTGTACTGATTTTTATTATTATTATTAGGTGTTCAAGCACGAAGTGCTGAAAACCTATTGTATTTGTACTGATTTTTATTATTATTAGGTGTTCAAGCACGAAGTGCTGAAAACCTATTGTATTTGTACTGATTTTTAGGTGTTCAAGCACGAAGTGCTGAAAACCTATTGTATTTGTACTGATTTTTATTAGGTGTTCAAGCACGAAGTGCTGAAAACCTATTGTATTTGTACTGATTTTTATTATTATTATTCTCCGCTAAAACGCATCGTGCAGCCCAAACCGTAAGTGCTAGAGACTTGAAACTTGGCCAATAGGTAGTACAAAAATCGAGGAGAGGTTATCAAATTATGAGCCCGATTGGCCCATAGGTGGCGCTATAGCAACAAAAACGCGTAATGGCTCATAACTCCTAAACCGTAAGTCGTAGACTCAAGTGTCTTATATCATTCGAAAGCTGAAGGCCTGACTTAAAAAATGTATATCTCCGATTTCATTTCCGGTAGGAAAAATTTTCCGCCATTTTGATTTTTGTCGAAAAACTACTTTTGCGAACTAGTCCCTGGTTTTTCGCCCGATCGGAACCAAACCAGTGCAGAAATGTTCTCTGGAGTCTAAATATGAATTTTTATCGAAAAAAAGTTGAATTTTCAATTTCCGGTCGCAAGGGGGCGCAGATTGGTTGCTGTAGGAGGAGCCTATTTTTCTAAAATGGCTATATCATCAAAAAGGTTCCTTATTTTTAGGTGTTCAAGCACGAAGTGCTGAAAACCTATTGTATTTGTACTGATTTTTATTATTATTATTAGGTGTTCAAGCACGAAGTGCTGAAAACCTATTGTATTTGTACTGATTTTTATTATTATTAGGTGTTCAAGCACGAAGTGCTGAAAACCTATTGTATTTGTACTGATTTTTATTAGGTGTTCAAGCACGAAGTGCTGAAAACCTATTGTATTTGTACTGATTTTTAGGTGTTCAAGCACGAAGTGCTGAAAACCTATTGTATTTGTACTGATTTTTATTATTATTATTATTATTATTATTATTCTCCTGTAAAACGCATCGTGCAGCCCAAACCGTAAGTGCTGGAGCGTTGAAACTTTGTCAGATGGTAGTACAAAAATCGAGGAGAGGTTATCAAATTATGAGCCCGATTGGCCCATAGGTGGCGCTATAGCAATCAATTGCGCGTAACTGCTCATAACTCCTAGACCGTAAGTCGTAGACTCAAGTGTCTTATATCATTGGAAAGCTGGGGACCTGACGTAAAAAACGTATATCTCCGATTTCATTTCCGCCATGATGGATTTTCCGCCATTTTGAATTTAGTCGAAAAACTACTTTTGCGAACTAGTCCCTGGTTTTTCACCCGATTGGAACCAAACCAGTGCAGAAATGTTCTCTGGAGTCTGAATATCAATAATTATCGAAAAAAAGTTGAAATTTCGATTTCCGGTCGCTAGGGGGCGCAAAATGAACGTTGTGGGAGGAGCCTATTTTTCTAAAATGGCTATAACTCCAAAAGTAAAGGAGGTAGGTTCACCAAACTTGGTACACATGTGCATGAGTTCAGTCTGAGGTCACAGTAAAAAAATCGCGACGATCGGACACTAGGTGGCGCTATAACATTAAAAAAACCTAAAAGGGGGTGTGGCCACCTGACCGTTAGTCCGATTGACTTGAAATTTGGTATGCAGTGTCTTGGACCAAGGTACCATGTATGTGTAAAAGGATATTGGTGTATCTCAAAAAACATGGCCGCCATCGGCCAATGAAGTTTGAGCCCCTCTGAGACGAGGTTAACGGAGGCCGATCGGAACGAAACTCGATGGGCATGTTCGACTCATGGCCCAAGAGGTCTGTAAGAGTTTTGAAAGAAATCGGCCACTAGTTGGCGCTAACGAGTTTTATGGCTCTTTAATCACGTGGTGTTGCACACATCCCCACAAAATGCATATCATTTGATAGATCTCCTCATGCTGAACAACTTTGCCTCTAGAACCATTGCTGCCAATCAAATCGTTCATTAAATATTCACGAATATGTTAAAAACCTACTTTTGCGAACTAGTCCCTGGTTTTTTGCCCAATCAAAACCAGACCAGTCTAGGACAATTCTCTGGACTCTCTAGATCAATAATTATCGAAAAAAAGTTGAACTTTTGCATTTTGAGTGACTGTAAAAGGGTTATTTAGAATAGGGGCGGGACAAAATACACTCAAAAGCCTATAAATCATACATAAAAACTCAAAACTTCACAAAAATTGCTGAGTATATGTGACATGCCATGGGGAAGAAGCTTACAAAGTTTCATGGAGATCGGACAATAGGTGGCGCTATAACTGTCAAAAAGCTTTAAAACCATAGATTTTCTATGGTAAAATGCCTGCATTGGCTGTAAATGGTCTTTTCCATCTATGATCATATTAATATTTATATCATAATGTTCAAAACCAGTGCAGTACAATTCTCTGGACTCTCTAGATCAATAATTATCAGAAAAGATATAACTTATTCATTTAGATGGCTATAATAGTAACACTTCAATACGTAGCCTTGACCAGGTGTCCCTGAAAGCCTATATCTCTTCAATGAATGCTCATATCTTCTTAAAAACAAGTTAAAACATGTGAAACTAAATAAGCACGACAATTTTCAGACAGATCGGACAAAATATGCCTCTATAACAGTTAAAAAGGTGAAAATGATATGAACATAATGGCATATTAAGCCAATAAGTGGTATTATACTGCCCCCTGCTGTTTAAAATAGTCATTTTGTCATTCTACTAACTAAAAGTATACTATAATTCTTATTTAGACTTTATAAAATCACTATTTTAACATTTACACTGACATTTAGTGAAAATACCTCTATTAAAGTATTACTACTGAGTCTGACTCTGAGTCTTATTATGTGAAATGCTTATGACCATTAAAGTATATTTTCATAATGACACATCCCAATAGCATTGAAAACAACTACAACATTTGTCTTTGTGTGTGTGTGTGTGTGTGTTTGTGTGTGTGTGTGTGAAGCATATAAGTTAAATATGAGTGCAAAACCACCTGTGAAAACACTTTATCAATAAGTATAATGTCCAGCAGAGGGCAGTAGAAGACCACTTATTGGCTCACTTTCATTTTGACAGACTTGTTTTTCACCAGTATTCTGCACTAAAGCAAACCAATTTTTCCATGTTAACTATAAGACAATCATATTTTGTAAATTTAACACGTCATTGCTATTGACACTTCACATCAATGCTAGCAATGTGGTAAATCATGGTAAATCATAGTAAATAATACTATTACATGGTGTATAATGGTAAATCATAGTAAATAATTCTCTTACATGGTGTATCATGGTAAATCATGGTACAATCCTGGTAAATCATTCTAGAATGTGGTTTATCATGGTAAATCATCCTATAACATGGTAAACCAAGGTAAATTAAGAAAAATCATGGTAAACTATGGTAAATCATGCTAGAATCATGTTAAATGATACTAGAATGTGTTGAATTGTGCAAAACCATGCTACAACAGGGTAAATCATGGTGAATCATACTAGAACTTGGTATATCATGGTAAACTATGGTAAATCTTACTGGAACATGGTAAATCATGAAATATCACAATAAAATGTGGTATATCATAGTAAATCATGCTTGCTACATAAGCCTTAATGTCTTTTGATGCTTTTGAGCTTAACTGCCTTAACTGCCTTAACTGCTTGAACACCGCTAAATGCTGCTAGCAGCTTTAATTATTATTATTATTATTATTATTCTTCTGCCGTAAAACGCATTGTGCAGACCAAACCGTAAGAGCTAGAGACTTGAAACTTTGCCATATGGTAGTACAAAAATCGAGGAGAGGTTATCAAATTATGAGCCCGATTGGCCCATAGGTGGCGCTATAGCAACCAATTGCGCGAAACTGCTCATAACTCCTAGACCGTAAGTCGTAGACTCAAGTGTTTTATATCACTGGAAAGCTGGTCACCTGACGAAAAAAACGTATATCTCCGATTTAATTTCCGTCATGATAGATTTTCCGCCATTTTGAATTTTGTCGAAAAATGACTTTTGCGAACTAGTCCCTGGTTTTTTGTCCGATCGGAACCAAACCAGTGCAGAAATGTTCTTTGGAGTCTGAAGGTCAATAATTATCGAAAAAAATTGAAATTTTCGATTTTCGGTCGCTAGGGGGCGCAAAATGAACATTGTGGGAGGAGCCTATTTTACTAAAATGGCTATAACTCGAGAAGGAAATGAGATAGCTTCACCAAACTTGGTACACATGTGCGTGAGTTCAATCTGAGGTCACAGTAAAAAAATCGCGACGATCGAACACTAGGTGGCGCTATAACATGAAAAAAACGTATAAAGGACTGACCGTTAGTCCGATTGACCTGAAAATTGGTATGCAGTGTCTTGGTCGAAGGCCCCATGTATGTGTAAAAGGATATTGGCGTATCTCAAAAAACATGGCCGCCATCGACCAAAGAAGTTGAGACGAGGTTAACGGAGGCCAATCGGAACGAAACTCGATGGGCATGTTCGACTCATGGCCTAAGAGGTCTGTAAGAGTTTTGAAAGAAATCGGCCACTAGTTGGCGCTAACGAGTTTTACGGCTCTGTAATCACGTGGTGTTGCACAAATCCCCACAAAATGCATATCATATGATAGATCTCCTCATGCTGAACAACTTTGCCTCTAGACCCATTGCTGTCAATCAAATCGTTCATTAAATATTCACGAATATGTTAAAAACCTACTTTTGCGAACTAGTCCCTGGTTTTTCGCCCGATCGGAACCAGACCAGTCTAGGGCAATTCTCTGGACTCTCTAGATCAATAATTATCAAAAAAAAGTTGAACTTTTGCATTTTTCGTATGGCTATAATAGGGTCATTAAGAAAAGGGGCGTAGCAAAATACACTCAAAAGCCTATAAATCATAAATAAAAAGTCAGAACTTGACAAAAATTGGTGTGCATATGTGTCCTAACATGATGAAGAAGCATGCACAGTTTCATGGAGATCGGACCATAGGTGGCGCTTTAACTGTTAAAAAGCTTTAAAACCATGTATTTCCTATGGTAAATTGCATGTATTGGCTGTAAATGGTGTTTTCCATCTATGATCGTATAATTTTCACATCATAATGTTTAAAACCAGTGCAGTACAATTCTCTGGACTCTCTAGATCAATAATTATCAGAAAAGGTATAATTTATTCATTTGGATGGCTATAATAGGGTCACTTCAATGTGTAGTCTTGACCGAGTGTGCCCGAAAGCTTATATCTCTTCAATGAATGCTCAGATCGTATTAAAAACAAGTCTGAACATGTGGGCCGTGACTCTAAATAATCATGAAAATTTTCGGACAGATTGGACAAAATATGCTTGTATAACAGTTAAAAAGGTGAAAATTATATGCACATAATGGCCTATTAAGCCAATAAGTGGTATTTTACTGCCCCCTGCTGTTTAAAAAAGTCATTTTGTCACACTACTCAACTATACTTAATATTTAGACTTTATAAATTCACTATTTTAACATTTACAAAAACATTTAGTCAAAAATCATCTATTGAAGTGACAATTGAGTCACATTGGATCCTGAAGTTCCAAATGTCTCTATCTACAACAGAATGAGTGTGTGTAGATTAAATGATATGAAAAACATGGCATATTGTATAAGTAGCCTGTAATAGCACTGTTGTCCACTAGATGGAGCAGCAGCATTAGACATTTTTAATCTTTTTATCAGCTTTCAGCATTGGCTTAAAGCAAACAAATGCTTAAAGCATTTTCTTTAATTAGTTATATATTATTACATTGCAAAGAAATATGTGAAATGCTGTGTGTGTGTGTGTAAGAATGCATTATGGAGTTAAAGGAGAACTCCGGGAAATTTTTAAGTTAATCTTGATCGTTAGACCTTTGTGAGTACTGTCTATAGAAAAAAAAACGAACCGGATTGGTGCTTGCGACGCGGAGCTGCGACCGCGAATGCCCAGAGCTCCCACTCAGCTAAAACGGCAGCTCTGGGGGCATATACATAAAGAGCGTTTTTGTGCCTCTTAACAGACACAAAATGCAATTAAAATGTCTGTCCAACATGAACAGGGACCTTACCTGTGAACAAGATGCGTTTAGAAACTTAGCCATGGTTTAAATTCATCTAAATAGTGTTTTAGACAGCAAGCTGTAGTCTCGAGCTGAAGTCTCGCTCCTCCCACCTGGACACTATTGACCTTTCCCGGCTACAGCTGAGATCACGGGACTTCAGCGCGAGTCCAGGTGGGAGGAGCGAGACTTCAGCGCGAGACTACAGCTTGCCGTCTAAAACACTATTTAAACCATGACTAAGTTGCTAAACGCATCTTGTTCACAGGTAAGGCCCCTGTTCATGTTGGAGAGACATTTTAATTGCATTTTGTGTCTGTTAAGAGGCACAAAAACGCTCTTTATGTATATGCCCCCAGAGCTGCCGTTTTAGCTGAGTGGGAGCTCTGGGCATTCGCGGTCGCAGCTCCGCGTCGCAAGCACCAATCCGGTTCGTTTTTTTTTCTATAGACAGTACTCATAAAGATATAACGATCAAGATTAACTTAAAAATTGCCCGGAGTTCTCCTTTAACATGATAAAAATGGTTTGCTTCAGTGCAGCATACTGGAGAAACAAAGTAGTTTAAAATGAAAGTAAGCCAATAAGTGGTCTTTTACTGCCCTCTGCTGGCCACTTTACTTATTAATAGTCTTTTCACATGTGCTTTTGCATTCATATGCATATAGACACTATAAAATCACTTATATAACAATCACTATTAAAACACATTCATATTCTGTCAGAGTGTATCAGTTCATTTGTACTGACACTTCACATCAATGCTAGCAATGTGGTAAATCATGGTAAACAGTGTTAGAACATGGCTTTTCACAATAACAGATCCCAAACGTGTGTGTGTGTGTGTGTGTGTGTGTGTGTGTAAGCATGCATTATGGAGTTAACATGATAAAAATGGTTTGCTTCAGTGCAGAATTATTATACTGGAGAAACAAAGTAGTTTAAAATGAAAGTGAGCCAATAAGTGGTCTTCTACTGCCCTCTGCTGGCCACTCTTCTTACTAATAGTCTTTTCACATGTGCTTTTGCATTCATATGCATATAGACACTATAAAATCACTTATAAAACAATTACTATTATAACACAATCATATTTTGTCAGAGTTTATCACTTCAATTGTTCTGATGCTTCACATAATTGCTATCAACGTGGTAAATCATGGTAAATAATGCCAGAAACATGGTAAATCATAGTAAATAAGGTAAATCATGCTAGAATCCTGGTAAATCATTCTAGAATGTGCTATATCATGGTAAATCATCCTATAACATGGTACATCAAAGTAAACTATGGAAAATCATGTTAGATTCATGGTAAATCATACTGGAACATGGTAAATCATGAAAAATCACACTGAAATGTAGTATATCATGGTAAATCATGCTTGCTACATAAAACTTAATGACTTTTGATGCTTTTGTGCTTAACGGCCTTAAAGGCCTTAACTGCTTGAACACCGCTAAATGCTGCTTTGCAGCTTTAATTAGGTGTTCAAGCACGAAGTGCTGAAAACCTATTGTATTTGTACTGATTTTTATTATTAGGTGTTCAAGCACGAAGTGCTGAAAACCTATTGTATTTGTACTGATTTTTATTATTATTATTATTATTATTATTTTTCTTCTGCCGTAAAACGCATCGTGCAGCCCAAACCGTAAGTGCTAGAGACTTGAAACTTTGTCAGATGGTAGTACAAAAATCGAGGAGAGGTTATCAAATTATGAGCCCGATTGGCCCATAGGTGGCGCTATAGCAATCAATTGCGCGTAACTGCTCATAACTCCTAGACCGTAAGTTGTAGACTCAAGTGTCTTATATCATTGGAAAGCTGGGGGCGTGACGTAAAAAACGTATATCTCCGATTTCATTTCCGCCATGATGGATTTTCCGCCATTTTGAATTTAGTTGAAAAACTACTTTTGCGAACTAGTCCCTGGTTTTTCGCCCGATCGGAACCAAACCAGTGCAGAAATGTTCTCTGGAGTCTGAATATCAATAGTTATCGAAAAAAAGTTGAAATTTCGATTTCCGGTCGCTAGGGGGCGCAAAATGAACGTTGTGGGAGGAGCCTATTTTTCTAAAATGGCTATAACTCCAAAAGTAAATGAGGTAGGTTCACCAAACTTGGTACACATGTGCATGAGTTCAGTCTGAGGTCACAGTAAAAAAATCGCGACGATCGGACACTAGGTGGCGCTATAACATTAAAAAAACATAAAAGGGGGTGTGGCCACCTGACCGTTAGTCCGATTGACTTGAAATTTGGTATGCAGTGTCTTGGACCAAGGTACCATGTATGTGTAAAAGGATATTGGCGTATCTCAAAAAACATGGTCGCCATCGGCCAATGAAGTTTGAGCCCCTCTGAGACGAGGTTAACGGAGGCCGATCGGAACGAAACTCGATGGGCATGTTCGACTCATGGCCCAAGAGGTCTGTAAGAGTTTTGAAAGAAATCGGCCACTAGTTGGCGCTAACGAGTTTTATGGCTCTTTAATCACGTGGTGTTGCACACATCCCCACAAAATGCATATCATTTGATAGATCTCCTCATGCTGAACAACTTTGCCTCTAGAACCATTGCTGCCAATCAAATCGTTCATTAAATATTCACGAATATGTTAAAAACCTACTTTTGCGAACTAGTCCCTGGTTTTTTGCCCGATCAAAACCAGACCAGTCTAGGACAATTCTCTGGACTCTCTAGATCAATAATTATCGAAAAAAAGTAGAACTTTTGCATTTTGAGTGACTGTAAAAGGGTTATTTAGAATAGGGGCGGGACAAAATACACTCAAAAGCCTATAAATCATACATAAAAACTCAAAACTTCACAAAAATTGCTGAGTATATGTGCCATGCCATGGGGAAGAAGCTTACAAAGTTTCATGGAGATCGGACAATAGGTGGCGCTATAACTGTCAAAAAGCTTTAAAACCATAGATTTTCTATGGTAAAATGCCTGCATTGGCTGTAAATGGTCTTTTCCATCTATGATCATATTAATATTTATATCATAATGTTCAAAACCAGTGCAGTACAATTCTCTGGACTCTCTAGATCAATAATTATCAGAAAAGATATAACTTATTCATTTAGATGGCTATAATAGTAACACTTCAATACGTAGCCTTGACCAGGTGTCCCTGAAAGCCTATATCTCTTCAATGAATGCTCATATCTTCTTAAAAACAAGTTAAAACATGTGAAACTAAATAAGCACGACAATTTTCAGACAGATCGGACAAAATATGCCTCTATAACAGTTAAAAAGGTGAAAATGATATGAACATAATGGCATATTAAGCCAATAAGTGGTATTATACTGCCCCCTGCTGTTTAAAATAGTCATTTTGTCATTCTACTAACTAAAAGTATACTATAATTCTTATTTAGACTTTATAAAATCACTATTTTAACATTTACACTGACATTTAGTGAAAATACCTCTATTAAAGTATTACTACTGAGTCTGACTCTGAGTCTTATTATGTGAAATGCTTATGACCATTAAAGTATATTTTCATAATGACACATCCCAATAGCATTGAAAACAACTACAACATTTGTCTTTGTGTGTGTGTGTGTGTGTGTTTGTGTGTGTGTGAAGCATATAAGTTAAATATGAGTGCAAAACCACCTGTGAAAACACTTTATCAATAAGTATAATGTCCAGCAGAGGGCAGTAGAAGACCACTTATTGGCTCACTTTCATTTTGACAGACTTGTTTTTCACCAGTATTCTGCACTAAAGCAAACCAATTTTTCCATGTTAACTATAAGACAATCATATTTTGTAAATTTAACACGTCATTGCTATTGACACTTCACATCAATGCTAGCAATGTGGTAAATCATGGTAACTCATAGTAAATAATACTATTACATGGTGTATCATGGTAAATCATAGTAAATAATTCTCTTACATGGTGTATCATGGTAAATCATGGTACAATCCTGGTAAATCATTCTAGAATGTGGTTTATCATGGTCAATCATCCTATAACATGGTAAACCAAGGTAAATTAAGAAAAATCATGGTAAACTATGGTAAATCATGCTAGAATCATGTTAAATGATACTAGAATGTATTGAATTGTGCAAAACCATGCTACAACAGGGTAAATCATGGTGAATCATACTAGAACTTGGTATATCATGGTAAACTATGGTAAATCTTACTGGAACATGGTAAATCATGAAATATCACAATAAAATGTGGTATATCATAGTAAATCATGCTAAAACAATGCTTGCTACATAAGCCTTAATGTCTTTTGATGCTTTTGAGCTTAACTGCCTTAACTGCCTTAACTGCTTGAACACCGCTAAATGCTGCTAGTTAGGTGTTCAAGCACGAAGTGCTGAAAACCTATTGTAATTGCTATTTGGAAAAAAATAAAATCCCCTAAAACGCATCGTGCAGCCCAAACCGTAAGGCCTAGAGACTTGAAACCTGGCCAGATGGTAGGGCCTCAGTGTGGGAAGAACCTATCAGAGAATGAGCCCGATTGGCCCATAGGTGGCGCTACAGCAACCAAAAGTACTAAATTGCGCATAACTCCTAGACCGTTTGACTTAGAATCAAACTTTTTGCACCACTGTGATCCTTGGCTCAAGGCGGTCAAAATGTACATCTCCAAAATCGATTTAGGCCAGAAAAATGTTCTGCTATGTCCAATTTTGTCCAAAACCTACTTTCGCGAACTAGTCCCTGGTTTTTCGCCCGATCGGAACCAGACCAGTCTAGGACAATTCTCTGGACTCTCTAGATCAATAATTATCGAAAAAAAGTTTAAATTTGCCCTTTGGTTCACTGTAACAGGGTCATTTAGAAAAGGGGGCGTGTCAAAATACACTCAAAAGCCTATAAATCATGCATAAAAACTCAGAACTTCACAAAAATTGATGAGCACATGTGTAGTAACATGGTGAAGAAGCATGCAAAGTTTCATGGAGATCGGACCATAGGTGGCGCTATAACGGCCAAAAAGGTCGCCTATTATTAGGTGTTCAAGCACGAAGTGCTGAAAACCTATTGTAATTGCTATTTGGAAAAAAAAAAAAATCCCCTAAAACGCATCGTGCAGCCCAAACCGTAAGGCCTAGAGACTTGAAACCTGGCCAGATGGTAGGGCCTCAGTGTGGGAAGAACCTATCAGAGAATGAGCCCGATTGGCCCATAGGTGGCGCTACAGCAACCAAAAGTACTAAATTGCTCATAACTCCTAGACCGTTTGACTTAGAATCAAACTTTTTGCACCACTGTGATCCTTGGCTCAAGGCGGTCAAAATGTACATCTCCAAAATCGATTTAGGCCAGAAAAATGTTCTGCTATGTCCAATTTTGTCCAAAACCTACTTTCGCGAACTAGTCCCTGGTTTTTCGCCCGATCGGAACCAGACCAGTCTAGGACAATTCTCTGGACTCTCTAGATCAATAATTATCGAAAAAAAGTTTAAATTTGCCCTTTGGTTCACTGTAACAGGGTCATTTAGAAAAGGGGGCGTGTCAAAATACACTCAAAAGCCTATAAATCATGCATAAAAACTCAGAACTTCACAAAAATTGATGAGCACATGTGTAGTAACATGGTGAAGAAGCATGCAAAGTTTCATGGAGATCGGACCATAGGTGGCGCTATAACGGCCAAAAAGGTCGCCTATTATTAGGTGTTCAAGCACGAAGTGCTGAAAACCTATTGTAATTGCTATTTGGAAAAAAATAAAATCCCCTAAAACGCATCGTGCAGCCCAAACCGTAAGGCCTAGAGACTTGAAACCTGGCCAGATGGTAGGGCCTCAGTGTGGGAAGAACCTATCAGAGAATGAGCCCGATTGGCCCATAGGTGGCGCTACAGCAACCAAAAGTACTAAATTGCGCATAACTCCTAGACCGTTTGACTTAGAATCAAACTTTTTGCACCACTGTGATCCTTGGCTCAAGGCGGTCAAAATGTACATCTCCAAAATCGATTTAGGCCAGAAAAATGTTCTGCTATGTCCAATTTTGTCCAAAACCTACTTTCGCGAACTAGTCCCTGGTTTTTCGCCCGATCGGAACCAGACCAGTCTAGGACAATTCTCTGGACTCTCTAGATCAATAATTATCGAAAAAAAGTTTAAATTTGCCCTTTGGTTCACTGTAACAGGGTCATTTAGAAAAGGGGGCGTGTCAAAATACACTCAAAAGCCTATAAATCATGCATAAAAACTCAGAACTTCACAAAAATTGATGAGCACATGTGTAGTAACATGGTGAAGAAGCATGCAAAGTTTCATGGAGATCGGACCATAGGTGGCGCTATAACGGCCAAAAAGGTCGCCTATTATTAGGTGTTCAAGCACGAAGTGCTGAAAACCTATTGTAATTGCTATTTGGAAAAAAAAAAAAATCCCCTAAAACGCATCGTGCAGCCCAAACCGTAAGGCCTAGAGACTTGAAACCTGGCCAGATGGTAGGGCCTCAGTGTGGGAAGAACCTATCAGAGAATGAGCCCGATTGGCCCATAGGTGGCGCTACAGCAACCAAAAGTACTAAATTGCTCATAACTCCTAGACCGTTTGACTTAGAATCAAACTTTTTGCACCACTGTGATCCTTGGCTCAAGGCGGTCAAAATGTACATCTCCAAAATCGATTTAGGCCAGAAAAATGTTCTGCTATGTCCAATTTTGTCCAAAACCTACTTTCGCGAACTAGTCCCTGGTTTTTCGCCCGATCGGAACCAGACCAGTCTAGGACAATTCTCTGGACTCTCTAGATCAATAATTATCGAAAAAAAAGTTTAAATTTGCCCTTTGGTTCACTGTAACAGGGTCATTTAGAAAAGGGGGCGTGTCAAAATACACTCAAAAGCCTATAAATCATGCATAAAAACTCAGAACTTCACAAAAATTGATGAGCACATGTGTAGTAACATGGTGAAGAAGCATGCAAAGTTTCATGGAGATCGGACCATAGGTGGCGCAATAACGGCCAAAAAGGTCGCCTATTATTAGGTGTTCAAGCACGAAGTGCTGAAAACCTATTGTAATTGCTATTTGGAAAAAAAAAAAATCCCCTAAAACGCATCGTGCAGCCCAAACCGTAAGGCCTAGAGACTTGAAACCTGGCCAGATGGTAGGGCCTCAGTGTGGGAAGAACCTATCAGAGAATGAGCCCGATTGGCCCATAGGTGGCGCTACAGCAACCAAAAGTACTAAATTGCGCATAACTCCTAGACCGTTTGACTTAGAATCAAACTTCTTGCACCACTGTGATCCTTGGCTCAAGGCGGTCAAAATGTACATCTCCAAAATCGATTTAGGCCAGAAAAATGTTCTGCTATGTCCAATTTTGTCCAAAACCTACTTTCGCGAACTAGTCCCTGGTTTTTCGCCCGATCGGAACCAGACCAGTCTAGGACAATTCTCTGGACTCTCTAGATCAATAATTATCGAAAAAAAGTTTAAATTTGCCCTTTGGTTCACTGTAACAGGGTCATTTAGAAAAGGGGGCGTGTCAAAATACACTCAAAAGCCTATAAATCATGCATAAAAACTCAGAACTTCACAAAAATTGGTGAGCATATGTGACATAACATCATTAACAAACATGGAACATTTTATGGAGATTGGACCATAGGTGGCGCTATAACTGTCAAAAAGCTTTGAAACCATGTATTTCCTATGGTAAATTGGCTGTTTTGGCTGTAATAAAACGTACTCGGTTACTAACGTAACCTCAGTTCTCTCTAGAAGAGGGAACGAGTACTGCGTAATATCTTACGCTAGGGGAAAATCTCTTTCCTCGAGATATTGAAGCCAAAAAAATTATCCTTAATTTTTAATTATTGTAAAACGCGTTGCGGCAGCATGCAGACATAGGCAAGACGGCTCGCGTGCCTATTGGCTGACCTGCGGCAACTGCAGCAGCCTATCGAGAGAGGCCCCCCGTGACGTAATGTCCAATGGGGGCGCTTCGCGCCCACTACGTCACGTCCCGCCAGAACAGGCGTAGCCTGGGCCTATAAATACAGCTCGATAGGCTGATATAATCTGGTTTTTTACCTCTTCAGCGAAGCTCACGCATCGCTGGATCTAGAGTGAAGAAGCCGCGCCGTAGAAATAAGCCTTTCAGCGGGACGAGCCTTTGCACCTGAGGACGCCGGCCTACATATCGCCGCCTTCAGTCGCCGTACCTGCTGCGCTTTCCGGCGTCATATATATCCTTTCTGTTTATTACCTTTTACTCTGTTAAAGTGTGTGTTCGCCGCATGTGCATGAATAGCTAGGGGTAGAATGAAATTCGGGCTCTGGTCGCAACGTAGTGGCGATGTGAGAGCTTCTGTGTGCTGTAACATACACATTGCTGCTGCAATGTCCGAGGCGGGGGGCGAGCTGATCACAGCGCGCGGCCTGGCCGCGCTTAGATCTCTCACAGCGGCTCGCTGAGAGAGAGAGAGCGGGGCAACCCGTGTGGGACACAACATGTCTGTGCGTGAATGTGGGCGCGAAATGGCGGGCACATTTGCTGCACTGAAAACACCGTCTGCCTGAGCTGACTGAATGTGTGCTAGTCTCGTTACCATGGAAACCGTGGGACATGCAGTATGTAGTGTTTGTGGGCACTGGGTTGTGGGCACAAACACTTTGTTTAATGCACAATCGACATGAGTCGATTTTATTTGTGCGGCCCCTGAGCTGTGAAGAGCTGTGCTTGTGTGTAGGAATGAGCACTGAATAGTGGGCATTTTTATTACACTCATAACACCGTCGGCCGTGGCCGGAACACCAGAAATTACACTCTTTATGGGATTTATCTGGGTCGCCGTAAAAACGGCGTTTGTGTGCAGGCAAGCGGGCTTTGGTACCGACTTGTTTACTGCAGAATACACTGACGCAGTCACATTTCCTGGAACTGCGCGAGCGAAACGTTTCGGTGGAAGTCTGGCCGCGGCGAGACCTGAACACCGTCGCTTTCTCAGGGTGGCTAGGAAAGCTTTGAGGCCTCGGGCTTCAGCTCAATCTTCTGCCGTGGCCCACGCGGGGGAGGGCGGCGGCCTGAAGAGCGCGAGCGTTGTCTCTGGTCCCGGGCTGGGCGGCGCTGTGAAGCGGCGGCGGTGGGCGGAGGCTGTGGCTGGGTGCTGCGAGCAGACGGCTGTTTTGGGCGGCCTGCTGCGGAGCTCGAGCGCTTCGGTAGGAAGTGCTTCATGGCCTGTGACGTCTTCTGCACCTCGGCGAATCTGTCCGCGAAATCTTTGACGGACGACCCAAAGAGGCCAGCAGGCGAGACGGGCGCGTCGAGGAACGCAGAGCGCTCCGCATCCGGCATGTCGGATAGCGTTAACCACAGGTGTCTCTCGGCCACAGTGAGAGAGGCCATATTCCGTCCGATGGCCTGTGCAGCGGATTTAGCGGCGCGTAGAGCGAGGTCCGTGGCGCTCCGCAAATCCGGCACGCTGATCGCTTCCGGTCCTTCCTCGTCCAACTTACGGAGAAGGTCGGCCTGGAAGATTTGCAGCACAGCCATGGAGTGCAATGCCGATACAGCCTGTCCAGCGGCGGTGTAAGCGCGACTGTGCATGGCGGAAGTAGTTCGGCAGGCTTTCGAGGGTAGCGCCGTCTTAGCGCGCCGTCCAGCAGAGGGCGGGCAAAGATGGGCCGCTACAGCTTCTTCCACTGGGGGAAGGGAGGAGTACCCTCTGTCCTTAGCACCGTCAACTGTGGAGAATGCTGCCGAGACAGAAGTGCGTACCCTGGCTGAGAAGGGGGCGCCCCAGGACTTTGCGACTTCTTCGTGTAACTCAGGAAGAAAAGGCGCTGGTCTGGAAGACGGTGGAGCGCGGTCCCTCTGGAGGAAACACCCATCCAGCCGGTTGTGCGCTGGCGGCGCGGGCGCCGCCCACTCGAGGCCGAGGCTCGCCACGGCCTGTGATAGCACGCGCATCAGTTCAGACTCGATGCTGGCCCGTTTTCCTGACGACTCGCGGGCAGAAGGGGGGAGGTCCACGGAGCTCGCCCAATCCTCGCTGTCCGACGCCAGGATGGAACAGCTGGCCTCCTCTACAGCCACCTCGTCGTCCGTGATGACGGAGGCGGCAGCAAGCGGCGGCCGTTGTCCGTCAGTGAGGGACTCGAGGGAAACTGGTGAAGCTGGCGGGCGAACCGGCGAGCTTTCGTGTGTTAGAGGAGGCTCGGGGGGGCGCTGAGTACGGCGCGGCACTGCAGCGGACGGAAGCGCAGGCTCGGTGAACAGTGCCAGACGAGTCCTCAGAGTCGTCAAGGGCAAGAGCTCGCAGTGATGGCAGCCGCCATCAGTGAGCGCGCGAGCCGCGTGATCCTCACCCAGGCAGGAAGCGCAGATGACATGGCGGTCCCCGTCGCTGAGTGTGGTTCGGCACGAACCACAGGATTTCTGCATCTTTAAAAAGACGCTAGCTCTTTTAGAGAAAAGCGTGTGTCGCAGCGGCGAACACACACTTTAACAGAGTAAAAGGTAATAAACAGAAAGGATATATATGACGCCGGAAAGCGCAGCAGGTACGGCGACTGAAGGCGGCGATATGTAGGCCGGCGTCCTCAGGTGCAAAGGCTCGTCCCGCTGAAAGGCTTATTTCTACGGCGCGGCTTCTTCACTCTAGATCCAGCGATGCGTGAGCTTCGCTGAAGAGGTAAAAAACCAGATTATATCAGCCTATCGAGCTGTATTTATAGGCCCAGGCTACGCCTGTTCTGGCGGGACGTGACGTAGTGGGCGCGAAGCGCCCCCATTGGACATTACGTCACGGGGGGCCTCTCTCGATAGGCTGCTGCAGTTGCCGCAGGTCAGCCAATAGGCACGCGAGCCGTCTTGCCTATGTCTGCATGCTGCCGCAACGCGTTTTACAATAATTAAAAATTAAGGATAATTTTTTTGGCTTCAATATCTCGAGGAAAGAGATTTTCCCCTAGCGTAAGATATTACGCAGTACGAGAGTACCTCTCGTAAGAGAACTTAATGTCTTAAATGCTTATGTGCCTAAAGGCTTTAAATGCTTGAACACCGCTAAATGCTGCTTGCAGCTTTAATTATTATTATTATTATTCTTCTGCCGTAAAACGCATCGTGCAGACCAAACCGTAAGAGCTAGAGACTTGAAACTTTGCCATATGGTAGTACAAAAATCGAGGAGAGGTTATCAAATTATGAGCCCGATTGGCCCATAGGTGGCGCTATAGCAACCAATTGCGCGAAACTGCTCATAACTCCTAGACCGTAAGTCGTAGACTCAAGTGTTTTATATCACTGGAAAGCTGGTCACCTGAGGAAAAAAACGTATATCTCCGATTTAATTTCCGTCATGATAGATTTTCCGCCATTTTGAATTTTGTCGAAAAATGACTTTTGCGAACTAGTCCCTGGTTTTTTGTCCGATCGGAACCAAACCAGTGCAGAAATGTTCTTTGGAGTCTGAAGGTCAATAATTATCGAAAAAAATTAAAATTTTCGATTTTCGGTCGCTAGGGGGCGCAAAATGAACATTGTGGGAGGAGCCTATTTTACTAAAATGGCTATAACTCGAGAAGGAAATTAGATAGCTTCACCAAACTTGGTACACATGTGCGTGAGTTCAATCTGAGGTTACAGTAAAAAAATCGCGACGATCGAACACTAGGTGGCGCTATAACATGAAAAAAACCTATAAAGGACTGACCGTTAGTCCGATTGACCTGAAAATTGGTATGCAGTGTCTTGGTCCAAGGCCCCATGTATGTGTAAAAGGATATTGGCGTATCTCAAAAAACATGGCCGCCATCGACCAAAGAAGTTGAGACGAGGTTAACGGAGGCCAATCGGAACGAAACTCGATGGGCATGTTCGACTCATGGCCTAAGAGGTCTGTAAGAGTTTTGAAAGAAATCGGCCACTAGTTGGCGCTAACGAGTTTTACGGCTCTGTAATCACGTGGTGTTGCACAAATCCCCACAAAATGCATATCATATGATAGATCTCCTCATGCTGAACAACTTTGCCTCTAGAACCATTGCTGTCAATCAAATCGTTCATTAAATATTCATGAATATGTTAAAAACCTACTTTTGCGAACTAGTCCCTGGTTTTTCGCCCGATCAAAACCAGACGAGTCTAGGACAATTCTCTGGACTCTCTAGATCAATAATTATCAAAAAAAAGTTGAACTTTTGCATTTTTCGTATGGCTATAATAGGGTCATTAAGAAAAGGGGCGTAGCAAAATACACTCAAAAGCCTATAAATCATAAATAAAAAGTCAGAACTTGACAAAAATTGGTGTGCATATGTGTCCTAACATGATGAAGAAGCATGCACAGTTTCATGGAGATCGGACCATAGGTGGCGCTTTAACTGTTAAAAAGCTTTAAAACCATGTATTTCCTATGGTAAATTGCATGTATTGGCTGTAAATGGTGTTTTCCATCTATGATCGTATAATTTTCACATCATAATGTTTAAAACCAGTGCAGTACAATTCTCTGGACTCTCTAGATCAATAATTATCAGAAAAGGTATAATTTATTCATTTGGATGGCTATAATAGGGTCACTTCAATGTGTAGTCTTGACCGAGTGTGCCCGAAAGCCTATATCTCTTCAATGAATGCTCAGATCGTATTAAAAACAAGTCTGAACATGTGGGCCGTGACTCTAAATAATCATGAAAATTTTCGGACAGATTGGACAAAATATGCTTGTATAACAGTTAAAAAGGTGAAAATTATATGCACATAATGGCCTATTAAGCCAATAAGTGGTATTTTACTGCCCCCTGCTGTTTAAAAAAAGTCGTTTTGTCACACTACTCAACTATACTTAATATTTAGACTTTATAAATTCACTATTTTAACATTTACAAAAACATTTAGTCAAAAATCATCTATTGAAGTGACAATTGAGTCACATTGGATCCTGAAGTTCCAAATGTCTCTATCTACAACAGAATGAGTGTGTGTAGATTAAATGATATGAAAAACATGGCATATTGTATAAGTAGGCTGTAATAGCACTGTTGTCCACTAGATGGAGCAGCAGCATTAGACATTTTTAATCTTTTTATCAGCTTTCAGCATTGGCTTAAAGCAAACAAATGCTTAAAACATTTTCTTTAATTAGTTATATATTATTACATTGCAAAGAAATATGTGAAATGCTGTGTGTGTGTGTGTGTGTGTGTGTGTGTGTGTGTGTGTGTGTGTGTGTGTAAGAATGCATTATGGAGTTAACATGATAAAAATGGTTTGCTTCAGTGCAGCATACTGGAGAAACAAAGTAGTTTAAAATGAAAGTAAGCCAATAAGTGGTCTTTTACTGCCCTCTGCTGGCCACTTTACTTATTAATAGTCTTTTCACATGTGCTTTTGCATTCATATGCATATAGACACTATAAAATCACTTATATAACAATCACTATTAAAACACATTCATATTCTATCAGAGTGTATCAGTTCATTTGTACTGACACTTCACATCAATGCTAGCAATGTGGTAAATCATGGTAAACAGTGTTAGAACATGGCTTTTCACAATAACAGATCCCAAACGTGTGTGTGTGTGTGTGTGTGTGTGTGTGTGTAAGCATGCATTATGGAGTTAACATGATAAAAATGGTTTGCTTCAGTGCAGAATTATTATACTGGAGAAACAAAGTAGTTTAAAATGAAAGTGAGCCAATAAGTGGTCTTCTACTGCCCTCTGCTGGCCACTCTTCTTACTAATAGTCTTTTCACATGTGCTTTTGCATTCATATGCATATAGACACTATAAAATCACTTATAAAACAATTACTATTCTAACACAATCATATTTTGTCAGAGTTTATCACTTCAATTGTTCTGATGCTTCACATAATTGCTATCAACGTGGTAAATCATGGTAAATAATGCCAGAAACATGGTAAATCATAGTAAATAAGGTAAATCATGCTAGAATCCTGGTAAATCATTCTAGAATGTGCTATATCATGGTAAATCATCCTATAACATGGTACATCAAGGTAAACTATGGAAAATCATGTTAGATTCATGGTAAATCATACTGGAACATGGTAAATCATGAAAAATCACACTGAAATGTAGTATATCATGGTAAATCATGCTTGCTACATAAAACTTAATGACTTTTGATGCTTTTGTGCTTAACGGCCTTAAAGGCCTTAACTGCTTGAACACCGCTAAATGCTGCTTTGCAGCTTTAATTAGGTGTTCAAGCACGAAGTGCTGAAAACCTATTGTATTTGTACTGATTTTTATTATTATTATTCTCCGCTAAAACGCATCGTGCAGCCCAAACCGTAAGTGCTAGAGACTTGAAACTTGGCCAATAGGTAGTACAAAAATCGAGGAGAGGTTATCAAATTATGAGCCCGATTGGCCCATAGGTGGCGCTATAGCAACAAAAACGCGTAATGGCTCATAACTCCTAAACCGTAAGTCGTAGACTCAAGTGTCTTATATCATTGGAAAGCTGGAGGCCTGACTTAAAAAATGTATATCTCCGATTTCATTTCCGGTAGGAAAAATTTTCCGCCATTTTGATTTTTGTCGAAAAACTACTTTTGCGAACTAGTCCCTGGTTTTTCGCCCGATCGGAACCAAACCAGTGCAGAAATGTTCTCTGGAGTCTAAATATGAATTTTTATCGAAAAAAAGTTGAATTTTCAATTTCCGGTCGCTAGGGGGCGCAGATTGGTTGCTGTAGGAGGAGCCTATTTTTCTAAAATGGCTATAACTCGAGGAAAAAATTAGATAGGTTCACCAAACTCGGCACACATGTGTATGAGCTCAATTTGAGGTCACAGTAAAAAAATCGCGTCGATTGGCCACATGGTGGCGCTATAACATTGAAAAAACATGAAAATGGCTATGACCACCTGGCCGTTAGTCCGATTGACCTGAAATTTGGTATGCAGTGTCTTTGTCCAAGGTACCATGTATGTGTAAAAGGATATTGGCGTATCTCAAAAAACATGGCCGCCATCGACCAATGAAATTTGAGCACCTATGAGACAAGGTTAACGGTGGCCGATCGGAACGAAACTCGATGGGCATATTCGACTCATGGCCCAAGAGGTCTGTAAGAGTTTTGAAAGAAATCGGCCACTAGTTGGCGCTAACGAGTTTTATGGCTCTGTAATCACGTGGTGTTGCACACATCACGTGGTGTTGCCCAAAATATGCACATCACTAGATAGATCTCCTCATGCTGAACAACTTTGCCTCTTGAACCATTGCTGTCAATCAAATCGTTCATTAAATATTCATGAATATGTTAAAAACCTACTTTTGCGAACTAGTCCCTGGTTTTTTGCCCGATCAAAACTAGACCAGTCTAGGACAATTCTCTGGACTCTCTAGATCAATAATTATCGAAAAAAAGTTGAACTTTTGCATTTGGGTGGCTGTAACAGGGTCATTTAGAAAAGGGGCGTGTCAAAATACACTCAAAAGCCTATAAATCCTAAAGGAAAAGTCAAAACATCACAAATATTGATGAGCATATGTGTCATAACATGGGGAAGAAGCATGCAAAGTTTCATGGAGATCGGACCATAGGTGACGCTATAACTGTTAAAAAGCTTTAAATAGGGACACTTCAATATGTAGCCTTCACCTATTGTCCCTGAAAGCCTATATCTCTTCAATGAATGATCATATGAATAAGCACGACGATTTTCAGACAAATTTGACAAAATATGCTTCTATAAGTCAAGTCAAGTCAAATATATATAGCGCTTTTCACAATACAGATTGTATCAAAGCAGCTTCACAGTATCAATCAAAACAACTTAACAATGTTTGTTTATTACTGGAAAAAAAGACATCCACGTTTGGTAGAGCTGATCAATGGTATTAATGATTGGTTATTTAATTTGAATATCCCCAACTGAGCAAGCCAAAGGCAACAGTTAACAGTTAAAAAGGTGAAAATTACATGCATAATGGCTTATTAAGCCAATAAGTGGTATTATACTGCCCTCTGCTGTTTAAAATCGTCATTTTTGTCATGCTACTTTATTTAATATTATACTATAATGCTTATTTAGACTTTATAAAATCACTATTTTAACATTTACACTCACATTTTGTCAAAATTCATCTATTATTACTATTACTATTGAGAACTTGCTTATTGAGAATAACATTGAATAGTATCACACGTATTCTTAAAACGAAAGTAAAACCGTTAGGCCACGCCCCTTCAGTACAAATTCACTCATAACTCGAAAACGGAAAGTCACTGCACGCTCAAATTTTGATGGTAAGGTCCTCTCGGGGGTCTTGATCGAAATCTAGCATCGCGGGACTCGGTAGCACGCCCCCCCCGCGGATCGCTAATTTGTGAGAACCTCGATTTGGAACGGCTGTATCTCCCGATCTAGACCACCAAGAAACTTGTGGGAGAGCTTGTTGGAAAGGCCCCGTCCTCATCTAGTTTCGATTCGAGTGTGGCGCGATTTGGCCCATGCATTCCCGAGATATAAGCCCACAAAGATATACATTTCAACGGACACAAGTCCCTGCTCCAAAAACCCAGCAACACCGGGATGGTCTTGTTCAACAGGGCTCCTCTAACACTATCTAAGGTGTGAGTTTCAGATTTTTTCGCTTTCTCGTTCCCGAGATATAAGTAAAACAAATAAAAAAAATCCTGTCATTCATTTCAACTGTATTGTAATACCGCTGTTGTCCACGAGAGGGAGCAACAGCATTAGACATTTTTAATCTTTTTAAGCAGTTTTCAGCATTGGCTTACAAACAAATGCTTAAAGCTATGTATTATGATGGAAATAATATTTATAATAAATCATATAATATGAAATAATGATTTATTATAAAGTTTAATATTATTACATCACAAAGAAATACGTGAAATGCTTATAGACCACTAAAAGAGATTTTCACAATAGCATGACCTGAAAGTGTGTGTGTGCGCAAAGGCACCTGTGAAAACACTTTATTAATAAGTATAATGTCCAGCAGAGGGCAGTAGAAGACCACTTATTGGCTCACTTTCATTTTGACAGACTTGTTTTTCACCAGTTTTCTGCACTAAAGCAAACCAGTTTTTCTATGTTAACTATTATAAGACAATCATATTTTGACAGAGTTTATCACTTCATTTGTTCTGATGCTAGCAACATGGTAAATCATGGTAAATCACGGTAGAAACATTTAAAAATAATCAAAAGAAATAAGAATAATTAAAACAGTTTAGAATAAAGAAATTAAAATAATCAACAGAAATACGAATAATTAAAACAGTATAGAATAAAAAATTAAATAAAATACAGTACAAACAGTCGGACGAACAGTGGCACAGTGATCATTCAGTAAATGCACAGCTAAACAGAAGTGTTTTGAGTCTGGATGTGAATGTGACTACTGTAGGAGCACATCTGATCTCTACTGTAGGAGCACATCTGATCTCTTCTGCAGGAGCACATCTGATCTCTACTGTAGGAGCACATCTGATCTCTACTGTTGGAGCACATCTGATCTCTACTGTAGGAGCACATCTGATCTCTACTGTAGGAGCACATCTGATCTCTTCTGGAAGCTGGTTCCAGCATGGCTGGCAAAGTAGCCTAAAGCAGACTCTCCTTGTTTAGAGTGAACCCTTGGTATTTCTAGCTGACGTGATCCTAATCATCTGAGTGATCTGTTGGGTTTATATTCAGTGAGCATATCTGCAATATTTTGAGGTCCTAGGCCATGGAATGATTTATATACCAGTAATAATACTTTAAAATCAATCCTAAATGTAACTGGGAGCCAGTGTAAAGACCTGAGGACTGGTGTAATGTGTTCATATGTTCTGGTTCTGCTCAGCGTTCTGTATGAGCTGCAACTGTCTGATGGTCTTTTTGGGAAGGCCAGTGAAGAGTCCATTAAAATAATCCACTGCTGGAGATGAAAGCATGCACAAGTTTATCTAAGTCTTGACTGGAAACAAAGCATCTATTTTTTGCAATATTTTCAGATGATAATATGCTGATTTGGTTATTGCTTTGACATGACTACTGAAGCTAAGGTCTGATTCTAGAGACACACCAAGATTCCTGACTTGATTTTTAGCTGTTAGACCCCTAGAGTGAAGGTATGCATTCACCTTGAGAACTTCATCTTTGTTTCAAACGCAATGACTTCAATTTTGTCTTTATTTAACTGAAGAAAGTTTTGGCACATCCAATTGTTTACTTCATCAATGCATTGGCACAGGGAGTCAATGGGGCTGTAGTCGTTAGGCGATAGGGCTAAGTAGAGCTGTGTGTCATCTGCAGAGCTGTGGTTCTTTTTCATTATTTGGCTCATTGGGGGCATGTACAGGTTGAATAGATAAATCATGGTAACTATGACAAATCATGCTAGAATAATATTAAATCATACTAGAATGTGTTCAATTGTGGTAAACCATGCAAGAACAGGGTCAATCATGGTGAATCGTACTAGAACTTGGTATAAAACATTGTATATTCCATCTATGATGTCAATGGTTAAATGCTTGCTACATAAAACTTAATATATTTTGATGCATTTGAGCTTAACTGCCTTAACTGTCTTAACTGTCTTAAATGCTTGAACACCGCTAAATGCTGCTAGCAGCTTTAATTATTATTATTATTATTATTTTTCTTCTGCCGTAAAACGCATCGTGCAGCCCAAACCGTAAGTGCTAGAGACTTGAAACTTTGTCAGATGGTAGTACAAAAATCGAGGAGAGGTTATCAAATTATGAGCCCGATTGGCCCATAGGTGGCGCTATAGCAATCAATTGCGCGTAACTGCTCATAACTCCTAGACCGTAAGTCGTAGACTCAAGTGTCTTATATCATTGGAAAGCTGGGGGCGTGACGTAAAAAACGTATATCTCCGATTTCATTTCCGCCATGATGGATTTTCCGCCATTTTGAATTTAGTCGAAAAACTACTTTTGCGAACTAGTCCCTGGTTTTTCGCCCGATCGGAACCAAACCAGTGCAGAAATGTTCTCTGGAGTCTGAATATCAATAATTATCGAAAAAAAGTTGAAATTTCGATTTCCGGTCGCTAGGGGGCGCAAAATGAACATTGTGGGAGGAGCCTATTTTTCTAAAATGGCTATAACTCCAAAAGTAAATGAGGTAGGTTCACCAACCTTGGTACACATGTGCATGAGTTCAGTCTGAGGTCACAGTAGAAAAATCGCGACGATCGGACACTAGGTGGCGCTATAACATTAAAAAAACATAAAAGGGGGTGTGGCCACCTGACCGTTAGTCCGATTGACTTGAAATTTGGTATGCAGTGTCTTGGACCAAGGTACCATGTATGTGTAAAAGGATATTGGCGTATCTCAAAAAACATGGCCGCCATCGGCCAATGAAGTTTGAGCCCCTCTGAGACAAGGTTAACGGAGGCCGATCGGAACGAAACTCGATGGGCATGTTCGACTCATGGCCCAAGAGGTCTGTAAGAGTTTTGAAACAAATCGGCCACTAGTTGGCGCTAATGAGTTTTATGGCTGTTTAATCACGTGGTGTTGCACACATCCCCACAAAATGCATATCATTTGATAGATCTCCTCATGCTGAACAACTTTGCCTCTAGAACCATTGCTGCCAATCAAATCGTTCATTAAATATTCACGAATATGTTAAAAACCTACTTTTGCGAACTAGTCCCTGGTTTTTTGCCCGATCAAAACCAGACCAGTCTAGGACAATTCTCTGGACTCTCTAGATCAATAATTATCGAAAAAAAGTTGAACTTTTGCATTTTGAGTGACTGTAAAAGGGTCATTTAGAATAGGGGCGGGACAAAATACACTAAAAAGCCTATAAATCATACATAAAAACTCAAAACTTCACAAAAATTGCTGAGTATATGTGCCATGCCATGGGGAAGAAGCTTACAAAGTTTCATGGAGATCGGACAATAGGTGGCGCTATAACTGTCAAAAAGCTTTAAAACCATAGATTTTCTATGGTAAAATGCCTGCATTGGCTGTAAATGGTCTTTTCCATCTATGATCATATTAATATTTATATCATAATGTTCAAAACCAGTGCAGTACAATTCTCTGGACTCTCTAGATCAATAATTATCAGAAAAGATATAACTTATTCATTTAGATGGCTATAATAGTAACACTTCAATACGTAGCCTTGACCAGGTGTCCCTGAAAGCCTATATCTCTTCAATGAATGCTCATATCTTCTTAAAAACAAGTTAAAACATGTGAAACTAAATAAGCACGGCAATTTTCAGACAGATCGGACAAAATATGCCTCTATAACAGTTAAAAAGGTGAAAATGATATGAACATAATGGCATATTAAGCCAATAAGTGGTATTATACTGCCCCCTGCTGTTTAAAATAGTCATTTTGTCATTCTACTAACTAAAAGTATACTATAATTCTTATTTAGACTTTATAAAATCACTATTTTAACATTTACACTGACATTTAGTGAAAATACCTCTATTAAAGTATTACTACTGAGTCTGACTCTGAGTCTTATTATGTGGAATGCTTATGACCATTAAAGTATATTTTCATAATGACACATCCCAATAGCATTGAAAACAACTACAACATTTGTCTTTGTGTGTGTGTGTGTGTGTGTTTGTGTGTGTGTGAAGCATATAAGTTAAATATGAGTGCAAAACCACCTGTGAAAACACTTTATCAATAAGTATAATGTCCAGCAGAGGGCAGTAGAAGACCACTTATTGGCTCACTTTCATTTTGACAGACTTGTTTTTCACCAGTATTCTGCACTAAAGCAAACCAATTTTTCCATGTTAACTATAAGACAATCATATTTTGTAAATTTAACACGTCATTGCTATTGACACTTCACATCAATGCTAGCAATGTGGTAAATCATGGTAAATCATAGTAAATAATACTATTACATGGTGTATAATGGTAAATCATAGTAAATAATTCTCTTACATGGTGTATCATGGTAAATCATGGTACAATCCTGGTAAATCATTCAAGAATGTGGTTTATCATGGTAAATCATCCTATAACATGGTAAACCAAGGTAAATTAAGAAAAATCATGGTAAACTATGGTAAATCATGCTAGAATCATGTTAAATGATACTAGAATGTGTTGAATTGTGCAAAACCATGCTACAACAGGGTAAATCATGGTGAATCATACTAGAACTTGGTATATCATGGTAAACTATGGTAAATCTTACTGGAACATGGTAAATCATGAAATATCACAATAAAATGTGGTATATCATAGTAAATCATGCTAAAACAATGCTTGCTACATAAGCCTTAATGTCTTTTGATGCTTTTGAGCTTAACTGCCTTAACTGCCTTAACTGCTTGAACACCGCTAAATGCTGCTAGCAGCTTTAATTATTATTATTATTATTATTTTTCTTCTGCCGTAAAACGCATCGTGCAGCCCAAACCGTAAGTGCTAGAGACTTGAAACTTTGTCAGATGGTAGTACAAAAATCGAGGAGAGGTTATCAAATTATGAGCCCGATTGGCCCATAGGTGGCGCTATAGCAATCAATTGCGCGTAACTGCTCATAACTCCTAGACCGTAAGTCGTAGACTCAAGTGTCTTATATCATTGGAAAGCTGGGGGCCTGACGTAAAAAACGTATATCTCCGATTTCATTTCCGCCATGATGGATTTTCCGCCATTTTGAATTTAGTCGAAAAACTACTTTTGCGAACTAGTCCCTGGTTTTTCACCCGATCGGAACCAAACCAGTGCAGAAATGTTCTCTGGAGTCTGAATATCAATAATTATCGAAAAAAAGTTGAAATTTCGATTTCCGGTCGCTAGGGGGTGCAAAATGAACGTTGTGGGAGGAGCCTATTTTTCTAAAATGGCTATAACTCCAAAAGTAAATGAGGTAGGTTCACCAAACTTGGTACACATGTGCATGAGTTCAGTCTGAGGTCACAGTAAAAAAATCGCGACGATCGGACACTAGGTGGCTTTATAACATTAAAAAAACATAAAAGGGGGTGTGGCCACCTGACCATTAGTCCGATTGACTTGAAATTTGGTATGCAGTGTCTTGGACCAAGGTACCATGTATGTGTAAAAGGATATTGGCATATCTCAAAAAACATGGCCGCCATCGGCCAATGAAGTTTGAGCCCCTCTGAGACGAGGTTAACGGAGGCCGATCGGAACGAAACTCGATGGGCATGTTCGACTCATGGCCCAAGAGGTCTGTAAGAGTTTTGAAAGAAATCGGCCACTAGTTGGCGCTAACGAGTTTTATGGCTCTTTAATCACGTGGTGTTGCACACATCCCCACAAAATGCATATCATTTGATAGATCTCCTCATGCTGAACAACTTTGCCTCTAGAACCATTGCTGCCAATCAAATCGTTCATTAAATATTCACGAATATGTTCAAAACCTACTTTTGCGAACTAGTCCCTGGTTTTTTGCCCGATCAAAACCAGACCAGTCTAGGACAATTCTCTGGACTCTCTAGATCAATAATTATCGAAAAAAAGTTGAACTTTTGCATTTTGAGTGACTGTAAAAGGGTTATTTAGAATAGGGGCGGGACAAAATACACTCAAAAGCCTATAAATCATACATAAAAACTCAAAACTTCACAAAAATTGCTGAGTATATGTGCCATGCCATGGGGAAGAAGCTTACAAAGTTTCATGGAGATCGGACAATAGGTGGCGCTATAACTGTCAAAAAGCTTTAAAACCATAGATTTTCTATGGTAAAATGCCTGCATTGGCTGTAAATGGTCTTTTCCATCTATGATCATATTAATATTTATATCATAATGTTCAAAACCAGTGCAGTACAATTCTCTGGACTCTCTAGATCAATAATTATCAGAAAAGATATAACTTATTCATTTAGATGGCTATAATAGTGACACTTCAATACGTAGCCTTGACCAGGTGTCCCTGAAAGCCTATATCTCTTCAATGAATGCTCATATCTTCTTAAAAACAAGTTAAAACATGTGAAACTAAATAAGCACGACAATTTTCAGACAGATCGGACAAAATATGCCTCTATAACAGTTAAAAAGGTGAAAATGATATGAACATAATGGCATATTAAGCCAATAAGTGGTATTATACTGCCCCCTGCTGTTTAAAATAGTAATTTTGTCATTCTACTAACTAAAAGTATACTATAATTCTTATTTAGACTTTATAAAATCACTATTTTAACATTTACACTGACATTTAGTGAAAATACCTCTATTAAAGTATTACTACTGAGTCTGACTCTGAGTCTTATTATGTGAAATGCTTATGACCATTAAAGTATATTTTCATAATGACACATCCCAATAGCATTGAAAACAACTACAACATTTGTCTTTGTGTGTGTGTGTGTGTGTGTTTGTGTGTGTGTGAAGCATATAAGTTAAATATGAGTGCAAAACCACCTGTGAAAACACTTTATCAATAAGTATAATGTCCAGCAGAGGGCAGTAGAAGACCACTTATTGGCTCACTTTCATTTTGACAGACTTGTTTTTCACCAGTATTCTGCACTAAAGCAAACCAATTTTTCCATGTTAACTATAAGACAATCATATTTTGTAAATTTAACACGTCATTGCTATTGACACTTCACATCAATGCTAGCAATGTGGTAAATCATGGTAAATCATAGTAAATAATACTATTACATGGTGTATCATGGTAAATCATAGTAAATAATTCTCTTACATGGTGTATCATGGTAAATCATGGTACAATCCTGGTAAATCATTCTAGAATGTGGTTTATCATGGTAAATCATCCTATAACATGGTAAACCAAGGTAAATTAAGAAAAATCATGGTAAACTATGGTAAATCATGCTAGAATCATGTTAAATGATACTAGAATGTGTTGAATTGTGCAAAACCATGCTACAACAGGGTAAATCATGGTGAATCATACTAGAACTTGGTATATCATGGTAAACTATGGTAAATCTTACTGGAACATGGTAAATCATGAAAAATCACAATAAAATGTGGTATATCATAGTAAACCAATGCTAAAACAATGCTTGCTACATAAGCCTTAATGTCTTTTGATGCTTTTGAGCTTAACTGCCTTAACTGCCTTAACTGCTTGAACACCGCTAAATGCTGCTAGCAGCTTTAATTATTATTATTAGTCTCCTGTAAAACGCATCGTGCAGCCCAAACCGTAAGTGCTAGAGACTTGAAACTTTGTCAGATGGTAGTACAAAAATCGAGGAGAGGTTATCAAATTATGAGCCCGATTGGCCCATAGGTGGCGCTATAGCGATCAATTGCGCGTAACTGCTCATAACTCCTAGACCGTAAGTCGTAGACTCAAGTGTCTTATATCATTGGAAAGCTGGGGGCCTGACGTAAAAAACGTATATCTCCGATTTAATTTCCGCCATGATGGATTTTCCGCCATTTTGAATTTAGTTGAAAAACTACTTTTGCGAACTAGTCCCTGGTTTTTCGCCCGATCGGAACCAAACCAGTGCAGAAATGTTCTCTGGAGTCTGAATATCAATAATTATCGAAAAAAAGTTGAATTTTCGATTTCCGGTCGCTAGGGGGTGCAAAATGAACGTTGTGGGAGGAGCCTATTTTTCTAAAATGGCTATAACTCCAAAAGTAAATGAGGTAGGTTCACCAAACTTGGTACACATGTGCATGAGTTCAGTCTGAGGTCACAGTAAAAAAATCGCGACGATCGGACACTAGGTGGCGCTATAACATTAAAAAAACATAAAAGGGGGTGTGGCCAACTGACCGTTAGTCCGATTGACTTGAAATTTGGTATGCAGTGTCTTGGACCAAGGTACCATGTATGTGTAAAAGGATATTGGCGTATCTCAAAAAACATGGCCGCCATCGGCCAATGAAGTTTGAGCCCCTCTGAGACGAGGTTAACGGAGGCCGATCGGAACGAAACTCGATGGGCATGTTCGACTCATGGCCCAAGAGGTCTGTAAGAGTTTTGAAAGAAATCGGCCACTAGTTGGCGCTAACAAGTTTTATGGCTCTTTAATCACGTGGTGTTGCACACATCCCCACAAAATGCATATCATTTGATAGATCTCCTCATGCTGAACAACTTTGCCTCTAGAACCATTGCTGCCAATCAAATTGTTCATTAAATATTCACGAATATGTTAAAAACCTACTTTTGCGAACTAGTCCCTGGTTTTTTGCCCGATCAAAACCAGACCAGTCTAGGACAATTCTCTGGACTCTCTAGATCAATAATTATCGAAAAAAAGTTGAACTTTTGCATTTTGAGTGACTGTAAACGGGTTATTTAGAATAGGGGCGGGACAAAATACACTCAAAAGCCTATAAATCATACATAAAAACTCAAAACTTCACAAAAATTGCTGAGTATATGTGCCATGCCATGGGGAAGAAGCTTGCAAAGTTTCATGGAGATCGGACAATAGGTGGCGCTATAACTGTCAAAAAGCTTTAAAACAATAGATTTTCTATGGTAAAATGCCTGCATTGGCTGTAAATGGTCTTTTCCATCTATGATCATATTAATATTTATATTATAATGTTCAAAACCAGTGCAGTACAATTCTCTGGACTCTCTAGATCAATAATTATCAGAAAAGATATAACTTATTCATTTAGATGGCTATAATAGTGACACTTCAATACGTAGCCTTGACCAGGTGTCCCTGAAAGCCTATATCTCTTCAATGAATGCTCATATCTTCTTAAAAACAAGTTAAAACATGTGAAACTAAATAAGCACGACAATTTTCAGACAGATCGGACAAAATATGCCTCTATAACAGTTAAAAAGGTGAAAATGATATGAACATAATGGCATATTAAGCCAATAAGTGGTATCATACTGCCCCCTGCTGTTTAAAATAGTCATTTTGTCATTCTACTAACTAAAAGTATACTATAATTCTTATTTAGACTTTATAAAATCACTATTTTAACATTTACACTGACATTTTGTGAAAATACCTCTATTAAAGTATTACTACTGAGTCTGACTCTGAGTCTTATTATGTGAAATGCTTATGACCATTAAAGTATATTTTCATAATGACACATCCCAATAGCATTGAAAACAACTACAACATTTGTCTTTGTGTGTGATTGTGTGTGTGTTTGTGTGTGTGTGAAGCATATAAGTTAAATATGAGTGCAAAACCACCTGTGAAAACACTTTATCAATAAGTATAATGTCCAGCAGAGGGCAGTAGAAGACCACTTATTGGCTCACTTTCATTTTGACAGACTTGTTTTTCACCAGTATTCTGCACTAAAGCAAACCAATTTTTCCATGTTAACTATAAGACAATCATATTTTGTAAATTTAACACGTCATTGCTATTGAAACTTCACATCAATGCTAGCAATGTGGTAAATCATGGTAAATCATAGTAAATAATACTATTACATGGTGTATCATGGTAAATCATAGTAAATAATTCTCTTACATGGTGTATCATGGTAAATCATGGTACAATCCTGGTAAATCATTCTAGAATGTGGTTTATCATGGTAAATCATCCTATAACATGGTAAACCAAGGTAAATTAAGAAAAATCATGGTAAACTATGGTAAATCATGCTAGAATCATGTTAAATGATACTAGAATGTGTTGAATTGTGCAAAACCATGCTACAACAGGGTAAATCATGGTGAATCATACTAGAACTTGGTATATCATGGTAAACTATGGTAAATCTTACTGGAACATGGTAAATCATGAAATATCACAATAAAATGTGGTATATTATAGTAAATCATGCTAAAACAATGCTTGCTACATAAGCCTTAATGTCTTTTGATGCTTTTGAGCTTAACTGCCTTAACTGCCTTAACTGCTTGAACACCGCTAAATGCTGCTAGTTAGGTGTTCAAGCACGAAGTGCTGAAAACCTATTGTAATTGCTATTTGGAAAAAAAAAAAAAAATCCCCTAAAACGCATCGTGCAGCCCAAACCGTAAGGCCTAGAGACTTGAAACCTGGCCAGATGGTAGGGCCTCAGTGTGGGAAGAACCTATCAGAGAATGAGCCCGATTGGCCCATAGGTGGCGCTACAGCAACCAAAAGTACTAAATTGCTCATAACTCCTAGACCGTTTGACTTAGAATCAAACTTTTTGCACCACTGTGATCCTTGGCTCAAGGCGGTCAAAATGTACATCTCCAAAATCGATTTAGGCCAGAAAAATGTTCTGCTATGTCCAATTTTGTCCAAAACCTACTTTCGCGAACTAGTCCCTGGTTTTTCGCCCGATCGGAACCAGACCAGTCTAGGACAATTCTCTGGACTCTCTAGATCAATAATTATCGAAAAAAAGTTTAAATTTGCCCTTTGGTTCACTGTAACAGGGTCATTTAGAAAAGGGGGCGTGTCAAAATACACTCAAAAGCCTATAAATCATGCATAAAAACTCAGAACTTCACAAAAATTGATGAGCACATGTGTAGTAACAGGGTGAAGAAGCATGCAAAGTTTCATGGAGATCGGACCATAGGTGGCGCTATAACGGCCAAAAAGGTCGCCTATTATTAGGTGTTCAAGCACGAAGTGCTGAAAACCTATTGTAATTGCTATTTGAAAAAAAAAAAATCCCCTAAAACGCATCGTGCAGCCCAAACCGTAAGGCCTAGAGACTTGAAACCTGGCCAGATGGTAGGGCCTCAGTGTGGGAAGAACCTATCAGAGAATGAGCCCGATTGGCCCATAGGTGGCGCTACAGCAACCAAAAGTACTAAATTGTTCATAACTCCTAGACCGTTTGACTTAGAATCAAACTTTTTGCACCACTGTGATCCTTGGCTCAAGGCGGTCTAAGTGTACATCTCCAAAATCGATTTAGGCCAGAAAAATGTTCTGCTATGTCCAATTTTGTCCAAAACCTACTTTCGCGAACTAGTCCCTGGTTTTTCGCCCGATCGGAACCAGACCAGTCTAGGACAATTCTCTGGACTCTCTAGATCAATAATTATCGAAAAAAAGTTTAAATTTGCCCTTTGGTTCACTGTAACAGGGTCATTTAGAAAAGGGGGCGTGTCAAAATACACTCAAAAGCCTATAAATCATGCATAAAAACTCAGAACTTCACAAAAATTGATGAGCACATGTGTAGTAACAGGGTGAAGAAGCATGCAAAGTTTCATGGAGATCGGACCATAGGTGGCGCTATAACGGCCAAAAAGGTCGCCTATTATTAGGTGTTCAAGCACGAAGTGCTGAAAACCTATTGTAATTGCTATTTGAAAAAAAAAAAATCCCCTAAAACGCATCGTGCAGCCCAAACCGTAAGGCCTAGAGACTTGAAACCTGGCCAGATGGTAGGGCCTCAGTGTGGGAAGAACCTATCAGAGAATGAGCCCGATTGGCCCATAGGTGGCGCTACAGCAACCAAAAGTACTAAATTGTTCATAACTCCTAGACCGTTTGACTTAGAATCAAACTTTTTGCACCACTGTGATCCTTGGCTCAAGGCGGTCGAAGTGTACATCTCCAAAATCGATTTAGGCCAGAAAAATGTTCTGCTATGTCCAATTTTGTCCAAAACCTACTTTCGCGAACTAGTCCCTGGTTTTTCGCCCGATCGGAACCAGACCAGTCTAGGACAATTCTCTGGACTCTCTAGATCAATAATTATCGAAAAAAAGTTTAAATTTGCCCTTTGGTTCACTGTAACAGGGTCATTTAGAAAAGGGGGCGTGTCAAAATACACTCAAAAGCCTATAAATCATGCATAAAAACTCAGAACTTCACAAAAATTGATGAGCACATGTGTAGTAACATGGTGAAGAAGCATGCAAAGTTTCATGGAGATCGGACCATAGGTGGCGCTATAACGGCCAAAAAGGTCGCCTATTATTAGGTGTTCAAGCACGAAGTGCTGAAAACCTATTGTAATTGCTATTTGGAAAAAAAAAAAAAAATCCCCTAAAACGCATCGTGCAGCCCAAACCGTAAGGCCTAGAGACTTGAAACCTGGCCAGATGGTAGGGCCTCAGTGTGGGAAGAACCTATCAGAGAATGAGCCCGATTGGCCCATAGGTGGCGCTACAGCAACCAAAAGTACTAAATTGCTCATAACTCCTAGACCGTTTGACTTAGAATCAAACTTTTTGCACCACTGTGATCCTTGGCTCAAGGCGGTCGAAGTGTACATCTCCAAAATCGATTTAGGCCAGAAAAATGTTCTGCTATGTCCAATTTTGTCCAAAACCTACTTTCGCGAACTAGTCCCTGGTTTTTCGCCCGATCGGAACCAGACCAGTCTAGGACAATTCTCTGGACTCTCTAGATCAATAATTATCGAAAAAAAGTTTAAATTTGCCCTTTGGTTCACTGTAACAGGGTCATTTAGAAAAGGGGGCGTGTCAAAATACACTCAAAAGCCTATAAATCATGCATAAAAACTCAGAACTTCACAAAAATTGATGAGCACATGTGTAGTAACAGGGTGAAGAAGCATGCAAAGTTTCATGGAGATCGGACCATAGGTGGCGCTATAACGGCCAAAAAGGTCGCCTATTATTAGGTGTTCAAGCACGAAGTGCTGAAAACCTATTGTAATTGCTATTTGAAAAAAAAAAAATCCCCTAAAACGCATCGTGCAGCCCAAACCGTAAGGCCTAGAGACTTGAAACCTGGCCAGATGGTAGGGCCTCAGTGTGGGAAGAACCTATCAGAGAATGAGCCCGATTGGCCCATAGGTGGCGCTACAGCAACCAAAAGTACTAAATTGTTCATAACTCCTAGACCGTTTGACTTAGAATCAAACTTTTTGCACCACTGTGATCCTTGGCTCAAGGCGGTCGAAGTGTACATCTCCAAAATCGATTTAGGCCAGAAAAATGTTCTGCTATGTCCAATTTTGTCCAAAACCTACTTTCGCGAACTAGTCCCTGGTTTTTCGCCCGATCGGAACCAGACCAGTCTAGGACAATTCTCTGGACTCTCTAGATCAATAATTATCGAAAAAAAGTTTAAATTTGCCCTTTGGTTCACTGTAACAGGGTCATTTAGAAAAGGGGGCGTGTCAAAATACACTCAAAAGCCTATAAATCATGCATAAAAACTCAGAACTTCACAAAAATTGATGAGCACATGTGTAGTAACAGGGTGAAGAAGCATGCAAAGTTTCATGGAGATCGGACCATAGGTGGCGCTATAACTGTTAAAAAGCTTTAAAACCATATATTTCCTATGGAAAATTGCCTGTATTGGCTGTAATTGGTCTTTTCCATCTATTATGTCAGGGGTTAAATGTATGCTAAATAAAACTTAATGTCTTTTGATGATATTGTGCTTAACGGCCTTAAAGGCCTTAACTGCTTGAACACCGATAAATGCTGCTTGCAGCTTTAATTAGGTGTTCAAGCACGAAGTGCTGAAAACCTATTGTATTTGTACTGATTTTTATTATTATTATTATTATTATTATTATTCTTCTGCCGTAAAACGCATCGTGCAGCCCAAACCGTAAGGGCTGGAGACTTGAAACTTTGTCAGATGGTAGTACAAAAATCGAGGAGAGGTTATCAAATTATGAGCCCGATTGGCCCATAGGTGGCGCTATAGCGATCAATTGCGCGTAACTGCTCATAACTCCTAGACCGTAAGGCGTAGACTCAAGTGTCTTATATCATTGGAAAGCTGGGGGCCTGACGTAAAAAACGTATATCTCCGATTTCATTTCCGCCATGATGGATTTTCCGCCATTTTGAATTTTGTCGAAAAACTACTTTTGCGAACTAGTCCCTGGTTTTTCGCCCGATCGGAACCAAACCAGTGCAGAAATGTTCTCTGGAGTCTGAATATCAATAATTATCGAAAAAAAGTTGAAAGTTCGATTTCCGGTCGCTAGGGGGTGCAAAATGAACGTTGTGGGAGGAGCCTATTTTTCTAAAATGGCTATAACTCCAAAAGTAAATAAGGTAGGTTCACCAAACTTGGTACACATGTGCAAGAGTTCAGTCTGAGGTCACAGTAAAAAAATCGCGACGATCGGACACTAGGTGGCGCTATAACATTAAAAAAACATAAAAGGGGGTGTGGCCACCTGACCGTTAGTCCGATTGACTTGAAATTTGGTATGCAGTGTCTTGGTCCAAGGTACCATGTATGTGTAAAAGGATATTGGCGTATCTCAAAAAACATGGCCGCCATCGGCCAATGAATTTGAGCACCTATGAAACAAGGTTAACGGAGGCCGATCGGAACGAAACTCGATGGACATGTTCGACTCGTGGCCCAAGAGGTCTGTAAGAGTTTTGAAAGAAATCGGCCACTAGTTGGCGCTAACGAGTTTTACGGCTCTGTAATCACGTGGTGTTGCACACATCCACACAAAATGCATATCACTAGATAGATCTCCTCATGGTGAACAACTTTGCCTCTAGAACCATTGCTGTCAATCAAATCGTTCATTAAATATTCAAGAATATGTCAAAAACCTACTTTTGCGAACTAGTCCCTGGTTTTTTGCCCGATCAAAATCAGACCAGTCTAGGACAATTCTCTGGACTCTCTAGATCAATAATTATCGAAAAAAAGTTGAATTTTTGCATTTGGCTGGCTGTAACAGGGTCATTTAGACAAGGGGGGTGTCAAAATACACTCAAAAGCCTATACATCCTAAAGGAAAACTCAGAACTTCACAAATATTGATGAGCATATGTGTCATAACATGGGGAAGAAGCATGCAAAGTTTCATGGAGATCGGACCATAGCTGGCGCTATAACTGTTAAAAAGCTTTAAAACCATGCATTTCCAATGGTAAATTGCCTGTATTGGCTGTGTGTGCTCTTTTTTTTTTTCCATCTATGAGCATATGTTAAATTCAATGTTCAAACCAGTGCAGTACAATTCTCTGGACTCTCTAGATCAATAATTATCAGAAAAGGTATAACTTATTAATTTGCATGGCTATAATAGTGACATTTCAATACGTAGCCTTGAACAGGTGTCCCTGAAAGCTGCATATTAAGCCAATAAGTGGTATTATACTGACCCCTGCTGTTTAAAATAGACATTTTGTCATGCTACTTACTAATATTATACTATAATGCTTATTTAGACTTTATAAAATCACTATTTTAACATTTACACTCACATTTTGTCAAAATTCATCTATTGGAGATCTACTATTGAGAACTTGCTTATTTGAGAATAGTATTACATTCAAATCCACATCGACTTTTTAAAACGAAAGTAAAACCGTTAGGCCACGCCCCTTCAGTACAAATTCACTCATAACTCGAAAACGGAAAGTCACTGCACGCTCAAATTTTGATGGTAAGGTCCTCTCGGGGGTCTTGATCGAAATCTAGCGTCGCGGGACTCGGGAGCACCCCCCCGCGGATCGCTAATTTGTGAGAACCACGATTTGGAACGGCTGTATCTCCTGAGCTAGACCACCTAGAAACTTGTGGGAGAGCTTGTTGGAAAGGCCCCGTCCTCATCTAGTTTCGATTTGAGTATGGCGGGATTTGGCCCATGCATTCCCGAGATATAAGCCCACAAAGATATACATTTCAACGGACACAAGTCCCTGCTCCAAAAACCCAGCAACACCGGGATGGTCTTGTTCAACAGGGCTCCTCTAACACTATCTAAGGTCTGAGTTTCAGATTTTTTCGCTTTCTCGTTCCCGAGATATAAGTAAAACAAATAAAAAAAATCCTGTCATTCATTTCAACTGTATTGTAATACCGCTGTTGTCCACGAGAGGGAGCAACAGCATTAGACATTTTTTATCTTTTTAAGCAGTTTTCAGCATTGGCTAACAAACAAATGCTTAAAGCTATTTATTATGATGGAAATAATATTTATAATAAATAATATAATAATAAATAAGGATTTATTATAAAGTTGAATATAATTATATCACAAAGAAATATGTGAAATGCTTATAGACCACTAAAAGACATTTTCACAATAATATAACCCAAAAGTGTGTGTGTGTGTGTGTGTGTGTGTGTGTGTGTGTGTGTGTGTATGTAAGCATGCATAATTGAGTTAACATGAAAAAAACTGGTTTGCTTTAGTGCATAATACTGATGAAACCAAGTAGTTCAAAATGAAAGTGAGACAATAAGTGGTCTTCTACTGCCCTCTGCTAGACATTATACTTATTAATAGTCTTTTCACATGTGTTTTTGCATTCATTTATTTAGCCACTAAAAAATCCCTTATATGACAATTACTATAATAACACAATCATATTTTGTCAGAGTTTGGTGTAAAGGGATTTTCCTTTCACAGGAGGCAGCTGATAAAAATCTCCAACTGCAATGACAGAGACTTTTCCAAATGCAGAGTAATCTCCTGTTTGTTTGATTTGTCTCAATCTTCCATGAATATATGCCAGAAGTTTATGTACTAACATTGAATATCTAATGTGCAATGTACAAGAGTTAAACACAACTGTGGCAGTCGTATACAGACCATCATCATATAACATACCAGTATTCAGAGAGAACTTGATTAACTTGATTGATCAAATATGACGAGATGTCCATCCAAACAAGGAGGCAGTTTGTCACTCAAATCACCTTTACTGACAAAACTGCCAGCAGCAGTTCAGGTTTGTCTGTACCAGTGGAAGACACGCCACCCAAAGCAACACCAGTCGAAGACGCGGCACCCAAAGCAACAGAAGATTCTGCCATTGAGATAGAGGGAGAAGACGCTGCAGACCTGGACGCTTTGTTTGAGGGACTGTGAAGGACCACTTGCTGCACCACTGGCAAGGTGCTGTTCAACTGTAACCGTGCCCTTGATGCGTCTCATCTGTTACAAGTCTCCATTGCTCGGTTTTATTTATTTTTATTTTGTCATTTTTATTTTTGAATAACTTCTGCATGTTCAACACTGTGTGGCTTGATTGTTTTAAATAAGAAATATTTTAATATATTTCAATCAAAGCAGACTTTGAATCTGTTAGTGTACAACAGCAATAAAATCTACAGCAAAGCTGACAAAAGTAACGAGTGTTGTCAAAGAGTGCAATAAAAAATGTGTGCATGCAGCAAATGTTGAGTTTTTCTTTCTCTACTCATTTTGTATATGTTGTACAAACAAAAGTAAATTACAGCTTATGGCAAGTATATTGTGTATAATCATTTTGCTGCTCATATTTCTAGACAAAAATTCAAAAAAATTGAATTTTCAATTCAAGGTCGATAGGGGGCGCAAAATGAACATTGTGAAATTAGGCAATTTTACTAAAATGGCTATAACTCAAGAAGTAAATGAGATATCTTCACCAAACTCAACAGACATGTGTATGAGGACAGTGTGGGGTCACAGTAAAAATACTGCATCGATTGGCCACATGGTGGCGCTATAATAGTAAAAAAAACTTAAAAGGGGGTGTGGCCACCTGACCGTTAGTCCGATTGACTTGAAATTTTGTATGCAGCATCTTGGACCAAGATACCATGTATGTGTAAAAGGATATTGGCGTATCTAAAAAAACATGGCCGCCATCAGCCAACGAAGTTTGAGCACCTATGAAACAAGGTTAACGGAGGCCGATCGGAACGAAACTCGATGGGCATGTTCGACTCGTGGCCCAAGAGGTCTGTAAGAGTTTTGAAAGAAATCGGCCACTAGTTGGCGCTAACGAGTTTTACAGCTCTGTAATCACGTGGTGTTGCATACATCCCCACAAAATGCATATCATTAGATAGATCTCCTCATGTTGAACAACTTTGCCTCTAGAACCATTGCTGTCAATTAAATCGTTCATTAAATATTCATGAATATGTTAAAAACCTACTTTTGCGAACTAGTCCCTGGTTTTTTGCCCGATCAGAACCAAACCAGTCTAGGGCAATTCTCTGGACTCTCTAGATCAATAATTATCGAAAAAAAGTTTAACTTTTGCATTTGGCTGGTTGTAACAGGGTCATTTAGAAAAGGGGCGTGACAAAATACACTCAAAAGCCTATAAATCTGAAATAAAAACTCAGAACTTTACAAAAATTGGTGAGCATATGTGACATAACATCATTAACAAACATGGAACATTTTATGGAGATTGGACCATAGGTGGCGCTATAACTGTCAAAAAGCTTTGAAACCATGTATTTCCTATGGTAAATTGCCTGTTTTGGCTGTAATAAAACTTAATGTCTTAAATGCTTATGTTCCTAAAGGCTTTAAATGCTTGAACACCGCTAAATGCTGCTTGCAGCTTTAATTATTATTATTATTTTTCTTCTGCCGTAAAACGCATCGTGCAGCCCAAACCGTAAGTGCTAGAGACTTGAAACTTTGTCAGATGGTAGTACAAAAATCGAGGAGAGGTTATCAAATTATGAGCCCGATTGGCCCATAGGTGGCGCTATAGCAATCAATTGCGCGTAACTGCTCATAACTCCTAGACCTTAAGTCGTAGACTCAAGTGTCTTATATCATTGGAAAGCTGGGGGCGTGACGTAAAAAACGTATATCTCCGATTTCATTTCCGCCATGATGGATTTTCCGCCATTTTGAATTTAGTCGAAAAACTACTTTTGCGAACTAGTCCCTGGTTTTTCGCCCGATCGGAACCAAACCAGTGCAGAAATGTTCTCTGGAGTCTGAATATCAATAGTTATCGAAAAAAAGTTGAAATTTCGATTTCCGGTCGCTAGGGGGCGCAAAATGAACGTTGTGGGAGGAGCCTATTTTTCTAAAATGGCTATAACTCCAAAAGTAAATGAGGTAGGTTCACCAAACTTGGTACACATGTGCATGAGTTCAGTCTGAGGTCACAGTAAAAAAATCGCGACGATCGGACACTAGGTGGCGCTATAACATTAAAAAAACATAAAAGGGGGTGTGGCCACCTGACCGTTAGTCCGATTGACTTGAAATTTGGTATGCAGTGTCTTGGACCAAGGTACCATGTATGTGTAAAAGGATATTGGCGTATCTCAAAAAACATGGCCGCCATCGGCCAATGAAGTTTGAGCCCCTCTGAGACGAGGTTAACGGAGGCCGATCGGAACGAAACTCGATGGGCATGTTCGACTCATGGCCCAAGAGGTCTGTAAGAGTTTTGAAAGAAATCGGCCACTAGTTGGCGCTAACGAGTTTTATGGCTCTTTAATCACGTGGTGTTGCACACATCCCCACAAAATGCATATCATTTGATAGATCTCCTCATGCTGAACAACTTTGCCTCTAGAACCATTGCTGCCAATCAAATCGTTCATTAAATATTCACGAATATGTTAAAAACCTACTTTTGCGAACTAGTCCCTGGTTTTTTGCCCGATCAAAACCAGACCAGTCTAGGACAATTCTCTGGACTCTCTAGATCAATAATTATCGAAAAAAAGTTGAACTTTTGCATTTTGAGTGACTGTAAAAGGGTTATTTAGAATAGGGGCGGGACAAAATACACTCAAAAGCCTATAAATCATACATAAAAACTCAAAACTTCACAAAAATTGCTGAGTATATGTGCCATGCCATGGGGAAGAAGCTTACAAAGTTTCATGGAGATCGGACAATAGGTGGCGCTATAACTGTCAAAAAGCTTTAAAACCATAGATTTTCTATGGTAAAATGCCTGCATTGGCTGTAAATGGTCTTTTCCATCTATGATCATATTAATATTTATATCATAATGTTCAAAACCAGTGCAGTACAATTCTCTGGACTCTCTAGATCAATAATTATCAGAAAAGATATAACTTATTCATTTAGATGGCTATAATAGTGACACTTCAATACGTAGCCTTGACCAGGTGTCCCTGAAAGCCTATATCTCTTCAATGAATGCTCATATCTTCTTAAAAACAAGTTAAAACATGTGAAACTAAATAAGCACGACAATTTTCAGACAGATCGGACAAAATATGCCTCTATAACAGTTAAAAAGGTGAAAATGATATGAACATAATGGCATATTAACCCTCTGGGGTCTGAAATCACGCCGGCGTGATTTGCTCGCTTTTTTTCTTATCAGTGCAAAAGAGACTCAAAATACTCTGTTGATTTTGATCTTACATTTAAGTGTTATACATCATTAGATCCTGTTAAGTGTCTATTTTTTTTGTGGATACTCGCAATAAAAACAAAGTGTTGTGCTTTTCGCCAAATAAAGAAAAACGAACATGATGCGAGTTCTGCGTTCTCTCTGTCTGTGAAGTCCATTCTGAAACACGTCCTAAGATTAACTGTAACTCCGCGAATACTTGTCACACAGGCACGAGAGATTTTTCTTTATGAAGCTTGAATTCTCTTCTTTTAAATGAAGTAATTTATATAAAAAACAAATACTCACAGTTTATGTAATCCGTTTGAAACCAAGGAGAGGTCCAGTTTTTTCTTTCTCCCCTCATTATTTTTAATGAGTTGAGGCCGCCACGCCCCCGGCGCTATTCACATGTAAATAGTTTAGGTGATCTATATGCATCGCACACGCCCCCGATCAATGCCATAAAAACACAACATTTCTTCATGAGATTCGCTGATAGTTCATCGCGTTTTGAGGATGGCACAGCGGGCACGCTACTCCGGTAAAGAGGCCCACAGATGATTCTGTACAGCGAGGAAGAATTCACCTTTTTTCCTCAGAGGAAGATTATTGCAACTCAAGACGACGAACGGCTACATTTTGAAGAGAGAATTGATCCCGCCGAGGATACAAGTTCGGAGTAAGTGTTATATTGTTTAGTGTTATAGAACTCATGTTTTCAGACTATATTTTGCTTAGTATTGCCTTACAATATAACATTCGTGTACATGCTCAAGTGTAAACTTTCAATATGATAACGTTACTCTCTAAACATTTGTATATTAAATATATTTCACTCAGTTTTGATTAGCTTATGCGTAATGTAGCTTATTTGCGAATATCTGCTTAGGTGTAGCCTAAATATAATGTGATTTAGTGCAAATATATTTCAGCTTCCGGTAAAATACTGTCTAAATACTAGACATTATATTTTTATATATAAATGTTCTGTTTTGGTTAGCCTATAACACTGCTTATCCTGCTAAAATACTGCACAGATGATTGTGAATACATGTGTAAATGTTTGAAATGCTCTAAATGCGCGCGGTCTATACGTTATGGCCCATCAGCAGATTCTCGCGGTGTATGGCCCATAAATAGATATTTCTCCGTCCTATGGCCCATCAATAGATATACATTGTTCGTCCATACCCATTAATTGCCCACAGTTTACTTTGGATTATGTATGCTAACAGTTTTTGTTGTTGTTGTAGGATTGTGTCTGCATCACGCTCTCCTTCTCCAGCACCGCAGAGGAGCACGCAGGTGTCGTTCAGTTCTCAGTGCGATCGAGAATCATACTGAGTAAGTGCACAGACGTAATATTTACAGATGAAATGTAATTGTGTTTACATCGTCATAATATACAAGTACCCATTCTTGTGTGAAATTACAAAAACTTTTTGTCTTTTTTTTATCCATGGCCATTAGTGATTGATAATGATAATAATACAGCTTCTTTGATTGTGTTATCAGCAAATATAAATGGATGGATATATGTAGAATTTTATACAGGTATCCATCAAAAGTTTGCAAACTTTTTTAATGTTTTAGAAGTCTCTGATGCTCATCACGTCTGCGTATATTTGATTAAAAAACAAACAAACAAAAAACCCAGTAATATTGTGAAATAGTATTACAGTCTAAAATAGCCTAACTATTTTAAAATGTTGTTCTGTTGTTCTGTGATTCATCATTACTTCAGTCTTCAGTGTCACATGATCCTTCAGAAATCATTCTGATATGATGATTTATTTTAAAAAAATCAATGTTGAAAACAGTTGTGCTGCTTAATATTTTAAAAAATATAAAAAATAGTAATGTGTTCTAGGAATTACAATAAAACAGATTGAAAAACCAAACCTTTGCATCTCCTGTCATTCTTTGTTCAGGTTGCCTCACAGCACATTGATGGGGCATTAGCCTTTGGGGGAGTGTCTTTTGTCTCCCCTGGTGTGAATCTCATTAATATTCATGGCCATTGACACTCCCACGCATACAGCAGTGCTGACACAAAAACTGACTTACAAAATTTTAATTGTTATATTGTTGTTTGTGAAAGAGTGGTCAGAATGATTTTCACATCATTTTGTAGTAAAAATTCTAGCCTACAAGAATAGTAACTCAAAAGTCTTGTGGACAACTGTTCAGTATGTGTTATATGGCCTTATTGCGGTGACAATTTTTTTCCCAAAACTTACTAACCACGCATAATATTTTTTTTCTATAAAATGCAAACATGTACATCTATTTTGCTCACATATTATTGTAGCAGAGTTTGTGCTGAATACAGCCAAATTACATGTTGGCCAATGGTATGTTGTAAGTAGCTGAAATAAGCACAAATGTCAGAGTATGTCAAAACACCTCAAAGGCCTTAAAAACACCTCAGACCCCAGAGGGTTAAGCCAATAAGTGGTATTATACTGCCCCCTGCTGTTTAAAATAGTCATTTTGTCATTCTACTAACTAAAAGTATACTATAATTCTTATTTAGACTTTATAAAATCACTATTTTAACATTTACACTGACATTTAGTGAAAATACCTCTATTAAAGTATTACTACTGAGTCTGACTCTGAGTCTTATTATGTGAAATGCTTATGACCATTAAAGTATATTTTCATAATGACACATCCCAATAGCATTGGAAACAACTACAACATTTGTCTTTGTGTGTGTGTGTGTGTGTGTGTGTGTGTGTGTGTGTTTGTGTGTGTGTGAAGCATATAAGTTAAATATGAGTGCAAAACCACCTGTGAAAGCACTTTATCAATAAGTATAATGTCCAGCAGAGGGCAGTAAAAGACCACTTATTGGCTCACTTTCATTTTGACAGACTTGTTTTTCACCAGTATTCTGCACTAAAGCAAACCAATTTTTCCATGTTAACTATAAGACAATCATATTTTGTAAATTTAACACGTCATTGCTATTGACACTTCACATCAATGCTAGCAATGTGGTAAATCATGGTATCTCATAGTAAATAATACTATTACATGGTGTATCATGGTAAATCATAGTAAATAATTCTCTTACATGGTGTATCATGGTAAATCATGGTACAATCCTGGTAAATCATTCTAGAATGTGGTTTATCATGGTAAATCATCCTATAGCATGGTAAACCAAGGTAAATTAAGAAAAATCATGGTAAACTATGGTAAATCATGCTAGAATCATGTTAAATGATACTAGAATGTGTTGAATTGTGCAAAACCATGCTACAACAGGGTAAATCATGGTGAATCATACTAGAACTTGGTATATCATGGTAAACTATGGTAAATCTTACTGGAACATGGTAAATCATGAAATATCACAATAAAATGTGGTATATCATAGTAAATCATGCTAAAACAATGCTTGCTACATAAGCCTTAATGTCTTTTGATGCTTTTGAGCTTAACTGCCTTAACTGCCTTAACTGCTTGAACACCGCTAAATGCTGCTTGCAGCTTTAATTAGGTGTTCAAGCACGAAGTGCTGAAAACCTATTGTATTTGTACTGATTTTTATTATTATTATTATTATTATTATTATTATTCTTCTGCCGTAAAACGCATCGTGCAGCCCAAACCGTAAGGGATGGAGACTTGAAACTTTGTCAGATGGTAGTACAAAAATCGAGGAGAGGTTATCAAATTATGAGCCCGATTGGCCCATAGGTGGCGCTATAGCAATCAATTGCGCGTAACTGCTCATAACTCCTAGACCGTAAGGCGTAGACTCAAGTGTCTTATATCATTGGAAAGCTGGGGGCCTGACGTAAAAAACGTATATCTCCGATTTCATTTCCGCCATGATGGATTTTCCGCCATTTTGAATTTTGTCGAAAAACTACTTTTGCAAACTAGTCCCTGGTTTTTTGCCCGATCGGAACCAAACCAGTGCAGAAATGTTCTCTGGAGTCTGATTAGGAATAATTATCGAAAAAAAGTTGAAATTTCGATTTCCGGTCGCTAGGGGGTGCAAAATGAACGTTGTGGGAGGAGCCTATTTTTCTAAAATGGCTATAACTCCAAAAGTAAGTGAGGTAGGTTCACCAAACTTGGTACACATGTGCAAGAGTTCAGTCTGAGGTCAGAGTAAAAAAATCGCGACGATCAGACACTATGTGGCGCTATAACATTAAAAAAACATAAAAGGGGGTGTGGCCACCTGACCGTTGGTCCGATTGACTTGAAATTTGGTATGCAGTGTCTTGGTCCAAGGTACCATGTATGTGTAAAAGGATATTGGCGTATCTCAAAAAACATGGCCGCCATCGGCCAATGAATTTGAGCACCTATGAAACAAGGTTAACGGAGGCCGATCGGAACGAAACTCGATGGACATGTTCGACTCGTGGCCCAAGAGGTCTGTAAGAGTTTTGAAAGAAATCGGCCACTAGTTGGCGCTAACGAGTTTTACGGCTCTGTAATCACGTGGTGTTGCACACATCCACACAAAATGCATAACACTAGATAGATCTCCTCATGGTGAACAACTTTGCCTCTAGAACCATTGCTGTCAATCAAATCGTTCATTAAATATTCAAGAATATGTCAAAAACCTACTTTTGCGAACTAGTCCCTGGTTTTTTGCCCGATCAAAATCAGACCAGTCTAGGACAATTCTCTGGACTCTCTAGATCAATAATTATCGAAAAAAAGTTGAACTTTTGCATTTGGCTGGCTGTAACAGGGTCATTTAGACAAGGGGGGTGTCAAAATACACTCAAAAGCCTATACATCCTAAAGGAAAACTCAGAACTTCACAATTATTGATGAGCATATGTGTCATAACATGGGGAAGAAGCATGCAAAGTTTCATGGAGATCGGACCCTAGCTGGCGCTATAACTGTAAAAAAGCTTTAAAACCATGCATTTCCAATGGTAAATTGCCTGTATTGGCTGTGTGTGGTCTTTTTTTTTTTCATCTATGAGCATATGTTAAAATCAATGTTCAAACCAGTGCAGTACAATTCTCTGGACTCTCTAGATCAATAATTATCAGAAAAGGTATAACTTATTAATTTGCATGGCTATAATAGTGACATTTCAATACGTAGCTTTGAACAGGTGTCCCTGAAAGCTGCATATTAAGCCAATAAGTGGTATTATACTGACCCCTGCTGTTTAAAATAGACATTTTGTCATGCTACTTACTAATATTATACTATAATGCTTATTTAGACTTTATAAAATCACTATTTTAACATTTACACTCACATTTTGTCAAAATTCATCTATTGGAGATCTACTATTGATAACTTGCTTATTTGAGAATAGTATTACATTCAAATCCACATCGACTTTTAAAAACGAAAGTAAAACCGTTAGGCCACGCCCCTTCAGTACAAATTCACTCATAACTCGAAAACGGAAAGTCACTGCACGCTCAAATTTTGATGGTAAGGTCCTCTCGGGGGTCTTGATCGAAATCTAGCGTCGCGGGACTCGGGAGCACCCCCCCGCGGATCGCTAATTTGTGAGAACCACGATTTGGAACGGCTGTATCTCCCGAGCTAGACCACCTAGAAACTTGTGGGAGGGCTTGTTGGAAAGGCCCCGTCCTCATCTAGCTTCGATTCGAGTGTGGCGCGATTTGGCCCATGCATTCCCGAGATATAAGCCCACAAAGATATACATTTCAACGGACACAAGTCCCTGCTCCAAAAACCCAGCAACAGCGGGATGGTCTTGTTCAACAGGGCTCCTCTAACAGTATCTAAGGTCTGAGTTTCAGATTATTTCGCTTTCTCGTTCCCGAGATATAAGTAAAACAAATTAAAAAAACCCTGTCATTCATTTCAACTGTATTGTAATACCGCTGTTGTCCACAAGAGGGAGCAACAGCATTAGACATTTTTTATCTTTTTAAGCAGTTTTCAGCAATGGCTAACAAACAAATGCTTAAAGCTATTTATTATGATGGAAATAATATTTATAATAAATAATATAATAATCAATAAGGATTTATTATAAAGTTGAATATAATTATATCACAAAGAAATATGTGAAATGCTTATAGACCACTAAAAGAGATTTTCACAATAATATAACCCAAAAGTGTGTGTGTGTGTGTGTGTGTGTGTGTAAGCATGCATAATGGAGTTAACATGAAAAAACTGGTTTGCTTTAGTGCATAATACTGATGAAACCAAGTAGTTCAAAATGAAAGTGAGACAATAAGTGGTCTTCTACTGCCCTCTGCTGGACATTATACTTATTAATAGTCTTTTCACATGTGTTTTTGCATTCATTTATTTAGACACTAAAAAATCCCTTATACGATAATTACTATAATAACACAATCATATTTTGTCAGAGTTCTTCACTTCACTGTTCTGATGCTTCACATAATTGCTAGCAACGTGGTAAATCATAGTAAATCATGCTAGAATCCTGCTTAATCATTCTAGAATGTGGTTTATCATGTTAAATCATTGTATAACATTCGATGGTCACAACAAGGTAACATCAAGGTAAACTAAGACAAATCATGGTAAACTGGTAAATAATGCTAGAATTATGGCAAATCATACTGGAACATGGTAAAATCATGAAAAATCACACTAAAATCTTTTTAAAATAGTCATTTTGTCATTTTACACATCAAATGGCAGGATCAAATCCCAGATGTAGAGGTAATCCAACGAGCTGGCTCTGTTAGTGTTGAAGCCCTTATTACATCATAACAACTGCGATGGGCTGGACATGTGCGCCGGATGAGAAGCAGTTTTTTACGCAGAGCTAACAGAGGGCAAAAGAAGCCGTGGTGGTCAAAGACTGCGTTTCAAAGATGCCCTGAAAAGACATATGCAGAACACCGGGATCTCCCCGGAAAGCTGGGAGGAACAGGCCCTGCAGCGCGTGGATTGAAAACAGTAGTCGCAGCTGTTGAGAAAAAGCATCAGAAAGACTACGAGAAAGCCCATGAGAGGCGGCACTGTTCCATTGCAGCAAAAGACTTTGTCTGTAGCAAATGCCATCGCTGCTGTAGATCGAGAGCAGGCCTTCTAGCCCACATGAGAGCCGGCCTACAGTAGCCTCCAATCCAGACAGTCATCGTCGATATACGACGGACTGCCGATGATGATGATAATTCTTATTTAGACTTTATAAAATCACTATTTTAACATTTACACTCACATTTAATCAAAATTCATCTATTGAAGTATTACTACTGACTATTTAGCACATTGAGAATGTGAATCCTGAAAGAGACTTGCAGTAAACATTTTGTTTTTCCATCACATAGTTCAAATGTCTGTATCTACAACAGAATGTGTGTGTGTGTGTAGTCCTAGGTTTCTGAATAAATGCTGAATAATCTGATTAACAGTTTACAAAGACATTATGTGAAATGCTTATGACCATTAAAGTATATTTTTATAATGACACATCCCAATAGCATTGAAAACAACAACAACATTTGTCTTTGTGTGTGTGTGTGTGTGTGTGTGTGCATGTGTGTGTGTGTGTGTGTGTGTGTGAAAAAAAAGCATGTGTCTACAAAAGAGGGCAAAAGGCACCTGTGAAAACACTTTATTAATAAGTATAATGTCCAGCAGAGGGCAGTAGAAGACCACTTATTGGCTCACTTTCATTTTGACAGACTTGTTTTTCACCAGTATTCTGCACTAAAGCAAACCAGTTTTTCTATGTTAACTATTATAAGACAATCATATTTTGTCAATTTAACACGTCATTGCTATTGACACTTCACATCAATGCTAGCAATGTGGTAAATCATGGTAAATCATAGTAAATAATACTATTACATGGTGTATCATGGTAAATCATAGTAAATAATTCTATTACATGGTGTATCATGGTAAATCATGGTACAATCCTGCTAAATCATTCTAGAATGTGGTTTTATCATGGTAAATCATCCTATAACATGGTAAACCAAGGTAAATTAAGAAAAATCATGGTAAACTATGGTAAATCATGCTAGAATCATGTTAAATGATACTAGAATGTGTTGAATTGTAGAAAACCATGATACAACAGGGTAAATCATGGTGAATCATACTACAACTTGGTATATCATGGTAAACTATGGTAAATCTTACTGGAACATGGTAAATCATGAAAAATCACAATAAAATGTGGTATATCAGAGTAAACCATGCTAAAACAATGCTTGCTACATAAGCCTTATTGTCTTTTGATGCTTTTGAGCTTAACTGCCTTAACTGCCTTAACTGCTTGAACACCGCTAAATGCTGCTTGTTATTATTATTCTTCTGCCGTAAAACGCATCGTGCAGCCCAAACCGTAAGGGCTGGAGACTTGAAACTTTGTCAGATGGTAGTACAAAAATCGAGGAGAGGTTATCAAATTATGAGCCCGATTGGCCCATAGGTGGCGCTATAGCGATCAATTGCGCGTAATTGCTCATAACTCCTAGACCGTAAGGCGTAGACTCAAGTGTCTTATATCATTGGAAAGCTGGGGGCCTGACGTAAAAAACGTATATCTCCGATTTCATTTCCGCCATGATGGATTTTCCGCCATTTTGAATTTTGTCGAAAAACTACTTTTGCGAACTAGTCCCTGGTTTTTCGCCCGATCGGAACCAAACCAGTGCAGAAATGTTCTCTGGAGTCTGAATATCAATAATTATCGAAAAAAAGTTGAAAGTTCGATTTCCGGTCGCTAGGGGGTGCAAAATGAACGTTGTGGGAGGAGTCTATTTTTCTAAAATGGCTTTAACTCCAAAAGTAAATGAGGTAGGTTCACCAAACTTGGTACACATGTGCAAGAGTTCAGTCTGAGGTCACAGTAAAAAAATCGCGACGATCGGACACTAGGTGGCGCTATAACATTAAAAAAACATAAAAGGGGGTGTGGCCACCTGACCGTTAGTCCGATTGACTTGAAATTTGGTATGCAGTGTCTTGGTCCAAGGTACCATGTATTTGTAAAAGGATATTGGCGTATCTCAAAAAACATGGCCGCCATCGGCCAATGAATTTGAGCACCTATGAAACAAGGTTAACGGAGGCCGATCGGAACGAAACTCGATGGACATGTTCGACTCGTGGCCCAAGAGGTCTGTAAGAGTTTTGAAAGAAATCGGCCACTAGTTGGCGCTAACGAGTTTTACGGCTCTGTAATCACGTGGTGTTGCACACATCCACACAAAATGCATATCACTAGATAGATCTCCTCATGCTGAACAACTTTGCCTCTAGAACCATTGCTGTCAATTAAATCGTTCATTAAACATGCACGAATATGTTAAAAACCTACTTTTGCGAACTAGTCCCTGGTTTTTTGCCCGATCAAAATCAGACCAGTCTAGGACAATTCTCTGGACTCTCTAGATCAATAATTATCGAAAAAAAGTTGAATTTTTGCATTTGGCTGGCTGTAACAGGGTCATTTAGACAAGGGGGGTGTCAAAATACACTCAAAAGCCTATACATCCTAAAGGAAAACTCAGAACTTCACAAATATTGATGAGCATATGTGTCATAACATGGGGAAGAAGCATGCAAAGTTTCATGGAGATCGGACCATAGCTGGCGCTATAACTGTTAAAAAGCTTTAAAACCATGCATTTCCAATGGTAAATTGCCTGTATTGGCTGTGTGTGCTCTTTTTTTTTTCCCATCTATGAGCATATGTTAAAATCAATGTTCAAACCAGTGCAGTACAATTCTCTGGACTCTCTAGATCAATAATTATCAGAAAAGGTATAACTTATTCATTTGCATGGCTATAATAGTGACATTTCAATACGTAGCCTTGAACAGGTGTCCCTGAAAGCTGCATATTAAGCCAATAAGTGGTATTATACTGACCCCTGCTGTTTAAAATAGACATTTTGTCATGCTACTTACTAATATTATACTATAATGCTTATTTAGACTTTATAAAATCACTATTTTAACATTTACACTCACATTTTGTCAAAATTCATCTATTGGAGATCTACTATTGAGAACTTGCTTATTTGAGAATAGTATTACATTCAAATCCACATCGACTTTTTAAAACGAAAGTAAAACCGTTAGGCCACGCCCCTTCAGTACAAATTCACTCATAACTCGAAAACGGAAAGTCACTGCACGCTCAAATTTTGATGGTAAGGTCCTCTCGGGGGTCTTGATCGAAATCTAGCATCGCGGGACTCGGTAGCACCCCCCCCGCGGATCGCTAATTTGTGAGAACCTCGATTTGGAACGGCTGTATCTCCCGATCTAGACCACCAAGAAACTTGTGGGAGAGCTTGTTGGAAAGGTCCCGTCCTCATCTAGTTTCGATTCGAGTGTGGCGCGATTTGGCCCATGCATTCCCGAGATATAAGCCCACAAAGATATACATTTCAACGGACACAAGTCCCTGCTCCAAAAACCCAGCAACACCGGGATGGTCTTGTTCAACAGGGCTCCTCTAACACTATCTAAGGTGTGAGTTTCAGATTTTTTCGCTTTCTCGTTCCCGAGATATAAGTAAAACAAATAAAAAAAATCCTGTCATTCATTTCAACTGTATTGTAATACCGCTGTTGTCCACGAGAGGGAGCAACAGCATTAGACATTTTTAATCTTTTTAAGCAGTTTTCAGCATTGGCTTACAAACAAATGCTTAAAGCTATGTATTATGATGGAAATAATATTTATAATAAATCATATAATATGAAATAATGATTTATTATAAAGTTTAATATTATTACATCACAAAGAAATACGTGAAATGCTTATAGACCACTAAAAGAGATTTTCACAATAGCATGACCTGAAAGTGTGTGTGTGCGCAAAGGCACCTGTGAAAACACTTTATTAATAAGTATAATGTCCAGCAGAGGGCAGTAGAAGACCACTTATTGGCTCACTTTCATTTTGACAGACTTGTTTTTCACCAGTTTTCTGCACTAAAGCAAACCAGTTTTTCTATGTTAACTATTATAAGACAATCATATTTTGACAGAGTTTATCACTTCATTTGTTCTGATGCTAGCAACATGGTAAATCATGGTAAATCACGGTAGAAACATTTAAAAATAATCAAAAGAAATAAGAATAATTAAAACAGTTTAGAATAAAGAAATTAAAATAATCAACAGAAATACGAATAATTAAAACAGTATAGAATAAAAAATTAAATAAAATACAGTACAAACAGTCGGACGAACAGTGAAACAGTGATCATTCAGTAAATGCACAGCTAAACAGAAGTGTTTTGAGTCTGGATGTGAATGTGACTACTGTAGGAGCACATCTGATCTCTTCTGGAGGAGCACATCTGATCTCTTCTGGAGGAGCACATCTGATCTCTACTGGAGGAGCACATCTGATCTCTACTGGAGGAGCACATCTGATCTCTTCTGGAAGCTGGTTCCAGCATGGCTGGCAAAGTAGCCTAAAGCAGACTCTCCTTGTTTAGAGTGAACCCTTGGTATTTCTAGCTGACGTGATCCTAATCATCTGAGTGATCTGTTGGGTTTATATTCAGTGAGCATATCTGCAAGATTTTGAGGTCCTAGGCCATTGAATGATTTATATACCAGTAATAATACTTTAAAATCAATCCTAAATGTAACTGGGAGCCAGTGTAAAGACCTGATGACTGGTGTGATGTGTTCATATGTTCTGGTTCTGCTCAGCGTTCTGTATGAGCTGCAACTGTCTGATGGTCTTTTTGGGAAGGCCAGTGAAGAGTCCATTACAATAATCCACTGCTGGAGATGAAAGCATGCACAAGTTTATCTAAGTCTTGACTGGAAACAAAGCATCTATTTTTTGCAATATTTTCAGATGATAATATGCTGATTTGGTTATTGCTTTGACATGACTACTGAAGCTAAGGTCTGATTCTAGAGACACACCAAGATTCCTGACTTGATTTTTAGCTGTTAGACCCCTACAGTGAAGGTATGCATTCACATTGAGAACTTCATCTTTGTTTCAAACGCAATGACTTCAATTTTGTCTTTGTTTAACTGAAGAAAATTTTGGCACATCCAATTGTTTACTTCATCAATGCATTGGCACAGGGAGTCAATGGGGCTGTAGTCGTTAGGCGATAGGGCTAAGTAGAGCTGTGTGTCGTCTGCAGAGCTGTGGTTCTTTTTCATTATTTGGCTCATTGGGAGCATGTACAGGTTGAATAGATAAATCATGGTAACTATGATAAATCATGCTAGAATAATATTAAATCATACTAGAATGTGTTCAATTGTGGTAAACCATGCAAGAACAGGGTCAATCATGGTGAATCGTACTAGAACTTGGTATAAAACATTGTATATTCCATTTATGATGTCAATGGTTAAATGCTTGCTACATAAAACTTAATATATTTTGATGCATTTGAGCTTAACTGCCTTAACTGTTTTAACTGTCTTAACTGTCTTAAATGCTTGAACACCGCTAAATGCTGCTAGCAGCTTTAATTATTATTAGGTGTTCAAGCACGAAGTGCTGAAAACCTATTGTATTTGTACTGATTTTTATTATTATTATTCTCCGCTAAAACGCATCGTGCAGCCCAAACCGTAAGTGCTAGAGACTTGAAACTTTGCCAATAGGTAGTACAAAAATCGAGGAGAGGTTATCAAATTATGAGCCCGATTGGCCCATAGGTGGCGCTATAGCAACAAAAACGCGTAATGGCTCATAACTCCTAAACCGTAAGTCGTAGACTCAAGTGTCTTATATCATTGGAAAGCTGGAGGCCTGACTTAAAAAATGTATATCTCCGATTTCATTTCCGGTAGGAAAAATTTTCCGCCATTTTGATTTTTGTCGAAAAACTACTTTTGCGAACTAGTCCCTGGTTTTTCGCCCGATCGGAACCAAACCAGTGCAGAAATGTTCTCTGGAGTCTAAATATGCATTTTTATCGAAAAAAAGTTGAATTTTCAATTTCCGGTCGCTAGGGGGCGCAGATTGGTTGCTGTAGGAGGAGCCTATTTTTCTAAAATGGCTATAACTCGAGGAAAAAATTAGATAGGTTCACCAAACTCGGCACACATGTGTATGAGCTCAATTTGAGGTCACAGTAAAAAAATCGCGTCGATTGGCCACATGGTGGCGCTATAACATTGAAAAAACATGAAAATGGCTATGACCACCTGGCCGTTAGTCCGATTGACTTGAAATTTGGTATGCAGTGTCTTTGTCCAAGGTACCATGTATGTGTAAAAGGATATTGGCGTATCTCAAAAAACATGGCCGCCATCGACCAATGAAATTTGAGCACCTATGAGACAAGGTTAACGGTGGCCGATCGGAACGAAACTCGATGGGCATGTTCGACTCATGGCCCAAGAGGTCTGTAAGAGTTTTGAAAGAAATCGGCCACTAGTTGGCGCTAACGAGTTTTATGGCTCTGTAATCACGTGGTGTTGCACACATCACGTGGTGTTGCCCAATATATACACATCACTAGATAGATCTCCTCATGCTAAACAACTTTGCCTCTTGAACCATTGCTGTCAATCAAATCGTTCATTAAATATTCATGAATATGTTAAAAACCTACTTTTGCGAACTAGTCCCTGGTTTTTCGCCCGATCAAAACCAGACCAGTCTAGGACAATTCTCTGGACTCTCTAGATCAATAATTATCGAAAAAAAGTTGAACTTTTGCATTTGGGTGGCTGTAACAGGGTCATTTAGAAAAGGGGCGTGTCAAAATACACTCAAAAGCCTATAAATCCTAAAGGAAAAGTCAAAACATCACAAATATTGATGAGCATATGTGTCATAACATGGGGAAGAAGCATGCAAAGTTTCATGGAGATCGGACAATAGGTGGCGTTATAACTGTCAAAAAGCTTTAAAACCATAGAATTCCTATGGTAAAATGCCTGCATTGGCTGTATGGTCTTTTCCATCCGTCTTTTACATTATATGAAAAATAATCATATAATGTTAAAATCAATGTTCAAAACCAGTGCAGTACAATTCTCTGGACTCTCTAGATCAATAATTATCAGAAAAGGTATAACTTATTCATTTGGATAGCTATAAAAGGGACACTTCAATATGTAGCCTTCACCAAGTGTCCCTGAAAGCCTATATCTCTTCAATAATATATCATCTTAAAAACAGGTTAGAACATGTGACTCTGAATAAGCACGACGATTTTCAAACAAATTTAACAAAATATCCTTCTATAACAGTTAAAATGACATGCATAATGGCTTATTAAGCCAATAAGAGGTATTATACTGCCCTCTGCTGTTTAAAATCGTCATTTTTGTCATGCTACTTACTAATATTATACTATAATGCTTATTTAGACTTTATAAAATCACTATTTTAACATTTACACTCACATTTTGTCAAAATTCATCTATTGGAGATCTACTATTGAGAACTTGCTTATTGAGAATAGTATTACATTCAAATCCACATCGACTTTTTAAAACGAAAGTAAAACCGTTAGGCCACGCCCCTTCAGTACAAATTCACTCATAACTCGAAAACGGAAAGTCACTGCACGCTCAAATTTTGATGGTAAGGTCCTCTCGGGGGTCTTGATTGAAATCTAGCGTCGCGGGACTCGGGAGCACCCCCCCCGCGGATCGCTAATTTGTGAGAACCACGATTTGGAACGGCTGTATCTCCCGATCTAGACCACCTAGAAACTTGTGGGAGAGCTTGTTGGAAAGGCCCCGTCCTCATCTAGTTTCGATATGAGTATGGCGGGATTTGGCCCATGCATTCCCGAGATATAAGCCCACAAAGATATACATTTCAACGGACACAAGTCCCTGCTCCAAAAACCCAGCAACACCGGGATGGTCTTGTTCAACAGGTCTCCTCTAACACTATCTAAGGTCTGAGTTTCAGATTTTTTCGCTTTCTCGTTCCCGAGATATAAGTAAAACAAATAAAAAAAATCCTGTCATTCATTTCAACTGTATTGTAATACCGCTGTTGTCCACGAGAGGGAGCAACAGCATTAGACATTTTTTATCTTTTTAAGCAGTTTTCAGCATTGGCTAACAAACAAATGCTTAAAGCTATTTATTATGATGGAAATAATATTTATAATAAATAATATAATAATAAATAAGGATTTATTATAAAGTTTAATATTATTACATCACAAAGAAATACGTGAAATGCTTATAGACCACTAAAAGAGATTTTCACAATAGCATGACCTGAAAGTGTGTGTGTGTGTGTGTGTGTGCAAAGGCACCTGTGAAAACACTTTATTAATAAGTATAATGTCCAGCAGAGGGCAGTAGAAGACCACTTATTGGCTCACTTTCATTTTGACAGACTTGTTTTTCACCAGTTTTCTGCACTAAAGCAAACCAGTTTTTCTATGTTAACTATTATAAGACAATCATATTTTGACAGAGTTTATCACTTCATTTGTTCTGATGCTAGCAACATGGTAAATCATGGTAAATCACGGTAGAAACATTTAAAAATAATCAAAAGAAATAAGAATAATTAAAACAGTTTAGAATAAAGAAATTAAAATAATCAACAGAAATACGAATAATTAAAACAGTATAGAATAAAAAATTAAATAAAATACAGTACAAACAGTCGGACGAACAGTGGCACAGTGATCATTCAGTAAATGCACAGCTAAACAGAAGTGTTTTGAGTCTGGATGTGAATGTGACTACTGTAGGAGCACATCTGATCTCTTCTGGAGGAGCACATCTGATCTCTACTGTAGGAACACATCTGATCTCTACTGGAGGAGCACATCTGATCTCTACTGTAGGAGCACGAGCACATCTGATCTCTACTGTAGGAGCACATCTGATCTCTTCTGGAGGAGCACATCTGATCTCTACTGTAGGAGCACATCTGATCTCTTCTGCAGGAGCACATCTGATCTCTTCTGGAGGAGCACATCTGATCTCTACTGTAGGAGCACATCTGATCTCTACTGAGCACATCTGATCTCTTCTGGAAGCTGGTTCCAGCATGGCTGGCAAAGTAGCCTAAAGCAGACTCTCCTTGTTTAGAGTGAACCCTTGGTATTTCTAGCTGACGTGATCCTAATCATCTGAGTGATCTGTTGGGTTTATATTCAGTGAGCATATCTGCAATATTTTGAGGTCCTAGGCCATTGAATGATTTATATACCAGTAATAATACTTTAAAATCAATCCTAAATGTAACTGGGAGCCAGTGTAAAGACCTGAGGACTGGTGTGATGTGTTCATATGTTCTGGTTCTGCTCAGCGTTCTGTATGAGCTGCAACTGTCTGATGGTCTTTTTGGGAAGGCCAGTGAAGTGTCCATTACAATAATCCACTGCTGGAGATGAAAGCATGCACAAGTTTATCTAAGTCTTGACTGGAAACAAAGCATCTATTTTTTGCAATATTTTCAGATGATAATATGCTGATTTGGTTATTGCTTTGACATGACTACTGAAACTAAGGTCTGATTCTAGAGACACACCAAGATTCCTGACTTGATTTTTAGCTGTTAGACCCCTAGAGTGAAGGTATGCATTCACATTGAGAACTTCATCTTTGTTTCAAACGCAATGACTTCAATTTTGTCTTTGTTTAACTGAAGAAAGTTTTGGCACATCCAATTGTTTACTTCATCAATGCATTGGCACAGGGAGTCAATGGGGCTGTAGTCGTTAGGCGATAGGGCTAAGTAGAGCTGTGTGTCATCTGCAGAGCTGTGGTTCTTTTTCATTATTTGGCTCATTGGGGGCATGTACAGGTTGAATAGATAAATCATGGTAACTATGATCAATCATGCTAGAATAATATTAAATCATACTAGAATGTGTTCAATTGTGGTAAACCATGGAAGAACAGGGTCAATCGTGGTGAATCGTACTAGAACTTGGTATAAAACATTGTATATTCCATCTATGATGTCAATGGTTAAATGCTTGCTACATAAAACTTAATATATTTTGATGCATTTGAGCTTAACTGCCTTAACTGTCTTAACTGTCTTAAATGCTTGAACACCGCTAAATGCTGCTAGCAGCTTTAATTAGGTGTTCAAGCACGAAGTGCTGAAAACCTATTGTAATTGTACTGATTTTTATTATTATTATTTTTCTTCTGCCGTAAAACGCATCGTGCAGACCAAACCGTAAGTGCTAGAGACTTGAAACTTTGGCATAAGGTAGTACAAAAATCGAGGAGAGGTTATCAAAATATGAGCCCGATTGGCCCATAGGTGGCGCTATAGCGCAAAAAACAAAAAAATGACACTCTTTTGCTTAAATCTCAATAACCCTTTGTCCCAGCATCAAGTGTCTTATATCATTGGAATCCTTGGGTCAAGCCGAAGAAAAAAGGCCTCAAGGATTTCATTTCCGGTATGCAAATTTTTCCGCCATTTTGGATTTTGTCCAAAACCTACTTTTGCGAACTAGTCCCTGGTTTTTTGTCCGATCGGAACCAAACTAGTGCAGAAATGTTCTCTGGAGTCTGAATATCAATAATTATCGAAAAAAAGTTGAAATTTCGATTTACGGTTGCTAAGGGGCGTCAAAACGTTTACAGGAAGCGGAGCCAATTTTACTAAAATGGCTATAACTCATGAACGAAATTAGATATTTTCACCAAACTTGGTACACATGTGTATGAGCTCAATCTGAGGTCACAGTAAAAAAATCGCGACGATCGGACACTAGGTGGCGCTATAACATTAAAAAAACATAAAAGGGGTGTGGCCACCTGACCGTTAGTCCGATTAACTTGAAATTTGGTATGCAGTGTCTTGGACCAAGGCCCCATGTATGTGTAAAAGGATATTGGCGTATCTCAAAAAACATGGCCGCCATCAGCCAATGAAGTTTGAGCCCCTCTGAGACGAGGTTAATGGAGGCCGATCGGAACGAAACTCGATGGGCATGTTCGACTCGTGGCCCAAGAGGTCTGTAAGAGTTTTGAAAGAAATCGGCTACTAGTTGGCGCTAACGAGTTTTATGGCTCTTTAATCACGTGGTGTTGCACACATCCACACAAAATGCATATCATTTGATAGATCTCCTCATGCTGAACAACTTTGCCTCTAGAACCATTGCTGTCAATCAAATCGTTCATTAAATATTCACGAATATGTTAAAAACCTACTTTTGCGAACTAGTCCCTGGTTTCTCGCCCGATCAAAACCAGACCAGTCTAGGACAATTCTCTGGACTCTCTAGATGAATAATTATCAAAAAAAAGTTGAACTTTTGCATTTTGAGTGACTGTAAAAGGGTTATTTTAAATAGGGGCTGGACAAAATACACTCAAAAGCCTATAAATCATACATAAAAACTCAGAACTTCACAAAAATTGGTGAGTATATGTGCCATACCATGGGGAAGAAGCATGCAAAGTTTCATGGAGATCGGACAATAGGTGGCGCTATAACTGTCAAAAAGCTTTAATACCATAGATTTCCTATGGTAAAATGCCTGCATTGGCTGTAAATGGTCTTTTCCATCTATGATCATATTAATATTTATATCATGATGTTCAAAACCACGAGTGTACAATTCTCTGGACTCTCTAGATCAATAATTATCAGAAAGATATAACTTATTCATTTGGATGGATACAATAGTGACACTTCAATAGGTAGCCTTGACCATGTGTCCCTGAAAGCTTATATCTCTTCAATGAATGCTCATATCTTCTTAAAAACAAGTTAAAACATGTGAAACTAAATAAGCACGACAATTTTCAGACAGATCGGACAAAATATGCCTCTATAACAGTTAAAAAGGTGAAAATGATATGAACATAATGGCATATTAAGCCAATAAGTGGTATTATACTGCCCTCTGCTGTTTAAAATAGTCATTTTGTCATTCTACTAACTAAAAGTATACTATAATTCTTATTTAGACTTTATAAAATCACTTTTTTAACATTTACACTGACATTTAGTGAAAATACCTCTATTAAAGTATTACTACTGAGTCTGACTCTGAGTCTTATTATGTGAAATGCTTATGACCATTAAAGTATATTTTCATAATGACACATCCCAATAGCATTGAAAACAACTACAACATTTGTCTTTGTGTGTGTGTGTGTGTGTGTGTTTGTGTGTGTGTGAAGCATATAAGTTAAATATGAGTGCAAAACCACCTGTGAAAACACTTTATCAATAAGTATAATGTCCAGCAGAGGGCAGTAGAAGACCACTTATTGGCTCACTTTCATTTTGACAGACTTGTTTTTCACCAGTATTCTGCACTAAAGCAAACCAATTTTTCCATGTTAACTATAAGACAATCATATTTTGTAAATTTAACACGTCATTGCTATTGACACTTCACATCAATGCTAGCAATGTGGTAAATCATGGTAACTCATAGTAAATAATACTATTACATGGTGTATCATGGTAAATCATAGTAAATAATTCTCTTACATGGTGTATCTTGGTAAATCATGGTACAATCCTGGTAAATCATTCTAGAATGTGGTTTATCATGGTAAATCATCCTATAACATGGTAAACCAAGGTAAATTAAGAAAAATCATGGTAAACTATGGTAAATCATGCTAGAATCATGTTAAATGATACTAGAATGTGTTGAATTGTGCAAAACCATGCTACAACAGGGTAAATCATGGTGAATCATACTAGAACTTGGTATATCATGGTAAACTATGGTAAATCTTACTGGAACATGGTAAATCATGAAATATCACAAAATGTGGTATATCATAGTAAATCATGCTAAAACAATGCTTGCTACATAAGCCTTAATGTCTTTTGATGCTTTTGAGCTTAACTGCCTTAACTGCCTTAACTGCTTGAACACCGCTAAATGCTGCTAGCAGCTTTAATTAGGTGTTCAAGCACGAAGTGCTGAAAACCTATTGTATTTGTACTGATTTTTATTATTATTATTATTATTATTTTTCTTCTGCCGTAAAACGCATCGTGCAGCCCAAACCGTAAGTGCTAGAGACTTGAAACTTTGTCAGATGGTAGTACAAAAATCGAGGAGAGGTTATCAAATTATGAGCCCGATTGGCCCATAGGTGGCGCTATAGCAATCAATTGCGCGTAACTGCTCATAACTCCTAGACCGTAAGTCGTAGACTCAAGTGTCTTATATCATTGGAAAGCTGGGGGCGTGACGTAAAAAACGTATATCTCCGATTTCATTTCCGCCATGATGGATTTTCCGCCATTTTGAATTTAGTCGAAAAACTACTTTTGCGAACTAGTCCCTGGTTTTTCGCCCGATCGGAACCAAACCAGTGCAGAAATGTTCTCTGGAGTCTGAATATCAATAATTATCGAAAAAAAGTTGAAATTTCGATTTCCGGTCGCTAGGGGGCGCAAAATGAACGTTGTGGGAGGAGCCTATTTTTCTAAAATGGCTATAACTCCAAAAGTAAATGAGGTAGGTTCACCAAACTTGGTACACATGTGCATGAGTTCAGTCTGAGGTCACAGTAAAAAAATCGCGACGATCGGACACTAGGTGGCGCTATAACATTAAAAAAACATAAAAGGGGAAGTGGCCACCTGACCGTTAGTCCGATTGACTTGAAATTTGGTATGCAGTGTCTTGGACCAAGGTACCATGTATGTGTAAAAGGATATTGGCGTATCTCAAAAAACATGGCCGCCATTGGCCAATGAAGTTTGAGCCCCTCTGAGACGAGGTTACCGGAGGCCGATCGGAACGAAACTCGATGGGCATGTTCGACTCATGGCCCAAGAGGTCTGTAAGAGTTTTGAAAGAAATCGGCCACTAGTTGGCGCTAACGAGTTTTATGGCTCTTTAATCACGTGGTGTTGCACACATCCCCACAAAATGCATATCATTTGATAGATCTCCTCATGCTGAACAACTTTGCCTCTAGAACCATTGCTGCCAATCAAATCGTTCATTAAATATTCACGAATATGTTAAAAACCTACTTTTGCGAACTAGTCCCTGGTTTTTTGCCCGATCAAAACCAGACCAGTCTAGGACAATTCTCTGGATTCTCTAGATCAATAATTATCGAAAAAAAGTTGAACTTTTGCATTTTGAGTGACTGTAAAAGGGTTATTTAGAATAGGGGCGGGACAAAATACACTCAAAAGCCTATAAATCATACATAAAAACTCAAAACTTCACAAAAATTGCTGAGTATATGTGCCATGCCATGGGGAAGAAGCTTACAAAGTTTCATGGAGATCGGACAATAGGTGGCGCTATAACTGTCAAAAAGCTTTAAAACCATAGATTTTCTATGGTAAAATGCCTGCATTGGCTGTAAATGGTCTTTTCCATCTATGATCATATTAATATTTATATCATAATGTTCAAAACCAGTGCAGTACAATTCTCTGGACTCTCTAGATCAATAATTATCAGAAAAGATATAACTTATTCATTTAGATGGCTATAATAGTGACACTTCAATACGTAGCCTTGACCAGGTGTCCCTGAAAGCCTATATCTCTTCAATGAATGCTCATATCTTCTTAAAAACAAGTTAAAACATGTGAAACTAAATAAGCACGACAATTTTCAGACAGATCGGACAAAATATGCCTCTATAACAGTTAAAAAGGTGAAAATGATATGAACATAATGGCATATTAAGCCAATAAGTGGTATTATACTGCCCCCTGCTGTTTAAAATAGTCATTTTGTCATTCTACTAACTAAAAGTATACTATAATTCTTATTTAGACTTTATAAAATCACTATTTTAACATTTACACTGACATTTAGTGAAAATACCTCTATTAAAGTATTACTACTGAGTCTGACTCTGAGTCTTATTATGTGAAATGCTTATGACCATTAAAGTATATTTTCATAATGACACATCCCAATAGCATTGAAAACAACTACAACATTTGTCTTTGTGTGTGTGTGTGTGTGTGTGTGTTTGTGTGTGTGTGAAGCATATAAGTTAAATATGAGTGCAAAACCACCTGTGAAAACACTTTATCAATAAGTATAATGTCCAGCAGAGGGCAGTAGAAGACCACTTATTGGCTCACTTTCATTTTGACAGACTTGTTTTTCACCAGTATTCTGCACTAAAGCAAACCAATTTTTCCATGTTAACTATAAGACAATCATATTTTGTAAATTTAACACGTCATTGCTATTGACACTTCACATCAATGCTAGCAATGTGGTAAATCATGGTAAATCATAGTAAATAATACTATTACATGGTGTATAATGGTAAATCATAGTAAATAATTCTCTTACATGGTGTATCATGGTAAATCATGGTACAATCCTGGTAAATCATTCAAGAATGTGGTTTATCATGGTAAATCATCCTATAACATGGTAAACCAAGGTAAATTAAGAAAAATCATGGTAAACTATGGTAAATCATGCTAGAATCATGTTAAATGATACTAGAATGTGTTGAATTGTGCAAAACCATGCTACAACAGGGTAAATCATGGTGAATCATACTAGAACTTGGTATATCATGGTAAACTATGGTAAATCTTACTGGAACATGGTAAATCATGAAATATCACAATAAAATGTGGTATATCATAGTAAATCATGCTAAAACAATGCTTGCTACATAAGCCTTAATGTCTTTTGATGCTTTTGAGCTTAACTGCCTTAACTGCCTTAACTGCTTGAACACCGCTAAATGCTGCTAGCAGCTTTAATTATTATTATTATTCTCCTGTAAAACGCATCGTGCAGCCCAAACCGTAAGTGCTGGAGCGTTGAAACTTTGTCAGATGGTAGTACAAAAATCGAGGAGAGGTTATCAAATTATGAGCCCGATTGGCCCATAGGTGGCGCTATAGCAATCAATTGCGCGTAACTGCTCATAACTCCTAGACCGTAAGTCGTCGACTCAAGTGTCTTATATCATTGGAAAGCTGGGGGCGTGACGTAAAAAACGTATATCTCCGATTTCATTTCCGCCATGATGGATTTTCCGCCATTTTGAATTTAGTCGAAAAACTACTTTTGCGAACTAGTCCCTGGTTTTTTGCCCGATCGGAACCAAACCAGTGCAGAAATGTTCTCTGGAGTCTGAATATCAATAATTATCGAAAAAAAGTTGAAATTTCGATTTCCGGTCGCTAGGGGGTGTAAAATGAACGTTGTGGGAGGAGCCTATTTTTCTAAAATGGCTATAACTCCAAAAGTAAATGAGGTAGGTTCACCAAACTTGGTACACATGTGCATGAGTTCAGTCTGAGGTCACAGTAAAAAAATCGCGACGATCGGACACTAGGTGGCGCTATAACATTAAAAAAACATAAAAGGGGGTGTGGCCACCTGACCGTTAGTCCGATTGACTTGAAATTTGGTATGCAGTGTCTTGGACCAAGGTCCCATGTATGTGTAAAAGGATATTGGCGTATCTCAAAAAACATGGCCGCCATCGGCCAATGAAGTTTGAGCCCCTCTGAGACGAGGTTAACGGAGGCCGATCGGAACGAAACTCGATGGGCATGTTCGACTCATGGCCCAAGAGGTCTGTAAGAGTTTTGAAAGAAATCGGCCACTAGTTGGCGCTAACGAGTTTTATGGCTCTTTAATCACGTGGTGTTGCACACATCCCCACAAAATGCATATCATTTGATAGATCTCCTCATGCTGAACAACTTTGCCTCTAGAACCATTGCTGCCAATCAAATCGTTCATTAAATATTCACGAATATGTTAAAAACCTACTTTTGCGAACTAGTCCCTGGTTTTTTGCCCGATCAAAACCAGACCAGTCTAGGACAATTCTCTGGACTCTCTAGATCAATAATTATCGAAAAAAAGTTGAACTTTTCTATTTTGAGTGACTGTAAAAGGGTTATTTAGAATAGGGGCGGGACAAAATACACTCAAAAGCCTATAAATCATACATAAAAACTCAAAACTTCACAAAAATTGCTGAGTATATGTGCCATGCCATGGGGAAGAAGCTTACAAAGTTTCATGGAGATCGGACAATAGGTGGCGCTATAACTGTCAAAAAGCTCTAAAACCATAGATTTTCTATGGTAAAATGCCTGCATTGGCTGTAAATGGTCTTTTCCATCTATGATCATATTCATATTTATATCATAATGTTCAAAACCAGTGCAGTACAATTCTCTGGACTCTCTAGATCAATAATTATCAGAAAAGATATAACTTATTCATTTAGATGGCTATAATAGTAACACTTCAATACGTAGCCTTGACCAGGTGTCCCTGAAAGCCTATATCTCTTCAATGAATGCTCATATCTTCTTAAAAACAAGTTAAAACATGTGAAACTAAATAAGCACGACAATTTTCAGACAGATCGGGCAAAATATGCCTCTATAACAGTTAAAAAGGTGAAAATGATATGAACATAATGGCATATTAAGCCAATAAGTGGTATTATACTGCCCCCTGCTGTTTAAAATAGTCATTTTGTCATTCTACTAACTAAAAGTATACTATAATTCTTATTTAGACTTTATAAAATCACTATTTTAACATTTACACTGACATTTAGTGAAAATACCTCTATTAAAGTATTACTACTGAGTCTGACTCTGAGTCTTATTATGTGAAATGCTTATGACCATTAAAGTATATTTTCATAATGACACATCCCAATAGCATTGAAAACAACTACAACATTTGTCTTTGTGTGTGTGTGTGTGTTTGTGTGTGTGTGTGAAGCATATAAGTTAAATATGAGTGCAAAACCACCTGTGAAAACACTTTATCAATAAGTATAATGTCCAGCAGAGGGCAGTAGAAGACCACTTATTGGCTCACTTTCATTTTGACAGACTTGTTTTTCACCAGTATTCTGCACTAAAGCAAAACAGTTTTTCCATGTTAACTATTATAAGACAATCATATGTTGTCATTTTAACACGTCATTGCTATTGACACTTCACATCAATGCTAGCAATGTGGAAAATCATGGTAAATCATAGTAAATAATACTATTACATGGTGTATCATGGTAAATCATAGTAAATAATTCTATTACATGGTGTATCATGGTAAATCATGCTACAATCCTGGTAAATCATTCTAGAATGTGGTTTATCATGGTAAATCATCCTATAACATGGTAAACCAAGGTAAATTAAGAAAAATCATGGTAAACTATGGTAAATCATGCTAGAATCATGTTAAATGATACTAGAATGTGTTGAATTGTCTAAAACCATGCTACAACAGGGTAAATCATGGTGAATCATACTAAAACTTGGTATATCATGGTAAACTATGGTAAATCTTACTGGAACATGGTAAATCATGAAAAATCACAATAAAATGTGGTATATCATAGTAAATCATGCTAAAACAATGCTTGCTACATAAGCCTTAATGTCTTTTGATGCTTTTGAGCTTAACTGCCTTAACTGCCTTAACTGCTTGAACACCGCTAAATGCTGCTAGCAGCTTTAATTTCTTTTTAATCTTGCTGACCCCAAACCTTTGAACGGTAGAGTACAGTGTTAACATTTTGACACAGACTAAAATTCATAAACAATAGCCTACTTTTAGGTTATTTATTTCATGTACACTGTAAAAATATTTTAGCAATTTAGTTATTTCAACTTATTTTTTTAACTAGATTGTCCAGACAACAAGAAATTTTAAGTTTTGCTTGTCCTCAACTTATCGAAATAAGTTAGTTAAACTAAAAAAAAACCATGCAAAAAGTTTTTTTACAGTGTAGCCTAATTAGTAGGTTGATTTATTGTTTTTTTAACAATGACATTAAATATATTTAATACCATCACATTTATGTAACGCATTTTCATAATTTGACATTTTAATAGTTTCATTCTGTTTTGTGTCATATTCGACTAATTTCTGAGGATTTTATCACTCTACACAAACCTAAATTTTAAAATGTTATATCGAATGGAAATTCAGTATCAATTGTCACACTGAATAATCATTTTGCTTGACAGCTGTGGCTATAAAAATGACAAAGGCACCATAAAATGACCATAAACGTAATCCATTTACTTGTGTGTTGTATTCCAAGTCGTCAGAAACCATATGATAACTTAGTGTGAGGAAAAGGCCATAATTAACATCTTTATGCAAGTATAATGTTAAAAACATCTGTATAATAGTGTATTTTAACTAAATTCACTGTCGCTGTATATTTATCTGCTTATTACATTTTTTATATTGTTGTAAAAGTGGTAAGGGTTTGGGGCTCAAAATGATTTGTGTCTGAAGCATATGTGAATACTTTTATGTTTTAGATGCTCTCAGTATTTAAGTTTATACATGTAAAATGATACATGAATAAAAATTATATCAGGCTGATCAGACATCTCTGCGTAACTATGATGATTGGATGATTTTGAACAGGAACACTGCTTTCAAACAATTGGTTTAAACATTAATGAAGTCGCCTTTAGTGTTTAACCGAATACCACAACTCATCAAAGTAGGCTGCATTACTAAACCCCAGTATGGAGGCCTAGAGTAGAGCTTCCCCCTTTCCTAATACGTTTTGTTATGCAAAATAAACAGCTAAGTAAAAAAGAGGGGCTTTCTGGGGTCTTTTATGTCAGTAGGGGTTGCTACTGGTAATGCTCCACCCTCTAATGCTACATTATAGACTGAACCTTTAATGGCACAGTAGGGCTGAATCTGCACATGCTGAGAACAAGAGCTGAAAAACAGCATCGCTTCCACTGTCTCAGGACAAATAAATACTGACAGAGATAAAGAGAAATAGGAAGATATGAGGGACAGAGGAATGTGCGTCCTCCATAGACAGGATGTTTGTTTTTGCAGTGCTCAGCGTGTACTATTATTTGCGGCCCTCCTCTCTTGTTGTCTGTGGTTGATTAAGAGAAGAGATTTCACGGCAGAACGCGTTTGCCTGTGCAGGGAGAGGCTTCATTTCACAAACCACAGAGAGACCACTGCAGTTCACTTCTATAAACATGCCTAAAACCAGCCGAGGATTAAGATCATTGTTTGTGCTGGACCGCAAATACACGCCGCCAGCTATGAGAAAGAGAGACTTTTAATCTGAATTTGCTTTCTGTAAGTATGGGTTATGTTCTGTGGTGATTTAGTAGGAAAACACCCTCTGCATGTGTCAACAACTCAAAACTGTATGGAAATATAATGAATATAAAAGTATAATACATATATATATATCATTTCAATGTTTTTCGACACTTTAAAACAAGCTCATTTTGGAGGATTATGCCCCAATTAACAGGTTACATTAAGTGTTTATTTACATAATGTATTTTCTTTATTTAGGCATGATGTGACACCATTGCACTGAGCATTCTGGTTTAGTCACATCACATCACGCCACTCGCTTGTGGTTTCAACAGTGTGTATTGCCATTATTAGATCTTCTGTGTTATTCCAGCCATAAAGCCTCAGCCTTCACTGTAGAAGTCAAAGCACAATACTGTCATCTTCCTCTCTGGCCTTGTCACAGCCATCCGCTGCAGTAGCGGCAGCCTAAACACTTTGATGAGTAAATTGGATGTTTTGACCAGAATGGGGGGTTTTTGGCTTCACTGCGTTTATGCATCCCAAGTAAGCGGCTGCTTCCTGAAGTATCCTCTAATTCCGTCTTTGACTTTTCCGTGGGTCAGAGCTTCACAATTCTTTGCTTTTTGTGTTTGTGAATGTGAGAGAAAAGGAGAAAGTTAACAAAGCAAGACAGACAAAGAAACACAAAAAGAGACTCTGTCTCTCACATTCATACACAGAAGAGCCGAGTGAGACAGACAGAGAGAGAGACTGAGACATGCAAAGGAATGTGTGTCAGACAGAAACCGAGAAAAACAGACAGAAAGGTTTCCTTAGCTTACGCCTCATCTCATGAGAAATACTTTGATATTAGATCTGTCACAGTATGTTTATTTTACATAGTGTGTGTGTGTGTGTGCGTGGGTGCGTGCGTGCGTGCGTGCGTGCGTGCGTGCGTGCGTATGTGTTGATTTAGGAGCTCACGTGTTATTACAGTAACGTGCAGCTGTAAGTATAGTTACTTCTATATGATTTGCCTCTTAAAATTACTTTTGATCAAGTAACTAAACGCTCCCAGGTTTAGTTTATTCAATTATAGTAAATGATTTATATACAGTATATATATATATATATATATATATATAAACTTTTTTTTTAACTTTTTTTTTGATAATCGTTTCACTGTAGATGTACATGTACAGATGTACATCACAATATGGAAGGAAAGATCTCCCGCTACGTCTGTTTTATCTCTACTTTGATATTTTTGATATTGTAAAATAGAGTATACTTATCAAAATATATTTTATAATTTTAATAATATTTTGACTTTATTTAAAAAAAAAATTAATAGAAATGTCACCTCACAAAACCATGAAACATTGTTACCATGACAGCTATATATATATATATTTCTCTCTTCCATTATAAGAACAGATGAGATAGCTTTTATGTCTTTCTAATACGTCCAGCTGTAGAAGTTTTTCCATGTTGGAGTTCATCATCTCTCTCCTTTTTTCATTTCAGTGGAGTATCATGGGATTTGAAGTCCTTCAGATTTTCAGTACGTAAAGCCTCTGAGGTTGATCCTTTCATAAAATTTCTGGAGAGAAGACTATGATGACACAGACATACTCAATCTTGCACGAACTGCCGTTGTGTGTCTTTTATCAACATGTTTCACATAACAATGTCTTTTTGTCCTCCCACATCTTTTCTCTCAATTCTCATGGACATGTTGCGAAAGAATATGGTCAGAACTGCAACCCCATATTACAAAAACAGGCTGATTTCCCATCAAAATAAGACACACACAAAAAGTGATCACACTGGATCATTTTTGGATATGTAAAGCAGAGCTTAAATCTGGGTGTTATCCAGATCATATGATTCAGTATTAAATGTCTTAAATATTTAGATGTGGTTCATTTAGGTATCTTGGGTAACATACATCTCTGTGCTGTGAAAACCACAGCACTTCTACAGAAGACGATTAGGGTGACCATTGCATGCCTACATCTGTGCAAATAGAAGGTGTTAAAAGTTTTCTTAGCAGGAAGGCAACCGCTTACGATGAATCTGTCAGCACAGAGGGGTCAAAGGGAAAGACAAGTGGTAAAGGATACAGCGATATGTGTTCTCTGAGATGGTTCTCTGTTGCTTGTCTCTAGAATACACACACACACACACACACTCGTTTATTCACTTATTCAAACAGGTTTTTTTTTTTTTTTCATGGTATTCCATTAAGATGTTGTTCTGGTTTGTGTGTCAACCTCAAGAAAGATGAAAATAAGACTGTAGTGTCTGCAGTGTCTGTGCTGTGTGTCTTTCTGTAAAAATAAGTTTACTCAGCCAACACAGCTCTCTGTCTCTCTCTTTTTTCATCTTGAGCAAATTGCCAGTTCTGTGATATAGAGTATGTGACAGTTCAAGTAAGACGACGATAAAATCAAACACATAGTGTCATTTCATTTCCGAGTGTAAATTCAAACAATTTCTAGTTCAAAACAAAACGCACGCACACACACACACACACACACAGTTAATTGAAAGTGTCATTGAATGTCATTTCTTCACATGTGTGCACCATTCTAAATACACTACTTGCTTTTGTCAGAGTTGTGTGTGTAGTATGTGTGTGTGTGGTCCTGTAAATACTACGTTATGGGGACCAAATGTCCTGAAAACTATAGTAATACCAGTCATTTTTAACCTTGTGGGGAAATGTTTTGGTCCCTATGAGAACATAGAGATACAGAATGATGTAAAAATGCAGAAAGTATTCTGCGATAGAATATACAGTTTGTACAGTATAAAAATGTGCGTGTGCGTGTCTGTGTGTGTGTGTGTGTGTGTGTGAGTGAGTGATAGTCATCCAGGTGAGCAGCTCTGCTGGTAGATGCCATAACCATTATACATCTTTCTGGGAAAAAGACAAAATATATCTTCATTGATGTATTTTTTGCAAGCAATTCTACGTTTTATTTTGCAATATATGTATTTACTTAATTAGAAATGAATAATCATTCATAAACATTCAGAAAGAATACGTTAAATTAGCTCAGGTGATTGACCTGGGGAAAAAAGAAGCTTAAGATGACACCCTGCCAATTACTTACTTCCATAGGGTCCTGTGCCAACCATCGACTGCCACTGAGATCAATGGGAATGTTAACGGATTTCTCCTGATATTACAGACCTCATTTAATTTAGAGAGACAGGATGTGGTGGTAATTTTCCTGATGCTGTATTGTAAAGTACTTTATCTTTCTCCATCACACTCCTACACACACTCAGACTGAATCTGATCTACCATTTGATTGCACATGGTTCACCTCACCTCCTGTATGCACTGACACTAATGTAACTTAACAAAGAGGACAATTTTTCTGTCATTGGGGGAAGGTGTACGCCCCGTGGACCACACATTCAAATACACTCATACTCACAGCCTGTAATATAATTGTGAGTCAGTATTTGTATAGCTGAGCGGATAATGGCTCTCCAAACATCAGCTCAGAACAGTGGTTCTCCAGAGAAGCACATACTGTTGTAATTCATTCATTCATACAAACACACACAATATGTTGGGTCTTACAGGTCTGGGGTCTGACATATTAACAGGTGTCTCTTTTGTTTGTGTGAGTTTGTATATGAAGAGTTCAGATGCAAAAGCCTCTAAGTGCCATTTGAAATTTTCTTCTAGAATGATCATTTTTATCAAGATTGTTTTATTTAAGTTCAGTAATTTCACTTAAATGGCAATGAAGATTACCTATTAATTGTCATTTAAGTGAAATTACTGAACATAAATATACAAGCTTGATAAAATTATCATTCTAGAAGAAAATTTCAAATGGCACTTAGAGGCTTTTGCATCTGAACTCTTCATATTCAGAAGTACCAGTTATAGCCTGTTCCTTTTGAATTGTTGAACTTTTTTAAAATTATTTTACTAAACAAACAATTAATATTCCACCAATCGGCCTCAAAACAGACCCAGGAACACCTTTTGAGTGCATGTACATGATAAATTCAAGACTAAAAGACTAATGCAATGAATATGGCTGGTACTGAGAGAGTCTGGGGAAAAACTGTGACAGCCCATCACTCAACTCCATCTGTGAATCACAGTGTGGGGTCTCATGGCTTGGACATGGGGGGCTTCTACTGGCCCTGCTCAATTGTCTTTGTGGATAATATAGATGGATGAAGTTTTTTTTCTATAAAAAAATCTTGGCCACTCAGATACAACCAACATCTAAATGTGGCTTCACAATACTGTTTTGCTGCTAATAAAGTCGTGTTATTTATATTTATTATCAATTCTCAAATGATTTGTGCTGCAAACAAACCCTTATTGTAAAGTGTCAAGTCAAGTCAAACTTTATTTAAAGACAACATTTAACAATCACAGTTTATCTGTGCTTTACAATAAGAAATATAGTAAGAATTAAAAAGCAAAACACAATATATAAATAAAACAGAAAAATATATATTTTACCACATTTTAAAGTGCAATAAAAGTATGGTTTTTTTCAGAAAAAAACATTTCTGACCTCACACTTTTGTGAATATATTTGTTGAATTACACAAATACAGGCATTTAAAGACCCACACACACTTCCTGAAAATATGAGCAGCTCAAAAATTAGGAAAGCTACAGGTGAAACTCAAAAAATTAGAATATCATGCAAAAGTTCATGTATTTCAGTAATTCAAATTAAGAGGTGAAACTAATATATTTCGTATATCTATATGCATGATTATACTTTTCAGGGGGCCGACATTTCTGTATTTAAAATCCTTTTTTTATTTTTTTTATTGATTTCGTGTAATATTCTAATTTTCTGAGATTTTGAATTTGAGGTTTTCATAAGCTGTAAGTTTATAATTTTGCCATAATCTTCAAAGTTATAACTTTTGGACGATATTAAAAAAAATTGAGTTTCACCTGTATTTCTAATTCACACGTTTAGTTTGATTCATCTCATTTGACAACAGATATTCAAGCTGACTTTTCTCCAAAGTTAAACATCATGACAGTTTAACTATTAGTGTTTAACAAAGAAACAAACAAATGTATCTGTGCCTGTAGAAGGACAAACCTGAAGAGATTACAAGAAGAAAGAGAAGGTCACAGAGAGTTTCACCTTTAGCTTTTCACCTTTATTAATCCAAGGTTAATAAATCTCTACAATTTATTTAATATTGTTAATATCTGTAAATAAACTGTTTAAACAATCTTCACTTCTTCACATTATATGCAAGACAAAAATGGTAAGAGTCAAGTTGGAGTATTTTTAATATGAGAAAGCAAAACAACATATATTTATATAATCAGTTTAAAATATAGTTCCTGGATGTGCTGTAAGTGTTAACAGACCAGACTGAGATCCGTTCTGACTGAAGGGAACCTGAATACTGTTATAAGAAACAGTTTAACTGAAGGGCTTTGACTTATGTGTGTTTTTGGTGCAGATTTGCGGTTTCTATGGCTCCTTATGAAGCAGTTGGATGTATTTCTGAGAATTCCAAAGCACAAAATCAATCAGCACATTTCATAACGCGCACACACACATTCCACACAGAGGTATGTAATGCAGATTCTGCTGCCCTCTTCTGTCACTCTGACAAACTGCAGCCTTTCACCACTCTCTTTACAGCACACATGCACCACATACAGTACACATTACACTGATTTATATCCAGAAATACTTATTTCACTTAATTGTTTTAGTTTTTGAGAATGACATACATGAACACAGATTGAGCTGTGTCTTTCTGATAAGTGGTGTTCTGTAAACCTCAGCACATTCCCAACTTGACCTTTATCTTTCAGGGGTCAGATGTCAAGGATCATGATGAGTAACCCAGTAGCGTGGGAGACACTTACATTCAGTTCAACCCCTAATTAAAGGCACAACAACAGTGTACAAGTGTCAGCCAATTAATATCCTCCTCCAAATTCAGGGTTAGAATAAGATTTTTATTGCCATGTGTGATTGATTCAGTTGAACACTCTCGTCTTCTAAAACTGTGTATTTCATGTAAAAGTAAGTGTTTCTGCATCCGTTTGTAAGTAAATGCCAGCAAGTGTTCTTAGTTGGTGTGTGTTTCAATTGATCTTTATCTCATCTTTGAAGTTTGACTTATGCCCTCTCAACTGTGACCCCATGTTGGATAAAGCTGCGGAGGGGCCGGGTAATTCATTCACAAAACGAAAACACAAAAGTTCTCTCAGTTCTCTCAACAGCATGCACAGCACAAAACTAAAGAGTATGCATATCAAGAGAGAAGAAAAGAGAGAAACAGAGGAAAAGATTTATATAAATAGTGCAGAGACAAAAAGAACTAGCAAGAATGTGTTTTGTGTCTTTTCCCTTCTTTCAAATGTCTGCAAAAAGGATGTATGCATGGTCAAATGTGTGAAATAAAGCTAAGATTATTCATAGCTTTAATGTCACACTCTTAGAACACCCACCTGGAGGGCAAAACAAGGCTTTTATGCACTACCCACCATTTATTTTTTAAAGGTACATTATGAAACGTTTGTCCCTCTGGTGGTTAAAATTTAAACTGCATGAATTTTGTGGAAGAACATTGTTTTGGTTTTGCTTTAGATGTATATGGTTCCCTATCTGTCGGTCACTACAACATTATGTTGACTGACAAATGGGGTCTCACTTGCGAGCCAATGCAAGAAAAACGGCCAATGTACCTTCCGCTCCTCCAGTGTGTTGTGTACCATTGAACTGCCGGATGATGGGGCAGGCCCTTCTCAGGGGGATCCAGCGTGTCATTCGGTTCTCCGGGTGAGGACCAGATGTTGTTTGCTGCATCATAGTGTGGGCTATTGTCCATTGGAGAGGAAGATGAAGCTGACCTTCAGTTAGATGATTGGTTCTTAGGGGGCGGAGTGCCCTTAGAACAAGTGTCCAGGCACATTATTGTTGGAAAGGACCTTGACTGCAGTGGCATATCAATTACCTAGAGTTGCTGGAAGTTCTACTCGCTCTACGCTGTTGCTTTAGGGCAAGGATGTGTTGGTCCGCACAGACAACACTGCGATAGTTGAATACATCAATCACAAAGGCGGTGTACGCTCACGTCGCATGTCACAACTTGTGTGGCCAACACGCTTTCATGAGAGCTCGCACTTCTCGGCAGAATTGAGACTCAGCTTATCTGGATTCAATTCGGGGACGCACAGGTAGACCTGTTTGCCTCCTAGGAGTCTTCCCACTGCCTGCTCTTTTACTCCCTGACCGAGGCACCCCTCGGCACAGACACGCTGCCACACATCTGGCCCCAGGGTTTGCGTAATTACGCATTTGAGCCTGCTTGCACAGGCACAGGCACGCATGTCTTGATGGTTGCGCTTTACTGGCCCACCCGGACCTGGTTCTTGGACCTGATGCTCCTCATGACAGCCCCTCCCTGGCGGATTCCCCTGAGGAAGTACCTTCTTTCTCAGGTAGGGGGCACCACATGGCACCCGCGTTCAGATCTCTGGGACTTCCACGTGGCTTCTTGATGGGACGCGGAGGACTTAAGTGGTCAGCAGTGGTAGACACTTACCCTCAAGACAGCGCTCCCTCTACTGGGTGAGCTTATGCTTTAAAGTGGAGTCTGTTTGCTGAGTGGTGCTCTTCCTTCCAAGAAGACTACCAGAATGCACTTGCTTCGCTGCCCTAGGAGGCCCACGCCTACCGGTAACAGAGCGCAGTTAAACAACAAGGCTATGCTACTAGTGAGTCTCTGTGACGAGTCTGCCCGAGTTTTCGAGATCGCCAAAAATGTTCGGGATTCGGCTTTTGCGTTCTACAGTCGCCATTCATCATGATTACTGTGGCGAGCAGGACGAGACTGAGGGCCGCGGGAGAACGGCGCGAGGCCGGTGGCGTGATTACTAATGAGCGACACCTGTGAAACGCACTGGTCTTGTATCTCTCACGGAGGAGCGGGAATTTCCCCTACTACTGGCTGTAGTCTTTAGCCTCTGGCCAAAAAATCCTCAGATGACGCAAAAATCATCATTTTTTCCAGGCAAAAAATACATAAATCTCTCGTCTCAGGGGGATATGAGGGTGGAAAGCATGGTAATTCGAAAATATTATAGGTTTTCTACTAATACAAAGCTTAATGCTAAATCCTGAAGTATCCCTTTAAGATCCTGCCTCTAAAGACAGTGCTCCTAACCATGCTCATAAGAGGGTAGGAGACCTGCAGGCATTTTCGGTCAATGAATCGTGCCTTGAGTTTGGGCCGGCCCTTTCAATCTCATGTGATCCTGAGACCCCGGTCCGGATAGGTGCCCAAAGTTCCCACCACTCCTTTTTGGGACCAAGTGCTTAACTTGCAAGCGTTGCCCCTGGAGGAGGCAGACCCAGCCCTTGCATCAGTGTGTCCCATCCACGCCCTGTGTTTTTTATGTGGACTGCAAATAGTGCTTTAAAACAACTTGTCATAACTTGTCATAAGCTTGCCTAGCATAAGCTCCTTGTCAGCAGAAGGGAAAGGCTGTCTCCAAGCAGAGGTTGGCAAGGTGTGCTGTGCCCCTCGGAGTGAGGCCCACTGTTAAGTGAGGCCCACTGTGAAGACACACTGTTATACACACACAAATTAAATGGCGTAGCTGTAACAATATGGCAAAATTGAGCCAGAAGAATCAAATCAGAAGTTGAAATCAGTTCAGACCCAGATTGATTAAGCTCTGTGTGGCAAGCAGGACGAGGCAGAGGGCCGTGAGAGAATGGCGCGAGCCCGGTGGCGTGATTGATGATGAGCTAAACCTGCGTGACGCATCGGTCTCGTATCTCTCACGTAGGAGGGGGAGTATAAAAGGAGGAGCGACAACATTAAAGGACGAGAGAGGAGAGGCCTGGAATTTATGCTGTATTTTGTTTGTTTTATTATATGTGGCAGCAGTCGTCCGTTAGGGGCTGCCTTTACTTTTGTTTTGTATTTGTTTATTTATTTATTAAAAGTCTTTAAATATTTGCCAGTTCCCGCCTCCTTCTTCCAATAAAAACGAACTGCGTTACATTGGTACCGAATCCCGGGAGGAAGGAGGGACACGCTGTCGGAGAGCCCTCGCTGCTGAGGGGGATCGTGGATCACGAAGGAGTGGTGACTGCCGATGGCTGCCCGAGGCGATGGTGCTGGAGCGATTGAACAGCAGGTGGGACAGAGCTCGCTGCCGTGCTTCTGGGTCGAGGAGAGGTGGCTGCCGTCCGACAGGGACCGGAGGAGTCGCTCCCGTTCGCCGTGGGCCGGAGCCTGCTGCCGTCCTGCATGATGGGGAACGGGGGACTCGCTACCGGCTGCCCTCGACTGGAGGAGCCATCGCCACCCACCAGGGTGCGGAGGAGCGTCGAGCCATCCCCCAACGGATGTCCAGTACCATCGCATGGCACTGCAAGTGAGTCTCTCACCTGGTTCCGCTACGCACCGGTCTTAAGCGGAAGCATAAAAGGAGGCATGACGACAGTGTACAAACGATCAACATAACTTTAATAATAATAAACATAATCAACAAAGGAAAGGAAAGCAGCAGCCCCTTACGAATGACTGCTGCTTAAACTAAAACAAAACAACAACATAAAGTCCGGGCCTGGTCCTCTCTTGACTTGCACTGTCGGCACTCCTTTTATCCTTCTGGAGCTCCTCCGTGGGACTTAAGACCTTTTGACCGTAAACAACAAGTGTGACTCCCAAATGAACAATGACAATATATTTGTTTAATAAAAATTCCTTATTGAGCTGTTGAATAATAAAAATGCCATCTCAGCATCGCTTTTACATTTCAAATCCCTCAGTTCTCGCCATCTCCAAAAACCAAGCCAATCTTGATTAAAATATATAGACTTGATTATAAGTCCAAATTCACTATACACCTTATTGATGATCCGTCCATCCATCCATTCATTCATTATCCGTACCACTTTTCGTCTCTAGGGTTCGTGGGAGGCTGGAGCCTATCCCAGCATATGAGGATGAAAGCGGGGAAACATCCTGGACAGGGGGCCAATCCATCGCCTTATTGATGATTCATACTATATACAGGCAAACAGTGAAAGCAATGTGCTAAATTGCGCATTACGTATTTTTCCATAGAAAACCATTTAAATTAAAATGCTAAATATTCCTTAATGCAAAAGACTATTGGGTTCATCTGCTTCTTGTATGGATCATCAATAAGGTGTCTGAATTTGGACTTTAAATATCACTGTCTTATACATTAAGCGTTTAGTTTGTTCACATAAATTAGTTTTTCTTCTTTTGAGAGGTGTTAAATATCTGTAGAAAATTGACAGGCCTGTGCTGCAGTTTTATGGACTTTTTTCCGAGCCAATCACATGACTGAAAACTATAAATTGGGAGCTGAAAACAATATAAAATTCATAAAAAATATTTGATAAATAAAAAAAGGGATGCATAAAACTTTTTTAATGGCCAGCATTCTGATGCCATAGCCTACAAGCACAAGAACATGGAAAATGGCCACAATGAATTCCACAGAAGGTTCCATAGATGTCAGTGCACACAGATTTCATGTGGGCTTGATTGTGAAAAAGTTGCTCCAAGTGGATTCTCTCTGTAATTAGTGTTCTGTATTTTGCTTTGGATAAAGTCTATTTAGCATCTGCTACTAACTAACATGCCCTCAAACTTCAGCACTGATTTCCGGTTTAAAGAAGTCAGAGGAGCCCCCGTCTTTTACAAAAGCACTCAAAACACATGCTGTTTGAGAAGAATACTAACTCTTTTATAAGCCCTATAAGCCTCGCAAATGCTCTAGAGTTTATTTAAAACCAGTAAAAGATCTGTAAAGAGCTCGGCCCCGGAAACACACCTAGCCCCTCAAGGCTTATTATAGCACAGTATCAAAAATCCAGATGATAAATCCCACCCTCTCCTCTATACACTTTCCAGAGGCCCTCAGGCCATGTTGTTTCTCTTCTACTGCTGGCAAATGTCGCACTGCAGTCTCTTATTTGGGTTTAGCGCCATCTAGTGTGAAAAGTCTGTGCAAGCTTATCTATCTATCTATATATCCATCCATCTATCTAGACCCCCTATAGAAATGATGATAGAAAAGAAATCATTGAATATTGATGGAATATTGAACACAGTATCAGTTTAAAGAATAGGTAAAGAATTTTGACAAAAGGTGTCCTTTTTCCAGGTTAAATGTAATCGACTTTCAGAATATTTAAAATCTTCTGTATGCTTTCATTAAGTAAACTGCACATCTTAGACTACAGAATCCATTTTAGTTCAAGCTTATTTCACTTTGCACATCCTTTAAAAGAAATCCATTCATCCCCACTTCTTCAAAACATTTTTTACAGTACTACCGGTGTTGAGGAAAGTGCTGTAGTTGTTTTATTGCCATGTTGAAAAATTGCTATCCTAGTTTCTAGTATTTTACCCCAGTTTTATTTCCTTTATCAGTGCAGTATGTGTGGGGGGCTAAATATATTTAGGTAATATCCAAAGGATTAATAGATTTACTTAAAAAAAATGAATACAATATTCAATAATTATAAATGATAATAAAACTATTATAAAATAAGAATGAAAAATTGTGTCGGTTAACATTACAATGCATGGTTCCAATGCAAACACCAAGTGGTATTCAAAATAACAGCGTAAAATGACCGGATGCAAAAGAAGGCACATTCCCTCAGTGCTATGACGATGCTCTGCGCTCATAACCGTGTCTGCCCGCCCGAGGAAGGCGAGAGGGGTGATTCCTCGAGGGGTGGGCAACGATGCGCGCTATTGAATGGTGAGCGCATAGTGAATGAAGTTTCAATGGCGGAGGCAAGGATGCGCGCGACAGCGCACGCGCCACACCCCCGCGTTTAATTAAAACATCTCAGGGTTCGGCTGAGTGCGAGCGAAGATGGCGACAGAGTGAAGGAGACCACGGAAAGATGACAAGCCCCCTACAGACAGACAAACGCGCACAAGCTCTTCACCCCGCCGCCTCAGAGATGCCCGTGAATAAGTAAGACACGGCTTCGTACGATGTGTTGTCAAGGAGATGCGGGGTAGGTGATGGAGTCTCGCGGCATGTGCTTTATCATGCACTGTCTCGGTAATTCAGACGCAGGTGTTTGTAGTGCAGATTCATTTTGAGCAGCAGGTGAAAGAGATGCTTCGAGCCATCATGTAAACGCCGCGGTGGGGAATATTGCGGAGGAGACCCGCCCGTGTGAGCTCGCGCTTTGTCTCCCCCTCTAAAATATGATCACGGGCGCCTGGCGGTGTGGAAGGAAACTTGCCGCTGAGTTAGAAATCTGCCGCGTGACCGAACCCATCGACAAACCGTGCTGTGAGCCGGAGAAAGTGCAGAGATGGCGCATGAGCCTCGCATCGCTGCTCTTTTTCACGGCGCTCCTGTCCGATCACCTCTGGCTCTGCGCGGGAGGCAAGCTCCGCTCGAGAGACCGGACTCACCGGAGGACGTGGAATAACGCGAGTCACGACGCACAGACGGGCCTTCGCGATGAGGACTGCGGGGTCCTCTTGAGCAATCTGACTAAAACCGGGCCAGAGTGCGTGGAGGCTGATGCGCGGCGCCGCGCGCCTCTGGAGTCCGCGTGCTCTACGCTTTACCGACAGAAGAGCGGCTCGGTGAGCTCCTCCTATTCTATACCGGTACCCACGGTGTCGCCACACGCGTTTTTGGAGTACTTCCGGAATTTCAGCTTGTCGTTTTGCGACGCGCTCACAATAGCGGACCTGCTGGAGAGCATGACTAGTCCGGACGGGCTCAACTGCAGCGCCAGGCTTGTCATTCATGACCTGTTCAGCGGCGGCCCTGAGGACGGGGACGTGTGCAGCGCTTGTGTTCACGCGTACATCCGACTCGACCAACATGCTCAGGAAAAATATGAGGAGTTTGACGTAATAACGCGCAAATACATGGCGGATGACTACTCAGTGCGCTCGCAAACACACCTGTGTCAGGTGAGAGGCGCTTTTTTACTACCATCAACACTTTGGATGAGGTTGTGTAGATGGATTTAAATTCTCTTAAGAAAGCACGTAGTAATACCAAACACCTAAGTTACAAGGTTGAGTGAAACATTAAGCGTAAGTAATGTGAGCATGGTAATATTTGTGGTTTCAGGCAGTGTATAAAGCCTGGCTTTGTGCGGAATATTTTCCGGTTCCCCAACGGCAGTGTGCAAGGTGGCTTCCGTGCAGGCGCTACTGTGGCGAGGTCACTGCTAGCTGCCCCTTCATCCTACCTGACAACGACCGTCTGCTGTATGCCGGCCTGCCCAGCTTTCTCTGTGCAGGTAAACGTCAGTCAACGCAGGTAACACTGTACATACACTATAAGGCTCAAAACTGTATGGACAGTGCCGCTGCTAGCCATTTTGGTGCCCTAAGCATAATTCCTTTATGATAGTAACACTTAAGTAACACTTTAGTTTAGGGTCTAATGCTCACTAACTAGTTTCATTTCATGATTTTATCATCACTGTGGTCCAGAATATGAGGTAGGTCGGTCAGGGGGGTTCGGGGTTTCCCCAAGAAAATTTTGGATTTCTCTGAACTACAGATGTGCATTTTAAGATGTTGTGAAAGCAAAAACAAAAAAAAATCGATAACAACAGCTTTAAAACCATGTCAGTGGGCAGCTGATTATTTTTCTCTCCTCATCAGCATCACACTCTTTTTCACTTTGTTTTTATCTTGCCCTGTCTCTTCCCCTCCTAAAGTTGGCTTTTTTAATTTACTAAAGGCTACAATTTGTATTTTATTCTCAATATGTACACATTCATTATTAATCCTGTGCCTAACATGATGAAAACGGCTTTGTTCATGTTTCTTGTCCCCTCACAATGACAGTAGCCTAAACTATTACACTAAATTACATGTTACATATAGGCCTATTTTCAGTTCAAAATGGCGAAATTAGACAAAACTATATTAGTTTGCCTAATTATTTTTTGTCATTCGTTTAACATTTATGACCTAAAAAAAACTGTCAAATATGAAACGTTAAGTTTAGCTACTTACATCTTATCTCGCACTTGACCGTACACTGAAGCGTCGAGTTGCACTGTTAAAATTCGCGCTCAGCGTCTGTGAACATAAAGCCCGTCTACTTTGATTTGATTGGTCATCTCAAATATTCTGACATTGACGAGCAGTGACGGACCAATGAGGCTCAGATGAACACACACACACCCTGTCCTCTCTGTTTCTGACGTGCTCTAGCTCTGCTCGGCGCTGCGGATTGAAGATGAAGAACGCGCTGAATCTGATTATAACAAGAAGTTTGATGATTGATTTTTCATTAAGCTATTTCTGGTGCCCCCTCAGCACTTGGTGCCCTACGCACAGCACGTGATGCGCGTGGTGGGAGCGGCGGCACTGTGTATGGACAACCCCTTCTATTGCAGTAAATGTACAGAATTGTGTGCTTCCAACTTTGTTGCAACAGTCTGGTCCTGGTTGCATGAAAGCCCTCATTTGATAAAGTTATAAGGTTAAGGGTACCCTTAGACATGGGTTGCAAGAAAAAAACGTAACCATCCACTTAAGGAAACTTAAGGCCTTCATTAAGTATGTTCCCTTAATTTAAAGGGGTAGTTCACCCAAAAATGAAAATTATCCTATAATTTACTCACCCGCAAGACTTTCTTCTTTCAGCCGAACACAATTGGAGTTACATTAAAAAAATATCCTGGCTCTTCCAAGCTTTATAATGGGAGTGAATGATAACTGTGAATGGATTTTTAAACCCAAAATAGTGCATCCATCATAAAAATAATCCATACGGCTCTAGGGGGTTAATAAAGGCCTTCTGAAGCGCAGCAATCTGTTTTTGTAAGAAAAATATCCATATTTACAAATTCATAAACTGTAATTACTGGCTTCTGTAACAGCCGCACACAAGTCTAGTTTTGGCGGAAGAGTGCAACAGCGTGTATTGTCAAAAATCTAATCAAATGAACAACAGCGTTTTAATATTTTCCATCACTTCCACTGTGCACTTGAATTAATAATCTCATGCCAGGCTTTCGTCTTGTGCACAAGAGTGACTGATTATAGCAGCAGGCTTGGGTGTTTTCCCTAGTCTTCTAAATTAATAGTTTTTTTTTATTTTTTTTATTTATTATTTCAAGTTCTGTAAAGCCAGTTAGCACACAGGACTAGACCCCGAGACGCATCTAGCATTCAGACACAATATAACGTGATAAGCTTTTTTTGTTCTTGTTTTACATTTAGAAAAAATTTAGATGTATGCTGCTTGTTTGCTGATTGGCTGCAGTTTGTAATAATCTACACAATCAAAGTTTCAATGACAAATTTCTAAAGCTTTAACACATAAATATTTCTATATTTCCGGGGGCCGCCATTGGCTAACAAGCCTTCACCTGCTGTTAGCATCCCATTGACTCCCATTCATTTTGGCGTCACTTTGACAGCGAATAACTTTACATCTGAGGCGTTTAAAGACTCCATTTGTCCATTATTTATTTCTAAAGAAACACGACAATGTATAAAAGGCTCCATTACCTTGTATCTTATGTTATGGCCCCGTAGAAGAAGTTTTTGTAAAAATAGGCTAACGATTGCGTCATAACACGCGACTCTGTGTCGCACAGTAGAAAAATGACCGTATAGACAGAAGTAGAAGCTCGCCACAATTGGCGGGACGTGGAGGCATAAAGTCAAGGGAGAAGCCCATAGAGAGTTGTAAAGTTGCTCCTGCTGCTAGCTCATGGACAGCTAATGCCTTCTGTAGTTCACACTACATGATTTTAAGCCCGATTTGAGCCCGATTTGCAAATCGTTAAGCTCGCCGACAGGTCAGGGTGTTATCGCGTGCAAATCGCGGGTGATTAGCGCGCGATGAACGCTCGCCAATCTGTTAGTATGAAAGAGCCAACAACGCATCAAAGACGCTCGCAGACGCCTTCGAGCCCAGAAAAATATCTAGCATGCTAGATATCCAGAGCTGTCGCGCGACTCAACCTCACGTGATGTCGAGAGCTACAGCTAGCCAATCAGACCAACTACAGATTAAACATACAAGTATGTGTAGACATAAAAATTTAATTACTTATGCTTTTCGGAAGAATATCCCTGTTTGTAATCATAGGTTTAACTAAAATACTTTTAGGAAAAAGGAAAGTCAACTGTATATGCCGATGTCACAATGTTGATGTTCTGGGTGTTCTTTTTTAAAATGAAGTTGTAGAGTGTATATATTTTCTCAGAGCTAATCATCGCACAAACAGTTTGCAGCACTAGTTTCTGTCTGACGCCCATACGCGAGTTGTGTTCTTCTTCCCTGGGTATTGGCGCGCGTGCTGTTTCGCGTCATTTTCGGTTAATTTTATCGCATGGTTTTCGTGAGAAAACGTGGTTTGTGGACAAGATAGAATCGTTGGGTGACAGAGTTGTTGTCAACTCGTGTAGTGCGTTACCTCATGTTGCGGATCAATCACGTTGTGTCGTGTGGTGTGAACAGCTTAGGGTTAGGGTTAGGAGAGCAAGTCATGTAGTGTGAACTGCACAGTTCAGCCCGACGTTTTAAAATCATGTAGTGTGAACTAGGCTTAATACTCACGATCTCCGGCTCTGCAAGATTCGGAAGGGAATGATTCAGATTCCTCTTGGCACAGCTACTAGAAGACGTACAACTGTCAGTCAGGTTGCTCACATGACATCTACGTCATCAAGCTCAGTGTGAGCCTGCAGTGCGCTTGGCAATCAGGAAGTGAGTGCTTCTATTTGACTTCACTTTGCTCCGTTGAAGTCTATGGGGTCGGTGTGTCCATTTCTTTTACTGTCTATGGGTTTAGTTCCTGTTTCTCTTGTTTCCATTGATGTCTTGTTAGTTTCCATAGCAACCCTTGTTTGTTACAACATATCACCTACACCTGTCCTTCATTTAGCACCTTGGACTTGTGTATATAAGGGTCTGTTTACCCAACACCGTTTTCAACTAAAAAAGGAAAACTTTGTATGCGTTGTGGCCGTTCATTTACACAGCAACAGCGTTTTGGTGGCCTGAAACAAGACGCTTTTAAAATCAGGTTTCAAAGTGCAAGTTTGTGACAATGATACTGTTATCATCAATGTAAACAACAAAAACAGGAATTTGTCAAAACGGTGACTTGTTCATGTTCATGTTGCTATAGGCTCGTGACATCACAAACTACTGGCTTTTTAATAATTTTCGCGGATCAGTGTTAACAGGGATCGTTTTTGAGAACATTGTCGCCTGTACACAAAAAATGCAAAGGAAAAACTTCCCTAAAACCTAATTTATCTTCTGTTCTTGGTCGTGGTGATTCCTTGTGTTTATTCAATGTGATTTCTTCATTTGTCTGCGTCAAGCCATTATGTGACAATTGGCTGAAAATTGTTGTGCTGCTTATATAAATGTGGAATGTGTGGAGGTGTTTTTTTTTATCAGGATTTTTTGATGAACAGAAATATCGAAATAGAAATATGAAATGGGAAATAGAAATGTGAATTATTTTAAATTATTTAAAAATGTTTGGCATTATAAATGTCTTAACTGTCTTTTTCAAATTTGTATTGCACGTTTTGCACATTTGCAAGCGGGACAGAGAGCATGCTTTTATCAGTCACACCACACTTACTAACATCTAAAAAAGCAAGATTTGAAGTAAGATGTTAATCATCAAAACAAGATTTTTTTTAGATATAAATAAATATACATGTGTTTATTTTTCACTGAAAGACAATTTAAAAAAAGGTTGAGAACCAGTGTTTTTTGTGGACATCACTGTGCACAGGCTCCATTTGCTGGAATAGAACAGGGCATTCTTCAAAATGTTGAAGTTGAAGAAAACAATGAGGTTGAATTCTATATATATATATATATATATATATATATATATATATATATATATATATATATATATATATTAAAAAAATTGAATGAGAACTGAAAATATATAAACAAAAGCTAATTAAAAACTAGTATTATTAGTAAATATATAATACTAAAATAACATTGTGTTGATGGAGCTGAACATGACGAAATGAATGGCGTGCTGCTCCGTGAGTGAGTCGGGAAAACTGCTCCAGCTGATTCGCAAGTGTTTGTGATTTACTAAGAAGAACCATTTTTGGAGATATTGGTTCAGAAATGTTTGTTTTCGATTCATAAAAATTCACAACTCCTAAGCACCATTTGCTCTGTGTACAGTGTTCTGTCCTATTCTAAGCCTGTGTTTCCCTCTTTCTCATCAGGGCTTGAAGAGGAGTCTTTGAGCAGTCAGGGTCCAGACTGCTGTGATGTCAGATGGAGTGGGTGTGACTCCGCTGTAGGCGCTGCATGTGCTCTGACACGCCTTCCGAGCTCATTTTCTTTGCATAGGAGGCTATCATCAGGAGCGGTGTCGTGTACAAATCGTCTTCATGGCAGTAAATTGAAACTGTGTGTACTTGTTCTCTTCTTACTGCACACTGTCATCTCCATAACAACATTGCAGCATTGCAGCACTGGCTCCTTGGAGGCAATAGTACCTCTAGAAGAAGTTCCCATGAGGGAGGAGTAAGAAACTGGAACATCTCACCCTGTTGAAAGACGCACATACTGTGAGAGTGTTTTTGTCTGCTGTGCATGAGACGAACCTTACCAAATGCCTGGAAAACACAGGAAGTCTCAGCACTGCTGAAACATCTGTGCCTGTCTTTTTGAGGGTTGGAACATCTGGCTTGATCTGAGCGTTTGTTTGATTGAGCGAGTGAATATTTTTAACTGTTTTTCAGTGTTCCCTTTGTTTTATCAGGACTAACTGCACATGCTACAAAACAGTTCATGAATGTTGTCTAAAACAAAAGAAGATTGTCAGTCTTCTTTGGTTTTAGACATTCATGGAAACAAAAACGAATGGATGAAGAGTGGATGGATGACATTGTTACATTTCCCCCCTAATAAAACCAACTCTACTGGAGACCATTTTCATATTGTTTTTCAAATATTTAATATTTATTATAGATTCTCTTGTATATTACAGGAGCATGGTTGCAACTGAATTTAGGGTGGTTTCTGCTGGCATTTTCTATGACACGTTATTTTGTAGGTCTTTTAACAGTATTATTTTCTGTTACATGCTCTGTTCATTGCTATTCCTCTCTCTCTCTTTCTCTTTAAAGGCTTCCACAGTGCTGTAGCCAACACATATTAACGCCTCTCACATCTACTCATGGGTTTTATGGTGGTCTTGATGTTTCCGAGCTGTTAAGGGGGCTTTGGTAGTTACCATTTAGCAGATGCTTTTCTTGCAAAACAACTCAAAGTGTACTAATTGAAAGAAATACTGTGGGAAAAACTTCAGAAACATTACAAATTCACTCCATGTGGTCTGTCACAGTTCTACAAACTCCAACATGAAAACAAGTTTAAAATTAGTACATCAATCAGACAGGGTGGTTTTGGGAACTTGCAACTTTAAAATAATGGTTAGTGAAATGTTTTTTATTTATTAGTAAATGTATATATTTCATTCTGCTCTTGCTGTCAGACTGAGAAGCAGTTGTGGGAGAAAAATCAGCTGTCCCAGAAAGACTGACTGCATTAGTGGTGAGGATTAAGACTGTCGGCAGGTTACATCGTTACGTCAATAGGTCTTTTTGAGTGAGTTGGTGGTTTGTTCATTCAAACGATTCATTAAAAAACTGATTAATTCAGGAATGAAACAGGTGATTGGCTGTGTCCGAAATCACATACTCTCTTTAGTAGACACTTATTTTGGATAAATAATTTCTTCACAACTGCAAAAAAAGTAATCTGGACGGGCTACATTCGCCATGTTGTCATTATCATGTGACTCTATCATGTTGCCTACTCTTATGAGTACTGTGAATTCTGACATCTTTTGTCACATGCTGTTTTTCGCCTACTAGGGAAGTATGCGTTTTTGGATGCAGTCACTGGCTTTATGGGTGAGTCACCAAATTATTAATTTAAACAATTCATTCAAAAACAGATTCATTCAGAAACTAAGCATGAGTGAGTCTTTCAATAAAAAAAAATGCACCCATTGCTCTTCCATTCAAATTGCACGAACATGCAATGCAAGTGTGGATGTTTCTTTATCATAGCAAAATAAGGCTTTGTGAAAAATAAAGTGAAGATGACAAATGAAGCACAAAAAATAAACATACAGTAGGCCTACACAAGAGTAGGCTATACAAGCGAGGGTTAATTGTTAGTCAACAGCATCACACCACCTCCAGGCAAACACTGACACTCAAAACTGTCCTGTGTAGCTTACATTACACCAGAATATATTGGTTCTGTGAAACATAGCAAAACCAGTGTTATTCATGTATGGAGCAGAAACAATGCAACTTTGGTGTGGTGTCTGTTTACAGGTTTTCCCGCTCTTTAACGTCTCTCCAGCGCTGGAAAGCTTTTCTAATATTAACGATGGTTCTAAAGCTCTTGCCTGATCATAACCCTTCTTTTTCCAGTGATATTCCTCTGACCTCTTCTAATGTCTCTCGGCTATCTCTCTTTCTACAGTCTTTCTTCAAATCTCTCTCTTGCTCACTCTCTCTCCTACCCCATCATGAGTGTATAACGCCCCCTACTGCTGATTGGGAATGGCTACAAGTGCATTGTGGTGCTCGGTCCGATCTACGTTCAGCAGCGTTTCTCAGAAATCGCTTACAGTGCCTTCAAGTTCTTCATGTAATCAGTGTAGTTGCAGTGCCATGTTTTGTTGGGCATTTTTCTAAATACTCTTTTCAGTATTTGCATGCATGTTGTAATACGGGGACATTTCCAGGTGCAGTTCTAGTCAGGGACAACAACACAATACACCAAAAACCGGGTAAACGGGGAAGTCTGGTTACCCTAACCCAGCTAACAAAAACACGTCCCCTGAACGTCCACTGCGAACGTCCCCTGAACGTCTTCGTGTAGGGTTCTTTAAACGTTCTCAGGACGTCGCAGGGGACGTTCGCGGGACGTTCACATGACGTCGCGGCGGGGGACGTTCGCAGGACGTTCGCATGACGTCGCGGGGGACGTTCGCGGGACGTTCAGCAAACATTCGGGGACCTTTACGGAACGTTCACTAGAAGTCTTTTTAACATCCTCTTATAGTGTAAGTCTGATAACACAAATTTTAACTACCCAAGGAAAAAACACACAACAAGGAATATTAGGAAACAAAATACTTTTATTTTCATTAACAAAAAAGAGCGTGTGTGTTTGCGTGTCCGGTTGCCAGGTTCAGCTGAAACGCGTTACTCCTCCACATCTGATTCCACCCGTAAGCTTGGAACCTAAAACAAAGTAACACAATTTTAGTTGGATCATTGTAATACAATCAGTAAAGGATCAATATTAAGGCCATGTTTTACATAACATTGAGGATCAAATATATGACCACAACAATAGTATTATCCTGAAATAAAAGTATTTATATTGCGAGTTTTTGGTCAAAATTCTCTTTCCTTAACATTTTTCTTTGCTTTCTCACGATGTGGAGCATGCTTAAGGGTCACGGCTATCATATCTTCTGCACTCTGGGTCTTGTGGTGTGGGTACACCTTACTACAGGCACCTTCAACTAATACATAGTTCACAGTAATATTACTAGAACTTGACCCAACTTGAACCATGGTTTTGAAAAAAAATTATAATAACATGGTTGGTAGAAAAAATATTCTTTTAATCAGCCAGAGGCGACTGCTATTCACTGGAGAGGATCTTCTGGCAACAAAGTAATGTCCATAAGATAATACAAGTCATGAGTTTAAAGTAGGGGTGGAGCGGTACACAGAAGTCACGGTTCGGTTCATACCTCGGTTCAGACATTACGGTTCGGTACAATGGAGGGAAAAGCAAAACAAAAATGCAGAAGGCAAATTTTTTTTTATTGTGCATGTCTCAGGCTGTAGGCTACCACCTAGTGTATTACTACATTTGAATAATTCATGTAATTAATGTATTACTATTGGATTAAAGGAATATAAATGTCTTAAGCCTTGTATTTTTAAAATAAGTTTTATTAATAAAGTAAAGGCATAGAACCAGTTTATTTGTAGTGCATTGACAATAGTTTTATGTAATTAGTTTATTAATTAAATTAATAAAAAAAGACCTTGAGATATGTTTGGTAATTGTACCTGAATTAATTTAAAATTGATTTTCTATATTTTCAGATTTGTTTTCCTTTATTCTCATCTGAATTATAATTAATTTATTTCTGTATAAAATAATACTACCATTAAAAAACACATTTGATTTTCCTTTTTAATCAATGTAGAATGTGTAACTTTAAAATAAACAGATTAGTGCTCTGTTTGAGGACAATAAATTAAAACCAATGCAATATGATGAATGTCCAAAAGATGGCACTCACAGACTGTTTTTAAATGGGTTGGAAAAATAGATAAGATAACAGCTGTCAACATGACTCATGAATGTTTTGCTGGTCAAACAAAATATATATATTGTTCTGATTTTTTCCCCTCCTGTTTATCTACAGCTCAGATCTAGAATTCTGAAGTGAAATAAAGTAGTGCTGTAATATTTTTTTATTTTATTTACTAAAATGCATCTTAAAACTGTCTTAACTGGAAGCAACTTGCACTGACATCTTAAAATATTTTTAGTGCCATTGTTTTGTCTTAAGATGCACACCAGTAATGATTTTTTTCTAAAGTACATTTTAAAAAGCTACTTAAATATTCTAATTTAACTAAAGCCTAATCCTGGCTTAATCTAAGCCCTGCCTGTAAAACTGGGCCAGTGCAATATAAGGATAATATCTGGCAGTTTTGTATGTCCATCTATAGTTGTCATCATCTGAAGTCTTCAAGAGTGTTGTTGTCATTAGAAGTCTTCACAAGAGAGGCTGGATCCACACTGGAGCTGCTGTAATCTCTAGTAAACTTGCTGATCATCCTGAGATAGAAACAGGGAAGCAAAAGGAGAAAGATTAGCATAGCTGCTGTCATATTATTTCAGGCAAAAGATGATCATGTGCACTTTTGACTATTTCATAACATTTAGTGTAGTGCAAGATTATGAGATGTGTTAATTGAATGCTTGGATAAAGAGATGTCTTTAATCTAGATTTAAATTAGGATCATGTTTCTGGGCCCCAAACATTATCAGGAAGGTTATTCTAGAGTTATTCCCTTATATTCGATTGAATTAATAGGAAATCGTCTGATTTTAATGAGAAAACATGACCTAACGAGTCAGCATTTTTATATTTCAATACTATACATTATTACAATGCAAACGTCCTAAACATTTCTCTGAGTATCATCAATGTTAAAAACAGTTGTAATTAATTAATCAGTTGTATTAATACAGGGGTTCCCAACCTTTTTTGTGCCAGGGACCAGCAAATTCATAAAAAAAATTCCAGGGACCAGTTGTCAATTTTAATGCCTCAATTTTAAGATGTATCGTTTGGATTCGGAACATATCACTGTGTAAAACAGTAACAGCCTATAATTTCTTTACATATAATGAACTAGGTGGCAACAAAGGCTACTTATATGAATATACCAATCTTTTTAAACTTTCAGACCGGTTCACAAAATGTTTCCCTTTTCTCCCATAGGTCTACTTCAAAAGCAACTCACACAGCACTCACTCATAGCAGGTGGCAGAAATGGCAAATTGTATTTTACATTGAATTTTACATTGAATTTACTTCTATTGGCATGTACCAAGTTTTCACATACAAGGAATTTGCTTTGGTGTTTTGGTGCAAAATAGGGATGTTAACGTTTAATCGACGATAAGCAGGTTCATGCGCGTGCGTGCTGCTCAACCGCGAAACATGTAAAGAGAGCGCGCCGGTTCATTACACTATCATGACTATAAGTTTGCGTGTGCATTCGCAGCCTTTTGTTTTGTGCAAATGTAAGTTGTAATATTGTGTTTATTTTGTGTAGGCCTATCTATATCTGATTTATCTCACGACATATAGGATGCATTTGGTTAAAAAATTATGTAGTAAAGTGTATGGTGATACTCTCCAGCTTCAGCGCTCGCAGCTCAAACGACACTGCACGACTAATAATGACTGTTGGTAGCCTACTGTCATATTATATAATAACATTATAAAGAGAACAATGTTTTAATAAAACATTGTGAATTATTTGGGTTTAGTTGCTGTGTCGCGTTGCTCCAGGAAGAGCGCGTCCACAACATGAGTCATTCTGAATGGCACGTAGTTCAAATTCACTTGTGCATTCTCGTAATTTTGTGCAGTTATAATTTGTAATGTTATGTTTATTTTGTATATATCTGATTAATATCATATAGGATACGTTTCTTTGAGTTGAATAAAGTGCTAGCAAAGTGCTCCAGTTTACCGGTAGCCTATCTTTTTTTGCAGTCCATTCAGATACGACGCGTTGCTAAGCAATCGAAATGAACGCGCTCAAAGAAACACATTTTTATCTATTTACTGTTTATGTTTTGGATTAAATAACATAACATGACATGTCATAGCACTTAAAAAAAAAATTATTATTCAAAAAAAAAAAAAAAATTATTCAGGGAATATTTCAAGGCCCGGTACTAACGGGGGACCGGGGGTTGGGGATCACTGCCCTAATAGATCAGCTGATTAAACATATCAAACTGTTTCCACTGCTCTTGTGAGTGTTCATCTCTCAGATTTTTTTTTTTTTTTTCAGTTATCCAGGCCGTTATTAATCGTCAGCTAGACTATACTCAAAAGCAGCTGGGCTTGTTTATCCATTTGTTGAAGATGCAGCCCTTTATCTCAGTGGCTTCATCAGTTTTCTTGTCTGTGAGCTGATGGTGCGTTCACGTGCTATGGAAAAGATGATATTTTCCACTTGTGAAATGGTATTTACCAGTGTGTTGCGTTCAAGTGCTATTGTCGTAATGTGGTGAAAAGATGGACCCAGACCTGTTGACTAAAACAATTTTAGATTGCTTAAGTCATCTGCTATAGCAAGATAATTTATCAAAACTCAAACAGTAAATAATACGCTGTATATTTTCTAGATCATGAATAGTAGAGATTTGTTTAAGGACAAGGGAGTTAATAGAGCTAATATTTCTGTTTTAGCTGCAAACGCTAGGTCTATCCTTAATTGAAGCATCGCTAGCCTAATCTTTCCTACCAGCTCATTACTAGGAGGCTTCTATTGACTGCTAACGTTAGCTAGCATCTGCTCTGGGTAGGTAACACCAAACCATAACGGTATTTTTAAAACTGACACTGAGTGTTAACGCATTATATTACAATTGTTAATGACACAACATTGTATAGGCTACAAAAACTATCCGCCAACAGTAGCAAAAAACGTTTAGTTGTGTACAATGCTTCCCATTCATGACTCTTGCGATGCTCTCCGCCATTTTGAAAAGGTCAAAGGTTATCTCATCTCGGCAACTCGTCCATCAAAATATTCTACGAGTTGCCCAGTGGAAAATACCACATGACATGAGGGGGTGTTCATGTGCATTTTCCACGTCGGTTTTTGGTATTTACCATATTTACCATAGCACGTGAACGCAGCATGAGTCACTAGATCTGTTCTCATGTTGCTGCTTCTTTGGGCCTTTTTTCCACTGAAATTATATTCTCCACGATCTAAACTCCTAGAGAGATGTTCTGCATGAGCACAGACTTGAATCTCTCAGATTCTGATGCCAGTTCTCCATGTACGGACTTCGACACTGCACTGTGGCAAACCAATAAGCGGTGTATATCATTTTTCTCTCATTTACCCGTCAACTGTTGGCATATCCTTCATAGGCCCGTGTAGTGATAGGTTTGGCCAGTAGGAGGTAGTGTTTTCTCATTGTATGTTGGGTTTGAATAGGTAGGCTATCTTGTATCTTGCAGATTAATCAACATCAGTTTATCCACTTCACTATATATCTCTACTTCATACTGTAAATACCATTTTCTTTTTGTAGTGAAAAGAATAGCTATTTGTAAAAGGGCAAGCGTCTAATCGAAACATTTTATTGTTTGATCATTAGTTAATCTTCTATATTTTAAAAAAATGTTTAGGAATAAAGCAATCATATCTTAACATTCAGTTAATCTAAAGTTGATATGGCCATTGTTATATCGTTTGCTGAATTTTGTATAAGCTACTGGTTTTACTAGCCTAATAATAATTGTTCCTCAAAAACCTAGAACATTTAGTTTTCCAGTGCCGTCTACATCTCTCTCTCTCTCTCTCTCTCTCTCTCTCTCTCTCTCTCTCTCTCTCTCTCTCTCTCTCTCTCTCTCTGTGTGATTGCTGTTTTCTTAAACTCTTAGCACCCTGATTCCAGCCTCTCTGGGCTCCGTATGGGCTGGATTCTCTGTTAAGTTAATTTGTATAATTTAATTTCAACTGCCCAAGGGCCTCAGACCCATACTTGAATATTCACTGCAGAGTTTTTTTTTTTCTTAATGCATTTGTGTGTTTGTGTGCGCCTGCGTGCAAGTTTTTAGAACTTGTTCCAGACTTTGTGGGTGGGTTGAGCTATTGTAATGATGCTTTTATTACATTATTTAGTAATGTCTGCGTTTAGAGATAGGTCTACATCATGGATTGTTAGAGGACATTGACTGAGTGTGAGACATCTAGACCTTGTGCATGTGTGTGTGGCGCTGAATCGATTCAGCAGCAGTGTAGCTGTGAATATTTAAGTGATTTAAGATTAAAGAGTCTGGAGTCGAATAAAAGCGGCCCAGATTTAATATAAAACCATATTAAAGAGATTCAGCTTTATGAGGTCACAGAGGATCTGCAGTACACAGAGCACAGCTGTGAGTGGAGCGAGAACAGAGGAAGTGTAAGAGAGAAAGCAATGAAGTGAGGTCAGACTCAGACAGCATCCACAAACCTTCTTGGACTGGATTTTTCTTGAATTACATTGTTGAGCTCCATAGATAGACTTTCCCTCAGAGCATGCATGCAGTAATGATGACTCAGATTATGATATTGCACCATGTTTACTCAAATAAAATAAATAAAAAACGAAAAAAGCAAGAAATTTGCGGCCTTGCTAATCTCTTGGTAAACCACCCATCCCGTCACTTTCATCCTCCTTTTTACTGCCACTTTCATTGTTTTCCAAATTATTGGATGAGAGTGACGAGTCTGAAAAAAGCAAGAGAAAGAATAAAATGGTTTCCATAGAAAACTATTACTCAAACAACACACAGCAGAAGAGTTATGCCATTGTAATAAATAACTGTGTATTTTGGAGTTAGATTAATATGGCGTGTGTGTGTGTGCGCGCGTGTGTTTGTGCGTGTTCTTTGGTGCTTGACAGTAGGCTATGATAAATGTGTGTAAGCTAGAGTGCATGTATGTGTATAATTTTGTTGTTTGAAAAGCATGTGTGTGCTCATGTGTTTCTGTGCATGTGTGTGTCATTTGATGTTTTTGTTTGATTGGCAGTCCTGTCCTGCTTTTAACACTCAGTCTGCTCTGATTCTCAACATATGCACAATTACACTACCAGTCCTCAGTTCTAACACATTAAAGATGTGGACTTCACACACTTGCACACTCACACATGCACACACTCTCACTGAGTAAGCCTCATATAGCCTAATACAAGCATGTGGTTAGGGAAAGTTTGACAAGAAGGATAAATATTGTTTAAGAGTAAAAAAAAGAAAGAAAAAAAAAGCCTAAATAAATCATGATCGGTTCAGGGTTTTCCTAGGGTCCTTGGAAGTCCCTTGTGGGTCTAGGGGTCTGTGAAATATTTTCATGACATCAATTTAACTAATGTCTAACTTTTTAATTAATTATTTATTAAGCATAGCTACATCATTTTATAGTTATTTAAAATGGAAGTATAGGCCTTTAAACTGGGGGTAGCTAGTTCTGTGAAGTTTTGAAAACCCTAGAGACATAACCAAACGTAAACTCCCTTGACTTCATCAGCTAACTTATTTACAGATTGTTCCTCCCAGGAGTTACGAAATGGGAAATATTGTGTAATCGGCAGCGAACGTGTGACGCTATTGTTAGCGCCTCAATGATTTGTGTTTGTCTGCGTCCTCTGATGAATGTCGTTGTTGTATGTAGTGCCTCGCGCTCTTTTCCGCGGGAGGATTTTCAATGAGTTGACGTCACGCCGGCAGCCAATCAGCTGCTAGGGGTCGGTCTCTGGAACTGGCCGCAGTAGGTTATCAGCCTGAATCCTCGCAGTCCGAGGTCAGGAAGCCAGATGAGCCTGCAGAGACACAGTTGCTCACCGCGACCAGCCCAAGCCAACAGTCGCTGAGAGGACGAGGAAGTTCGGTATGAGAGGCAATGCTGACTGACCTGCACGCAGCCATGGTACCGAAGCGCGAGCCGGCGAAGTTGGTAGAGCGCGAGCGCACGCAGGCGGCGTGTGAGTGCCAAAGCCAATGCAACAGCTGCAAAATCTTCCTGAGTTTATTCATCCTCTCGCTCTCTCTGCACCTCGTCACGCTCTTCTGCTACCTGGACCTGCGCTCTGAGCTCAAACGCGAAATATCACAGAAAAACAAAGATGAGGTGCCATCAACGGGGCCAATCCCGCACTATGAAGCCACAGCGCCAGTGCTCCGGTTACCGGACACCGACCACCCAACAATAGACGATCAGGTAAACTGAGTTATCTGTTGTTCTATACAAAGAGCAGGCAGGCAGACAACAAAACTAGCTTCCTGCTCTCTTGTCACTTTTGCTTCAGCTTCTGTTATTGAGAAGAGAATTTCTTATTGTCTTGCCCCCAGAGTAGCCTGTTGTGTGTGTGTGTGTGTGTCTGTGTGTGTGAGTGAGTTTGTTACTGTTAGACTCCACTTCCTTTAGGTCAGTGCTTCTAAATCCTGGTTCTGTCGTGTCGTAGACAGCAATGTTCATTTTAGAGGTCTCCCTTTATTTGACACACCCAAAGGTCTTTGAGCGTCTGAGCAGAGCTGAGGGAAAATCAGGTGTAAAAACATCTAGAATGTACAGTGCTTTGGTCTTCTATAGGACCAGGATTGAAAAACAAGTGATTGTGTGAGACTTAAAGTCTCTCGTTGAGTGAGTGCTGTAAAATGATATATTTATCAATGTAATGTCAGTGTCATGAGCCATAGCACTTTTACATTTACACACAAAAAATCACTCCACTATAATACAACTTAAAAGCAGCAATTAAACTTAAAGCAAAATCAAACTATGCCTGCAGCAATTAGGTCATTGCATTTAATTTTCTTTTACATAACACCCTGTATTTGTTGTAATTTGGAGTTGTGAAAAACTATTGTTAGTATTATAATATATTAATATTATAATATGCACATTCAGGCACAAAATGCAATCAGTATTTACAAAATTTGCTATTATGTCATTTATATTACATAATATGTATGTAATATATGTATGTAATATGTATGTAATATGTAATATAAATATAAATGACCCCAATCTAAGTTTAGGGGTTTTGCTCAGTTTGCAGGGGTTCAGTCTTTAACCCTTTAACCTCTAGGTATGACAACCACCTAGTTTGTAAGCTGGGCTTCAGTCACTGATTTAAGTGAGCATTTGCCTCTCACCCCACTCACATTGTGCGTCAAAAGCCCGCGGGTGACGCGCTTCTCGTAACTGTGAATCGTTCACCTGCAGGGGACATTTGTTCTGTTTAAACAACATCTGTCCTTTTTACGAGTTCTCTTCATCAGACGCACTTTTACTGTCAGGCGGCACAGGTCGCTGTTTATTTAGCCTTCGCTGCGGTTTGGCCCGGACTCGTGTTTGATTCCTTTGGCAAAAGGCCAGGCTCGTCGCAGCATTTCCTGATGTTCACCCCGCGGGCAGTGTGTTAGTGCTGAATCCAGAGCGCCTGGCTCAGGGATGCGTTTTATTAGACATAACTGGAGGTAGAATTACACACACAGACAAATTCCTGCAGTGAATGAATGAATGAATCTAACGTACGTCTATGGCCTTTCTGAAGTGAAAATCAGGGTGCAGAGACATCTCGTCCTTGGTGCACACAAACGACACAGTAAAAGTTAGTGTTAAAGGGCTGTAGGAATTGTCTTGTTTGCTTATTGTGATATTTATATAGATGTTGGGACCCTAATTGTCCATTACTTGTTTGTAAGCCTGTACATTTTTGAATTCACAATTTTCATATGTGATTTTAGAGTGTATGGAGCAGCCCGGCACACACAGCATCAGTGTGGGATGGACACTCATTTTGGAAGTATTGTTACTAGGCATGGTGTTATTGTGTGCATGTGCGTGCAAATATTTGTCTGTGAGAATTGCACTGATGCATGTCAGAAGAAGGCGTGTAACCATGACAACTCTGATTGATGGAGGGAGGCGTGCGCGTGGTTAGTCTGTCAGAGTAAAGATGACATGCAACCACAGAGCGAGAGAAAGTGTGTGTGCAACATGACCACTGCTATAGTTAATACAGTTTCCGTAGGACAAAAAAATCATCTTTAAATTTCTTTTGGTATGATTGATGTTGTTTTTATGACAAAATATTGTTAATACCCGTGCAATTGTGTAAAGTTGCATAACGGTACTGTCAATATTGTAACCTATATATATCGGTCGAAATTGAATATTTAATTGTGCATGCTCATTTCCCCTATTTTTATCTTTAGTTTACCTTTTTTGCTTTCTAATGCACACTTAAAGTCAATATTTTAAAACACTAGAAATTTAATAACACTGTTAAATGTAATCTTTACCAAATCAAATTATTAGTCTTTTGTACTGTTCATTATAATGTTGTTTTTGAAAATTATATTTTTTTGGTGTTTGATTTTTAAATTATATTTGTTGGTCATAATCCCAATATGTAAATCCATAAATGAGATACTCAGTATCAGCTATGAAACTGCTATGTCTCATTATAGCACATCCATCTCTCTGTTTGTGTTCCAGTGAAGGTCATACCTGTTACAGTGGATCAGACCTGCTTTTCTTTTACAGTGTAGATCGGACCTTTCCTTTGTTAGAGTTTATATGTGTGTGAGAGAGAGAGCATGGGAAAATGAAGGGAATATTTTCCCCTTTCTCTCTCAGGCATTATGGCATGTGGCCAGATCACAGTGTGAGCTCTCTAATGCACACACACACTATTCCTTATTAAGCTTTGTAGGTATGGGATTCCTCCTCGACAGGATATTACATTAACGGATGGAGTCAGCCACACTCTAATTACTCTCCATTCAACTATTTACCGCTGTAACTAATACACAGACAAGTTTCTCACATGCTCTCGGTGTGTTAGCCCGAGTCCTTTGTCCTTCGAGTTAGCAGTGAGGAGTTAGCAGTAAGGAATGCGCTTGTTGATCAGCATCTTAGATCTGATATGGCTAACATATATCCCAGAGCGCTGCTCTGTCTGACTGATTGCAAAAGTGTGTGTGTATGTGTGTGCTAATGAGGGATCTAAGAGCGAGTTCACCTCAGCCAAACAGGTGTTAGAGAGCTGTGCTCTGAAGAAACAGAATGTTTGCACGACATTAATGGCTTTACTTTAAACAGCCGGATCTATTTAAGGAGTCCCAGACAACAGCCAACACACAGATGTGTGTAAGTTTGGGAACCAAAGCTTTAAAATTACACATTAGAGTGGACGGATGGATGGATGAATAGATAGATCAAGATCACTGAATCAACCTGACTACAATAGGTCACACCAATGAAAGTCTTTTTTTAAGGGTCAGATCTAAATGAATGGAAGTCTATGGTATCAGAGTAGCTCAACTCTTTTCATAACAGTATGGCTTTTTCAGTAACAAGCTCATTTTTTTAACAAGTTGCAATGTAGCGATGTCACGTGACATTGCCTTTTTCTGTGTTGTTTTAAAGTCTGGCTTTGTAGCTAAATGAACTGATTAATGCTTGTCTAAAATGTTCATTCTCTTTCTCTCATAAAATATTGAAAAATCTAAATCACTTTAAGTAATCAGTTCATTTAGATTCTTTTAAATAAACGGCTAATAAACAGCCCTTGTTTAGATTACAGCATGGCGACATTAATCACTTTTTTTGTTTCTAAAGTAATATTATAGTATTTATTAAAATAAAGAAAATATAACATAAATGTTCTTCATCTCTTTCGCTCTCTTTTGTAGCAGATAAATACTGTTCTGAAATTTTCTTTATTTTCAGATTAATAAATGGATAAATATTCACTGTAGGGCTGGGCATTGACACAAATTTCATGATTCGAATATGAATAAACGCTTAAATAAGGAAGTTTTTATAATTATAAAATTATAGTTTATTATTTACTTTATTTTAGCTTATTATTTACAATTCTTAGTAATTACATAATTATGTTTCTACTCCAATTATTATTATTTTTTATTAAATATAAACATTTAAATGGTGGCTGTCATAAAAACTTAATAGATTTATTCAAACATACATTCAACAACATTGAAGAACAGTAGAACAAATATATATATCATGATGAATATGTAATATGATGCATATATTTAGCAAACTGCTCCTCTTCTAGTTGACTAACACATTTATGGTCACTGAATGGCTTTTCTGAGGTAAATGTAAATGTGACAGTTTACAATCTTATTTATTGACGTCTTAACGCGGCTGAAACACTGATTGACAATTACATTAAACATGATCCCTTCATATGCGCACCACGTGCTACCTCAGGGCTCCAGACTAACATTTGAGAGCAGTTCTACACATTGTGGCGCCAGCACATGATTTGGTAGCACTGGGGGCATTTTTAATCTTAAAGGCAATTTAATCATATTACTATTGTTTTGCATTAATACGTGCATTTACTAATAATATAATACATTTTTAAATTTATTAGAAATTTGATAGTAAAGCACTGATTGATATGCAGATAAAGTTAACTTTTGTTAACAACGTACAAAAAACTCATTTTTATTGGGAAAATTTCTACTCTTAATAAATGTACCATTGTTCTTCTATAGTATCGTACTGAAATGACAGACAGCTTTAGTGATTATAAAAGGAGTGCTCTTTACTTGCTTTCTGTGTAATTCAGTCGCAATTTGAAGGAAAGGTTTTGTTTTTCATGAGATTGACTTTTCCTTCTTTTCCATAGCCTATATTAGGGAGTGGAAATGGCTAAGGCAACAAGTGCTCCTCTGCTGCCATCTACTGGTTATAGTGCTAATTTAATGTCTTTTTAAAAAAACAAAAGTGTTTGTTTTCCTACATGTTTAAATGTTTGGTTTTACAAATCATCACATTAAAAATACCATTAAATTTGCATTGTATTTAGAGAAAATAAGTGAGTCTTCAAGTCTTTAAAATGTCCATGCTTGGCGAGGATTTTATAGATAACGCCAACACATAAGTTGTAGGAAACTACACAAAGTGTAGGAGCCTGAACAGAAAAGGCGCAATCTCCTCTACCCCTCAAACGAGACCGTGGGACGGTTAGGAACATGCTATGAGCGCAGATGTCGTTGAGATTACTCAAGAGCCCGATCATGCAATGCTTTGAAGACAAACATTTATACCTTGTATTGTATTCTATTTTTAGATTGCCATTGAAGAGAAATAAATACAGGTGTTAAAGGACAACTCCGGCGCAAAATGAACCTTTGGTCTAATTACACATTGGTACATATCAACCGTTCTCTGAGATTTGTTTTCATGATTATCGAATGTAAAGAGTTTTATCTCTAAAAACTGTTTAGCTTATAACGCTAGTTTAAAGGGCATAGAGTAATGAAAATAAAAATCGCTAGTTAATACCACTAACAAGGCTCAAAATAGCCCAACACGAACACGGTAGCATAACGAGGGTCCCTACATGCAAACTGAAGCATTGAGAACGTTGTAAGTGTACAGACAGTTTAATAAGAAGATACTATATAAAGACAGTCCACTTCGCTTATACAGGCAGGAGCCATCTTTGGAAAACAGTCTATAGAGCATTACAATAATCCAACCGTGTGGAAATAAAAGCATGCGAAACAGTCTCCAAATCCTTGTTTGAAAAACTTAACTGCCCTTCACTGAAAAAAAATTTTTTACAAAAATTTTTTACAACCCTATTAACTTTCAAATTTCAGAAATTACTCTTAGGTTCTTCACATAACATATTGTTGGACAATAGTCCATAACTTTCAACCAGGCCTTTCCCATGCTGTTTGTTCCCAAACATAATAAACTCAGACTTATCCTCATTTAATTGTAAAAAAGTATTTGCTTGCTTTACCTCAGTCAAGCACTTATAAAAATTAGCAAAAGATGTACAGCCATACCATTCCAAAGGAAAATACAGTTGTAAATCATAAATACAGTTGTAAATAAAGGTCGCAAAATGTGACCATTCGGTCGTCGTCTGGAGGCCCTGTACCTACTAAACCATGACCTCTGACCCCATGGCACTGCCACCTCAAAAACCACTGGAAACACCTCAATGCCCTCTCTGTCAATAAACAAAGCTTTTTAAATTTAAAAAGGTTTTTCTGTGATTAATGTGAGCTTAAATTGTTTGTGACTGGAGTCTGAACACACTGCCCCATTTTCAGCATGACTGTCCCCAAGTAACCCAGCATGTGTTTCTGCTGGCCTGTGTGTGTTTGTATTTGTTTGGGTGTGCAATGTGCATATCAGTCTGTCTGTAAGAGCCTGTGTGTGTATGTTTGACGTTGTACGTATAATAACACCCATTATTCTGGTCCTTCTTGGCATTTGTAAGGAATGCTCTGTCTTTCTGTTGTGGTGTGTGTATGTGTGTGTATGCGTCTGTATCTGTTAATATTGTATTTTGTCTCTGTTGTGGTGATTTAAACTTTTCGCAGCGGTTTGTGTTTCCCTGTGGTCACACAATCTGTGTGAGTGTGTGTGTGTCTTTACACTGGAATGTAATTCCCTCTGTTGAATCCTAAACGAGTTTGGTTCGCCCTGGGGTTCACCGACTGAGAGAGTTCCAGACAAACATCATTGTCTGTGACCAGGATATGATCTGTCATTAAGCTTAAAGATCAAGAGGTCATGTGTGAGTGTGTGTATATTTTGACAAGGCCTCCTGTTATCACTCCGTTGAAATGACTCCTCCATAAAAGCAGTTTAGATGTTGTATGTTAAATTAATTTGAGCACAGCTGGGTGGGTGTATTTGATCATTTGTTGCCTTTAAGGAAAACTCCATCCATTTGGAGAGGTAGAGGACAAAAAGAAAGGAAGATGAGTGAAAGCTTGACTAAACAGGACAATCTATCTCGGTGTCTGACTGTGATATGTGAACCTCCCTGTGGTTTGAGATGAGAGCAGAGGCTTGTGTTGTTTTTGGAGTCATTACCAGCATATTCTTGATGGTCCTCTGAGAATCGAATGAAATGTTGTTCTCAATAATGTAATCCATATGTGATAACATGCTCATAATCTAAACCTGCTCTAATCTATATGTGTGGACGTGCACATCTGTATGGGGTGTGTTTGAAAATACTCTGATCCAGATGAGGCTGGTGTAAGAGTAATGAAGGTGGCATTCATAATCATAGATATATTATTTTATTACTACGTTCTTGTGCCCTTAATTCGGATTTCTTTTGTGCTCAGTGTTGTGTCCCCTTGATATGCATATCATTAATGATTAGAGATGCACCAATGTATCTGCCAATAATCGGTATTGGCCAATTAAAATATTGGCCTGTATTTTACTCAGCTTTCAGATTCGTTCTATTTTATCCCAAAATTCAAATAATAAATGGAAACAAAAAATCAAACAATAAAACACTCTTAAATGTGATGTGACAGATCCATGGACAGATCGCTGTAGCGCCTCAGTTCAAGCAGCTACATGGGTCATCTCTTCCATTTCAATACAAGTTATAGCGCGTGATAACATGCATGAACATCAGAAGGTATTTTGAAAAATACTGTACAACTTACCGAAATGAATCATGTCTCAATCAGTGTTTCAACTGCAGAAAGACATCAATAAAACAGCTTGTGAACAAGATGTCACTTAACATTGAAAGTTATCCATCAATGTTCATAGTTCGTTAGTTAGTTTAAAAAAAAAAAAAAAAACACTAGAGAAGAGCACCTTAACTGTAAATTAAATATGTATGTTTGAGTAAATTTCCCCGCCAGTGTTTTTTTTTTAAAGTTGCCAGCCACTGGTAGCATTTTTGATCATTTGTATGAATATCTGAACAGGCAATATATCAAAAGAAAAAAACAGAGCTTTTAAACAACAACAACAACAAACATTTTATTCTAGATTAAAGCATTCTTATTTGATCAAAACTTGAATGTGGGCAAGTTTCATAAAAAAAAAAAAAGCAACATTTTGAACAAAAAGCTGAGAAAATTGTGTTTAAAAAAAAAAAAGACTACAATGTGCATAAGCAATTCCTTTATCACTTGTTTCTGCTCCTTTTTTCCCTGTGTTTGGATCTGGAGATTCTGTACTCTTTCAAAGATGCAAGAGTTGAGAAAATCAAACTATCGGTATCAGCAGATATTCTAAATAATTGTCTATATCGGTATCTGCAGAGAAATGCAGTATCTGTGCATCTCTATTAATAATCAGTCAAAGGTGAATTTTTATTGATTCAGATATGCAGTTCTAGTGTCTCAGCTCTGTATTTCTGTACTATCACTCCATTCGCTGTGATCATCCTCACCGTTAGGGCAGCACGATTAATTATATTTTAATCATGATTTCTGCTTCTCTCGATTAATTAAATATAATCATTGCAATATTGGCCTGCTGTTTATTTGTCCTGAGAACTTTTTTTGACATTTCATTTTACGTGATTTAGCATTGGTAACAAGCCACCACTATGGCTGCGTTCCACTCAATGTGTATGCCCTTCACTCACTAATTTCTATCTGTCTCATGGACTCGGGTGTGTGTCATTGCTTACCTTGCACGACTCCCCATTACTGATGGAACTCGTGCATAAGGTCTACACATTAAGCCCTTGATCACTTGGAATTCACTATGGAGCTGATTTATTATTTAAACCCCATTTTTACTTATGAATTTGTTTTTATATACCATATATGCATATAAGTTGTTTGAGAAAGGTATATGAGCTGGTGAAGAAAAATAAATGTACACAAATTAAAAAATGATCAATAGTTTAAACCTTTGACTATGAACACAAGGGAACTACAAGTAATTTGCAATTAAAGGTGGGGTAAGCGATATTTGAAAAACGCTGTTTGAAAGTTGGTCGGAACGACACAACCAGACACAACAGCAAACGTGTAGCCAATCAGCATTAGGGGGCGTACAATGGTGGTGGAGGAGAGAGAGTGAGCAAGAGGGAGATTTGAAGAAAGACTGTTGAAAGAGAGATGGCTGAGAGGCATTACAAAAGAGAAAAGCTCATAAGAATATCACTGGAAAATGAAGGGTAATGATCAGGAAAGAGCTTTAGGACCCGTGTTAATATTAGAAAAGCTTTCCAGCGCTGGAGAGAGTGAAGCGGGAAGGCATGAAAATACGTGAGTAACACTGGTTTTGAGTGTCACATTATCTGGAGCTGCTGTGCTGTTTGCAACTAACAGCAAACTCTTGTTTGTATTGACTCTTGTGTATGCATGTTCATTTTTTTATGCTTCCTTGTCGTTCGTTCATCATCTATGCTTTATTTTGCATGAAGCATTATTTTGTTTGCTTTGCTACGATAAATAGACATCCACTCTTGCATTGCATGTGTAACAGAGGCCACCTAGTGAGAGTTGTACAGAGAATGTGGTCTTTACTGTGTTTAGCGTTGTTAGTGCACCCGTCTCGCATACCAATGATTGGGGTTAGAAGACCGACTCTGAGCAGGGCAGTTTGTTTGGGTTGATTTCAAATATCGACAATGCAATGATTTTGAGAAATAACAAATTGCACCTTTAAATTTCAACATAATATATTATACACTATGCACAGTGAGAGCACAGGCACCACCAGCCCGGGCTCCTCGTCCGCGACAGGCAGCCGTCTCCTGTTCCTCCATCTGCCTCAGCTGCTCTTCGCTATATTGCGGCTCGTAAAAGTAGCCACGAACATCTGATTCGAGCATCAGACTTTTGAAATCTTCTTCCATATCATATTGAGTACATTTCGCCATTGTCGTAACTTTACATCTGGCTCCACAGCGCCTGTTAGCTTAGCTTCCAAATAAGATGGAGGATATTGCTTTTAGTTTCAGAAAGTGAAGTCCCACCCACTGATCTGTAATAGGTCTGTAGCGGGAGTGGGTCCCACCCCCTGGGAAAATAAGGAATGAGTGTTTGTAGTCTCAACCCCTCGACCAAGATATGGGACTTCCTGCTTATGGTGCGTTCACACCGGACGCGAATAGCGCGTCAGGCGCGAGTGATTTCAATGTTAAGTCAATGCAAAGACGCGTTACGCGCGTAAAAAATTCCTGCGGCGCGAATGAGGCGTAGAGCGCGGCGCGGTAGACGCGAATACGCCTCATTCGCGCGTCAAGTTCGCGCGAATGGCGCGAATTGAAGCGTCTGGCGCGGAAGCGCGTTACGCGCGAATGATTTAGTTAGTGCTATTTGTGCATTCACGTGTTTGACGCGAATTCGCGTCTGCCGCCCGAGTTGAAAAATTTGAACTTCTGCGTCAATTCGCGCCGCGTTAACCAATCAGGAGCCTGCTTGCTGCTGTCACGTGGTGAAGTGACAGTAATGTTCTTTTATGTTTGGCCTCAATAAATTATTTTGTAATATGACTAAAATGCCTGGTGTGATGCACAACAAAGCAAATCTTTCACATAAGAACTCGATTTTAATATATGAGAGATAGTAGCCTGCTCATTTTGTATTGAATGCTATTTATTCCATCTATTCTATATGAAACATTATTATTTTAATGTAAACACAACAAACACTTAGTGTAAGGAATAAAAAAAAATCACTGGACAGGTTTCACTTTTGGAGGCTGGCTTCATTTATTATCAAAACAAAAATAAATGACAGATTAGGTGGGTGCGGGCGAGGGTGAAGAGCGCCGGGCTGTAGAGCGCGGGCTCGTCAGGCAGCGACCACTCGAGGCCGAGGCTTTACGCGGCCTACGCTGTCCTCGCCAGCGTCCTCACCGTAGATCCACCAAACCTAGCTCCTGGAGCAAATGATGAAACTCCTGAAACCCTCCGGAGGGTCTGGTGGATCCGAGTACAGCGATGTCCCATACGCAGCTGTTTCTGCTCTCCAGAGCAAATACGAGCGGTGACTCTCTCGATTAATGCGAATGCTAATGCTCGATAAACATCTAAAAAGATGGCCGCCTCCGGATTTCGCATCTGACGCGCGTAAATTTCGCTTCAAACTTTTGTTTTTACGCGCGTCAGTTTCACTCTTGACGCGCGAATTAACACAAAGTGGTCAAGCGTCAAACTAGGCGCGGCAGGCGCGAATTTGACGCGCTATTCGCGTCCGGTGTGAACGCACAGTTACTGTGCGTTCACACCGGACGCGAATAGCGCGTCAAATTCGCGTCTACCGCGTCTAGTTTGACGCTTGACCACTTTGTGTTAATTCGCGTGTCAAGAGTGAAACTGACGCGCGTAAAAACAAAAGTTTGAAGCGAAATTTACGCGCGTCACGCGCGTCAGATTCGAAATCTGTTGGCCGCCATCTTTTTTATGTTGATCGAGCAATTATCGAGAGAGTCACCGCTCTGTATTTGCTCTGAAAAGCAGAACAACGGCGTACAGATCATCGTCGCTGTATTTGGGTCCACCAGACTATTCGGAGGCGAACTCAGTTTGGCGAGTTTCACCATTTCCTCGCTCCAGGAGCAGCGCCTGGATGACGGCCGCTTTCAGCGGTACTTCCGCCTGTCCCGCGCCCAGTCTGATGGCCTGTTGTCCCGCATCGGAGCGAGGATCACCCTCGCCCTCACCAACCTAATCTGTCAAATATATATAACAGACCGGACACCGTCGGGTGTAGAATAATGATGTACTATGTTGGTTGTCTTTACATTAGAATAATAATGTTTCATATAATCTAGAAATGGAATAAAAAGCATTCAATACAAAATGAATATGTCTCATATATTTAAATCAAGTTTTTATGTGATAAAATATTTGCTTTATTGCTGCATTAGAACAGAATATAATAAAATAGTCATTTTATTCCATTTAGTCATATTACAAAATAATGGATTGAGGCATCCAGCATCTAGATACTTCACCACGTGACATCAAGCAGGCTCCTGATTGGTTAACGCGGCGCGAATTGACGCAGAAGTTCAGATTTTTCAACTCGGGCGGCAGACGCGTATTCGCGTCAAACGCGTGAATGCACAAATAGCACTAACCAAATCATTCGCGCGTAACGCGCTTCCGCGCCAGACGCTTCAATTCGCGCCATTCGCGCGAACTTGACGCGCGAATGAGGCGTATTCGCGTCTACCGCGCCGCGCTCTACGCCTCATTCGCGCCGCAGGAATTTTTTACGCGCGTAACGCGTCTTTGCATTGACTTAACATTGAAATCACTCGCGCCTGACGCGCTATTCGCGTCCGGTGTGAACGCACCATTAGAATGACGCAAAATTAAGATTTTTACATTATTGTAAGCAGGAACTGCAACAGTGAAATCCTTATTTCTCCTGTCTCAGGGAAAAATGAGGGAATAATGCACGACCATTCAAAAATATGACTGGGTTTCTAACGCAAATGGGTGAAGTGTCCCTTTAAGAATTTCACACTTTCAGCTTTTAGAGACTTCTTAAAATTACACAGTCTGTTTGCAGTGTTTAGCCAAGATGAAAATAGCTAAAAGAAAAAATGACGATGGGTATCTTTTTTTTGCAGTCTGTCTGTAGGAATTATCATTTGTGGAGCAATCTGAATGTTCAGCAGTGAATCTGAAATTCCTTCACTTAAAATATCTAATGTGAAGACAAATTACAAAGCACTCGTTTCAAACCATGCATTACTAGAAGTCGTATTAATGGTAAGTAGTGTTCAATTTATTCTAATCAGTACAATTGTAATCAATAAATTTTTTATTGATTTTCCATTTAATGCTGCTAACATAGTTGGTTAAAGGAGAACTCCGGTCAATTTTAACATTGAGCTAATTTTTTTGTACATTTGGAGTGCTGTCAGTACAGAGAACAACGACAAAAATCGGCGTTGCCTACACCGTGTTATTTTCTTTTTAAAATTTGCACCCTGTTGACGTCAATGGGGCAAGTTTTAAACCTGCTTTTAGCCTCTTAACATCCTTGATATGTCATTACAAGTGCACAGCCATGTGAGTGGTGTTATTAAGAGTGAACACGGTCAATCTGACTGCAGTAGATGTGAAAGATATTAATAAAAATGATGTCAATTCAGCCAGCTCACACCTGTATTTTCTTCCTGTGTTCGGTCGAAGTCCAAAGTAGTCGATTATCGAGTTCGCGCGCGTGACCAGGCTGTATGAGATCCCATTCTCCCAACTCGACAATCGACTACTTTGGACTTCGACCGAAAACAGGAAGAAAATACAGGTATGTGAGCTGGCTGAATTAACATCATTTTTATTAATATCTTTCACATCTACTGCAGTCAGATTGACCGTGTTCACTCTTAATAACATCAGGCACATGGCTGTGCACTTGAAATGACATATCAAGGATGTTAAGATGCTAAAAGCAGGTTTAAAACTTGCCCCATTGAAGTCAACAGGGTGCAAATTTTAAAAAGACGATAACACGGTGTAGGCAACGCCGATTTTTGTCGTTGTTCTCTGTACTGACAGCACTCCAAATTTACAAAAAATGAGCTCAATGTTAAAATTGACCGGAGTTCTCCTTTAAATGAAGTCCCATGTGCCACTTAAAGACATATTGACAGCATTCCCATTCTCCATCTTCATTAGTTTACTGTCTTTGTTTAGCATTTGTCATTGTATTATTAGACAGAACTGTTATAGTACTAAATTATATATGTTAGATCTTCTGAAGTGTGCATTGTATCCTGTGTAAACCGTGTGTGCATGATCGGTAGATATATATCGATGGTCAACCCCTACACTTTACTTAAGCCCTTAGTAAACTTTCTGTTCATATAGTTGGACCACCTCCTGAGATGGTCATTTTGGCATAGCTTAAGGAAATTAGTGTAAATGTAATGGTTAACCTTCTGTTACAAATGCACTGTGTACTTTGCAAGGGGCCTCACTTGCATTATCATGAAGTTGTTTTACATATGGTGACATTTGAGTGAGGCTGACGGTAATGATATGAACCTGAATATGGATGACGTACCCTTTAATATTGTATCACTGATTTATGACGGCTTAGATTATTGTTCATGTTTTTCTGGCTAGATCCATGTCCTACGTCATATATCTAGCAAGACTCCGGAAATTAATATAAATTGGGTATATAAGGAAGTTTCTCTGCTGTATAAATATGTAGGCCATATGAAATGATTCTGATGTTAAAAGAGAGGCTGGTATTAAGTAAAAGTTAGTTGACATAGACATATTGTCGTCTTTTGATAAAGGAATCGTGACATCATGTTTTATCGGTGGTTTAGATTTGGCGAAATCAAAAACTGATGCACAGGCCGTGATTTTATAAACTCACTTCATACATGAACACAAAACATTGTCTGCCTCTCCTCTTCATTCTTTTTCTCACCTTTTTTCTTTCTCTCCTTCCCTTCTATCCAAAAGCTGTATGTTCATTTGAGTGCTCGTCAAGCTGTTGAGCAGATGTCTTCTCTCTTTCTCTCTCTCACTCACTTACTAGCCTCTCTATCTCTTGCTCTCTCTGTTTCATGTGGTTTGTGGTTTGTCCCAAATTGGAATTGTTAAAAAGCCACAACACAAAGCCCTTTACACCAGGCAAAGCAGAGGAGGGGGGAACAAAGCCAGCGAGAGGGAGAATAAATCAAGAGAGCAGGTGGAGAAGAGTATGTGCCAAATTGCAGACAGGTGCGGCCCAGCCTCGACATAATCGCCATACACTCGCTGTCCTCGCACGTAAAATACTACTAACCACTTGATCCGCGCCGCACTTTCTGACCGCCTGACAAGCCCACAATGGCATAATCCAACCGTTCAAGTCAGGGGTCAGGGTAGCCACTGTCTGATTAGAGGACGAACAAGGAAACTTCTGTTATTTGTTGATTTTTGGGGTTTTCTCTTCCTATGATTGGTTGACATGATGCCTTTTGGCACTTTTCTTTCAAGTTGGATGTCTTGGAAAAAATATATCATATGAAGCTTTAAAGAGGTCTCCCGTGCCCCACTATGTCTCAAGAGGAAAGAATGTTTCTTTTTTAAGGTGTTTTAATGAAGCCATTAAAGTCTGGCATTAACAACACTATTGAAACAAATCTATTGAAAGGTGGAGCAGCAACTCCAGTATTGAACAACACGCAGAACACGTTCCATGCACATGTGCGTGAACGTATGTACACATTTCTCTTGAAAGGCACTAGATCTCTTAATGATTGTTCTATAAAGCCAGGCTGATGATGATGATGGTGTGAGTCTGTGAGTGATCACGATAGCCAAAGCGTGTGTGTATGCATGCATGTTGGTGGGTGGTTGGAGCAGAAATCATCTGGCATGTTCAAAAAGAGTCTCCAAGAACCAAATGACATCTCCAAAATTATATTCATCAATAAAAAGTGGGTCTACTGCTGAGACAAACTTTTGTATGTGTTAATTCAGTCTCTTTTTAAAGGGATAACTCACCCAAAAATTAACATTCTGTCATTACTTCCATTCAGGTCTTTCCAAACACCTTCTTTTGTGTTCCACTGAAGAAAAAATAGTTGTAGAAATTCTGAGGACTGTCCAGTTGCTCTTTTCAATGTCCTATGTTGAATCCCATACATAAAATCTTTATTATTTCTATGTTTTTTGAGTTGCGCTGGTGCTCTACATTAAGTCATTCACTATTGGTCTGCTGCCAAATTGCTTAAAGAGGACCTATTATGCTTTTTTACGTTTTTAACTTTCTTAGGCATGTAATGTTGCTGTTTGAGCATGAAAAAAGCACAAAGTCCACACCAAAATGAGTTGTTCATTAATTGTATAATTTAGCACCGTTTCTAAAGTCCCTGAATAGTCTTGATTGTAATCTTAAATGTTCTTGTGGGAATTCACACGTCAAAATATTCATCATTAAAATAATTCCTGCCCAAGGCATATGCAAAATTAAGGTTGAGTTGCATTAGTAACTATATCACATCAAGATCTCTATAGATATTATGTCGATAATGATGATTAGCTCTGGACATTTTCACTTGATAGGATTACCCTTCCAGTCTATAACACATATCCCCAACGCCCCCATCCCCCCAACCCCCGCACCGTCACTTTTGACACACCAATTCTGAAACCGGCACACCCCTAATAACACAGCATAAATAAACACGACAACAGCCAGCCACGGTGCCGCTCAGTGTGCTGACAACGCTAAAATGTCTCTGTTTTGGGGTGTGTCTGTTAATCTGCTTTTTTTTTTTTTTCAACACGGCCAATATAATCATCACAGATACAAGCGATTACAGTTGGAAAGAGGCAAGCTTTGTTTCTGACAAACTTTTGTAAACCCAGCCAATATAATCACACTAGAAGTGTCCAAACGCAACCTACATTAAATGCTCAAGACTTCACTATTCTGAACCTCACAGCGATTGGCTGTTGCCAGCATTTTTCTCTTGATATTGTCATAGTCAAGAATTACCCAACCTTCCAATGCTTTCTCCAGTCTACTGTAAATCCCACAATTCACAGCATGAGGGTGAGGCTTCAAAGCATCAACTTCCATAGGAATAACTGGAAAACACTCGCTCTGATCTGCTTGCTCCGCGCCACTGGACGCCGAACCGAACTTGCTTTACCCTCCAAAGCTGAGGAAATTGTTATAAAAAAGGTACAAATAAAAAAATTCAAATTATTTTGAACATTCAAGCATGTATGCATGCATTCAAGAAAAATATGTGTTTAAAACAAAACCTGTACATGGATGTAAATGGCTATGGATGGACTGTAATAAAATAACATTGTATAGAAAGTTGAACTGCTCTATACTCACAGGAGTATAATCAAAGCGATTTGCTCTATACATTACTATTACCATATCTGTTGGTCCTATTGTATTACAACCATTACTCATGAATTAATTATGAGACCTCATCTGTGTGCATGTATACTGGGATTTCAGTGTTACACAAAGGTTAATTTTTCTCTAGTTTAAAGCCAGCTCTAGTGACTCACGCAACAAACATGAGAATGAGAAGGATGAATATGGAGGAAAATGTATCAGAGAAGAGAAATAATGAGAGAACAATTTAGGAAATCAAAAATAGGAGTGAGAAAGAGGGGCATTCTTTCTTCTGTGTGCTTGATGTGCCAAGCCTTTTGTTTGAAGCTGTCATGGTTTGCATACAACACAGCACAACACACACGCTGAGACGTGTAATCCTTGAAAAATATGTGGAGGCCTCTGTGATCTCTTGCTTACATGTTTCCCGTCTTAAGTCCGGAATAAATATTTGTGATGTATGCATTCGAGTCTGTGAGTGTTGTCCAAGCCGCAAGAGTTTGTTACTGATGACCAGGCCCACATGGGCTCTGTGCCTGCAGAACTCTGCATATTTACACTGAATTTTGACAAAAGCTTGACGTATTCCTCACCCCTTTCTTGTTTGTTAATTAAATATTTTGGCTAATATGATTATGCTTTCGGCTACCAGTGATAGTGTAGTACATTTTAAATGCATTCTGCAGAATTCCGCAATTTTACACCAAAATAGCCTTTGAGTTCAGTCTGGGCACACAGACACAGATTACACTGTCTCATGTCGTTTGTTGGTGGGAAAGTGAGTGTGACTATGGTTAAGTGGTTGGTAAAGAGCATGTGTGTGTGTGTGTGTACATTTGTAATAGCCTGTATTAGCATATGTGCATTTTGTGGTGTGTTATTGATTCAGCGTGTAAAGAAAAAGACCATGTACCCACTACCCAGAGAGGTTTAGATGGGGCTCAGAGGTAAAGACTAACAGATGACAGAACCGACTTCTTTGAGCTGTCCTTGATTTTCTCTCTCTCTCTCTCTCTCTCTCTCTCTCTCTCTCTCTCTCTCTCTCTCTCTCTCTCTCTTTGCAGCTGTTCATTTTTCTGATGTATTCTGTTCATCAGATGGTATTAATCCTTCCAAACACTCAGGAACCTTCAGACAAATGGAAACGCCTCACTTTACAAACCACTTATGGCACCAGACACACGACCCTTAGAGAATGAGTTTGCGAGCGAGAGAGATAGAGAGAACATGGAGCCCAGGGTCTGGTTTTAGTTAAGATGGCAAATACTTGTATGCAAGCACATACAAACTCATATGCACACACTTATGCTCACTAGAACAGTTGTCGCTTAGCTACAGTGATGACAGGCAGAAATAGCCTGACTGCGCATGGATGAGACAAAGTTATCGGGCGAAATGGCCATGTGACTACACACACACTCGTTTACAGTTTTGCTGAAATGTTGATCACTTGCCATCTCTAGATATCAAACTAATGTGCCAATGCTTAGGAGAAGGACAAATTTTGCCATTTCCATGGCATTTATTCAGCAACAAGTGACAAACTAACCCAATTTGAGAGATTGCGTAAGGTTGCTAGTTGAACCTGTCACATTTCTAGATTCACATTTAGATTCTGTCTTCACTCTAGGATTGCTCATGATCTGATGTTTTATGGTGTTCACACATAAACCTCACTGGAATGCTTCTTTGTGAATCCAAAAAGTCGTGTCTAATGTCATGGCCTGATCTGATTGCAACCTCTGGAGCACATGCTGCTCTCATTTGGCAATATTCATGGGAGGGTGTAACAGTTTTTAGAGGTTGCTCAAGTTTAGCGGAGGTCTCAGAGGATTCCATTACGAGCTCTGTATATAGAAGCAGGAGCAGGGATGACTGCTTCTACAGTGCGTTTTGTCAAAAAGATTCCAGATCTCACACTAGGTATGCACAACTTTAACTATTTGATTTTTTTTTTTTTTGATCCAGAATGCACCCAAAGAAAGGAACATTTTATTGACTGTATTGATTCTGAACAAGCTCATGTTTGAACTGGGCCTCAAAGCATGTATGTACAATTTTAAAATTAGTGATTTTTAAACAGTAATTATTTAAATATGTAAATGCAATCTGGGTCTGTCATGCTCCGGAAGATCTTACGCAAGACCAATTCACACGGCTCAGACAGACACCGACCAATGGTGACAGTCACCAGATTACAGTACGTCACTTCTCGGACATTTCAGACAACACCGACAGATGCAGACAAGGGTAATGCACTGAATCAACCAAACCCGACAAAGTGTCTGTTACCGTTGGTCAGTGTCTGTTGGTGCAGTGTGAATTAGCCTTTAGAATAAACTAGAAGTGTTTCTCACTCCACACCACAGGTTATTATAAAAAAATATAATGAAGAATACAAATTTAATTTTGTTTGTGTGTATTGTCATGTGAAATACACTCACCTAAAGGATTATTAGGAATACCATACTAATACTGTGTTTGACCTCGTTTCGCCTTCAGAACTGCCTTAATTCTACGTGGCATTGATTCAACAAGGTGCTGAAAGCATTCTTTAGAAATGTTGGCCCATATTGATAGGATAGCATCTTGCAGTTGATGGAGATTTGTGGGATGCACATCCAGGGCACGAAGCTCCCATTCCACCACATCCCAAAGATGCTCTATTGGGTTGAGATCTGGTGACTGTGGGGGCCATTTTAGTACAGTGAACTCTTTGTCATGTTCAAGAAACCAATTTGAAATGATTCGAGCTTTGTGACATGGTGCATTATCCTGCTGGAAGTAGCCATCAGAGGATGGGTACATGGTGGCCATAAAGGGATGGACATGGTCAGAAGCAATGCTCAGGTAGGCCATGGCATTTAAACGATGCCCAATTGGCACTAAGGGGCCTAAAGTGTGCCAAGAAAACATCCCCCACACCATTGCACCACCACCACCAGCCTGCACAGTGGTAACAAGGCATGATGGATCCATGTTCTCATTCTGTTTACGGCAAATTCTGACTCTACCATCTGAATGTCTCAACAGAAATCCAGACTCATCAGACCTGGCAACATTTTTCCAGTCTTCAACTGTCCAATTTTGGTGAGGTCTTACAAATTGTAGCCTCTTTTTCCTATTTGTAGTGGAGATGAGTGGTACCCGGTGGGGTCTTCTACTGTTGTAGCCCATCCACCTCAAGGTTGTGCGTGTTGTGGCTTCACAAATGCTTTGCTGCATACCTCGGTTGTAACGAGTGGTTATTTCAGTCACAGTTGCTCTTCTATCAGCTTGAATCAGTCGGCCCATTCTCCTCTGACCTCTAGAATCAACAAGGCACTTTCGCCCACAGGACTGCCGCATACTGGATGTTTTTCCCTTTTCACACCATTCTTTGTAAACCCTAGAAATGTTTGTGCGTGAAAATCCCAGTAACTGAGCAGATTGTGAAATACTCAGACCGGCCCGTCTGGCACCAACAACCATGCCACGCTCAAAATTGCTTAAATCACCTTTCTTTCCCATTCTGACATTCAGTTTGGAGTTCAGGAGATTGTCTTGACCAGGACCACACCCCTAAATGTATTGAAGCAACTGCCATGTGATTGGTTGATTAGATAATTGCATTAATGAGAAATTGAACAGGTGTTCCTAATAATCCTTTAGGTGAATGTATATTATATGTATAAATAATATAATTATTATTATATAGAATTACTTATTATTATTATTATTATTATTATGGAAGCTATTGTATTGCTTTAGATGACTTGGAATATAGCTTGACACTTCTGGTTCTCATTCAACTATGTAAAAAAGATGCCAGGACATTGAGCAAAATAACGTGCATGTGAGGGTGAGAAAAAAATAACTAAATAAATTGTTTTGTGCAGGGCTGCGTGCTATGCCCAGACAATCTAACTGCAAGTGAAATGCAATATGATACGAAGGGGAGAGTGTGTCTGATACACTGGAACCAATAAGGTATTGACACACATCTGTGTTTTGTTTTGCATAAATATGGAATGCATTAATCACGTTTTTTCAAATGTTGCTACGCATTTCATGTATTTATTTGAAATTGTGTTTGTTGATCAGATTGGATTGGGAGAAAAAGCTGTACATTTTATAAGTCAACCCATATCTTGTGGTTTTGGCAATTTAATAACTACAGTAGGTAATGATTATGAGCCTTTGTTGCAATTTTCAGTTCAGTGCAAAAGACATGAATGTATCTGAATATTTCTTTCATCACTGCTTAAAGCTGCTGTATCAACACACTTTCTACTATCCCGTCATAATATACAACTCCAAGACTGCCTTCCCGTAAACACTGTGGCTTTGTGACGCTATCACACAGTGTTCTGGCTCAACCAATGGAGTGACTTTGGTGCAGGCTACCATCGAAAATGGTGGCGGGGCTATTTTTGATGTTCGGTTTGGTGACGTCAACTGTGCAGAATTACAATTTCTACCAGAAAGACTCGGGAGAATAATGCCGTTACCAGAATACATTTATTAACAGCTCAGCAAGCACAATATGATATAAAGTTCTTTGGCGTAGGCCAAAAGAGGGTACGGAATCTGCATATCCTGCTTGAAGACGAAGGCAGGGGCGCAGCCAACCCCGGGAGTTATGGGACGGGACCATCCTGGTGGTGGTGTTGGGGAGGATGGAGGAGAAGTGACATCATGGTGGTGGAGGAGAGGATGGAGGTGAATGGAAGCGTCAGCATCTGCGAACTCAAACATGTGTAAGTTTGATCTGTTATACTACAAGTATTTAGAGCATGATTGGATAAAGAGAAGGTAATCAGTGACGTAATGATTAAGTCTTCCCGGCAGAACTTGCGCTAAAGCTACATTTCTGGATATGGGTTGTATAATAAGGAAAATTAGGACCACGCCATTAGTTCTCAATCAGCTCTATTTTACTTTGTAACAGTATTTGCAGAACCACAAATTTGTGCTGAGTGTTATTTTTTAAGAAGAACAGACTTCTTCAAATTGGATATTGGTCTGTTTACTGTAATAGAGGGCATAATGGCTGTTTCTCTCATTCCTTTGTTACGGTGTTATGAACTCTGATGTTTGGTTGGCCACAACTATGCAGCCCAGTAATAAATCTTTTGTGTGGTTTGTTTCGCTGTACTGTACGAGAATGCTCGGTGAGAGTGTGTAATGTGAGTAAATGTATATTTATTTCCAACAATATCAGTGGTACCCAAAGCATCCGTCTTCTCGTGTTTGTGTGTCGAATTTGAGTAAGATGGGTTTTTTTCAGAAATGGCAGCTATGTCAGTTTGTTGACTACATCATCAAAACAGCTCTTTACATCTTTTAGTCTCTTTATCTCTCCACCTCTTGCATCTGTCCTCTGAATCATAAGAGTTGCTGCTGAACAAAGCTCTAATTGGGGTTTTGTGTTTTCATAGCCTTTGTTTAATGTATTTGGTGTTTTTTCTTGTCAGAAACTGATCTTCTGCCCAGGCCAGAGATCGTGTATGCGCTTTTAAAGTGTGAATGTGAGCTTTTAAACCTATTTTAAACCAGCATTTGAACTGTGTGTGTGTGTGTGTGTGTGTGTGTGTGTGTGTGTGTGTGTGTGCTCATGTTTATATTACATTGTGGGGACCAAATGTCCCCACAAGTATAGTAAAACCTGAGATCACCTACATTGTGGGGACCAGCCAGCGGTCCCCATGAGGAAAACAGCGTATAAATCACACTAAGTAATGTTTTTTAAAAATGTAAAAATGCAGAATGTCTCCTGTGATGGGTAGGTTTAGGGACAGGGGCAGTGTAAGGGGACAGAAAATACAGTTTGTACAGTATAAAAACCATTACGCCTATGGAGAGTCCCCACAAAGATAGCGAACCAGACGTGTGTGTGTGTGTGTGTGTGTGTGTGTTGGAGAGTGAAGCTACAGGATTTCCTCAGATCAATATTTTATTGGTAAATCTATGCCACTATATTTACTTCATTGCTTCTCAAAGGTGGCACATCTACATGGCTGAATACAGCCCATAGAAAAGTAGTCATGATTTTTTTTCTTTCTGATTTTCCTGATAAACAGAGCATATGCCACAAAATAATGTCAGCAAAATGCATCTTTCTTTTAAGTTGTCCTTGCAGGCCATGCATTATAATTAACAACACAAAAGTCAGTCATTCGATTGACAGACAAATGACTCTTATGAACTGATTATTTTTAGTGTATCAAAAGCATACAGTACAACCAGTGAAGTCTGATTCATGAACAAATGACTCTTTTGAGCTGATCCTCTTTATAAATTATTCAGAATGACTCACAAACTTAGCAGTTACTGTTTTAATTAGTCTGACAAATCCTTCTCTACTTTGGAATTGAAATCTAATTGAATCAAGAGATTGTGAATCCAAATTAAATCCGGAAATTTGTTTTGATACTCAGCCTTAAAATATACTTAACCCAAAAATCAGCAGAATATATACAGTGAAGAAAATAAGTATTTGAACACCCTACTATTTTCAAGTTTACAAGTTCTCCCACTTAGAAATCATGGAGGGGTTTGAAATTATCATCGTAAGTGCATGTCCACTGTGAGAGACATAATCTAAAAAAAAAAATCCAGAAATCACAATGTATGATTTTTTAACTATTTATCTGTAAGATACAGCTGCAAATAAGTATTTGAACACCTGTCTATCAGCTAGAATTCTGACCCTCAAAGAGCTGTTAGTTTGCCTTTAAAATGTCCACCTCCACTCCATTTATTATCCTAAATTAGAGATGCACCTGTTTGAGGTCAGTAGCTGCATAAAGACCCCTGTCCACCCCATACAATCAGTAAGAATCCAACTACTAACATGGCCAAGACCAAAGAGATGTCCAAAGACACTAGAGACAAAATTGTACACCTCCACAAGGCTGGAAAGGGCTACGGGGAAATTGCCAAGCAGCTTGGTGAAAAAAGGTCCACTGTTGGAGCAATCATTAGAAAATGGAAGAAGCTAAACATGACTGTCAATCTCCCTCGGACTGGGGCTCCATGCAAGATCTCACCTCGTGGGGTCTCAGTGATCCTAAGAAAGGTGAGAAATCAGCCCAGAACTACACGGGAGGAGCTGGTCAATGACCTGAAAAGAGCTGGGACCACCGTTTCCAAGGTTACTGTTGGTAATACACTAAGACGTCATGGTTTGAAATCATGCATGGCACGGAAGGTTCCCCTGCTTAAACCAGCACATGTCAAGGCCCGTCTTAAGTTTGCCAATGACCATTTGGATGATCCAGAGGAGTCATGGGAGAAAGTCATGTGGTCAGATGAGACCAAAATAGAACTTTTTGGTCATAATTCCACTAACTGTGTTTGGAGGAAGAAGAATGATGAGTACCATCCTAAGAACACCATCCCTACTGTGAAGCATGGGGGTGGTAGCATCATGCTTTGGGGGTGTTTTTCTGCACATGGGACAGGGCGACTGCACTGTATTAAGGAGAGGATGACCGGGGCCATGTATTGCCAGATTTTGGGGAACAACCTCCTTCCCTCAGTTAGAGCATTGAAGATGGGTCGAGGCTGGGTCTTCCAACATGACAATGACCCGAAGCACACAGCCAGGATAACCAAGGAGTGGCTCTGTAAGAAGCAGATCAAGTTCTGGCGTGGCCTAGCCAGTCTCCAGACCTAAACCCAATAGAGAATCTTTGGAGGGAGCTCAAACTCTGTGTTTCTCAGCGACAGCCCAGAAACCTGACTGATCTAGAGAAGATCTGTGTGGAGGAGTGGGCCAAAATCCCTCCTGCAGTGTGTGCAAACCTGGTAAAAAACTACAGGAAACGTTTGACCTCTGTAATTGCAAACAAAGGCTACTGTACCAAATATTAACATTGATTTTCTCAGGTGTTCAAATACTTATTTGCAGCTGTATCTCACAAATAAATAGTTAAAAAATCATACATTGTGGTTTCTGGATTTTTTTTTTTTGATTATGTCTCTCACAGTGGACATGCACCTACGATGACAATTTCAGACCCCTCCATGATTTCTAAGTGGGAGAACTTGCAAAATAGCAGGGTGTTCAAATACTTATTTTCTTCACTGTATTTTGAATGAAAAATGGAGCATATTTTTTTGTTTAATCTATTGTAATTTTTTATTTTTTTTATCAGTCTGTTCTGATGTGATCTGATAGCATCTTACCAACTTTTCTTTTGTGTCAAGCTATCATCGCCATGTCCATGACACATTTATAGTGATCAGCCTGCATTGGAGATTAGTGTTTTTTTATATTTTATTTTATTATTTGCATGATGGAATGATGATATAATGCTTTTTTTTTCTCCCATGGGATGTAACATGAAATAGAGCAATAATAGATGAAAAGACAGAGGGAAATGAATCCAACACTAACAGCAGTATCAAAGCAGGAACACATGCTTTGATCAGCTTCAACACTGAAATCTGCAGACCGGAGAGCAAGTAGGTCATCAGAAGGTTGTCTTGTGTTTCCATTTTTGTACATCTATCCAGATTTCTCCAAAGGTTTGCTCATAGTTTGGATTTCAAACCTTTGAATAAAATCATATTAATAGACTATCTGGTTATTTTATCTTCATAATGATAATAAGAGCATTCTTCCTGGAGGAAGACAAGGTGACATGAGGATATAACAGGAGAGGAGAAGGCCTATTGATGAAGAGTTTATCACTCTTTGCATCTTTTGTGTCTGCGTGTATGTCTGTGAGTGTGTACGCACATCTCATCCAGTGTTGGTCCCAGATGGGCTCCAGCTGTACGAGTAAAAAGCCACATCCAGCTGTCCGTGCTGTGTGTGTGTATGTATGTGTGTCACACTGGCCTCTAACTGGAGAAACTCACCGCTTATGAGGTGAGAACATGTTGAGACCACTGTCACATAAGGTCTGGCACTTTTCCTTGTGTGTGTGTGTGTGTGTGTGTGTGTGTGTCTTTTACAAAACTGCCAGCCATTTAACCATTGTTGTAATCGTTATAATAAGCCATTGTAACCATTGTAAGCATATTGAGAAATGACATACTCGCATGTTCAAGCGACACGTTATAAGATGGACATATGTGCATTACTTTAAAAGTCGTCCTGTACCAAACTCAAGTCCACATTCCTATCAGATCAAACACCGCTCTGACCTGCCAGTCAGTATCGTGTGTTCGGAAAGACACTTTGTGTTTGTGTGTGTTTGAGAAAATATAACTCTTGCCAGAGAACATTTGATTTCTGATGTGCTCTTTAGCCAAAGCAAGCAGAGCTGTAATCAGATTGCCACGGTAAAAAGATCCCTCCGCTGAGGGAGTGACATCATTAACTGTTGTGAAGGTCTCTCACTCTCATTCGCAACCTGACAAACTGTTCGACAACTTTGGCATACTTTGCTCAAACTCTAGAGCCCTTTCTTTTAAACCCTTTCAGAACTTCATCAAACTTGTTTAAAGCCATTTGCTTTACGTAAATGAACCGTAACAACATATAGTAGCTCTAAATGTAACATAATCACAAAAAAAAAACAATGTATGTTGTTATTGTGTGTCAAAAATAACAATACATATTATGTCAAAAGGCATTTGTTTCTACTTTATGGTTTTAGGATAGTTGAGATTTTTTGACATTGTGGCCCCCAAAAAATATTTAATAAAGTAATTTAGGTTTGTCAGTCATTGTATGTATAAATTGCTTTTTGTATGCATTTTTTAATCAATTGATAGATCCGCACAAAAAAATTAGGCCTCTCAAAATTAGGCTACATGCCGTGTTTCAGGTGATCTCTGATAAATTGGTCCAGTTTTTGGACAAATTCCTGTTAAAAAGTGTCCTGATTTACCTGAATTCACACCTTTATTACATGCTTTCAGATGGTTATTGTGCTTGGTCTGTTTGTACATTTAAGGCCTGGTTTAACATACTATGCTTAGATTAAACCAGTATTCTACTTAGTTTAATTAGGATGTCTAAGTAGCTTTTATAAATGTGCAATCTTGGGACTAAACAATGGCACTAACATACATTAAGATATGCCAGTGTAAGTTGCTTTCAGTTAAAACAGCTCAAAAATGCATTTTAGTCCAGGACTAGGCTTGTCTTTGAAACCAGGGGTAAATGTAATTTTTATTATTAAACTCTTGGCTTAAATAGCTCCAAATGGTTGTCTAATGATGGTAATGACGTGTGATTTATGATTGACCGGTCGTGAGATGGTCTCCCTGGAGCAACGTAGGATTAACTGCCTCTCACAATATTGTAATGGTGATAGAGCTGGCTGTGATCTCAGAAACTCTCCATTTCCTGGAATAAATCTTCCAATCTTTCAACTAGAGGCCCAGATCCTTAACCACTAAACTACCACTGCAGTCTGTCAGATTCTCCAGTCGATTCTAGGCATATGTCTCTTTTGTCCACGTCAATGAAACATATTCATATGTAATGTTATTTGATTACACTCTGATTCAGCTTCACACTTGCATACACATTTCATACACACACTTGAGTGTGTGGGTCTCTGGAGGATTCTGTCTCTCAGTAGGAGTTTCATTGTATGATGTCAAGTGAGCTTCATTGGTCCAGGAGGACTGTGGTCATTCTCAACAATGAGAACATCTGCTCAAAGTGAGTGTTGTCTTGCTCTGTGATTGGGTCATAATGTCAAACTATCGAACATGTTAATCCATCCTGACATTTCTTTCCCTAGAACATTCAGGATTTATCACACCATTTTGCCCACCAGTGTTTAATTTTGTGTTAATGGACAATATGTGGATGATTTATTGAAATATTTGAATGTCGTTTATTGTACATCTGGTATTGGGTAGTGGTTGACCATTTGATCTTTCAGAGTTTCACCACTGAAGTGATAATTGATATGATTTGTAAAAAAAATAATCCGTACTGATAAAAACACAAAATTGAGGGCTTTAATAATAGATATTTTGTCCGGATCCAAGTCTATTTAAGTTTGTTTGGTTGGAGTGAACGTGGTTCCAAACTCAAGTGTACGTCAGTGAACCACTCGTGGGCTTTATGTAATAACCTGTAATGGCCACATATATTTTGGAATTATATGAATGTGAAAATGAACATGGAGGGATTTGCATTCACAAGAAGTGTTCGCATACAAGCCAACATTTTTGCAAACCACCCTGAAACTAATCAAGTCCTACAAAGACAGACAGAAAAAAAATCATTCAAGTCTGAATCACAGTTTATGGCAATGCAAGCTGCATGAATCTGGCAATAGAGATGTGCACTTAAATTTTTTACCCATATCGTCTTGTCAGTGGCAGTGCAGAGCTGGGTTTACTGGAAACATCAGAGACTGCTGAACCTGTACAACACATGAGTCATTTACATAGGGTAAACATTGACCACTAGACTTGTACTAGAATACGTAAGACTTTTTACCCTTTTTCATTATCACGATGGTCTGTGGATGTTCGCACACCCCGTCCGCGTGTAGCCCAATTTTTGTGACTGCGCTGACAGTGCACTTATAGCAGCGCATGTGTGAGTGGCTTGACCGCTCTAAAAACAAAATACACTACAAAGTGCCGGACACGTCTTTCTGCGCTCATGGCCAAAGTAGTATACTTTGAAAGGCTTGCGCACTCAACTGTGCACGAGACTGAGCGGAACATGGAAAAATTAATTACACCCGGGCCTTTACTCTTTCATGGGGGTTTATACTGTAACTGATTTTATTTATTTTCAACTGAAAATCATTTTACATCTATAGCTAACTTTCACAGTTATGTTCAGTTTGTCTTAGTTATCATAGACTTTTAGTTTGTTTTCATTCACACCTTTGTTTGTTTTTTCTGCCACTCCTTTGTTGCTATGGTTACTGTTTTTAGTTAATTCTGTTCAGGTGCACATCATTAATTATCTTCTTTGAGTCACTACTGAAGTTCTTCCCTCACAGTCCTTCAGTGTTCGGTCTACGTTACATTTAGTGTGTTGCCCCTGCCTGTCTGATTATTATTTTTATTATCCTCATTAAACTTTGTATTGGAACTTTATTCTTCATCTTCATCTGGTTTCCTGCAACCACTCGTGACAACAACAACAATTGACCTATGGCTAAGCCACGCCCCCTCCTTGTTTTCATATGACGTCACATCACTGCGTTGCCATGACGCGAAATGCAGATGGAGGGCAGGAAGTGATTTGCTACATTTAGGAAGCACTATAACAAACTCAAAATGCCTATGTTTTGCGTCATTTATGGGAGCTCAAATCGATCAAACCGAGAAACACGAGGAGTTTTTATCGTGTACCAAAAGTTGTTGTTCATAAGGGGGAAAAAATACAAGAAATTGACCGAAAAAATGGCTTGCAAACCTACGTCTGCGGTCGGGACTCGGGAGGAGCCGAATCGGAAAGTGCCTGTGATGTGCAGTGATCACTTCGTCAAAGGTGAGTTAATACACCTTATGTGGCTATGTTTGTGTAACGTACCAGTTTCCGAACATTGTAAAGTCAAAGTAATTGTTTCTTCTTTTCTTTGAGTTTGTAAGTTACCCCTAAACTGAAGACAAACATCTCAAACAATTCAGTTGAAAAATCGCTCCTCTTTATAACGTTAGGATCACGTCCAACATATGTTTAGATTTTTTATATATATATTTCTCTTGTAATTCTAAAGTAGCAAAGTACGGACTTTCCTCCATCCCGTCCATTGCGCTCTTCACTTCCTGCCCTCCATCTGACAAATAGTCAGACAAAGACAAATATATTGTAACGACTCGAATATCGCGTTTGCAGAGGCAGCGTGTAGATTACGAGGCCGTATAAATATTAAAACAGTATTGTCTGGTAATTATGGCTGCATTTAATTCTAAGAAATTAAAATGATGGAATATTATCTGACTTTAAGTTAGATATTTTAATTCAGCCTACCATTCAGATCGTGTTTCACTTATCCAGTGTTTATGGCTGCATTTAATTCTGAGAAATTAAAATGATGAGCAGCGAACGCACGCTGCTCTCTCTCTGCCCCACAGGCTTGCGGCCATGCAGTGTTCCTTCTGCACATCGAAAATCGTTTTTGATTTTTCCCTGACGGTCTTCCGCTTCAGGGTATCGAAAACAAGACGAAAATAGCAGGCCTGTCCTCCCTGTGGAGGGACGAGCGAGAATCGCTCTCAGGAAATCGATGCAGGGGCTAAGACACAAATAACAGAATAAGAAGCCCTAATTACATTGTGAGAAGTGTTTAAATGTGAAGATTGTCAGAACAGGTCAACAACAGGTTAAAACTGTTTGCGTAGAGAGAATGTTTTTGGGAAAAAATTGCCCCTAGTGTTTCAGAAAAACAAGAAAAATGTAAATAAAGTGCAGTGTATTAATGTGATATACACACGCTTTCTTTTATTGTGCTGTGTTTGTGTTGCAAGTATGTGTGTGTGGTCAGACTGATTAAAAAGGTAGTTTTTCTCTGGCTGTCAGCGGAAAGAATGGAAAATGTCAAAATAAGTATGAGTGGAATAGATGCTACCGTTAGCTCAGACCACACACATACACAACTTCTTCAACACGCAATGTCATACAATTCAAACAGAAATAAATTAGGCCTCATACAGTGTGTACCCTTACTATAAATATTGTTACAGAGCAACACATGTGTATGTGTGAGTCTACATGTGTGTATGTATGAGGGTGTGAGTTTATCTGTCCTCAGTGACAACTGACAAACTAATCACATGCACGTATTCATCATGCATCAGCGTTTATCTGTTCACAATCTCGTGTTTTACAAGCACAAAGAAATGTACACACATGCGGACACGTTTGAGGGAAGCAATTTTAGCTTGATGGAGCATTTGACCAATCAGGTTTGTGGGTGGTCGAAAAGACAAATCTCTCTTTCTCGTTATTGTGTCCTCTAGTGTGTTTTGGTAACACTTTACAATAAGGTTCAATTTGTTCATATTAGTTCATGTATTTGGTACACTACCACTCAAAAGATTGTAGTCAGTAAGATTTAGTTTATGTTTTTGAAAGAAGTACAGTATAAACAGTACAGTTAAAAACAGTAATAGTATGACATTTAAAATAACTGTTGTCTATTGTAATATATTTTAAAATGTAATTGTATTCCTGTGATGCAAAGCTGTATTTCCAGCATCATTACTCCAGTCTTCAGTGTCACTTGATCCTTCAGAAATCACTCTAATATGCTGATTTGCTGCTGAAGAAATATTTCTTAGAATTATCAATGTTGAAAACAGTTGTCCTGCTTAATATTTTTGTGGAAGCTGTGATGCATGTTTTGAATTTTACTGGATTATATAATGTGTAGAAAGTTCAAAAGAACAGCATTTATTTGAAATATTTTGTAATATTATAAATATCTTTACTGTAAGATTTGTAATGTTTGATAATTTTTTTTTACATTAATGTGAACAACTTTTTTGTAAAGTGTTACCTTATAAATAATACCACTGTCTGTGCATCTCTCATGATAATGGAGTAAGACAAAGTTTGTAATTGTTAAAGAGAGAAAGAGATTGGTGTGCAGTTAAAAAGGGTACAATGTTTAATTTAGTGTGTGTGTGTGTGTGTGTGTGTGTGTGTGTGTGTGTGTGTGTGTGTGTGTGTGTGTGTGTGTGTGTGTAAAAGAGACAGATGAGATGTCTTGCACTAGACTCGAGTTACAAGGTCTAGACTGCACACATTTATATTTCTCACACACACACGTCTTGCTAAATGAGGACATACCATAGACTTCTATTGTTTATATTTAAAGCTAATTATAATTGCTGCACACTAACCCAAACCATACGCCTAAAAGAAAACATTTTGCATGTTTAATATTAGAAACAGATTATTTAAATCCTTTTTAGTTAGGATGGTGACTTGGATGTCCCCAAAGGCAGCTTTTGTTTGATTTGGCTAACTTCTAAGGTCCGTTTGGTCCCTATAGTACATGTAATTAAACCTGCGTACTCTCTTTCTTTTGTTGCTGATCGTAATTGTAAATAAGCAGATCATTGTAAGGTTGGAGAAATGTTTTCAATCCTCTCTCTCTCTCTCTCTCTCTCTCTCTCTCTCTCTCTCTCTCTCTCTCTCTCTCTCTCTCTCTCTCTCTCTCTCTCTCTCTCTCTCTCTTTCTCTCTCTCTCTCTCTCTCTCTCTCTCACACACACACACACTTTCTCACTCTCTCACTCACACACACACACACACACACACACACACACATAGAGACTCTGAGCCAGAACATCATGTCCAAAGGCTGGAACATCATCTGGCAGGAAGACAGGCATACAGTGTCTGATTTCAAACACACAGTGGATTAAAAAACACAGCAAGGTGTTTACAGATCTAAAAGTGTCATCTTACTGGTAAAACACACACAAACTCATGTTCACGCTCGCACGTCAATGTTTTAGATGGATACGTGAATACACATGACACCCAATGTACTCTGGAGCCGAACTTTGTGATTTAGTGGCTTCTCTAATCACATAAATAACACAAATTTTACCCAGACACAGCTGCATGACCCCGCTAACCCCGCTCAATGAGTCCGTGTGTGTGAATTCAGACTCATTTCCCTTCAACAATACTGCAATGAAGATGACAATGGCAGTCTAGGTCTTGTAACGTGACTCTACTGTGAAGCGCGACAGGGTTATGTTCTCTGTCTTACTGACACAGACACAGATATGTGCTACTGCAACTGACCCAGAGTTTGTCTTTTCTCAACCTTTCATTCACTGTGTATAAACATACATGGGAACTCCAGACTGACCTGAAGTATCCTGACTTGATAGTTATCCCTGATATCCCTGAATATAGGATCTATGATTGTGTGTGTGTGTGTGTGTGTGTGTGCTAGATCATACAAATGGAATGTCTTCTTGTTAATCCACAGGATTTCTCAACACACACACACACCTTGTTCATTATGTGTTGTCTTTTTAGCAGAGGTATGTGTGTGTGCATGTGTAGTTTAATTTACATGGTGACATTTATTTTATGAAGAAGTGGATTAGTTTCATTGATCATGTCTTGGCTCAAACTCAAGCTGGAGTTAAAATGTAAAATGCTTTGAAATGGCTCCATGAATTAATTTTATTCTTCTGCACTGTATTTAAAAAAAACAACATATTCCTTCATCTTCACAGAGCAGATGGAGGGATGAGCACACAAGAGGGCTGGAGAGAGTCATTCATCGTACCAAACGTTCAGGTAAAAAAAATAATGTTGGTATTCATGAAATTCAGAGCTTATATTTTGTGTGTGTGTGTGTGTGTGTGTGTGTGTGTGTGTGTGTGTGTGTGTGTGTGTAGTATAAAGCCTATGAGATTGCCAGCGTTTCTCTTTGATGTGGTTTAGAGTTCAGAACGAGATGCATTTCCTTCATTTGATCATGCTACCTCTCACTCTCTCTCTCCCCCTCCCCCTCGTTCATTCCTTCCATCTTACTCATTATTGGGCTATGCTGCGCACACCAATAGTTTATATGTGAAATCCCTCTCCTTTTTCCATTCTAGTAGCTTCTAACAAAGCGATATTGCACCCCTCTCTCTCTCTCTCTCTCTTTCTCATTTGCCGACTCCACCTTTGGTTACCTACTCCGCTTTCCACAGCCATGATTGGCTCCAGTTGGCAGTGGTTTGATTGGCAGGTGGTTTTGGCTTTGATTATGGCCGTGCAGTGACTGGCTCTAATCGGGAGATCTACTGTTTCAGCTTTTGCACCTGTGTGCGTCATGTGCCAAAGCAAATACCAACACAACACCGATAACATGCATGCATACTACACGCAAATGCCATCGCAACCACTTCTAAAGCAGATGTCTGGACAGCAAGGTTACTGATGACCGATTGCGATATACAGTAGATGACATAAAGCAGTTTAATGTTAACTTACAAGATGTACTTCTTTTAAATGAATGTGGAATGTGGATCAAGAAGGAATTATACTATAAATGATGTGATGGCTTTATATTTCACATTGGTAGAATGACAAGAATAATAATATTTTAAATACAACAAATCTTTCTTTTGTCCACTTTAGTCTTATTCAACTTTTCATTCAAACAATTACATGAATAATTGTTATATTAATCATTAGTATTATCATACGATACTACTAATATTATTTTATTAAACTATAATTATATATTATACATTATTATTATTATTATTGTTAGCTGGCTTAAAAGAGCTTGACTATGACTGTCTATTTTTGCCTGAGATCTTTTCTGAGATAACAGCCTACAAATTAAAATATGGGCCCTTATATAATTACTTTTTGTGGTGCGGAGGTCAGCAGACAACACTTACTGTAATTGTCCTATTACAAAAAAGAAGTCTGGTAGGAGATGGTATTGTTTTACCCCCATAAACTGTCATGAACTGCCCCATTTCAGCACTAGACAGTTGTGCTATATTACCTTGTGGTAATGTGACCGCGTGTGAAGTCAAATGCACTTTTTTTTGTCAAAATGCCCATCTTGGCAAGTTATCAATATAAACACAAAAGGCAACTGTTGTGTTTCAACTGGTATTGAGAAAAGCAAAATTGTCTTTACTCTTGTGCACGTCAAAAACACAGTAAGACTCACGGTTATTGTATTTTGATGTTCTGTTTTATTTCCCTTAGTTCCTGTTTTCCTGCTCTGTTTAGTTTCAGTTTCCTTGGTTTCTGATTATTTCCGTTTGTTTCTATGGTTACTTGTAATTATCATCTGTGTTTTATTTAGTTCATTGTTACCTCCTGCATATGAAGAGTTCAGATGCAAAAGCCTCTAAGTGCCATTTAAAAATTTTCTTCTAGAATGATAATTTTTATCAAGCTTGTACATTTAAGTTCAGTAATTTCACTTAAATGGCAATGAAGATTACCTATTGTCATTTAAGTGAAATTACTGACCTTAAATATACAAGCTTGATAAAAATCATCATTCTAGAAGAAAATTTAAAATGGCACTTAGAGGCTTTTGCATCTGAACTCCTCATATATACTCCCTGTTCAGTTCAGTTAATTTCCTTGAGCAACGATTTCCTGCATTTGTCATTAAAGGTCCAATATGTAAAAAATTTGTAATAAAATATCCAAAAATAACTTGCACAGTGTGATATATTTCCTGCAGTTGTGTACTTACAATATCCCAAAAGTCTCCAAAGATTTATTTCTGAGAAATTCCAATTTTAAATAAGTGGCCGTCCCGGAAAACAATGTTGCCTGTCAATGACGCAATATCCGCGCTATACTCGGTTTCCGCTCGTACTGCCATAGCCATGACGTAACCATGGCGACAGACGTGGACAACTGCGTAGTGAGTAACGTTTAGCGGCACGCAGTTCTTGTTTCGTTCAAACATAGACCATGGCAAGCAAACTTTGGGACAAACAAGGAGAACTAAAATGAGGATCAATATCAGCGTGGCGTTTTTGAGATGCCGAGAGCTAGCGTCCGAGACTGACTTCCACTCGACAGAGAGCTAGCGTCCGTGACTGACTTCCACTCGACAGAGAGCTAGTGTCCGAGACTGACTTCCACTCGACAGAGAGCTAGCGCCCGAGACTGACTTCCACTCGACAGAGAGCTAGCGCCCGAGACTGACTTCCACTCGACAGAGAGCTAGCGTCCGAGACTGACTTCCACTCGACAGAGAGCTAGCGCCCGTGACTGACTTCCACTCGACAGAGAGCTAGCGTCCGAGACTGACTTCCACTCGACAGAGAGCTAGCGCCCGAGACTGACTTCCACTCGACAGAGAGCTAGCGCCCGAGACTGACTTCCACTCGACAGAGAGCTAGCGTCCGAGACTGACTTCCACTGGACAGAGAGCTAGCGCCCGTGACTGACTTCCACTCGACAGAGAGCTAGCGTCCGAGACTGACTTCCACTCGACAGAGAGCTAGAGCCCGAGACTGACTTCCACTCGACAGAGAGCTAGCGTCCGAGACTGACTTCCACTCGACAGAGAGCTAGCGTCCGAGACTGACTTCCACTCGACAGAGAGCTAGCGTCCGAGACTGACTTCCACTCGACAGAGAGCTAGCGCCCGAGACTGACTTCCACTCGACAGAGAGCTAGCGTCCAAGACTGACTTCCACTCGACAGAGAGTTAGCGTCCGAGACTGACTTCCACTCGACAGAGAGCTAGCGCCCGAGACTGACTTCCACTCGACAGAGAGCTAGCGTCCAAGACTGACTTCCACTCGACAGAGAGCTAGCGTCCGAGACTGACTTCCACTCGACAGAGAGCTAGCGCCCGAGACTGACTTCCACTCGACAGAGAGCTAGCGTCCGAGACTGACTTCCACTCGACAGAGAGCTAGCGTCCGAGACTGACTTCCACTCGACAGAGAGCTAGCGTCTGTGACTGATTTGGACTTGACAGAGCTTCACGAGTCACGACTTGACAGCTTTATTAGATAGGTGAGCAAATGTACATAAAAACAAATCAATGTTATAACATTAGCTCGACATGATGAAATGTTAGAATATGGTCAGTATGTTATTCTAATGTTGATCTAGCTGCTAGTTTCGTATAGCAAACGAACTAACACGTAGAATAACATTTATAACTTTCAACACACATTTAAATGCCGTTTAGTGTGATAGTGTAACATTATACCAAGTGAAACAGCGCTGCATTCCCTCACAAGTTTAATTCGTCTAATAAACTGACCTGTGTGAGTAATCCAGCACTTGCGTGTAGTTCGATAGGATGAAATGTCCTTATTCCTTTATATCCGCGGGACTCGCGTGTGATATCTTATTGACAATCGTGACCTGCTTCATACCACTGTAATGTTAAAAAACATGAGTGTTTTCACTCATCCATAAACATTATTAGATCCATCAGCTTGACAGCAAGTCCCATCATTCAGCTCGTCACTGCGTCATAGACATACGCCTTTGTTATTGTTGGAAACTGCGCCCTCTTGTGGCCAAAAAAGCTACATAGTGTACCTTTAAAGACTGTCTAAAATATTCCTAGTTTGTGTGTGTTATGTCCTTACAACACGTAACAGAATAACCGACCTTAAAAAGACAAAAAGAAATGGACATACCAGCACTGCGCAAGCAGTCCTCTGTGAGCGGAGGACATTGGTGGAGTACCTGGGGTGGGTGTTGCTGCACAGCGGTTCCTCTATCACCATCTGCGAGACAGAAAAGGAGCCTAAGCCCATGCCTACCTCAGACCACGGGCTACAGCCGACCACCTGGGCCATCCCGGAGTCAAGGTGTGCTGTCCAATCCATCCCAGAGCCAGGAGCGAACCACTGCATTATCGACCTGTGGTCCGCAAATCCATTTATCTCCCGAGTCCCCAACCTTGATTCAACGACTTCCCTGCCGGTCTCATCCGGCTGTCTGGATGCTCCGTTCCCATCCTGAGACCTTCCTTCTCCAAAGATTCCGCCCGACTTCCTGGTCCCATCTCCTTCGCTGGTTCCGTCCAGTCCGGTCCCCTGGATCCGCCAGCTCCGTGCAGCAGTTCGGCTTCATCTCGGGCTTCCCGATCACCAACTCGGCACGATAATGTGGGTTCCCTAGCTTAACCTCGGTCCTCCAGGTCCTTGACTCCACCTCGACCTGTCAGCCCCGTCGGCTCCACCCCAGCTCTGCACTCCCTCGGTGTCTTTAGTTTGTTGTTGTCTCCTGCTTATACAGTAAACGCACATCCGATTTTCTCCCAACTGTCACTACAAGACATAACCGACTAAATGAATACTCAGTTTGATATATTTTTTTGTGTTTGTCCTTTCAAGCACAATCTCAATTCAGCGCTCGCGCACTGTCAAAGAGCCGCTTCATGTGAGCACACAGTTTCAGTTTCATCACCTGTGTTTAGTTAATTATCTTGTTAGCCTCAGTTCTTTTAAGCCCTATGTTTTCCCTCAGTGTTTGTTGGTCGTCGTCTATGTATGGTTGTGTAATTTGAGTTCCCTGAAGTCCTGGCATTTGTTATTTTGGTTCCTGTATGTTTAAAGAAATTTACTTTGTAAATAAATCAACTATATTGAAGCTCCATTCGTCCTCGTCTTCAGCTACCTGCACACAAACCTGACAGAACGACCAACCATAAAAAAGGAAAAAGAAAAGAAAAGGAAAACGAAGATGGGCCGTAGGAGGAAGAAGAAAGAGGTGAAACCCTGCAACATACCCATCCTTTTCCAAGAGGAACGCTCCCTGGAAGAGTATGCAGGACTTTATATGGGCCTATATGATGATGTGAGATGGGATGAGGAGGAATTGACACAAAGTTTCTGGGGTGGATTAAAGGACCCGCTTGCCCAGCTGATTCTGGTGAAAGATCTCAATCTGTCATTTCTGGAGTTCGTTGATCACACGCTATGGGTGTGTGGATCGAACTACGTGGTAGAGGATCTTCCCCTTCAACCTATTTCAAGTCCGGTCTATCCTGAGCCCGTTGTCAATCTGCCAGAACCAGAACCCATAGTCTGCCCATCCGAAGCTGAGTCCGTCACATGTCCGCCAGTGACTGAACACGCAGCACGTGAGTACATCCAAGAAGACACTGCGCTGATGGTGATGTCTGCAGCGATTCTGTGTGTGTGGGCTACACACGCATCAGTTCCAGCCCATGAACCCAGCCCAGCCGAGCCCTCAACGCTGGTTCCGTCCAACCACGTCCAGCCAGAGCTTCACGTCAACCACGTTCAGCCAGAGCTTCTCGTCAGCCACGTCCAGCCAGAGCTTCACGTCAGCCACGTCCAGCCAGAGCTTCACGTCAGCCACGTCCAGCCAGAGCTTCACGTCAGCCACGTCCAGCCAGAGCTTCACGTCAGCCACGTCCAGCCAGAGCTTCACGTCAGCCACGTCCAGCCGGAGCTTCACGTCAGCCACGTCCAGCCAGAGCTTCACGTCAGCCACGTCCAGGCAGAACTTCTTTCGACGCTGGTCCCGTCCAGCCTAGAGCTTCCTTCGCCACTGGTCCCGTCCAGCCCAAAGCTTCCTTCGCCGCTGGTCCCGTCCAGCCCAGAGTTTCCTTCACCGCTGGTCCCGTCCAGCACGGATCCTTCGCCTTCACCGCTGGTTCCGTCCAGCACGGATCCTTCGCCTTCACCGCTGGTTCCGTCCAGCACAGATCCTGCGCCAGAGCCCGCTGATCCTGCGCCAGAGCCCGCTGATCCTGCGCCAGAGCCCGCTGATCCTGCGCCAGAGCCCGCTGATCCTGCGCCAGAGCCCGCTGATCCTGCGCCAGAGCCCGCTGATCCTGCGCCAGAGCCCGCTGATCCTGCGCCAGAGCCCGCTGATCCTGCGCCAGAGCCCGCTGATCCTGCGCCAGAGCCCACTGATCCTGCGCCAGAGCCCGCTGACGTCAAGTCTGTCCCTGTCCCTGAGCCTGTGTCGATCCCGGAGATTGTGTTTGTCCCTGAGCCGGAATCTATGTTTGTTTCTGTATTTGTTTCTGTTCTTATGACTGTGTCTGTGTTAATGTCTGTCCCTGAGCCAGTGTCTGTCCCTGTCCCTGTCCCGGAGCCTGTCCTTGACCCGGAGTCGGTGTCGGTCCCAGAGCCTGAGCCTGTGTCTATCCCAGAGTCTGAGCCTGTACCGGTCCCTGAGTCTGAACCGAGGTCTTCACCGCCCTGGTCACCTGAAAGGCCTGATCCGCCCTGGCCGCCCGAGGGGTCTGCTCCGCCCTGGCCACCCGAAGGGTATTCACCGCCCTGGCCACCTGAAACGTCCTGTTCCGCCCTGGTCACGCCCACGTCCTGCTCCGCCCTGGTCACGCCCACGTCCTGCTCCGCCCTGGTCACGCCCACGTCCTGCTCCGCCCTGGTTCCCTGACCAGCCTGCTCCGCCTGGACCGTCCTGGAGTCCAGGATGCCCACCCTCCCACCCCTTTGGATGTTATACGGCGCGAGGACGCGCCTTCGGGGAGGGGGGAGGTACTGTCACGTTTTGATGTGTTCTGTTTAGTTTTGTGATCTCGTTTCCCCCTGTCTATTGTGTTTTTGGTTTAGTCCTGTTAGTTTTCCCGCTTCTCGTTTGGGTTCAGTTTCATCACCTGTGTTTAGTTAATTATCTTGTTAGCCTCAGTTCTTTTAAGCCCTATGTTTTCCCTCAGTGTTTGTTGGTCGTCGTCTATGTATGGTTGTGTAATTTGAGTTCCCTGAAGTCCTGGCATTTGTTATTTTGGTTCCTGTATGTTTAAAGAAATTTACTTTGTAAATAAATCAACTATATTGAAGCTCCATTCGTCCTCGTCTTCAGCTACCTGCACACAAACCTGACATCGAGCCCTTATTGTATTGTATTTTACATTTCTTTGTTTTACCGGTGATTGGCGCTCGACACAGTTTATAAATGGTCTTGGTTTCCATGTCGTGAAATTCATTCACATGTCTGTTCTCTTTCTCACAGACATTTTTTAAACTTTTTATAATACATGCAACAAGTGTATGCTATTAACCCGTCAGGTAGTTTGCCATTCAAATGTGCACCTCTAACCTCCCTCCATGCAGAGATTAATTGTAGGATTTAAACATTTCCGCAAATCGTCCATGCCTAACATTTTCATCTCATTCTTATTTATTGATGAAAAGGTAAATATATTTTATATACAACTAAATGAACACTGAATTGCACATTAAATTCTCTTACACGCACCAGTAGAATGGCGCACTCAAGTGTGCCGCAGATGACCTCAGGAAACAATGCCTGTAATATGCTGAGCTGTAAATCTCTGTATATTTGACAGCAGAGCAGTGTATGGATGTTAATAAATCTCTAACATACTGTTATGTAGACATATAGGATATTGCATACAGCTCAATGTGCGTGTTTGAAGCTATAGACCTCACTCATCGCCGTGAGCTCATTTTGAAGAGAGTGCACACACATAACTCATGTTAAAGTTGATTTTTATGGCTTAGTTCTAATTCTGTTCCACTAAATTTCCATGAAATGTTGACAACAAATTTTAACTGATTAGATTTTAGTATAAAAACCAAACCATTAGACTGTTAGGCAAGTATTAATGCATGAGTGTCGTCTCCTAGTGCCAAAACTGTGTGGAAGCATCTGTGTCTACATGCATGATTATTTAATAAGGAAGCCATTTCTAATTCATTCTTGTGATCAAGTCACACTTATTTCTTCCCACTTCTCAGATTCATGGGTCAAAGCACTTGCACATGGACATACACAAACTCACTCACTTTGTGGCCTCATAAACATGCACTTTGTGAATCCACAGCTGGTGTTCGTGGTGTGTTTGTGTGTGCAGCTGCATGTTTGGTGTGAAATATGGTTCCAATACTGTCTGTCTTTGATGCTAATTTGTTCCATTCATTAAAGACTTTTAACACTCGTTTTTTTTTCTCTCCTATATAAAACAAACACAGACATACCCACTGTCAAGTAACCCTCCCTTGAAATTCTTTTGACGAACGTGCAAACATGCGCTCGCGCACACATGCAGACCAATTCTTTTTTATGGATCTGTTTTTCAACAGTAAAAAGCACTTACTACTGTGCATATCATATGATTAAAATAATTCTAAAAGATTATCTCAGTTGCATCTATATGTGTAAAATTAGTCGTTTTGCAGCTACAAAATGGTACATTTTCCTGATGCTTCTCTGAAGCTCACCGTCACCACCAGAGGGAGTACATTCCCTCTGTCAAACAAACATTACATCTGGTGGTCTTTTCATTTAAACATTTTCTGATGAAGAGAATTTTTCGAGTAGTAGTAAGAATTATGTAGATAATAACAAAGGTTTTGCAAAAACAAACTGAGGATTTTGAGAGGGTGAAATTCAATTAAATTTATTTGCATGTTTATTTTATCTTAAGCTTTTAAAAACCTGGCAACTCTAATACACTTAAGTAAAAAATTATATGGTTGGTAAAAAAAAAACAGAACTTACATGATCACTAGAAATGTACAGAAACATACATTTTTAAATAAATGTTATGCTTTTTAACCGTTTTAACCATCTGCCTGTGTCGTGTTTATTGCACCTGGCAATTGCAGCTGGAACTGAATTGCTGCGGCTGAAACTTTCGAGTGGTATGTGAATAAGATGCAAGGTTTGTGCATGAAATAACTATTTGCTGAGTTCACTCCTGATTGTTTTATAAAGAACACAGGGACTTCTGCAGATCAAGTTTTTTGCATGCTTATTACGTGTGTCATGTTTGGTTTTGGTTGTGCATGTTTGATTTTATATATGTGCTTGCTGGTCTTTCTTTCAACTTAAGCTCCCCCTCCCCTTCTGTTGTTTTTCATATAATGAGAAAAAAGGAAGATTACAGGAAAAGATTAAAGCCAGCAAGTTGTTTCTCTTCACTTTTGATATTCTGTGTTTTGAGAAAAAGAGATATCGCGTGCGAAGCCCACCAGACAACACACTTAAAGCAGCAGTCATTTACAAATGAGTTGAAGTAGTTTTATTGCGAAAAAAGACCCCTGAATACTAGCCAACACAAACACAGGAGTGACCTCAGGCCTTAGGAACACAGATCTGTCTTGTGTGTGTGTGTGTGTGTGTGTGTGTGTGTGTGTGTGTGTGTGTGTGTGTGTGTGTGTGTGTGTGTGTGTGTGTGTGTGCGTCTGGCAAACCCTACATTATGGGGACAAAATGTCCCCACAAAGATAACAATATCTGAAATCCCTTGTCCTTTTGGCCTATGGAGAGTCCCCACAAAGATAGGTGTGTGTGTGTGTGTGTGTGTTACTTGTTGGCACCAGCAGAAGCAATTGTCTTTCAAAATTACACTTGGGTTTGTTTTTCTGTGGTCATTATCAGTTTAGCTACTTTGAAGCAAATAAACAGTCCATTTGAATAAATCATATTTTCTGGAATCTGAAGCAGACATTCAGGAGGAAACATTTATTGCAATTGTGAATGTAAAATGATACATTTCCAACTGATCATCACTTATCCCTTTTGCAGAAAATAGCGGGAAAAGGAAAGGAGAGCGGAAAAAGGGTAATTTCATTTTCAGTTATTTGAAAATTGAGTGTCAGTTTTGAGGTGGGTTTTTTTTTTTTTTTTTTTTTTTTTAGTGCTTCAACTGTTTCACTTTATGTCTCACTCTCTTTCTCTCTATTTAGGCAAGAAAGGGCCCCCTGGCGCTCCTGGACCTCCAGGCCCACCTGGTCCACAAGGTCCACCTGGAATTCCAGGCATCCCGGGGATCCCAGGCAATAACGCAATGGGTCCATCTGGCCCACCTGGCCCTCCTGGACCCGCAGGGCCTCCTGGACCACAAGGTCCACCTGGACCACAGGGACCTTCAGGTTAACACAGACACTTGCCTCTACAAGCAGTCACAGCAAGCTGCTTGTGTAAAGGGCTGTTCACATCAAGAGCGATGCAACAGAGCAACACAACTTTTCAAAGTCAACCTAAATCTTGCTTTATTGCTGCGCAATCCATAGGAATTCAGTGTTTAAATGGAAAGGCTTGTTGCTGCAAAGATTCATTCATTCTTGGTGTGAACAGATCATAGTGCAAGACAGTTGACATAAGCAGTGTAACCATAATTACAGTTAATTCAAGATTGTTTATCATATTATAATTGCACGATTCAAACTTAGAGTATTGTAAATAATTGTTCATTTAGTAGATGCTTTTTATCCAAAAGTAACTCATTTCTTTTCCCCTTTGTCAACAGGTGGCGCCGATAAAGCCAGGCACAGAGAGACCCAGGTATGTCGATGTCCTGACCTCCACCACCTCACTGCTCATCTCTCCATGCTACTTTCTCTCAGGATGTTGGATGTGTAGATCATGATAATGAGCATGTGTAAGATTGTACATAAAATGTGCTTTTGAATTTGTGAATGTTTGTGATGTTTCTGTAGCCAGCTGTGGTGCACCTTCAAGGTCAGGAAACCACTATCCAAGTGAAAGAAGGTAAGAGTTAAATAATGATCCCTTGCATACACACCTACATCCATATTCTTGTAAATGCTTATTGATATTGTGTGTTGGCATGACATTCATTTGTTATAGGCTGTACGAAGAGTTCAACTATAAGGATGGCCGGCTGGCCATCGTAACAAAACAAAAAAAAGCAACATTTGATGGGACAAAATAATACACTATTGTTTACATGTTTGTAGTCAGTAATTTTTTTTTGTTGTTGAAAGAAATTAATATATTTATTCGGCAAGGACACATTAAATTTACCAAAAGTGTATGTAAAGGCATTTATAATGTTTCAAGTAAATAATGTTTTTTAACTTTCTATTCGTTATATTATCCAGAAAAATATTAAGCAGCACAACGGTTGATACTAAAAAAAAATATTTATATAAGAAAACAGTCATTTTAAATTGTAATAATATTATAATAGTGTGTGTGTGTGTGTGTGTGTGTGTGTGTGTGTGTGTGTGTGTGTGTGTGTGTGTGTGTGTGTGTGTGTGTGTGTGTGTGTGTGTGTGTGTGCGTGCGTGCGTGCGTGCTGTGCTGCTTGCATGTATCAAGTAGTACTAAATAAGTGTAAATGTGTGTGATATTAAATTATAATATAATTAAATTATTCAGAATAAAATCAGTGTTGGGAAGGTTACTTTGGAAATGTAATAGTTTACAGATTACAAGTTACCCTATTTAAAATCGAATAATTAGTGTAACTATTTCAATTACTTTGTTAAAGTAATGTAACTGATTACTTTTCTCAATTTCTAATGAATGTTTTCAACTGTTAATCATTTTCAATCATTTGAACCAGGCAGGGTTAAAGGGATACTTCAGGATTTATCATTAAGCTTTGTATTAGTAGAAAACCTGTAGTATTTTCGAATTGCCGTGCTTTCCACCCTCATATCCCCATGAGACAAGAGATTTATGTATTTTTTTTGTCTAAAAAAAAAAAACTCAGATGACGCAAAAATCGTCATTTTGCGTCGTCAGAGGATTTTTTGGCCAGAGGCTAAAGACTACAGCCAGTAGTAGGGGCTGTCACGCATGTTCTCAACCCGCCCATAGAGGGTGGGATCTCACTCACAGAATGTACACATCAGTGTCAGCCATCTTTTTTTGGAAGCTAAGCTAGCAGGCTCTTGTTCTGTGGAGAAAGCCGAGTAGTAGGAGAAGGGGTTACCATCCTCTTTTTCCCGGACATGTCTGGCAGTCGAGGGATAGAGCTTTTGCTTTCTGCAGTCGCTATTCATTGTTTACATGCACACCTTTTGTTTCAATCTAACTGAATTCATTCTGATTGGTGTGTAGTGTTTACATGAACGCTAAACAAGTGATCGGTTGATGTGCGTTTTAACATTGCTAAGAAAATTCCCGCTCCTCTGTGAGAGATACGAGACCGGTGCGTCTCACAGGTGTCGCTCATCAGTAATCACGTCACTGGCCTCGCACCGTTCTCCCACGGCCCTCAGTCTCGTCCTGCTCGCCACAGTAATCATGATGAATGGCGACTGTAGAACGCAAAAGCCGAATCCCGGACATTTTGGGTGATCTCGATCTCGAAATCTCGGGCAGACTCATCACGGAGACTCACTAGTAGCCTAGACTTGTTGTTTAACTGCACTCTGTTACCGGTAGGCGTGGCCTCCTAGGGCAGCGAAGCAAGTGCATTCTGGGAGTTGTTGTCTTTCATCCACATAAGCCAAAAAATAAATGTTCTGGCTTTTCTCAATCTAGAAAGCTCCAAATTCAAAAATAATTTCACATTTCTTCTACATAAATGACCCATTTTAAATACACATTCATCTTTCCAGAGGTGAAGTATCCCTTTAACCTTACAGTAGTACTCAACACTGATTACTGCCAGACTTTCAAAATTCTTCATCACTTGAATTAAGATTATACAAATGTCATTTTAAAGCATGGCCACTTTTTTCTTTGAGATTGGTCTGAGGTTAAATACATATTTCTGAATGCTTGAATGATTTCCAAATTTCCAGCACTGGAAAGCATTTTTATCATTTGCCATGGTGGCAACTCTCAGACAGGTTGTAGCCGAAACCTTTCAGTGGCAATGTGGATTGATGTTATTGGCAGACGTGGTGAGCTGCAAATTCAATCAAGAAAATCAATTAAAAGCATCAGAATAGCATCGCTTTACTAAACAGCCTTTTAATGGCAGGAAGTATAGTGCACATCAAAAACAGTCAAATCAACAAATTAATATTATTCAACATATCCTAGCTTTTTACAGAAAATATTCAGATGTAGCCCCCTTTGTAATCGTTAACATTTTCATAAGTAACTGTGATTTAATTACTAACGGTGACTTATTACTCAGTGACTAACAGATTACAGTTGCATTTATTTTGTAATTAAATTACATAACTCCGTTACATGTAACTAGTTACTCCCAAACACTGAGAAATAAATAATAATTAAGAATTAAATGATTCATGTGAAATGTATAGTTTTTTGGGGTGTAAGGGTCAGTGAAAATGTTATTAACAAGGCAAGTGGAAATCTGTAAAAACTCCTTAGAGTGGGTATGTGTGTTAATTATGTGTCGCTGCTGTCATAACAGATGATTGAGTATTTACTGGTGTCTGTTTGTGAGATTTGTCAGAAGGTGTGTTGAAGAATTGGAGAATGATCTCAATCCATCAGAGAGTGTTTAAAATGCACTCGCGCTCTGGAGAGCTGGAAGTCCTGCTTGATGGAACATACTTTATATATAGTCAGGTAGAAGTGAGTACAGTCCCTGGACTAACTCTACTGCTTATACACAAACATATACATTTCATACAAATACAATTAAAACAACATTTGAACAATATTAACATTAGAAATCAATAACCATTATCCCAATTTGCTTTCTGTGTGTGTGTGTGTGTGTGCAACAGGTATATTACCTGAATTTCACGGACATAGCAAGTTATGAAGTGATGGTAGATAAGACTCCATTCTTGCGCTGCACGCGAAGCATCGAGACCGGCCAGCGCAAGTTCAACACCTGCTACACCGCGGGTGTGTGTTTGTTGCGAGCACGCCAGAGGATCTCCATTCGCATGGTGTACGAAGACACCTCCATCTCCATGAGCAACCACACCACCTTCCTCGGCAGCATCCGTCTAGGGGACGCCCCGGCCGCTGGACACACCTGAGGCCATCGGCACGCAGGTCCACATAATCAGACACGCAGATCACGCTCTTTAGATGTGCATGAGCTGATGAGCTCACAGACCACACCCACTGAACTCAACTGAGCCATCCCCGCCCCATGAACACCACCAATCTACAGCCATCAATTTATTAACATATCTGTCGAGCGTCAGGCAAACGTGACGATGTAGCATCACCAACACTGACAAAAAGATTCAAGTCTCTCTGAGCACTGAAACACCCTCCGTTAGTCCTCAAACATAGTGGCACAACATTCACCACAAGTAATCAAACAGTCTATTTACGACTGAGATGGGCACACTGGTTTCCTGAATAAACAGTGTGACCGGATGAGCTCAGCACCGTCACAGCTGCCGTGTGTGTGTGTATGTAGATTCAGGCACACACACTGCCCATCCAGCGTCAGCACAGGGAGAAAGTGCACCTACAGTGATAGCAGTGACTGGAACTGACACCAGTAGCAGTCTACTCAGTCGGAACAGACACACTTCATTTGATTCAACACCTCATAAATAGTGAATCTGTGTACTATTCTATTAAAATAAGCACTGATGTTGGCAATGTATGTAAAACAGAATATCTATGTTCAGTTATATCTGATCTTAAACACACACACACACACAGTCAAGATACCCATTTTTAAAATGAAGTTGTGAAATCCTGACAGTTTTATTTTATTTAAATTTGTTTGCCATGGGTCTTTGTTCTTTAACTGTCATTACCTGTAGGAAAAACTGAGTGTGTGCATATGATGGCAGTGGTTCAGGCACTGAAATGATTGGTACTTCATATTGTTTTCTTCCATCAACATCCTGAATATGCAATACCATATGCCTCCTGTAGAGGGCAGAAGTGCTCCTCTATTGTAAATGTGGCACTGAGAGTTTGGCTTGTGTTCGGAATAGAATATTGTACTACTCTTACTTTTGCTGCAATATATAGTGTGCATGCAGTATAACTAACATACATACTACTGTTCAAAAGTTTGGGGTCGATCATTTCTTTTATTCAGTTTTATCCAAAGGGACATATGAAATTGATCAAAAGTGGCAGTAAAGACATATATACTGTTACAAAGATTTCGACTTCAAATAAATGCTGTTCTTTTGAAGTTTCTATTCATCAAAATATCCTGGAAAAAAGTATCAGGGTTTCCACAAAGATATCAAGCATGAACTTTGTAATAAGAAATGTTTCTTGAGCAGCAAACTTGCTGAATACTATATCCCACAATGCAAAGTACTATTAATATCCTCATGATTTGATGACAAATATAAAATTGTATACAAATTAACAGTTTTTTAAATAACATTAGATAATAACTCACCAAATTGAGCATGTGGCATACTACTGAAACATTTAGCATTTCATAATCCGTTGTTATATACTGTTTTTAATAGGTTGCAGTATTCAGTATATACTGCACAGTATACAGTAAGCAGTAACCTATTGTTCCATTCCGAACATTTGAGCCTCTGTCTTTGACTCTAACACATACTGATTAAAATCATGAATCATAAAGTCATGAATCAGCCCTTTTTGATTTCTTCAGCGCCTGACTGACAGCTCGGGATTGAGGATCTGAATGGGTTTTAGAGAACAACTGAATCATGAGAGTAGTTTAGTTAATAGGAATCAGATCCAAGATCCTCAGAGTGAGAACAAACTGCGTTATTGTGTGTTCAAAGGTCTCGGAATAAAAAGAACCGTGGGAATTATCTGGAACTTTCTAAAGGGAGCTGGTAATCTGCCCTCGGGTTTCCTCTGCATGTTCCCTCTGTATCCACATGGAAATGTAAAAAAAAAAAAAAAACAGGACAGTCTGAATGTGATTGTCCTGATAGATTTGTTGACATCTCTCTCTTTCTTCCCTTAAACATCACATCCTTGTCCATCCACAACAGCTTGTTTTAGTTTTTGTTTCTGCTGTGTGTTTGTTTTAGATACAAGTGTCTTTATTTTACTGAAGATAATGTATATTTGTAAACTATACAGGGACTGTATATATGTACATAAGATATTTTGCTCTCGTGTGTTTTTTTATGTCCTATTAAATTGTTTTTGAAAGATTGTTTTAAACAGTGGTTTAATTGTCTATGTTCCAAGAGAAAGAGTGGCGCAGTTGGTGTGCAGTGACCCCTAGTGTCAAAAAAAAAAAAAACTTTTTCACTCACATAATTCAGTAATCATCAGTGTCTGCTTGTATGATTCTGATATGCAAAGGTATTTGTGACCTAATTTAGTTTAATTTAATCAAGTTATGGTGTTCGTTCATCAGATCCGTGTAAGTTTGTGTTTATTTAAAGTTTTGGAGGAACCAAATCCATCTCACTAAACATGTCAGATTCATTGCTGTTCCATACTGTGTGTATAGAACAGAAACCTCTTTTCTAACTGTGTGTATTCAGTGTTAAGTAGTCTGCGGGGTGACGTAATGGCTAATAACACCTTAAAATGTCATTCTTTCACAAACATGAAGGTTTCGTCACCTCTGCTTCCACATTCCTCTGTCTTACTGTCTACATTGGACACACACAGATACAAAAGACAGGATACACTCTTGATGCTAAGCTTTTGTCTAAAATCTGAGGACAATTAATTCAAAGAGCATGAGACAGAGCAAGGACTCGTCCTCACAAGCCCCCTGACTGCTTCAAACAGGTGAACAGAAGGCTTTCCATCCTGCATCTCGCACCTCCCTGTCATTCATGATGCTGTTAATGCTCAGTATGTAGCCTAAATGATGTGCTGTTGTGACTAGTCCTTCTTTCATCTCCACTAAAGTACTGATTTTCTAAACCATGGAGGTATATAAGATACATCATAATATTTCTCAGTTAAAAATCGAGTCCACAGTAAATGCAGAAATCTTTTAGGTTTCTGTATTCATTGGTATATTTTGGAGAGAATACTTTCCAGACACACCATGTTGCATGGTTCCTCATTCATCACACTTCTGTATGTTGCTCTTGTTTACAGTTCCATAATCAATGAACTCCTCATTGACCTCTTAAATATGATTATCAACAATTAAAACCTTTTTGATCCGAGAATACGTTTGTCATAATGTGAATTTTGTGCATGTAAATGTATTGTGACGAGATTTCACGATCTCGACAGGTCAACTAAAGGTCAAATTAAATGGAAAGATTCCATGCCTCAGCCTCTCTTGGAAAACCACAGTGCATTGCATGAACACTGCATAAAAGAAATATACACAAGTGTGTTTGATCATTCCACTTTTATATGGATTCATATATATGAAACTGTTTTAACATAAGAGCATCTCATTGGTTTATTTACAGTGATGGCGCCTATTTACGGCACACAACGCTCATAAAAACCTGTTGATAAAAACCTCCGATTATGACAGGATTTGTTGATCGGATTAGGAGCCCCGTGAGGCATTTGTATTATTCTAGCTCCATTAAAGAAGCAAAGAAAGGAGAACTGGTTTGTTTGATCCTAATCCCGACTAATTCATGCACTCGCACACATCAATTAAAATTCCAGTTAGCAGTTTCGGGCACTGATGGCCCATTGCGAGATCAATAAACGGTCTATTCTTGATGCAGTTTTGTCCCGACACATTTCAGCAGATTGAATGCAAAGACGAGTCGAATCAAAGAAAAGCTTTTCTCGCCTTTCCCTGAAGTGGCCGAGCTGCCTGCACCCATAGATGAGGGATATGTTATATTTCTGATTGTCTCGGTGAGATATGACCGTTCTGGGACCTGTGAATATTCACACCTATGTGATGATCAGACTAGAGTGATTAGCACCGGCAGGACTGTCTCAGCGCCACCATTCTCATGCGTCATGGCTGCATTCAGCACGTGAGGCACATTCAGCTCTGAATAAGCATCGGCTGACCGTACGATGAAAATAGATTTGTGTTTACGCTGTATAACGATTGTATATGTGTTTACTTCATATTACACAATCAAATTAGACTACGTTTTGGAAAACAGAAAACTATTGGGCTCGTCCGGGATTTGAACCCGGGACCTCTCGCACCCTAAGCGAGAATCATACCCCTAGACCAACGAGCCGCACCGCATGAACAACACCAGGAATCATGTACTATATCGTTATTGTATATCGTTATCGATATATATCGTTAAATGACTATTTAGGGCAAAATTGTGTTTTTCTTAGCCCGCGAAGAACCTTGATAACTTGGAAATGTAGTGTAGGACTGGGGAAATGTGATGTTTAGAATACAACAGAATTATGGATAATTGATCAAATGCTCTCAGCAGCTTTTGCCTGGTTATAGTGAGTGACCTACTGCTGTTTTAAGCTGTTTGCGCTTGTAAGGCTTGAGGAACAAGAAATCCGGCTTATCTTCGGGGAAAAGCCGAATCAAACATATTTTAATGTAAATGGACGGGTTGTTGACCCCGTTCGGACAGAAATCGTCAAAAGACTAAAGCCCAATTGTTTCCTTTGGGAAGGCGCACACCCTGGAAAGCTGAGCTTTACAGTTGACGAGGCTGTTGCTAATGGCTTTTTTTAACCTCGACAAATCGGTTAAAACGTTGTTTGCTCACAAGGCTATATGCGCAAAGGAAATAACAACAAACAAACCATTAAGTTTTAAGGTAAGAAAGACACGTAAAACTCGTAAAAAACACTTTAAACTTTATCATGCGTGACTAGACAATGTGGTTAATTTTGTTCTTTTCCAGTACGTTGTTTTCCCTCCTATATAAATTAACTGTAGAGTAGATATTCCCTCCGCGCGCTTCTTGCATATGAATCTTGAGACCGCCTACGCACCGTGGGTGGGTGGGAGGGGGGCGGGTCGAGTCCCATAGCTGACCTATGAAAGAGAGAGAGCGCTTCACATTTGGACTCGCACATATTTCAGCGGCCGGTGGCATCAGGCAGTTCGGTGAGCATCTTGACCACACACCAAAGACAACAATTCGGACTTCATTGGGATTTCTAAACGACAGAAGAACGATATGACAGAATACAGGAATTTTCTTCTATTTTTCGCTATGTCTTTGAGCGCGATTTATCCATGCACAGGAATATCATGGCTGTAAGTATTTATTTTTATTCGGAAAGCAACATGTGGATGAATTAATTATTTTATGATATCTGATATTTCGCCCAAAAAGTACATTTTCAGCTATTATATTCCAGCTCTAGCCTTTGCTGGGTATTTAAATAGGCCTATGTCTTAATGTCTTAAATGTCACATTGATTCTAGAACAGAATTAAGTTCTATTCAAGAATGAATCGGAATAATTAATTTGATTTATGAAACAATTAATTGAAGTTCATTAAAAGTTAACCAAGCGATTATTGCAATTGGATAATGTGATTTTTACTGTTGTTTTCGTCGATCACTTTGTTGAAAACAAGTCCAGTCATGTACAGTACAATATAGCTTTATTCAGTCAAATAAAGTTAATAGGCTATGTTTAGCTAAACTATCCGTCAGAGTGGCTCAAATATGGTGTTTGTATTTGCAGTGGCTTAACGGCAAACGGGAGCTCTGTCGGGTGGAATCAGACGCATCACTGTAAACTCCTGGACGGGCTCGTGCCAGATCAGCTTCAGCTCTGCAAACGGAACCTCGAGCTCATGCACAGCATCGTGCACGCGGCCAAACTCACCAAGAGCGCGTGCCAGGGAGCCTTCAGCGACATGCGTTGGAACTGCTCGTCCATCGAGAGCGCCCCACACTTCACCCCGGACCTGGCGAAAGGTGATTACATCTGGATTTGTCAATCAGCAACCACCCTGCTTTTTAGATATAACTTTCAGCTTTATAAAATTAAAATCCACTAACTTGCAGAGTCCACACATTATGCAAAGTTCAGGTTGCTATTGCAGGTGGTCTAACAGTGATGTCTCTGTGCAGGGACCCGCGAGACAGCGTTTGTGTTCTCTCTGGCCGCTGCAGTGGTCAGTCATGCTATCGCCCGTGCCTGTGCTTCTGGAGACTTGCCCAGCTGTTCATGTGCAGCAGCGCCGTCGGAGCAGGCGACCCCAGACTTCCGCTGGGGTGGATGTGGGGATAATGTTCGCTACGGCCTGCAGATGGGCTCTGCTTTCTCAGACGCGCCTATGAGGAACCGCCGCTCGGGACCGCAGGCCTTTAGACTCATGCAGCTTCACAACAATGCAGTGGGAAGACAGGTAACTTCAATTACGTGCTTACCGGCGTCACTGGCATCATTTAGCAATTTCATCTCATTAATTGTGTGTCTGTTTTGTTGTTTTTGTATAGGCACTCATGGATGCTCTAGAGATGAAGTGCAAATGTCACGGTGTTTCTGGCTCTTGCTCTGTGAAGACCTGCTGGAAGGGCCTTCAAGACATCAATAGCATCTCCGCCGACCTCAAGTCTAAATACCTGTCGGCCACTAAGGTCATCCCGCGTCAGATAGGCACCCGCCGACAGCTGGTCCCCCGAGAGATGGAGGTGAGGCCGGTCGGAGAGAATGAACTTGTCTACCTGGTCAGCTCGCCGGATTACTGCTCACAGAACACCAAGCACGGGTCACTCGGAACCACAGACAGGTGAGATATCCATCATCAGTTAGGATTATTGATTAGTGATGAGTTGAGAGAGAGAGAGAGAGAGAGAGAGAGAGAGAGAGAGAGAGAGAGAGAGAGAGAGAGAGCAATCAGTTCTCAGTCACTGTAATGAATGAGGGATTATCACTGATCTGACAGATGGGACAGAGCACAGCGGAAAGAAAAGAGGCACATGAATAGAATCGGTTAAACATTATCACACACACACAGGCATCAATACTGATTCTTCAAATGCTGCCGTTTGAGTTATTTGTTTAAAGTAAATTATGTGTAAATAATTTGCTCTATGTCATCTCTGCAGGCAGTGTAACAAGACTGCAACTGGCAGTGAGAGCTGTGGACTCATGTGTTGTGGACGGGGTTATAATGCCTACACGGAGGTGCTGGTGGAACGCTGCCAGTGTAAATATCACTGGTGCTGTTACGTGTCCTGCAAAACCTGCCACCGCACCGTTGAGAGATACGTCTGCAAGTGACAAACCGCCTTATGGACTGTCTCCATCGACAGAGACAAAGGCATGTTGCAGTGATGGGCGAATGTGTATGACCATGTTAGAGCCATAAGTGGGTGGATAATCCTCTAAGTGCTGTAAGGGTGGCATGAAAGTGAAGAAAGAAGAGCCGGAGTTGAGGAATACGGGGTGGTGAAAGAGTTAATGAATGGCTGTAAACAAAGAACCCTGCGGTGAGGCCCTCAAGGCACCCTGTGGAACACCAGAGTGATAAGCAGTGGCCGCTCGCAGAAAAACTCATCAACTCCAGCTCAGAGAAAGAGACTGGGGGAGGGGAGGACTGTGCTGGTACAGAGGGACTTTACTGCGGTAATACTTCACACATTGCTGATCTGTTTTTGGTCACATAAATTTCATGACACCAGTTACAAAGCAGCAAGAGATGGAAATCAAACTGTTTAATTATCTGCACTCAGTATTGATTATGAAGGTTCATGACACTATTTTTATAGCAAAGTGTCCTTTATTTTTGTGATGTTGAATGACTAAATCTTTCCATTGTATTCATGAAAACAAAGATAAAGTCCACGCTTTTCACCCTGGGAAAACTTGTATATTTTCTGTAAAAATGAAAAATTGTATTTATTTTATTAAAAATATTTAATGTGGAAGCGACTAATTTGGAATTTTTCATCATACATTTTAAATCCTGTTATCGGAGGTCTTAAAATCAGTTCAAATGAAATTACAATGAGCAATATATTTTCTGAACATTTATTCACTGTTCATGTTAGTTCACAGTGTGTTAACTACGTATTTAAAAACATAGTAAATGTTGATATTAACATAAGCTAAGATTAATAATTAAATGTAAGTTAACAAATTAAATGAAAGTAATTAAAGTTAACTAATGAAACCTAATAGTAAATGACCATATTTTCATTTTTGTGTGCATTTTAAATTCCTGCTCAGTTTGTCTGAAGCTGTTTTATTTTGGAGTAGATTTATGTTGATCAGAATTGTATAGAAGTTCAGTATGTAATCGTTAGCATGTTTTCTCTGATCTCTCATCAACATTCCTTCACATCAAAGACATTTTCAGGATATCAGTGCTATAGAGAGATTAAGAACCCAGATAGTAAGTATTCAACAGCAGCTACAGGAGAAAGAGACAGAGGGCTAACCTGTTCTGCGGTTCCTTTTGTCCTTTGATTTGCCTGATTTTTATCTCTGCATTGTTACAAAAAGACAAAGGCACACACAGACTTCTGGGCCCTTTGCAGGACAGGTCTGAGCCTCAGAGGGGGTTTAGCTTTTGCTCAGAGTTTTACAGTTAACAAGTCTTTGCCTTTTATATCAAAGATGCTTGTTGAAAAGTAAAATACACTGGCAGAGAAGAATCAGTGATGTTGCTAAAATAGCAGCAAATATTTTTGCTTTATAAACTATATCCAGGCCTTTATCGGCCACGGGACATGTGAGATGCTTTCGAGATCTCAGGGATGAAGGAGTGGAGTGGAGTTTCTTTTTCTGTCTAAAAGATATTGATCTCTTCTGAAATAAAATGATTCTCTCTTTTCCTCTGTTGACTGTGCACCTGGTGTGAATCTCTGTGGAATGCAGCTCTCCATTTAACCGGGTCACATGTATTGTTTACTAAGAGCACAACACCCACACAAAGAGTATTTACACACACAGTCTGAGGAAGACTTTATTAGTGCTTAGCTGTTTGCCGAGTGACTGTTTGTGAAAACAGATGCAGGACAATCCCACCGATCTCTGCTGACAGACTATTTTTCAAACACGCATTTGTTTTTCCTTCACCGTGGGAATTTACATTGCCTTCTGTGGTTTTATGGGGGATAGAATGATATTTTCTATCCCCTAACGCTGAACCGTTTTCCTCGTGGTGACCTTGGGATGGTCTTTCCACAGTGTAGGTGGCTACAGGTTTTACCATCAACCTGAATCACACACACAGACAAAATCTTTTTATATCATCATAATATTGACCTAGACCATAAACCTTGCCCTTTCAAAAAACATTATTAATCCCTTTCTTAAGTCATTCTCTTCATGGAACATGTCATCTCCACATGAGTTCTGCGAAAGCAATTTTTGGACTGTGTATTTGTGTGTGTGGCACCTGTCAGTTCTGCCCCCCATATTGCTGGAGCTGCAATGACAAAGCAAAGGGCACAAAAGGCTGTAAATCTCACAACATAACCGGACACACACAGACACACACACACACACACATACTGAGAATAGATCTCCAAGCGACTCCAAATATGTGAAGAATCAACAGCCTGGCGTGACAAAAATAGAACTTAAATTTCGTTTGATCGATGCGGCAAGAAAAAGCAGCAAGTTGGAAATTACAATCACACGTTTGCTGTTATTTCATCTCTCTTCAGCTCATTGGGGTTTTCTGGTGTTTATTTGAATGCGGTTTGTTCTATAGGGTGACAGTTGATGTATGTTGCATGTTCCAAGGGTAGAGATCAGGGTTAAAGGTCATGACTGGGTTAGAGTTAGTCCTCCACTATGAGGGGAATTTTCTTTTCGTGGCCAGAAAGACAAAATAACCTCAGAGACCCCATTAAAGTGATTAAAAATTATACACATGAGAGATTGCACATAATCTCACACCTGCTCAAAGGTCTTTAGCTGCATTCAGGAAGTTAAAATGTGTGGTTAAGCATTAGATTAAGAAAAGACGGTCTCAGGATAAGTGAACAGAAAAAACCCTTTTGCCTCTGCCTAGAGAGAGTTCTCGTCAATCACGATAACGGCTTTAAAGGTGATGATACCCAGGGCAACTTCTTGAGCAATTTTGCCATCAATGGGCAAGCAGGTAAGACACAGGGCCCACGGCTGATCTAAAGTATCCCGATAGAAATCTGTTGCCCATTCTCAATGGGAAAGTTCCCAAGCAACATCGCTCGGCTACATTGCTCAAAAAAAGTTGTCCCGTGTATCATCACCTTAATGTGTCTTGGTTTCCTAACAGCTGATCATGCCAATCTGATCTGATCTTCAGCAATACAACACCATGGGAAACACCAGCGGTCAAGTTTCCGCTTTGTCCTAACAAAGGCTCAGTATTCTGAGTAAAAGCAGTCCTGGACTGTTACTTTATGTAGTTTATTTGTACTACATGGTAAGAATGATTCCGTTAAACACACCCAGACTCACTAACTGCAGGGAAAATCATTAACATCAGCCATTTGTGCCAAGTTGCCCTCATACACTCACACAAACAAATAATCCAGCACACGGTAATATTTACAGTGACCGAGACCACAGAGACAAATGGTTTCTTAATGCTAATGTTGTCTTGTCACAGATCTGTGTTTATACTGGGTGTGACACCGCGTCCCGACTCCTAACCAGCCGCGACGAGTCTATTTTAGAAACTGTTTCTATTTTTCTCTTCGGCGACGTCGCTCTGGAACAACAAACACAAAGTGTGGCAATATTAATCTCAGTTACTGTTATGTGCTTTATTTAATGTTAAAAGCGAAGCGTGTAATGTGACTTTGAATATCATTTAGTGCTCCCAGCTTTGTAACGTTAGCTGTGAAAGCAACAATGGATTGTCTAATTTACCTCAGATCTTAAAATTAAACAAATGGAAAAAAGAACGTTCAAACTGTCAACAAACAAGTGTATTATTTTACAAATATTGTTTTAGTAACTCAGTAGCCTGTGTAGTTTTAATAATGTTTATATTGTGTAATATTTGTGAGTTTGATTATGTACTTACTTATCCATTTTCTTGCGACTTGCGAGTGCGAAACTGCGAATCTCTGGTGCTGTGCACTTGCCGCGAGACTTCGCCACACGCTGTTCTGATTGGCTGTGGGTTTTGATTGATTTTGACGTATCTCGCAGTCGCGTCGCGCCTAGTGTGGTGGACCAGTCCAGTCAAGGTGTGGACAGACAAATTATTTGTCGCTGGAAATCTTATCGCATCGCGTCTGGTTAGGACACGGTGTAAAGCTTTCTAAAATGAGAACTGAGTGGACCTCTGTGAGATCTGTTCATACTTAGATTTTTAAAGATAGAAGATATTTCAGAATGGTCATGTTGACAGAAAAAAGACCAGGAGTTTTACATGCAAAACATTTTTACGCTCAAACTAAAGAAGGAAATGTTTTTTTCTGAATATTTACACTGTGTAAAGTTAGCTTTTTGATAAATTAAAGAGGCAAACATGTGTGGGAACATGTTCTTGTTTATGTATAATAACGAAAGGATGTTACAAATATGCTGTCCTGGTAAACTCGTATTTAAAAGAAGTGTAGGCTAAACACATCGACAATTCATCATGGCAAATGTAAAAACAATGTTTTTTTGAGGTCACTATAATTACAAAAGAATATTTTCATTTTTCTGTTAAAATAAATGTTTTAGAAGGATTTCAAAAGCTGACTCTATCAAAATTAGAATTAAATATTTTTTCAATTACTTTGTAACCTAAAGTTAAGGAAGTTACTTCAAAACAATTAATGTAGTGAACTTTTAAGAGTAAGTTTGTACATTTATTCAAAAAGATCTCTATCTTTTTAGTAGCTGATTTTCTTGGGACAGTTGTTTGTTGTAAATAATATAATAGCTGATTTTATCACATTGTAAAGTTTGGTATTTTCTGCAACAAAAAAAAATAGGCTGAATTTTTGTGTATGAATGTTTGTATTATTGGTAAGTTTTTTTTACACAAATGTATGTGTTAGTTGCTCCAAGTTTTGTGGCACTTCTTATTTTAAACCTAAAGCAGCTAAAAACGAATGCCTTCAAACTGTAAATTAATAGGCTATTAAGTTTAAGTTGAATTGTATTTTCTATTATTGTGTTTTTATATATTTTGCTATTTATTTATTTATTTCAATGCTAATAATGATAGCTGTGTGTTATCTAAAGAGTATAATAAGCACCATAGACAGTAAAAGAGATAAGCACTGATCTCTGCTGACATCCACAGTCAGTCGTCAGAACTGCAACATCTAGAAACCGACCGGATACAAGCTCTAAGAACAGGAAAAGACGGAAGCCGAGTTGGGTCTTTAAAACGCTTTGAGAAATGGCGGCTGCTGAAGACACAAACAGTACACAAAACCCCAGTGGTTCAGATGCTCCGAAGCTGTCGGATTTACTGGATCGGGGCTGGAAGCTGTACGATGAGGTGGACACCACGCATGAGTCGAGCAGCTCCAACGCGGTTCAGGTGAAAGTGAAGCGCGCCATCGTTCAACTGGAGGAGGCGACGAGGATGGTCAATCAGCTGAACCTGTTCAGGTTAGATAGAACAACACACACTTACACGCACGCGATCAATTCAAATGCAAATTTTACAATCAATGTTGCTGTCAAAGCAGTACAAGCGAGTGACGCGCTGATTATGATGGGAGTATTTTTCATCTAGTCATCCGTTGAAAATGAAGAGTAAATGTGCTTTTTAGCTTTACAGTAACTTACAGTAATAAACAGAAAAGGGCATTATTCTGCAAACCTGGTTGTATTGTTACCCAATTCCTACAGTATTACTCGGCTGTGTACTCCGTTTTACTCTGAATTGAAGACGTCATGGTGATGTAATATCATCATTGATTTTCTTATTTGGTTTGTTACACGCATGATATATTACAAGTATTATGGATTTTTATGTTGTTGTTGTTTTTATACTAAACCATATAATCTAGGCAAGTAATGTTAGTGTATTGCTGCACAAATAAATAACGTGGTCCTTATGAAACAACAGCCAATATAAAACTTACTGAAGTGCTGTATTAATTGACTTATTTTTCGGGTAGTCATAATGAGGCCCTGGAGGAGATCTCCACAACCGACCTGAAGTACCTGCTGTTGCCAGCTCTGCTGGGAGCGCTCACTATGAAACAAGTGAACCCCAGCAAGCGGCTGGAGCATGTGCAGGCGGCCCACGTCTACTTCAGGGACTTCCTCCAGAGGTGCAAGGACTACGACATATGTAGCTTTCAGCTGCCAAGAGCCAGTGAGAACACAACAGATACTCCTACTGAGGAGTGCATGAATCCATCAGTCCCCATGCCAATCTCACAGCCAGACCTTATCGCCATGGCAACACAAAGACAAGCCAAAATCGAGAGGTGGGTTAGGATTTAACATTTGGTAAGATGCATGCATCTATCCATCATCCGATGTCCAGGGTACACCAATAACATTTTTATTATTATTATTATATATGTACTACTGTTCAAAAGCTTGGGGTCGGTATACTCTGCAAGATTATTTAAAATGTCGCTTATGCTCACCAAGGCTGCATTTATTTGATTTAAAAAAACAGTAATATTGTAAAATATTCTTCTATTTTAATTATGTAATTTTATATTCTTTCAAATATAACATATTCCTGTGATGGTGAAGCTGAATTTTCAGCTATCATTGCTCCAGTCTTCAGTGTCACATGATCCTTCAGAAATCATTCAAATATGCTGATTTGCTGCGCAAGAAACAATGTCAATGTTTATCAATGTCGAAAACTAGTTGTGCTGCTTAATATTTTTGTGGAAATGTGTGGCATATTTACACTAAGTTGTTTCCAGGTTTAATCAGCGTAAGGAGACAGAAGCCAAGCTGAGTGAGATCAGGGGACTAGTTGAATCGGGTTCAGCTGATGAAGAGGTATTGAGAGATTTTTACCTGCTGCATGTGCGCAGGTGGGTGACACTAGCCCTTGAGGAGATCGACTCCATCAACCAGGAGATCAAGATACTGAAACGGATGGAGCTTTTCAAGCAGGTATTTCATTGCCACGTACTCTGAATTACAACCGTGCTTTCATTTTGTGCGAATAATGTTTATGTAAATCTACCTCTGATTTACTGCAAAAAATCATAAAATTGAATTGATTGACAGCCTTACTAATATTTTTTTTTGTCTCTGTAGAGCAACCCCCAGCCATCCCCACCCAAAAGACCACCCATGAAGCCTTTTATCCTGACTAAGGATGCTATGCAGGCGAAGTACGTGTGTATTTGGAGTGTGCCTGTGGAGTTCAGTGCTGTAGTACTAGTGTGTGTGTGTTTTTCTGAATGTATTGCAGAGTGTTTGGTGAGGGATATCCCAGCCTTCCCACCATGACAGTGGACGATTGGTATGACCAACACAGACGGCAAGGATGTTTACCTGACCAGGGCATACCACGCAGCGCAGGTGCTAACACACACATTGAGTGCTTTTGCAGGACATAATCTTTTATTCAAATATATAAATAGAATCAATCTCTTTAATTTACTTTCAATTACAAGTGTTCAGTAGGCCTGTCAAAATCATGACTTTGCATTTATCTCAAATAATTGCAATTAGATCAATAATCCATAACCCCGACAGGCCAAGTGTTCAGATTTTAGTTCTAAAACTGAGGAGAGATTTGCCTTTTTACTCAATTCAGTACCTCTGTCTTTCCTCCACAGCAGATGGCGATGCAGAAGAGGATGAGAGAGCTGAAAGAGAGAGGAAGGAAGAGAACGATGATGAAGAGGCACTGCAGAAGGCACGTGACTGGGACAACTGGAAGGACACACACCGGAGAGGATATGGCAACCGCAAGAACATGGGCTGATCTAATCTCATGCACGCACGCACGCAGACACACACACACTCACGCATCCTTTCAGTTCCCACAAATAAACATCCCAATGCTGCTAATGTGACATGGACACAACAGAAGTGGCGCTGTAGTGGTTACTTAATTTGGTTACTTTTTTTTTCTAAACAGATTTAGCATAGTTGACATTCTTTTAAATGTCTTTAAATCAATCTTAAATGAGACCTTAAGCCCCTGGGCATCTGTAGAGATGGATGTTTGGGTGTCCTTGCATCGCTCCACATCACTTTCCCACATGATTAAATGTTTGCCTTTTCATGGACGTTGTTTTGAGTGCAAGATTTCTACAGAAGTGTTCCCTGTACTGTTAGCTTTTAAAATCAAAATCAGTCGACTCCGAAAGATGTCGTCACCCACATAATTACACCTTATGTGCTGTTTGATTTGGAGCCGGTGATGACTGCATGTTCTTTAACCATTTGCAGATATTGCTAGGCCTCAATGTCTGGTTCAGATGAGCTACTTCAGCAAGAGCAATTAGAACCAGTGTCAGCACTTGCATGGATCTGTGACACTGTTTAATGTGGATCAGAATTGCTGAAGTAACTGTGGGACATAGGAACAAATTTAGACTGCCTTTTTATTCTGACATTTATTTATTGCTTTATCAGGCAATTTTGCTTTTCTTTAGGAAAAATCTTTGTATGGTCAACCTCCTGTTCTTGAGTAAACAAAGAAAAATCACCTGTAAACAGTCTTTTCTACTTATTTCTGTCACATTATATGTAATTTGCGATGTCTACTAATGAGGCATATGTTTTGTAGTTTAATACAAAACATTTCAGTACAAGTTTAGTATCAGCATAACAAATTGAGAAATGCATTGAATTGAAATGACCTCTGGTATGTCCTCCGGTTTTGATGACGGCACCAATCGACTCTACATTTTGTTGCATGATTTCACCAAATGACAACCAAAAATCTGTACTTTTCTATATATGTGCCATTCATTGGGAATGCTTTTTAAAAATCAGGAATTTAAGTGAAATTTAAATGAGGTAGAAAACAGGATGCAGAACTGATTTTTTTATTTGAATGCAGGAAAGTATAATTAAACTTTCCATAAACTTGGAATTAACCATAAACATCTTAAAAAATGTTTGGGTGGTGAAAGCTTTTTTGTCATTTAACTGTGGAACGAAATTCTGTTCCACTGGCTCATAAAAATAGAAAAAATGCATTAAAATATAGCACTGAAAAGAGTTTGACCGCGGCATAAAATAATGATATTGCACTTGTTAAAGGGTAGCTAAACCCTAAAACAACTTTTTTTTAGTTAATGATCTGTAATACTGGGGCTTTATTAATGCTGATCACTGATTCAAATAATTTTTTTGACATTTGGGTATAAAGTGTTTTAATTCTACAATATATGGTGTAAAAACGTCTAGTGCTGCCCTCTTCAGGTTGAACGGTGGCTACTGCAGTTGAATTTTCCTATTGGAAGTTGTGGTGCCCTGTGACGTAAGAGGGTACCAGCTAACCACGCCCTTCCCTACAGAGAGACCTGTCTCAGGTGCACGCCCCCCTCCGCTGGCCTCTGCCCACTTTTCCAGCATTTTTCAAATATTGCCTGAGTCTGATAGCTTGAATTTTTTGTGAATTGCAGTAAATTCCTCATGCTCTCCTTCCCGTTCAATATCCTGTGTGCCACAATTGTATAACTTTTATTTTTCATGTTCAAAATCCTAAAACTTTATTTGCCGGTTTAACTGAAAGGTCTAAAGTAATTTTAGACTTTTGCACCCCCGCTGTATATCTAAAACTTATATTACAGGACATGTAAACATAAATTCTATTCATATTATACTAAACAAGAGTATAGAGCACACGTTGCCAACAGTTGTAAGCTTTTTTATTTTATTTGACAAATACACTCTGCTATGCTTTTGCTGTTTCTTAAACTGTTCCAGCATGTTCTATATGTTTGAAACTTGAGATGAATCGCTTGTTGTATTCCTCATTTGTTAGTCACTTTGGATAAAAGCTTCTGCTAAATGAATAGATGTAAATTATTAATATAAAAAGAGCCACAAATTACATTTTAACTCAAATAATGACAAAATTGATCAGATCCAATAATGATTTGATGTAAATAAATATCGTTCTATAATTGTAGGTTTAATTGGGGTCGTGGAAATCCATTGCGGAGGTTTCCATGCTCAGAGGAGCTGTAGAGTGGAGCAGGAGAATAGGGCCGATTCTGAGTCTGTTGGAGAATTAAGAGCAGGAGAATTATTGATTTGAAGAGAAGACCTTTGATCATCCACAGTGAGCTCATATTCTCAGTCTTATCAGAACACAGCTTCTAAATTGCTCATGTGCTGTATAGTGCACCATAACATGCTCTCTGATACCATGGGGAAAAAAATTGATTATAAACGTTTACCAATCTATTCCTGAAATTGAAATATTTGGTAAATTTGTGAACCATACCAGGTCTTCATATGTATTTGAAGGGGCGTATGGCCTGTAATGGTTGTGCTCTGCAGAAGGGCTGTGGTCTTGATGGGGATTTCGGCTGGATGAATCTCTTGAATAAGGGTTGCTAACAATCTGACCCCGACCTGCTTCATTGCTACAATCATACAAACACAAAAATCACTGAATTAAAGACAAGGGCATGAAATACAAAACATGGAACACCAGGATTTTCACTTTTGGACCATATATATATATATACATACACACACACACACAGTCTATTTTGGCAGAGAAGTCTGTTGTGAAACTATAAGCTATTATTATCAATTTATGTAGAATTACCTGTAGGGCTGTACAGGACCTCCCATTGGAGGATCACGCATACCATTGTACATGCTGTGGAGGAAATGTAAATTTAAGTGTCAAATTTTTCATGATCCAACAAACATTTAAATTCTTCAGTCTCATAACCATTTACTGTTTACATGCAGCACTGTTATTTGATTCTAATTATATGCTAACTGTGCCAGATTATCTGAAAGTTAATGTTGTGTCAATGGAGAACACCACCACTTAAAAATGCTTTGAATTGCATTGTTTCATTCCTCTATCACAGGGCACCAAGCATCCTTCACATGTTGTACTGTCCATATACCTGTTCGTCTCACGGGGTCTTGCATCAGTCATGCTGCCAGCAGATGGACGCACACTCCTAGACGGACTGAAGAGTGATGCAGATTAATGAAATATTATAGTACATGATGATACGGCAGGTAAAATAAAAAAAACATTACATTCCAACCATTGCAGTGACCTACAATAAAGGTCAGTGGTTCCAACGCCACAGGATAAATTTCTAAATAATTATTAGTATTTCCCACTGGAATAAAATGTCATATAAATCATGTGAATGATATATGAACAAATACCTCTGTGCATGGGGGGGTTCGTTTTAAGAAAACGGTTTAAAAGATATGTACTGTAACTGAAATCTACAGATGCAAATACTGTAATAAAATAATCACTTAAACGTGTATTTTGGATATTTTCTTTTCACTGAAAAGGATTGTTATGGAAGAAAATGCATTAACAGTGCAAAAACAATGTTTTTTTTAGTGTCTTGCCTTGAAATAATAATAATCATCAGAAGAGAGATAAAATTCACCTATAGGGCCGGTTGGACATGGCTGTCATGGGAATGGGATTTTGTTGTACAGGTCTCATGTTAGGGGGAGGTTGACCCTTTGAAAGCAAGACAAAAGGCAGAAAAAAAGTAAATGTGCATTTTTAATAGTCGGCAGACCATTCAGGAAGTTGATATACCTGTCTTATGCTCTGGTTATGATTTGTTGTGCTGATTTTTTGACTTTCAAAGGGATTTCCAGATGGTTTCACATTCCTGATTATGATTATGGCAGCCTAGTGCTACTGATATGAATCATGAACTATTTTTAACCACAAGACACTTTAAGTTGACTCACGTTCATATCAGAAGCAAAATGAATTCCAGGGAAGAAGTCCTGCTCTTTAAAAGCTGTCTGGGGTGTCTTCATTTCTTCACTGGGCACGCACACACACACACACACACACACACGCACAAAATGACAGAATGAATTATGACAGTAAGTCATATTTTTTAATTACCCTCATAAAGTCAGACTTTATGTAAGAGAATCAAAAATGTACCGGATACTTTTCAAAATCAATAAAGCAACTATTAGCTCCATGAAAGCTTGAGTTGTGTTTTTCGTTCTCACCCCGTGTGGCTCTTCTTTGATAGCAGCATCATCACATAAACAATCACCCCCACCAACACAGCAAGTGTGAGGCCAGGCAGAGATGCCACCAGGGCAAAGGTCACTACTGTCCATCTCTGAGAACAGTTTTCATCAATGTAAAACTCGCCTTCTTTACTGTTGCACCTTACACAGAAAACAGAAGGGGTGAATCTCAAAACAAGCTAAAGTTTAAACTACAGTGTAGAGTACTAAAGGTAGATTACCGACAGAATGGCTGTTCCTCGAAACAGCTACATCTGCTTCTTGTCGGATCACACGGCCCATCGTTCAAACATCGATCGAAGTCAGCAATATTCGCACAGGCAGCTGAAGAACACACATACAGAAACAATAGTATCAGCAACTAATATATCATGATCATTTAAAACAGATACTACACAACCATTTTAGCATATTTGAGCCTTCTTTTGAACACACACTTACGGTCTGCCGTCTGTCCAGTTGCCTCTTCAGTAAAAAATAAGATGAAACACATGTACAGTAAGACCTTCATCTTTTAGTTCCCACACACATCTGAATTCCACCAGTGCCACTTGCATAATAGGCTCTTTGCACTTGGCTCAGTTATTTATTTATTTACACACACCCAACACGGTGAGAGCTGGAGTATGCGCAAACACGCATACACATATTGGATATGAAACTAACAGATATTTGCAGGTGTGGACGTGAACTTTGGTCCTTTGGTGTAACTATGTTATTTATTTCTTTTTTAGTATTAAATAGCCAATTCAAAGTCAAGGTGGTGAACTGGTGAACAAATATAATAACAATTATAAACATGCTATTTAAAGACGTTTTAGATGGTGTTTATCATGCCACAATGCAGGACATTTAACATCTTTCATATCGTTTTTTATTTTTTTTAAAGAAATTACTATTTTTGTGCCTGGTTTCTCCCAAGGTTTCTCTCTCTTTCCATTCTGTCACCTGACTGGAGTTTTGGATTCCTTGCCACTCACTTCTGGCTTGCTTAGTTGGGGACACTTAATATTCAACAATATTATTGATTTGACTGCACTGACACTATCACTATCAGATGAGAACTAAACTTGGCTGGATGATGACATTTATAGATTAAATTAATTTAATAATTGATGATCTTGATGACAGAATTGAATCAACACTGAACGGACCTCAGCTAAACAATGAGCTACTGTACAGACAAATTGAACTGTTTGCATCAGTTAATAATTTTCCTGTATTCTGTGTAAAGCTTCTTTGAAACAACTTGGGAGGTATAAAGAGCTACATAAATAAAGGTGACTTGACTTGACTATTCAATTGATTGAACCCCTTGTACAATATGCATTAACTACTTTTTATATAATAAGGGTAATTTGCATTTATTTAGTCTGCGGGGGAACGTAAATGATATATGGGGTCCCCATATAATGGGGTTGTTTTTCAGAGGTTGGGCTAGGCCCCTTATATCCAGTGAAGGGAAATCTTAATGCCTTAGCTGTAGCATACCAAGACATTTTGGACAATCCTATGCTTCCAACTTTGTGGGAACAGTTTGGGGAAGGCCCTTTTCTATTCCAGCATGACTGGGCCCTGGCCAAGTGCACAAAGCCAGGTCCTTAAATACATGATTGGATGAGCTTGGTGTGGAAGAACTTGACTGAACTGGAACAGAGATTGTGAGTCAAGCCTTCTTATCCAAAAACATTGCCTGACCTCACAAATGCTCTGCTGGATGAATGGGCAAAAAAAACCCAAAAAAACAGAAACACTTCAAAATCGTGTTGAAAGCCTTCCCAGAAAAGTGGAAGCTGTTAAAGCTCTATAATAATGTATAGAACGCGATTACATTACAGTCCCTGTTGGTATACGGTTCGTACAGATACTGTAAAAAGAAATTCCAGGACTTTTCAAGCTGTACTTTTTTGGTTTTCAAGGACTACAATCAGAGATCACATTTATCAAACAATATCTTCAGGATTTTTTCAAATGACAGATATAAGGTATCCAAAATACAACATACAATGCATTTAATAATATATATTAAATAGAAAGTTAATAATGGCTATTATTGATCAACAAATTATATTTTATATTATAATTTTGGCGTCCTTCGTATCGAGAAAAGGTCTGATGCGGGTTTAATAGATGGGCTGCAGTGTTAATTTTGCGTGAATAGATTGTATTTGTGTTTTTCCGGGAAAAAATTCAAATTTCATATAGATTGTATTTAAATAAGTCAAGCACTTCTCAAGTACCTCTTTGTAAATATGGCTGTTTTCAAGGGTTTTTCCAGGACTTCAATTTCAAAGCACCTTATATGAACCCTGTATAATGGTCAGGTATCCCGATACTTTTGTCCATATAGTGTATTTCTGCACTGTACGTTTCACAATGACAGTCACGTTGCAGGACAGATTTGAAATTTTTCTTGAAACTAATAAAATAAAATAAAATGACAAGATAATTTTGTTTACTGATCAAATCTGCATGCTTTAATTCCAGTTAAGTAATAAAAAGAGGATTTTTTAATATATATATATATATAAAAAAATAAAAATGTAAATGTCAACTGTCCGTATGAACTGTGCAAGTCTGAGTTGAGTTGAAAAATGAATTTAGGAATGATGGATCATAGTTAAGAGTAGTTTGACAGTGAATTGAGGTTTAGGATGGACAAAACTCAGAATGTGTACAGTTCAGATACATACAAATTTATTTCTCACATTCTTCATCACAAACATTGTCCGAGTCACTTAAACAAGCTCAATAAGCCATATAAAAATAACAACATGTAAACACAACTATTAGTAGTACGAAATATACAGTTATGTGCAACACCATGATCACCACCAGGACAGTTACATAGCACAAATGACAGAAGAGGAAGAAGCATGTGTTAGTTGTCAGAATCCATGTCACTGTCTCCTCCAACAGATCTGAATTCTTCACTGTCCTCCTCCTCATCACTGAGCTGTGCCTGTGTGAGAACACTAGGCCCTCGCCTCCGCTCATCCTCCTCCTCGTCTTCTTCCTCTTCACTTATCCCGTACACCTCCTCTACGTCCTGTTCTCCTGTCCTGGGGCTGGACACCTGCCTTTGCATCTGACTGTCTCCGTCATAGTAGCTGCCATAACTATAACACACAGGAAGTGTAAGTGAAAGAGTGTATTCAGAAATATATAAGGAGAAGACAGGCCATTTGTTAAAAGAGAACACAAAACTCAATATGTTGACTGTAGGAAAAGAAGGTGTGACAAAAACAAACAAACATATTTGACAAAAAAACTAAACAAAACAAGTTTGTGAGTGTGTGTGCATCTGTGAGTATGAGTTTGTGAGTGTTAATATTTTTTTGATATTCATATTAACCGATTCATCGATTAATCAAAAAAATAAATCGACAGATTAATCTATTATTAAAATAATCGTTAGTTGCAGCCCTATATTAGATCAGAGTATTAAAGTAATAGCAGCATAATATACAGTACCTGCTGCTATAAATGCTGTTAATATGAATCAAACAACAAAAGAAAAAAAAAAAGAAAAAAATCACTCTTGAATGCTGCCGTTAAATCCTCTGGCGAGGAGATAAAACATGGTGGACTGTGTAAAGCTCACTCAGCTTTACTATGCGAGTCTATGCTAATACGAAAGAGTCCGTTAGCAGTCGTGGATGGGGTCTGTGCAATGTGACATAACATCCACCCTTCAAGCGCAATAAGCAGGGAAAGAGGTGCAGATAGTGCGTGCATATACTGAAGAGATCGTCTCCAAGCGCACACCTGAAATGCACGCAAATAAATCATACTGCAGTACTGAAAGGAGTTCCTTTTGGTGCCTTATTAGGCTTGAACAGTCAAATATACACACTTATGTGTCAAAATGCCATTCTTTGTGAGTATCCTTATAAACACAAGTCGTTTATGTCTTAAGTGAACAAACAGTTGAGAAAGAAAACCGATGTGTATCGTTATATCTGATCCGTGCATTCGGTCTTAAAAGTGTTTTAAGAAAAGATTTACATTTATATTTTGCGCATACACATTTTTTGTGTGCAAAAAAACTATTAACCCTTTAAAGCCTGACACATTAAAAAAATGGCAGAAAATTATATATTTTTGGAAATTAGATGTTTATTAAGCCTTGAATCAAAATCAAAAAAAAATTTTTTTGCCAACTCATTTTGTTTATGATATATTTTTTGTATCACATTTGATACATCAGGCTTTTTGGGAACGTTTTGCTTACAACAGATACAAAAAATCTATTAAGCCTTTAACCCTTTCATGCATGAATTATGATAACCTCAGTCAGGATTTTTTTTCCTTTGTGTTTTTATTGCTCTTAGGGCATGAAAAACAAGATTTGATTTGATTTTTTTTTTTTTTTTAAACAAATTTTTCAAAGAGATTTTCAGATGTCCACTTGAGTGGACAGCATGCATTTATGGTTTAAACTGAAGAGATATTGTATTAAACATAATACAATAATCAAACAGATAAAGTATGTGTATTTAACAAACTAATCAATACAATTACATCAAATCATGTGAAAACTATAAAATATATAAAAAAATATATATAAATCCGAAATATTGCAAAGGCAATTGACCTTCATACAAGTTGCACTCCGTGTATCTTGGATATCAGAACATGAGGATTTGATTCCATCAGAAATGTCTACAGCCTGTCAAGGTACAACTGTGGAAACACTCAGATGCTATATCCAGTGTGCCAGAGTATGTCAATTTACCCTTATTAGCTGATAATTCTGATTATGTTAGAGATGGACACATTTCTAGCATAGCCCTCTTCTGAGAAACCCTAGCGATACGTTTTTTTCAATCTCATCTGAAATGAGCAGTGTTGGGGCAGGCATAACACATTCAGATTACTTGTTTGATGTTACAAGTAAAGTAATGTGTTAGAAGTAACATGCATTACATAATCAGATTACTTTTTGTTGTTATGAATAAAGAAACACATTACAAGTAACATGCATTACGTAATCAGAGTACTTTTTGATCTAACAAGTAATGCATTACAAGAAGTAACATGCATTACGTAATCAAATTAATTTTGATCTAACAAGTAATGCATTACAAGTAACATGCATTACGTAATCAGAGTACTTTTGATGTTACGAGTAAAAACGCATTACAATAATGTGCATTACGTAATCAGATTACTTTTTGATGTTACGAGTAAATAAATGCATTACAAGTAACATTCATTACGTAAACAGATATTTTTTGATCTAAGAAGTAATGCATTACGCAATTAGATTACTTTTTTGATGAAATGAGAAAAGTAATGCATTACAAGTCACAAATTATGTAATTACATAACTTCTTTAAAGTAAAAAAAAGTTACTGCAGATTAAGTATTTTCAAAAACAATATTCACAGTAAAAGTATGAATTGTAGCTAAAATATAGCCATTGATGCATGAGGTCCACTATAGTGGACAGGTGATTAATCAGATTTTTCTCCCAATCTAAAATCAAAATTTGGAAAATTTTACTGTGATATGACTCATTAGATATTGCTTGATGCTACAATATTTTTTTTACCTACAAGAGTCTCCTAGGATAGAAGGAATGGGTGGATATTCCGGAGCAACTTGGCATGTCTGACAGGCCATTGGCCATCTGGTTTGGAGGGTGGAAAAATCAAAACACAATGGCTTACAACTTGGTTGCAATGCATAGGATGATGCACCAGGGTGGGTCCACTGAAGAGATTGATGTGCAACTTTGCCATCAAAACCCTTGCAAATTCAAGAAAATGCTTTTTAAATAGCTGTCCACTGTAGTGACCACTATGCGTGAAAGGGTTAACAGTTTGAAAACATAGAACATTTTAGGCAGTTTTTCTCTCTTTTTTTTTCATAGATCTTTTTTCCAGTCCTTTTATTTTACTTTGTGGTAGTCATAAATTAGATAACATTACTACAATTTGACATTACTGTTTAGACATAAAGCACCATTAATACCTGCTGTATCAAATTTGATACACAATTTCCAACACGAATTACTTGTAATTTAACGATTAAATTATTAAGTAATTATGCATTATTTCAATTCAGAAAGTGTTAAATTAATTATATCAGGCGCAATCCAATATTATTTTTTACTTTAACAACTTGAAATTAGCCTTTATTTTCCTGCCGAAAGCGTCTGGCTTGATCCAATCGCAGCCGCCATTTTGAAAAGCTAAAAAATCACCCCTCTACTGCCTGCAGTACAGTGAAATTCCACAAGATGGCAGAATACACGTATCAAAATAGATACAACAGGTTTTCAAAGAAAGTATTGCTCTCACTGATTCAATATACACTCACCGGCCACTTTATTAGGTACACCTGTCCAACTGCTCGTTAACACTTAATTTCTAAGCAGCCAATCACATGGCGGCAACTCAGTGCATTTAGGCATGTAGACATGGTCAAGACAATCTCCTGCAGTTCAAACCGAGCATCAGTATGGGGAAGAAAGGTGATTTGAGTGACTTTGAACGTGGCATGATTGTTGGTGCCAGAAGGGCTGGTCTGAGTATTTCAGAAACTGCTAATCTACTGGGATTTTCACGCACAACCATCTCTAGGGTTTACAGAGAATGGTCCGAAAAAGAAAAAACATCCAGTGAGCGGCAGTTCTGTGGGCGGAAATGCCTTGTTGATGCCAGAGGTCAGAGGAGAATGGCCAGACTGGTTCGAGCTGATAGAAGGGCAACAGTGACTCAAATAACCACCCGTTACAACCAAGGTGGGCAGAAGAGCATCTCTGAACGCACAGTACGTCGAACTTTGAGGCAGATGGGCTACAGCAGCAGAAGACCACACCGGGTGCCACTCCTTTCAGCTAAGAACAGGAAACTGAGGCTACAATTTGCACAAGCTCATCGAAATTGGACAATAGAAGATTGGAAAAACGTTGCCTGGTCTGATGAGTCTCGATTTCTGCTGCGACATTCGGATGGTAGGGTCAGAATTTGGCGTCTACAACATGAAAGCATGGATCCATCCTGCCTTGTATCAACGGTTCAGGCTGGTGGTGGTGGTGTCATGGTGTGGGGAATATTTTCTTGGCACTCTTTGGGCCCCTTGGTACCAATTGAGCGTCGTTGCAACGCCACAGCCTACCTGAGTATTGTTGCTGACCATGTCCATCCCTTTATGACCACAATGTACCCAACTTCTGATGGCTACTTTCAGCAGGATAATGCGCCATGTCATAAAGCTGGAATCATCTCAGACTGGTTTCTTGAACATGACAATGAGTTCGCTGTACTCAAATGGCCTCCACAGTCACCAGATCTCAATCCAATAGAGCATCTTTGGGATGTGGTGGAACGGGAGATTCGCATCATGGATGTGCAGCCGACAAATCTGCGGCAACTGTGTGATGCCATCATGTCAATATGGACCAAACTCCCTGAGGAATGCTTCCAGCACCTTGTTGAATCTATGCCACGAAGAATTGAGGCAGTTCTGAAGGCAAAATAGGGTCCAACCCGTTACTAGCATGGGGTACCTAATAAAGTGGCCGGTGAGTGTATGTCTTAGAAACTCGTGTATCAAATATGATACGTGCGGCTTTAAAGGGTTAATATTATTAGTAATCTCAAGGAACATGTTTAAATAAGAAAAACTTACTCAAAATAATCCATGCCATGACCCTTTTAAACAATTGTGGAAACTGTGATACTTTTTTAGAATTATTTGATTAACAGTAAGTTCAAAAGAACACCATTAATTGAAAATAGAAATCTTTTGTAACATCAATTGAATTGCTTTTCTTTTTTTTTTGTCAAGACAAGACAAACATTATTAGTATTAACTTGGTTACTGTGCTACCAAACAATAAGGATTCTAGCATCATGCAGCTATTGAAGAAGAGTAGCATATGTATGATACTGATACAAAATCATGATTTTACATGGAAAAACATCAGCTTTACTCAAACAAGAATATGTTTGTGTGCATGTATTCTGACCTGACGTTGCTGTCCTCCATGTGTGTTACCCCATCATGCCCCTCCACCTCATAAGACATCATACTCTCGTCCTGCTCTATTCCAATCCGGGTGCTCTCCTGATGCCCCAGTTCAGCATCACTGTCACTGCCACTCTCTGACAGTTGGATAGCTTTAAATTTAAAGCAGAGAGAATCAATGTTACAAACACAGCAAAATTAGACACACACACACACACACACACACACACACTTACAGGAGAATGGATTATCGCCTTCCTCCTCACTGGCATCATCTTCTGCATCTGACATCAACAAATCCTGGTAAAGTACACTGGCCTGTGCTGGCCGCCTGGGGCCTTCATCATCCTCGTATTCCTCTTCATCTCCATGCATACGCCTCTGAGGCCGCATGAGGAGATCATCTTCATCATCTTCCTCGTCCTCATCATCCATATCTCCATCTTCAGCCTGAAAGTACAAACAACATTCAAGTCTCTGACACTGAAAAATTCAGTTAAACCATTGCATTTGCTTTAAAGGACAATTCCGGTGAAAAACTGAACCTAGGGGTAATTAACACGTTTACAGAGTCGATTGTTCTCTGGGATACGTTTTCATGATAATCGAATGTAAAGAGTTTTATCTCTAAAAACAGATTAGCTTATAACACTTTGTAAGTGTACAGACAGTTTAATAGGGGTGTCCCCAACTAAGGATTTTCATAGTCGAATCAGAATCGTCAAGTCTTCCCTATAGTCGACTAATAGTCGAATAGTGCGTGTGGGGTTGGGGAGGGGGCGGGGCTTTAACATTTTAATGCCGCGATGTACAGACCATCACACAAAGATATAGAAGAAAATGTATAAAAACATTTAGGATCAATAAAACTAAGAAATAACTGCAGAAAGGCCACACTGCAGACAGGATTTGCATTTCACATGCAAATCAAGTTAAATTGGCTATATTGCCTGTGTGAGCAGGCTCTATAGAGCGCAACAATGCACCGAAAAATAATCAACAATTAATTTACAGAATTAAATAAGAACAGAATATACCTTTCTAATAAATAAAATACAAAACGAAATAAGTCAGAATCAAGTCACAAGATGTAGAACAAATGTGTGCAAAGTGCCTAAAGTGCAGGGGAACATATATTCAAAACACAAGCAACAAATAGTTAATTTAGATAACCCTGAGTGATCAATAAATAAAGTAAAAATAAAGAAATTATTAAAATAATGAAACTATAGCCAGAATTGTCAACTTTGTCTTTTTAACTGCAGAAACAACAATACACGGTAAACTGGAGTGGCGGCTTAGCTAAACATGTTCCAAATATCAAATTAGAACCGGCTGAAATGATTTGAAATCACTTGTACCCTCCCTGATCGAGAGAGAAAAATCCAGTCTTTCACTCTGTCTGTGTGTCTGTGTCCGTTTGAGTCTTTTCAAATAGTGTGCGCGGAAAAAAATACATTCTAAAATTCTCAACGTGAAAACCGTTTAACGGCTTATATTAAAAGATCAAATTTTGTACACACCTTATTAATAAAGCATACTGTATAGCCTACAGAAAAGCAGATGAGCCTAGAATTTGAACGCAACACGTTTAATTACGTGAAATAATTCTTTATTATAAAGAAAACCAACTTGTTAACGTTGTCCGGCAGAAGTGCGATCATGGTTTTCCTGATGCTAAATTCGGCCTTGGAGAATATCCTTTCTGATGGTGTGCATTCTTATCCCAGACATTTTTAAAGATTTAAATCCCTGCCGCCAAGATTTAACTTTCCCTTTTGATCCGTGACCGAAAGAGGAGCGTCTCTTTCGGTCACGGATCGAATGTGAAACTTAAATCTGTCACAGGGTGTTTGGATTTATTCCCGCACGTTAAAATGATTTATTAAAAGCTTCTTTCTTTGCACATTTTTATTTACAGCATTATGGCTCCTATATTAACGTATTGGCAGAAAAACAGTAGTTCTGTGTGAAATCAGGCATTGAGCACCTGATATAACCTCTGCGAAGATTCGACCGTGAGATTGGTAGTCGAATCAGGCCCCTCCTATCGATGCATCGAATCTTCGACTATTCGGGGTCACCCCTACAGTTTAATAAGAAGATACTTTATAAAGACAGTACATTACGCGTATACAGGCAGGAGCCAAAAACAGTCTTGGAAAACAGTCTCAACTAGTTGAGCCACGAATGCCATGCTAAGTGAGATGAACTGTGACTTGGAATCTCAAGTTTTTTTTAATTATTTTAATTATTTATTAATACTCCGTTGCGTTCAGTGCTTTCTTACAGAAACAACAGACCATATGAGATTCCAAGTCACAGTTCATCTCACTTAGCATGGCGTTCGTGGCTCGACTAGTTGAGACTGTATTCCAAGATGGCTCCTGCCTGTATACGCGTAATGTAATGTCTTTATAAAGTATCTTCTTATTAAACTCACAAAGTTTTCAACGTTTCGGTTTGCATGTAGGCACCCTCATTATGCTACCGTGTTAGTGTGAGACTATTTTGAGCCTTGTTAGTGGTATTAAATAGCGATTTACTTTTACTTACTCTATGCATATACTAGCGTTATAAGCTAATCTGTTTTTAGAGATAAAACTCTTTACATTCGATTATCATGAAAACGCATCCCAGAGAACGATCGACTCTGTAACCATGTGTTAATTACCCCAGGTTCATTTTTCACCGGAATTGTCCTTTAATTTAAGTTAAGCAACACTTTAGAATTAGGTTTCATTTGTTAACATTAGTTAATTACATTAGTTAACATGAACTAACAATGTTCAATACATCTACAGCACTTATTAATCTTAATTAAATGTTAATCTCAACATTTACTAAAACATTTAGACCCAAAGTTGTATCTGTCAACCTTAATGCACTGTGAACCAACATGAACATTTTTTATTAACTAATATTAACAAAGGCTAATAAATGCTGTAAAAATATATTGCTCACAGTTAAGTTAATTTATTAACTAATGTTAACAAACGAGATCTTATTGAAAACTGTTACCTATAATGTGCTTATTTTAATGCATATTTTTATTTTGTTCACAATAATTATTTAGTTAAATCAAACAGTAGGGACTGAGAATCCCCTGTGGAAGACCCCTGGTTTGAAAGGGTTTTGTGTGCAGGTTTATTACCGGAGCAGGTGTTTTAGGTTTGCCATCATCATCTTCCTCAAATCCTTCTATGTCCACATCAGACTCCTCCTCGCCCATTCTGCCTCTGCCGTGACGACCCTAAGGAGCGTACACACAACAATGTACTTAAGGACAGTGTAGATGCACACAGAAGGAGAGGACCAATCAGAAAATGCATGCAGCATAGGATGGACAGATGGAGAGATAGATCGATGGAATCAAGTTTTTTTTTTTAGGCTTTACATTTTTTGTACATTAAAACCTTTGAGCAGTTTTAAAACTAAAGCAGTTAATGGCTGATACTCTGGAGAAAGTGCTACAGATTTACCACATATTTATATACACACACACACACACATATATATATATATATATATATATATATAAACCATCCTAAACATACTTATTTGAAGATAGATAAGAAAGCAAATCAAGCAGCAAACAGAAACCATCACAGTAAAGGGGTGGGTGACCACAAAATGGATGGATGAGGGGGTGGAAGGACATATTCAAAGGGTAAAGCAAGCTAGCCAATAAAATGGATGAAGCGATGGATGGACAGAGGAATGGATGGATGCAGAGAGGGAGAGAGGAATACCTGCCCCCCTCTTTTCTCAGGGGTGGGAGGGATTAGCGTAGCCTCGGCTAACAGACTAGAATCTCCCTGCAAACTCACAGACACACTGTTCTCACACACATCAGGCTGAAAGAAAGGTAGAAAGAAAGGTAGAAAGAAAGAAAGAAAGAAAGAAAGAAAGAAAGAACGAAAGAAAGGTAGAAAGAAAGAAAGGTAGAAAGAAAGAAAGAAAGAAAGAAAGAAAGATTTAAATATAAAAAAGAAAAAGCCCCAGACACAGAAAGACAAACCAGTTGTAAAGGAGGAGGAAAAGACAAGAACAGTGAGGAAATGTGAATCAAACAGCTGTGCAGTACAGAATGAGAGAAAAAGAGAGAATACAAGCCTTCTGTTCTGTTTCTGGCAGAGTCTCTTATGATGACATGCTTCATTTCACCTGCTATCAAACACACTTGCACCCAGTGCACTTGAGACACCCGAGATCATGCCCTCAGTGTGATGTGTGCATGTACCTGCGGTGTGTACGGTCCAGGAGTCAACGGGTCTAAGCTCTCAAGGTCAGCAGCGTCCAGAGCAGCTTCTTTAGCAGTAGAGATGTCCTTTTCCAGTTGAGTCAGGTGTTCATCATACTAACAGATACACATTAAACATCTCAAACACAAAGTCAAACAGAGCACACGAAACAGCAAAGAACTCCTTCATTCTCACACAGAAGTACCTCTGCTAAAGTCTGCTTGCAGACATTCACAATTTCCAGAGCTGTTTTGGTATAAGGACTATCAGGACCTGAGAAGCAAAAAAAAAAAAACAAAAAAAAAAAAGAAAGAGAATGCATACAAATGTGAAAACATGGTTTTATTCAAGATTAAACAGCATTTTCATGACTACAAATATTCATTTGTTTCTCACCATTGTACTTAACACTGTTGGTGTGAATGAGACCAACATCAGAAAGAAACACCTCCCGGTTCTGATACTTGTGTTTGGAGATGTTCTACACACAGACACACACACACAGTTCAGAGATTATGAAATAAACCACATTCCTACTGAAGGTTCTTGTGTCCACACACACAGATCTTCCTGACCTTACGGAGACTTTCCAGATCCATTGGGTTGATGATGACTTTATAATAATCAGGAACAAATTTCTTGTTAACAGGATGATGGAAGGGCCAGGACTACAGAGAGAAAAAGAGATATTAACTAATTAAGAAAGAGCAATTCACTTAATTTTTGCTAACTGAACATCCTATATGGAACCATCAAATACGACTGTTTCAGTGTTAAAGCTGCTAAAGAGAGGTTTACTCTAAACTAAAATTTTTTTTTTGATTCTCACTCATTGGCTCTTTGATAAGGTATGGAGTCCCCATAATGCACTGGCTGACACTATAGACATTTAAGCTTTTATTTTATTTTATTTTCAGACATTTTATTTTACTGCTTCGGTTTTGTTTATTGGCAATACAATTGCTTAATTTTTACTTGTGGGTTTATTATCTGTGCTTGTTATACAATGTAGGAAAATCCAATAAAGAAATAAAAAGAAAAAAATCATAAATAAGAATTATTAAAATACATGTAAAGTCCTTAAATACAAAACATATCAGGGTAGAACAGTAAGTGGTCACTCACATCAGGAACAGCCATCATCTTCTGTGTGACAATGTTGTCGAGGATGAAGGAGAAAGCGACCTGATCATCATCGTCCAGAAGAGGATTGATGGCTTTTTCCAAACGAACCAAACGTTCCTCTTTCTGCAAAGAGAGCCACAATAATTACTCCTCAATCTCTCTGCAAGTATTTTTGAGTCCTAGTGAAATATTTATATCTACCTCTTTCAGTTTCTCATCACACAGACTCAGCATTGCTTGACCAACAAGGGTTAAAGGATGCTTTGCACCTGAAAAATACATATATTAATAAATAAAAATAGATCATGTGTACGTCTAGTCTGAGTAAATACCTTAAGTTCCTATATGCGCATGTGAAAGTACCATTGTACGTAGCGCTATTTTTTTGGATGAGTTCGACGCTCTCTCTGAACTCTTCTCGTGAAGGGTACATGCGCTTGCGAACATTTTCACGTAACGTCTGCAGGTCCATCGGCCGTGTGATGATCTTGTAATAATCCTTAACTACCTTCCCATTCACAGGAGTGTGAAAGGGGTACGTCTGAGAGACAAACAACATATTCATTCTGTGAGTCAGAGAATGTGTTTATGTCTATTTTATAACATAGGTGAATGCGTCTTACATTAGGAAGGTCCCTTATGTCATTAATGATGCTCTCTAGGACTGAAGAGAGTGTGACCATGGGGTCTGTCCTTCGGCGATGGATGGACTTGTGAGGACGCTGAGAGAAAGACAGAGAGATGATGATGGCACACTGAGATGCTGCCATGTGCTGATTACTCATTCAGGGTCTACAGGAATCTGTGAACAACTACTGCACGAACAAACTTAAATAAACTTAAAACATACTCTTACATTGAGGTAGTCACAGTGTACTGTTGTCCCCACACGTCTCTTCTTTTTAGGAGGAAGCTGCTGCTTAGGGAACTTCAGAACCAGAGATTTCCTTCGCACTTCATCAGCACTATAAACATATTAATCATGTATCATAACAATACAAATACTAAACACAGCTGAGCATACAAATGTAAGTAGCTGACAGTACTTTTGGGAAGTTGACTTGCCAGAAATACATGATCTAAAACTATTTTGAACAGTATTTGGTAAATATTTTTAATGTGATTATGCATACAGCATATAAATTACTACACTAAACAGAACATTTTAAAATTCATGTCACACTACCAGTGTTATAGTACCATTATTTACATACTATTCCAGTAATTAATGTTTTATTTAATGTTTAGTTTCTAACTTCCGCTAAGTTTGTGCTTGTCATCTAATTTATATTTTGTTTCAGCTTTATTTAAATGAACAAAAATAATTTTCAATGGTTTTAGTGAACAATAACAAATAGATTATTAAAAGTGTTAGCAACAAATTTAATTATCGATTCTTTGTCGCGCGACTATTACGCCACTCAATAAGTAAATCTTAAATATTTATAAAAAATAAAATAAAAAAGTTGAGTTGAGCGCGGAGCAGAGCTATGAGGCGCTGGACTGGACACTGCGCACGAGAGAGACCAAGGCCCTGTCCCAAATGGAACCCTAAGCACTCGCGGTCTTCCTCTGAGTCCGCACTTTCGTGACGTAACGCCGCTTTGACTGTCGGGAAGAAGTCTGCTGCGGAGCCCGTATCAGCGCGGGCTCAGCAAAAGTGCGCATCAAGGGTGCAAATCGACCACTTGGGGGCGCTTGCGAGCACCCTTCTGAGATCTAAAACTGACAAATGGGACACACTGCGGTCTCACGGACTTAACGGACACGTGCACGCGGCAGCCATTGTAAGTCCACAAGACCGAAAGTGTGCGATTTGGGACAGGGTCCAAGTGTGTTTGCGCGCGAGCAGCAGTGCGCGAGAGAGACAGAGTGTGTTACTTTGCGAGCGACAGTGCAAGAGGGAGACCGAGTGTGTTTGCGAGCGAGAGAGACCGAGTGTGTCTGCGCGTGAGCGGCAGTGCGCGAGAGAAGCCGAGTGTGTTACTTTGCGAGCAACAGTGCGAGAGAGAGACGGAGTGTCTCTGCGCGCGAGAGAGACCGAGTGTGTCTGCACGCGAGCGACAGTGCGCGAGAGAAACAGAGTGTGTCCAAGCATTAGTAAATTGGTACATAGTAATATATAATTATTATATTAGAGGCATGGAAGTTCGATAAATGGACAAAATTTTTTTTTTTTTGTTTTTTAAATCTTACCACTGAATTAGCAGACTGTGATTTGAATCAGACAGAAGATGAAAACACTTTCTTGTCTGTTCCAAGTAGGCTACCACTACAAGGGGAATATTTTTTCCACAATTTGCAGCACTGAATTTTTCATTCTAAAGGACTAAAAGGATGAGCTGCAAAATAGGCCAACCTTACACACCATACGAGGTGGTCAATCCATTGTATTTGTTTTTTATATTATTTTATTTTATATTGTATTTATATTTTATATACATTGTATTTCTAATTAATATTAGGACAGACTAGAGATATTATATTCTGTTATAATTATTATTATTGCTATTATTATTACCTATTATCCAACACTCAAGACTTGTCTTTTGTGTGCATGTGCATGTCGTCAAACATTTTATTAAAGATTAACATTTGACAAAAAACAAAACAAGTTTGTGAGTGTGTGCGTCTGTGAGTGTGAGTGTTAATTAATGCTTTTTTGTGTTTTTTTTATCCGATTAATCGAAAAAATGATCGACAGATTAATCGATTATTAAAATAATCGTTAGTTGCAGCCCTAATAACAACTCTGACCACAGGCCCATTTTAAAAGTGAAGGTAAAAGGTGGTTAATAGAAACTTAATATGGAATTTAAAACAAAAAAGTTCACATACATGTTATGCAACTACCATGTCTCCATTACCTCTCAATGAGCTGCTTTCCAAGAACAATCTTGGTTCCTTCTACTTTAATAAGTTCTTCATTGTCATTGTGGATGACAGTCTTCTCAAGCTCCTCTTCCTGCTCCTCTGTCATGGCCACTGGATTAGAAGGTGGGGCATTGGTTTGGTAGTACAACGGGCAAAACTTATTGGTTCTCATGTGTCCAATTGCCCCGCAAGCACCACATTTCAGCTGTAGACAAAACAAAAAACATTACCAAAAACATCAGTCTGTGCAGACAAATATGTGCTCATTTCATTCACAGCAAAACACTTTCAGAAGGATTGATAAGCAAAGATCACTGGCGAGTAGGAGTATATTTCTAATTTTGTACCTTCAGGTCTGGTCGTTCTTTGGCCTTTTTGGCCTTTTTCTCAGGTGGACCTTTAAATTTGTCTTTCTCCTGGTTTCGTTTAAGGCGCCGCAGCTGCTCCTGAATTCGTCGCCGCTCCTTTCTCATCTCCTCCCTGTGCTGTTCATCAAATAATGCAAACTTGCGACTGCAGACACATGAAGAACACACACAGGCATTTTTATTATAAAATAATAATAAAGATTTTTACATTTGTTAATAATTATTTTCAACGTTTAAAATAAAAGTGTCTGTTCAATAATATATTAGTTTTTGCTGTGTACTAGTACTGACTACTGAACTTTTGGTATCACGACAACCCTACTAAGTACACAAACAGATACTTACATGAAGTCATCATCCTTTGTGGTGCGTATACGCAAATAGGCGTCGATAACAGCCGGTTTGCGGACAGTCTCACAGCGCACATACTCTTTGCCATCCTCGTCACGGAATGTGCGATAAATTTTCAGCCTTCTCCCTGTTGCTGAAGAGTTCAGGCTAGTGACGGAGGAAGCATCATCATCTTTGTGAGAGCTGGTGGAGAGGGCGCTCGCTAAAATGCACAAACAGATGCTGTTATTAGATACAGAGAAAGACAAAGATCTTGATATAGACGAGGGCTGGGTTAAAAATATTGATTTTAATCAATACTCGTTTTGATGACCTGACATCGATTCTTAAATTCCTAGAATGAATCTTATATCGTGTTTTCAGTTGATGAATGAACAACTTTGTAGCATGCCGTTGCCTCCCATCCAAAAAAACCACACAAAAAAACAATAAGCTTTGTGTTTTGTAATTTTTGATATGAAAAAAAAAAAGTGTCTTAGCTTTCAAATTCTAGCAATTTATGAAATTACGTTTTGGTGCTCTTTAATGTGCTATGACAGATCGCTGTAGCGCCTCAGTGCAAGCAAAGGGGCAGCGCGGAGCATCGTGAACTGAAAATCTCTTCCACTTTACTACTAGTTACAGCATGAAATAAACACGAATGAACATCAATAGGTATATTGAAAGACTTATTGTCCAGCACTTTCCAGTATTTTATGAAATCGCTCAATCAGTATTTCAACCTCGCAAAGACAAATAAAACAGCCTGTTAACAAAATGTCATGCATGTTATATTTACCTATATATTTACCTATTGAAGTCTATAAACTTGATAGCTAGTGAGAAAAATTAACACTAGAGAGGAGCATTTTGACAAATATATGCACTATATTGGAAATTTCTTCTTTTTTTTTTAATTTAACCTGTTCTTCAATATGAATTGTATGTCTGAATAAATCTGTCATGTTTTTATGACAGCCACAATTAGAAAAAGCTATTATTATTATGATATCATTATAATAACATCCTTGTGTAATTTAAATGTTAGTAGCCTTTACAAATCAGTTCATTTAACTTTTAATATTATAGTAACGTACCAACTGTTGTTCTAGATTTTTTCCCCCTTATGTACTGTACCTGATACACACCCCAATAAATCAATATTGAATCGAAATTGGAATTGAATCGAGCCGTAAGCTTGTGAATCAAGTCGAATTGTGAAATGTTTGTCAATACCCAGCCCTAGCATAGACAATTTCATACACACGCACAGCCTTTGCGTCGTTCCTTGCGGCCCCTCTCTCTCTCGTTGTCCTCTCCCATCAGCATCCGCTGCAGTTCTTTTCTCTCCTGTTCTTCTCTCTCTCTGCTCAGCTGAGAGCTGGTCTTCTTATTCTGCAACATGTTTTCTATGTTCTTTCCCATCTCCTCAAAATCACTGTCCTCTGCTGAGCTGCTGTCTGTGTCCGTCGATAACACCTCTGTGGATTCCAGTACTCTAAAAAACAAAAACACACACATTAACATATGATTGTAAAGTGCTTTGGGTGTACAGTAGTACATATGAAAGAGCTATATTGCGGGGAGGAGGAAAGTCTAGGATAGCTGCTACCTTAGTTTCCACCGGTTTTACTTGACCCTGGCCTACCTTTTTACCTAAATAGGTAACAACTGCTTTGGCAAACTCACATTTAAGCAGGTTAAGGGTCAGTGATGCACTAGCTAAAATGCATTGAAAACTTTACCAAGGGTACTTAGATGTTCTTCCCACGTGTGGGAGTAAACTACAACATCGTCTAAGTATACTTCACAGTTAGGGATTCCTGACAACACTCGATGCATCAACCTTTGGAATGTTGCGGGAGCATTGCGCATCCCAAAGGCCATAACGGAGTACTGAAGTAGATTATCTGAGGTCACAAAAGCAGAGATCTCAGCTGCACGGGCAGTTAATGGCACTTGCCAATAACCTTTCAGTAGCTCAAGCTTCGTCACAAAGTGTGCACTACCAATCCGGTCAACACAGTCCTCCATTCTAGGTAGAGGAAAGCAATCTGGCTTTTTCAGGCTGTTTACTTTACGATAATCTGTGCAGAAACGGAAAGACGAGTCTGGTTTAGGCACTAATAAACAGGGAGAACTCCAAGGACTATGGCTAGGTGTGGCAAGACCATGTTTTAGAAGATACTTTACTTCCTTCCTCCTCCTCCCCTTTGGGCATTCATTAACAGTTTACATGCACGGGAGTATTGTAAAATTAATCAGAATTTCTATTCTGTCACAACCTTGTTAGGGTGAGCATTAACAGTGCTACGGCCAGAGAAGCAAACTCATAAGGGGTGAAAAAGGTGACAAAGATGCAAAACAAAACCCCACACTCCCTTTAACCTTTAAGTGCTTAAAGGGGTCATGACATGGTTTTTTGTTTTGTTTTATTATGTTCCCTTAGGTGCAGTTTTTTGTACTAAAAAAACAATTTATGATTTATGACCTTTTCCCACCCTGCTGCTGACCTCTGATTCAAACAGTCTGTTTTGGACGTGTTTTTCCCCTTTAAGAGTTCAGTGTTAACGCCCACTGTTATGATTGGCTAACGTCAGTGCTGCTTATGTATAAATTATTAACGTTAATCATTTTGTATCACATGTAGACTACACAATGCTCCACCACGTGAAACTTCGGTCTTCCGATCTTTTACCATCGTGTCAATTCTCAATTTTGAATCATATGCGCGCGCGCGCGAGAGAGAGAGAGAGAGAGAGAGAGAGAGAGTGTGTGTGTGTGTGTGTTTGTTTGTTTGTTTGTTTGAAGGCGCGCGGCCGGGGCGCTCTCTCTCTCTCTTTCTCTGCTCGTTCTTTCAGTAACATGCCCTGTCACACTCATCTGATCACTCACCGTTCAAATAAAGCTTTGGCGCGCTGCATATGCTGCAAATAAACTGCATCCAACTGCTTTCCCTGACGTCTGGATCGTTCGGCAAGGAACAGCACATCTGCGTGACATCGCAGTCATCTTGTAAACAGTAGGGGTGGCACGGTTCACAAAACCCACGGTTCGGTTCGTTTCACGGTTTTAGGGTCACGGTTTTCGGTTCTGTACGGTTCTTGTTGTTCACTCCAGAAATGTACTTCAGCATACGATATGGGCTATAGCTTAATTATCCACAATTCAGGATACAGTATTTAAAAAAAAAAATTATATAATGTAATCATGCACAAACTGAATTTGACTTGACTTTAAGCACATTATTGAGAGACCATCTCTGAGGAAAGCCGGTGACATTTTTATACAGCAAAAGAGAAGACATTGATGAAATGCTTTTGTTTATTTGACACACAAAGAATGAATTAACTTGCATTTATCAAACTGTCAAATTCAGTGTAACGTTAGCGTAAAATGTTTATCTTTTAAAAGAAAAAGAGAGGAACTCTTAAAGCACTATCTTTTAAATAAGTCAAAATACGTTACAAATAATTGCCTATAGATAATGAGGCTATAACAATATAGCAAAGGCCATAATCATAAAGTGAAACATAAGTTCAAACTCAAAAAAAGTATATCAACAATGCTTCTATTCCCTGAGAGTGAGGATACATTTTTTTCACGTGAAATTAAAGTGCAGTTTGGAAACATGTGACTGGAGTTCTCATCTAAACTTAGTGTCACTGTATATATTTAAATATCATAGGTAAGATGAAATCCAAAATGTTCCCACACACCGACTTAAACGACGCTGGTGCATCCTCCAACTCCTGTTAGCCTTCCTTATCTCTCCCACTTGCCATTTCTATACGTGACGAGACCTGCAGCGCTGCACAGACCGATCAGTTTATGACATCGAAGTACTGCGAGAGAGATTGAAAAGCATACGGAGCCGTTGCTCTCGCGGTACTTTGATGTTATTCATCGACCGGTCAGTGCAGCGCCGGTTCAAGTCGAACAAGCCTCATATGTATGTCCACACATCTCTTATTTCGCGCGAAAAGTAAACGCACTGTCTGAGGTCACGGGCACGAGGTTACATTGCGCATGCGACGAACGAACCGTGCGACGCACACACGCACCGAACCGAGACAAGCGAACCGAACGGTTCGAATGTTTTTTCATGTACCGTGCCACCCCTAGTAAACAGACCCACTCTCTGCACGACAACGCATGCGATGATGCGAAATGAGGCGTAGTTGTCTTGCGCTGGAGGCGGCCATATGCAAACGACTGGTACGTCACTTCGTATCGTGACGTCACTAAGTTCAAAGGATCTAGAACGAGCTGTTTTTAGAGCTTGATTAAATAAAGGCTTTGTTTATAACGGGGAGGACATCTTAAGCTATGAAACTTGCAGGAAGTTTTAATAGCACATAGATCTCTTATATACCAAAAGATCAAGGCAAATTTGGTTTCTCATGTCATGACCCCTTTAATTTGACATCAGCTTGTCAGATGTTTCGTCCCATCTTCGGTTAATTAATGTCACTCCTGAAATTGCTATGATTGACTCTCAGAACAATTTAGCATTTCACTCGCATAATTAAATGTGTTTGTCACTCCTTGAACTTTGCAGTATACATGGACGTAGGTCCTCTTGGAACCATGACAAACAAAACATTTCTTCAAATTTTTAATGGATTATATATTGAAAGCGAGCAAAGAGCGCTTCCTCTAGAGCACGACTGACTGACAGGGTTCCTACACATTTTCAATTACAAAATTCCACACTTTTCCAGACTAAAAATTCCAAACCTCTCTGTAGATTTTCAGACCATATTTAAAGTGCCCCTATTATGCTTTTTCGGATATTCCCTTTCATGCAATATGTAATGCAGCTTTCTGCAAAGTTATGAAGACGAAAGAGCACACGTTAAATAAAGTTATTGTTTCTCAAAAGAAAGAAACAAGTCGTCAGGAATTCTAATCTTACTTCCGTGATGGCTACACATCACTGGGTAACACATTTGCCTAATGCCCACAACTATATTGTGTCGTTTTTTTCCTGCTAACCGGCTAACTCAGGTTAATGTTCCATCAGTCATTCGGTAAACGTATGCATTATTATTAATACAGTTAATGGTACAGTTCACAAGTGCACCACAATAAATTAGAAATATTATCGGTTTGTTGATGGGCATACATTTGTTAATGGTGATGGTGAGGAATTACAGCTGCATCATCTCATAAAGTTCCTCAAACTGATTAGTGTATCACTGAGAAACACTGAATCCTGCTCAGTCGTCCTTGCGATGGAGGTTCAGGGTGAATAACTAGTTCTTCCAATGTTTCATTATCGGACTTGTGCTCGGATTGATATGGTAAAATCAACGTCATAGTTACTGTCTTCACAGTGTATACAATCGCTGAGGACGGAGGAAGCCTCCGGAGCTGAACTTTAGTTATGGTAATGGGTGTTTAGCTTCCGACAAGCGCTGTAATCGGTAGACCAATCACACCAGAATGGGCCGTCTGGCCAATCAGAGCAGAGCAGGCTCGTGGAAAGGAGGGATTTAAAGAGACTGAATCAGTGGACAATTCGTTTGAGAATCATTGACAAATGTGGTGATGTACAATGTATATTATGAGAAAATGAAAGTGTTTGTTTGTAAAATGAGTATTTTCACCCCCCAAAAAATGGTTTTAAGACAGTTATTTATATATTTTGCTGTAGTGTCAGTAGGAAATATCAGTTTACATTTCTTTTGCCATCTTCTTTTGGCTCTTGTCACTCCTTGTGCATACAAAAAAATCTCACTGGATTATTACTATTAATGGCTGAATTAATTTTTGGAAATGTAAGCCGACACACTACAGCAAAATATATAAATAAAACTATAAAACTGGCTTAAAACAATTTTTTGGGGGTGAAAACACTAATTAAGTGCCTAAGACTTTTGCAAAGTAGTGTATACAAACTTTTGCATGCACACAAGTAACTTTATAGTGCCCTCGAGAAACTATGCACATGCGCACAGGAATTTTTTTGCATGCTTACAATTTACAATTACGCATTACAATTTCTAGTTTTATATACTATAACCTAATCTATGAAGAAAAAGAGCAAATATGCACATGAATTAATAGAAATCTAGGCCTATTTTCTCAAAATTTGGCTTTCCTAGGGGTAGTACCTCTAATATCAAGGCCTAATGTCCAATTTAATGCATAATTTGTGGCAGCAGAGAAACCAATGAAATGGGCATTGTCCTATTTGCCAAGTTCAAGGTTCTATAAAAACACTGGTGCTTAAAAAAAAAAATTGGGTCAAAATTTGGCTTTCATTAGGGCAGTACATTATCCTATTTCAAGGCCTTAGGTGTGCTTTAACACATACTCCATGGCGGCCAAGGGCAACCACACAGTGAAATGGGCTAATGGTGCAATAGGTGGCTCAGTGTGCATTGTCTATGCTAAGTTTAATGGTTTCTCATGCGCACACTAAAGTCTGCATATTTTTTATTTTTGCAAAGATTCTTTTAGTGGCTCTGTAAGAATGCTAAAAATATCATGAGAAGAAATCCAAAACGCTTATAACCTGCATTTTTGCATAATGAAAAAGTGCACCATGTCGTTTTTGACAATCACTAAACAGCTGCCATGAAAACACACTTCTTGTATGATACATTTATTTTCATTAAATTTTTAATTTTCTAGAAAACTAAATAGGGTCAATAGTCTAGAAATGCAAATATTTTTCCATACTCTGCTTTTTTTTTTCCATACTTTTCCAGACCTGGAAATTACTCAAATCAAATTCCATACTTCTCCAAACTGCGAAGGAACCCAGGACTGAGTTCACTCACTCGAGCGAAAACTCACGTTATAATCAATTAATCTAACTACACGCTGCACAACAAATCTCTTATTTACATCGTGTCTAAGCTTTGGTGCTATGAGAGGATTTGCGAGTTTGAAGAACACAGTTTCTTTAAAGGGGTCATGACATGAGAAACCAAATTTGCCTTGATCTTTTGGTATTTAAGAGGTCTTTGTACCATTAAAACTTCCTGCAAGTTTCATAGCTTAAGACATCCTCCCCATTATAAACGCAATTTATTTAATCAAGCTCTAAATACAGCTCGTTGTGGATCTATGGCATGAAGTGACGTCACGGTATGAAGTGACGTCACGGTACGAAGTGACGTACCAGTCGTTTGCATATGAACGCCTCAAGCGCAGAACAACTACGCTTCATTTCGCATCGTTGTCGCGCAGCTCGCGCCCACAGGTGTTCAGTCGACGTGCAGCGAGTGGGTCTGTTTACAAGAAGATTGCGATGCCACGCAGATGTGCTGTTCCTGGCTGTGGACAAACAACATGTTTGAATACGCTGACGTCAGGGAAAAATGGATGCAGATTATTTTTTGTGGACGTCCCAGTCATGACAGTGTTAATTTTGCGTGTGTTCTCTACATTTCAAGGATGACTATTTTGAGAACAAATCGCAGTATGATGCTGGCTTTGCCAGAAAACCTTTGCTTAAAGATCAGGCCGTGCCCACTATTCTGGGCCCAACAACGATGCCGCAAACTGTAAGTAATGCATTTCATCTTAAAACTAATTTTTATGCATAAGCACTGACGTTAGCCAATCATAACAGTAGGCGTTAACACTGAACTCTTAAAGGGGAAACACCCCCAAAACAGACTGTTTGAATCAGAGGATGAGAAAGAGGGTGGGAAAAGGTCATAAATCACTACATTTTAAAAGGTTTTTGTCCAAAAAACTATAGTAATACTATAATTGCACCTAAGGGAACATAATAAAACAAAAACCATGTCATGACCCCTTTAAACAAAAACTCATTCAGAGTGGATTCTGACTTACCTACAGTAAACACCTCTGATTGGCCATTGCTTTCAACAGAGATGCCTGTGATTGTCCACAAAAGCACAAAATAGAAACTCTTCCCTTTGTGCCGCACACAGAAATATGCCAACCATTTTAAAAACTGAGCGGATCTATACAAATCATACAAATTACCTATTTTGTATTCAAAACGGTGAATTTTGCCAAAAGGTGACAAGTTTGCATCCCTGTACTGGAAAACATTTTTAGTGTGAGATATTGCAGAATTAAATGCAGAAGAGCCCTGCTACTTTCAGGTTCTCACTTGTTTTGCAGGTCAAAGATCCTCTGGCATTCCTCTTTGTAACGTTCCTGATGTTCCGCTACAGAGAATCGAGAACCACGAGCAAATTTACTCATAGGCCCCTCCCCTGAACGAGCCTGTTCAGTAGACATGGTCCTCACAACATCGATCACCTCCCAACGGGAAAGTTTCTTTATCTAAATACACACATACATACACATATTAGGGAATACAAAGGCAAGAAACATTATCATTAGGGAGATTAAATAACATTGAGGGAAAAAAATGTACACACAGCATTCTCTGATAACTATTTAGTGATTAGCTTAATCTGGGGCCATTCAGAGACTGTATCTTTGATTAGTTCAGTGTCACCTCTTCCTCAGGAACTCCAAACTTGCGGAGCAACTGTTTGGCATTTTTGAGCGACAAGCGTCTCAGATCCGCATCAGTCCCTGTCACAGTCTTTTTCACTGGCTGGGGCTCTCGATCATCCTGAGCAAAAACAGGAAACAGTGTTTGATAATGAGGGTGTGTGGACATTCTCATGCATCTGAAACATTCTTAATTGCCAGGAGCTGTGCTAAATGGTCAGAAAGCCTGTACCTTCTGCTGTGTAGGTTTGTTAGGGACTTTAACATATGAAAAACCTTCTCCACAGCCGGTGGGGTCAGCGACCCCTGTGACCTCCAGGAGACACTTCCCCTTCATGGCTGCGATGAACGCCCGAGTTGTGTTCCATGGCGCAGTGCGTACCTAACCATACCACCACATTAATATAATCAAACCATGAAAAAGACAAAAAACATCCACCATAAATACAATATTCAAATGTACTCATTAAACCTCTGACCTCATCATCAATCTTCATCTGGAATTCCTCCTCATTCTCTTCCTCAGGTGCAAAAAAAGACTTTTCACCATAACCAGCATCCTGGGAGACAGAAGTGTACATTAGCTGGTGTGGCTCTGTCAGAAAATTGTGCACGCTGGGATAGGAACCGTGCATGTGTTAACCTTTAGTCTCTGCTCCGCCACCAGCATACTGTAGTACGAACAACACTGCTCTGGGGAAACCATTGCTCTGATCTCCTCTTCGGTTGGAAGCCGGAAATCAGGTTTCAGCACCCACCAGTTAGAATCCATACCTGATATGGTAGGAATGAAAGAGCTTCAGTACAAAACACAAACTGTGTCTGCTACGCAAGAACTGATGACTCGCATGGTGCTTTCATTCTGACAGCATTTCTGCTGACATAAATTGAAATACATTGACATCTGGGTTACTGAATGAAAATTAGAGTAATATTCAGTATACAGTAATACTACTGAATGTAATTTAAATTAATACAAACTTGGTCGTCTTGAGATCTGATTTACGCCACATTAACATTTTACAAAATGTAACCCAAACTGTAGCTATAACCTGCTAAAATCATGGATTTATACAGATTTACAGCATACAGGGCTCAACGCTAAGAATTTTCAAGAATTATTTTCAAGAATTTTCAAAATCAATTTTTTTCTCGCCCTGCCAAAATCTTCAATAAATAAATAAAGGATTAGTTATTGTCTTCATTGTTTTTGACCCATAACCTTAATAAAAAAAGGTTGTGACACCAAAAACTACTAGCCTAATTCATATAAATTTCAAATATTGTTAAAGACAAGTAAACTGTCAGTAATAAAAAAATAAGAACAAAATCAAATTACGAGCAATAGCACAAATAAACATACAAATAAAATAAACACTGCTTTTCATGTTTTTCAGGTAAGTCTAACAGTAATTTTCACATAGAGAAAATGAATAATGAAATAAAAATAGCACTGCATACTACACTGTATAAATTAAATATAGATTAGTTATTATTTAAAGTTACAAAAGTTATTTAGTCAAGAGCAGTGAGTGATTTTTTTCCTTCATTGTTTGATTAACATTAAAACTAAGACAGCAGCAAGTTTATTAGGCTGCTGTCACTTTAAGAGCTGCACAGATACAATATAGTGTTACACAAGCGTTTTATTTCTCAAATGTTTATGTTCACTTAAGATATAACAGACTATGTTTACTAAGATACTTGCTGAGACTGGCATTTTTTTAATGTAATTTTGTGTGAATATGTTTGCAAGACGACGTGAAAGAGCCCAATTCAGCATTCACAAGTTGTCTGAGAAGGGCGTGCACTTTGGATGTGTGTGCACATAAAACTTCTCACTCTACTAGGGTGACCAAATTTTAGTTTTCAGAAAAGAGGACGGGGGCGTCGTTGATGGGTGGGGGCGTGGTTTGGGGAGGCGTGGCTAATGGGTGGGGGCGTGGTTGGGTGGTGAATGCATCAAACAATACTTGACAAATGCATTCACAACCTTGAAACTATGTTATTGTCCTTTAATACATAAAGTAATACATCCTTTCCATTCAACGTTTGGCACGCAACAATATACAAATATTTGTAAAAAAAAAAAAAAAAAAAAAACGCTATTTATTTTCATGGCCACATCATAGGTTAAAATAAAATAAAAAATATACTACACCATTTCAGTAAAAACAATTTCAATCCTCCTAATGTTCTCTTGTAACCTATACTTTCCTTATGTGATCTTCTAGGTCGCTAGCACGTATTTATTTGCCACTGACGTACGTGCCAGCTTTGCAGGTCATGCATTCTGCTTTACACGGATTCCGACCGAAACGAAACATGGGAATTTTCTCTGTAAATCATCTGTGAATTTACATTTGGCTTTTCTTTTTTTCCGCTGTTAGCTACTTGCATTTTATCTTGCACTTGACCGTAAACTGAAGCGTCGAGTCACGCTGCTAAAATTCTGTGAACATAATGTCAGCTTAGTTTGATCTGATTGGTCATTTCAAATATTCTGACATTGACGAGCAGTGACAGACCAATGAGGCTGAGATGAACACACACACAGGCCTCTGTTTTTTGACGTGCTCTTGGAGAGGAGCCACTGTGGATTGAGGAATGCGCTGATTATAACAAGACGGGGCGAAGCCGAAGCCGGTTTCATATGTTTTGTGTTCAAAGGCAAGCACCAGTCAATTTAAACTACACACTTAATGGAACCATGAAAAACAGTGAAAACCGGACATTTTCATGCATTTATAAAACCCTGCCGGACACCCCGGACAGTGCGCAAAAAAGGGGACATGTCCGGGCAAAAGAGGACGTTAGGTCACCCTACACTCTATTAAATTGAGTTTTCTTTTGCGTCTTCTGCGCTTGAATGTTTAAATGGGCAAGGCTTAAAACACGTGAAAAAGATAAACTTTCATGATGCAGCACTGGCCCGATTGGACAAGCGACAACTGTCCCAAGTTACGCATACACGGGCCCTGCGCCATCGGGCAGTCCTTATTGTCGAGCCCTGGCATTTTGTATGTTTGGATCCCTGTTATCTGCAAGATCCCTGTGAATCTTGCAGACATCTTTTTTGTAGAATGCTGTAACCAATTAACATGGGCGCATTATGTGTAAAACGAGGCAGAATTATGTGATCTGGTGTATTTCCTTAGCTTTCTGTTCCTGTCCTACCTTCCCAGTACAAGGAAAAGTACTTGCTGCATCTGTCAATTCTCCTGTCTGATAAAACACACACACAGTGACTGAAAACATTTTTTCTTTCTCTGAGTTCCTCCTTTTTTCTAATCCCTGTGCATTTCAAACATTTCTTAATGAAAATGACAGAAGGTAAACTTGCGCTAAAGGTTTAGAATTTCATTTAAGTTGAACGTGTGCATGAGAGTAAGTGCACCTGTCCGTTTGAAGTCAGCACAGAGTTTGAGGCGTTTGCGGATGCTGCTTTCAGAGTGAGAGGGAAAAGCTTTCTTTATGTCCTCCATACGTATACGGCGAGGGCGATCTTTACTCTTCCAGAACAGACGATAGATGAACACCTACAAAGAGAGAAACTATTTAAATACACTCCATGAAACTGAAGATGTTAAATACACCAAGTAGTCTGCTCATATTAGTACTGTCCTATGAAATCAGCCATTAGATATTCAAAACTTTACTCATCCATACATGCCTTCTTATCACTTGTTAACATGCAACCAGGATTAAAATGGGAAGGGAGAGATGGGTTCTGGTGCTACCTGTAGGAAATCTCGAATGTGTGTGTTAGCTCGTTTGGAGTTAGGCCCTGGCACCTCATAGAGAGGGCACTCCTGACCCACAACAAATATGTCCACAAGCTCTCGGATGAAGTAGCCCTGTCTTGTCCGGATAATCAGGAAATCAGTCTCAGGCATCTTATGTAGATAGATGGGAGCTCTGAACAAGTTATTTTCAAAGGCCTGTGAGACACACAAACACACACACACAAACAAAAGAGCAATATAATTCAGAAGAATGACAATTTAAGGGATTGTACAATGTGATTTTAAAAAAAACAAAAAAAAACATGACCTTGAAGAAGGTGGCAGAGGGTGACAGGATTGTGTAAGTGGTGTCCATGATGTTACCTGCAGTAGTTGTCCAGGATGCAATGATCCCAGGAATGGAGAAGTGTGACAGTAAACTGTCTCTCCGTATTTACAGTCAGGTGCTCCTGGGTCTTTACCTGGTTTCTACAGATATAAACATTGACAATGGCATCAGCAGCAGTGGCCAGACTTGGAGACCCAGATCCAAAACAAGACCTCACATTATTGAGACTCAGATCTCAGACTTGATCCAGTTCTGAGTCCCAGAACTACATTAAGATCATATTTATGTCTTAAGTATTGTGGCTTGTGTGAAGTTGTGACTTACTCTTTTGTAATAGTTTTTGATCTTGGTCGCCATACCAACTTGCATGAGAAGAGGAGGATACTCCTCACTATATTCAGCCAAAATCAGGTCTCCATCTTTGCCCGTTAGATCTTGAGCTGTGCGCATAAAGAACATGTCCCCTCCGCCCGATGCTTGACGCTCCTGCTCTCGCATCTGAGAGAGATTTTAAAATATGAAAGGACAAATATAAACTTTACCATGTCAATGTACATTACACACAAACACACTCACTGTAACATTCACAAACACACAAATTAATTCTCAGGCAGTGTCAGTCTACCTTAGCCTTCTTCTTGATGTGTTTGAGGAGAGACTGGGTTGGGTGCGGGCCGGGCTGGGACAGTGCTCCAAATGAGTACTTCTTCAGGGAGGGTCGATGAAACTGCCGTAGTTTCATGGGTCCCATGTGAGTTGGGAAGAATGGCTGCCTCAACTCAACAGCAGGAATGGAGTGCTGAGGAAAGAAACATTCACAGAAGAACTAAATAAAGAGAACTGGCAAAACAAAACCAAGAAGTAAATCGAATGATTAAATTCAATCATTGTATTATTCTGTTCTAGTGTTTCGGACAATGGGACTAAATAAATATTACACTGTTTTTAGATGGTCATTTTACAGTAAGCCTGTGCACATGCTCAGAAAATACAAAGGGCTGCTGGCTCACAGAGACCAGATTATTCAGATTTGACACTGGGTCCCTATTCACATCCCAAATCCCCCACCTGGATGATGTTTCCTCCAAAGCTGCCCCTGAGCCCCTGCTGTTTAGGGTAGTAGAACTCATCGTTCGAAAGATTCCAGGGATCTTTAATCTCCGGTTGAGACATATTCTAGATCATAGTAAAACAAAGTGTCACACATCACACACATCTACTTTTCACATCCCAGCCTTCTTTTCCTCATTCCACATTTTGTTTTTCTTCGTCTCACCTGTTGTGGTTCATCTTTAATGACGCCCGTCTTTCCCAGCAAAATGCGACTTTTTTTCAGTGCTGTCTCTTTTTTGTTTTCTTTGGAAGGAGAATGAGAGGCTCTCTCCTCTTTTTCATCTGGGATCTCTGTAAATATAGATTACAGCTTAGATCGGGCCCAAAAAAATCAAGCCCGACCGACCCTACCCGAGCACGTTGTGTCCGAGCCTGGCCCGAACCGACACATTAACTGTAATTATAAGCCCTAGCCCGATTTAAACCCGACCATTTTTTAACACGTGGGTCGTTATAACCGATGTTCTCAACTAGGCTACTTTCTATGTTACTTTCTCTTGCCCGCAACATTCATGTTTTGTCCCGCTCCCGCCCGCTGCTGATTATTTTTCTGTACCTCCAAATACTTTCAAGTTAGCCTATGTGTCGCCACCATACACATCAGCATGCTCCTGATAAATTATTTGTTATTTAGGCATTAACATTCACAGACCACTGTTAATTTAACATAAAAGCATAGGCTACTGCGTGCATGGTTTGGCATGACTGAAAGTGCGCTCCCTTAAAGGGATACTTCAGGATTTAGCATTAAGCTTTGTATCAGTAGAAAAGCTGTAGTATTTTCGAATTACCGTGCTTTCCTTCCTCATATCCCCCTGAGACGAGAGATTTATGTATTTTTTGTCTGGAAAAAATCCTCCGATGACGCAAAAATCGTCATTTTGCGTCATCAGAGGATTTTTTGGCCAGAGGCTAAAGACTACAGCCAGTAGAAGTCGCTGTTCATCATGTTTTCAACTCGCCCATAGAGGGTAGGATCTTGCAGTCACATAATTATCAAATAGTGTCAGGCTGTCAGCTATCTTTTATTTGGAAGCTAACCTAGCAGGCTCTTGTTCTGTGGAGAAAGCGGAGTAGGGGTTTACATCCTCTTTTCCCCAGACATGTCCGACCTCGAGATCGTCCAAAATGTAAGGGATTCAGCTTTTGATTTCTGCAGTCGCCATTCATTGTTTAACGTTACATGCACACCTTTTGTTTCAATCTAACTGACTTCATTCCGATTGGTGAATCTGAATGTAGTGTTTAGATGAACGCTAAACAAGTAATCGGTTGATGTGCATTTTAACATTGCTAAGAAAATTCCCGCTCCTCCGTGATAGAGACCGGTGGGTCTCACAGGTGTCGCTCATCAGTAATCACGCCACCGGCCTCGCGCCGTTCTCCCGCGGCCCTCAGTCTCGTCCTGCTCGCCACAGTAATCATGATGAATGGCGACTGTAGAACGCAAAAGCCGAATCCCGGATATTTTGAGCGATCTCGTAATCCCGGGCAGACTCATCACGGAGACTCACTAGTTGTCTAGCCTGCCCTGCGCTCTGTTACCGGTAGGCGTGGCCTCCTAGGGCATCGAAGCAAGTGCATTCTGGGAGTTGTTGTCTTTCATCCAAATGAGCCAAAAATACATTTTCTGGCTTTTCTCAGTCTAGAAGGCTCCAAATTCAAAAATAATTTCACATTTCTTCTACATAAATGACCCATTTTAAATACACATTCATCTTTCCAGAGCTGAAGTATCCCTTTAATAATTCCTAAAAAGCTGACATCAGTTCATCGCGATCTCACACGTCTGTTATTATCAATGAAGCTGACTGCACAAATCTTTCATAATATCTACACTTTGTTTGTTATAATCAGAGGATTTGCCATCATGCAGAATTCAGCACTGAACAAAAAGTCAGTTTTGAGCGGTGAGGGGAGTCTATCTTAAATGCTTCTGATTGGCCATTGCGTTCAAGAAATCAACACATGTCTGTGATTGGCTACATTGCTCAACGCTGCAAACATGTTATAAATAGAAACTCTGGCCTGTAAATCATTTCTATTTTGTTTTCATTGTTCTTGTTGCTTTTCTGCAACAGATGAATAACAATTTATTAGTTTTTATATGTTTTACTCACTGAGTGAGTGCATTACCGCCCGTGAAGTGAGTGCATTACCGCGGCCATCAAATCTAGTCCCGCGCCGCACACTATTGCGTTGGGAGTGTACGTCTCTAGATCAAGGGCCCGGCCCGGGGATAGTGGCGGGAAATATCGGCCCGACCTGGCCAGCGGTTCGGGCTCGGCAGAGAATCTAAGCTCTAATATAGATCAAGGTCAAGGTTCAATGGTTCTCAACCAGGGGACCAGGGCCCAATAAGGGGGCCCAAGATTACTTCAAATTATTTAAAATTAGACAAAACAAGCATTAACTAAAACAACAAAAAATTCTGATATTTATTGTTTTAATTCACCTTTTTTTTCTTTGAAGGTTCAGGGTTCCTAAGCTCTTGGGAAACCTAGATGTGCATATTTGTTATTTCTAGACCTTGAGAAGTCATGTAAATTAACATATGGATATTTTTATAATGGATATAGATTATTCGAGTTATCCAAAGCTCTAAAATATTTTATCAGGTAGAAATTGTGAGATATTATTAAATATTTGTATCCTTAATTCTATTTCACTACATCATGAAAAACAGGAAAAGTAATGGGGCCTTTGAATATTGTTGAAAACAATAGTAGACCTTGGAGTTAAAAAGGTTCAGAAACACTTTTGTAAAGATCACTAGCACAAAGTAATTGTTGTTAAAGGGATACTTCAGCTCTGGAAAGATGAATGTGTATTTAAAATGGGTCATTTATGTAGAAGAAATGTGAAATAATTTTTGAATTTGGAGCCTTCTAGACTGAGAAAAGCCAGAAAATGTATTTTTGGCTCATATGGATGAAAGACAACAACTCCCAGAATGCACTTGCTTCGCTGCCCTAGGAGGCCACGCCTACCGGTAACAGAGCGCAGGGCAGGCTAGACAACTAGTGAGTCTCCGTGATGAGTCTGCCCGGGATTACGAGATCGCTCAAAATATCCGGGATTCGACTTTTGCGTTCTACAGTCGCCATTCATCATGTTTACTGAGGCGAGCAGGAGGGCCGCGGGAGAACGGCGCGAGGCCGGTGGCGTGATTACTGATGAGCGACACCTGTGAGACGCACCGGTCTCTATCACGGAGGAGCGGGAATTTTCTTAGCAATGTTAAAATGCACATCAACCGATTACATGTTTAGCGTTCATGTAAACACTACATTCAGATTCACCAATCGGAATGAAGTCAGTTAGATTGAAACAAAAGGTGTGCATGTAACGTTAAACAATGAATGGCGACTGCAGAAATCAAAAGCTGAATCCCTTACATTTTGGACGATCTCGAGGCCGGACATGTCTGGGGAAAAGAGGATGTAAACCCCTACTCCGCTTTCTCCACAGAACAAGAGCCTGCTAGGTTAGCTTCCAAATAAAAGATAGCTGACAGCCTGACACTATTTGATAATTATGTGACTGAGAGATCCTACCCTCTATGGGCGAGTTGAAAACATGATGAACAGCGACTTCTACTGGCTGTAGTCTTTAGCCTCTGGCCAAAAAATCCTCCGATGACGCAAAATGACGATTTTTGCGTCATCGGAGGATTTTTTTCAGACAAAAAATACATAAATCTCTCGTCTCAGGGGGATATGAGGAAGGAAAGCACAGTAATTCGAAAATACTACAGCTTTTCTACTGATGCAAAGCTTAATGCTAAATCCTGAAGTATCCCTTTAAAGGTGGGGTATGTGATTCTCTTTTTTGTCCATTTTTTCAAAATCACTTCAAATCCTATTCATGACCCACTTACAGCCACTGAGTTAGAAGCACTGAAATGAAAATTAAGCCATTTAATCATCTGTGGAACGGGCAGGACTCGAAAAACTCCAGCCAATCATTTCCAAGACCACCTAGAATCATTGGACAGTAAGTCCGTCAATCAAACGGTTGCATACTACTCCCCCCCCTCTCTCCCTCACGCGAATCAGGGCCAGCGTTGGAGGATAGAAGGTAGGACCATTTGAATCCGTGTATCATTTGTTCAGTCGTTTTTTTATTTAATATTGAAAGTAGAAAAATGAGAAAACGGTTCCTTTTTCGTTTTTTTCGTTTTTACCAAAAAAACGAAAAACAAGATTTCAGCTTGATTTTTCGTTTTTCGTTCTGGGGTAGAAAAATGAATAAACAGCTGGAATATTCGATTTCCACACGTGGGTAGGAATGAAACGCCCCTTTCCTCTGATTTGTCCGCCGAAGATCACACTGTTCCGTCATCAGTTCTTCCTCAGGTCCGCACTGCAGAATAAGAGTCCTGTGCGGATTCTTAACGCGTTTATTGCAACTACATTTCATCTTTTTCTCATCAAACAACCAGACTAATGGCGTGACACAACCCGTACAGGGGAATAGACTAGAAAGGGCTTTCTTCTGTGTAGATCTAAATTCACGCTTTGCATTGATTAGCATGGGTATGCAGGGTATGACGGCTGCTAGCCTGCATAGTCACCCTCGCCCAGTAATTAAAAAATAATAATAAATTAAGATATAAATCAATATAATTAGTTGTAAATTAAATATTTTAACACTACAAAAAGAAAAGAATAATACATTGACTATATAATAGGCCTATATTAACTGTCATTCAGACTGACTATCTAACAACAACTCTTCTGAGTTTTATGATGTAGGCCTTGTGTTTTATTAAAATGTATTATAATTTATATCTCAATGATGCGCGCTTGTGCACGGCGCACCGGTTTATGTTGAGAGGGAAACACGCGCGTCACATGCATCGTCGTAAAAAACGCATTTTATTAGTAGGCTATAGCCTATTTAGAAATAGTGTAAAAGACCGGTAAATAAAATACAAAATTAACATTTAAGCACTATTAATAACATATAGGCTATGCGTATGTTACTTCCCCTTATGTCAAATCCTTAAAAGAATGGTATTCAGAAAACAACAAGAATGAAAAATAAGTAGCCACGTATAATAAACAAAATTTAGCCTATTTTAAACGCTAAGCCTAAATGAATTTATTTGAATCGAAACTGAAATAGGCTACTGACGTTGGTTTATTGCATCTCTCATTCGGTCCAAAGTTCCCATATTTGCAATGTAACATTTCAACGCTGCTAACTATTAATGTAAAGAAGGCTTCGTACTTCAATCGAGTCCCAATATAGGCTACACGTATGCTAAATCAGCATCTTCACAGCAAGGGAAATGAGTTTGGAATAACAGCAAGTAGGCTATAACTGGTGACTGACAGCACTGCCTTTATTGTGTACAACAGACCAATTCAATTAAGCAGAATAAATGTGTATATGTTTGGTTGACTGTGTTTTATTTTAATAATGAACAGGCTGCGATGTCAAGTTAGCAATGCCAGAAGTGAACTTAATATGTTGTGTGAGCGAGCGATGCGCTGACGCCATCACTTGGATTTATTGCTCAGCAGGGGAAATAACTTAATACTCTGTTGTTTAATACTCTGTCATTCGCAACATGATGCGCTGCTTTAGCGCGTCTCCGTCTCCTTGAACATCTTTCTGGCGCACACCAAAAATGAACCAAAATATATTTAGCTCTTGGCGCGCCTAACTTTTGAAAGTCAATATTTAGATTGTTTGAAGTAAAATGCATTATATAGACCTAAGTCACTTATCAGGGTTCGTACACCTTTTCCAAGGTCAAATTCAAGCACTTTTCAAGCACTTTCAAGGTCCATTTTAAAGCTTTTTCCAGCAGCTTACACCACCGTAAATTACATACCAATACATAGTAAAAATTATTATTTAGCGTTTTTTCCACATTAAAAGAGATAATATGCAATAAACAGTCAAAATTGTGTTTCGTAATAGCAGATGGATCAGAAATTGAAGCAAAACACAGGTTTTATTTTTAAAAATGTTGTTGGAGGATTTGATCCAAATGACATGCAGTAGAGGTGGGCGGTATGACCAAAATTTTATTTCACGGTAACGATATATTTCACGATATCGTTATTTATATATGTAGTTATTCTCGAAAAATCATCATAAATGGCTTTGTATACTAAATAAACCCAAATACTTTAGAAATGAAAAGTTCTTCTCCTTGTTTGACTGTCTTTTATTTGGCAAATCATTTATTTGGTAAACTATTTTGATAGCTAAATATAGTGAACAAAACACACTCATCAACTTTTAGAAGAACTTCCCCCAACTGACTGATATTAAATACAACTCATAGGTGCAATTAAACTTTAAATAAAGTGTTGCTGAATAATTTTTCAATCTCATGTTATTGCTTTACCTCATCAATCAGTTTATAATATCTAAATATTTTATATTGAACTATTCTATTCATAATAAATTAGTTACTATCTTTTAATTTGGTAGGATAATATTAGCAATACTAATATGTTTAAATGTGTTCTCCGGTACATTTTTTGCCATGTCTGCTTATACTGCGTTTTTAAGGGGCTTGTTTTGCTCTTTTTGTGATATCCGGCAACCCGTCACCTGGAGCTTTATCAAGAGACGTTCAGAAGTGACTAGAAGGAGAGCAGTATGAAAACCGGACAGCAGCTACTGTTAATGTCGACTAAGTAGTTTAAATTATACACACCTTGTAACTGAGTCATTACTTTACCACAGCCGGTACACACTGACACACCGCGCTCCCAGTGTGTGCGCGCGCGTCTTTTGCATCAGTAAAATGCGATCGGTTCATTTGAGTGTCAAGTTCACGGATCGAATCAAATGAAGATTTTATCAGATGGTTCAGTGGCCAATTGTTTGGAGTTAGAAATATATAATTCGCGCTCCATATTTAGTAATTTTGCCTCAGGTACCGAATCCGAGACTACCTGTGCTGGAGGAGGTCCTCTGAGTTCGGCTGCTCCCGAACCGTGCCGCGGTTCGCGTAATTGTGAAAGAATCACGGACTCGGGTGCGCACTTAGTAAAGTAACCTGCGCATGCGTTTTAGCTGATTATTATGTATCAAGTTAATAAAACAAATGTAAGGGATGATAGTGTTGATGATTTACCTTGGATACGAGCGAGAGTGTGAGTCTGCAGTGTATTCGCACACACATAGCGCGTGGACTCAGGCCAACAAATTATTGGAAATCCACTGTCTCCTGCGTTTGCAATCAGCAGAAAGCCAAATGCGACACACAGTAAACCTGTGTTGTTCACTCGGCTGCGCATAATAACACCAAATTAATAAAAAACACAATATATTGACCCGCGTTCTGCTTTCTATCATGCGGCGTGCACGTTTGTGATGACGTAACAAAATGCACGCAGCCGCACCAGGATTCGATAGAATCAAGTCGAGTGTGAAACCAGACCAACGCTGCGGGGGGCGCGGGAACAAGCGCGCTCGGGCCGCAGCAAACGATTTATTTCACCATTTAATAAACGAAATATTCAGTCAGATAGGTATTTGTTGTACCGTTACAATTTCAAGCACTTTCAAGCATTTTATCCAAAATTTAAGCACTTTTCAAACCTTGAAAACACAACATCAAAATTCAAGCATTTTCAAGGATTTCAAGCACCCGTACGAACCCTGACTTATGAATAAATCACATCGTGCTTCATGATAACAAAATACGTGACTTTACAGTCCGGAAAATAGGAACAATACCAATTATTTCACGGACCCCCTGGCACTTGAGAACTCATGGTCTACACAGAAGAAAGCCCTTTCTAGTCTATTCCCCTCCCTTACAGAAAAACCCCATGATTTCCCCATGTTTTCCACATGGGATCACATGTGACAACATGTGTTTTTGCACATGTGAAATTCATGGGGGTTTTCTGTAAGGGCTGTAGGCTACGGGTTGTGTCAAGCCATTCTGGTTGTTTGATGAGAAAATTATGAAATGTAGTTGCAATAAACGCGTTAAGAATCCGCACAGGACTCTTATTCTGCAGTGCGGACCTGAGGAAGAACTGATGACGGAACAGTGTGATCTTCGGCGGACAAATCAGAGGAAAGGGGCGTTTTATTCCCGCACACGTGTGGAAATCGAATATTCCAGCTGTTTATTAATTTTTCTACCGCAGAACGAAAAACGAAAAATCAAGCTGAAATCTTGTTTTTCGTTTTTTTGGTAAAAACGAAAAAACGAAAAAGGAACCGTTTTCTCATTTTTCTACTTTCAATATTAAATTAAAAAACGACTGAACGAATGATACACGGATTCATTTGAGTTGTGTATTTTCAAAATCTGCCGGCCGTTTTGCAAATCACATACCCCACCTTTAAGTACATTTGATTAAAATAATAACTATTAATGGCTGACTTTCTCAGTGAACTTTCTCAAGGTTTAAAATTAAGTATAAAATGTTAAACAATACCGAGTATTATGTTTTCATCATTGGGGTTGAGGGTGAGAATTGGAGGAGAAGGGAGGCGGTCCATGCTCTGGTCATCCCAGATTATGTTGTCTTCCCAACGTCCATACACAAGCTCCTCATTATCAATCGGGAATATGGAGAACCAAGGGATGTCATCCTCATGAGCAACTGTAAGAAAATAAAAATTCAGTTTCTTCTATTCTAAGCCCTAAAGAGTAGATATGCTTAATTAAATTCAGGACAGTACCTTGATGATCATGATTATGTTTGTCTCTTTTGGAACCTGTTATGGATGGAGTTTTGACCAAAGGAGGAGGGGTCGGGGGCACCAACTGCGAATTACTGCGACTTAGACCTGGAACAAAATTCATTCCACAGACCAATAATCCATCAGGACATAAAAATGTGTCTTTTTGATGTGATGTACTGTCAGTGTTGTGAATGTGCGACCTTCTCTATTTATTTGTTGCATTATGGCTGTGTTCTCTCACCCTGCTGAGCATTATAAGCATTGGCGTTACGGGTCATGCTAGTAGGAAGCCACCCGGCCAGACTGGCACGCTGAGTTTTAGTGCCCTTGTGTTTCACATCATCTCCATTCCAGATGATGTCTTCCTCCCACTGCAGCTGGGTCACCATTAAAAACAACTCATCCTGCATCGGAGACACCTCATCCCCCTGCTAGCACACACAGATGAAAGTAAAGATACAAGTAATTGAGCTGTCTGTAACTATTACTAATCACTGTTCCTACTGCTTGTGTCCTTTTATTGTGAATGAAAAACAATCCCTGATGTACCAAATGATTCTGTTCCCCTTTTTTGCAACACGGTAGTGAGGTATTTTCTATAAATGTGCAAGACTTCATTAACCGCTATATTTAAATAACTTTAACAAAGTGTGGTAAACGACGGTAAACCAATCTATGTTACAAACCAATGTATTTATGCTAAAAAAAATTAATAATAGGATTACAAATAACAGTTTGCAACATCAAGCATAATGGACTGCTTATCCGTTTTTTTTAAGCGTATGACAATGGAAGCCATGCACATTCAAGTTACAAATGGCCCCATCCAGTGTTATTATTATATTTACTTTTTTTAAATTTCTATTTAGCTTTAATTTATTATTAATTTAATTTATTTTTTAGTTATCTGCAAAAGCAAAATTTCTCATTTTTATTTAGGTTAAAAAATGTTATCTAATATTTATATTTATATTTTATAGCTCTATTTCAAACTAACAGTTTTAGCTTTATTTACCAATAACAACACTGACCTCAGTCTGTGCTTCTTGGGGTGGATCCTGCTCACTGACTGGTTCAGAAGCTGGTGGATTAGCAGTTTTTTCTGCTGCATCAGTACAGTCTTGCTGTTGGTCATCTCTGAGTTTAAATCCATAATGAAAACCGGTGCCATCCTCCGGGACACCAAGCATGTCATACCAAAGCTGTGCTGGACCATAACGCCACTCTGCTACCCTTGGCCTCACCTCAGACACCTTATCACCTTCACCAGACACTTGCAGGAACTTGGACTCCACCGGAGCCATCATTGTGATCTACAAAGAGAGAGAAACAAAGACAAAGAGTGTTTTCTTCTTGATCCATCATAATATGGGTCCTTTTCTGAAGCAGCCAAAGTGGACATGAAATGTTGTCCGTCTGGTTACCTCATCATCAGACAAACACTGCTCCGGTGGTGGAGGTGGTGCATACTCATAGTCCCATCCTGATTTTTTCTTAGCCCCTGGCTCAGGTGGTTGCGATTCGTTGTCAGCTGTAGCAGTGTCTGACTGTGGCTCTCTCTGCTTTCGTTTCCGTTTCCTGCGAGCACTTCGCCATACAGATGGCATGTTCTTACCAGGACCAAACAACCGCAAGAAACGCAACACCTGGTAGATCAAAAATGAACACGCTATGAAACTGCAAACTACTATTGGAGTGCAAATGAGTTAGCAATATGATGAAGTGTGTAATCTAATTTTTGGATTATTTCTAAGACATATTCCCCCAGTTTCACAGACAAGGCTTAAGCCTAGTCCCAGACTAAAATGCATGTTTGATCTGTTTTAAATTAATTAAACTTGTTTTGTTTTGTTCTGTTTGCTTAAACAAAACCAATTGTTTTGTTTCAGGATGCACATCAATAATGTTATTTTCTAAGGCATGTTTATAAAAGCTACTTAAATGTCCCAATTGAACTAAGGCCTAATCTTGGCTTAATCTAAGCCCAGTCCATAAAACCAGGTCATTGTGTGCTTCAGTCACCTTTCCAGGTCTGAACTCAGGGAAGAGCTCTGTGACTCCAGGCAGGGCTTTAGCAGCATCTTTCTGCATAATGCCTGCAAGAGGGAGGGTGAGACATCCTGCCTGTCCTCCTGTCCCTGAACCCTGAGAAGGTCGATCGCTCTCACTCTCACTGTCTGATGAACTGCTGAAATCAACTTTATCGCCCACAGATGATGGCGCGATAATGGAAGGTAGGATGATACCATCAGCCTCATCAGTCACTACAAAGAAAAAAAGAGTGAAAAAGGCAAGAACCAAAAAAATCAGAACATACACACAAAATTTACTGATTCATCTATCAATCACGCTGTCTCATTTACCACTGCTGTTCTGAGTGGGTGTGTCTTCTTTCTTGGTAGGGATTGACAGAGTAGGGGGAGGGGGAGGAGGCATGAGTTTGGCATCAACATCCTCACAATCAGCATCATAATCATCCTCTTCATCTGCACACCAAAATACACACGTCAGTAATACATTTTTGCATATACGTCAGTGTTTTCTGCACCAGTTGTGCCTGTGTGTACCCATTTTCCGTGATGGCTGCAGGTTGCCCATGGCGTGTCTGTATTTGCGGGTTTCATCTTCTGCAACTTCACTGATATCTGAGTAATCAACTGCATCGTCTGTGCTCCTTACCCATCCTAGATCACAAATATTGCAGGTTAGGTTATTTTGACACATTTCTCCACTATATGTACAATTGCACATATCCAACTGCTTGGAGTGACATTTTTCTAATAATTAGACAGAAACAGACCCTCTGCATCAGTGTTGCTCTGATCTTGCTCTTGCTCAGCGGTTTCCTCCTCACTGGCTGTGATCTCTGTAATGAGCGAACCCAAACCCAGAGAGCCCAAACCAGCCAGGTGCTTCTTTGACTCCTGATAAAGAGAAAGAGACAATTGACAGGCATATATACAATATGAAGGTCATCATTCCTTTTTAGCCTCACTCCACTAAGGGCATTCACACTGACAATGACTTGCAACAACTAGGGATGGGCGATATATTATTGCTTGCGATATACTGGTAATAATTTTCTTCACAATAAGAATTAATCTTCCCGCGATAATAACGATAAAGGCTAGTTGATGAAGGGACCCATTCGCAGCTCAAGCCCATGGTGGAAGGCGATCTGTAAAGCGCACTATTTCAGTTAATCTCAATGAATGCACAGCGTATTTGACGCACAGTAAACACTAGTGTGAGGCGCATGACTCGCTATCGCTTTGCTGAGAGGCGAGCGCTCCGCGTTTCTCACACACACGAAGAGAGAGCCAGAGAGTCTTACATACTAAGCAGAATTGACGAGCTACATGTAAATGATATTATTTGTTGTATTTTCTTCTGAAAATAATGGAGTTCATTTGGAATTATTCAGCCTTTATGAGCAAGCAGAATCTAATGCTCAAATGCAGACGTGATTAATATTCATGAACCCAGCAGCTCATCAATCCTTAAGTGGGGTTTATATTGTTATTAGTAGTAGAATTTGTAGTCGTATCATCTCATCAGTAGGCTATTATTGTTCCTTTTTTATTTTCATTTCAAACTTGTAATTGATTTGAACTATTATTGTGTGATGTTTTTCAGTACAGTTGCACTATTTAAACATCATCTGCACTTTTATAGAAGAAACGGATGCGACTTTCAAATTTCTGCAAGGGCTGGTGTTTGGATTTTGAATGCAATGATGTAATTGGTATATTATAGGAGCCTATTTGATGATGGGTACATCTTACTTTAGATTAGATTGATGTTTGGGTTTCTGAAGCTCTCAAGAATGTATGCAGCGTTCACTTGTAGCCAAAAACAGCAGTGAATGGCAATTTATATCATCATTGATATCGTTATCGCAATAAATACCAGAAAATATTGTGATATATTTTTAAGTCCATATCACCCATCCCTAGCAACAACAAAAAGACCTTAAAGGGGCTATGTAATGGAAATAGCGACAGATCTTTTCTTCCATATTGTGACGTGCATCTGAGTGATACGGATTATTGAAGAGAAAAAAATTAGGGAACTTGGGTCTATTCATTCGTTGTTGATTAGATGGAGGCAGATCTGAATGTGAACTTGTATGAAAGGAGCGGGGACTAAATGATTGAAGAAGTCTGGCATACATCACCAGAGAGAAGTCTGTAATTTCAACAGAAGACTGAATTATAATTTTTTTAATTATAAATTACACACAAAAAAAACTAAAATATGTGAAATATATGCATGTCTCAATAAGATCAATAACATGCATTCAGAAAATAGAAAGGTGGAAAAAATGGTATGGTGAATTTCCAACTCATGCCGACATCAAGAGACACTAAAAGAGTAGAGATTTAGTTTCTTACTGTATCCAGCACACTGTCATCTTCCAGCTGTCCATTCTCATTGATGTTGCCAAACAGAAACCCTGTCAAGTGGAAGGGCCGGTCCTGGTCCTCATCGCTGTCTGAGTCTGACATTCTACACATACAAAAACAAGATATCCTAGCATTCATCAACCCACCAAATCTAATGCATCCATGAACCAACTTCATGTATATTATTACTGGCAAAGTTAGGTAAGCCAGCAATCATTTAGAAGTTACTTTATTTTCTCCCTTTTATGGGACTCGAACTTGCAAATTTTCGGATTTAACGTTATTTTTAACGTTAACGTAAAGTTATTTAACCCCCACACAACCCTCTGACTATAACACTACTACTTAAATAAAACAAATACATTTACATAAATACACCGCTAAACAGAAAATACCAGAATTAATCCGAGTATAAAATTACAGAATAGGAGAAAGGAGATGTTGACAGGTTTACTTTTTCACACGCCTCCCCCAATGTTCCACCTCGGTATTATTTTACTTTTATCCTGCTTTTTAGAAACTGTTCTGGCTTCAGCATACTAATCTTTGAGAGCGTACCTTCTCCTCTGTTGCTGTTATCCGGCTCGAAGGCCTCTGGATCCCTAGGGCTCGAGTAAAAATCTGACCGAAGGAGGAGCTCCCTGTCCCCGGTCGATTAGCTGTTAGCAGCCAGCCAAAGGGAACGCGTAAAAGCATACGCGCAAAAAAAAAAAAACGTTCAAGAGTATTATATGCAAGCTTAGTTTATTTAATATGTAGGTATAAATCCTTCAAACATCTTTGGCAATGAATGAGCTGCTGCTGCATGCGCGGATGGTAGCCGCAGCTGTGTGTGCTTCTGTTTGTTGTGTTCGGAGCTGATCCAGTTTATCTGACTCCCCCTGCAGGTCTAAAGATGCAGCTCCGCACCGGAGAGTAGGGCACACGGCATTGTTCTCTGTTCAGTTTAATTTGATAAGAGGAGGAGAATTTGCTTAGTTAACTGAATTAAAATTGAAAAAAGAAAAACTCCTGGAGACCCATGGAATTTTTTCCTGGAATTATAGAATATCAAGTACTTTGATGTTTATTTCCATATATTTTATGGAAATAGCATAGGTCTACCATACCTGAATGTTGGCTGTAATAATGGTCATTATTGATTAAATATCTTAATGTTCTTGAGCAAAAACAAACACATTCATATTTCCTAAATTGTAATTAAAATCTGTCATAATTTATCATTTGTCATCTTGTCGTTCCAGAACTGTGACATTGTTTCTTCTGTCAGCAAAAAAAAGGTCATTTCAGGTCATGTTCATTTATCGCACTTTTAACCATATAGATTGTTTCAAAGCAGCTTTACAGCGATAATAGGAAAAAAAAAACAGTGACAGAGATTGTTTTGACTTTACAGCAGCTCTAGAATAAAGTTATTGTCCAGCTAAAGTTAGTTTTGATTGATTGATTAACTTCCGTTGCAAAGATCATTAGTTATTAACTTAGGGGCCGCTAACACGACACTGTTCTAACAGAAAACACTTAACGCCCTCCGGCCTGCTCATCCGCACAGTGACTGGTGGCTCTGAAATAGATCCCAAGGTGCAAGCCTTGAAAATTTTAGAAAAAAAGGTCATCTCTGTGCAAACCTCAAAAACGCAAACCCGCGAAAACGCAGACGGCGTGCACATGCGCATCACGTGTTTAGTCTATAGGTATGCGTGTCTGAATATACATGTATAAACTACTTGTCTGGCCTTTAAAATGTATAATAAAGAATTATTTATTGCTTCCGGGTAGCCACGTGTACCGGAATTATCCAGAGATAAAGGGAAGGGAAGGTGGCCTTCACAGGGGAGAGACTAGTTGACACTTCAGGACTGCGTTGTCGTCGTGTTCAGGCGCAGGTCCTTCATCAGATCTGGACATGGGCGTAATTTCCTATGGGGACAGGGGGGACATGTCCCCCCACTTTTCAAAATCCCGTTTGTGTCCCCCCCACTTTCAAATTCGTTTGTAGTTATTTTAAACCGAACGCCGTCATCGCCACGGAGGAGCAGGATCGAGCCTGTGTCGATGCGCGTGTCAATGTCCAGGAACTTCGCGTACACACTCTAAAAATAGCGCACTGAACGAATGAGCAGGTATAGCGGTTGCGGCACAGACAGTGATGAAATGCCAGAAACAACAACAGGTGACTATAATGTCATCATGGATGAAAAGAAAGAAAGGAGATGCGAGTTGGTTGATTCAGTAAATTAGCTCACGTCAGGATAATCATATTTTCTGTCTACACCTGTTGATGTTAGCCTTAAGTTGACTGAGCTAACTTTAACATACGCTGCTGCTGCTAGGTAACTTCAGACTGTTAAATAAGTAATGTAGAACCACATTGTGTAGCCTACTAAAAGAAAAACATTATGGGCCATGAAAACGAGTCCACTTTAAACCGCAGCATTTTCTGTCAGCAACGATCGTGCTGTCAACGTTGACGCATTCGATTAACTTTTGTCCAGCTTTAATGCGCGACAAGACAAAGGAGAACGCGCTCAGTGAATGTCCTCCTGACACACACACACACACACACACACAACGCACAGAAAGACGCTCAGTATCGCACAGACAGGGTGCCAGTATCAAGTTCTCTTTCACGCTTGAATTAACAATAACACACACATTTATGCCCAAATGTCCGTTTTTCCGAGTATCCCACAAGAACAGTCTTAAATGAGTTAAATAAAATCTTAAATGAAAGTGAGTAGTGAGAGAATGAGACGCGTTAGATCCTGTCAGCAGATCTTAAAGTGACAGCAGCCACTAATTCTCTCTGTCAGTAAAGTTAACCAAAGAACAAAAGGAACAGAGAATTACTAACTGCTCTTGACTAAAGAACGGATTAATCAAATAAAATAATATTTTAAATTTCATTTTTATTCATTTATAATTTATGCAGTGTTGAGTGTTTGATAACCTTATTCAATTTCTGTATATTTCATAGCCTACCTGTCTGACAGGAAGGGCACAGCTGTAGACAGAAAGTCAACATAGCCGACATTTATTATGGGTTTATGTGAGGTTTGTTTTAAGTTCACTTAAATTAAAAGTTGTTATATTTTTTGAAGCCTAATAAATGTTTAAAATTTGGGGGGGAAATTATTTTCATCGAGACATCAGTAACTATAAAAATCAGTGATACTGGCCTTCATTCATAAAAAGATGCCATTAAACAATTATTTAAAATTGTCTTCATGTTGCTTCTACATTACAGTGGAAATTGAGTCTCACATTGTTTAAATTTTATTTACACACAAAACATTAATAGCTAACATTTATTTACTTTATAAAATGATTATCTGAAGTCTTGGCTTTCGGCACCTATTAAACAATAAAGAAAGACAGACATTTTTCTTATACAGCCTATTCCTAGATTATAATCTAATTATTTCCTGGATTTTGTGTCACCATTGTCCCTAAATGTAGCTATGTAAATGCAGGAAATGAGATTCAAATCGAAAATATTTTCCCCCATTTTGTGTCCCCCCCACTTCTCAAACCAAAGTTACACCCTTGGATCTGGATACGGCCTGGATCCGCCACACTGCGGTAAACCTCAGGATAAACAGAGAAGCTAATATTAGCATAGACGCCATGCTTTTTATTATGCAACAAGTACATCAGGATTTAAGGGAAGTGTTCCTGGTTCCAGCTGACCTATGCAGCCTAACATTGAATTATAGAAGTCTATAATGTGTTTGCTTCCCGGACAATGTTAGGAAGACTGTTTTAAAGTTTTGGTGCTAAATAGGAAAAGGATATACCGCCAGCAGTCGATTTTGATATTCTAGGTATTATCAACTGGCCAGAGTTTTGAGATCGCAATAGACGTGAAGGACTATTAATGTTTTAAGAGCTGCTCAAGTACTGGGGAGCTAAACCATTTAGCGCTTTGTAAGTAATCAGCAATATTTTAAAATGTATACGATATTTAATAGGGTGCCAATGCAGTGTTGACAGAACTGGGCTAATATGGTCATACTTCCTGATTCTGGTAAGAACTATAGCTGCTGCGTTTTGGACCAGCTCTAGTTTGTTTATTAAGCGTGCAGGGCAACCACCCATAATAGCATTACATTAATCTAGCCTTGATGTCATAAATGCATGAACTAATTGTTCCGCATTTGTCATTGAGAGCATATGACGTAATTTAGATATATTTTTAAGATGGAAAAATGCGGTTTTACAGATACTAGACACATGACTTTCAAATGAAAGATTGGTATCAAAGAGCACACCCAGTTTCCTAACCGACCACGAAGACTTGACACAGCAACCATTTTTTCAGAATTAAGTAGTAGGAAATTATTAGTCATCCAGTTTTTTTTATATCAGCTATGCATTCTGTTCATTTTGTGAATTGGTACGTTTCGTATCATCTGTATCATCAGTATAACAGTGAAAACTAATGCCATGTTTCCTAATGATGTCTCCTGGGTAGCATGTACAGAGTGAAAGGTCCTAGCACTGAGCCTTGTGGTACGCCATACTGAACTTTTGATCGATAAGACATCTCTCCATTTACTGCTACAAAAGAAAAAAATTGATATTTTGAATATCGTTGTCGATAACCAAACTCCATTGTATGGATAAAAAATTAAAAAACGAGACAAAATGTGAAAATGTCTTGTTTTATGTTTTAACCACTTAATTAACACACATTTGTCTGATATTTAAAATGTTGAATGTTTAATTTACTTGATATAATTTATATGTACTCAGAGGTGGACAGTAACAAAGTACATTTGCATGTTTTACTTGTAACGGAGTAATATTTGACCAGTAGGCGTAATATACTGACGTTTTTGCCAAAGCGTCTATATCGAACGCGCATGGCACCCTTTAGCGTCAATATGAGACGCCGATATATATGGGGCAGAAGGCGCCTCCTAGCGGTCTAACCCTAACCCTACACCATACCTAAACCTACCCATATCTCTGCGTGTTATATTGACGCTAAAGGGTTCCATGGGCGTTGGATTTAGACGCTTTGTCAAAGTGTCAGAATATGACGCCTTGGGATGAGGATGCGTTGGTAGTATCTGTACTTTCACTTAAGTAAGGAAGTTGTGTACTTTATCCACCTCTGTATATCATAAATTATTGGTTAATACCATTGGTCTACAGCCAAAATGCTTTTGAAATAAATGTAGTCAAACTTTACTAATTCTTCTGGGCCACTGAGAAAAAAAATTATGCTTAAAATTGTTGATTGCCTCTAGTTTTCAAGATATGCTATTGGGTCAGTATATGACATGTACAAGACATGTCTTAAAGCTGTTTTTCTGCATAATGGCAATGTTCATCTCATTTTTTTTTTTCACCCAACTGCAGATCAGTGAGCAACAAGCACAGCGAGCGATTTCACCAGGACACCATCATTGCTTCTATACTATTGCTGGACAGTGACAAGAGATGCTCCGTTTAATTAATGCAAGAGACAAGCCAAGACGCATCGAAAAGTCACTGAATAGGACTTAAAAATATGTATATAATAGTTTTTTGCCTTTTGTTTCATATTACATTTTATTTATAAAACCCTTCTGCTGATTTTTTAAGTGTTACATAAACAGGGCAGGTGACTACTATACACAATATAAAATGTAAAAATTGGAAACAACAGCCAATTCGTTTTTTTAATTATCATTTGTGAATTCAGCACATAAAAAGACATAATAGCACATTTTATCTCTGAAGAAGATGACCTCTTAAAAATATGAGTAAATACAATAATCTCTATACTGTAAACCAGTATAATCCAAATATTAATATAATTTTACAATATTTGCTTTTCACTTTCAACTTCAGTCTTTTAATGACATTATTCACATATTAGGATTTATTAATTATTCTTATATTACACATGTACTACTAACCAACCAAACTTTATCCATAAAGGATAGTGGAATATTGTAACTAATAAATGGAAAACTGATAATTATCAAAATATAAACAAATTTAACCTCTACTAACCTTATTAATTAATTTCACAGCATTTTCCTGAGAAGTTACATCTTTTTGATGTTTTGTTTCAATCTTGTATTGTCTTGTTGGAATCAATTGTGGGTTAAGATAGCAAACACTGAAATGTTACATCATCCATGTATGAGAAATTAACCGTGTGCCAATCAACCCCGGTCTCTCCTACTTTTTCAAGGACAACCTGTCCCAAAATAAATTAAGCATTCAGACCTAAACATTAGATCATTACTCTAAGAACAATGCCTCAACACAAATTACACATCCACAGCTGACAGTTTTGTTCATCTGTGAAAGCATTGTGAAGAACGTCAGAGAGATACAGCTGTTCTTTCTTTCTCCCACTTGTTCTCTCTCATTCCCTCTTTCTCTCTGCATTTATACAGAGCGTCATGAACAAATCTGAGGTCAAAGAACCATTCTGTTTTACTTTAAAACTGGTTTATTTTCTCATGCAAGTGGAGGTATATTCTTAAACAATGACAGTTTCAAGAAATAAAAACAGCTTTAATACAAAAAAAAAAAAACTTGTGTGGTATTGACGTCCTAAAAACAAAATCGTTGACAAAGCAGCCTTTGGCTAAAAAAAGAAACAGCTGATGTTTATTATACAAAAGGTAGACACTCAATATATAAAACGTAAATGTTGACCCAAATAGAAGCCTAAACCTGAATGTTTGGAGTGTTTGTGTACATTAACCAGTCTGGATGTTCCTTGTATAACAGAGATGTAAGACAAAGAGTATATCTCCTCCAATATTTCTTATTAGGGCACTTCATTGGAGTGTCAACATTCATGATAAAATACAAAATAATACAAATATTAGTGGCACTTCAGATTCAATAACAGGGTTGTAAATTGTGAGGATTCAGGCACAACAAGCCAAATACAAAGATCTTCATTTCTACCCCAAGGGTGTTATAAAACAGCACTATATCCCTTCATTTACAGCTCTAGTAGGAGGCAGGTGAGCAACAGCAGCTCTCAGTAAATTTTCAGCAGCCCTTTCCAGCAATAAATGTCAACTGGCACCCAAAGTAGCACCCTAAATGAAATGAGCAGAGGAAGGAGTTTGTGAGATGTACGGGCTGAGCCGCTAAAGGCACGATGGGATTACACAGCACTTCCTGAGCTGTCAATCAACCCTACAAAGGTCAGAGATCATTAACAGGCAACAATACAGGAAAAATGGCATGTTGCAGTAAGCAAAAGCCATCAAACCTATAGTCCTTTGGGTCTCACATTAACATAGTACGCAAATTAAGGAAATTGCAATCCCTCATAATTGTGTTACTCATGCGGTAAGGGAAAGACAGCACCTTCATAAGACCTTCGCTCCCATTAGACTGAACTTACACTTTGGTGCATGAAATATCCTCTGAGTGATTAAAATATGCTGGGGTTTTAAGGCGTTATAGGAAGGCAGAAGTTGCAGATGCCTGTAGTCCTCCTGTAGACAAATCCACTACACTCTGTCTGCCTGATTTTAGATTACAACACCGTATTTATCTCTTAGGTGATATGCATGTAAAGTTGAAACACAAGCACGCACAGTCTCATTCTTCCTCATTATCAGCCTGTGCACCTATTGCTAACTGTAGTGTAGAGATACGAACAAAAAATGGTAGCAACACACGATCACATGACTAACTTACATTCCACCCTTCATAAAATCTTTCACACACACATCCTCATGTAGTTATAACAGCACACATTTCTTGGTGTGCTTCTTGGCGTTGGGGTATAGAACGGCCCTGACTGCTTCGTTGAAGACCTCTCTGACCCCCTCCTGCAGAAGGGCTGAGCACTCCAGATATCGCACAGCACCTATGCTTCGGGCCAGAGCGCTACCCTGCTGCGGCGTGGTGGGACTCATGCTCTGCTCCTTCAGCTTCTCCAGGGTCTCCTTGTCCCCCCGCAGGTCTCTCTTAGTGCCCACCAGCAGTACGGGCACGCCAGGACAATGGTGGCACACCTCTGGGTGCCATTTATGCCTGACGTTGGCATGAGAGGAAGGACTTGCCACAGAGAAACAGATGATGAACACGTGTGTTTGCGGGTAAGAGAGGGTTCGCAGGCGGTCATACTCCTCCTGACCGGCCGTGTCCCACAGGTTAAGACTGACAGCGCGGCCATCCACACAGGTCTGAGTGCTGTAGTTGTCGAACACCGTAGGAATGTACTCGTCTGGGAAGGCATTGGTGGTGTAGGAGATCAATAGGCAGGTCTTTCCCACTGCACCATCACCAACGACAACACACTTTATGGTCTGCATCTTGTTGCCTGGTACAGGGGTCCCTGTAAGAGAGAGAGATTTCATACCTCAATATGTATGTACAAGACTTGACAGATAACAGCTCAGATATTAAAATAGCAGATAATGTTAAGATAACTACACAGCAGGGAATACTAAATAGTAGTTTGTCTGTATAAGTTGACTTCATATTAGTTATTTTTCCAGGTTACACCTCTATCAGCAACAAAGACCCAAAACAAAGTAAATAATCTGCTCAGCTAGTACATTAGCAGCTGGTCTGTTAAATAAAACCGGTCATTATGGATTCAGTAAGGCAGCATCACATAATCGTTGTTAAAAGTATATTTTTTAAAGTAAAACTCACTGTGTTTGGGTGGTCTGGAGAGCTGGATGAGTGTTTGCTTTGAGCTGCTCAAGTTTCCATCATCGCAGCGGCAAAGGCGCTTTGCTAACCGACTAGCGGATGAGCCTCACATTAATCAGTTATTAAACATTAGCAAACAATTCCTGAAGGTCTGTAACTACGCGTAACAACCGCTCAAAACCTGAAACACATCGAAAGTCTCGAAATACTTTAATGTGACCACCATTTAGTGTAATTAAGGCAAATTGTTCTGTGTGTATCGCAGTCCTTTTCTCTCACTGGCTCATTCTTCAACTAAACGGAGACGACATAGAGGAACACGCCCATGTCGCAAAGCCTATGGGAAATGTAGTTTCAGAGTAAAAACTACAAATGTATGTGTACATTTATGTAGTCATAAATGCTTATGATTAATAATACAAATATTAATACAAATAATATTAACACAAGTATTGTTGATGGTATTACTTTACTAAATTGGACTAACTCGTAATGGTTTCAACACGTATACCCTCAGGTGCACATCTAGGTCACATATGTAATAAAATCTCAAAATAAATGCAGACTTTTCTCTCACTGTCTCTTTCTTTAACTAACGCATATGTTGCAAAGGCTAATGGTAAATGCAGTGTATAGAGTAGCTAATAACTACACAACATTAGCTAGGCTATATTTAGATTTTGTCTTTCATTTTGATAAATGCTTTGAATCAACTAAACTGTAAATGTAGGCCACCGTATACACGTATTAGCTACATCAAGAGCAATGTAAAATTTTGCCAGTTCACCACTAGGCTAAATCTCACTTTGTTACAATTTATTTAAGGTTTCCTTGCTACAGTGTAATTATACATTTAAATACTCAAATTAATCAACTACAAAGCCTATGGTTAGGATTAGGTTTAGGGTTAGTTGCGTGTAATTATCATAGTAATTATGCATAATTTACAGTTATTAAAGTAGGCTAGGCTATGTAGCATGTGTTAACATATAGCCTATTTAACATCTAACATGTGTTACAAGGACACTAAATAAAACACTTTATAATAAAAAGTGTTACAGCTAACTTAAAGGCTATTCAAAGAGTGAGTAGAGGGCTAAACATCTGAGTTATGAATTTTGACATATCCTAGTTCTTAATTACATTACTTAAATAATAATACAAATAAAAGCTAAAAAGCATATTTTTACGTATTGAAGTAGTTTATTTTTCAGGACCCCACATTATCAACTAATAGGCTAATCATGCAACAACAAAAAAAACAAAAAAAATTTAAGATGTAGCATGAGGTGATATTTACCTGTTCTCTCCTGTGTTTCAGAATGTGGACTTTACTCCGTCCCATCCTTTCCTCCTTTTCATCTCCCGTCATGGCCATCGATATAGCTATAGTCATTGACTCTTTTATTGTCCCATAAGCCGCACTATATATATATTTTAAATTTCATTAAAGCTCAGCAATTACCATGTTATTATGTTTTATAAATTCAGCTTGCCTGAAACTTCTAAGCTGATCGTTTGAAGAATACGGATTAAGATCACTTCTCCAAAATTAACAGGAGATCATGTCCCGTTTCGTAAAAATGTACACAGGGTGGCTAAAATTACTATGAGTAAAAATGACTAAACCATCATCAATGTTTAATTTACCACTTACTAGTACAACTCGTTAGCACTGCGTCTTCCATTATAATCAACTTTGCACAAGCTCGATCGCGAGCAAAATGTAGTTATGATGTACGCCTGATAGGGGCGACAAATCACCGCCTCTTATCACTCTACCGCCACTATCGACCAAAGAAGACTGATAAAAAACTTCCCCATAGTAGTAGAATAATGGCGACTTGGGGCAGGTTAGGCGCTAGTTGGCGGAACGCAGTGCGAGGTTTGTGGCCTCTCAGAAGTGTATGGTATAGTCGTGCTGTTGGAGCGGGTCTGCTGGGCTCTGTTGTAGCTGGCGGATTTATTCACTATAACAATGAACCCAGATGGACACTTTGGCCACACATCGTCGTGTACGCGGAGGAGGTCGCGAAGGTAACTTTTAAAATAACCTCTTAACTTTTTTAAAACGTCGTGTTCTCCGAGAAGTTACCAACATAACATACTCACTGTCGTGCCGTCTTTTTGGTCGTACTTCGTAGAGCCACTAAAATTATACTGTCATCTTTTTTATGTTTAAAGTAAGTATCCTATTAAAATTGTATCAACTGATAATTAGCCTACTATTATTATTTTATTTCAGTATGGTAAATTGAACACGGAGAGTCAGTAAAACCTGTTGCAAATGTTCGTCTATGTAAAAAATTTTTGAATAGTTTTGATAGTTACTCTGTTGTTGTTGCCATCACGTTGTAGGTGGAGTTCTGTCTGTTTGCTGTCACAGCAAACTGTATCTACAGTCATGGTCAAAATTATTGGCAGCCTTGGTAAATATGAACAAAGTAGCCTGTAAAAATAAACTTGAATTGTTAATCCTTTTGATCTTTAATTAAAAAAACTTTAATCAAAGTAAAATAATTGAAAATGTGAGGAAAATCTCTTTATAAAATAAATGTTTTTCTCCAATAGCTTTTTCCACAATTAATGGCACCTTTTTATTCAATACTTTTTGCAACCTCCTTTTGGCAAGATAACAGCTCTGAGTTTTCTCCTATAGCCTAATGCCTGATTAGTTTGGAGAACACCTGACAAGAGATCATTTCGTCATACAGAATCTCTCTAGATCCTTCAGATTCACACATCCATGTTGGTGCTTTTCTTCAGTTCACCCCACTCATTTTCTATAGGGTAGAAAGCAGAAGCTTCATTTTGTGCTCAGACCCAGTTTTGTGTTGATTTTAATGTTTGTTTTGGACCATTGTCCTGATGGGAGATCCAAACAAGGCCCGTTATAAGATTTCTAGCAGAGGTGGTCAGGTTTAGATTTTTTTAACTGTTGGTATCACGTTGGGATAGAATCCATGATGCCATGTATCTGAACAAGAAGTCCAGGACCACCAGCATGTTTAACTGTGGGCATGGTGTACTTTTTATCCCTGTCCACCAAACCCCATGGTGGGTTTGCTGCCAAAAAGCTCTATTTTAGTTTAATCTGACCACAGAAACTGGTCCAGTTTGAAGTTCCAGTAGTGTCTGTCTGACAACTGAATATGCTGGAGTTTGATCTTTGATGAGAAACAATAGGCTATGTGGTGATGTAGGTGCTTTTTTATTTTTTAGGCCCTCTGCTTATTAATTAAACTAATTTCTGCAATTGAATAAATGAATGAGGCAGTTATATAGCGTTTTACTTCTACTGTACACCCAAAGCGTCTCTCCTCGACCAACACCAGTGTTCAGCATCCACTTGGACGATGTGATGGCAGACACAAAACAACTGTGTTATTGCGCTCACCACACACCAGCTAAAGTGGAGAGGAGAGAGAGTGATAGAGCCAATTGAAAGTATGGGGATTATTGTTAGGAGGCCATGATTGATAAAGGCCAATTGATGGAATTTGGCCAGGACACCCCTGTTACACCTGTAATTTTCACGACCCACACAGACCACAGGGTGAGAACCCCCTGCTGGTCTCACTTACAATTCTTGCAGCAGCAACCTGGTTTTCTCAGGAGGTCTCTCATCCAGGTACTAACCAGGCTCAGCCCTGCTTAGCTTCAGTGGGCAACCAGTCTTGGGCTACAGGGTGATATGGCTGTGGATTCTCCAGCTGTGATCCTTGGAGAGTCTTTTGCCACTCAAACTTTCTTCATCGCTGTGCATATAGACACACGTCCCTTTCCAGGCAGATTTGTAAACATTTTTAGTTGATTGGAACTGTATTGCCCTGATGATGGAAATGGGGATTTTCAGTGCTTTAGCTATTTTCTTTCAGCCACTTTCTATTTTGTGAAGCTCAACAATCTTTTCCTACACATCAGAACTATATTCTTTGGTTTTACTCATTGATGGATGATTAAGGGAATTTGGCCTTTGCGTTTCCTCATATTTATACTATGAAACAAGAAGTCATGGCTAGACAATTTCATGTTCCTAGTCACACTGGTGTGCAAAAAAAATGCAAATATGAATGGGAATATAGGCTACTTCAAAGATATTTTCCTCATAAAAATGTCATGGGGGTGCCAATAATTGTGGCCAATGTGTTTTGGAGATTTTTTTTTTTTTTATAATATGACCCCCCCCCTCTTTCAATTGTTTTACTTCAGTGAAAGGCTAGATTTTTGCACATTTTTAATGCAAGATCAAAAGAATAAACAATGCAGATTTATTTTTACAGTCTTCTTTGATCATATTTACCAAGGGTGCCAATAATTCTGACCATAAGTCATGTGTCAGCCAGGTTACATAATCTTAATGCTTAGTTAATGACTCATTATGTGATTATTATTTGTAAAATTTACAGAATTAACTAAAACAAGCCAGGAGTTCATTACTGAAGTGAATTTTCATGTACACATATAACTGTTACTATAAAAACCCAATAAACAGTTTAAACCGGTTTAAGGTAATCTTACTATATCAGTGTTTACATTGGTTAAAGAGAATTAATAAATCTTCACATTTAAAGAACATCAAATAATATTTGCTGGCATAATTTTTACCACTGTGCAAATTTGTCCCCCCTGCTGTTATTTTAGTATTATTTGTATACTATAATATAATATTTTATTTTATTTTATTTATAGAGAGACCCTGACATGATTGTAAAGCGCTTTGGGTGTACAGTAGTGTAAGGGCTATATAAATGCCTCATTCAATACATTCATTCAATTCTATTTATTAATATTTTAAATGAGCTTTTTATTTTAATTTTTTTGTAGTTTCATTTGGTTTTCATTTTATTTTATGTTTTAGTATTATTTGCATGTACCTATGTCTTTTCTATTAGTTTTTTTTATATTTCCATTTAACTTTATTTTTATTTCAGTTTGTTTTAGTAATGTTAGTACTTCAACTTAAACTTATTTCAGTTAGCTGACAAGGCAACTTTCTTTCCATTTTTTTAAGGTTAAGATTTTCATCTAATATTTTTATTTTTATTTCAGCTTTATTTCTATAAACAAAACAATTTGAATAGTTTTAGTTTTAATTAACAATCACAACACTGCTCCCCTGTTGTCCCTTCTTAAAAAGTCATAAAATAAATTGCCTCTTGCTCTTTGTGTAAAATGATACTGAACTTTCAAGTTAGACATTATTTAAACACTATTCAAGTTATTCAAGTAAAGATAAGGGCTCATTATTCTATTGTCTCAAAATATTCTAGAGGCCAGGTTAAACTCTATATACAATGCAAGTGCACATTTCATGAATGCAAACTCTTTCTTTCATTTTGGTATGTCTGTAAAGAAAGAGGAGATCAGAGTACCACAAGTGTCAATGAGACGACTGCGGTTTAACCAGTTTGCCTCCATGATCTACGAAGAGGAGCCATACATGACACCCAGAGACTTCCTCCATTCAGTCTTGATGGAGAAGGTGGATTGTAAGTGACATACCATCATATGAATCTGCAAACACTCAAAAAGAGACATGCACTAGGGAGGCACTATTATGTATAAATTAGTATGTGATATTGTGCATTCCTATTCTAGTGGACTATATAGAATATAGCTTTTTCGTTTACTTTAGGATGACAGTTTTTACCTTTACAACATTGCATACTTTAATATTTCTCTGTTTAAATGTGTCTCTTTATGTGGACTACTATCAAAATACACCAAGACCCCAAATTGCTGACACATGCAGCCTTCCCCTCTCTTTCACGTACACTCTCATTTATATTAACATGTTTCTGGTTTGAGTGTACATCCGAGTGAAAATGCTGTTTATCTGGAAGTAATCACCTCTGCGTGTTAGGCCTTGTATTCATAAAGTAAGCGTAATGTACTCCAGGATCTCTCCAAACACCACTACAGACCTCAAAGCTATTTTTTTCTGTTAATTTTCACTATGCTGCAAAATATTGTTTCAAAAAATTTTGATCTTCCTCTTATAGGCAAACTTCAGAAAAAGATCCTGACCAAAGCAGTAAGTTCATATTGTTAGTTCACATGAATGTTGCTCCGAAGACAAATAGACTAGTTCTAAACGAATACCAGTAATATATGATCTGATGTGATGTGTGATTGTGCTAAAAGTCTAACCGACACAATTAAAGCTTTGCCTTATTATCTGATTGGTCAACTCACAGGATGTGGACGATATGATATGGGTGGCTTCCAGGGCTGAGGCAGGAAATCTCTTGTTAAGAGGAATCGGAGACAAAGGTATATGTTGAGCGAACACATGCCTCATTGAGGAAAAGTCACAATTAAAATGTAATTTTGAATATGCTGTTTCTGTTTACATAGAGTGTTTTGATTAACAAAATTAACATTGAATATCCTTGTCTGAACAATTATTGTCAGGGCTGATCTCTTACACAGAGTACCTGTTTCTCCTCACTATTCTTACAAGTAAGTATTCCTGGTCTTTTTTTTATTGTTATTTTTTATAGTATTTCATAAAGTTAAAGTTTAGTATTTCATAAAAGCTGCATCAGTTTTACATCATTGATACATTTAATTATTTTTGTATCAATTATTTTTGTGACATTCTTGAAGTCTGATTCTTTGACCCTGTATCAAAATTCGTCTGCATCATCCTGCAATGCTTATGAATTCACAGCATCATGGCAAAATTCATTTGAGCTGAGTTTGCAATATTTGAATGCAATAAGAAAGAGAAACTGGCCTTTGTGAAATAATACAAGCACAATAATTAGACAATGCATTATTGTTCTTGCTGGTTGCATGCCACATTAAACATACAGTATGACAATATAGTCCAACTTGGGAACAAAAATAATTTGAGAGATTTGATGACTTGCTTTCTCACAAGGAAAAAAAAAAGAGGGAGACAAAATCATTAAGTGGACTCAAAGCCAAAATATTTCCTTATGATTCTCATTCCTAGTCTCAAAAGTCACAGAAGATGGGTAGAAAGACAATTTAATCACTGTTTAATCACTTTCTGGTTCGGCACCAAAATTTACTGGATCTCTATCACTAACTTGTGCGTGAAATCAGCATATGAATGTTTTCATGAACAAATCATGATTCATCATCAACTTTAATTCACAAATGTATTCCAAATTTACGAACAAATGTAGGAACAGCTGAAGCCACTCGTTTGCAAAAATCACATATGCCTGATGTCCTTTTAAATGTTAAGATTAATTTTTATACATAAATATAGGCCTTAAAGTGCCCCTATTATGCTATTTTAAAGATTCCTAATTGTTTTGGAGGTCTCCTACAACAGGTTTACATGCATAAAATTTTCTCATAATATATATTGCACATCACCACATTTTTCAATGATTCTCAAACAGCATGTCCGATGATTCAGTTTCTCTAAATCCCTCCTCCCCACAAGCTACTCTGCTCTGATTGGCCAGATGGCCCAGTCTGTTGTTATTGGTAAACCGCTTACAGCGCCTGTCTGAAATGAAACGGCCATTACCATAACTGAACTTCAGCTCTCGAGGCTCCCTAAAGCTCAGCGATTGCACACTGTAAACTAAAGGCCGTAACAATGGCGTCGATTTTACCATATCAATTAGGGATGCACCGATACCACTTTTTTCAGAATCGATCCGATCCGATACCAAAAATTCCGAGTATCGACCGATACCCGATACCGATCCGATATCAACAGTTTTTTTTAAATCAAGTAGAATTTATGTAACTCTTTGTGTGTTGAACTGATAAGCACTCTTTTGTGTTAAACACAATCTACTTAATACAGACAACTTCATTATAAAGAAAAACAAATGCAAAAAATATATGATCATAATCTATGACAAAAATGCTATTATAAACTAGATTAGTGGATAATTCAACAGTAAAATTTAGTCTAGAAAAATCATGAGTTGACAATAATTGTATAAAATCTGAACATTTAGTGAAAAAAACAAATAAGAGACAATAACTGTAACACTAAATCTGGTAAAACGTTACACATTGCTCTTTGTATTGTAAAATACATTCATGAAAAACAAGATAAAAATCAAAAAGATAAATTATTTTATATATAGCTATAGGCTACTATACAATTGAGACCTGTTTTAAATGTATAGCACTGCTGTTTAATGAGGCAGCAACATATGATAGATAGAACAGAACAAGAAAGGCTATTAATAATCTTCCATTGCGTCACTGTATTATGATTATGAAAGGCTGCAATACAGTGCGGCACAAAGCGCTAATGCGCATCCCGAGCGCAGAATGATGCGCTTGAAGCAACACAGAGTCACAGCGCGCAGCGCGTCGAGTCCGCATTGAAAAGTTCAAAGCACAAACGAAAGACATATTGATATGTAGTGTATTATACAGTATCTATCTTTGCAATAGTTCATTGAGCCTTTTCTTTTAACAGTTTTAAATGTCAGTTACTGTGCGAGTGAAGAACAATTATAGTGTAGCCTTGTAGCTGACTCTAGTGTTGTGATCTAACCGACACCCGGTAGGAAGTAACAGGATTAAGTTACAGCAATAAAGTCTAGCAAGATAAAGTTGTTTTATGCAAAACCATAGAGCTTTATCTACAGATCAAGTATAATAATAGTAACATTGAATAATTTTGGAGAGAGTTTCATCGTTGACTGACTCGTAACCGAACGCGACGCGCTGTTGGAATGCTGAATGGAGAATGACTGTCAGCCGCAGCAGATGGAAAAGTTTACGTGATCTCGAATTAATTACTTAAATGTTCATTTCTATCTCACATTATACTATAATGGCTTAAGAACACTTGTAATATAGTGCACGAAAACTTTATGGTGCTTATAATGTTTGTGTGCCTTTTGTGGGGCTTAACAACAACACAGAATAGTATACGCACAATATCGGATTTGGATCGGCCTCGTCTGATCGATCCCCGATCCGGCAAAAATGGCAGTATCGGACCCGATATCCGATACAAATATCGGATCGGTGCATCCCTAATATCAATCCGAGCGCGAGACCGATGATGAAATATTGGAAGAACTAGTTATTCACCCCGAACCTCCATCGCATGGATGACTGAGAAGGACGTTTCTCAGTGATACGCTACTCAGTTTGACGTACTTTATGAGATGATGTCAGTGTAATTTTTCACCATCAGCATTAACAAGTGTATTTACATCAACAAACCGATGTGTATATTTCAAATTTATTGTGATATACATGTGGGAACTGTGTAGCTGAGCACTAATGTGAATGACTGATGTAACATTAAAGTTTGTAAAACAAATCTTGCTCCATCATTTATTATTACTTAAAGTAGTAAGAACAACAGACAATCTGCATTCAAATGAATTTGAGCTAATTGTGGGCCCACAGCTGATATGCAGAAGTATTTCAGTAAGACGTGAGTTGCCAGTTAACCAGAGACCTACACAATATAAAAACATGTTTGCTAAGCGCCACAAAAGAAAAGGGTGTGCGGAAAGCCCTTATGTGGACATGATTTGGGTGTTTTATGCAAATTACTCAGGCACACGGTCGCTGATTTAGAATAGTCTGAATTTATTAATGTTAGAATAAGGTTAAAAACTAATTCTTGTGCATACACAAAATGAATTAGGTGAAAATGTTTGGTTAGAAATTTTCCAGTGCATATAAAAATGAGTAATTCCCGCAGCTATTAGTGATTGAGACCCATTGTTCTTTAACTGCTTGAGTGCAATCAGAATATTGTCTAAAAATCTAATAATCCTAGTTTTGGTGAGTTTGCAGTAGGTCTGTACTTGAATAGATGCACACTATTTGGTGTACAAAAAGTCTGTTAAGTGCCAGCAGTTTTAGTCCAGTTCTACAAGTTTAGAGCCCTATGTTTGTTTTTGATGGCCAAAGCCAAAAATACTGCATCTTCGCTCAGTGCTTGCTGTGAAACTATAATGGAATATACTGTATTTACCATAACATCACAATTATATCACAGTTGTATTTGTGATATTTACTGATAATGGGGCAGCTTATACCCATTAGTCTTTTCCTCCTTGTACCCAGTATCCATTGCTTTACTGTTTAACTGCATTGTGATTCCAGAACCTCAAACAGGATTTCATATTGCTTTCAAAATGCTTGACATTGATGGCAATGAGCATGTGGACAGGAAGGAATTTCAGAAGGTATGGCATGTCTTGTCACACATGTTTTCTCTTACTCAAATTGATAATAAGTGCAAATGTGGGAAAACCTTGAATTAAAAAATTAATTTAACTAAGAAAGTTCTCCTGACTGGATTTATACATTATGGAATGTAAGTAGTGTGGTCATTAGGGTCTATCTGCTTTGTGTTTCTGTTAATGCTGGCATGAGATGAGACCAAAATGCACCAGGTATGTGGGAATGGTTGATGCATGATAGGATCATCAGAAAAATAAATTAATTGAATTTAGTTTGATTTAAATGTTTGGTCTATTCACAAACATGGATCAGTGTGCCATGTTGTGCAGAAGATTCACACAAGCTCAAAAAGCTATTTGAATAGACTCATCATTTTTCTTCAGAGCATATCTACATCCCACTGCCCCTTAACATACAAACACATGCATAAACACTAGAGAATATATGAGTAAATCAGTTATTTGAATGTGCATGACTTCTTTTTCTAACTTTAATCTCTTTTTGAAGCTGAAGAAAGTTATTCGACCAAGGAAAGAGCTGCTAAGGCAGGGTGGGACAGAGGTGGGTACATGTTTAAGTTCAACTTTGCATGTTATATGGGAGATTTAGAATGTGTTATTCTTATATTCTGTTTAGAAACACTTCTTAGTTGTGTTCAAAATGTTTAGGCAAACAGCACTGTCTGTTTCTCCACAGATTTCAGACAGTGATTATGAGGTCAACACTACACTACAGGTTTTCTTCTTTGGGAAAAATGGCAAGAAAAAACTCCACTACAAAGATTTTTGCAGGTAAAGCAGCATTACCCAAAATGCCCACTACCTCTGGTTACTTTAGCATGTTTAAGTGTTTATGTGATTATTAAAAATTATAATTGTGTGGTATCTGTAGTATTAGGCTATTTGACCTTAAATTTGCGTTATAATATAAATCTGTAAACTTCTCACTAGTGATGATCAGTTATAATCAGAAGTTATTTGTTGCCTTTCCACTCACTAATTTCCTTTATGTATGCTACAAAAATAACATAATTGATTCAGAATAGTGTTAAGTGTTGACATGAGATTAGCAGAATACAGCAACATAAGATCGATAGGTCTGTAAGATTGTTTTTATGTTTTGAAAGAAGTATCTTATACTCACCAAGGCTGCATTTATTTGATAAAAAAAAAACAGTAAAAACAGTAATATTTGAAATATTACAATTTAAAACAACTTTTTCCTATATTTTAAAATGTAATTTATTCCTGTGATGGAAGGGCTGAATTTTCAGTCTTCAGTGTCACATGTTCCTTCAGAAATAAAATGCTGATTTGATGATCAGTAAATATTTCTTAATTATTATCAATGTTAAACATAGGACAGATTTACTGACAGCATGTGCCAGCGCAAATCCGCAAACCCTGTTTTGGCATCAACTACTGTCAGGATTTACTAAAGACATGCCGTGAAAAATTAGAGTTGAATAGACGTAGACTGGTATTAGAGGTTACTGGTATTTGTGCCATTATTTAATGCCCCCAAAAAGCATGTCTTAAACCAGACGCTAATTTGCACTGATCTCTAGATTGCGTTATGGAAATTATCCGGCTGCGTATGTGTTCTTTAATTTGCACGTTGTCAGTAGATACTGCGCAGAACTTTACACTCCCATCTGCACTTTTATGGGATTGTGCCCTCATGCTAATTTGACCTGTTTGGTAAATCTGGCCCATAATATTTTTGTGGAAACTATTTAAATATATATAAAAAATCAGGATTATTTATTTATTTAAAATAGAAATCAATTTAATGCATCCTTGATGTTGTTGTTTTGAGAGGCGCTATGTTGCCGCTGGGCTCACTGTCCATAAAATCGCTTATAGAGAGCACCAAAGATCATATTCCAAATTACTCAGTCAGGCACGGTCACAATATTATTCCAATATTATTAACAATAATCCAAGAAATCCAAAACAGCTCTTTAAAACAATAAATTATCTTTTCAGTCCACCTGCCCTGACGCATAAAAACAATACTGATGACCAGTGTAATAAATTCCTTGATTTTTTCACTACAAAAATAGCTACCATCCGCGCTAACCTAATACAAAGCAATGTCATTCCATCCACCACCCCAACACTCTCTCATTTCACTCTTCCTACACATAGACAGGTTGAGACTCTTATACACAGTATGAGACCCTCAACGTGCTCATTGGACCCTTTTCCCACTGCCATGATCAAATCAAATACTAATTATTTAAGTCCTCTCATCACTACTATCATTAACTCTTCCCTGCAATCGGGTCATTTTCCAATCTCGCTTAAAACTGCGCTTATCAACCCTCGGCTTAAGAAACCATCCCTCGATCCGGATATCTTCTCAAATTATCGGCCCATTTCCAACCTTCCATTTCTCTCCAAAGTCATTGAAAAAGTTGTCTCAACTCAAATTCACAATCATCTTCATTCACATAGTCTCTATGAAAAATTTCAGTCTGGTTTCCGCTCCGGCCACAGCGTAGAGTCAGCCCTGGTCAGAGTTACAAATGATCATCTTGTGGCTTCTGACCAGGGCTCTCCATCTCTTCTTATTCTCTTGGACCTCACAGCCACCTTCGACACTGTTGACCATACTATCTTACTCCATCGTCTGCAACACTTCACTGGCATCTCACATACAGCACTTCAATGGTTTCGATCCTACCTGACTGATAGAGTTGAGTATGTGGCCCTGGGAGGAGCCAGGTCGAGGCCCTACACAGTTACTTGTGGAGTGCCCCAGGGCTCCGTTCTCGGTCCTACTCTCTTCTCCATTTATATGCTCCCATTGGGCCACACCATCAGCAAGCATGGCGTCGCTTTCCATTGCTATGCTGATGATACTCAGCTCTATGTCAGGCTGGACCCCACTTCATCTACACTTTCACTCTCCACTTTAAATGCCTGCCTGGAGGAGACAAGGGCATGGATGACGGATAACTTCCTCCAGTTAAACAGCACTAAAACTGAAGGTCTCCTCATTGGGACCCCACACCAACTCCGATCTTCCCCCCTGACAGTCTACTCATTTGCTGGCCATGATATTTCTTTGACATCCTCTATAACAAACTTGGGGGTTCGATTTGACGCCCACCTATCATTTAACACTCACATCCAACACACCTGTAAAACTGCACTTTTTCATCTCCGGAACATCTCCAAACTCCGCCCTTCCCTCTCTTTTTCTGATGCAGAAATGCTGGTGCATGCCTTTGTCTCCTCCAGGCTTGACTACTGCAATTCACTCCTTGTTGGGATCCCTGGCAGGAGCACGCAAAGATTGCAGTACATTCAGAACTGCGCTGCCAGGGTCTTGACGGGGGTTCGCAAATTTGAGCACATCACACCCATCCTCCAAAAACTTCATTGGCTCCCTGTTAGATTCAGGATTGATTACAAGATCTGTCTCCTGACCTATCAGTGTGTCTACGGTAGTGCACCAGTGTACCTCAAAGAACTCATTACTTTGCACAATCCACCCCGACATCTCCGCTCTTCTGACAACCACAAACTACAGGTTCCGAAGTCCAAACTCCGTACTATGGGAGATAGGGCCTTCCAGGTAGCTGCGCCTCGAATGTGGAATGCTCTCCCTAATCACCTGAGGGCGCCACAGTCTATAGAGGTCTTTAAAAATAAATTAAAGACCCACTTATTTTTAACTGCTTTTTCTTAAAACATATCTTGCTCATGTTGACACCAACTGTTCTTAATTTTGTTATTAAGTGTTTTAATCTATTTTATTGTTTTATCTGTGTACTTGTAGCACTTTGAGATATGTTCCTTCATGTGTAAAGTGCATTACAAATAAAAATTATTATTATTATTATTATTATTATTGATGAATAAAAGTATACATTTTCTTCACAACAAAAAATCGTTTGAACAGTAGTGTAAATGAACAATGTTTGTTTTAAAAAGTAAGACGGGTAACTCATCTCCTGTTTACCGTTTAGCCTTGAGAGATATTTCAAGGATTTTGTTTTGGTTTTGTGTAGTTTTATGGAAGATCTGCAGGCGGAGGTTCAAGAAGTTGAGTTCCTGCGGTTTTCTAAAGGGATGAAGACCATGAGGCGGGAGGACTTTGCTGAATGGCTGCTTCACTACACCAATGAAGAGAACAATGAGGCATACTGGGACAACATGAGGAAGAGGATCCCCACTGGACAGGTAACATGTTTTAAACTCTAATACTAATAGTCCTGAATATGATTAAAATACAGCCTTGGCCAAAATAATTGGAAGTGACATTAATTTGATGTTTCGTAAAGTTTGCTGCTTCAGTTGTTGTGGTGTTGATTCACTTTGTTTGTAGATTATTGTGCAGAATAGTCATTTTAAATAATTGCAAAAAGCTTCATTGGCCAAAAAAAGAGAGAACTTTATCACAACCTAAATTTCACAGTTTTTTGGCCCTGGCACAAAATGGCCAGCTAACATAATTTCACTATCCATATCATCAGCACATGGGAAAGTGTGAACAAGTACTAGTCAGGTGAAATTACTATATCATTCTGATTGGATTATAAGAGCTGACTGATTGCTATAGACCTTATGTAGCCCCGCCCCTTTATAGCGTTTCGCTCGTTGTGTTCTGTCTTCAGGTTTTTATTTCCACAGCATGAAGGTAAGATCTTATGAATTAATTAATGAACCACTCATTTTAAAATCTTCTCGCTCTACTGACATTTGTTAAGACTTCAGCTTCAAACATTATGATGCCCATGATAACTTTCATAAAAAACGATTGTCCTGAGAAGAAAAGGCCATTTCTGTGTCATGTAAAGTCATGTCACAGTAAAGCATCCTCAGACCATCCATGTGTGGGGTTACTTCTCAAGGGGAGTAGCCTTCGAGTCAAAAAAGTGGAACTACTGATTTAGAGAACTCTGGAACCTGTTTACCGGAATGCCAACTGCCATTTATAATAAAAACATCAACTGGCTGAAATATCTTGTGAAAAACATGGTCATTACATTATACATTTAATTTACATTGTATTATCAATTTAAAAGAAAACGTTATTTATAACATGAGAAGCGTTATTTGACATAAAATAAAGACCTTTTGTAGCATCCTGTAACATTATTATTCCATTAATATATTTTATAATGTCTTTTGTCTTGTGAAATAGTGTCTGCTTTTTGTCTTTGTCAGAGCATCACCTTTGATGAATTTAAAGCATTCTGTCTCTTTACCAATAATCTGGAAGACTTCGCCTTCTCAGTAAAAATGATTAACGATGCCAACAAGCCAATAGGAATGGGTAAGACTGATCGGGATGCCAATAGTTTTAACTTTTTAATTGTCCTTAATACATTTCTTGACATTTTCCAAGTTGTCTTGATTGAGTCATTAAAATGCATAGCAATCTCCCTCACTATGTTGCTCTATAGCCCAGTTTAAGCGAGCGGTGAAGATAGCGACAGGCCACGACCTTTCAGAAAACGTTTTGGACACCGTTTTTAAGATCTTTGACCTGGACGGGGACAACTGTCTGAGTGATAAAGAGTTCCTCGCTGTGATGAAAGACAGAGTACTTCGTGGACTCAGGGTGAGAAACCATTTAGAAATAAACCCTTTAATTTTATTTATTTAATTAAAAATGTTGTGCTAAAATTGATCATTTCTTAAAAATCATTAGTGTTAAAATAATTATTGGTAGTAAATTATGACATAAATTCTAATGTCGATGCTGACAATAATACTCATGATGGACATTAATCTGAAGAGCAATCTTATAGCCCAATCTTGTGACAGTAGTTGTTAATCTTTGTGAATGTGTGTAAGTGGCTCAAAGCAGCAACCGGAAGACTTACTGTAGATTGCACCTGTGTGTTGCATAGGTTCAGCCCCAGCTGGGTATTTCTGGTTATTGGAAATGTGTGAAAAGAGAGACACTGCAAGGAGCTCAAGAGGCACTCCGTGAAACCGGCAGCCCTGTCTGACACAGGAAGAGGTCTGCCTCTGAGTATGTGGCTAGCCATATGGACTAATACTTGCAATTCCATATACTTCTGGGGAGGAAAATGGTACATAATTAATTCCTTACAAGCACCGGGGCTTGTTAGTTGTACTGTCAGTTAAACCATAATCATGATGTCCTTTAAAACGTTTACATGGGTCCAGAGAATATTGTTTTTAAAGTGATATTACCTTTGACCCCAAATATATTAAATGCATACAATTAAGATTATAAACAATCTTTTATATAAAGATTGGTTTCATGATTGGTTTGTTTTCTGTTTTTGTTTTATTGAAAATCTGTGACGTGTTCTTCGGCCTTGAATTTGTGAAATGCCCTGTGTACACTCCAACAAGATTACACTGTCTCTTCGTGATTTCTCTTATGTATATTGGTAACTATTTAATAGTTAACATGTTTAATTATATTTAGCTTTTATTTTACTTGGGATGTGGTATTGTTTACATATAACCTCTATGTAAATCTTTTCTGTTATATAAGATTATAATCTAATCTAATCAGAGCTTGAATTATGCAATTATTACCCCCAAACTCGATTTTAGAACACTGCTGTACTGAAATTATTTGCTTTTGGGGCTGTTTTGTGACTGAACAAATGAGCAATTCCATCTTAAGTAAGCACATAGTAAAACTTTTTTAACAGTTTTGTCCTTTTTGAGTTTCATTTGTAAAATTGAAATCAGACTATAAATACAGTTCTCTTTTAAATTTAAATTGTGATATATGTGATGACAATCTGTTTAATCTGTGTTTTTTCCAGTTATTGTTGGTTGTTGTACCATACACATGTTATTTTTATTTCAAAAAATTTCCATCTTAAAAAAATATGCTAACATTTTCCATGAATAATCATGTGGTAACTATCAATTACATAAAATATCAGAGTAATAAAATGCTCTGAAAAGTAGGCTACACATATAACGTTAATTTGCATAATTAAGTTACCTTTTTCACCATTATGTTTGTTGTCTTTGTAAACGTAAGATTGCCTTTTAATCGAAGTCTGCGAAATGCAATTTATTCCACATTGAAAGCACCTTGTTTAATAATCCCCATATGTAACATTCTGCTATTATGTTCACAGTTAGTCATGGACAGTTTTAGTTAAAGTTCAAGTTGTTAAACTAGTGAGTGAGTCTGGACTCTGAAACTTGCTGCCGTTGAAAACTCTTTTGGAAGATGCGGCTCGTGACGTCAGGAAGGCTCTCGCGCTCTGTCTCACAATTGGTCCAGGGATGCTGCGCGAGAGCTCTTGTCACCCGAGCGAGCTGCCGCCGCGCGCTGGCCAAGACTCTCGCATCTCTTAAACAAAATCTTCTCTTTTACACTCCCAAAACAAACGGATTGACAGCGTCAACAGCAATACACTACTCCTAAAACCTAGCACCGCTGCGCGGAGACCGGAAAATGCGAGCAACAGTGACGTTTTTGTCTTGTGTTCTGAGCTTGAATCTTGATTTGTTTATCTTTTAGTAGTTTGTCAGCGCGAGGCAATGGTCGCGAGAATCTTTTTGGAGAGGGCGCTGCGCGTGTGTGTGAGGGCTCGTTAAACACACAGACGTCTCAAGTGTCGGGTGCGCGCTAATGAATAGACTTCACTGAATTGATTTTTATATTTAGAGCTTTAATGCGCCTCTTCCAACGGAAACTAGTGGACAGCGCGGCAGAAACGGACGCACGCAGCGACCCTGCAGCATGGCATTTTTATGACATTTAAAGCTCAAATAAACATACGGACAGCTCGGAGAGGAGACGCTGACTGGTTTTTATGTGCTTTCTAACGATTTTCGGTGTGCTAACGCGGTGTAAACTCCTGCCGGTGACAAAATGATGGCTGGCGGAGCAGTTCAGCAGAACGGGGTCTTCTCCAGTCCTCAGCACCTCTCTCAGTCACCACACATGGACCAGGATCTCTCCGATTCCCGAAAGAGACCCCTGGAAACACCGACCGAGGCGAGCAATACCAAGCGCTCCAACACCGGAGGTAAGATCCGATCGACAGTTCGCGGGTGTTCTGGCAGCACTCGGGCCTGCTGCTCGAAATAAAGTCATGTCAATCGAGTCGCGTGCCTAGTCCACTTTTACGTTTGTTTGTTTTTCTAAATGCTCTTTTAGCCTACTCTACGGGAGTTCAGATGGTAAGAATTGAGAGAATTGCCCATATTTTTAATATAAGTATTTTAAGTTCGTTAGAGGCTGTTTTAAGCACGTGCAATTAAATGGTACAGCAGCGCTACAAATAATTAATAGGCTACTACAATTAAAAGGGGCCTGACCCTGTATGACCCCGTGGTGATGATGTGTGGTGGTGGTCGCCTCTCTGGATCTGAAGCTAAATTGAGCAGAAAATGAATGAAAGGGGGAGAGAACACATGCTGCTGTAGCTGTAATCTCTATTCATATGCAGTAACAGACTCCAATGGAAACAAAAGATTGAATTCCCCTCTATAGCTTCTTTTGGAGCTCTTAATCCAAAAGAGCATTCGGGTCCATTTAGATTTAGTTTCCTTCAGGTGTTGCTGATAATCTAAATCACTTGTGCGCATAATAATAATTCTTCTTTTTTTTTTTAAAGCATCTTAGACATAATTAACAAGTATGCTGAGTTTCTAGGTTGGATTTTCCTATCTATAGTGATCCATAGGCTATTTCTTGAGACGGTGGTCTGAGTCACAAATAATAGCTGTGAAGGTCACGTGATACAAACAATTATGTTCTGGAGCGCTTCTTTTACTACAAACGTGAGTGTTTGGGCATGTTAGATTGGGAGGAAGCGAAAAGAAAATCTCAACAACGTTGTGTGTGAACATTACATGAGTGTTTTGCGCACGGGGCGGCAGTTCCCGCTGTGGAGACCCGGTGCAGCTGTCCAGCGAGTGTTTTAACTAGCATAACCCCGCATTAGGGTCACACACACACACAATTTGTTGAGACGGCAACTTCTGAATCTTGTATAGGCTACACACAACTAATATAGACATTAGTCAAACGTTATTACCTAACGAATTTGATCATTTGTGTGAATAATTTACACTATTTGATATTGATTCTGACTTTGCTTAGTGACAATATGCTTCATAGTAATGCAATGGCACAATTAACATTTGTATTACTTTTTCTAATTTTATTGTATTATTAAACACAATTTGTTATTATCATTATGTTAAATAATGAGATAATTTAATTTACAAATGATTCAAAACTGTTTCTAATTTCAATACAGACTGTAGAGGATAATGTTATAATCTTAGAAGAGTTCGGTGAATTATACAATATAATAAATCAAAGGCTAGCAAGCTGAAGGCCTATTATGCACTGTAAAACACACAAATGAAAAACTTTAATAAAATTGAAATCAAAGTTACAACCTGCAGTGAGAAGGTCATTGATTTTTATTTATTTTTTTACTTGAATGATTTTCTAATTTAACTACAACTAATGCCGAATATCTAGCTAAACTTCAGAAAACTTTGAGTTTGAAATTGAGTAGAAAAGACTGGCAACTGGCAAATTAAATAGATACAAAGAAAGAGACTTTTTTAATGATGAACACTTTTGACTAGTGTGTTTTGAAAGCTTTCGCAAACGCATCTCATTAAGCACAGTTTAATGATCCGTCGTTTATTTAGTCAGTAAGTTAGTTATCTCTTTGTTCATTGGCAGTTCAGACCATCTTTAATTCTGTCCACCAATCTGGCTTTGTTAATTAAAACAAAATCCTATCAATGGACGCACCCTTCCCCCTTACATGACATTTGACCTGAAGAGGGTGACGAAGAGGATGGTCAGTGATTGAGATCTTCTTTATGCCCTCCCTTTTGTAAACAGCCATTGATTGCTGATGCTAATTTCAGCAGTGCACACACAGTTAGAGTGTGTGTGGCCTCTTACCAGTTGCAATTGAAATGGCATGTTAATGTTGCTAATGGAGGTTTTGGCAAAGCTATTTATGTTGGTGGGTTTTTGTGCAGTTCGTTATTAGATCAAAAGGTGCGAGAGAGAGTGAGAGCGAGCCGAGAGAAGGACACAGGTGCCCTTGCAGTGTGTGGTGACGTGAGTTGACTGTGAATTGGGCAGGTGGTGGGGAAAGGAGGGGCTAGAGAGAGCGAGAGAGAGAGAGGACTCATGTATTCTAGAATGTCCAGTGGATGTGTTGAACGTGATCAGTTTGCCTGAACAGAAGCATCTATACTTCTGCATGCTGCATCCGTGATACCCAGCAGAGCACATCGATATACCTAGTATGGATATGTAGGGAATTTATCAAGCTCAGCTGAAAAAAGCTACTATGCAAATTAAGTATGACCCTGGGACTGAGCCCCCCCCCCAAGGCGACGTATGTGCGGATTGTGCGCGCACCTGCACGCTTGCGGTGGTTGGGTATAGCGTCGCTGGATTTATAGGCAGTAATTTACTTGGCCGGCCCCTTGGCGCTCTGCGGCAGATCCTTTCTGCCATTTTCAAAAATCTCTCTCTCTCTCTCTCTCTCTCTCTCTCTCTCTCTCTTTCTCGCTGTGTTTCCAACATGGCCGTCCAAGGAGCCCACTGCCTCCCCGCTTTCGCTCTATACCTCCTCTCCACTCATGCAAGGTCACTCCCTCGCACTTTCTTTTTGTCTTTCTTTTTCGTTTCTTTCTCTCCCTCCGCAACCTCCCTCCATCGTACCTTTTCATATTTCACCCAAACGTAAGCGAGGCGCTACGTCTTTTATAGTGCTGCGTCAAAGTGGTGGTGGGGGGGAGATGGGAAAGAAAGCCTTGGTGTGTGTGTGTGTGTGTGTGTGTGAGACGCTGGGGAGGGGTGCGGGGTGATTGGACACGCTAGGTGCCTCTCTGTAGAATGCAGCACAGGGCTGGAGCTCTCGCTGAATATGGATGAGAAGGAAAGCAGAGGGTGATGCAGTAGGAAGATTCCCCCCGTCAGTCCGCCTCTGCCTGAACAATACCAAACCTCTCTCCTTCAAACACTCACTCACACACACACACACATACACACACAGCACACACATACACACAGCACACAGCAATTGCATTGGCATCACACACAATCAGAGAAAGAGAGAGAGGGAAATTGAGGGAAAGAGAGCAAGAGAGAGAGACGGGGGCTGACTGCGGGTATGGAGGGGAGGATGCGCTGACGTTGTCCCCCTCTCGGATACGAACCTGGGGAAAAAGGTTGACTGGCCACATTCCTTGACGGCGGCAGAGCTTCTATGATCAGCCTGCAATCGGGCATCGCTCACAGGTCCAGCCTCTCGGCATCCATGGCTATCTGAACCCCACCTCCAGCACGCTACAGCAGAATGGGTAAGAAATTCGGTCCCCTTTTGTTGACTTGTTGAATGCGCGTGTGTGGATGAGTTGTCCGTTTCGCTTTGCGTCTTTTGTTCTTTCGCCCTTTCTTCTCCCGTCCTTCGTCGGCGTCTCTTCATTCATTCTGTGGGATGGAGAGGCTTGCTTGTCCTTGCAGTGTGCCTAGGACAGGCCCTCCTTTTCACATGCAGAGTGTGTGTGTGTTGCTTGGGGGTGGGGGGTTTTTAACAATGCAATCCCTCTTGACCCACTCCCTCCGTGTGTTTGCATGACACTCTGTTCACACTCTATGTGCTGTCTGTAATCATAGGTTTGAGCCCGTAACCGTCTGCCTGTGTTAGCGGCTGTGTAAGTATGGCTCACTGGCAAACAGCAGCAACAGATTGTATTATTTACTCAGACACTCACTGCTGAAAACCTGTTACACCAGCTTTTCTTACATCATCACCGCAAGCAGGAGCGCATGGGTGAGGAGCGCTCGTCATTCTCAAATCACTGCTGCATGAGAATGTGCTCTAGGTTTTCCTTTTAACAACAGGTAAGCGACAGCAGACCTTCCCATTGGCTCTTTGTGCCTTCAGAATGTCACCTCCAAGTCATCTTGGAAAGGATTGAGAGGCGGTCACGATGGAGAGAGCGAAGTTTCGTTCCTCGCTGGCCAAGGTCAAACGGTCCACACGCCGACACTGCCGCTCTGTAAAAAACGCCTGCCGGAGGTTCGCTTTTCTGCGATCCTGTGGCGTGCTGGTGCGACATACTTCAATGATTGCGAGAGCTCTGATTGCCCTTTCTATATCCTTTTCGTTCATATGAACGCACTCACTCTTTTCTTATCTCTCCTCCGGCTGCACTCTTCAAAAACCTCCATCATGGATTCCTGAGCGTGTGTCCACTGTGTCCTGTCCTCTTCCTCCGTTCACTGCAAAGTGCCCTCATTAAACAGTCCCTCTAACAGTGTCTGCATTCATTCCATTCACACTCGCACCCTCCCGTTCAACAGACCGGTCATTGATAAGATCGGGATCTGCCTAGCTGTGTGTGTGTGTTTGCTCGGCTGCAGCGAGCATCATGGGCTGGAATCCTATCATTACCTGTCAGTCATGTGTGTGTGTGTGAGTGTGTGTGTGTGTGTGTGTGTGTGTGGCAGAGAGCATTGAGTCGGGTGAGGCAATGATGTAATGCATATCCCACTGCGCACCTGGAGCGCTGCAGTGGACAGGTACAGATTGAACCACTCTGCACTGCTCTATCCAGATCTCAATCGTGTCTACTAGCCCCTACGAAGGGAGCTAATGTCCTTGTGTGAGCATTTATGTATGACGTCGTCACAAGATGAAGTATTTGTTGGACGCTGCATGTGTTTTATAGAGAAACCCTGATGTCAGTCCAGTGCAGAGAATTAAAAAAAATCTCTCACCCTCTGACATTTGCACACATTCATTTAACAAATTATTTTCTCTGGAGTGACTGAGCACAGAGCAAAGCCAGTCAGTCAGGGAGAGATAGGGAAAAAAGAGAGGGATGAACAAAAGAATAGCAATGCTGCAGATAACCGCTTTTAGATCTGTATAAGTGAGATGGAATGCAGTTTTTATTTTCCCTTTTCCAGAGTTTCATCCGTTTCTATAGGAATGTGTGGAAATGTGAGTGATTGGGTCGCTCTGTTTTTCTCGAATTGTCTTTTCAATTTAAATTCTGCTCGGGTATCTTTCTAACTGTGCATTGCACGTTCAACTGCGCTTAAGCGACTTATACTGCATGTGAGTCTTTCTTTCTTTCTTTCTTTCTTTCTTTCTTTCTGTCTGTCTGTTAGACTAGATAATGTATTACAACTGAAGCTAATGTTTGCTTTGATCCTGGTGCCATCTACTAACTGGCCCTCCCACTCGTGGCTTGATTATATATGCCTGGGCTGACAATTACATTTCATTGGATTTCCGAGATTCCTAGATTTTCTGGTATTAATGGGATTGTCTGGATTGGACGATTGATCACATATCGACCAGACTGGCCTTCCAGTTGTGAAAGTGTGTGCTGCATTTCTAGAAGAACTGCACAAATGCTTCACTCCAGATTTAGTGTACAGGTGACGTTTGGTGTGATTTGGAATGTATCAAGCCTTCCCATAGGAGAGTCAATCAGAGTTGCTTAGAGACCATAATATTTTCACCTTCTCCTTGCTGCCCCTCCCCTCTCATCTTCCCCTTATCTGTCCTTTCTCTTCCTAGTTGCTGTTTTCTTTATTCCTAACAAACCTTTTGCATCTGAGCTTCCATATCTTTTTTTCATTCTTTGCATGTTTTTTATTTATTTATTATTAGTGTGTTTGCACTTATTCTGCAGTCTCTCTCCCCCCTTGTATCTCTGACTCTCTCTCTCTCCTCCTCTCTGCAGTGGTAAAGGGTCAGCTGCTAGAGATTGGGGGCATTTGAGTCTGCAAAATCCATCTTATCGTTCGGATTTACTACAGTGTCTGAAAGACACTGATATAGTACACAAACACAATGTACTTTTGTACCTGCTTCCATTTTGTCACACAATACATTAATAAATTAACCTTAAATGCCATTTCTGCTACAAATCAAAATAGTTTTTAAATAGTTTTAGCTGTGCCAACAATAACATTTAGAAGGGTATATCAAGGATTCAACATTACTTGAGCTATATAATGTCACTGTGATAATGTCACCTTCTGGTACTTTCCTTGCTTTAGCAATGGACTCTTGTCCATATGTTGTGTTTAGGATGTGTAATATTGTGGTGGGAGAGGGAAGCCTTGTCCCCCTGGGAACCTCTGAGTGACTTATACGCTGTTGGCTGGGTTCTTCTGGACAAATCTGAGGATTTAGCATCCATATGCTCCTGCCTGAACAGCCTTCCAGGCAATTACACACAAGCCCACAGCCTCAGTATAGTGAAGTGCTACTGCCTACACACCACCCGCCACATATTCTCACTTAAACCTCAACTTCTGACTGTGACACAGAACCTCCATGCTGAGGATCTGAGCTGTTTGTCGGCTGGCCGACCCTTTGTGTGTGTGTGTGTGTGAGAGAGAGAGATGGCAAAAAAAAAAAAAATAGTGAAGGACAGAAAACAGAGATAGTTTGGTTAAATTTAGACCTCTACCAACCCAAAGCAGGTCACTTTATCTCTGCATGGGGAAAAAGTGGGACAGAGGCAGAATCAGTAGGAACTCATCAGGGAGAGAAAGAGAGCAAGGAAAAAGCGAAGAAAGAAATATGGAAAAGGAGGGGAAGTGAACAAAAGAACCACACGTGTCTCACTTCATGTTTTGTTTGTATATTGTTTGAAAAGGAGTCGCCATAGTTAGGTGCACTCATGTGGTCTCTGGTTGGCTTCATGAGGTTTTCAAACTGTTATAATCTTACTACAGTTTTAAAGAAATGTGCAACGCATCCCTGAAATACTCTGCATTAAACATGACTACAGATTGCAATTAACTAACAACAAAGACATATTGTGATATTTTAAACAAAAGTATTATTGTTATTTTTATTGTACAATTATAAATTATTTTACTATTACATATACAGTGATGCTGTTAATTTCAGCATTAAATTACCCCCCTTTTAGAGTTATCTCTAACTTTGTGTTTGTTTGTCTTTTTGTGCGTGTGCAGAGGAGGGTGAATATTTCTTGAAGGTGTTGATTCCCAGCTATGCTGCTGGTTCAATCATCGGTAAAGGGGGTCAAACCATCGTCCAGCTTCAGAAAGAGACTGGAGCCACCATCAAACTGTCCAAATCTAAAGACTTCTACCCAGGTATGCATCACATCTTCTGTCTGGCTTTAATGATGATCAACATGACTTATTTCAGAGCTAAGCACATATATTTTATTTAAAAAATTAGATCTGTGTTATAAATCCTTACAGTTAAATAATTTAATTTACTGTGTAGATGGTGGAGTTAATAGTGCCATGCAATAACTCTCTTTCAGACTAAACACTTTTTTTTATGATGATGGGTTCTTCAGTTCAGTATGTTGGTTTCTGGGTTCTTTAAAGCACATGGGTGTTTTTTTTTTAATGAATAAACGGTTCTAAGGTACTTAAAGTTCTTCTATGGCATCAAGCTGTAAAACCATTTTTTATTAATTGTCTTTATTTGAGTCTTTATTTTATAATAAGGATAAAAGTTGTGCAATTTATTTTTTAGAATAAATAAACAATCTTTACTCTCACTGATAAAGTTTTTTTTCTTAAACTAGCAGATTTTTGCAAGCTAAAATTTCTAGAGTTGTAGAAAACCGCAATCTTGGAAGTGTTCTGAATGTTATGCAGAAGGTCTGATGGAGTTAGATTAATGTGTACGAGGACATTTACAGATGTTGGTCTGTTTGTGTCATTGACTATAGTGTCTTTTCCTCCATGTGTCATTAAGAAGCTGCTTTATGTTGTAGCGTGAAAAATAAAAATGGCTGAAAATGACAGTGGATAATGTGCCCATAGGGAGAGGAAATATGTGAGAAAGTCTGTGTCTGTGTCGCAGCTGTGAAGCGTACAGCTGAATATTGTGAACATAATTTGTCTGTGAATAGCTATGTTTTCATTCATTAAACACACTCGTTACAAACTATCCTGAGACCACCTGTTCTGCCTTTCACCCTTCTACTAACACACACAAACACACATTCTCGCTTCTCACTTGCTTTTGCAGTTTTTTTTATCTTGCAAATTCACCTTTCATCATCCCACCAATTTAAAAATATTTTATAGATTTCAAATCATTTCTTTTCACTGTGTTCATTCATTCTAACTGCACAATGTCGTAGTACCACACAATATGATACAACCACAGTTACTCACCAATCAGAAATGAAATGAGAATTACTTTGTTTAATTTCATTTCCTAAATTGAATTGAATCCTAAATTTAAATTGAGGTAGCAAGCTGGATGGAGAATTGACATTTGAATTTAATGTAAAGATGTCTTAAAGTATTCTTTTTTTATTTATTTTTTACTTTTAAATAAATAAATTTAAATGTGAAAGTTCATACTATACGGATGGATGGATAGATAATAAAGTGAATAAAATTCCTCTTCCTGTAATTCCCATTCAAATTCAAACTGAATTTTGCCAAACCCTGTGAATAACAAGTAGTGCTGCTCTGGCAGAAACACCAGCCCATCCTCAATCATTCTGGTCTCTGATATAATAGCAGCTTCTCTTCCAAACCTCATTTATCTTATGAGACATTGAAAGGGAAACATTTAAACTCTCTCTGGCTTGCAAGAGAGCTATAAAAAGAATTCACCTACAGCTGAGCGGTTTCACTCCAGCCAGCAGTGCTTTAACACACACTGTAGTCTGTCACATGTAAATTACAATTCAGTCTTTTCTTAAAACTCTTTTAAACGCAGACTCTTACCACAAACCACACCTCCTCAAAGAGGGCAGGACTGAAATGAACACTGCACACACACTAGTGTGTGCTTTATTCAAGCATGATTTATTTGTAAGCCTTCAACATCTTGAAGCGCGAATGTTGAAAGTGTGTGTGTGTGTGTGTGTGTGTGTGTGTGTGTTGTGCTGTGCTTCAGATATGAATAAGTGTGTGATACTCAATCTAGTGGTAAAAAAAAAAAACATAGCCGAAGAACAAACACTCAGTGTTGGATCTCTCTCTCTCTCTCTCTCTCTCTCTCTCTCTCTCTCTCTCTCTCTCTCTCGCACGCACGCACACGCACACACACACACGCAAGGCAATATCTCTGCACTGTTGCCCAGAAACAAACACACACTACTAACAACCTACATGCCCCCGCTTCCCACATCTCTCTCCCTACAAAAAAATAGAAGATGATCATGACAGTATATTTAGGACATTGAAGTATACTTTCCACAACAAGACTGAACAAATCCAAACTTGAATTCAGGTTGACACAATACGCAGATGATTGTGTAACAATAACTCATTGTAGACTTCATCTCTCTGGTCATGGTGAACGCCGTCCAATCCAATGTACCAGTTACAACAGTATTTTCGGACAGTCCATGCAGTTCAGGGCAGTGAGATCACTCCCCACAGGAGTGATGTGGTTAGAGAGGACAGGTTAAGAATTTAATGCATTCTGAATGAATTACATCATGCAGCCATAAGTTCATCTGTCTTTTCCCCCTGTATTACAACAGCCCTTTTCATTCTTTCTGATAGATACATTTATACTGAAAGGAGAAATTGCTTCTTTGAAAATGTAATGTGTTTTTGGTGAGAAATTCATGAACTGATCAAATGTACACCTTGGCTCAAATGCCGTGCAAGTTTCTTTGGATAAAAGTGTCTGCCAATTGCATACATTTAATTTAAACACAGCAATGTACAGTATCTACAGTATTTGTATTTACTCGATTGATGTTAAGCTTTACTAACAAATCTTTATGCTGTATTGATATATGTCCAGATTTTCCTAAAGATTTTACAGATTTTGATATATGTCCAGATTTTCCTCCAGATTTTACAGATTTTATACATATACACTATCGGTCAAAAATTTGGTGTCAGCAAGTAAAAAAAAAAGTAAAAAATTAATAATTAATACTTAAATAGATCAAAAGTGAGAGTAAAGACATTTATAAAGTTACAAAAGATTTGTTTCAAACAAATGTTTTTCTTTTGAAGTTTTTATTCATCAAAGAATCCCCAAAAAATTCATAACTGTTTTCAACATTGATAATAATTGGAAATGTTTCTTGAGCAGCAAATCAGTATATTAGAAATGATCCTTCAGAAATCAGTGACACTGAAGACTGGAGTAATGATGCTGAAAATCCAGCTTTGCCATCAGAGGAATAAATTACATTTTAAAATATATAAGAATAGAAAAAAGTTATTTAAATTGTAACAATATTTCACAATACTGTTTTACTCTATTTCTGATCAAATAAATGCAGCCTTGGTGAGCATAAGAAGTTATTTTCAAAAACATTAGAAAATCTTACCAACCCCAATTTTTTAATAGTAGTGTACTATGCATACATACCTTCCAGGGCTGGATAAAAATCTAGATTTTAATTGATTCTCATTCTTATGAACCGATATTAATTCTTAAATCCCAAGAATAATTTTTTTTAGTCTATGCTGTTTTCAGTTGATGAAGAACAGAACTTTGTAACGTTGCCTCCCATCCAATAAATCGAAAAAGCTTTGTTACTTTTGATATAAAACAAAGTTTCAGATTTCAAAATCTGTCCATTTTATTGTGAAATTCAAACAATAAATACCATTTTGATCAAATGGCACAAGAGCTAATAATCTCTTCCTCTTTACTAGTAGTTACAGCAGCAAATAAACATTGATTGAACATCAAAAGTTAATTTGGAAATATAAAGTGCAACTTACCGAAATCCGTATCATGTCTAAGGTAATCGCTCAATCAGTGTTTTAGCCGTGGAAAGACGTCAATGGAATGAATATGTAATTAGTGCATATATCTCTAGAGTTCATTTTTCTAGCTGACCAGTACGTACAGAAAATGGCTATTCTGAGGTAAATGTGACATTAACTTGTAGACAATGTCACATAATGTAACATTTGTCACAAGTGGATCAAAACCTTTCATCAAAGTTATGTTTCAGAAAAACATTTAGAATAGTTTTTTTTTTCTTTGTTTTTTTTCGGTTGTTATTGTTTCTTTCTCTACACAGTCCACGACCCACCGAAAACAGTCTTGCGACCCACTTTTGGGTTGCGAACGATCAGTTGAGAAACACTGGTTTATAGCATTAGATGATATTTTATTTCCCTTGGGAAAATTTGCCATGTACTTTATCTGATATGAATCAAAATCAAATTGAACTGCAAGCTTGTGAATCGAAATCGTGAAATTTAGATCAATTACCAGCCCTAATACTTTAATTTTACATGTACATTTTGTCTATATGGTAACATTGTGTTTTTTTTTGTTTTTGTGTGTGTGCGTGATCAGGTACAACAGAGCGTGTTTGTTTGATTCAGGGTACAGTGGAAGCTCTGAATGGAGTACATAACTTCATCGCTGAAAAAGTTCGTGAGATGCCTCAGAGCAGTCAGAAGACGGAACCTGTCAGCATTCTCCAGCCACAGACTACTGTTAACCCTGACCGTGTTAAACAGGTTAGTTTGAAAGGTTGCTTTACTACTACACCACACCAAATCCACACCGAAGTTCCGAGTTATTAAATGGGTGATGAAGAGTTGAACATACAGACTTTGCAGTTGAGGATTTAAACATGCAAATCAGTTATTCCCCTGAACCATAGCTTAGTGCATAATATTTGTAATATTGTGATTATTTTGCTAATAGAATGACAGCAAAGACAGTGAAAACTTTTTACATGTGCAGTTATAATTAGTTAAGCAGGATGGATGTGTACAAGAGCGTTTACATGACATTTCAAAAAGGTGAATTATTTTAGTCTAACTGAAATCAATTTCTAAGGTGCATGCAAATGTACTTACTGTCAGCTATCTGACAGTGAAAAGCAACAATGAAGACAGGAAAATTTACCAGCCCAGAGGGCAGGGCAGGCTGGTGGTAGTTCCCCAGGGAAAGAGTGGCTGAGAGGGGCAGCAAAAGTGTGAGAGCAGTGGGTTATTTTTACCTGCTTGATCTTTGCAGAATGAGAAACAGAGAGGGAGTGAGAGCGAGCAGCTGCAATGTAAGACCGGGGATCAACAAATGGCTGAAATAAGCACTGACTTATAAGCCAGACCTTACACAGTCTCTCTCACACACACACACACACACACACACACATTATACACTCTTAAATGTATACGAGCACACAGGGTTAGATATTGTAAATGCAACTCTCTTTAATATATTGCGGAAAAAAAATTCTGTGTAAGTGTGGACTGAAAACAAACATCTATATAACCAGCACAGATGCATTTGAGCTTATTGCAGCATCTATTTTTGGGGCTGTATGCAGTCTCATGCATGTAATTCTGTTCCTCAATCAAAGTGACACTTCCCCCTCCTCCACAGGCTAAACTGATCGTGCCCAACAGCACAGCAGGACTCATCATCGGTAAGGGTGGGGCAACAGTTAAGGCTGTGATGGAGCAGTCAGGAGCCTGGGTACAGCTTTCTCAGAAGCCTGAGGGCATCAATCTGCAGGAGCGCGTTGTGACAGTGAGCGGGGAGCCAGAGCAGAACCGCAAAGCAGTTGAAATCATTGTCCAGAAGATCCAGGAGGACCCACAGAGCAGCAGTTGTCTGAATATCAGTTACTCCAACATCACCGGCCCCGTGGCCAACTCCAACCCGACAGGATCCCCCTTTGCCAACTCTACAGAGGTGTTACCCAACGCCGCCGCAGCAGCTACAGCCTCCACACTCCTTGGCCAGGCAGGTCTTGCAGGCATGGGTGGGTTCCCTACGGCTATGTCAAGTCTTTCCGGTAATGATCTGCTTGCCATTACGTCTGCCCTGAACACTCTGGCCAGTTACGGCTACAATACCAATACACTGGGGCTTGGCCTTAACCCGGCCGCCGCATCTGGGGTGCTCGCTGCCGTTGCGGCTAGCGCCAATCCAGCGGCTGCAGCTGCCGCCAATCTGCTTGCTACATATGCCAGCGAGGCCTCTGGAGGGGGCGGTCACCCTGTCGGACCTAGTTTAGGAGGCTTCACGCTGGGGTCTCTAGCGGCTGCCACAGGGGCTTCTAATGGGTACCTGAATCCCTCATCACCGCTGGTGGCATCATCTCTGCTGGGCACAGAGAAGCTGGCAGAAGGTGGAAAAGAGGTGGTGGAGATCGCTGTGCCCGAGAACTTGGTCGGTGCCATCTTAGGAAAAGGCGGCAAGACTTTGGTGGAGTATCAGGAGCTGACAGGGGCGCGAATTCAGATCTCCAAAAAGGGAGAGTTCATTCCAGGCACACGAAATCGCAAGGTGACCATTACGGGGTCGCCAGCAGCGACACAGGCCGCCCAGTATCTCATCAGCCAGCGAATCACGTACGAGCAAGGCGTCCGTGCCACCAATCCTCAGAAGGTGGGCTAGGGATGGACAGGAGTGGGGAGGGGAACGATGAAAGCGAAGGAAACCAGAGAGAATTGATAGATGACTGAATGAATGAAATCGATGGCGAACGGGATGAGTTGGAGCAAGAAACGTGTCCAAATATTTAAACACAAAATAAGGACAATTATAAAACAAATGAAAAAAAGATCTGATGGAACTGTGGATAGATAATCTGAGTGGGAAGAGATATTTTGTGATTGAAATTCTGCTGTATTTTTAAAGTTATTACGTTGTGTAGGTCAGAGTAATGTGCCCTGGGGCACTCAGAGGAGGAGGAGCTCAAACCTCACTTCCTCTCTCTTAGCCAGGGTCTTTTGAATTCTATGTTCTGTTTTTGGCTTCCATTGCTAAACCCTCACAGTTTAGTTCATACCTGATCCACACCCTGAGCAAGGAGAATTGGAGTTTGAAGTGGTCCCCCTTTTGATATCAGTAAATTCAGTCACCCCAAGTGTAGGCCTGAAATGAAAACAAAGATACCTGTGAACCATTTCCATAGGTACTTTTGGTTCCCCCCTTATTGTTTTCAACTGAGACTTAATCCAAAACACTTGCTGAAAGCTTTTGATCTGCATTACATTACTAATATCTCTGTGATTATTCTCCATTATGGTCAGTTCACACTCAGTCTCTTTTAGATTTACTCAAACCTGTGATTCCAGGTTGACCTGAATGTATAGACTTCCTGATATTGTTGGCGTTTTTTTATATGTAAATAGAGTATCAAATTGAGATGCTGTCAAAAGTAGATAGCTAATCTTCAGCCACAGACAGACAGAGACAAACATCATACGTCAAAGTTCAGATACTCTGCATTAGAGAACTGGAATGTAACATACATACAAGTGCAGTTTAGTCACAGGATCCCATTTTGGTGCTATTAGAAAACACATTTGAAGAGATTTTGTTGTCATATATACTGATTTTAGTATTTATGGGAGAGTTTCTCTGGAGCCCTTGTGAATTATTAGGGGGCATTTTGCAATTTACTCAAGACTAAGAGCGAGTGCATATTCAAAAGATCCTGCTAGAGAAGAGACAGTAGGATCTTAAAAGCCTGTTTTGTCTCACTGACTTTTAACTCTTACTACAGAAAAACTTTGGACACACTACCAAGGAATTGAAGTCCTTAGAATCCTGAACTTGAAAAATAATTGGACCTGTTTAGACAGATGTACCTCTTAACTCCTCCTCTTCCCCTGATTGGAGGAGCCAGGCAATGTCCGTGCCTGTTTCGTTTGAAAGGAGCTCAGGTTGTCATACCTCATGTTTGGGAAGAAGGAGAAAGATTTCCTGTTTGTATGCAGTGCAGCAAAGTATTGGGTGCATTACAGATTCCACCTCGTTCACATCGCAGTTTGGCAGGATGGCAGCAGAGGTGAGGTTGAGGTAGTGGACGAGAGAATAAATTGACACACAGTTTTTGTAACCTGTCTGAACTTATTTGAAGGCCGGAGGATACTACTGTCAACCTTCAGCCTTCTTCTGTAAAGCGGCGTCACTGCGAGGCAAACTCTTGCAGGCTAACTGATCGTAATTCTGCTTCCTTTGAGAAACCAAACTGCAGGCCGTAGCGTCAGACGCACAGCTCCGTTTGCCCAACATTTCTAAACCATTGCTGGAGAGTTTCACGAGCCCTCCACCTTTTTCACTGATCAACAGGTCATCAGTTGCACAGAACGTGGTGATAGTTACTCATTAGTTAATTCCACAGTTGTACACTGCATCAAAACGTTTGCTGCTAACAGCATTTTCGGTCTTGCCAGCAATTGGCTCTTGCATGGAGAGTGAGCAGGAGCTCCCGTACAGGGCGAGCAATCGTCTCTGAACCACACTGTGAATCCAGCGGCCTGACGCCATCGCAACTATGGAATGTACTGTACATATTTCACACCATCGAGAGGGCGTCCACTGAGACACGGCATGACGGAATTAAGCAATGAAACCAAGCGAGCACAAGAACACGGGCCACAAGGCTCCGCTGTAGGAACGTCTACCTGTAGTTTACCTTGCTCTTTCGCCAAACCAGAGGTCATCGAGGGTCCGATTCCCCCCGCGGCTCCCAGACCTGTCATTAATTAGCAGATCTCCATTTGAACCCTGGACTTCTATATATAACAACACTGCACAGCCCAATCTACTGCTGACCTACATGCACACTCTAAAAGTCATTCATCATTTCCCTCCAACTACCAGGCCTCTAATCTACTCGCTAGAGGCGAAGCGGAAACGTAGAAAAAGAAGGAAAGAGAGAGCGAGGGGGTGAGAGAGTAACCTATTTATATCCATTGCATAATTGTGAGGAATATTAACATTTCCACATCTCTCATGATTGCTGTTTAAATACCATTCAAAGTTTAACATGAGTGTATGGCAGTTAATCTACTTCCAAACTAGTTACTGTATTTCAGTACCAGCCGTGAGATATCAAGTTCTCAAAGTATAAATTGTTGTTCAATACTGTTTGGAGATCAAACTGTACCTGATTTTAGAAGCACAAGCACTTGGTGCAGCAATATGAGGGTAATATGATTATAGTCAAAGATGTCATTTATATTTGTAGTAAAACAGTTCAAATTTGTTGATCCTCATGACATTAGGGTTAATTCTGTCTCTCACTCTCTCCGTGTCCTCCCTCTGTCTTTGCACTACCTCTTTTTCTTCCTTTTTCTGTGCTCTGACTTAGACCCCCACATGTCTTGCTCTGTCACCACTTTTCCTACTTTCTGTTGTCTCTCCTTTCCCCTTTCGCTTTCTTCCCCTCCAGGCTGCCGGTCGCCACGGATGTGTTGTGTGTGTGTGTTTATCACAGAGGGTGTGTGTGTCTCCACAGCGGCTGATGGGCATTCTGCCGTCTCGCAAACACGTACCTCTGGACTAATACACGACATAGTCTAACATTAATACATGTGATCAGATTCTCGTGCTCTCTGCCTGATTGATTCAGTATTCTACCTTAAACTAGCTAGAACAGGGAATCTGTGCTCTGTGAGAACATAGAGGTGTAAACCCAGAGAAAAGAACTCTGGTTAAAAAAACAAACAAACAAACAAACAAAAAAACTATAACCTAAGGGAGATGGATGTGATAGCCACCTCAAACTCAAACGATGATGTCACCATCGTTTGTGCTCTGTTCTCTTTCCTCTCTCTGAGAACTATCGATGATCATTTCTGCATTTTTCCTTCATTTAAAAAAAAAAATGAAACTGTTGAATCCGTCGCGTCTCATGTTCTTTGTGTATTTTGGTGTAGTTCCTCTAGTTTGTGGTCTAAATGCAGTCTTGCGCTGTTGGTTTCAGTGTGTGATTATCCGTTATACTCGTGTGGATGATGAAAGTGCCAATCAAGCCTGGTTAAGATTAGCTTTGCAATTTGTTTGTGCATTAGAGTTGCTCTCTTTGGAGTGCTGGTGTCCATATCTACGTCATTGATAATTTTAGATCGACTTAAAATGTAAAGAACTATTGGAAGCAATATTGTAGCATGTTGTCAAGTTTTGTGTTTTGTTATGTCTGTTGTATGAGCCTTTGGATTTACTACGAATTTTGAATTAATAGGTTTACATGTACTTTTTTGTAATACCGTAAGTTTAAAAAAAAAAGTAAAAAATGCTGCTATTTGATAAGTGAAATATACAGAAATATTTTAGTTGAGAAAAAAACGTCTGGTCTGTTGATTAGGATTGTGCTCGTTTTTTCGACAGGGGTATAAACGAGGTGTATCGATATTAATTACATAGACGCAGTAATAATAGTCAACCTGTGCCAAACTAGACCTTCACAGCTTCTCGACATGTAGGTGTGTGATGAAACATTAGATAACTTATTTAGAAGCATTGAACAAGTGCCAATTAATCAATATCTTTTAGTTCCAATGAAAAGATAATCAGCGAAGGAACAAAAAAAGACATAGCGCAACGTTAGCATTGTTTTGTCCCCATAGCTGCATAGACTAAGAGAAAAAATTGTTTTATGCATCCATATGGTTTTAATGCACTCAGTAGAGGCATCATGTGCATTCGTTTGACCTGTGGCTTCCGCACTGCTTTTAAGTCATATTGTCTCTGTAGGTCGGCATGGAGTAGGCATACACATGTTATACGCATTCATAACACAGCCATTTATGAAAGTGTGTTTTGTGGATTTAGGTGTTATCTTTTTGCACGTCTCTATTGCATGATATCCAAGTGAATTATTGAGGGGTGGGAAATCAAAACAGACAAACATTTTAAAAAATAAACGTCTTGTGTCGCTCCGAGACACACTTCTGCATGTGTCACAAACTGAGCGCTCTTTCTTTCTACCACTTCATTTGTTTTTCTCTGGTTTGTGCCGCTACTGTTTTTCTCGGTCAGATGGGTGTGGTCTTCTAAAGGCCAGTACATATAGGCCTAAGAACTGCAGCATAACCATGGGAACTGGAGTCAATCAGGAATTCATAAAGCGAGAGGATTCCAGTTTACGGCGGCGGAATGTATTCTTACTTACGTGTGAGACTCCATCTCCCTGCCTCTAATTTCAGGGGAACATACCCATGCATGGAAACGTCATATGAGTTCAGTTTTTTGGCTACGATCGTGTTTATTCATACGAGGAGTTGCGTTCATCGCTTTCAGACTTCTCTAGTTTCTCAGCTTGATTCTCCTAACCCCACATGTAATTTATGAATGTATTTACATTTGCATAAACTGAAACAAAATGTTATTTCAATGTTAAATGTCTTTTAGGTGTGATGTTTACGGCGGAGGTTGTAAAGTTCATGTAGCTCGATCATATCTGTCAGTGTTAGGAAGGCCCAGAGCCACATTAGCACCCAAATTCATTTCTCTCTCTTCCTGTCTGCTGATGCATCAAATGCACTTTACTGAGCATTAGGTCCCATCACAAACACACACAGTGTAACCTTCTACTGGATGCAAACCTGAACCAAGCAACCTGTTTTTAACATGGAAAACTTTGACAGATATATTGTTGTTTTTCCTGTTGTTGTGTTTTTATTATTTTCCTCCTTTGGTGTTTGTAAATGAGTTGTAATTTTTTAAAGTGTGTTTATTTTTGTATTTCTGTTCATTTTGGGGAGGAGAGGTCAGAAGGAGAGTGTGTGTGTATGTGTATGATATCTGTCCTGCATTCCTACGACATTCCCTTCAGTGTGTGTGTGTGTGCACGTGTGTGTGCGCGTGTGTGTGTGTGTGTGTGTGTGTGTGTGTGTGTGTGTGTGTGTGTGAGAGAGAGCCTTTGCATGGGTGTTTGTTTGTGAGTGTCTTGATAATGACACACAGACACTCTTGTTACCATTGTAATTGCCAACTGTGTGTGAAGCTGAAGTGCTTTGAAAGTGAAAGGTGTTATTTTTGATTTTCAAAACTGTACATTCTGTTCAGTTTAGAGGAATGGAAAATAAATTGCAGAAACCTCTGAAAAGTTTGTGTTCTCAATTAATTGAAACAGTGTTTCCCAACAGTTTCTGTCTTAGGTACTCCACATATTCAAGTATCACTACATCGATTTAATGTTTCTGGTCTAATACATGACATAGTCTAACATTATAACATTAAAGGGCACCTATTATGGCATTTAAAATGTTCCAAATATTGTTCTGGGAGTCCCCAACAACAGTTTTACAAGCATGCAATGACAAAAAACACTTTTGTTGTTTTATAATATGCATTTATTTTTACCTGATTTGCTCAGTGACTCGCATATGAATCGTTCAGAGATTCATTTTTCCAAACCCCGCCTTTGCGTGACGCTAATCTGCGGTGATTGGTCAGATGACCCAGTCAGTTGGTTAACATGGAGTACAGTGTACAATGCTTTTATCAATTACATTGTGATATAATAATGATTATAGTGCACCGCTTTGTAGTAAAAAATTCAAAATAAGAGAAGGAATTTAAGTTATGTCGACCATAGCCCAAAGTTCAGTAGTAAAAGCACATTCAGTCTTTGTTTGCGTTAGCCCAACGCATAAACATATTGATAATGCAGTACTACGAGGTATTGCTCTATTCTTTGACAACTCCAATAACAACGACAAACACTTCACATATTTCAATACAATTGACATTGAAGACTATAGAAGCTGCACTGTGCGTACACAACACACAAAATAAGTATTGAGCATGCTACATAAAACATAAAAGCAACAATTATTAATATTAATAATACTTACAGGTTGTGATTCATTGGAGGAAGCTGATCCAAATAAACTAGGTACTGAACCTTCCTTCAATATCAGCCGGCTCGCGAATCCACATTCTATAGCTTTTATGTTTGTGAAGCAATCATCTTCAAAATGACGCAAACAAAGCACAAGCTTCGGGCTAACGTATACTTCTGTGGTATAGTTGTATATATGAACTGTAGCCACTTAGTCTTCAAATGCTCCTCCCTGGGCAGATGAAAAAAGTTCGCTTTTGCGTCGCACTTCACTACAAGCGCAATAAGTGGGCGTATCTTAATCAAATAACTTGTCAAGTTGATGTCATCTAGATAGAGAAAAAGCATAGTTTGTCTATAGATTCATATCAGCGACTCAGAGTCGACTCTTACTTTTGAGAGACAATAACTTTGTATACAGTGAACTTTCATATTTAAAACTTTGCAGGATGTTTTCGTTCACTTAGATCTATGTTACACACTACATGAAAGGTCATTTGGGGGGGGGGGTTGTTTATGTGATTTATGAGGACACAAATTTGTATAATGACGTGTATTACACTGGTATTACAACTTATTGGTGGTTTATGAGGACATTTCAAAAGTCCTCATAAATCAAATAGCTTAAAAAACATAAAAAACAATGTTTTATAAAAAAATGAAAATGCAGCATGTCTCCTGTGATGGGTAGGTTTAGGGACAGGGGCAGTGTAGGGGGATAGAATATACAGTTTGTACAGTATAAAAACCATTACACCTATGGAGAGTCCTCATAATGCTGTCGCACCAACGTGTGTGTGTGTGTGCGTGCGTGTGTGCATTCCGCACAGAAAGGAATACAGGTTTGGGATGACACAAGGGTGAATAAATGATGACAGAATTTCCTTTTTTTTTGGTGAACTATCCTTTTAATATTACTAAGGTCACTAATATTATTAAAGTAAAAAAAAAAGGAACAATTAATGGGTAAAAATAGCGTCACAAAGCAGAATATTCTGTCATCTAAATGTATAAAACTTGCACACATTTTACACATAGTTTTCTCTCTGGAAAATAGGGTAATTTTATACTTGTTTTGAACAGACTTCTTAAAAAAATCTATTTTAATTTACAATGCTTTTAGTTGTCTTTTAAAAGTGTCTGTTTCTAACAAAACAATTGTACCAATTGCACCTGGTTTGGAATTACTGAATTATGGTTTATGTTGTCCATTTAAATAATTGTTTTAATTATATAGATATATATACACAGTATATATATATATATAATTTTGTAGCAGTAATATTGATCTATGGAGTTGAGGATGGTTGTATATTTAACCAACGCAATGCAAACAAGTAATTTATCCATTTAACCATCCAAATCTCACATAGCATATACTGCATGCGCAGCAAAGCCAAAACCAACTGCTTTTAGAGCTCTCTCTCTCTCTCTCTCTCTCTCTCTCTCTCTCTCTCTCTCTCACTCACTCACTCACTCACTCACTCTCTCTCACACACACACAGTTGTACAGTCCTGCAGTGCAGCAGTTTGACGGCATGGTTGAAGTGTCATTATGATGAATGGCAAGATCAGTATGAATCATAACGCCTGCCTGTGACGCTGTTAGGTCGCTAAAAGCCAAAACGTGTGTGTGCTTGAGATTCATAAAGATTAAGAAATGCATAAACAACATTTATGTAATGAACTAACAAAGAAATTATAGCCCAGAATACAACTGTATGGCTGTTAAAGACTGAGTTTAATAAATTTAGGCAATTCGCAGTATCAGGAGGGACTATGTGAATGATGTAAGTTTTTAGGTACTGCTGATCTGAAGTGGCTACCTGGTTGCCTTGGATACCTCTTACAGCCAAACCTCAAATGTCCTGTTTCCTGCTCTAACAAACCCTCCTCTTCAACACACACATATCTGCTCAATGCCAAACCTTACTATTCCTACAGATCTTCTCTCTTGTTATTAGAAATTACACATTTCTAACACTAAATAAATATGTCGAAAGATACTGAAAATAAAAAAGATGTTGAAAATAAATATCAAGATTGAGGTTTGTAAAGGGATTTTCTGTTTTATACATAATATAATATGATAATAAAAGAAACCAGTTAAAAGTGTCCCTCAATTTCACTATTATTATTATTATTATTATTATTAATCAGGCTACATTTTCTCGTCTATTTGAGCTTTACCAAATCTGTAATATAATAATGAAGAGATATCCGTGAGGTAAGAATTTAAGGTGATCACTTGTTCTCGACCGCCCCAGCAGTTGCCATGGCAGTGAGTCTGCTGTAAATTGCTGTGGATCCTCATACGTGGTATGTTTCCTTGATTATGCCTGTAAATAACGAATCAAAAGAATGTTTCCCAGAATGCCATTAATTCTAGACCTCAGTGGTTATAGATTGTAAAGTGGATTGCAGTGTGCCAGCCTGCTATATAAGCCTATGATGAACACACATCTCAGATAACGGATTGTGTATATTCTGCAGTATTGGGAAGGGAGGCTACATTGAAACTGTTGACTATCTTGCCAAACTTATTTGTATTAGTTACGCTACAGTTCAGTCAAGTTACTGTTTTGCAAATACAGTTAAATATGCTACAAGCTACAAACAAAAAATAGTTATAGCTGAATTTAAGCTTACTTTATAAATAAACCTCATATAGGCCTAATTTTCGGTGCAATAGGCGTTCAATCATTGCATTCGGTCCGAAAGAAATGATATATACCATGTGTTCCCTGTCAATCAATGTGTATTTGACAGTGTTGTGCAAGTTACTTCCAAACTGTAATACATTATACATTACATGTTACTGTTATTTAAAAGTAATTCATTACCTTACAATATTACGCTGTCAGAATTGTAATGCGTTACATTACTCCTGTATTACTTTTGAGTTACTTTCACAAAAAATACCTATACAGAAGTAGAACTTAACATTCTAAGGCTGTAATGATATGCGATATGAAACCGAAATCGCGACACTCAGATCCACGAACCTGCAGAATCGCGACGTACCCTTTTCCAACTCCCAGAGTTATCCTTCCCGTCCAGATCCAATGTATACATCTTTAAATTACTATTAGTATTATCAGAATTTTGAAGTTAACATTATAAAATACGTAGACCTAGTTGGTCTACGCACCACAAACCTAGTTGACGATAAATTATTTAAAATTGGGGAATTCCAGCATGAACATTTTGCAGTCAAAACTTGACATATATATTCTCAGAATTTAATACCAATAGGCTATTGAAACGTCTGTTTATCTATAGGCTACTCCCTTAAAGCAGTCCAGACATTCGAAAAATATCAGTCTACACATGTGTTTTATATTTAATATTATATGAGGAAAATAGACACGCATTCATGCGTGACAAAAAAATTTGTCGAAAGGAGGCAATTTTTTTTTTTGATTTTTCCAAAGTAGCCTAATACCCACCGGATGACGAAGGGTTGGCTCTCCACAGAACATAAAATATAAAAAAAAAAATTTTTTTCGTTTTCGCATTTATGAGGAAAAAAGGATGTAAGGATATGCGACAGGGACGCGACCGATCTGAAGCGGCACTAAAGGATGCTTTAAAACTTCAAACAGAAGAAACAAAGCCTTTTCAAAGTGAATTCACAAAGTGAATTTCGATTTGTATTAATTTTGTATCTTAATTTTAATCAATGTTTCATCAACCAATTGCCTGGATTTGATAGTAAATATTGCAGATAGGCTAATCACGAAACGGAGGCGCCTGGGCGTGAACTGGAGCGCGTCTCAAATTAACCGAAACTCCGCGTATAAGGTAGCCTACTTCACAGACCTGAACAATATTGAAATGTCTACTTGTAAACAGAACAATTCAAAACGAAAGAAAACAGACTGCTCTCTGCTTGTATATGCATTCTCTCTGGAGCACTCACTAGCCTACTGCGAAGATCGCGAGTCAGGAAAGTCAACTTCATCTTTATTAATAAACAATTAAAATGTCTCCTTGCTATATTTGACACATTCATAATCATTGCTTTTGCAGGTTCTTTGTGACAGCTTTTACGTGCTTTATCGGCAGCGCCGCCGCAACCCTTAGGCTATAGCCTACATGTTACAACGCGTCAGCACCGCATAAAAAAAAAATGATTGCGTGATGAAAATATGAAAAATACCACCTAAACACAGCCTAACTCTTTAGAAAGAAAATAAAGAACAAATAGTAGCCTAATGCGCATACTTCCATCTCGCGAATGTAGGCTACAGTCTTCTTCATGCCATTTTCACCATTAGCCGCTTTTCCACTGGCCAGCGCGAGCACAGAGGCCGAAATCATGCCTCACGGGCACGGCACTCCTGTAAACAATAAATCGATATAGACCTACAAGTAGGCTATAAGACGCTGCCATTATTTAGTCTATTTACAAACTTGGAAACCACACGCGGCTATTGACTGACCACGAACAGGCAAGTCAGCTTACTTGCATATTTCATTCGTGATATGTCTCGCGGTCTTGGTGTTTTTTTTTTTTTTTTTACAATTAAAACTAAAAGTGTGTTGTAACGCAAGCGTTACTGAACATGTACCGAGTAAAATATTACTGAAAATTGATTAGTAATGCCTTACACTACTGCGTTACAGCAAAAAGTAATATGTTATTGTAATGCATTACTTTTGTAACGCGTTACTCCCAACACTGGTATTTGAATACCACTGCGCGGCCTGTTCACTCAGACATCATACGTCATCAGCACATTTCATGTAGCCTACACTGTGCAGACAAAGCGAAGATGGCAGGCAAACAGCGACAACCTAACAACCTTTCCATCTGAACCGACAACAAGTGGCAAGTACCTACATTTCAGGTCAGACAGTAGTTCTATCTATGTACCGCTGACGTTGCCCTATGCAGATAATTGAGTGAGATTCGAGTGTGTTGCCGCTATGTCCTGAAATCACATATTAAATAAAGCTGAAATACAGTGTGTTCTTCCCTTTAATGTCAACAGGTCAACTTCTGAACTGGAGTCATTTCACAGTCACATACTTATGTATACAAGCAAGGACCTTGCTTCTCCCCTCACTACTGTAAAGTTTTCTCACCAGTGAATGACACTTGATGTAATCCGAATCGATGTAATCCAATAACGTTGTTTCTGGTCGTCTCGCTTCTGGTCTGTGGGCGTTCATGTGGTCTGGAGACGACATGGCTTTGTACGGCGATTTGCAGGGAGGGTGGGATCATATGCTTTCAATGCTAGCAGGCTAAAGTTAGCATTTCCCAGATCACCTATTGCACCTTTAATAATAATCTTAAACATAAGCTATTCAATTAATGCATGAAAAATCTTCATAAGGCTATCACACTTGCACTAAATAGTCTACAACTAAAACAGCCTAATTTACATAACTGAGGTGAAAACAGTAGCTACACAGGCTATGGAGAGACTTGGATTATTGAATCGCTTTTCATAGAATGCATCAGGCTTTTACCAACGTGCGAGTCAGAATATTCAGATAATCAGGACAGAATAAAGCTGCCCGTTTAGAATAAATCGATTCACTATAATAAACCTGACTTCCCAAAAATATCTACGAGAGGGATGAACCAATGAACTGACTTTCTAGAAAGAGAAAAGGGCTGTCAGGGTGAGCGGATTTGACTCTTCCCTGAGCTCAGACAAAGGCATAAACACGCCTTTAAAATTGTAGTAGACTATACTTATGTTGGTTGCGACTACACAGACTATGATGGCGCGTTTTAACAGTCACCAGCATTAAATCCTTCCAGTTTATATATATATATATATATATATATATATCGTTGCATCAAAATACAAGAAACTAACGCTGCTGTGAGGGTGTTTGTGGCTGTGGAAGTGACGGTAAAATTTACATATTTCTCTCTTCTGACTGGCGTTATCAATCTCTCTATATTTTTTCCTCTTTTTGAAAGTTGTGAAAACATTATTTTGGAGTTTTTCCTTTGTTATTTGAGCAAATGTGAACATGAAAAATACATTAAAGTAGTCTCTCATTCACTGCTATAGAAATTTACCCAACTATGACGAAATGTGAAAAGGGTCCAATCAAAGCCCTAGAAGACAAGCCTGCAACCTTTTGTCAAAAAAGCGTAACGGAACGCAGGAAAGGAGACCAGATGCCATTTTTTTATTTATGGATGTGAATGGAGAAGAGGCTACACTACGCTGATCAAACTGCTTTTGTGATGAAATATCTTATCATTTAATGAATCGATTGCCTGTCAACTAATCTTCAACATGTTTTACACTAAATAATTATTTTATTGGGACAGGTAGAACTCATTTACGGCATTAACATAGTACTTAATAGTAATATTGAGTGAAATTGCACATTGTCTAAAGAAAGTAAAAATACTGATGTTTTCTTTCTTTTTCTTTAAGGTTTTACCAGGTATGTTACAGTTAGACTTGAATTGTAATGACTGTTATAACTGCATATGCTTCATTTTTAATAATTTTTATTATTCCTAGTTAGGCTACTAACCAAATAGGCCTGGTTGTCATCTAGTGGGACATCACTGGACAACTAAAATTAATTTAGAGGCCCAGAGGTACTAACTCTGTGGGTCATAAAATCAATTGTTTTTTTGTTGTTGTTGGTGTTTAGTAGAGGCACATTTCATTACAATAGACCCAAGGGCTAATTTTCTCTGCACAAGGCTCATGACAACTTATTAAATCCAATGTATGATGAAAATAAAAGATGATAGGGGGTTCTTTATTGTGATGAAATTTAGTTTCCAGTCCTTCAGAACATCAGGAATTTAGACTTCAGTCATTAATACTTTTGGATAGGCATTTGGTCTCACAGCAGCATGTATTTTGTGATAAGACATGCACTGTTAAGTCAATCTTTTTCTACATGCAGAAATGTCCATGATGCAGACAAAATGAATGTAAAAGGTTGGTTGCCTAATGCCAAAGTGTTAGGGCTCAAACTCACATATGCCGATGTGTTATTTTACTATGTCTTGTACAATGACTTCATAGGTCCCACAGGAGACAAGTACATCTTTTCTCTGCACACAACCCCTCATTAAAAGCATGTCTTATTCACTCGATAAATCAGGCATCTGCTATCTGTGACAGAAAAGTGGCCTACTAGAGAGTGTAATGTTTCGCAGACATGAATTTTTAAACTTGTTGATATTTCAACACCTGTTGTATTGGAAGACGGTTAATTGGTTAGGTGTCAAGGTGGTGATGTTTTTTTTTTAAGAAGAAGATGAATTCTTTTCATTCTGCATATCTGTGTTAAGAATTTTTATTTTTTATTTTTTGTGAAGATAATTTTTGGAAACTGGAAACAGCAGCAAATAATCATGTTGATTCCACAACCATCTGTCATATTCAGTCTTTTTATGTCTCTCTTTATCAGTCTCTCTTGCAGCCATTCCAAACGGCATAAATGATGGCTTATAGGGCCCTTTGAAGGGAGAACAATCATGGCAGCCATATGGGGTCACTAAGATGACTTTAAAAAGTGTTGAACCCTCCAAAGCTCTAATGGGTAAAGCCTTTGAAGGTATATATATATGATCACTTTTCCATGCACTCACGCTCTTGCCTTCATTCAGTGTGCTGTCTGCATTGTGGCAGTTTTTAAAATGTATACTGTTCCACATTTTATATGCTTACACAGACACAGAGGGCCCAGAATATTGGCAGCATTGCAGATATGACATGATTATTGGCAGTACAAAACATTTAAATTTTTTCTTACACATCTCAGTCAATACTGACCATATACTATTTTATGTCAGTACTTCATTAGACACATTGGGATATCAAGCGTGTATGTTGTAGCAGCAACCCAGGAAAGCTCAGTGCTGCATTATGGCTCTTTCACATAACACGTTTTTGTTTTTGAAAAACGACAGACGTGGTCAGTGGAATGGGGAAAAAATGCAATTGGTCTCGGGATGCATTTTTTTAAAAAGTTGAAATGATTTTAACATGCAAGCTTCGTTTCCAAGAAAAACTATGGAAAAGTAGCGCACTGGAATCGAGAAATGCGTTCTGTGTGATTACAAAATGTTTTTTTGCTTTAACTCGTTAAAATAAGTGAAGCAATTTTTTATATAAGTTATTCAAGTTATTATATAAGTTTATATAAGATTCAGCTAATTTTTAAGTCAGTTTATTGTAGCCTATATTAAGTTGAAATTACTTAAACATCCAAGTTGCTTGTACTTAAAAAATACATTTTACAGCAAATTTGTTTTTACAGTGTACAGCATCTTCAAATCTCAAATACATCATTATTAAATATTTGTGAATAATAAAATATTGTTTACGCAACATCGATTAGGCATCTAAAGTGCAGTGTATAAGACCACAATAATAATAGAAAATTAATTATTTATAACAGTAGTGCCATAGCAGTCCAGTTCCCGGTATCTGGAGAGCTCATCTGTAAATGCAACTTATTTAAACAAATGTAATGCTCTGTCACCTTCATTGACATTCAAGGACATCAGAATTGCATGAAAACAGACCGTTATGGAAAAATGTGAGCAAAACAATTGAGCCTTCCCCGTTTCAAATGGCAGAACAGGGTCTCGTCTGATCATAGGAGAAGGATATAATCTGTGAGATTACTGTAGCTTTGCTGCTTTCTCCTATAGATGTGTCTGTTTTTCGAAGATAGTTGTAGGGGAGGATCTCATCATTAAATCATGTTGTCAAGGCGACAACTTTGTATGGAGCGTGGCTTTGAGGAGAGTGTGTCAGAAGAACACAGGCGTATTCCTGTCACGAATTCATCACTATTTCTGCGTAACCCTGGCAACCCAAACTCCCCAAAAACCGCAATACTACAACCAGGTAAATGCACGTTACAACACTCAATCATAATGGTTCATAACATCAGAACAGTCGTGTACTGTAAGCATTTCTATAATGCTGCATGAAGCTCTAATGAACAATCCGTTAAAACACCAACTCAGCATGGACTTGGGTTAAAGACAAGGAGTACATGATGTTTATTATGCTTCAGATTTTTATTATGTGTTTCACAGTTGTTGGTCTCGCTCAGTTTATGCAGCACACACTGCAGTGGCCGGTTTCCCCATTTACATGCTGGTCTGTTCCTCTCTCTGCTTGCAGTGGTCAAGAGCGATGACGGCTTATGCAGTCCGCACTGTGCTCCTGGAGTTGATGTTGTTAGCATTATCACACCTGATCAATAACTATTAATGAAGGAAACCATGGCTGATTCAAGATGTGGCTCTTGCTCTGCCGTTGCCATGGAAACCAGAGCTGCAGCGCTGCAGGCTTAAATTGGGAGTTGGAAGAAAAAGAGAGGAAAAAAGCGATAGAGAAGAAGGGGGGGTATTTCAGCTGGAATGGGGGAGAAAGGTAGTCCCTATTACAAACACAAATGCAAGTGTTTCATGATCCTTTTATCACTTTACTCACAAGCAAACCATATCTGGCTATCTAATTGTATTAATGAATGTATTTCAAATTAAAACTGCTGATTCAGTTCTACTCAGCCGTCATTGAGTCTGTTTTATGCACTTCCATCACTGTCTGGTTTGGTTCAGCTACCAAATCAGACATCAGGAGACTACAACGGATAGTCTGGACTGCGGAGAGGATTGTTGGTACTCCCCTGCCAGGACCAGGACCTGTACTCTTCCAGAGTGAGGAAGAGAGCATGTAAAATCATCACAGACTCCACTCACCCTGGACAACACCTGTTTGAGCTGTTACCTTCAAGACGGCGACTCAGATCACTGGCCACAATAAAATCTAGGCACACAGTCTCTTTACACAGGCCATTTCCCTTCTGAACAGTTAACATACCTCCCAGTCCCAAGGCATATGCCTGTAAGTGCAATACTCCCACTGTTTGGTGCAATATCTTCTAAACTCAGGTGATATATATATCTATTCATACTATTCAAAATACTGTAAATATGTTCATAATCTGTAAATGTTTATTCTGACTAAACCCGACCTTGTACTTTTATGCTATTTTCATATTTTTATTCTTAGAATTTGTATTACTATGTTTCTTGTAGTTTTTGTATATATGTGCCCTGCCTGGAAGCTTTAGTAGCCTACCAAGAAAAATTAATTGTGTATGTATGCACACTTGGCAATAAAGCTCTTTCTGATTCTGATTTGTTTTTGTAAATAAATAAATATATATGTATAATTATTTTTGTGTCTTTCTTGGAGTCGTTCGTGTACTCCCTTCACCAAAACATCATGGTCTTCTATTGAAAAGATAATGCTTTATGCGTACATTCTTGGCGATTCATTTCAATGGTCACAGCGCCCTCCTCTGAATGCGCACTACCGCTCCGAACCTCCAGGCGGCGACGGTGAAGTCACGTGCTTTAATCACGAGAGTACGCGAGGAAACTTCACACCAAACATCCTGATCATTCAGCAACAGTTCAGTGATTTAAAACTTAGATGCCACTGTAAACATTAATTAAGTTTTTTTTAATGTTTGTCATCTTATGTTTAGACGTAGTTGCTTTTGAAGAACGTTTGTTTAAATATTCGTTTAATGATAGTAATTTGCCTGCATTGCCAATAAATCTGCGATGGTTAAATATTCACAAGAACGATGGCAAATCCATGTAACATTGCTACTGACATGGACAAATTCATTGTGAAAGAGGTAGGCGTTGATATTTGTCATGAATGTAATGTTTGAATGAACGCATATTATTGTTTTTACTTGATATTTTTCTCAATGTTAATACTTAGGCTCCTCCAACTATTTATTATATTCCAAATTTTGTAACGGAGACTGAGGAGGAGTATCTGTTGCAGCAGGTAGGACTTTTAAATGGTTTGGACTGCCTGCAATCCTGCTTTCTACACCTACATAACATGTCATCTGTAGTTTACACTCTGGCCTGTGTCTCTTTTGTAAGGTATACAGAGCTCCCAAGCCCAAGTGGACACAGCTGTCAGGGAGGAGACTACAGAACTGGGGTCAGTACAGGCAGTTTGACACGCTACATACGCACTTTTTAATGGAACAGTTTATTATTGGATCTGTATATATATATATATTTTTAAAGTGCTTATGTGTTTGAAGTTTTCTTTCTTATTTGATACATCAGGCGTTTATGACCCTTATGATATAGCGATCATTTGGAGTCAATTTTCTTCAGAGGCCCAAACTATGCAATTAGGTGCAGATGTTATTTAAACCTATAAGGGAATACAATACGTTGATGATTGAGGGATGTACAAACAAACATTCCTCAAAAACCTGTAGTATCATGTTTGAAATATAAATTAAAAAAATCTAAAACATCTATGGATACTCAAGTAAACAAGTTGCTTCAGTCCAGTAAATTTTCACTTTGAAATATTACTAACAATGTAAAAGTTATTCTTACGTTTACTCATCATTACAAATTACACAGCAAAAAGACATGTACCATGACCTAAAGGTGGCCATTTTAAGAATTATACTAAAAGGCTTTTTACTTTCTAAAAAGTAGTATGAAATATCAATCAGAGGGCAAAAGACATGTAGTATATTATGCGCAACAGGATTTTCAACAAAGCTTTGATCGGGTTAATGATTTAGAGACCTTACAAATGAATGTATTAAAATATGATACAATAGTAGAGGTTTAAAGAGTACCTGAAAACCATACTTGAGTAAATGTACAGATACCTTACAGCAAAAATGACAATACGACTAGAGAAAAGTCTTAGGCCTGGTTTCACAGACAGGGTTTAGAGTTTAGACAGTAATTTACTTGTACTGAATGTAGGCTCAAAGATGCACTAGACCTCAACAACTATGAGACATTGGATCCGTAGAGCCATACGTATTGCGGACGACCCCTCTCTCACCCCTTTCTTGGATTGTTCACCCTTCTGCCATCTGGCAGAAGGTATAGGAGCATCCGTGCCAGTCACCACCAGCAGACTTCATAACAGTTTTTTCCCTGAGGCAGTCAGATTACTCAACCCCCGGCTGCCTCCCAATACTCATCTGGGTTAGTTGAACACCTAACCCAATAAGACTCATACCACCATACCCAGTAAGGTTCATACCTGGGTTAGTCGAACACCTAATCCAGTTAACATTCATATTATTATACCCACACTAACCCAGTAAGACTCAGTACTACGGCAAACTGCACTTACATAAAGTGGCTGCATCAGTCACTTTACTAGTATTGCTGCTATACTTGTGCTGCTATTCCATAAAATATTCATAGTCCATGTTTCCAATTTATAGTAATAATCAGTGTATCTATTTATTTATTTTGTATACGTGTAAATGTGTGTATGTATATATGTGTATGTGTGTGTATATATAGGTGTATACATGTATGTGTGTGTGTCTATATATATATATATATATATATATATATATATATATATAAAGAGTTCAGATGCAAAAGCCTCTAAGTGCCATCTGAAATTTTCTTCTAGAATGATCATTTTTATCAAGCTCGTATATTTAAGTTCAGTAATTTCACTTAAATGGCTATGAAAATTACCTATTAATTGTCATTTAAGTGAAATTATTGAACTTAAATAAACAAGCTTGATAAAAATGATCATTCTAGAAGAAAATTTCAGATGGCACTTAGAGGCTTTTGCATCTGAACTCTTCATATATATATATATATATATATGACACACACAGCCTATATGTATATATATTTTTGTTTTGTTTATTGTGTATTTGCACAATAATAATGTATCTTGTTGCATCATGCGAAATGTTCCGTGTTGCACCATGGTCCTGAAGAAACGCCATCTCGTTCCAATGTATACCTGTTGTATAGAGGAATGACAGTGAAAAATAATTATGGGATATATTTATAAAAATTATGTGGTTTTTTTTTTTCTTTCTTTTACAGGTGGATTGCCAAATCCCAAAGGAATGCTCACTGAAAAGCTCCCTGATTGGCTGCTAAAGTACACAGAGAAAATATCTGCTCTTGGAGCTTTTACTGGAAAGGCAGCTAATCATGTGCTTGTAAATGAATACAAGCCTGGGGAGGGAATTATGGTAAGGAAAGTGAGTGGATTTCCTTTTAATTTCCTGTAGTTATCATTTAACCCACCTTTTTTTCATTTCAACCTTCTCTCCCTCAGCCTCATGTGGATGGACCACTGTATCACCCCACAGTAACAACTATCAGTCTGGGTTCTCATACGGTTCTAGATTTCTACAAGCCTGTTTGTGAGACTCAGGTAGCAGCAGACAGACTCACACAAACAATGTAATCTAACTATCAAACAGCAGTATCTTAATGGTATCCTCCTCTCCCTGCAGTCTGAAGTTCCTCAAACAGAAAAAAGCCGCTACATACTATCGCTGTTGTTACAACGAAAAAGTCTGCTGATTCTCCAGGATGATATGTACAAGTGTTACCTGCACGGTATTCAAGGAGTTTCTGAGGATATTTTGTCAGAGCATGTGGTAAATCTCTCATCAACGGGTGCTCACGTGGGCAACACCCTGCCCCGAAGCACCAGAGTCTCCCTTACCATCCGCCACGTTCCCAAAGTCGTGCGGGCCAATCTGTTGCTTGGCAAGAAGTGATGCATACAAAGACTTGACTGAACTTTGAACTAGACAAACAGGTTATTCATGTTTACACTCTTAAAGCAAAGTGTGTAAAGGCAATACACAAAAGTGGCTACAACTTACAGTATATTATTGTCCATGCAAAGCATAGTAGTCTCTATAAGGATATCTTACTGTAGATATCTTACTGGGTGCCATTTATGCAGCAGCCTTTGAAATATTTGTCCTCTGAAGCCTGAAAGGTCTTGTCTAATCTTGTCACATCTACCATCTACATTGACCATTTTCAGTGAACAGATAAACAAATGGATATTTTACAACAAAATAAATGAAGTGTAGGTTATTGCTGTATTTTCTGACTGTTGCAGTATTTTAACTCTTCTTTGTATAATCCTGTACCGGTCTGACCAGCAAACTAGAACTAGTCGCTCAAGTGTTGCGCCTTCCCCTCCTTAAATTCTTGGAAATATGGGATGGTCTTTCTCTACGATGTTTGCGTTTCGCTCTTTTGTAATGTCGGTTGTGTTTTCACCATAGACTGGTTTTCACTCTGACATTTACGCTGTTTGCGTAAGTTAACTTAGAATCCGCGTATCCTGTCAGATGCGAACTGTACTGCCGTGTGACAGGCGACAGTTTACATTTACCCCATTCTCTCTTTTCTGGTAAGTGTATTCTTTCTACGCGATTAACAGCTAATTAAAAATATTCGTACACGTTTACTTGCAAAAATGTTGCCCAGTAAATGTAACGTTAAGTAATTGCGGGCTTTTCTTGATTAATGCGGATACATGTCAGGTAACGTTAGCTTGTTTAGCGTGCTAGGTTAGCTTGTTTTACTCGCTTCCAAATTTGGTTGAGCATCTAAAAACACACTCATGCTTGACTTATTTTATTGCTAGATATTATATATATATATATATATATATATATATATATATATGAGGACTAACAAATACTGTCACCAGGAGAAGTTTTTCTGCTGACGAAAAAAACAGTCAGAAACAAACCTATCGTCCTTATTTCATGCGATTTGCCAAGATGAAAACGCCCCTGGATTGCATCTAAACTCTATTTAAACGTCGTTTTATACATACTTCGCTTGTTACATGTGTGAGTTTTTTTCTCTCTAGCGGTTTAATTAGTGTGGTGGTGAATGGATGGGGGACATACTTGTAGTGGGTGTGTCCGCAGTTGTTATAACATTGTGTGATTGACATTCACAAACCCCCTGTGAGCTCATGTTTCTTTAAAACCTTTCAACAAATGTGCTTTTTAATGTAATTTGTGTTGCTATGAATAATGTGTGTATACTAATGTATTTACATTTTGTGTGGTTCTGTTAGTGACTATAATGTAATGTATTTATAACAATTCAGAGACGTTGTTCTTGCTCCCTTCTTCCTCAGGAAGTGAGTGAACCATTTGTGCCACAAGATGTTCCTAGCCAAGAAATTCCTTGGAGGCATTATTGATGTGGTCAGGTGAGGCAATATTTCACCGTAAGCCAGCCTCTGAGGCTTGAATCTTCAAACAACAAAGACAGGAAAAAATAAATAAATCCTACAAATAATAACACAACTATGGTATTATACATGATCTTAAAAAGAGACTAAGCTAATATTTATAGCTTTCCTATTAGTGCTTTGAAACATGCAGACAATTTGTATTTTGTTGGAAAGTTTACATTTATGCATGCAAAATTTAACTCATACAATTATAAAATGAAATATCCTTGAATTTTAATACTGTTATCATACTTTAACACGGTATTTCTCAACTCAAGTCCTCGGGACCCACCTCCTAGAATGTTTTAGGGTGCTTTTTTACACTAGCACTTCTGGTGCACACCAGAGTTTTATTGGATGATGAGATTGCTGTCTTTCGAACTCTGATGTGCTCCTGCGAGCTTTGCCCGAGTCCTCCTAAAAACGGTGGTCTAGGGTACGGTTCCTATGAACTCCGGTACAGTTTCCTGCTGATATGAACACAATCACTTAGATGTCTTCCTGTTCAACACACTGAGAAGCTGATTTGCTGAATCAGGTGTTTAAATTAGTGAGACGCCTAAAACATTCTGGTAGGTGGCTGAAGATGAGAAACGCTGCTTTAATAACCAATCATTACATTTAAAAATAAAATAAAATCTGGACGAGTTTGATCAACCATAAACAGACACATTCTTCTACAACCCTTTAACAAAGCTAAAATGCCAGATAAGATGGGCCACAGATACCAATTGCATTGACAAGAGCTGCTCACATGCATCTACATGGAAAATCAATTTTTTAAAAAGGAGATGAAAATTACTTTTGAGTGCAGATCGAAAAACTTGACAACTTGGGTGGCCATACTACTTACATACAAATAATTGAGAAATACATGATGTACCTCACTCGGAAAAGCACATTTATTTATTTAAATGGTACCCTGGGCAATTTGACAATCACGCTATGCCACATCACAACATCTACAAAACATCATATATTTTTATATATCGTGCAGCTCTGGTCTAAACCACACACGGGTTGATGTCACATCTACTGTTTTTTCATCCTCTTCTGTCTATAACACTTAAGAATGGAAGAGAGGCTAAATGACTGTTTCTGTCCTTTCTTAAAATATATTATTGTTTAACTTTTATCTAATGACTATAAATTAAAGGATTTAAATTGACTGCCATTTTAATTCATTTTAAGTGCTTTGCGGGATTGTAGTTCATTCCTTTATAAACTATAATAAGGACACAGTCTTGTAACTTTGCGATATGTTCAATAAACAAACTGTTCTGCATCCACTATCTTATTTTTTATTTGGATCAGTAGTACTGCTGTCGGGGTACTAATATTTGTTTATTAATAAGATGGAAATACTGTACCAAAGTGCATTTATACAGCTGTGACTTCTTGTGAATGTGTAGTTGATTAGAAAGCATAATTATGCCTTCTCATCCTGTTTCCACAGCAACATCGACCCCGGCCAGTTTGTGCCTTCTGATCCTGTGAGTAACAGGAGCTCTCAGTGGGATGTTAAACTGAAGTGTCTCTGATGGTTGTTGTCAGTCATCTCTGATCTGTTTCAAAAAAGAGCCAATAGAAAGAATCCTGCTGTGTTGTGTAGTGTAGTGCCCTTAGTTTTGATGTGTACACTCAATAATAATAATAATACTACAAATATCTGTATTATTTCTACAGAACTCTTTGAAAAGTGAATTATGAATGGAAATGAATAATATAGTTGGGGCTCAATTGTGGCACTAAATCATTTGGGTAATTAAATAAATCAATTAACTAAGAAATTGATTAATTGAAAAAACAGATAGATTAAAAAATAATCGGTTAATAAAAATGTAGATACATAATTTAAAGTACATAAAAAGACATACATTATAATATATTATTATGTTTTGTCGAGGAACAGATTATAGGGCAATAGACAAATTGAGAAAATGCATTTGTAATATGCATAATCACATATTAATAATAGCTATTGTTTGTTTGAATTATTTATTAATAATAATAATTTAGGTAATTTAAATAGTTATAACTAGTCATTTTAGTTAAAACTTTATTATTAATTGCTACATTTATGTATTCATAATTTTATTTAATGGTAGCACTTTATTTTACAGCCCTGTTCCCCATGAACATACTATGTATTTACTATAGTAATTGCAATAACTGGGAAATAACTAGGTACTAACCCTTAAGCTACCCCTAAACCTAACATTAACCCATGTAGTTACCTTGTAAATGCACATACTGTCAAATAAAGTGCTACAGATTTAATTCAAATTTATTTATTTTTTAAAATAGGCCTATGTTTGAAAATCAAATAAATAAAAAGATCTGTTTATCCACATGTTGACTGCTTAATTCTCTGTTGATCATCTTGATTTATTAATTTATCAATTTCCCAAAAGATTATGGTGCCACCTATTTACGTTGCTTCCTTAAAAACTGGGCTAGAAAAACCTTTTAGACTTTTGAAGAGCTGTATCCAATATGATTTATTCTTTGTCAAATGCTTTTTTATGTTTTAGTAAATAAATCTTAAATAAAATCTCTATCATAAAAGACACTGTACAGTGTGTATCTGGTAGCTTAGTTAAAACATGAATGATGGAGAGTTCTATATTAGGACCATTCTAGAGCAATATATTAGTCATTTTAAAATATTTTAGTAATTTTAAGGCATATTTGCATTGGAGATGCTAATACTGTTGAGATCCTTCCCCAGCCCCCGCCCCGCAGACCGCTGGCTTATGCTGAGGTCAACGAATCAGAGGAAGAGAAGCAGTTCCGTAAAGTGTTCCAGCAGCTCGCTGGCGAAGTTAGTATCACTCGAACAAATATTCATATATATACACCGATACGTACCATAAACACTGGCGGTTGTAAACATTTCCTTTTGTTTCAGGACATGGAAGTAAGCCCCACTGAACTGATGGACATCCTCAACAGAATCATCTCCAAACGTGAGTGGTATGTGTGGGTATGTGTGTGTCTGATGTTTGCTGCTGTGTAATGCTGATTCTCTCTGCCCTTTATGTTATTGCAGATGGTGATCTGAAGACAGATGGCTTTACCATCGAGTCATGTAGAAGTATGGTGGCTGTCATGGATGTATCCTTCCTTGTTTGATCTGAACAATTGCTTTCATACAAACCACATTTTTGCGCTGATTTTAGTGGAAAATCTATTACAATAATTCTGGCCGATACTGACAGGACGATAATTATTTTAGTGGCTGTAAATGGATATACAATTTTGTCTGGACTAAAAATAAAACAAAATCAATTATTTTAGATGGTACAAGAGAATTTAGGTATCACAACATTATAATGTACATTGTGAAAGATAGATATTCATTTTGATTGAATGGTTGTTAGATGATATCAAAGGTAATATAAATGTGAAGATCAGCAATTAGCAAATAAATATCTAATATCAACCAATATAACAATTACATTTTTTGCATTATTGTGATAGGTTAGGGTAGGATAGAGTAATGATTTTAGTTCTAGGAACTCCTTTTGGGGGAACTAAAGTAGCTCCTCCTTTTTAGAGTAGGGTTTAACCCAGCACAATAGGAACTACCAGTGACGTAAGCGTACGCTAATCGGCAAAAACACACCAAACATCAAGTACCCGCCATTGTTAAAAAAGTTGTGTACTCACACAGATTATAGCCTATATTTTTACTCAACAAACTGACTCTACAAACATGGAAAACAGTGATAGATGGACCTCTTAACCTTTACGCTTAGGAGAAAATCCGACGCAACTTTGGACCAAGCAAAACAAGATTATGGGTAACACTTTATTTGAAGGGGTGTGCATAATACTGACATGACACTGTCATAAACATGACATAACACCTGTCATGAACATGAAGGAGTCTTTATGAATGTTTATGACTGTTGTCATTAAGTGTCATTCGGTAAATTATGACACTTTTAATGCAAAGTTGACATTGTTTAAAATGTCTTGATTATGACAACTTGACATTAACAAAGACAAAAATGTCTTTATGACAACTTGACATTACCCAAGTCAAAAATGTCTTGATTATGACAACTTGACATTAACCAAGAAATCATAACCTGTCAACCTGTCACAAATATGTCATAACAGGTCTAATTATCAAACTTAAAGCATTTGACAGTGTAATAACCCTTAATGACATCTTTATAACTAGTACAATGTGTTCCACTTTACTTGAGGACAAGTAAGATATTCATGACACAGTTATAATGGTGTCATGACGGCCAAAGTTTTGACAGGTTATGATTTCTTGGTTAATGTCAAGTTCTCATAATCAAGACATTTTAAACAATGTCAACTTTGCATTAAAAGTGTCATAATTTACCGAATGACACTTAATGACAACAGTCATAAACATTCATAAAGACTCCTTCATGTTCATGACAGGTGTTATGTCATGTTTATGACAGTGTCATGTCAGTCTTATGCACACCCCTTCAAATAAAGTGTTACCGATTATGTACTTCTGCTCAGCTAGCGACACTGGACATCAACCACATGGCAAACGCTAATACTTTTTCATATACTGTCTACTTTCTTTGTATAACAGTATCTAATAACGTATTAGACATGACTGTTACACAGATAGGAGCGCTGAGGCTCTGGCGTTCTCAGCGCTGTCAAAATAAAAGTCAGCCGCGCCGCCAAACCATAAGTCAAACTCGGGTTGCCTGAAGTACAATCATACTACAGTCTCGTGGGCATCACACAAACATCGGCTCCAAATACCAATACCAATTTGTTTAATCTTTGAGGCTGATGTTTTTGATGGTGTTTGATCTTGACATTGTGCTCCAGAGTGACAGCACAGGTAAATTGGGCTTCCATGAGTTTAAACACCTCTGGAACAACATCAAGAAATGGCAGGTGAGTAGAGAATGTAACAACAGCAGCTTGAAGATGTGTCTTTGTGATTTTTAAACTAGAGATTTGATTTAACTAAGCTGTGTATTTGTATGTTGTTGTGTTTGATCTATTTGTTTTGCTGATTGAATTTACATGTTTTCTTATGAATGTACAGAAAATGGAACTCTGCATTAAGAGTAAAACATTGAGACCATTAACAATAAACAAGAGAACAAAGTTCGAAGTAAGCTACTGTCTGTTTTATAGGCTGTTTATAAGGCTTATGACAGGGATCGCTCAGGAACTATTGGAGCAGATGAGCTTCCAGGTTCCTTCAAAGCTGCAGGTAAACACCCATTGTGGATTTACATCATCCTCATCTGTAATAATAACATTAACAAACCCAATTAATGGATTCTTTAGGGGTTCTGGATGTGCGTTGTATTGATTGGAATTGATTGGTGAACATTTTTCTTTCCCAATATTAGTCCTGTGCTAGTTTCAGTCCAGTGGGAACTGGTCCCTAAACCAGGGTGGCACAATAGCTCTGTTTTCAGTGATGTTAAAGGGGTAATTCACCACTGACAAGATGGGGTTTTAATAAAAACTTTGCTGTCTTTGCAGTATTCCCTTTTGCCAAAAAGAAACTTCAATACCCATAATGCACTGGGTTCGATCTGACCGTGAGCAGCAATACAAAATGTGGAAGTATAATCTGTAGTTTTAACAATAGCCCTGGAGCTGTCAGAAGTCTAATTTTTCTTTCAAATAAACCAGGAGATTAGGTTACTAGTAACATGGAGGAGTACACTTCACATACTGCCCACATGAAACAATACAAAGCTGGTTAAAAATTGTCCTTTAATATATGTACATTGTGCTGATTTTGAACTGTATGTTCATCCTCTGTATAATCTCTCTTGTGCCTCCATCAGGTTTCCCATTGAATGAGCAACTCTTTGCGATGCTTATTCGCAGGTACAGCGATGAGAGTGGAAACATGGATTTTGACAATTACATCGGCTGCCTTGTGAGACTTGATGCCATGTGCCGTAAGTTGATAATAAAGGAAAAATACTTTTTAAATAGTTTTAGCTGAGTGAAATGGTTTCTTTCTTAGTGTTTAAAAGCTCTAGCAGTACACAGAGTAGAGTAAGTACAGGAAATGAGGAAACAAGGGAGTAACATGGTTTGGAAATGTAACCACTGACTTAATCTTGTTTTCCCTATTTTGAAAGATGTCTTGCTAAGTAGTAGTTAAATAAAATGACAGCTACAAGGCAAATTTATTGTTAACTCTTATTTTGTGTCATTTAGTCCATGTCTGCTTTGAAGCCATGTGCTAGTGTACTGCTTGAGTTGGAGGATGACTCAGTTTGCACACACAGGCACTACAAATGTTTGTCCAATGAAATGCTTTCTATAATAAGAATTACCCCTCCCCCAATACCACATGTCTCTGACTAGCAAAAGCAAATATCAAAACATGAGTGTGGTGTGTAGCCTGAAGGCTACTGGAAAATATCAGCACAATATAAGACATCCCACCTCTCCACGAAGTTCCGGAAGTCTACCAGTATTTTGATAGTGGCTCCCTGACGCCTGCGAATTATTCACAATATCCCAGAGATCGCACAAATGGGAGAGAAGCCCTGTTTCAACCCAGTATTAAGATGCTTTTTTTGGTAATCCGATCATCACAAGTGGTCTGCCAAGATGCATTATTGTTAACACCTGGTACTAAGATGCGTTTCGAATTTTGATTTAGTTGAAATCTCTTATTAACCCATAATACGTGTAACGTGGCTTATGTGAATATAAATTTTTTTTAACGCAACCTTATACGCAAAGAAAGGTTATAGCACTTACATTTTGTTGTCCTACTGTTAGTTTAACTGCTTCTATTGTTCTCATTTGTAAGTCGCTTTGGATAAAAACATCTGCTAAATTAATAAATGTAAATTCATATGCACTGCCTTCTGGAAATTCGTTTGTTTTTTTTGCAGGGTGGGATGTCTGCAATAAATAAATAAAACATTGCTAATCATTTAATGCAATCTATATGAGCAGCTTTTGAGGAAAATTCTGCCATTTTGTTAATTCCTTCAGTATATATATTAAGATCATCTATAATATATGATGTCTCAGAGCAAAAAAGTTCGAAATTAGAATTTTTAGCTGACTTAGTTGACTGTATCTAAAATTTACAGATAGTTAGTGTTCGCGTTACGCGTATTTTTTTTAATTATATATCCCCTTTAAGCAATGTGTCAGTCATTTTATACAGAATAAATTAAATGATTCTTTATTTAATAAAGTGTTAAAGATACTTATCCGTGTTGTTGTTTTTTTTACTTCAGGCGCCTTCAAGACTCTTGATAAAGACAATGATGGCACAATCAAGGTCAATATTCAGGAGGTAAGAGAATATTGATATCTTTACAACTTAATGACACAAAGTTGTTCTCAAGTTGTTAACATTCTCTTAAAAATAGTATCAAATTTACTGAGAATAAAAGGTTATGTAATATACAATCATAAATGAAATTCTGTCTGTTCACAGTGGCTGCAGCTGACAATGTACTCCTGAGGGATGTGAAGGTCTGCGTTGATGTCAAATCAGTTAAAATGACTTTATGCTTTACACAGCTCCCTCTCTTGTTTTTTACACACTATAGCACTAATTCTAGAGAAATGCCAGCATGGAGCTTTTCAACCTCTGGGGTTATGAGTGTCACTTAACTATGCCATTCTCTTTCTCTATACGTTTTTTTTTTTACTTTTACCATTTTAGTGCATTTAGTACATTAGTAGATTTGTTCAACAGAAAACTAACCAAAGAAAGAAAATTACAAGAAATGTGTCAAAATGAACAAATGTGCATTTATGAAGGGTATAGGTTCAGCCACAAATATGCAAAACTGTTTTACATATATATGTTATCAGTTGGTGCCAATTTTGCATGAAGCCAATGGGGGATGCAAGGGATAAAAATATTGCCACGAATTTATCATGAAAATCTGGTGTCAAATACAATTTTATATTGAATAAAAAAATATATAGTGATAAACTTTGTGTTTTCTTCATCAGTTTGTTTATTGATTAATTCCATCATCATTGATCTATGTTTTGATGCAGTAATATTTTCTATATTATCTATAAATCTAGCGTGTTAACTCCAATTACTATAAATAAAGCATAAACGTATTCATAAAAACGCGAAAATGTTAGCTGATAGGAGGACATTGCCGTCAGCTTTAGCTAAAGCGTGTGTGCTGAACCTGTTAGGTGAGCACCAGCGCCACTGATATAGGAGTGGTCAGACCTGGTAACTGCACCCACCCATCTACGCCACGGAGAAGTGCGTAGCAAGTGCGCTTGCGCAGCGCATACGCCGCTTTCTACGAAGTTTCTGGATATCTGGACGCAACGCAAAATATTGATTACATTTGACCATTCTGAGGTATTTTCCAAGCTTCTGTAGCCTTAAAGTACTTTATACACTTACGGCTTTTCCGGAGTTTACAAATTGATCGTTAAAGTGAACGTGATCGCACATATCGTGTAAAATAGCTAAGGTTAGCTAGCTTGAATAGCTAGTCAGTGATTGTAGGTAACGTAATAAGAAAATGGGAGCGAAATGTCCTTCCGCATTCAATCGTTTTGTTTCGTTATGATAATAATGATATTCTGTGTATCATTTTTCGGTTTATATTCGCTCGACAACAGTTTTGTGCAGCTTGGGGATGTATGTGTTTGGTTTAATTCAGTTGCTTTAACACGATGGCGCTTCCTCGCGGCACAAAGACGACGTGATCGTAATGTGTTTATGTAACGTTAACTACAGTTCTAGCTACGACACCTCGATGGAAACATGCGCTCTTTCGTCTGGAGCTAACGTTAATAGGGTGAATGAATGAGCCGGCGCTTTAGTTGCTCTTCCTTCCGGGACACCCATCGTGTGTTGTTACTTAAGATCATCTTGTAACGTTAGTTGGAAATCAAGTGATTTTGTTGATCTGAACAATGAATTTAAAAAAAAAAATCGCACTCACAGTGACGCTGACGTTCACTAGCTGGTATGTGAGACGTCTTTTGTCTCATGATATAGACTTGCCTGCCAGTAGTTTTTAAAATGGCAACCTTTCCACTTTGACATTAATCAGATGTGATCAATATAATTATTTACCATGAATGTACAATTTAAATGAGCAAAATTACGCAATTATCCTTAAAACCAGACCACAAAACTTTATTGATTAAATTATGTATTGAGCTTAAGAAAAACAAAAATGTCTATATTTTTTAAAGAAACATTGCTGCTATTTCCTAACAGGAAGTTAGTCCTCTTTCCAGATTTAATTTGCTATACATTCTGAGTTTTATAGTGTTATTTATGTGTTTTAACATAATTGTTTGTTTTCAGTGTCATGGTCATATTGTGTCAACTTTGTCACACAAATTGTAAAGAAAATGTTCAGAGGTTACATTATTTCTCCCATTTTTAAGTATGCATAATAAGTTTAATTTTGACGATTATGGTTAGGGTACGTGCACCCATTAAGCCCAAATAAATTTAAAAAAGAGAAAATCAGGTGCTTTGTTACTTCCCAGATCAAATTTGGCATTGCTGAGAGCCCCACTCATGTGCATCCTTGTCTCAGGGGACTTTGTAAACATTGTCACAACAAAACAAGGTTTCTTTTCACCATTACTCACTGTGGAACCATAAACCCACCTTATGTGTTTCAATGAGGAATCCCTCTAATTACAAACTTTGATACATTTTCTGAGTCAAAGTGTTTAATAATAGCATTTCTTTGAGCGCTTTTACCTTACTAACCTTTTACCTTACCTTACTTACTACCTTAATTTAGAACTATATTTATATAGGCCTACAAATGACACATTAATTCAAATGAAATAGAGCCGTTTTGTCCTAAAGTCCCTTATGTATAACCTGACATTACTTGGGAGCCATGACGGACCCTACTTTCCCCACAGTCCCAAGCCCCTGGGACCTTCCGGTTCCGAGATACCGGCATTTCCTTTCCAGCTCATGCCAGGAGTATGGAGCTCCAACTCTGCTTTCTTCCTGAGATAGTCACTTCCTGTGGAACTTTGACCGGGCATAACTCGAGAACCAAGCCGTCCTAAGGCTCCATACTCCGGGCTTGGAGGAGTTTGCACCACCCCTAAGCCCAGAGTATGGAGCCCCAACTCGGCTTAGCTCCTTAGACACATCCGGTCAAACTTCCAGCTAACTCCAGAGTCAAGCCGACTTAAGCCTTCATCTGTGACCACCTGCCTGGCCCCCTGGACAGTGGACACCTACCCATCCCACACAGGGCTCTAATCAAACATCAGTTTGAGGAGCACATGGAGGCTTAAGCCCATGCCTGACTTTATTCATAAAATATCTTAATTTTGTATTCTGAAATGTACATCAACTAATTGTTAATTGCATTTTAACAAATAATTTTTCATGTCAGTATCTTGGAAAAAAACTAGACTTTAGGGCTTAATAGGTACACTTATTAATACGTATTGTTTCAAAGCAGATTTACAGAAAATGCTTGTTTCAGTGTTAGCATTTTGTAGTATTGTTATCATCCAGAGATGAGTGTGTCAAAGTAAAATCCACATGGCTGTAATAGCTATAAGATAATACAGGTTATGTGGTTAGTTGACAACATGTATTCAGTTTAGCAGATACACAGAATTTGTTATTGCAGCTTGTGCTCTTAATGATTATAATATGAGGATAACATTTAAGAAGTTGCCATTATCCATAGTTTAACAAGTGTTGCTGTCATATGATTTTTTTTGGAATCTGTGCAGCCTGAGGTAAAAACAGGAAATTGGAAAGTATCCTCTTCAAATCAGTTTGAAACCACTTCATTTATTGAAATGAATGCAACATTTGTTCATATTTAACATTTTTTTCATTTCTGATGGTGTTGTCTCATATTAAGTGACAAGGAAATACACATTTTGTGAGAAAAAGAAAGAAGCTAAAGAGGTTTCACCCAAACGTCTGTGTGCTGTGAACAGATTAATCTAACAGTTCTTTTATGCAGCCTGTTTTGTCCCAGCACTCAAATATTGCTGCAATCCTGTTTGTAAACCTAATTAAATGGCAGGGTTCTGTATAAACAAATATGTTTGAATAACAAATGACATTTTTAGTAAATTCTGAAATCTGATTCAAATCAAAATAATTACCAAATTTCTACACTTTACACAGAGTGAATAGTTCTGCCGTGAAGATGTCCGTGTCTCCGCTCTACCTCAAACAAGACAATATGGTGCGCTTCAAGAGGAGAAAAGCACGTTTCTCCTTCAGTGAAGTGCACATCCTGCTGGACGAAGTGCGGAAGAATCGCCACATTGTTGTGGGTGAGTTTTACCTCCGTTTGACAGACAAAACCTTCCTTAGCAAGTTAGCAGTCTGTTATAAACTAAATGAGTTTGCTCAGATCAGACAACCACCAGTTGTGTTTCATATCCCTATAAAATGGACAAACTGTACATAAATAAAATGTTCCGATACTTTTCTGTGTCATATAGGCAAGTTTAACGCAGGCATTCCCTCTGACGTGAAGCGCAGGAAATGGGCTGAGATCACGGCTCGTGTTAATGAGATTGGAGAGTGTGACAGAGAGATCATGGAGGTGATCAAGAAATGGTCCGACCTCAAATGCGACACAAAGCGCAAAGTGGCTGCTCTGCGGACTGGTGCTACAGTGTCCCAGCGATTGGCACGGTCCAATATTGAACTGTCCCCGATGGAAGTCATCGTGGAATCCATACTTGAACTGGACAAGAAACCATGGGAAGCTACACAGCGGTCCAGATCTCGCAGTCATGGTGACGAACAAGAGCCCGTGTGTGAGGATGAGGAAGAGGAGGATGGGGGGTTTGTGGGGATGGGGTCGGTCAACAGTTCCCCGAGCAGAGGAATGGATGTGGGAGGAATGCCTGCTACTACAAGCGGAGCTGGAGGTGCTATTGAGATGCAGTATGACGGATCCAAAGCTGGAGGTAAACAAACTGAAAATACTCAAGTTGGACCATAAGAATTTTCATTAGATTTAGCATTGCACTGTGGTTTTGTACACACTAGAGATCCATTTTAGCGAAAGTTCACTACAAGAAACTTTAATGCACTATATATATATACACAGACACACATATTTTGCTTTGATCTAAAAAATGAAACAGCTGTTTTCAAAACCTTCTGTTCAAAAGTTTGGGGTCAGTAAGATTTTTCTATGTTTTTAAAAGAAGTCTTTTAAGCTCTCTAATGATGCATTTGCTCAGAAATACAGTAAAAATAGTAATATTGTGAAATATTATTACAATTTAGAATAACTTCAAAGTTAAACAGTTCTATTTTAATATATTATAAAATGTAATTTAATCCTGTGAGGCAAAGCTGAATTTTCAGCATCATTACTCCAGTCTTCAGTGTCACAAGGTCCGTAGGAAATTATTCTAATATGCTGATTTGCTGCTCAAGAAACATTTATTAGTATTATCAATGTAAACCTTTGTGCTCCTTAATATTTTTGTGGAAACTGTGATGCATTTTTTCAGAATTCTTTGGTAAACAGAAAGTTCAAAAGAACAGCATTTATTTGAGATACATATTTTTGTAACATTGTAAATGTCTTTAACTTTTAATAAATTGAAGGAATATGAATATCTTTAAAAATAATTATAATTTTAAACTGACCCCAAACATTTAGGCCTTGTTTCACAGACAGGGTTTGATTAGGCCTTAGTTAAATTAGGACATTTAAGTAGCTTTTATAAACGTGCCTTTGAAAAAAAACATTACTTGTTTGAATTCTGAGATAAAACAATGACACTGACATATTTTAAGATATAAAAGTGAAAGTTGCTTTCAGTTAAAACAGTTTAAACATGTATTTTAGTCTGGGACTAGGCTTAAGCCTTGTCTGTGACACCGGCCATTAAAGTAGTGTATTGTTGTTCCAACCAAGTTGTACGTTTATTGTGTGAAATGTCTGAATGTCCCAAAACAAGAAAAAAAAAAAAAGGTGTATCTTAAACTTGTGATGATGTTTAACTTATGATATAACTGTTGTTTACTTGTTTGATCACAGATCCCGAATCCCACTTAGACTCAGATGAAGACAACCGTGACCTCTTCCCATCGTCCTCTATGGCATCTGTCAGTAACTCTTACTCTGAGGAGGACGGAGTTGCAACTAGAGGCAATATTGGACACGTGTCCTCCACAGCCACCGCCTCTACTAAAAGACCCTCGTCTTTCACAGGTGCGGAGCCAGACAGTTCACGTGAGCAATTAGCACACAACGCAAGCCTTAGCGTGCAGGAGCAGCACGCCACTAACACTCTTCTGGCCACGGTCTCCCGCTCGCTTGAGCTTCTTGCAGAGTCAGTGCAGCAGCTAGCGGAGACGCAACAGGAGTTTGCACGCGAATCATTGCAGATACAGAGGGATACCGTGCAGGTGATGCGAGAATTTGCCTCCGGCGCGCTAACGATACTACATGAAAAGGTCAACGGCAAACCTGCGTTGTGAAATGTGTTTAGCAATCAGATGATGACCAACAAGCATCAAAGCGTGACCCGTTGTTGATAAGTAACTGCAGTCAGACAACAATCATGAGTAACTTTTCACTGGAACGTTGGTGACCATCAGAGGGCGCAATGTCAAGATATCTAAATACTGTGATTTAGTGCAAGGACAAAGACAACTATTTGAGAAGATGCTTTTGTATCTGGTCTCTCAATATCAATAGGGAACACTTAGGGTTTTTGTTTATAGTGATGTGCAAAAATGCGAGTGCGACCACTCCAAAAATGTTAGCTGAAACCGTGCACGAAAGAGATTTTGTTTGTGCCTACAGTAATATGATCTTCCACAACAAAATATTACTTTATTCTCTTCATTCACAACATAGTCACATAGGAAATTTTGAGATTAACATCACAGGACCTACTTTTAAAATGTATAAATTACATGCTTTTATGCAACGTCTGTCGATGAGTTAAAGATGTAGTTCACCCAAAAATTCTGTCATCATTTAGTCACACATTCATGTCTTTCCAATCCTTTCTTTATTTCTTCTGTGGAACATAAAGGTATTTTTAAAAATGTTGGTAACGGTTTTAGTGACCATTGACTTCTATTTTATTTGTAGCGAGTTTACCATCTGAATGCTGCTGTAAGGAGCGTGTTTTTAATTTAAACACGTACGTTTCATATTTATTACAGCTATGTGAGTGACGATGCTTCTGTAATATTAACTGTTTTTAACTTGCTGTCACATTCAATGGTGTTCAGGGACAACTAAAACCTTTCTAGAAGGCATCTGAATCTCATTAAAATAGGTCTCATATTTTGTCTAATAGGACATTCTTTTCCAGTGGAACTTTTTCAATTAATTTTTTATGCTGTGTTCGCTGATTTAAAAAAAGTGGGACAAATGTAAATTTTCAGGAACCAATTTTCTTACTTTGCTCATATTTCAAGTTAATGATGGTGTCTTGTCACTAGAGGGCAGTGTGTATTTTAATTTTCACGCAGTGTATTCCTCAGATGATTATTTTACTGCATGTGTTTCTTTAAAATCATTGGGTTTTCCAGCAGTGCGAGTTTCACGTGTGTATGTTTGGTTTTTGAATGAAAACCGCTCCATAAGTGAGCCTGATATTTCAATAAATTGTAACTGAATGGTTAGACTAGTGTTTATTTCATGTTCTGCTGATATTATGTTCCACTTGTTGACACACGTGCATGTTTATGTCTGTGTGCTTTTACTGAGATACTGGCATGGACACTGAGCTTCTCACTAAGTTTCAGACAGGAGTGTTTAGAGCTCAAGTATTGTTCTCCGTTTCTCCAGGGCTGAAGAGCTCTGCTTAAACAGCTGCCAGTGTGTGTGTGTGTGTGTGTGTGTGTGTGTGTGCTGATGTAGAGCTGTGGTTGGGGAATGCTTTGTGCATGTGTAAGACGGCAGCTGGTAGCCCTATTGTGTGGCTTAGGGACCTCTGCTGAAAAAAAATTACTTTATTGTGGCTGTCTGCAGATTGTGAATATGTCTGTATGATGTATCAGTCATTTATCATATTAGCCATCTTCACTGGGCGTCGCAACAGATACACAATATCAGGTTTTGTTTTTTGGTTCAGGTTACATTAAACTGCAATTCTTAATTTTTTTTACATTTGGTTATTAGAAAACAGGTTTAGTTTTCTTGCTTTTATTTAGTTATTTGACAGATAGACAAGATCGTGAAGATGTACTGTTCACGCATGAATTTTTAAACTTTTAAGTTCATTTTAAAGATGGTCTTGGTTGTTTTATAAACCTTTTTTATATAGACTAGCTATATTTTAAAAACATTATTTAAAAAAACAAACCAATGAAAAGACAAGTTTCCAGGACTAAATAAAATAAAAACACAACCGTTCAAAAGTTTATGGTCAGAAAGAGATTTCTCCTTTTGAAAGAAATATATTAAGAAAGAACATTAAAGGTGCTATGTGTAACTTTTCTACTTGAATCCTTTTTTAATTGCCTGTGTGTGAAGGGGTTGTAATCACACATTACAATGATCCACTTGTCAGGTTTTGCTATTACCTCTGAAGGCCAGTATGAACGGGGCCTTTCGAACGAGCCCACCCCTGAGGTCCAACTCGCCCGGGTCCTCGAGTTATAGCCATTCGAAATCGGGGGTCACTCTACTCTACCGCCACTCTAGCGTTCAGGCAAGGCTCCCCCTGGGACCTCCTCCCCGAATTTGAGCTCTCTGGGTCTTGAGTTTCCAGAGATACAAGCGATTTTCTTCTGAGATCGCTAAAACCGCTAAGAGGCTGCTAAAAACTACATATAGCCCCTTTGAATTGATCAAAGGTGACAGTAAAGACATATATAATGTTACAAAAGATTCCTATTTCAAATAAATGCTGTTAATTTATTTCAATAATCTCAATATTTATCAAAGAAAAATTTATTTAAATATAGATTTCTAGAAATATTTGTTTCCACAAAAATATTAAGCAGTACAACTGTTTTAAACATTGATAATAATAATAATAAATGTTTCTTGAGCAGCAAATCAACATAAAATGATTTCTGAAGGATCATGTGACTGAAGACGAGTAATAAAGCATTTAAGAAATAGAAAACGGTTATTATATTTAAAAAAAAAAATCTAAGCCACAATTTGACTATTTTTACTGTATTGGTCAAATATATGCAGTGTGCAAAGATATTTCTTTCAAAAAAAATTTTTTTTTATCTTACCAGTAGTGTATATGTATTTGGATATAATTTCTCTGAACCTGCCACACATCAGCTGCCATCTGGAACAAAAGAAGCAGACTGTGAAGCAACAGCGGATAGATTTATCGATCCTTCTTTTTTCAAGTACAACTCTGTCTTTCCTCCCCTTCTTCTGTTGGTCTGCTGACCTCTTCACCTTTTCATCTCTTTCTTTCACCCCTGCGGATTCTCCTGCCCTCTCTTTTATCCTACATCTGTCACTCTGGGTTCTCTAATAACATAACGCTACCTCTGCTGTGAGGCCCTCTTTTCCTCCTCAGAGGTTCAGAGCTTCATGGTGGGGCCGTGTCAATCCCCCCTATTCAACTGCATGAGCCAGGCGTGTGGCTGTGTAGTTGCGGTGTGTTCTGTGCACCTGTTCTGACATGTAATGTCTTACATTTATAAAAAATAAAGGTAACGCTTTAGATTACAGCCCGGAAAGTACTGTGTAATTAAAGTGATTTTACAGCGTAACCATCTGTAATTATAGTGTACCTATAACATACTTACAATATAAGTATGAGTGACCAATATTTTAAGTTTGGGGAATAAAGGGGTAACAACCAGGAGAATTAAAAAAATATATATTTATACTGTAAATACTATAGAACTAAGGGGTACTTATTCTACTATTATGATATAACAATCTTACATTGGGGAGCAATTTAGCAAGAACATACACTGCGTACCTTTTTGTAATAATGGTGAACCAGTACATACTGTATAGGCTTTTTAAAAATTACAGGGTACATATCTATGCATTTAGAAAGTAATATTTTGAACAAAAGTGCACTGAAAACTAAAACTATTGCAACTTTTGCTTAAATCTTGGGGAAATTCTTGTTTCATGTAGTGGTGCTTGTTACCCCCTTGTTCCATGTAGTTACAGAGTAAGTGTGACATTGCGGGCCGTAAATTAAAGTGATGCTTGTTACCCTCTTGTTCAATGTAGTTACAGGGTAAGTACAATAAAAATGCATACACAATCTTATACCACTTACTCGGAAACCTTTATTTATTATAAGCACCACTTACCCTGTAACCACATGAAACAAGATATATTTCCTAGTTTTTAAAATTGCAATAGTCTTAGCTTTTCTTGCCTTGAAACATCTTGAAACACCCCAAAACTTTTGTACATCTGTACTTTTGCTACCAAAAAAAAGGTATAAAAAAGCTAAAACATATATAAATGCATAGATATGTACCCTGTCATTTTTAAAAAGCCTAATATATATTGGCACACAATTATTACAAAAAGATACGTGTATGTTCTTGCTAAATTGCTCCAAAATATAAGATTGTTGTATCATAACAGTAGAATAATTACCCCTTAGTTCTATAATACTTATAGTATAATTTTTTTTTTTTATTCCTCTGGTTGTTACCCCTTTATTACCCAAACTTTACATAATGTTCCCTTATACTTACATACAAGTACTTTATAGGTACACTATAATTACAGAAAGTTACACTTTAAATTCCTCTTAATTACACAGTACTTTCCGGGCTGTAATCTAAAGCGTTACCATTTAAACTTAATGAAATGTCTGCACCTTGGAATAAACCATTAAATGCTCCAAATAAATATGAAATAATAAATATTTAAATTGATTTATTATTGTATGATTTGTAAAAAAAAAAAAAAAATGTTTTTGATGAACCCAGGTGTAGAAAGAGAGACAAGGGAATAGGTTGAGAACATGAACCAGGCCAGACTCAAAAGCGAATCTCCCATGAGGACACTGACCACAAGCCCACTGCTCTGTTTTAATGTGTTTTCCAGTGTGATCTGTTTCTGTGAGATTATTCCTGTCATTTTCACATGAACGCAGCAGCGGCACACACACACGCACAGCAGCTCCAATCCTACACACATTAACATAGTTTGACCATCGAGCATAGGTCTGTACTATCCTCAAGGCCAGCTGATTTGGACGTGTGTGTGTGTGTGTGTGTGTGTGAAAGACTGGTCTGCCGTCCCAAAGGGCTCAAGGCTCAACAGATGCAGTTAGAGAGTGTGTGTCCTCAGGATTCTGGTCCGGTGTGGGTCACTAATGTTGGCAGATGAACTGTGTGTGTGTGTGTGTGTGTCCTATGGGAGCTGGTCTCCAAGGCGAGCAGATGTCATGACGTGTGTGGAAATCCTGGGTCGGATGTCATCTATAGGCTCAAATAAGGATATGGCGATGTGAGTAAATGAATGTGTGAAGTTGTATGTCGAATACCTAAAGTCTGACAAGACATCAGTCTGTTTATTTGTATGAATCTGTATGAATGTGAAAGGTTTTCTTTAATTGTAATTAATTAAAGAAATCATCTTAATTGAGATGGAAACAATAGTGCTTGAGGTACTGGACAATGACTACAAATGACTGAGAGGAAAGTCTTTGTGTATGTTCCTTTTTGCAGGCCTGTTTGATTGCACATAGTGAGATTTGAGGTGTCTGGGTGTGGGGTCATAAATATGTATATATGCATGTGGAGTGAAGGGTGTTCTGGGGTTCCCATGCTCCTGCCACGCTTGTGTCCCACCTCAAGGGACCACCATCCATCCCCCAACACGTTACAAGACACAAATCAGTCATTGCCCATCTGCATCAGTCCACACACTCACACATGCAATAATTCACTGCAAACACACAACCATTCTCTTACTCAGATAACAAGATTAACAGATACCTTATTAAATTAGGTTTAAGAAAAATGTGCAATGATATTAAAATTCATCTTCTGATTAGTCACTGGTTCTTGAGACATAGAAAATGCCCCACAATTACTTGTAATTAATTATAAAACGGCAACATTTGCATGACGAAAATAATCAGGAATGGTCACTAAAATATTCTTAACACAGATTTTCATTAAATTTTCACATTATTGTATCAAAATTGTGACATTTTCACTCACTATCCTCACCTGTCCTTAGACCAGAGACTACACATTGATTTAAACATGTTAAACATATATCAAATTAAAATGGTACATAATATAATATATATAATATAAATATATTAGGTAAAAAATACTACTATGCAATGATAAAATAAAGAAGAAAATAAATACAGTATATCAATTTCACGGGTGTTCCTTAACTTCTTACTGCCAGACATTTATGAAAACAGTCAGGCAATATCATTGACAGTCACATCCAGAAGGTCATTTTTTCATTTTTTTTTCTTCCATAACTGCCTCGGGTCAAGCAAGGTGACACAAATTCATAATTTGTCATAATTGACTCACGTGTCGATTCTTACCTGCATTATTTTTTCTTCTGCTGAACACAAAAAGAAGATGTTTGAATAATGTAGGGAACCAAACAGTTTTGGTGAACATTGACTTCCATTATATAGGCATACAAAACAAACAAATAACAAGAAACAACTCATGAGGAATGATTAAATGATTAAATGAGTAATGATTATGACCATAGCAATTTCATTTTTAGGTGAACTATCCCTTTAGGTTTTAAGTATTGTTTTTAAATTATAATAGTAGGCCTAACTGTTAAAAAAACTTTTCTCATTTCACTGTTTGTCTGAAGAAAGTGTTTACTGTTTTATTGCTTTCTTTACCTTCAGCTAAGTACATGTGAATGCTATATTGAGATTCTCTCTTTGGATAAGTGCTTCTCTTTCTCTCTCTGTGCAGATGTCAGGGCTCTCAAAAACCCAAATCTAGCCTTTAGCCCAGACCATGTGTCAGCTGCTTTTAACTGAACCTTAACTTGTTAGCACTCGCAAAGCTTTCGTTTAAGGATTAAACCATCTTGCATGCCATAGCCACAACAGTTTCTACTTCAATTTGTAAATTGTTGTTGTTTTTAGATGTTTTACTGTGGTTAATAAAAACCACATTGAATTAATATTTTTGTATGATTTTTCAGCACATCAGCCTATGTTTTATCTACAGTGCTGACAGCACATCATATTGTTGAATTGCTCTTTTGCTTATGTTTTTGCTCATCGACAACACCTTGAGGTTAAAGTACTTCGTTAAAGTTAGATACTCCATTCCTTGACCATAGGCTACTGAAACTTGTGTTGTATCAAGTGCAGAATATCATTGACATGACCATTTCAAGCTTGCATGCAACGACTGTATGCTTATTGTTGTTTTTCCTCACCTGGTAATCTGTCCTCTTACTCACAACAAGAGTATGCCAATCTCTGCCAATACAGATGATACAACACATCGTGTGGCATAAAATGTGTCTTTGTTCCCAGCATCACTGACAGGAATCATAAGTTATCAAGTGTAAAGAATCAGCTGGTTTAATTAGCCTAAGTGATTTTGTTAGCTTACAGTGTCAAGTGGCTAATATTTCCTGACTGTTGTCTTTACACACGTTCTAGATTTATTTACACTTAGCCTAAATCTGCGGTCTTGGAGACAATATTTGAGGTCTTTTGAAATACATTATAAGATGCATTTTGGTTATGGCTTAATGAAAGGATTCTGAGGCACGGGTCACTCATTACCATAACAACAGCTCTCGAGCGAGACCGGCAACAAAAGCACACAACCCACACGTCACAACTTCTGCTCTTCTCGTGAATAAATTGATATAAGAAAAGAAAATTCCATTCAGTTCGCATAACACTGGATTACATAAGCCTGTAGGTAGGTACAGTAGCCTATTCTTTACTATTCGATGTTCATTTATTTTATATTAATCACGTAGACCTAATAGGCCTACTTTGGAAAATAATTTACAGGCATGTAATAAAATATTAGGCTATTAGGTCTAAGTTATATGTGTGGAACGGTTGCAAGTGTTTTACCGACCGCAACAGATGCCGGTTGGGTAATTTCGGGCGGTTTGTGGCGGACAATAAGTGACCATGTGCCGCATGTTAACATACAGCTGTTGGAGCTGACCCACACAAAAGCGTCATCATGATATTTCCCCACCCATCCTCCAGACAGAGCAGCCTGCGCGTCTCTGCATACTGCACAACAAAAGACACACACACACACACACACACACACACACACACACACACACACAGGTGTTGCTGACATTATGAGGACAAAGGTGTAATGATTTGTATAGCCTAGTGTACAAACTGTATAGGGCCGGTTCTATCCCCTTATACACTAACCCTATATACCCCTAAAAATATCCATCACAGAAAACTTTCGGCATTTTTACATTTTTAAAAATCATCACTTATGATTTTAGCCTATGATTTATAAGCTGTGCACCAAAAAAAAAAAAAAAAAAAATCACCATGAGGTCAAACTTTTCTTCTATTAATATCCTTGTCTGGTCCCAATAACGTGTTTACCTATAGGTAGGCACACACACACACACACACGCACTTACTTTTGACTGACAAACAAACAAACACGCGCCAGATCGACCACACAGTCCAAGGTTGTGTGTGTGTTAGGGTGGCCATACGTCCGGATTTTGGCCGGACAGTCCGGATTTTAAGCCCCCTGTCCGGCGTCCGGCGCAGCATCAAGCCGGACACTCATTTGTCCTCCTTTTTGGAGTTGCGGTGAATTATTATTATTTTTTTTAAACAACCTATAAAAATCCCGCATACTGAATCTAGAGCTGCGAATGCGAGACAGAACATAGCCTACTGTATGTGGCTATGTGCGCCAAACCGTGTAGCGCGTGCGCACGGCAGAGAGGGAGAGAGCGAGAGAACTTGCGTGCTGGTAAAGGTTGTTGACCCCCCCCCCCCGTCAACAAAACCAATCACCAAAATATATTAATAATGACTTCTTGCCGGTTGGGATGTCTGTGTCCTCCTTTTTGATGTTATAGAAATGGCCACCCTAGTGTGTGTGTGTGTGTGAGAGAGAGAGAGAGAGAGAGAGAGAGAGAGAGAGAGAGAGAGAGAGAGAGAGAGAGAGATTGCGTGTGTGTGACTGAGAGATTGTGTGTTTGTGAGTGTGTTTATGTGCAGAGGAAATAATTAAAAACTGAAACGTGCGCTCGATGTAAAAGTACATTCGAAAAATGCTGGGTTATTTTGGCAACCCAGCGCTGGGTCAAAAAGGTACGTACGTAGAACGATTTTCAACACAAATTGGGTTACATCAACCCAGCATCCTTACCCAACAGTCTCAACCCAGCGGTTGGGTTGAAAAAACAACCCAGCATTTTTTAGAATGTATAGCCTACACACTATGGTGGAAACAGTAGGCCTAATTGGAAATATATATATATATATATATATTACTAAATGGCATTATATTTTTAATAAAACATAAGTAATTGTTATGTTATGTTTAATATATAGCCCATTGATAAAAAAATAGCCTATAAGAAAACTTTTTTTTTAATGTCAAAAAAACATTGCAGAGATTTAGACTTTTGTCCTATAAGTTTTACTTTCACACACACTTCCTTTTATTATATCACTAGCTCGCATTATGAAGGATGTAAGCTGATTAAAAAGGCAATATTGCACCGGATATAATTTTTGGTTCAACGATAGGCTAATAGAACCGTGTAAGTAGCTTTTCTTTTTTAAATTCCCGTTAATAATTCTACCTGCTTGGACAAACTTTAAGTAAACAAATCAAATCTAAATCACTACAGATCACAGATGTTTTCATTTATAATTCAGGTAGTGCGAATAATAAACTAATTCTGAAAGTCCTGTGACAACGCGCCTGTTTGCTGAATTTACTTTATTATTTCGCAAAATAAAGAAATATTCATCAAGTTTTCATACTTGAGAACTCCTGTGCACATCTGCCCAACATCACACTGTCTTGAAAAATAATAAATGAGACAGCAGTGTGGCTAGCTTCAACCATAACCCTTATAACCCATAACCCAACTCCATCAACACAACTGCCACACGCAGCAGCAGATCAATTTAATCAGGCCAATATTATGGCATATGTTCCCTCTGACGTCACGTGGAGGGGGGCAAGACGTATATAACGGCGTCGATTCATCAAGAAATTCAATGAAGTTAAACCGCACGCGCTGAAGAACGGAGACGACGAGTGCGCTTTTCATTTTTCTCTTCCTCTGAAGACACAGTGGACTTTCATGGACGTGCCAACGATTTTTTACCAGGACATCTGTTTCTTTCTTCTTCTTCTGTAGCTCTAAACACTTTAAAACTTCGGATGAAGATACGTGCGTTTTACTGTAATAAAGTTTAGGATTAACTGAGCGATGGCGCATCTGTCTTTGTACTGCCTGCTGTCTGTGTCGCTTTTCCAGTTGGTAAGGAGCCAGTTCAAGGCTTTGCCTACTTCATTCATATTTTTTTTTTCCTTTAATGTGCCTTTAGTATATTTGTCTCATAGGTAGTGGAGCATTGTTTTTTTGTTTTGTTTTTAAATATGTAGAAGTCACATATAGTCTACGGTTTCTCTGTTCTTGAACAGGTGGTTTCATCGGGTGTATTTGAATTGAAAGTTCACTCGTTCAGCACGACACGGCGCTTGTGCAGGAGGACGCGAGACTGCAACATCTTTTTCAGGATTTGTCTCAAGCATTCTGAGGACGTCATCTCCGCCGAGCCTCCGTGCACCTTCGGAACCGGTCAGACGAGTGTCCTGCGCGCGGACCAGAGCTCTATAGCCAGCAGCGCAGCCATCCGGGTGCCTTTCCACTTCAAGTGGCCGGTAAAGTAACATTACAGACTAGATTAACACTAGCAAACAAAAAGCTATTTCATTACTTCATTGTGTAATTATTAAGCTGATCTGAGAAAATAACTATTAAGACAAATGCTGCCTATAATTTTTTACTGCAAAAATGATTATTTTTATTTAGGTACCCTTAAGTTTAACTAAACATTTAACATGTAAATAAGGCAAAAGATCATAAACAAGACCATTCAAAAGTCTGAAAATGTAACAAATAGGCCTATAAGTAAAAAAGAGGGGGAAAAAAGAAAAGAAAGAAAGACATAAAGATTGTTAATTTCTCAGTTTGAGTGAAAAAAGTTTTCCTTGAATCTGGAATAACTTGTTCTTTTCAGGGGACATTTTCTCTTATTATTGAAGCATGGAATGCAGAGTCTCCCAAAGAGCATCATGATTACACAGGTGAGTGGCACTTTCAGAGACTCTGTAGCAATTTAATTCAAAACAAAACAAAGATACAGACATGATGCATTACTAAATTAAGAGTTTTTTTTAATTTATTTAATGAACTCATTCACTGCTTTTTCAAGCTACAATTTTTCTTAAATTTTCCCCACCAGAGAATCAAAACAACCTGATCAGTCGTTTAGCAACACGAAGGCGCTTGTCGATTGGGGAAGACTGGTCTCAGGATGTCCATTTCGGTGATCAAAGCGAGCTCCGTTACTCGTATCACGTTTTCTGTGATGAGTTTTACTATGGCGAGGCGTGTTCGGATTACTGCCGTCCCCGTGACGACACGCTGGGACACTACACCTGCGATGAGAGCGGGAACAGGGAATGCCAAGAGGGATGGCAGGGAGACTACTGCTCTGATCGTGAGTAGCCTACAACCTATGTGTATGTCAGATGGCCAGAGGTCTGTTCAGTCCTCTGGGATAGTATGTCTGGGTGCTAAATGGGCAGTCCTATCTCTGTCTTGATCACTGTATTTATGTGCTATTGTGGTTTGTGTGTGTTGGAACCGGAGCAGCAGCGTTATCTCTCATATCTTGGTGTGTGTGTCTGATGGAAGTTGAGCTGCTCCTTCAGAGCTTCTGCACTTCTTTTGTTCAGTCTAACAAAGAAGCCCAACAGATACATGCTATAGGGTCGTTCTGTGTGTGTGTGTGTGTGTGTGTGCGCACGCTTGCCGTAGCTCAAAATACAAAAGAGTTCATTACCTCTGTCAGCTCACCAGCTGCTGGCCCCTACACTTAACACACCCATTCATCTGCCCTCTCCGGGGGGCGTGGTGTGTGTGGTGTGCTTACCCCCCCTTCTCTGTCTCCCCCCACAGCCATCTGCTCTTCGGACTGCAGCGAGCGACACGGTTACTGCGAGTCACCCGGAGAGTGTAAGTGTCGTCTGGGATGGCAGGGGCCGTCCTGCAGCGAGTGTGTGCACTATCCAGGATGCCTGCATGGGACCTGCTCGCAGCCGTGGCAGTGTGTGTGTAAGGAGGGATGGGGAGGCCTCTTTTGTAATCAGGACCTCAACTACTGCACCAACCACAAACCCTGCGCTAATGGCGCCACCTGCACCAACACTGGACAGGGCAGCTACACTTGCACCTGCCGGCCAGGATATGGGGGCACAAACTGTGAGCTGGAGATTAACGAGTGTGACTGCAACCCCTGCAAGAATGGTGGCAGTTGCAACGTAAGTCTAAGCTCACTTATTAATAAAACTATCTATCTATCTATATTTTACGTCACATGCAATTTTAGTAGATGCAGCATGTTACATTTTTGTTCAAAAACAAACATTTACACACTTAGCTTGGAGTTAATGCATTTTATTTAAAAAGACAATTAATATAGGCTAAATAAATAAATAACGGTAAAATTAATTTTTCCAAACGTTATGAATGTGATTTAGGATAAATAAATATGCTCGGATCAATGGATTGTGGCGATCAAAAATGATTTGATACCTATTTTTCCTTGCAGGATTTGGAGAACGATTACTCCTGCACATGTCCTCAGGGATTCTATGGGAAGAACTGTGAGATTATTGCGATGACGTGCGCTGATGACCCCTGCTTTAATGGAGGAACATGTGAAGAGAAATTCACCGGTGGCTACGTCTGCCGCTGCCCCCCAGCCTTTACCGGATCCAACTGTGAGAAAAGACTGGACCGCTGCAGCCACAAACCATGTGCCAATGGTGAGTTTGTGTTGATTGAAAAAAATGCAATAACAGAATTGTGAACAAAACACCCACATTTACCATTTACTAACCCTCATGTTAGATATCTTTCTTTTGTGGAACACAAAAGAAGAAGATTTGAAGAATGTTAATGCTGCTCATACAATGAAAGTGGATGGCAACTACTGCCTCTCATGCTCCAAAAAGTAAAAGCATATTAAAACATAAGTCTTCTGAACACATAGAAGTTTTATGTATGGATCTTTTTTACAGTTAATTCACTTGACAGCTGTGGTCACCATTCACTTTCATTGTATAGAAAAGAGCAAAGTTGCTACTGTTACAGTTCCTCTCTTCTACACCTACTCATATGTAACCTCCTCTCTCTTTTGTTGTAGGTGGTGAGTGTGTGGATCTGGGTGCTAGTGCTCTGTGTCGCTGTCGCCCTGGTTTCACCGGCCCTCGCTGTGAGACAAACATTGACGACTGTGCCCGCTATCCATGTCAAAATGCCGGAACCTGCCAAGACGGCATTAACGACTACACCTGCACCTGTACTCTAGGTTTTATGGGTAAAAACTGCAGCCTCCGAGCAGATGCTTGTCTCACAAACCCATGCCTTAACGGGGGAACATGCTACACACACTTCTCAGGGCCAGTGTGTCAGTGTGTGCCTGGGTTCATGGGTTCAACCTGTGAGTTTCCTGTGCAGGGAGGTCTGGAGATGATGGCCCCTCGGGTTGGGGGGACCTCGCCTTCAGCTGTGGCGGTGTCATGTGTGTTAGGTGTGCTGGCTGTGTTTTTGGGAGTGTGTGTGGGACTGGTGGTGATCAGGAGGAGGAGGCATAGACTGCGCAGACAGCAGCTGTGCGATTCTGTGTTTAATGATTTGGAGACGGTGAATAATTTCGACAGGCAGCACTATCCCTATGATCGAGACTTCAGTCAGGTGAAACCCAGCAACACCGAGAGCCGCATCTCATTGGCAGCCTCTCACACACTGCCTGCTGGGCAGGACTTCCTGTGGAGTGCTGGAGGAGGGCTTAGATGAGACACATCCACATGTACACGTGTGTAAATGCCCAAACACATGCATACACTGCTGCAGACACATGAGCATATACACGGACACACAAACTCATATGCAGGGATGAGAATTTGGATGTAGCACTTGCTTTTGTCTTAATTTTTTATGAATGAATGAATGAATGAATGAAAGAATGAAGTATGTCTTAGCTGAATAAGGGATTGGACCTTTGCCATCTGTAAAGGTGGAAGACTCTGTAAACCAAAAACTAAAAGAAACAAACACTCACACTACTGTGTGCTGGGCTCTGTGAATCTGTTTCCATATGAAGACAGACAAGTGCTGAAAGCTGAAACAGACTTAGGTTACAGAACTCTATATGAAGAGAACTCATATCTTTATACAAAGATAAAAAACTGAAAAATAGCTCTATACAAAGAGAACTAAGTAAGGAAATACCTCTATTGAAAGAGAAAGAAGTAAGTTAAACTGAAGAGCATTGAAGTTATAGGTGCTTTCTTGTCAAACTCTGGGCTCTGTATGAGACTGATGAAAACAATAACTTTTTTTTATTGCATAAGAGTGAGAGTATCACCTTTGTTCATTTGTCAGGATGTTACCAGCAACAGGTTTAATAATAATAATTAAAAAAAAGGTATAAATAAGAGAAAGCAAGCAGAACACAGTCAGGAATATCAAACGATATTCTTAAGACCAAATGGGAAGATTTTGCTCCAGTTTTGTATTGTGTATTAAGCAGTGTGCTTTTTTTTTCCTCTAATGATTTGGGGAAATATGTGTCAGTGGTTCTTATGTTAAATTACATAAAACCAGATTTTTCTTCAATGGGGTTTTTCTAATGAATGTTTATTTCTTTTGCCAGATGTTTCCTATTAATTTAAACCTAAGTTTACGCCTAAGTTTCTATTTTGCATTTTTGTACTTTTGCTTTCAATCATTGTCTTATCTTTGTAAAGATTTTATGTTAATTTATTTTGTATATGTGTTTGTTATTTTAATGAAATGAAGTAAATTATATGAGAAAAACACCTTATTTGGTCAATTCTATTCTTTCTACAATGTTTGATTTTTTTTTAAATTGCTTACACACGTGGTTTTTGAGACACTCTGAGAAACCATTCACTCATGTACCTAATCTTCTGACCAAGTCTGCAAAACTGCAAGCATGCTGTACACTCAGTTTGCCATTGTTAAACAAATAGTTCTCTACATTAGACACATTATTCAAAACTAACAGCTCTTGTTTCATTTTGAAAACACTGGCATTCAAATGCCACAATGAATTACCAATTACTTAGATCATGTGTGAAAACCCTTAGGCTATACATAACTTGTTCACTTAGAAATCAAAACTCAATGTTTTGAGAAATAATTAAATGATTTCTGCCCTGGTGCATTTCTGTTAATATTGTAAATATAGCTAATTTGATCACTTAGAAATCAAAACTCAATGTTTCAATGAGAAACTAATTTTTGCATTTCTGTTTATTCTGTAAATATATATTAAATATACATTACAATTAAGTCAAGTCACCTTTATTTATAATATGCTTCATACAATACAACTTGTTTCAATGCAGCTTCACATTAACAAATTCAAATTCTCCTGTAAAGCAGCTCTAACAAGCCAATGTCATTATTCAGCTCAAGTCAGTTCAGAGTTGATTCAATTGAATTAAATAACAGTAAAGTTAATCAATTGTGCATAAATACTGTAGGCATATACGTATTTGTGCAAATGCATGTATGTGTGAGTGCTATGACAAACTCCTGTGCACTCCACTGCACACTGAACAAGAAAAAGACAAATTTTTTACATCCGTGTGTGGTTTGGTGTGTAGGGTGAATGTAAATTTTTTTTTGTTAAACGTGCAATTTAGATGCCTAGATGTTTTTTCTTTTCTTCTCTTTTTTTAAAAACTTTTGTTAACTTTAAGGTCCAGCTATAATATTTCAATTTGAATACAGTTGATATAATGTGTTATTTGAAAGGATTATACAATAAACATTTTGAGATTGTGCTCTCCAGACAAATTTATTTTCAGGTAAAGTTGGCCAGCTGGTCTGTTAAAGTGGGCCATCCCTGATTAAGCAAAAATTATACATATTATCAACAAACATATTCAACAACATATTTAACAAACTCAAAAGCATATAGCCTAAATGCATACTCAATGCATGTGCACAATTCAAAACAACTGATAGAACATGTTGTGTTGACATTACATTTGATGAAATCTGAATATCAGAATATTCAGAAATCCGTATATGGATGAAAGTGACCTCTACAACATATTAAGCCAGCAGCCATATCACCCTGTAGCCCAAGACTGGTTGCCCACTAAAACTAAGCAGGGTTGAGCCTGGCCATTACCTGGATGGGAGACCTCCTGAGAAAACCAGGTTGCTGCTGGAAGAAGTGTTAGTGAGGGCAGCAGGGGACGCTCAGCCTGTGGTCTGTGTGGTTGAATTGGCTCTATCACTCTCTCTCCTCTCCACTATAGCTGGTGTGTGGTGAGCGCACTGCGTTGTTCTGTGGCTGCCGTCGCATCATCCAAGTGGATGCTGCACACTGGTGGTGGTTTAGGAGAAATTCCCTGATATGATTGTAAAGCGCTTTGGGTGTACAGTAGTATGAAAGCGCTATATAAATGTCTCATTCATTAAAAATGGGACTATAACACATGCAACAACAAATAGGCTTACAAAAATGTAATTGCAGGAACATTTAAAATGGTAACAATATTGTAAAACTTTTAGTAAAATATCTTCTAATCCTTTCTTCACCCCAAAGATTGAACGTAATGACTCGTCTTATTTGCTGTTCTTCCTTTCCTTTCTTCCATATCTGACTTGTATTTCCTACTGACACACTCATTTCTGTTTTCTAAAAAAGTAGATTATACATATCATCTAACCAGTGAGTGTCAATTTATTTAACAAATGTGAGTATAATTACTGAAGGTTAAAGGTTTCCCACTTTACCGAATCCCACTGGCCCACTTTATCTAACACATTCAGACTGAATGTGTTAGATAAAGTGGGCCGGTCTCAGTCAAAGTGGGCCAGCAATACACCTTACAAGAAAACTAACACATTTTAAAACATTTTATTCCCTGTTAACAGTAGTAACAAACAAAACAGGAAATGTCACAATAATAATAGTTTACATTTAGTGAGCAAAGGGGTTTCTACATTTAACCTTGAGGGTGTCCTGAGCTGTCCTCCTTTTGAGGTGTGGCTGGCCACACCCACCAGTGTCATATCGAATCAACCAAAACTATTTTATCATTTAAAGAAATAGTTTCTCTTTGATTGAAGACCATTGTCATGCGCTGAAAGTATAACGTTTAAACCCACCAGGGCTAATCTTTCTATGGGTTCTGTGCAGACTTTCTGTGCAAAAACACAATTTTTAGAAGAGTTAAAATAGTTTTGAATAAAGTGTTCGCTTTTGCAAGAGGTGTGTGATGTTTTGTGGTCTTGTGTGTAGTTTAGATAAATTGTGTGTGAGCAATTAAAAAACTGTAATATCACGATTTTTTTTACTTTTTTTTTTACTTTTCTTCTTGGGTTCACATAAATTATATATTTTTTTCTGTTACAGCATTAAATGTAGGCCTTCCCCATAAATCCACGAGCGTCTGACGTTACCTCCAATCACGTTGAGAGCGCCCGCCACTCAGCGTCCGTCCAGCAGCTTCTGTCCACGCGCTCATTCTAAGGCAAGCACAGGCGCATGCAAACATGGCTGAGGAGATACATACCGGTCATTCCCCGGATTTAGACACTGGTCCAGAGCACGGGATGAACATGCACAAGCGTCAAGCGCGCGTTACAGTAAAATACAACCGCAAACAGCTTCAGAAAAGACTGGACGTGGAGAAATGGATCGATGAAGAGCTTGAGAGGCTGTACGAGGGCAAGGTGAGTGTCCATGCTCATCCTCACAGGTGCAGACTTGACGCTGGAAACTAGAGGATGGTGAGTTCTGAAAAAATAAGTCGATTTTGATGGAAAAATGAACGAGGACATGCATTTCCAAACTCTGCTGTCTCATGCGTTATTTTGAAATGTTGACTGCTGAATGTGTAACAGTTCCTTCTCTAAGAAGTTGACCACAAACGTTTACATGTCAGTTTTAAAAAATGTCAGTTTTAAAAAATGCTTATTCTCCTACTTTGTTATTCAAATTCAAATTCAGGTTTTCTTATTGTAAACAGGTGTTTTGATTTTAGCATTGTTGAATGCAGTAGACAGTTAACTATTTTGTCCATAAATTCATGGATCATCTTTCATGCATGTTTAGTGATTTTGGTTTTAAAAAGTGCCAGTAGACAGAAGAAGAAGCACCTAAATAATAAGAATGAGACCCTATGCATTTGAATAAATAATTCTGACATATTTTACACCACTCAATGTAAATGAAAGGCTGCTTCTGCATTTAAATATTTTAATTTTGATTATGTTGGCTACACAGTTCTGTTTTATCTGTCTGTATTTGCATTTTCACAAACGAAAATGTTATGTTTCCAATTCACATTTTTGCATTTAGTAGATACTTTTATCCTACACTACTTACAAGAGTAACAAAAGCAATTAATAAAAGATCCAACAAAATGTATATTTATATATTTAAAGACAGGTTTATTAGGTTGCATAAGGCAGATTATATGCATCATGTCTATCACCAGACCAAGCTCAATCTTCAAATCTACGGCAGATCGGGCTGGGTTTACCCAGTCTACAATTATCTCCTCATGCGCCTTTAAATGGGCTGAGAGGAGACATTGTTCTGTGAGTCTCAAGTTTATAAACAACAGCCTTTGTTAATGTAAGTGTGTTGTTGTGACAAAAGAATATAGTTGGATAATGTTAGGTATTAATTTGTCTGTCCATAAAAGGTGTGGAGGAGCAGGCCTCTGGAGGTACTTAGGGAGGTTCTGCCTTTTCTCCCTCAATTACAGAGGGGGATCACTTGGTTTTATCGCTACCTTACATGGGCACCCCTGAGAAACCGTCTGCGGCAGGAAGTTTAAACATAAGCTGTGTGTGTTGTGAGACGCTGTGTCGCTGTCCCACAGTAAGAGACGACAGAGATGTCTCTCGGGAATTGTGTTATGCGATCTGTTATCTCGATTTGTTCTTTTGCTTATGTGTATGCAAAAGTTTCCCCCTGAGATTATGGAATATTGAGACTGAAGATATCCTGAGATACTGAAACTGTAGGCTGCTGAAAAGTTGAGGCAATAAGTTATAGGCAGTGTAGATGTGAAGTGGAATAAACAAATGAGGTTCAGTGCAGCGGTGCAATAATGGTTCTATATGCTGTAATTGTTGGAGCTACATGTCTTACATTGGATTTTATGTCTATAAAGTCAGATTTACAGTTTGGCCTATGCCTATATGTTTTTCGCTTCTCATAGTAGGCCTACTACTTTCTGCATTGTTTTATTTTTAAATTCTCATACCTGTGTATTTTTTTATATGTATTTCTGGAACAGGTCATGCTTTTAGCACCCTTACTAATGTTTTTTTTTTTTTGCGTGTGTTTATGTTGGAGGACATGCCAGAGGAAGTGAACATTGATGATTTGTTGGATCTCTCAAGTGATGAAGAGCGAACAAACAAACTACAGGTCCCATAATCCTCTTCTCTCACTCACACCACGTCCTGTGCTTGTATGTCTAGCCATATTTAAATTTATGAATTTAGCAGACACTTTTAAAAGCAACTTATGAAAGAGGAACAAAAGCAATTTGTTAAAAAGACGATAATATTCATAATATACAATGCCAGGTTTATTGGACTACTAGATTAGAATCAAGCTAGAGGAAAATATTTTTTTGCGCACTGGGAAAATCTCTTACAAATGTCAGTTAAATAAAATGATTAGATTAAAATGAAAGTAAGCACTTCTTAATGTTCCCCCACCCCAATACATTAGTGCTCAAATAATACATTAAACAAAAAAATCTTACAAATATGGCTCTTTTTAATTCTTCAAATTTTTAAGTTTGTATCTACATGAAAATGACATGTAAAAGATAGGACCATTGACCTTGAGGTCTGTCTGCCATTTTAATTTTAGATGAAGATGCTGTGTGGATGCCAGAGCTTTTATACAATGTCCCTTGACCTAAGTATTTGCAGGGATTCCCTCTTCAACATTTTTCTCAGAAATTAGAAGTTTATAGACTAATTTGTCTGAATGCTCTAGCCAATAAATAACCATATAAGGCTTTGTATTCTCCACTGGTTGCACACAAGTGCATGTTAGTTTACACAGTTGTTAATATAAGTATTACTGATTTTTTTTAGGCTCATTTAATTGTTGCATTTGGTTTATTTAAAAAAAATGTTAGATTAGAAATTAATAATTTGTTTTAATTTGTTTGACAGGTTCTTCTGCAAACCTGCGCTAGAAACACTGAGGTACTTTCCTCAATCCTTCTGTAATCCAATCTGTAAATCCTTCTCTTTGTCATCATCTTTCTATCCTAACATTTTTCTTTTAAAATTTTTTGTCTACTCATCCTCATTACCCCTCTATGGACTTTTTCCTCATCCTCGGTTACTTTTCTTCTTCATCCCTCTTTCCTGCTCTCTCCCAGTCTCTCTGAGGGACACTGCAGTGGCTGACACTCTCTTCCACGGGTTTCTCACAATGATCACTATCAATGACTGATTTGTTCTCTCTTTCCCTTTGCCCCTATTGCTCTCTGTTAGTACAAAGCCATTCTTTCATCGGGGCTCTTGAACAATGTTCACTCTCAGCCTTTTTATTAGTGTGTGTGTACATGTTTGTTACTGTGTGTGTATGTGCTGAAGATTGTGTGTCTCTGGGTAAGCTAGTGTTGAAATGCTGACACATCATGGAGAATCAGTCGAGAGGAACGTGGCACTTACCACACACACACACACAGTGTAATTGGATTACTGTACTAATTACTCTATAAAAAGTATTGCATTACTTATTAATAATTACTTTCTAAATTTCATTTAAACCTCGACCAGTTGAACAATACAAGGATAGACATGAAACTGTTCTTTTAATTCTTTAAAATAAATATTAAAATTGCATTAATTTATTTTTGAACTGAGGAAACTATTTAAACTAGGGAGAAGGTAACATATAAAAATAAATAAATACATTTTAACATTAGACGTAAAATTTGTTTGTTAAATCCACTGTTGTTTTAAAAATAATTGCTCTAGTCTTTACAGTATTTAATGCAATTTCATCAGAAGTAACTAATTAAGGTGTGTCATGGGTGGTCTTGTGTGTAGTTTATAGAAATTGTAAGCAATTAAAAAAAATATGTAATGTATTTTTTTTTATATTCTGGGTTTTACATAAATAAATAAAAAAATCTAACAAAAAAAAAAACATTTACATGCTTAAGCACAATTACTATAAGTGTGTAAAGCTATATTAAGATGTGTGTGTGTGTGTGTGTGTGTGTGTTCAGGCCTTCATTGCTGAGCTGTTGCAGAAGCTGCATGGTCTCCACAAACAGGAAGAATTGCAGAATGAAGGAATTGAGCATCCCTGTCTCCACACATACCCACATCACCATGGCAACATCCATCATCACAGAGGCAACCATCAACATCCAACACATCAGACACTGTGATTGTATCTGTTCAGGTTTATTGCGGTCACTGGACTGAGCTCCCTAACACACTCAGGACACACATGCAACGTGCAGTATCCAACTAGTTTAGCAACTTGGTAACTCTGAGGTGTTTGTTTACAAACTCATAGTACTACATTTAATAGTGTTCAGTTGTCAAATTGCCATCACTCTTGGTATGGTAAATATTTTCCGTAGCAATAATTTGTGTGCAGGGTTAATTTTTGCTTGTTGACCGGGTATGTTTGAACTAGCAGAATGCAAGTTTACTTGCATTTAAAGCTTAATCTGGTGACAAATGCAAATTCACAATAATATGCTAACATGTTAACAATCACAGGAAAGTATGTTGTTGGACATACTAATTAAGTTTAATAGTGTTTATGAACTGATTTAATAAAATAAAAGTAACAATTATTTGAATATGTGTGTGGTGTTAATGGCAGGTGAACAGAGCATCACATTGATCTTAGGTGCGCTATAATGTATTGTCCACCAGAGGGAGAAGTAATACAGAAGATGTGCACTTTTCTCTGTATTTTACGGTAGTACCTCTCATCTGTAGATACAGACTAAACAACTAGACTTACATGAGAGTAAGGCAGATATTAATGGGGGTGTTTTTTATTTATGTCTGTGTTTTTACTTGTACAGCTCAATGCAACATAAAAAAATATATATATATAAAGATATATTATATTATATTTAGGTTATGCAAAAATGTCTGTGAAAAGTCTAAAGATTATTAGTTATCCTGTTCATATTAGAATGTTCTAGTACGGTGGTTTTCAACCTTTTTGACTCCAAGGCCGCTTTTTGTCTAAGACAATATTCAAAACTCCTGTCTACACTGATATGTACCTCTGGTACTTCAGTTGGAATTATAATAAACTGTAATAAAATATGATGCCAGTTAAACATTGTGCATTTTTATTTACCCCGGTTTCACAGACAAGGCTTAAGCCTATTCCCAGACTAAAGTAAATTATTGTTCTGTTTTAACTGAAAGGAACTTTCACTGACGAATCTTAAAATACGTAAAAGATGCACTCCAGTAATGTTTTAGCACTCTAGTAAGGCATGTTTATACAAGCTAATTAAATGTCTTATTTGAACTAAGGCCTAATCCTCGCTTAATCTAAAGCCTGTCTGTTAAACCAGGCCTTAGTGTTTTATTTGTGAAATTTAATTAATACTGTTTTAACATTTGAATAAATGTAAAGCCTGTTTTATGCTTCTGCGTCTAATAGATGGCGTAGCCCCGCAGAGCCCTCTGCGTCGCCGCGAACCCCTCTCCGACCCCTACGCCGTAGCTCGGCGTGCACCTCCAAAACATTTTAACTACGCGTCGAGGCGACGCAGACCGCAAGGGCTGTGATTGGTCAGATTCAACGCGATGCAACGCAACCTGACGCAGAACCATAAAACGGCCACGACGCCGTAGCTACGCCGTGGAGTTGACGCAGAAGCATAATGAGGCCTTAAGATTTCTAGAAGTTTTGCAGAAGCCCCATAGGATCCGGCCCCCTGGTAAATAACCACTGTTCTAGTAGATTCATTCTGGACAATTTGTTGTGTTTGACTACTCATCCAAGAAGCCTTTTGGGTATTTGGAAGCCTTTGCACAGCTTGTGCTAAATCAGAGTTTTTCATACTGTTTCTGGAGCATCCAAAATGTGCAGGGATTTTCCAGGGTCAATAAGAACCCCAATACTAAATGCAGGGCCGGACTGGGACCAAAAAGTGGCCCTGGACTTTCTGGCCCACATCAGCCCACCCAGGGTCGGTGCCAGGACATACGGAACGAGGGGCCCTTGATGTGTCACTGGCCTACCTCTCCCACCCTCAATAATAATACACCCACTTTTAAAATATATATATATATAATACCCGGCGCGACAATACATGGGTGGTGCTATAGGGAGGGGCTAGCAGTGCTTTAGCACCCCCAAGAAATACCAAAGCACCCGGATATAGCACCCCCAAAAATAATTTCTGGAAGCAATTATATTCAGGCTGTATTCTATGGAAGCCTTGAACCTCTTGTTATTTCGAGATATTAAGTTGTTATTTCAACACAATACCTTGTTATTTCGACATAATTAGTCATTATTTTGACATACTATCTCATAATTTCGACATCATAAGTCGTTATTTCGACATAATATCTGTTATTTTGACATAACTGCTGGGACAATATAATCTGCATTAAGCCAAGCGTTCTTGGTTTTCTATGGAAAATGCTTAATGTGTCGGCTAATTAAACGCGTTGCATTCATATTCTGGACTCATCTGATTTTTTTGTACACAGTATAGCACTTTATTATGATTTTGGAATCACAATGATTAATAAATTCTCGCACAATTATGCGTGAACTTGATGAATGTTGCAGAAATGTGTTACTATGCACAAAAAATGCCTTTCAATTTATGTGTGCAAAATTCAGAATTAAATAAATGTGCAATTTGTATCAATAGAGAGTCTGTAGGCCTACTATAGTTGTCGTAGCCATTAAATAAATGCATTTAGTTTCATATTTGTCAAAATATGCATGAGTAAGATAGGATGTGCAATATATCGGGAGACATGAAGTGGGTCAGACATTATTTTGACCACTTCATTAAGTTTTGTTTTGTAGAAAGCCTTTCTTTAAAGTGAATTTTATTTTGTATAAATTGTATCTTAATTTTAATAAATTTTTCATCAACCAATTTCCTGGATTTAATAAATAAGAAACAAATATAACAGCAGGCAATATAATCATGACCCGCCAGCGCGGTCCCTTGCATTGCACATGAACTGGAGCGCATCTCATCATAAATTAACTTGGGTATGCTTCACAGACATGAGAAATATATCTATAGAAAGCTTGAAATGTCTTTAAACTAAACAATTCAAAACGAAAAGAAATGGGCTACTCTCTGATTATGTAATCCATTATGTGCATTTCTCTAGGCGCGTTCACTACGGAGATGGCGATGGTCAACTTCATCTTCAGTTGACACTGGCACAGTAAAACACTAGTTTATTAATAAAAATCAATGCACACTGTCACCAGATTTACAAATGCACATCTTGCTTGTTGCACGCACACACATTATGTCGAAATAACGAGATATTATGTTGAAATAATATTATTAATAATAAATCTTGTATGTTGTGCTTGTTTAATTTAGTAAAATTAAAACTTTAATTGTGATATAATTAAAATAATTGAATATTAAATATTGAGTGGCCAAGTTTTGCACATTTATTAATAGTATTTATATAGGCTAATATGGCTATATAATTGCGCAGCTCCCCCTATGATCTAGCACCTCCTCAGCACCTGTTAAAAATTCATTCAATTCAATTCAATCATATTAGTAGACAAAAAAGCAAAAACACACCCTAACTTTAGAAAAACTGCAGTCGACTAGTGGAAGTGTTAAACTTTCTCAGAAGGAGGTCTCTCTATTTGTTGCATATTTTCTTACAAGCTGCTAATGATGTAATTTAGTTAATCGCCTGTCGAGAGTGCAAATGCAAAGTTACAAAGCTGATTTAATCATGGAAAAATTTAATTAATTTACAAAATAGTTTTTTAAAATATATATATGTATATGTGTGTTTGTGTGTGTGTGTGTGTGTAGGCCTAGTTAAGTTAATTATATGTCAGGAATAAGAGGGTACAGTGGTATAGCGTGCCAGTCTCTCAGCGGCTAAAATCGTGTTCCGAGGCAGGGTGGTGTTCTGACCAGAGCCAGAGGTGAGGGGGCACAGTGACCTTGGTGGCCGGGCCATGCCCTCTGGGGCCCCCTCGTGGCACCGACTCTGAGCCCACCACATCCCACATCATAACACATTGGCCCATTAATGTGCAGAATATTTTTTTACCACCACTAATAGCATAAAAATATAACAATACACAAATAAATGCTTTTTAAACCTTTATATTAAGAAACACAACATATATTAGGTCATATTTTTAAAACAAAGGGAAACAAACAGAAGAACATAGACACACAACATTATTAAAGGAGCTGTATGTAAGAAATTTATTTCAATTAATCATACATTTTCCCTGATATGTCACTAGACATTAAGAAATCATGTTCATTTCAAATACTTTTATCACTGACAACAGTAGTCCGGCCAGGATATTGTCATTTAAAAAGTGAAGTTGCAGCCTTCAACTGATGTTGATGTTGTCATGCTGTGTTTTGGTCTGATGCTCCACCCTCCACCGATCCACCAATCAGGAAGTCAGTAGTGTTGCTGCATCTGGGTTGCCGGCTCTGCTCTAGTTACAACAGCTGCAGCCACAAACGTGTCAAATCGGATCCTGCAGCCTATCTGGCAACCTCGAGTCAGTAATTTGAAAGTGATTGCAGTACCAGTTTTGGCCACAATCTTACATACGGCTCCTTTAATATAAAACTATCAAGACAGCATATCAGCTAGTCAGGGGAGCCAGTTTTTGTGCATCGGCCGACAACGTTTTCTCAGTGTTCCGCACCGTCGGCTGAAATTGGTCCTCGTCGGCTTTTTTTCGGCCGATTCAACATGTCGGTGAAAGAGGGAACTCTGATTGACTGTTCAGCTAAAGCCGAGTTCAGACGGCGCGGCTCGCCGACAAATGCCCGAAATCACATTATTAATTTCTTTCCAAAAACAAATCTTACTGACCCCAAACTTTTGAACGGTAGTGTTACAAAAGCTATCTTTTTTTTTTTTTTTTTACTTTCTTTTCATCAAAGAATCCTGAATATATATATATATATATATATATATATATATATATATATATATATATATATATATACAGTATATATATATATATATATTTTTTTTGTTGATGTTACTGGTGTTGATGCTTTTGAAGTTCACCCAGAACTAAAACTGATAGAAGAACTTAATTGAGCAACGACGCGATCTGAGAGAATCGCTGACAAGTCACAGTGAGATATTTGACATGCTAAATATCTGGACCTGTCGGCGATTTAAAATTCTGCTGTGAAAAGTGTTCTGACTGAAAACTACATCGGTGAGGACAGCCAATGAGAGAGCAAGATACAGGACAGCAGGATGTTAAATGAATCTACTAGTGCAGATTCGCATTTGCTGTGCAAGAACTGATGTTTAATTCATAAATTCACATAATTAGAATGTAAAATATGAAAATCAGGAACAGCCTATTCCAGCTGTTCTAATAGGATACCTATAAAAGTTTCAGTTAGGCTATGTGAACTGTTTGAGGTTAGGATTGAGACCTCAGTGAAACCAAGTAACTGTGGATATCAAAACTGTTTTCAAAACATTATGTGAATTTATTTACCTTTATTTAACCAGGCAAACACAGCCAAGCAGGAGAGTTAAAATCTCCTGAAAGAAAACATAAACATAAGCAAGCATTCTATACACACACACATAGGCTATATATTCAATTAAACATGTTTATGTGCATTCAAGAGTGTATGTGTACAGTACATGTATGTGTATTTGAAGCTGTACTTGTGTTGTTAGGCTATATGTTATTTGTTGTGTGTGTATATAAAGTGTTATGTGTGTAGGCAAGTGTGTGTGTGTCTGTGTGTGTGTGTTTGTTTAGGGAGGGTGTCTCTTTTTCCTCAGGAAAATGCATCATCATCTGGTAGCAAACTGAACGGCTGCCTCCAACATTCCAATACAAGGCCCCAAACTCTTGGAGACAGACACACAAACACTTTGGCCCTCTCTCACTGATAGGCTCTCTATGACTCGCACAGACACTGGAATGGATTTGCCCTGAACTGACTGCCCACTGCAGCAGAAGGTAAGAGATGCATGTCATTCTTGTATGTTTGTGTTATAATCAATACATATATTTGGATTTTTTTTTTTCATACCAGTCAATGAAATATGAGTCCACAAATTCATTTTTACAATTTTCTTTCTTAATACAGATAATTTACATGAGTGATTCAATTTTAAGATTTAAAATCACTGTTTTCCATTTTAATATATTTTAAAATATTTTTTCCTGTGATGGTAAATCTGAATTTTCAGCATCATTACTCCAGTCTTCAGTGTCACACGATCCTTCAGAAATCATTCTAATATGGGAATATGCTGCTCAAGAAACATTAATTATTATTATTATCAATGTTGAAAAAAAAAAAAATCAGCATTCTTTGATGAATAGAAAGTTCAAAATTAGAAATCTTTTGTAACATTATAAATGTCTTTACTCTCACTTTTGATCAATTTAATGCATCCTTACTGAAAGAAATGATTAATTTCTTTCCAAAAACAAATCTTACTGACCCCAAACTTTTGACCGGTAGTGTTATAAAAGCTATCTTTTTTTTTTTTTTTTTTACTTTCTTTTCATCAAAGAATCCTGAATATATATATATATATATATATATATATATATATATATATATATATATTTGATGTTACTGGTGTTGATGCTTTTGAAGTTCACCCAGAACTAAAACTGATAGAAGAACTTAATTGTTCTTCTGATGTTTATATAATGATCCTGAAAATGATTATATAATGATATGAGATAATGAGTTTATATAATAATTCTTTGCCAAACACGTTTTTATCTTGATAAAACTCAGCAATTCATTTAAATTAATTTCCTTTAGGCAATAAAGATCTGGTCCAGACTATTAGATTTTGTTGCAGCCCTGTTTCTACAGTGCTTATCGAAAAAACTAATATTTTTTCCCCGTTTGTTTAATGTTTATCTCTCTCTAAACAAATGATTTGAGAAATACACATCTCTTTCCGTTCTAAACAACAACATTTACAAGTGACATTTTCTCTTCTGTTACCGGGAGTTATGTAAGAACAAAAATACTGACAGAAGGTCCACCTGGAACCCAGACAGTAAATAGCCAAATTGGTCAGTTTTATATAGGTGAGGGGTGCAAGCAGTCATTTTAGCTGACACGCATGCCTTGTTCAAGTGTACAATTGGTGATGTCTCGTGATTGATTTGAACCTAGAACCTTTTGGTTCCCAGCCCAGATCTTTAACTGCCACACCAGGGGAACTCTGCTCAGAAATAATGCAAGGTTAGGCAGGGGTGCTGAAACACAATCACAGAGGTCACTGTGTGCTACACAACAGCACCTTCCTCCCTCTCCCTTCCTCCCTGCTCTGTCTTTACCTATTTTTCTTCATAAACATTTTAAGAGGCTTTGTTCAAATTGCACGAGAAATTCTTTAGACACAATAATAACATCCTTAATAGGGTTTACTACTAAAGTAATCAATTTTTAACATATAGATTGCAGATTGTGTAAAATTTGTTGGTAGGTACTTTCTTAATCCCATGAGAGACTTTGTAGAAAGTGATTGTGTGTAGTGTTTGTGTTTGAGTAAAGAGTGTGTATGTTCTGAGAAACTTTGAGGACAGGAAACTATTCTGACACATCTGGATGGGAGCTTCCATTATAGGAGCTTAAAAACTGCTAACGTCTTCAAAGAACACACACATACACACATACATATGCTGTTAATGCACTCTGCTCACCGGAATACTGAACAATGAGAATGGCAAAACAAGGCAAAGTCATTTAAGACAGACCTGATGAAGGCGGATTAAACAGGTTTCAACTCTGGTTACCTTTAAGCAGGACACATGGACTACGGACATGCTTGGTGACATGGCACAATATACAAGAAAATCTTGCAAATTGGAATGACTTAGAGGCATTTAACAAATAATTACACATGTAATATATTAAAATGTAAATATATTTAATCGGAAAAATAATACACTATAAAATTGGAGTAAATTCTGCAGATGTGTGACAAACTGTTCAACTGTTGATGTTCATTTCGTCTTCTAGTTAACCAGAGCCAGAATGCCCATCCTCAAGAGGCTGCCCAGGAGGTTCAAGAGTAACCACAGCAATGGTGATCTCCAAAAAAGTAACTTAACTAATGGAGAACTCATCCTAAAGAGCAACCATAGCAACGGGGAACTCATTCTGCCATCATCCGATCTGAATCCGTTTGAAGGGGCGTGGGCAGGCATAGGGTGGAATAATGAAGAAGACGAGGTCTGGAAGAATGGACAGGACTACCAAAGGTCATCTCAGGTGAGCGAAGCACTAGAGAATGAGGCAAACGCAGAGCAGCGTGGAGGGTCAAAGGTCACTGAGGGATCAAAAGAAAAGAGAGGAACTCTGGAGCGAATCTGTGGCTCATCGCCACTGAAGACCCTTGGCAAGTTAGGCAAAGGGCTGCGTATGACCGGAAGAAATGTGTGGGGTGCCACTCCTTCACTACGGAGTGCCACTCTCCCGGCAACACCCTCCTCAGGAAATAAAAAAAAGAACTATCGACGTGCCTCTGAGGAGATCATGACCTTACTGAGGTGAGAATGCGACTGTGACATGTTTTAGGATGCGCATATTATATAGCAGTGCATTTCAACTGGTCTTTACAATTCTGTATCAAACTAAATTAAATGCAAATATGATTAAAATCAGGCAGATCCAGCAGATGAGAATCAATGTTATATAGATCATTATTTCTGAGACTAGATATTTTCTGCAGCTGTTGTTGTAGAGGGAGTTTTACTTAACACGTTTTTTAACCCTCAGGTTGGCAGGCCGTCGTAAGGAAAGTGAGCGAAGAGATAGTCTACCTACAGGTGATCTGACCACTGAAAACGATGAAGACAGTCGCAGGCGTCCCTCGTTCCTACGCATGGTCAGTCTGAGTAAACTCAGAGGAGACTCGCTAACAAACCGCAGCTCGCAGGAAGACGAGCAAGAGTTAGTAGAAGAAGAACAGCCGGTAAAACGCAGGGAGCCACTATCAGGTACAACTGTTTTTTTATTATCGTCTGTAATTGTTTGTACATTTTACGGCTCGTACAGAGTGTAACTATTATGCTCACAGCAGGTCTCCATGATTGACCCATAACACCTTGCTTAAAGTAACAATGTCCAAAAGTCCCATTGAGTCATTGGCCAATTAACAAACACTTTCACAGAGACAGGAAATTACATACTTTCTTTGTACAGAAGATCCAACCTGATAAGCTCACCGCAAACTGTGTTAATCTACAGCCTGTTCCAAAGGCAACAACACATCAAGCGAATAAACACATGGCCGTAAATGAAATTAAAGTACTCAATCTCTCTCTTTCTCACTCAGTGTTGGAGATCCTACAATTAGTTAATCAGAGAGACCTGCTGCTTGCTGACACGCACATCCAAGAGCTGGAGAGAGAGTGTGAACTTGACCCCTCCTTCTGGACACAAACCACACCCACTTCAAGCACGCCTAGCAATATAACTCCTCACACACTCACTTCGCCTCTCTGGTTCCCCCTGTTGCCTGGTTCAGGCAGTGAGGATTCTGGCCCAAGCATGTGGGACGCTGGGCTGCGTAAAGTGAAAGATGTAGAGCTGCTTTACGAGGCTCTTCAGAGAGAAATGTGGGATGTGGTGAGGGAGTCGCTACGCCAGCCCTGCAGCGGGCCTCAGCTTGGCCTGGTGGTGCTGGTCATTCAACAGGAAGAACAGGCTGACAAGGTTTGGGCCCTACGACAAGAGGCCCAATCCAACGCCCAAGCCAGTGACCTATCTGAAGACCATTCCCGGCCCTCCAAGCGTCCCAGGAGACTGCGTCAAAGGTGGGTGGAGGCTGTGGGAGAGGCAGCTGACTGGTGTCTTCCACAACCGGGGGGCATCGCTGCAGGGCAGATGGGCATGTACTTGGAGCGTTTGAGGGGCAGGGTGGTGGAGGATATGGACGCGGCACGTCGGAATGTGGTGGCGGTTTATCCCGAGGAGTTTGCTGTGTTTCAGGTCTACATGCAGAGCTATCACAGGGCTGTTGCCAAACGACTGAAGACCGTCACTTGTGGCCCTATTCAAATCACAGATACATACTCGCTGCTTGACTGGATTTACAACATTTACAACAGGTATATATGCACATGAGACACTGAGGTGTGTTTTCTGTTTTTTCACACACCTTTCCTGCAATCACATTCCACACGGTTCTTGCTTTAATGGCCCAGTGGAAGAATGAGCTCAGGTCTATTAATATCAGATGCATTGTTTATTAGAATGAACAACACCGGTACAGAATACCTGGGAGAATTACTGTACAAACATGGATGGTCTGGTGTACTAAAAGTAGCCACACTATCAACTTGACTAAATTTTTCAGTAGCATTTCATTGGTATAAAATGAAAACTCACCCTATCTGTTTTCTAAACGCTTGTTATAGACCATACTGTGAACGATTTATGTATTTCTCTATTTATCCACTTAATTAATCCACGTAATCAGAACATCATAACTGGACCTTTAGGTGAAAACTACAGCGTTCTCTCTGATGATGTATATAGGACTTCTCCAGTCATTTAGTTTGCTTAAACCCTGCCCCTGCAAGCTCACACTCATCTGCCTCTATTTTGGAGCGCAACACCCATATCTCAAAATCCAATCAACAGCCAATGGATAGAACCAAGCCGTACATGTTTAATTTTTCGAAAATCCATTAGACTGATGTATGTCACAATATGCCATGGAAGTGGCTACTTCCGACTACTTCCGTTTCATCGTGAGTTTAAGTAATTTATCTTTTAGAGCTACGTTTCCTAATGAGTGACTGTATAGCGGGACCAAACAGTACACTGATATTTTTAATCATGTCTGAGTTGAGAGAATAATCTAATTGGTCATGTCTCTATCTCTCTCATTTGTAGCATAAGAGTTAAACGCATGAAGAGCTAAATACATGAAAATATTGTTTTTGAGTTGTTGAGTAAATGTTGCTGGAATTAAGTAAAGAAATCCTGTATTTCAGTAATGGAATATATTGTTGAATATTATATTGAGTCTGAAAAATGCAGGGGCCATCGAAGAGTTTTAAAAAAGAATTAAAAACAGATTAAAGTAATAAAGAAGAGCTTGTCACTGTGTCATTAATTTTTGTGTATAGAAATAAGCCCCTTAACACCCACATATGATTGCTGGACTAGTGAATCCGTTAATGACCTTGTATAGCATTGGAAAGTCTGATTTATTCTAGTGAATCGGTTTGATCTAACCATTCATGTAAACAAATACCTGTACAATATTTTCGAGTCAGTTATGTAAAATAGGAAGTTGTTGTTTACTAGTATACATTTACCTTTTCTAGTTTGATAATGTCACCCTAATTGAGATGCTCATTCATTCATGTTTTAGTACCAGAAAACATACAGCTCTGATTTATGGTTTCCCAACACTGCACAACACAAATACACTATAGCTTAGACACTTATGGACACACAAACTTGCACTAGTTCTGACTGTGAACGTCTCATAGGGATGTCTTGGCTACAGTTGGAGCAATGGGCACGATAGTGTGTGAAGCGTTAGATCCTCTCCTGCCTGAAGATGTCATAGACCGGCTGGAACAGGACTGCGTCGAAACTGTTTGGGTAACACTTGATTATCAATAATCAAATTATGCATTAATTATTCATTTCTGGAAACAAAGAGTTAAAAATAATATCCACTTTGTGTGTGTTTCTTCAGGACAAGATGACTATGGAGCTCTCACAAGTTTTGGATGATGAAGAAAAGCGATGGGCTCAGACACTGCACATTGAAGAGTATCAGTCTGGCCTCGCCCGTTCTGTTATACAGGTAACATACCCACAATCCTACACATGTACAGCTATTAGCCTACTGCATTCTTCTGAATATGGTCTGACTGTATGCATGCCTTTCACTTTGTACTTTTAGCAATATTGGTGATTGCGAGTGAGTGTGTTTAGAAGGTCTTTGTGAATATCTTGTTATATTTTTTTTTATTAAATATTTTTTATTATATTTATTCATTCATTCATTCATCTGTGTGTGTATGTGTTTCAGAGGCTGAAGGTAGATTTGGACAGATCCACAGCTGTCAGTCAGCCACTAGGAGCTCGTGTTGCTCGCTGCACTTTGAACGGACTTGCAGATTTCTTGCACAGGTGAGATGGGGACATGAGCAGGGGTGCCTTTATCAGAGACCCCCCAACAAAATGTCACTAAGTCATAGTTTATTACATAGCTATTTCAATTTGTGCTCATGTATGAATAAATTCAAATGACATAGCTTTGGAAATGTTTTTTTCCTTGTTTTTCTAGTTGAAAAGTCCTTGATAATGTCAGTAAAATCTCGTTTTTGAAGAATGTCACACTCAATAGACATTATGATTATTATTATTTTTATTAGTTTACCAAAGCCAGTTTTGAGAATGATTTGAGAACTTGAGTGTCGAAATTGTAAATTGTAAGGGGTTTACAATGTCTCCTAAACTGTCTGAATGAACATACAACGGGATCTATCAACTTTAACCATAGTGACAGGGACTAAAGTAATATCAAAGATGGTGACATAAATAAAACTGTAAATTATTATCATATTTGATACGACAAAAGTCGAGGCACAAGTTCATCCATCAAATTAACAGACAGCAGCTTTAATACCTGAGTGAGAGTGGACACAGACCACAAAACTGAGCCACAGCTCATGGAAGCCCGTGCATTAATGCGCCCCTAGACATAAGAGTATGATCATAAAGATGCTGATAATGAAGAACCCATGGCAAAAATTATGATCATGTTTTAGAGTAGGCTACTCATAATAATTGACCTTATCATATAAGTAAATGTTTAAATTATATTTACTTCATAAAGCTCCTAAAATATATTCATGTTAGAATGCATTGTAGTCAAACCTTTCACCACACAATTAAAGCTTTTAAAGTCCAAGACACAATAACTAATAATTAACTAACTTCCTAAGGTTGAGCGCTTAGCATTCTAGTAACTCAAACAGTAGAGCTTGGTGTTTGTAATGCCAACGTCATGGGTTTGACTCCCAGGAACTTGCCAGAACTGATTGAAATATATAAATCGAATAAATGTAAAGCACTTTGCATAAAAGAGTCTGCCAAATGCATAAATGTAAAGGTAAAATGTTTTTAATTTGTGTCTCATTCTTAAAGGGTTCGTTCACCTAAAAATGAAAATTCCATCATCATTTACTCACCCTCATGTTGTTCCAAAACCACAAGACTTTTGTTCATCTTCAAAACACAAATGAAGATATTTTTAATTAAATCTATGAGATTTCTGTGCCTCCATTGACAGTCCACACAAACTACCACGTTCAAAACGTTCATAAAGAGATTTATGAACAAACTACCATGAACAAAACGTTCATAAAGAGATTTATGAACAAACTACCACGTACAAAACGTTCAAAAACGAATCCATATGAATTGAGTGGTTTAGTTGAAATTTTCTGAAGAGACTTGATCGCTTTATAATAATAATAATGTGTTACATTTATATAGTGCTTTTCTCTGCACTCAAAGTGCTTTACATGGAAGGGGGAATCTCCTTAACCACCACCAATGTGCAGCATCCACCTGGATGATGCGATGGCAGCCATATTGCGCCAGAACGCCCACCAGCTTATTAGTGGAGAGGAGACAGTGATGAAGCCAATTAGTGTATATATATATATATATATATATATGTATATATATATACTATGATTAGGAGGCCATGATGGACAGAGGCCACTGGGCAAGTTTGTCCAGTTTGCCGGGGTTACACCCCTACTCGTTTCGAAAGACATCCTGGGATTTTTTTGTGACAACAGAGAGTCAGGACCTCGGTTTAACGTCTCATCCAAAGGACGGTGCTCTTTGACTGTATAGTGTCCCCGTCACTATACTGGGATGTTTGGACCCACACAGACCACAGGGTGAGCGTCCCCTACTGGCCTCACTAACACCTCTTCCAGCAGCAACCTGGCTTTTTCCAGGAGGTCTCTCATCCAGGCACTAACCAGGCTCAACCCTGCTTAGCTTCAGTGGGCAACCCAGTCTTGGGCTACAGGGTTATATGGCTGCTGGCCATATCCTTTATTATATAATATATATACAGTGAGGAAAATAAGTATTTGAACACCCTGCTGGTTTGCAAGTTCTCCCACTTGGAAATCATGGAGGGGTCTGAAATTGTCATCAAAGGTGCATGTCCACTGTGAGAGACATAATCAAAAAAAAAAAAGAAACAATATATGATTTTTTAACTATTTATTTGTATGAGACAGCTGCAAATAAGTATTTGAACACCTGTCTATCAGCTAGAATTCTGACCCTCAAAGAGCTGTTAGTCTGCCTTTAAAATGTCCACCTCCACTCCATTTATTATCCTAAATTAGATGGACCTGTTTGAGGTCGTTAGCTGCATAAAGACCCCTGTCCACCCCATACAATCAGTAAGAATCCAACTACTAACATGGCCAAGACCAAAGAGCTGTCCAAAGACACTAGAGACAAAATTGTACACCTCCACAAGGCTGGAAAGGGCTACGGGGAAATTGCCAAGCAGCTTGGTGAAAAAAGGTCCACTGTTGGAGCAATCATTAGAAAATGGAAGAAGCTAAACATGACTATCAATCTCCCTCGGACTGGGGCTCCATGCAAGATCTCACCTCGTGGGGTCTCAATGATCCTAAGAAAGGTGAGAAATCAGCCCAGAACTACACGGGAGGAGCTGGTCAATGACCTGAAAAGAGCTGGGACCACCGTTTCCAAGGTTACTGTTGGTAATACACTAAGACGTCATGGTTTGAAAATCATGCATGGCACGGAAGGTTCCCCTGCTTAAACCAGCACATGTCAAGGCCCGTCTTAAGTTTGCCAATGACCATTTGGATGATCCAGAGGAGTCATGGGAGAAAGTCATGTGGTCAGATGAGACCAAAATAGAACTTTTTGGTCATAATTCCACTAACCGTGTTTGGAGGAAGAAGAATGATGAGTATCATCCCACGAACACCATCCCTACTGTGAAGCATGGGGGTGGTAGCATCATGCTTTGGGGGTGTTTTTCTGCACATGGGACAGGGCGACTGCACTGTATTAAGGAGAGGATGACCGGGGCCATGTATTGCCAGATTTTGGGGAACAACCTCCTTCCCTCAGTTAGAGCATTGAAGATGGGTCGAGGCTGGGTCTTCCAACATGACAATGACCCGAAGCACACAGCCAGGATAACCAAGGAGTGGCTCTGTAAGAAGCATATCAAGGTTCTGGCGTGGCCTAGCCAGTCTCCAGACCTAAACCCAGTAGAGAATCTTTGGAGGGAGCTCAAACTTTGTGTTTCTCAGCGACAGCCCAGAAACCTGACTGATCTAGAGAAGATCTGTGTGGAGGAGTGGGCCAAAATCCCTCCTGCAGTGTGTGCAAATCTGGTGAAAAACTACAGGAAACGTTTGACACCTGTAATTGCAAACAAAGGCTACTGTACCAAATATTAACATTGATTTTCTCAGGTGTTCAAATACTTATTTGCAGCTGTATCTTACAAATAAATAGTTAAAAAATCATACATTGTGATTTCTGGATTTTTTTTTTTTAGATTGTCTCTCACAGTGGACATGCACCTACAATGACAATTTCAGACCCCTCCATGATTTCTAAGTGGTAGAACTTGCAAAATAGCAAGGTGTTCAAATACTTATTTTCCTCACTGTATATATTATATAATATTCTTTATTATATAAAGAACAGACTGAATTTAGGCTTTTATTCACATATAAACATTGTTCAACAAACATAAACAGAAGCTCAACCGTAAGTTCTTGATGCGCAAGAACAAAACTCATTGATTCTTTCGAAGCTCAACCATGCTGCGTAACCACTTATCTATATAATATTTAATAATTATTTACAATATTTATATAGATCAGTGTACGTAACACACACAACTGAAGCTCATTGATTCTTGCACATCAAGCGAACATGTTTGAGCTTCCTTTTACCATAACTGATGTGAGTTGATGAATGTTTATATGTGAATAAAAGCCTAAATTAAATCTGTTCATCATATAAAGTGATCATGTCTCAATATCAACTAAACCACTCTATTCATATGGATTAGTTTTACGATCTTATTGAAGGGTCAAAGTGTCAGTTGCGTAGACTGTCAATGGAGGGACATAATCGCTCAGATTTAATTTAAAATATTTTCATTGGTTTTTCAAAGATGAACGAAGTCTTATAGTTTTGGATCAACATGAGGGTTAGTAATTAATGACAGAATTTATATTTTTGGGTGAACTAACTCTTTAAGTTCCTCCGTTATATTCCATAAGTGTCTTATTCATTTCTGTTTTAAATAGGGGAAATCTAAAAATAATGGAATTTTGTGTGTTTTTGTGTGTCTGTGTGGTATTTAGTTTCCAGAGAAAGGTTGAGATGTTTCATGACACGCAGTCAGAGTTTGGGGATCATGGGGATGGTTATGTCTCCAGGACCATCTCTCTTGTCAACTGTGTTCCACCATTCAGGTTTTTCATCTTATTCACCATGTCTATTTATTCCAATCTCTCCCAACTTGGAGTTTTTTCTCATTTGAGGAATGTAAGAAAAAAATCTAAGACCTTAGAGTTTATATTTTCTACATTTTATATTTTTAAAGATGGAGGTTCTTCAGAGAAAAGCAAATATCTTGCTAGGCTAGAAATCACTGGGCATATCTGTTTGATTTTTTCTAAAAATACACTAAGAAAAAACGAGAACCGTTCGTTTAACGAGAATTCTATACGGAGTTATTTTTTAATGTGTATTTTTATAACAAAAAACTAAATAATAGATCATGATTCTGTAGATAGTCAGAACAGTCTTAACTCAAATCATCAGTATGCATATATACATAACCAAATGCATATATAAAACATAAAAATAAAAAGCACTTTTGTGAAAGATTTCAGTTTGTAAAATATGTCAATGAATAATATAAATAGCCTACTATAGAAAGATTAATGCAAAGAAATAGCACAGAGATTAAAAATAAATAAATTATAAGATGACTTAACTGTGTTGAACTGTGTAGGAATTTTGTGGAGCGCTGTCGTCTGTGTGACACCCTTGGCAGTGAGGACGTCTCCCAGCGAGCTCAATCCTCTCTGGAGCGAATTGTTAACCAGTCAGTGCGAGTTCTTTCAGACATACTGTTTGAACACATCAGGGTGAGACATATGCACAGGTTCACATCTGGTCTAGAAATATTTCCCAATGCATTCATTGATGATTTTCTGGCATGATTCCAGCCATTCTTCGATAAACTGGTGAAGAGGAAGTGGCTGGAAAACAATGAGGCCTATGAGAGTATCGAGATGACCATTAAACAGCACTTTAAAAAGTTCAGAAGAATGGACTGCCCTCCATATCAGGTATGACATACAGTACATGCATGCCAGGACATACGCATGCTCACAGGCTCATTGGTTGGTTGGTTGGTAGATTGATTATCTGATTGGCTGACAGGCGTTGGTGAATGAGGTGCACAGGCGGGTCCTGGTTGAATATGTTCGTGCCATCATGAGGGGGCGGGTCATCTGTACGTCACTCAAAATGAGGAAGAGAGTGGCTTTCCGTCTGCAGGATGAGGCCAAACAGCTGAAGGCTCTTTTTAAAGATCTGGTCAGTGCCACTAGCTTTTATATTATGCCTTGCCAAATGACCCACAAATATGATGCAAAGGACCTTCTTCTCACAATATAATGTACAAAGACACATTTATAGTGTGAAAAATAAAATATTATAGATGTGTAAATTGTTATGTGGAAAATATTTACTTTCTATTAGGCTGACACTATATTTTTTCATCCCAACATTAGAGTACTGTTAGGTATAAAAATCATTAAGCATAAAACCATGGCTGTGAATAGAATAAAATAATTGTGATTTGCACAAAGCCATTACAAATCAGGTTGAAACAGAAGTATTTTATTTTATTTTAACCAAAAATGCCAACACCAAAATTAGTTAATGAAAATGATGTCCTCACTCTGTCTTTTTCTTTTCTCAGGAGTCAACTTGCTCCTGGTTGGACAGTGTGATTGTTCACCTGGCTGACATCATAGCGTTGGAGGACACTCCCTCTATTCAGATGGAAGTTGGGCTTTTGGTGAAGGAATTTCCAGATATACGGTAAGAAGACCGCCAGGGCAAAAGCATCAAAACCATTTTCAGAGGCCCGTGATGAAACTGCATTAAACCCTTAACCACCAGCAGGGATACCAAGAAATGGCAAGTGTACGGTTGGGTCCTAACATTCTCTCCTCTGATCAGCTCCAACTCCATTCCGGGTTTTCCATGTCCTCACTAGTGATATAAATTCACTCAAAATGAATGTGGAGTGAGAGAAAATACAGATTTTCTGACTTTCATAAACCCTCTCCATGCTTCAGAAAAATGCACCCACTGCATGCTCTTCAATGCATGAACAGAGAAGTGTTCTTTAAAAGTTGAAAAGTTGAACTAAAATGGTCAAACACATCCGTCTAGTAAAAATGCGTTCTGTGTGAATGGCCCTTTAGAAAGCTACTTGACCAGTCCAGAACCAAGTGTTGTTTAAAAACTGCTATAAAACTGAAGCTGAATGTAGAACCGGATGTCGATTTTATATAGCATAAAACCGGAAGGAAAGTGTTTTATTAGCTCCTAGAGCACTCAGTAATTTAATATGTAACTTTGTCAGTTTACAGTTGCATTAATACAATTTTGCTGAACACTTTTAGACCTGCGGAAGGGTAGAACCTGAACTCTGTCATCTAAAAGTGCTTTCATTCATGAAAAATCTGACGTGTTCCCCTCTTATTTCCTTGAGAACTATTTTTTTACAACACCTCTCTGTTTCCTGAGGTCATTCTAAGAATGTCTGACTGAAAATAGTTACCATGATGCTCCATCTCAGTGCCAACTTTCCTTTATGTGGACGAGAGGGAACAGCAGACAGTAAACAGGGGAATGGGTGAGATGTGACCCCACTTTAGTTGTTTTTGTTTGGATGAAGAGAAATGTGTGAGTGTGTGTGCTCAGTCACTGGCTGGCAGTGCTCCTGCTTGCTGACGCACGACCCTCCTCAGCAGACAGGAAGTGGCCGTGGAGTACTTCCTGTTCCTGCCAGGTCACAGGAGACTGACTGGTGCCACACTCCAATCAAATACACACACACACCAACTAAAGATCAAAAGCCAAAAAAGTGGAGGCTACTTAACTTCTCTTTGTGCTTTGCAGTGTAGTTTCCTGTTTTTTTTTTACTGTCTGTCTATGTTAAAGTTTGTCACAGATAACACTGTCACATTGTTACCTATAGGCAGGACATGCCACCTTAGTACAGAGCGCTAACTCTGAGTTGGCTTTTTGAGCCATGAGCACTGTCAAGGGAGCATTACAAAGAAACCCATTTGGACTACATTGCTCAAATGACTTTTGCCTGAAATAATGGACTTTTTTAAAAGTAATATTATCATATAATGTAATCTTAATTTCTTTTTTTAACTTTACCTAAATAATGGAAATTGATTGGTATGAATGATTCTTTAAAATGGTAATTTGTTGAAAACTACTGAGAAGACAACATTTTTAAATTCATGATATCTGTTCCATATTTATGTATAAATAAAATAAAATATAAATATTTGATGAAAAACTGAAAAATATTGCCTTAGTAACAAACTAAAATAAGGTTGTTCTACTAAAGTACTAGAAAAGTAAATAAAAATAAATTAAAACTATATTAAAAAAAACATAAAAATGAAAAAAGCACATAAAAAATGACTAAAATGAGAATTTATTAATTAGAAAATATTTATAAATACTGTAATAGTTAGAAATAACACTGGTTGTGATGCTCAAACTCACTTGTAGCATTTTTACTGCTTAACTTTTTTTTTAGTAATAGTATTTATATATATATATATATATATATATATATTAAAATTCTATACCATTTATTAATAAAATAAATATAATTTTATATATCAACCATTTATAGCTGTAAGATAATGATGATTATTATTGGTAAGTTTTTCTTCCATTTCTTGTGAGCTCTATATTTTAATTGACTCATTTTTGATTTATTATCTTGGTTCATATACTTTTTTTTCAACCACGAATAATGTATTTCTTGTTCTGTGCAAAAGCAGCGAGAGTGATATGCTTTTCTGATTATGCAACACAAAATATGAACCATTATGCCCTCTCACCCTCATTCTCTCCTCTCACAGGAGAAGACATATCTCTGCTGTGTTGAATGTTCGTGGGATGGTGCATCAGACAGACCGTCAGGAGATTCTAGCTGTTGTCCGGGACTTAGAGACCAGCGACAGCTCCATCAATCTGCCCCGGGATCGTGCCCTCTTCTCTGAAATCGCAGTGGCCAAAGACATGTCCTGTCTGGGGCTGGTTCTGATCCGCTTTGGTCTGACTGTGTCATCGTGGGTCGCCAGTGCCCGGCCACGCCGTAGCCAGAGTAGAAGGAGCCGGAATGAGAAACATGCAGATAACAGACCACTGTCTAGCCATGCAAAACGCTTTACTGAACCTTAAAGATAATGAAATACAGCATAACTACAACACATAGCATCCTGATATTTAAAAATGACTCAATAATGCTAAAAATACATGGCATCACTACAAATATTACATAATCAAATCAGTAGGCTATAACATAAAGAAAAGATTGCTGAGATTGAAAAGATTAAAGATGGCATAAATTGTGCTCTGTCAATTTTTACTCAGTCAGTTGTTACAGACTAAATGAATGTGGTCAGAGCCCAGTCAAAAGGGACGATAAGATGAGTTCATGACAGCAAAGTAAAATCACAACAATACTTGTCCTTCAGTGCACAGCTGGAGCGGAACAAGTCAGTGGACACTTCAAAGGACGGGAAATAGTCTATAATTCTTTAAAACAGGCTAGTGGACTGCTGTAGCTGGACCTCTGTCGTGTGAACAGCCACATGATTTGAGAGTAGAGGCAGGAAACTCGTCGATATATAGTGGGGACTTGCTGAAAATTGTATTACTGCAGGCTGTGTTCAGAACACTGATTTAGCTCAACTTTAGCTCAACACTAAATCACACACGGAACAAATGCATGTCCAGGTGAAACTCAAGAACTAAATTTTCAGGTGAAAAATTTGAATATCATGCAAAAGGTCATGTATTTCAGTAATACCAATTAAAAGGTGAAACTAATATATTTAGTATATATGACTATATATACATATGCATGATTATACCTTTCAGATTATACCTTTTTATTTATTGATTTCAAGTAATATTCTAATTTTCAGAGATTTTGAATTTGGGGTTTTCATAAACTGTAAGCTATAAGTATCAAAATTATAACCTTTGGCACGATATTTTAATTTTTCGAGTTTCACCTGTATATGATGTATCAAACACCAGGTACAGTTCTACAATGCATAAACAGCTACGTTTCTGATTGTGTTATTTTGAGAAGTGAAAATATGAAAATGGGTTAAACATAGTTGTCTGTGACATTTAAAGAATGTGAATGAAAATCTCTCTGATTTTGTATTTGTGTTAATGTTTAGGATTCTGTTCATCTCATTCATGTCTAATCACTGTTCAGATCTGAGCTACTCAGAGAAAAAAAATGGCAGGAATTAAATGTATTTGGTATTCTTTCAGGTAAAAAAGAAATAAAGCCCCATTGACTGGGAAATTTATTACATTGTAATTAAATTGCTGTTTTTATACAGTACCATTCAAAAGTTTGTAAAATGTTTTAAATGTTTTTGAAAGAAGTCTCTTGTACTCACCAAGGCTGCATTTATTTGATCAGAAAAACAGTAAAAACAGTAATATTGTGAAATATTATTGCAATTTAAAATAAATGCTTTATGATTTAATATATTTTACAAAGTAAATTTATTCTTGTGATGGCAAAGCTGAATTTTCATCATCATTTCTTCAGTCTTCTAATATGCTGATTTGCTGCTCAAGAAACATTTCTTACTTCAAAATTTTGACCAGTAGTGTACATTTTAATCTACACTATTTACATTTTACATGTTGCGTTAATACTTCTAATTAAAGACTTGTACTGCCAGGTTGAGTTCTGCTGACATCCATCAGCTGAGGATGTTTTGGGTAACTGGTCTATTCCTGTTGTTCTGAGAGGTGCCAAACGAGTCCCCTTATCAGAGCCAAGTCTACACACCACCACAGGCGGTCACTTCCTTTTCAACACAACAACCCTGTTTTATCCCAAACATGCTTGCTGTCAAGAGTAATGAACAGACTCATGACAAAAGACACACGTGAATAAGGAAATTAAAGGTTAGTTTAAAGATTCACCCCAAAATGAAAATTCTGTCATTACTCATCCTCATGTCATTCCAAACCCGTAAGATCTTCGTTCATCTTCGGAACACAAAATATATTTTTGATAAAATCCGAGAGGTTTCTGACTCCTCCATGCAACACAACGGCCACTTACAAGGCCCAGAAAGGTAGTAAAGACATTTTTAAAATAGTCCATGTGACTACAGTGGTTCAACCTTAATTTATGAAGTGACGAGAAAAACACAAACAAAAACTTTCTCTTTTGTGTCAGTCTCTTATGCTGTTTACGTAGTAACCACAGTGCAACGCTTCCAGGTTATACGTCAGACCGCAGATGCCAATTGGCCAGCTCCTGCGTCAGCATCACACGTATGCATCGTGGTGCTCACGTGAACAGCGTTGGCCAATTGGCGTCGGGGTCAGTCTGGTATCCCCAACCTGAGTTGTGGAGCCTCCACCTATTTCAAGCTTCCCTCAAAGGGTTATGAACACGATCTCTGAGGCTAGGGCACCTCCTACCAGGGGCCTTTATATGCAAAAATGTTCTATATTTTTCGGCTGGTGTGTGGCCTAGCATATAGACCCCATGTCCTGTGAGATCGCTTCCCTTCTCTCTTTTCTGCAGGAGTTGTTGGATGGCGGACACACTCCGTCCACACTCAAAGTATACATGGCAGCTATTGCTGCATACCAAGCCCCTATAGCTGGCCAGTCAATTGGGAAACATGACCTGGTGGTCAGATTTCTCAGAGGGGCAAAGAGGCTAAACCTGCCCCAACATGGTGTCTTCCTGGGACCTGTCCATTGTCCTGAGGGAACTCAGCGGCCCTCTGTTTGAGCCGCTCATGACAGTCGACCTTCAGCCTCTCTCACTAAAGACTGCTCTTCTGCTGGCTCTGGCATCAGTCAAGTGAATTGGTGACCTGCAGGCTCTCTCATGGGACACTTCCTGCCTCAAGTTTGGGCCCAACGTCAGCAAAGTTGTCCTTGAACCCAGACAAGGCTATGTGCCTACGGTGCTCTACATGCCCATTAGGGCACAAGTCATTTTACTCTCTGCTCTCCCCTCTGCTGAGGGTGAAGAGACACTACACCTCTTTGCCCAGTGCGGGCCTTTAGGGTGTACATTAAGCACTCTAGCCAATTCAGGCAAATGGAGCAGCTGTTTGTGTGCTTTGGAGGTCACTCTAAATGGCTGCCAGTTACGAAGCAGAGACTGCCCCACTAGATAGTGGAGGCGTTAGAGCTAGCTTACAAGTCCTAGGACTTGCAGTGCCCTATTGGGGTGAGGACCCTCTCCACCAGGGGAATGGCCTCCTCCTGCGCCTGGTCTAGCGGAATATTCATGGCTGACATCTGTGCGGAGGCTGACTGGTCCTTGCCGTCCACCTTTATCAGGTTCTATAACCTAAATGTCCCAGCCCTTCAGGAACGGGTTCTGTATGTCTAAATCAGTCTCTGCCTTCAGGAGTTTTTCTAAGAAACCATACCTACAGGCTCCGGTCACGAACCCGAGCCTGCCATTCCATGGCATTCTAAGTACTTGACTCTAGTAACCTTGCCCAGAATCTTGTCACTGAGTGCCCCAGGCTACGGCTTCACAAGATGGTTTTCATTCTGCACTGGTAGCACTGTGTTTTCCAGTGCGTTCCCCATATGCGTCAAACATAGATGCAATGCCAGTGAGCCATATCGAAAGGGAGCGCTCCAGTTACTAACGTAACCTCGGCTCCCTGAGATAACGGAAACGAGCATTGTTTAACCTGCCGTGCTACTGCACATGTGCGTGAGTCGACACTAGCCGCGTTTCCATTACAGATTTACAGAAAACTTTGCGATATTTTCTAAATGTCGATAAAAAACTATTGCAAAATGACTGTGTTTTCTGTTATGCGATGTTATGCGACTAAAACATAATTTTTTCATTCCAAAAATAAGTCATTCCAAAAATCATGGCAACGGATTTGGGTGGGATTATGTATATCCCAGCCATTGCACTGGCCATTATTATTAACCAAAGGAGACGTGTGTGTGTGTGCGTGTGTGTGTGTGTGTGTGTGTGTGTTATCCAAGCATTAATGACAAGGAAAGACTCTTATAATGTGAGCGGCTCATATGAGGATCTGGTGTTTCTCACACATGTCTGCTTCAGTTCAGGGTCTTGATAAATTGTGGCATTTCTTTGTTGTTTAGAATCCAGTATTCCTGTAATACTTTTGTCTTTTTTGAGTTTAATGAAGAACTTTAATGAAGTCTCGTCTTCTGTCCAAACACACCACATCATCTATGTCAGGTGACTGTAAATGCGCAAAAACTGTTTCCATTGCAGTTTTGCGAAATATTCCTTTTTCGAATTGCCTGAAAAACCACCTCATGCGAGCGTAAAAACTTTTTTGCGATAAATGGGAGTTTTTGCGAAATTGACGTGTTTCCATTGGGCGTATTTTCAATTTTCAATTTCAATTTGCGCAATTTAAAGGGTAATGGAAACGCGGCTACTATTGCTATTCAGTCAAGAAATTCTGACTAAATGGTCTTTTTGTACAACTTAAATAGGCAGTCCCTTTCTGGTGGGCTAAAAAGCCATTTGTCTGTGAAAGTACAGATGTGAACCAATCAGGCTTCAGTATTCGGAGAAAATGGAGTTTCCCTGTTTCCCCATATACGCAATGCTCGCTCCCATTTTCTCAGGGAAGTGAGGTTACGTTAGTAATCGGAGCATTTTCTTTCTTAACTGTTGACGTTCACTTAAAACACAAGGCTGAGAGGCAGCTTTATATCTACACTCACACTTTGGATCTGAGCACAAAATCTTTGGGAATGTGAAAAATTATGTGCAATGCGCACAATCCCATGTCGAAATTCAAGCCCTGTAACAACAAAAATATTCTGGAAAAAATCTGGAGCAAATGAAACGAGTGAGTGAGGGGAGGCGGGTTTTTGTGTCAACTCGCTGTCGGAAAAAGATGAGAAAGCGCAGCTGGTATCGCGTATCTAAAATGAGTATTGGAAGCAATATTTCAGTATCGCTATCAAAAAATCTATATTTTTGACAACACTAAATTGCATTTAGTTTATTATTTTATATGCCTTTTTAAAAGACTACACTTGAAAAATTTATAAATTATATATAAAATTAAATCCGCCAAAGTGGCTAGTATGAGTGAATGTCAATGTTAATGTTAAGCCCTGTATGAACTGTATATATATATATATATATAACAAAATTATAAACGCAACACTTTTGTTTTTGCCCCCATTTTTCATGAGCTTTTTCTATGTACACAAAAGCCCTATTTCTCTCAAATATTGTTCACAAACAAAATCATAAATCTGTGTTAGTAAACACTTCTCCTTTGCCGAGATAATCCATCCACCTCATAGGTGTGGCATGAAAACATCCCAGTTGTTGCATGGCCAGCATACTCACCAGACATGTCACCCATTGCGCATGTTTGGGATGCTCTGGATTGGCATATACGAGTGTTCCAGGTCCTGCCAATATCCAGCAACTTCGCACAGCCATTGAAGAGGAGTGGACCAACAATCCACAGGCCACAATCAACAACCTGATCAACTCTATGTGAAGGATATGTGTTGCACTGCGTGAGGCAAATGGTGCCAATTTATTTCTGAATCTGACTGAAATAAAGGGAATGAATGAATTAGAAAATGTATTACATTTACAATAAATGGTTAGCCAACTTTAGAGCATTAAAAATGTCTCAACTGTATCATGGTACTGTTTCAACTGTACACTATATGGGGACAAAAATGCACCTTATGATTATGAGATAATTGTGGAAAACATAAACTACTTATGGACATTATTGATTTTTTAATATTGATATTTTAGTACACAAGCAAAGGAAATATCATTTGAAAAATCACTTTGTTTCAGCATCTAGTTTTTGTATGAAAAAAGCTGTAGGCCTACCCAGTCTACCCCTGTATTAAAACTACTTGAACGCTAGCAGACAGACTGTGATATAATTTTTACAGAATCATACAACATTATATATTAGGAGGAGGGTTGAAGACCTCTGATCTTGTCAAAATTTTTGTTGTTACATGATGCTGTTTAAACTATAGAAACCTTTCGTCCTTACAGTGTTAAGCCCCGCCCTCTCTAATGGATCTTTGGTTCCAGCCAGCTGACAACAAGTTAATTACTTCATCTGACATTTTAATCAGTGGCTGTTAGCGGCAACGGAATTTTAGGAATATTACAATGGATTTCCCAGAAACAGTGCTCCTTTCATTGCGAATGGCTTGAAGGAACTGTCAGTACATACCGTGTGTTTGTTTTGGGAGTGCTGCTCACCTTCAGACTTGGTCACGAACTCTCCTTCCCTTCTACCCAAAGGTGCACACATATCTAGCTGTTTGTTTGAGTGTTTTGGAAAGATCTGTATCAGAGTCCTATAGGCACACGCGCATATACATGTGATGCAGACACACAGGAACACCCAAACAAGCTTGTTGAATAACATGACATGATATAACCAATTGCACATGCAAGCGCACGCACACACACACATACACTCCACTCTCCTGAGGATAAAAAGTCAGTCAGTCGTTCACCTCTGTGCCACCACTTATGTTGAACAATGGAGGTGTGTATTCAAGCAAACAGGACATCCTTATTTATCAGGGAAAGAAATTTACTTGCACACACACATACACATGTTATGTATTATGTACGGCATACTGTGTTACTGCTGTACAAAGTATTTAAAATTGTTTATGTTTTTTACATTTGCACATAGGCTATAAAAGACTGCAAATATTTTACAGGGACTATAAAGAAGTCCCAGTCATACTGTCTTATATTTTGCTTTGTAATGTCAGCACTGATTCTTCATCTACATGTTTCATACAGTTTATCTTGACAAAATTATATATTTCTGGATTATATAACCAATGTTAAGGATGTACTCGTACCACATTATTATGAGAAATATGATAATCATAACATCTATTACTGTTTAATTAGAAAATAAATATTATATTATCAACAAAGATCACAAAGAGATAATGGCTTTTGAATTAGAAGTAAGTTTTATTGTTTTGTTTTCTGATTTGAAAACCAATTGAATCTGATTAATTCTCCAGAACTTCCTTTACTTTTCATCTAATGCTCTTGAATGAGACATGCATCCCGTTCTGATGCATTAGATTTGAAAGACAGGAATAATAGTCACTAACGCCAGCACATCTAGTTTGGGCGTTTAACAGACAAGAGCTCCATAAATACTGATGGTGATGTCAGAGACACCATAAACAGACGGTGAGGTGGCTGATGAGTCTCTTCCTTTGAATAAACAGTGGTGACATCTGAACAGTCATGGGAATACAGCACACAAATGGTTTATGTCTCTGTGTGCGCACAAAGTGATTTATTTACGACATCACATCCCCTAAGCCAACCTGGAGGGCAACAAACTTATATACACACAGGACGTAAAACACCCGCATCTGAAATATGCCACGTACTATTTTAATAAACACCAACTGTACAACAATGCACAAACACTATTGGTATAGGATGTCACAGTATATGACTTACTGCAAAACAACACAAGAGCTCCAAGAAAAATGACTTGAAGATCCTATAAATAGGTGATGTTGCTGCAGACAGAAGTTAAGGGTGTGTGTGTGACAGAAATTCCCACTGTAGAGATTTCTTAGAACATACAAATGGGATACTAAGAATAAGAATACTCTTAATATTATATAACTGAGTAATAGATCATCTTAAATGTATTGCCCTAAAGTCAGATTCACATTAGTTTAAAGTCAACAAGAAATTATAGAGGTCAAGTGAGTACTGCATGCTCTCAAACTATTTCTCTCTCTCTCTCTCTCTCTCTCTCTCTCTCTCTCTCTCTCTCTCTCTCTCTCTGGTACAACTTCCCTTCTTTTCTCTCAGTCTCAAGACAACATACACCTCTCTTATCTCCCTTTCCTTTCTGTGCACTGACCTTTGCCCCTTTTACACCTGTAGGCAGAGGAATCTGTGTAGTGTTTGTCTTAGGCTGTCAATCTACAGGAAGACAGACCGCGTCATCAGCACATCTCGAGAAACACAGAAAACACCCAAACCCACTGAACTCCTGCAAGAAGAGGGACAGTTGGCTCACTGTTTATTAAACCTACTTGAATGAGCAGATAATATATAATTTATCTTTAATTTTTATAGTTTTATATCTGTAATATAATTTTTACAGAATCATACATCATGTCAGGAATAATGCTGTCAGCCGGTCATTGTCGTAAAATAAGGTGTGATCAGGACTTTGACGCAAACTGACCAACACATTAATTGAAATACAGAATAGATGAAATACAGATCATTTTATAATGATTTAAATCAATACAGATGCTGTTACCTGAAGTAAAGCATTGGTTCTCAATTTATTATTTGCCATGAATGACTCCAATTGTTTGATTTACTGGAGTAGTAAAGTATTTTTACTCAATTTCTACTCAAAATATATTTATTTAAAAAATGCCTATGCAGTTTGATTTTATAAATTTACTTGACTTAGTAACACTTTTTAAATTAAGCTTATATATTCATATTCTTATATGTTCATATCTACGGATGGTTAAACCGAGGTCCTGACTCTCTGCATCCTGGCCAAATTTGCTCATTTGCCATCATGGCCTCTTAATCATCCCCATATATGGGCCATTCTACAGATTTGGTGCAAACTGCTGTCCCTCATCCAAAAAACACATTTGAAAAGCATTTAATTATTAAAATCTTAGATGTTTTACTAAGATTCTTCAATTATCTATTGAAACCCACAATAATATTTAAGATATCAGTAAGCTTTATATATATAAAATCATCATTTATGGGCTACTTTCAATTAGGAGGGGGCTGTCCCAAACCCTAACCCCTAAATTTCAACTTGTGAAAATGATATAGAAAAAATCTTTGCAAATTTTTCCATTCTTGTTTTTACATTTTTATATATATTTTTTATATAAAGTAAAAAAAAATATTTATTTAATTTTTTATTTTTAAATCATGAAACTTTATCTAAAAAAAACATTTTCCACAAAAGGAACTTACATACAGCGATACACTGCTGTGAGACATACTGGTGTTTCACAAATAGCATATATCAATTAGCAGATCTAAACAGGTGGAGGTTGAGGATTTTAAACAAACTCTGAAAAGCACTGCAAACTTATATAATGGTAAACAGCCATTTAAATGTTGAGCAGAAAGCTCATTGGCTGCAGATGCGACATGAACCAATCAGCTTGTGCTAATTAGTTAACGCTGCAAATATCCTCAGCTGTGTTAAGGACCTATCAGCCTGCAGCATCTAATTTTAATGACAGAACTAGGCATGAAATTAAAGGTTATTAAGGTTTGAAGATTGGGCTAACAGACAAAAATCAATGATTTCAACACGTAAACATGAATGTTTACAGGAAACAAATAGTAAGAAGTTACTGAGGACAATAAGCTTGTTAACCCTTAAGGAGGTTAATGGAGCAATCTGAATATGTAGTTGGTCATTAGGAAGAGCGAGGTCAGCAGGAGGTTTGTGTTTGGGTGGTTCTGTTTTACTGTTCTTAGAACATTCTAGGACCTATTATTTAAAGAATAAACTTGGAAGAGCTCTTATCCTGACAAAGACCTTTTGTTTAGTTCCCTTGGATAAATTCAAGAGGCTGATAAATTGTAAGTAAACAGACACTAACTCAAACACATACGCCATTTTCATGACCTTTGACAGTCCACCTGAGAGCTGAGCGCAGCCAAAAACATGTCTATGACTTAGAGTCATGCATTAATTTATAGTGTCTCTAGGGTAGAAGGAGAAGGAAAGCCTTCCTGAAAAGAAGTGAGGGGAGAGAGGAACAGGGAGGACAGGGGAGAAGGAGAGAGAGTAAACGAGAAAAAGAAACAATAGCACACATTCTGAAATATTGCATTGGGCGGTTGACCTCTGCCCCCTTCACACAGGCCTTCATGGATATTTACGCAAACAGGCCCTTGCTTCATCAGTCAGCCAGTTAGGAGGACGTCCCGCAGGAAACAGTAGCGTGGGTCTGAAACAGGACAGAACTCAAGACATCAGGCACACACACCCAAACACATTCACACATCACCTTATTACACTTAGAAATATACAACTACTAAACTGCCACTACACTAACACACACACAGAATAACTAATACAATCAGAAATCCCATAAACACATGTAAAGAGATGGTTGATTACACAAAAGTGCGGACACCATTACACACGTCATTCTCTCATTCTTTATCTAGTCCAACACACTCTCTGTTAACCTCAAAGCATACAATTTACAGCAGAGGTTACTAGTTCGAGTCCCAAATGGGCCCTATGAGGATGTTGACATTGTGTGCCCATAAAGATGTTGGATCTGCAGGCGAGAACGGGTGGTTCTCTAATGTCACTGGCCTTCCTTTGTTCACTGTCATTGCGCCCCAGAGCAAGGCACTTAACTCTTGGATGTTGCAGAGGGCTTCCTGCAGGCTAGTCCTGCCATTACTCATGCAAGTAGCCTATTAAGACAAGTGGATCAAAATGTTTGTTACTGAGCACAAACAAATGTTTACAATTTTCACCTCTTTTTCCATTATTGTGTTGATATGGAGTTCAAAACTGTAAGTTGAAATGGCTTGCATTTTGAGTTGGCTATAATGCCAAAATACAAATAGTAATGAGTGTGTGTGTGTGTATATATATTATATTTAGTGATATAATGATGCACGGGCTCTACAGCTAGCACCGAACAATGTACAGAGATCACTAAGCTATTGCATCCAAAGCAGTATCTAAAGCCCTTGTATTCTTACTATCCTCGATTAAAGTCTGGATGCATGTCTCTAGTTCAGAAATATTCTCCTTGCATTTATCACATGTGAAGCCCTCAGTGCTGACAGAGAATGCTATACTATACATGTGACACGAAGTGCAAGTGACAGGAAGCTATATAGGGCCAAAATGTTCCAGTTTTGATTCATCACTCCACAGAACAGAATCCCAAAACTTCTGTGGCTTATTTATATGATTTTGAGCAATTGGAGCCGACTTTTCTTGTACTTTAGGGTCGTAGTACACTGTAAAAATGAATTTTGATGATTTGTTATCACAACTTTTTATATTTTGTCAAATCAACTTAGATAATTAATGTAGTTCAGATAACATAATATTTTGAGTTTCTATTTATTAAACCAATCTCCTTTGTTGTATTAACTCAAATTTTTAATTTCAATGAACTCAAAATTTTAAGGCAACCAGGTAACTTACTTTTTTAAGTTAATCCAACTTTTTTTTTTTACAGTGTAGTTGTGTACGTCTTGGAGTTTTTTGCGCACCTTGCTGTGCAATCTGAAACCTCAGTGCCTGTTGCCACCAAGTCTTTCTGCAGGTCTTTTGCAGTCACTCGAGGGTTTTTCTGATCCTGCCTTCTCAGAAATCTGGTTGCAGCCGTTGATAGCTTCCTTTTTCTTCCCCGTCCAGGTAACCACTGTTCCTTTAACTGTGAACTTGCGAACTATGCTTCCTACGGTGTCTCTAGGAACATTTGGTGCCTTCGCAATCTTTGTGTTTTATGTTCCTTGTTTACGAACTGACACTGACGCTCCGAAGCTTGCTTCAAACTCGAATGGTCCTTGCAATGAGCCACTGCTTCGGAGCTTGTATCATTACGTCACTAGTCACGTGAAAATGACTTCTGAAGCAAACACATGGTTCACTCCTGTAGTGAACCACCTGACTGCTTTGACAGCCCAATCCTGTGTTGACAGGTTTGAAACCTGGCGGCTGTATTTCTTATAAAAGTGAAGCCAAACCATGGCAACACCATGGGTTGTAGTAGTCGGTGTTTGGATTGGTGTTATTGTTGAGGAGAGTGGATTTTTTATTATTATTAATTAGAGAACAATTGAACATTGTTACATAAAAACATGCATCAAAGACAGAAACTTCAAAAACCCTCTGCTATACAACCAGTTACAGAAGCACATCCTTTTCAACATACAAAAATATCAGTCCCACCAGTTAACAAGTAGTTCTGCTTCCCACAACTAAACAAGATAAAGCTTTCACACATATGATACTGCCCTGCTAAAAAAAAACTATAGAAACCATTACAGAAATTCTATTGAATTGAATTTTATTGGTTGTAATGGGAATTACAGTGGTCTCTGTGGGTCTCTACTGATATGTGTTGTTGGGTTCTATTGGTGGGGGCATTAAATCCTAATGGAATATGTCCCAAACAAAAAAGAATTCTGTAGTGGTTTAAATGGTAAAAGCCAATGGATCCTATTGGTATTTTAATAGAAACCATTAGAATTTCTGTGATGGTTTCCAACTTTTTTTTAAGCTGATCTTCTGTCCTTGTCTAAAGAAATAATTACACACTCACATCATGCTTAATGTTTTATTATCAAGGTGAACACATGAAATTCATCACTATCTGTAAAATTCACCTACATAAATGAGTTTCACAGCACTAACACTGTTTCAGCTTTGATCGCCTTGGTAAACACGTAATAAACGGGGCGTTAACATTACTTGCATTTTATGGTTGTCAGCTTTGTTGCATTACATTTACTCACCAGGAGATGGTGCTGCAATTTCTATCTGAATGAAGCAATTGTATGAGAAAGCAATTATGCTTCAATTTGGCCATCACTACATACAATAAGAGTGGGTAAGGTTTAATGCGTATTTGGCGTGCTGTCCGGGGGTAGGGCTCCGAGTTTGGAATTTGGCCCAAACCCAGAGTACTCCCCCCATATATAAGTGGTTAGGTCTAGAAGTGGGGAGAAGGGGCGGTTAAGGGATGCTGCTAAACTGTCAAATGGATTGAGGTGAGATTGCTGAATCTATACACCTGCTAAGTTCACTCCACTCGTGTTAATTATCTGAACGTGCTCCTCCCGAACTTTGTTAATAAAACATTTTGTGAAGGGCGATGATATCTGATCTTAACTTTTTGGACCATTATTTTGACTTAGCCATATTTCTAACATGCAGTCAAACCGAGCCAGTTCAGATATTTCATGTGTTCTAGCTCAAGCACACCTGGTGCAACTAATGAAGTCCTTGATTAGTGGCATTAGGTGTGCTTAAAACAACACCTGGGACCTGTTTCAGAAAGGAGGTTAAGTGAAAACTCTGAGTATGTTAACCCTGAAATTGTAACGAAGGACAGATACAGGATGTAATTGCAATGACGCTCTTTATTAGTGTGCACAGACACGGAGGTCAGAAACACAAAACACGGATAGCAGAAAACACAGGCGAAGGTCGGGCGGATACAGTGCTGGATGGCAGGTGACGCAGGGACCTCGGTGGGTAACTGGTGCTGGTGCGTGATCCCGTGAAAGTCCCAGTGCAGTGCTCGGTGATCCAGTGCAGGTGAAGAATCCAGACGAGACGACGACACAGGGAATCCACAATCCAACAGGAAACACACCGGGAAAACCACAACGATCTGACAACATGAGACACCAGTTACTGAACTTATAAAGGGACAAACGAATTGAAGCCAGCTGGCGCTGCTGATCACCAGTGATTAGTGACCACGAGACACACACACATAGCCTACAACAACACGCGAGACGAGAGAGAGACAGTGAATTCATGAACTGTGACAGAAATGAGGGAAAATGGGTTTTCCGTTTCAGAATGGGAGGTATGTCAAAGCCGAGAAAGCAGAGTAAGTCAAGCCCGTTTCTGAAAGAAAGGTAACTTATACTCAGTTACCATGGTAACTTACTTTTATGAACCTAACCTGGTCGGGAGCAGGTTTTCTTCGGTAAACCCAGAGTTTCTTGCGGTCTCCGCCCCCTTTTTTTAAAGAGGAAGCGGTATTTAAACACCTCATTCATTCTTTCTATACATTTATTCATTGCTTTTTTTACCGTTGTTTGTTAAAAAATTTTATTAACATGAAGTCTATATAAGTCCTTAACTGGTAACTTAAAATACAGTAGATTAGAGTTACATTATGTAGTTCTAAACAAATTGTACAGAATGCATTTACTGAAAATCACTGAAGTGTGTTCATTGTTCAACCCACTCGGGTTTATGGCTGCTATAAATTTGACCTGACAAAATATGCCACTGTTTTCAACACTTCTAATGCTTCGAAATTAAATCTTTTCCCGAAACAATGAGAGAAAAGATTAAAAGATCTAAGAGGCTTAATTCCTCCATCCCTATTTGTGAAGTCCACTATGCAGGACACTATCATGATTAGGACGCCCTTGACATCTCCGTTCAGTTTCTACTGGTACACCTAAAAGAAAAAGGATCTCTGGGACCATCTGGTGGGGAAACTCTGTCTTCAGTGAAGAGAGAACAAGTTTCAAAAGTCTTTAACTCTGATTTATCTGAAAATCACCTTGGTGGAATTAGGCTATAGTTAATTAATAACATAATGACTCCATCTAGTGTTGTTTTGATGGTCTAAACCCCTACTATTAAAACTAATGGAACATTCAGTATATACCCTGTGTCGTTTTATTCCCTTCCTGGTGCTCTATTTTATATGAGCCATATCTATAACTGGTCAGAGCTAATAAGAAAATGTCTTTACATTCATGGCGATAGGTGTTAGTTTAAAAGACCACTGCCATATTGGTTGGCAGCACATCATGCAAAAATGTGGTTCAGTTTTTTTCCTACATTATTTTACTTGTTTATGGTTATCTTTGTGTCATGACACAACTTATTTTGTGGTTATTATAGGGAAAACTCAATATGTCAATTATACACTGGGAAGGGTTCAAGTATAGTGCACATGCAGAACATTTCAGGGTTGAGTTCTCTTTATATTTTCATGGGGACAAGAAAGTGCAATTCAAGAGATAAATTAAACAAATCTCACATTCATGTTGAATATCTCTGGTGTTAAGAACCAGATGAGAAGCTGAAATGTTTACTGATATAAATCATCTGTGGCTCCATTCTAATGTAAAAATGTGGTTACAAAAATAGTGGAAACCTGGGGAAAAGCCTAACTCATGCATTTTGAGAAATGTAAAGATGTACAACTGTACTATGAATAATAAAGATGAAGTATATTTTATTGCAAGTTTATAAGTTTTTTTTTTTTTTTTTTTTTTACTAGACGGATGGTTCCCAGACTAAAATGCATTATTGAGCTGTTTTTTTAACTGAAAACAACTTACAATAGTATCTTACAATATGTCAGTGGCATCGTTTTGTCTTTTTTAAGGCATGTTTATAAAAGCTATTTCCTAATTGAACTCATCCTGGCTCAATCTAAGCCCTGTCTGTGAAACCAGGCCATCATGTCTTAAAATGATGTAGCAGCTTTACACTTTTTTGGAACACTTGCAATGCAAGTAAGTTTTAAATGTCCAAGGCATAAATGTTCCCAAAACTGCATGAATTAGCATTGCAATGTGTTAAGATATTGTGTATTGTGTTAAATATATGAAAACGATTGGGCTTATAGGGTCAATTTTGTTCCCATCATATGATAGACAGTCCTTGAGCAGCATCCTCATTAAACTCATGGGCCACTGAGTTGATTTACAGCTGCAATAGCATTTACCTGAGTGCAGCAGTGAAGAGAGACCATTGTTTGGATGGTTAAGGTCCTTAATGATTTTCCTGGACCTCTTGAATTAAATGTTCTGTAAGGTGGAGAGAGCATGATGATGCACTCAGCGGAGCGTTTCAATCTCTGCAGAGCCTTGCAGTCCTGAGATGTGCTGTTTCTAAATGCTGTGTAAGAGAATGCCTGTGGTGTAAGAATGACCTTAGAGGTGGACAGTAACAAAGTACATTTACTTGAGTACTGTACTTAAGTACACTTTTTGAGCATCTGTACTTTACTTTTTTTTTTTTTTGTGGAAATTTTTTTACTTTAACTTCACTACATTTGAAAGACAACTATCATACTTTTTACGTCACTACATTTCTGTCAAGGTCCTCTGCCAAGTAGTAACGTCAGTCAGGGGATGATTTTGGTCGCAGGGGTTGCATTTTGGTTGGAAATGAAAGTCGGATTGACATCAGCATCCCACGCCGGGCAGTCGTTGGATTTTGGTTGGAAATGAAAGTCGGGTTGACGTTGTTGACTGATGTTGGTTTCTGACATCAACTCGGTTTTCATTTTCAACCACAATACAATATCTGTCCAACGTTGGAGATTAACTTCAATCAACCGAAACCATTGTGGACGTTATTAAGTGCACTTATTCAATCTAACATTCAATCCCACTAAGGGAACTGTGTTCTAGAAATAAATTTGATATTGATATGAGGGTAGGTATAGGGAGGCATAGATTCAGAGGCATAATGCAACAATGCAACAATAATAAAACAATGCATTGACATTAACTTTTTACTTTTGATACTTTTAAAAACGAGAACTTCTGTACTTTTACTTAAGTAAAATATCGGTCTTTACAACTTTTACAGTACAAGTCATATTTGACCAGTAGTATCTGTACTTTCACTCAAGTAAGGAAGTTGTGTACTTTGTCCACCTCTGGTATCTCAAGGGGAATCCTGAACTTCCTCAAACGTCTGAGGTGTGGAGGTAGTGGATAAGATGCAGCAGGGCTGTGATGTGAATAGTGGTCAGGATGGGGTGTGTGAATTGAAGCATTCCTGGTATGAAGGACAGGCTTTTGGCAGCTGTGTAAACAGTGTCTTGAACTTAATTCTGGCAGAAATTGCAGTGGATAAGTGGATAAAACTGTAATAAGAGAATGTATTTAAGAATATTTAAAAAGGCTATTCTTCATAAGGAGGCTTTGCTCCTTCTGTGTTTGTTGTAATGCTCAAAATGTATTTTCTTATCTATTTGTAGTGGCTGTGGTCTGCTCTTTGCTCTCCATACTGTCCTGTAACAAGAAAAAGAAAAAACCTCTATGTTAAAAATGGACATAGGCCTATTTACTTTGTTAGCACATATTACTAGTCTTAAGTTGAACAATTCATCAGAATATTAACCACCCAACCGCCAGTCTGCTGTGAGCTAGAGATGCTGCGGAGGTGCAAAATCAAGCTGCGCCCTCGTGATACATAAGGTAAGTCATAACTTTTGTTTCACATGGACATAATGGCTTATCAGGAAGTATATTATTTCAAAGAAATGTCCATTGAAATAATATGTCTATGTCTATGTCTAATAATATGTCTATGTCTGAAATAATATGTCTAGCTGCACATCCAGCGGGATGTGCAATCCGAAATCGCATACTTTCTTGAGTAGGTAATTTTGAATAAGTAATTACTCCACGACCACTAATAAAAAGTATGTTCTATATACAGTAGTATTGTAGTATGAATTTAATCATGTTTAATTTTCATGTGACCTATACCATAGACAGTTATGTCGCCTCACTGTCATTCATAAATCGCTAACCTCAGAATCTCGCTGGAAGTAGGTCATCCGGGTACTTTTTTGCCTACACTCTTAAAAATAAAGGTGCCAGGAAGAACCAAAAAGGGGGTTTCACAGCGATGCCATAGAAGAACCTTTTTTGGTTCCCCAAAGAACCTTTTTTGGTTCCCCAAAGAACCTTTCACTGAAAGGTTCCTTGAAGAACCTATTTTTTCTTAGTGCCATAAAGAACCTTTTTCAGTACTGTAAAGAACCATTCTCAAAGGTTCTTTAAAGAACCTATAACAGTTCTTCATGTCACTTTATTAGGTTCTTTGTAGAACCATTTATGAAAAGGTTTTTTGACACCCATAGTAAACAAACAGCACTAAGCAAAAATGATGTCCAAAAGACGTCTTTTGAACGTCTTTGTCACAAAAGTCGGACGTTGAAAAGACGTCCACTGAGGAGCCAGAATGAAAGTTTTTATGACGTCTTTTTTGACGTTTTCTGCACGTCCGATATAGACGTTCATGGACCCTCTTCGTACAAGTTTAAAAACTAGTTCAAATGTGGTCATTGTGGTCATTGTATTTTTTTACATCATTTATGGTCTCATTTAGACATAATTACTTTGACAGTTGATATTTTTCATTTGAAGTGTCACCATTGTGGTGATCAGCGTTTGCTTTAGTTGGGCTCTTGGTCCCCTTTATTTGTACTTTAGCGTTTCTTTGGTTGCTGTAACTGTGTGTTTGTATAACACAATTGTTGTGGCAGAGAAAGCCAAGATAAAGTAAGATCAGGTGTTATCAGCTCATTGTTGAGGATGACATAATCATCACAAAACAAACACCAAATTTTAGTTTGAATTTTTTTTTGAATCATGACCACCAACCTAATGAGACGGCAATATTGGTGCCAATAGAATAAAACACATTTTGAAAGTATAAAAATCATGTGCACGTGTTTTGAGCAAATGTATCATGTAGTCACACACAGACATCAAGATTTTGGATATGATTCACAACAACGGTGACAATAAAAACAAAAATTCTTGGGAATCAATGATGAGTATTGAACTATGAAAGCTACCCATCATGCATTGCAGCATGACAATTTTTTTTTTATTGTCACCATTGTTGTGAATCATATGCAAGATCTTGATGTCTGTGTGACAAGATGATACATTTGCTGTAAACATAATTTTTATCCACCTTTAAATAAGCTATATTATAAATGCTATTGGTACCAATAATGCAGTTCCAAAAGATATAGGTGACTAGAAATGCCAAAGTATCTGACAACATTAAATACTTGTTTTGTGATGATTTCATCATCATCAACATGAAGCTGATAACACCTGGTCTTACATATTTTTGGCCTTCTTTGCAACATCAATTGTGTTATACAAACACACAGTTACAACAGCCAAAGAAAAGCTAAAGTTAAAAGAAAGGGGACCAAGAGCCCAACTAAAGCAAACACTGATCACCACAATGGTGACACTTCAAATGAAACAAATATCAACATCTAAACCTCTGTTAATTCTCACTAAGATCATCTGACTCGCAATAGTCAAAGTAATTATGTCTAAATGAGACCATAAATGATGTAAAAAAATATGTCCACAATGACCACATTTGAACTAGTTTTTAAACTTGTACGAAGAGGGTCCATGAATGTCTATATCGGACGTGCAGAAAACGTCAAAAAAAGACGTCATAAAAACTTTCATTCTGGCTCCTCAGTGGACGTCTTTTCAACGTCCGACTTTTGTGACAAAGACGTTGAAAAGACGTCTTTTGGACATCATTTTGCTTAGTGCTGTTTGTTTACTATGGGTGTCAAAAAACCTTTTCATAAATGGTTCTACAAAGAACCTAATAAAGTGACATGAAGAACTGTTATAGGTTCTTTAAAGAACCTTTGAGAATGGTTCTTTACAGTACTGAAAAAGGTTCTTTATGGCACTAAGAAAAAATAGGTTCTTCAAGGAACCTTTCAGTGAAAGGTTCTTCTATGGCATCGCTGTGAAACCCCCTTTTTGGTTCTTCCTGGCACCTTTATTTTTAAGAGTGTATTTGAGTACTGTGCATTCAGACATACTACTTTGTCACATGTTTTTTGCCTACTATATAGTAGAGAAGTATGTGATTTCGGATGCAGCCAAGGTGTCTTCCTTCCATTACACCTCAGGATAGCTGATAAGATTTCAGTCAGACATAGTACTCACAGACCCTTTGATAGCGTACCCACACACTGTTTGGTGTATATTGCACACAAAAATGGCTTTTCTAAAAGTTTTCTAAATCACCAGGCAATATATTATGATTAGATTTACGCAATTTCCAGGCGCACAGGTTTTATGCTGGGGAAAGTCATTGTTTAAGCTGCTACAGTGAGGGCTTGACAAAAGTTGGCTATGATTGCAACATCGGATTTAAATGAAATCCATGCTTAATGGCAAGTTAATGGAATATCCTAAGCACAGCTGTGTTATGTCTGTGACATAATCATTTTAACTTTTGGATGGACTGTAATTCTGGCCACAAAATTGACAAACATTTTCTACTAATTTCTTTTCTGTTTTTTTGTAGTTCCCTAGACCTGTTACATTATTTGAGTTATCACTGAAATGTTTGATATTATAGTAAATTAATTTTATCCAGTTATCCGGAAACACTTTATAATAACTTTAATTAATCAATCATTAACAAACATTATATAATGCTTAGCAGATCATTAATTAATATATATTCACATATAGTAAGGAAAATAAGTATTTGAACACCCTGCTATTTTGCAAGTTCTCCCACTTAGAAATCATGGAGGGGTCTGAAATTGTCATCGTAGGTGCATGTCCACTGTGAGAGACATAATCTAAAAAAAAAAAGAAATCACAATGTATGATTTTTTAACTATTTATTTGTATGATCCAGCTGCAAATAAGTATTTGAACACCTGAGAAAACCAATGTTAATATTTGGTACAGTAGCCTTTGTTTGCAATTACAGAGGTCAAATGTTTCCTGTAGTTTTTCACCAGATTTGCACACACTGCAGGAGGGATTTTGGCCCACTCCTCCACACAGATCTTCTCTAGATCAGTCAGGTTTCTGGGCTGTCGCTGAGAAACACAGAGTTTGAGCTCCCTCCAAAGATTCTCTATTGGGTTTAGGTCTGGAGACTGGCTAAGCCACGCCAGAACCTTGATATGCTTCTTACAGAGCCACTCCTTGGTTATCCTGGCTGTGTGCTTCGGGTCATTGTCATGTTGGAAGACCCAGCCTCGACCCATCTTCAATGCTCTAACTGAGGGAAGGAGGTTGTTCCCCAAAATCTGGCAATACATGGCCCCGGTCATCCTCTCCTTAATACAGTGCAGTCGCCCTGTCCCATGTGCAGAAAAACACCCCCAAAGCATGATGCTACCACCCCCATGCTTCACAGTAGGGATGGTGTTCTTGGGATGGTACTCATCATTCTTCTTCCTCCAAACACGGTTAGTGGAATAATGACCAAAAAGTTCTATTTTGGTCTCATCTGACCACATGACTTTCTCCCATGACTCCTCTGGATCATCCAAATGGTCATTGGCAAACTTAAGACGGGCCTTGATGTGCTGGTTTAAGCAGGGGAACCTTCCGCGCCATGCATGATTTCAAACCATGACGTCTTAGTGTATTACCAACAGTAACCTTGGAAACGGTGGTCCCGGCTCTTTTCAGGTCATTGACCAGCTCCTCCCGTGTAGTTCTGGGCTGATTTCTCACCTTTCTTAGGATCATTGAGACCCCATGAGGCGAGATCTTGCATGGAGCCCCAGTCCGAGGGAGATTGACAGTCATGTTTAGCTTCTTCCATTTTCTAATGATTGCTCCAACAGTGGACCTTTTTCACCAAGCTGCTTGACAATTTCCCCGTAGCCCTTTCCAGCCTTGTGGAGGTGTACAATTTAGTCTCTAGTGTTTTTGGACAGCTCTTTGGTCTTGGCCATGTTAGTAGTTGGATTCTTACTGATTGTATGGGGTGGACAGGTGTCTTTATGCAGCTAACGACCTCAAACAGGAGCATCTAATTTAGGATAATAAATGGAGTGGAGGTGGACATTTTAAAGGCAAACTAACAGGTCTTTGAGGGTCAGAATTCTAGCTGATAGACAGGTGTTCAAATACTTATTTGCAGCTGTATCATACAAATAAATATTAAAAAAATCATATATTGTGATTTCTGGATTTTTTTTTTTAGATTATGTCTCTCACAGTGGACATGCACCTACGATGCCAATTTCAGACCCCTCCATGATTTCCAAGTGGGAGAACTTGCAAAATAGCAAGGTGTTCAAATACTTATTTTTCTCACTGTAGCTAGAAATATGAGATAATGTGTTTGTTAATGTTAACTATTAACTTTTTAAACATTACATGTAAATTGTAACATTCAATGTAAATTGAAATGCTTACAAATGGCGTTTAACTTTCAATTTATATGATCAAGCACTTTTAAAAAATCTAAATGATTTTAACAAATGGGTTACAATGATAAAAAGCTTAATAAATAATTAACACATTATAATGCTTAACTGATCATTAGTTAATATATGTATTCAAATAGCTATGAGAATGTGCTTGTTAATGTTTAAATACTAACAAATCTCATTAAACTTAGATTCATATATTACCTAATACACTTTTTTTTTTTACATTTCATGTTTTTGCAGTACCCAATCTAAAGTTGAAACTATTCATTATTTGTAGATGTTTATACATTTTTACCAATCAATTACCTTTATATGCTTTGGACTTTTAGCTACTGTAACAACATTTGTGTAAAGGGTGGTTAGTTAAGTTTAGCCAAATGCTTAACCATCACACATAATTGTAATTTGCAAACATTTTAAATAACACTTACTATATCCTTAAACAAATCAATTGTTCAAGAAAAAAAGTGTTCATTTATCAAAACAATGTAATATAAAAAGTTTAAACCGTGTTTCCTTGATCAACACTGTACACTGTTGCCCCCTTAGCAAGCCTTTAACCTACCCACCAAACCCTTCCCTAACCTTATATCACACCTCAATGTTTGCAATAGAACATAACACAATAATGTCAGGGAACAATGAAACGGTGAGTAACTTCAGAAGAAATGGTTAATTGACAACAGATGAATGATTTGGAGAAATGACAGAGATGGATGACAGCCTGTAATGGTTAGTGGCACCACACACACCTTTAGCAGACAGTTAGAAGAATATAGTTCTTTTCTCTTAGGTCTTGCTGGTAGGAACAGGTGAAGATGGATTCCAGGAGTTGGAGAATGGGGAAACGCACAAAGGTATAGATAATCACAGGTAAGTAACACATTCAGTGTAATTGCAGTCAGTCACAGACAAGACAAAGTCTTTGTGTGTGATGCAGGCTTTTATGCAGAGCGAATGCAGTTGGAGGCCAGAAAGGAAACATATGTGACTGAAGATTGTGACCGTGACAAATAAGTAGGCTACAGTGTACTTTTTCTTTCTTTTTTTTAACGCAAGTACATAAAGACAACCGGCTATAAAGTGGGACCAGTAATGTTGTTCATTTTTCTGTTGAACATCTAACACACCTTTTTGTATTTGTACTTTTGTAAATCTAAAAAATGTGCATTAGGTAATATGAACTGAAGTTTAATTACATTTGTAAGCATTTTAATTGACATTAATGATCTGTTAAGCATTATAATGTTTTTTTATTATTATTTATCAATAAACGTTATTATAAAGTGTTACTAGTTAACAATTTTACAAAATAGCTAATTGTGCATGCACCCATACCAAAAGTAATACTTTTATTCAGCAAGGACATTGGTGACAATAGAGACTTTATGCATTGTTACAAAAATGTTTTAGTTTCAAATGCTGTTCTTTTGAGCCTTCTATTCCTCAAAGAACCATGAAAAACAATTATCACAATTTCCACAAAAATATTAGGTAGCACAACTGTTTTTAACATTGATAATAATCAAATGTTTCTCAAAAAAAAAAATGTTGGTCATCAAATCAGCATATTAGAAGGATTTCTGAAGTGACACAGACTGAAGAAATGGCTGCAGAAAACTCATGGCGGAATAGGGTAAATAATAGAAAAGAAAAGAAACATTTTACAATATTATTGTTTTTTAGGCTATTTTAATCAAATAAATGCATTGGTGAGCATTAGACACTTCTTTAAAAAAAATCCAAAATCAAGCAATGATATGGCCCCTTTTTGCCTTGGGCAGTTCTTAGCCACTTATGTGTAGAGTTCTCACATCAAACTACCATGCAAAAACGGAGATACTTGACTGACATCGTTGAATCACATTGCTTACATCATGTCAAATGCTCAGATATACAGACACAGTCATCTGAAGTCAGTTGCATCCTTTAGTGTTTATAATTCTGTCATTTGCCACTAGCCTGTAAATATAGTCTTCCCTATAGGCTACTCGGTCATTCATTTTATTACAATTTTACTGTTTATAAGAAGCAGCTCTTGAGCTATTCTCCTTGACCTCAATATACACTTTTTAATAAGTAATGACTATAAAATGAAAACGAACAACGATTGAGAGTTTAAAGACCTCTACAGCCACGGAGAATAAGTTCTCTATCAGATTGTGTGGAGCTCTTTAAATTGTCCATCGGTGCGCGCGCGTTTGCGTCCGCGCGCTTGTGTCAGTACCGATACGAGCGCTAGCGGAGGCAGCAGTGGCGCATCTCACATAGCCTATATCTGCCGCTGGAATATAACGGCTGCTATAGGATGTGAACGGGTTTCGGCCTCGTCACCGGCCAAAGCTTCTGTTTTCCCATGACAAACACATGCGACAAGAGAGCGAGTGAGCGCGAGAGTGAACGGTACAGGGGAGCGGAGAGATCATCGTTATTATTATGAGAAAAGAGGACAGGGTTGTCGGAGCCGTATTTGTTTTGCTCGCGGAGATGAGGCGGGGGGTAGCGAGTCGCTACAAAATCGTTGGGCTCCGGCCAAGCATTACTCTGTTTTAGCACATATATACCGCCGCGCTTGCGTTTACACCGTCAACGGACGCATTTGATCGCTACGGTTTGCATCGCAGAAAAATAATGCAGCTGTCTCGAGGACATCTGTGAGATTTGCGGACTGCTGTTGCCGCTGCCATGACAGACGCAGGCTTTACCGAGCAGGCGGTGTGAGACGAGCACGGCCCAGCTGCAGCAGCACGGCCGATGTGGGCTACGTTTACCGGGGAGATTAAATCTGTAAATACTCTTCGCGCTATTCCTCTTTAACCGTTTGCAATCTCAGGGAAACATGTCATCTCGGTCTGCTTTACCGTCTGCGAACGACCGGAGCACAGATCATGTAAGTATCATAATTTAAAATGAATTAGTATTATTGTTGTATCATCTAGGCGCTCCGTTTCCACACATATCCTACAACGCCCAGTTAACGTCAGATGCACGGTCATTTTTGCTACCGGGATTGAATATCAGGAATTCATTGCATGCTATCGTTCATTCATGGGATGATGGAGAGGCAGAATACAGTGGCCCATGTACGCGTAGCAGGTTCTTTGGCAAAATGGGCCGCATCCTTGAATGTGCAAAGCAGCAAAACGCGCAGGCAGTAGAGCGCAGGCCATCCGCATAGTGTACACATCAGCGCATCATCTGCGCACGAGCGCGCGCTCCTCTCCCAGAGAGCGCTTTTGCTTCATTGGCAGAATTTGCGGGAGAATAGCAAGAAGCTCTGAGCACTCTGTCTCTGCAGATTAGAAAATGCATATAACCTTTTGGGGCACCAGAGTCATATAGGGAGGGTGAGGTTTTAGCATTAGCTGTGATCTGTCGTCTCCGTTCGTCTATTTGCGTGCTCCATTCTCAGACGCACTGGCTGGTGTAGTGGCCTACCAGTTCTGCGCCATCACATTACAGTGTGTTTTATGAACTGCCCTAAATTTGTGTTGGTTAATGTATTTAGTGTTGCTTCAATATTTTAGTAAACAATCTAAAACAACTATGGTTGTACTTAGCCTAATTCATTTAAAGAGAGTGCTGTTGATGTAAAATCAGTAGGGATTCAATTTATCTGATGTTTGACTGCTTGATTGAAAGTTGTTGTTGACAGATGAGACAAATTAATTACTTAAAACGTTTACCTTGGTGCTTGCATTAAAATATACAGCACGTAAAATTATATTCATTAAGCGTTACCATCAGCTGAGATTTTTTGTTTTATTATATTTTTGTAATAAGGTTTCAGCTTATTAAAAAAATTATAATAAAACCAAAAATCTCAGCTGATGGTAGCGCCTAATGAATATAATTTTACTTGCTGTATATTTTAATGCAAGTACCAAGGTAAAGGTTTTAAGTAATTAATTAAAGTGTGCACAACTAACTCAATTTTATGTGAAGGTTGTTGATGTCTACGGAGAAAACCTTTTTGCATTTGGACTGTCTTCCTCACAATTATACATTAATTCATTCCCTTCTCTTTTTATGTACACTACCATTCATAAGTTTGGGATTTGTCAGATATTTTTCAATGTTTTTTTATATAGCCTAAGTCTCTGATACTCACAAAGCCTGCATTTATTTAATCAAAAATACAGTGAAACAGTAATATTGTTACAATTTAAAAGAACTGTTTTCTAGTTTAATATATTTTAAAATGTAATTTATTACTGTGATGTCAAAGCTGGATTTTCAGCAGCATTACTCCAGTCTTCAGTGTCACATGATCCTTCAGAAATCATTCTAATATGTTAATTTGCTGCTCAAAAACATTTTTTATTATTATCAATGTTGAAAACAGGTTTTCAGGATTTTTTGACGAAAGGTCAAAATAATTTTTTGTTTTTGGAAATTTTCTAAGACGGACCCCAAATGTTTTAAACGGTAGTGAACAGTAAAAAAATACTCCTTTCTTTCAAATTCAGCATTGTTATTCTTTAGACCAACTGCCGAAACATGCACGGGATTCTGGGATGTCATAGACAGCAAATTATAAATCTGTCATCAAAACCAACCAGATGAAGACATTTTAATAAATAGTATGTGACACAAATGTTGGATATGGATGTTGACTTCTTATCTTTGTGTATAAACTGCAAAGGCAGCATTTTTCATCTTTCAGACAGTATGAACACTAATATGGTGGTTATTAAATGTAACTCTGTAGCACTTGATGTTTTCTTACATGGGACAGAGACATAGTTTTAGGATACAGAGCTAAGATAATGTGCATGGTACATTTTATTGAGCAAACATATTCTGACCATAATATAGCCTACCATATATTATGGAAAGTTGGTCGCATTTAAAGGTCTTTGCACAGGATACGTAAGATAAAACAGCCAGATTATAAATATAATGAAAATGTGAGCTAGAACTGCAAGTTTTTTTAACACCCACACATACTCTCACATTTGGGATTTTCCCAACAAACCCTTTTCAAATAGGAGCAGTCTATGCTATATTCTTTATTTATTTGGTTATAATGTTTCAAAAATAAGAGTGAGACCTGGTGCACAGTGTGTGCAGTTTGGCATACTGTGTATAGCATAGGAGGCTGTGTGTGTGAAGTAAAAAAAAAAAAGATGTTTCATGGCATCGTTAGTAAATTATTCAATCCCTGAGCTGTAATCCCGTGGTCAGCGGTGCAGATGTGGACCTGTATGGGCATGTTTTGATTTCTGTGTGAGCTCCTTCCTCTCCCCTCTTAGTTAGAGCCATCCAGTAAACTTCACCAGATGTTAGTTTGAGTGTTCAGGGTTCAGGTTTAGTCCAGCGAGTCCAGCGACGGACTAAAACCTCCATGGCAAAGTAAATTAATCCTGTATTATAGGGCAGAATTACTCACACACCAACGCTTACGCTCTCTTATACCATCATCACATCACATCAGCCATCTAAATGATAATTCATATGATTTCAGTCACCATTTATTAAGGTTGTGCATGTGTTTATATTTCGCTGTGAATTTTTAAAATTAGATTTCATGTTTATGCCAAGAAAGCTGAATTATCTTAATTAACTTCCCCTCAGATTTGCGTATTTCTAAAGACCCTGAAAAACACACATAGGAAGGCACAGAAATTTATGTATTTCTTTATTAAATTCTGTTTTAAATCTATTATTGTAGCACAAACTGTTTGTTTCATCGTGTGTATAACAAAGCTGTGAGGACTCCTTTAAAAGCAGTTACAAACCCTCTGTAAATGCGTGAACTATTGATGCACTGAAATATTTTTTTTACCAAAACATTGAAACTAAAATTAAAGTTTTATTTAGCCTAAAAAAGAAACCTGAAAATAAAGTTGAGTAATTAAATTGATCAAATTAAGCACAGTAATTTGTGCAGTTGTGTGCGCGAAACAGAACCTTACATGGTTGAAACGCATCATTGGAGAAACGCTAATTAAATGCCACTGTTTAAGTCAATGGTATCGGCACACCAAAACTATTTCAGCCGAATATTTTAGGTTGCCGAAATTCCGGTGCATCATTGCCTAATCCCAGATTTGAGCAACACAACTATGGCAATTGTTCACACTATAGTAGTTAAATTAATTAGTTTTTTTTAGTTTTTAATTAAGTTATGCAGTGGCCGAAGATAGCAAAACATTGGTATAAATAAATAAAATACTAATTACTAGCTACTGCAACAGTTGTGTGGTCCATCTGCATTAGTGTAGACTGATTTTTGTGTGTGTAGTAAGAGGCTTAATCATGAGGATTTAATTCAGAAATCTGGTGCAGTCGGTCAGTGCTGTAGCATTAGTCTGTTTCACTAAAGATTCCTTTCTTAAACCTTTCCTATTCCTCAATTAAATTCTGCTTTAATTAATTCAATTAATAAATCTACATGCAATTTCTGTGATCTGAGCTAACCTGTCTTTTTTACTGGCTAGACGCACAGGCAGGTTAATTTTCTTTCTTTGAGGCCATTTTCTTTTTTTCTGTTTGCTTCAACAACAGCACATATTCCCCAGTTTAATCCAATCTATTTGTTAAAACTTTAATTGGAATAATCTTAATAAATGTTCAATGTGTCTGTCTCTTCATCCAGCATGCGTCTCTGGGGGCGAGTCGTTCAGAGAAGGGGACGAATGTGTCGAGTCGTTCACTGGGTGCCAGATGTCGTAACTCCATGGCCTCTAGCTCAGACGAGTTGCCCCACATCGGAAACTACCGGCTCCTTAAAACCATTGGCAAGGGCAACTTTGCTAAAGTCAAGCTTGCCCGCCACATCCTCACAGGCAAAGAGGTGAGAGAGAAAGAGAGAGTTTACATAGGTAAAACCAGAAGGGTGTGATAAGATGTAGGTACAGGAGCTGCTGTATTAGGTCTCATTCTCATTAGAACACTTGTGAGCATTAATTCTTTGGGTGGTATATTTTTTAAAGTGGTCCAACTTAAGTGTGAAAATTCCCACGCCCACGTTTACTTTTTATAAACCAAAGCTGATATAGTGTGATTTTACATGGACTTGTTAGTGGGCACCAGAGAGCTTTAATAATCTTGGACAATAATAGAATGTGATGTTTAAAGAGTAGGTCATGCACACAGTGTTAAAATATGTACATTTCTAAAGAAAAATCTAAAGTTTAAATACCATTATAGAAAGTTTGCATAATTAATAGTGAACTTATGTGGCAGTCTGGAGCCACGTATATACTTTTGGGAGTGACAACCGCCTTTAAATGCAGATGGGAATCCCTTAAATTATGGTTGTGTGTGTGTATGGAATACAATCATCACTCCCAAACTTAAATTGGTTGATTTAAACATAACACTATTGTGGCTATAAATTAGGTACCATGACTGCTAAAAGTTTTGTGCTCTTTTTGATCGAAGTAATGTTAGTGATCAGATACAATTTTGAATAAAATACCCATCAATGTGCTGTATTTATACGCCTTAAGCTGTTACTAACAGCATCTGCTCTGTCTGAAGTGTACAGTATGAGTTACTTCTAGACCACATGGCTGGTGGAAGCAGCTACAGAAGAGACTGACAGACTGGCATGAGAATTTGCGAATGAGTCAAGACACACGGCTCTGTCTCTGACTTGCGCCACGCGAGAAGAAAAGAGACATAGACACACTTCTAATTACATCACTGCATTAACAACTAGTTTTACAGTGTACACAGGGTGCTGTACACATTTGATTATCACTACCTGAATTTCTTTATTATTCAATATGGTTGTCACTCCTGAAAATGACCAAAACTCTGAAGCAAGGAGCAGTTTTAAAACATTGACAAAGATCTCTCTTCATATTATTATGCTATTTTCTTATCTATCTTAGTTTTCTAATAATAGAGTCAAATATATACAGTACTGTTCAAAAGTTTGGGTGTAGTAAGATTATTCAGCAAATATGCATTAAATTGATCAAAGGTGATTAAATACATTTATAATGTTACAATACAAATAAATAAAATAAATGCTTTCTATTCATCAAAGAATTAATAAAAAATGCATCACGGTTTCCACCAAAATATTAAAGGAGCCGTATGTAAGATTGTGGCCAAAACTGGTACTGCAATCACTTTCAAATTACTGTAGAGCGGTGTATCCCCTCCCCCTCCCCCCTGACTCGAGGTTGCCAGATAGGCTGCAGGATCCAACATTTTTTTATCCGACATGTTTGTGGCTGCAGCTGTGGTAACTAGAGCAGAGCTGGCAACCCGGATGCCGCAACACTACTGACTTCGTGATTGGTGGATCGGTGGAGGGTGGAGCATCAGACCAAAACACAACATGACAACATCAACATCAGTTGAAGGCTGCAACTTCACTTTTTAAATGATAATATCCTGGCCGGACTACTGTTGTCAGTGATATAAGTATTTGAAATGAACATGATTTCTTAATGTCTAGTGACATATCAGGGCCATTTCATGATTAATTTAAATACATTTCTTTCATACGGCTCCTTTAAGCTGCACAACATTTTCAACACTGATGATAATAATAATGATGATTAATCATAATAAATGACACTGAATAAATGACTGGAGTAATGACTGCTGAAGATTCAGTTTGGAATAAATTACATTTGAAAATATTTCAAAATAGAAAACCATTATCTTAAATTGTAATCATTTTTCTGAATATTACTGTTTTTACTGAGTTTTTGATTAAATAAATAAATACAGCCTTGCTGAGCATAAGAGACTTATTTAAAGTATAAAAAATTCTTACCAACCCCAAACATTTGAATGGTATAGTGTACATATTGTCATTTATAACCAAGAATCGTTTAAACTGGTTTCCAGTTGCTCTAGCAAGTTACTTTTGATAAGAGTATCTAAAATCAAATGACACTATAACAGGTTTGAGATAGTTTTTCTGGAGGCTATCTACCTGGCTAAAGGAAAAATAAATGTGTTGGAGCTCAAATCACTAATTGTGAATTGTACATTTAGGTTGCAATAAAGATTATCGACAAGACTCAGTTGAACCCAACCAGCCTACAAAAGGTAAGACCATTATGTATATATTTAGTATTTATGTTCATTTTCTTCTTTATTAAGAGAACTGTCGGCAAATGCCACACAATGATCTAATTTTAACACATTTAGTACAGAAACGGGAAAAAATATCAATGCGCACTTTATATAAAGTGTCCAGATAACTATATATGCTTATCTAGAAAAGTGAGGCTCTTGGAAGTATTGCAGTAAAGTATGTGTGTGTGTGTGTGTGTGATTGTGGTGTTTAGTGTCTCTGTTGAGTCTGCGCTCTTGCCTGTATTCCAGTGACTCATCTGTCTCGTAATAGATTATCTCCGGCCTTCATTCCTCCTATTGAAGCCCAACACTCCACATTGCTCTGTGTTTGAGCATACATCAAGATTTTTTTGGGATTATTGACAAACCTATGTTTGATAGGCTTCTGTCTTTGAACACACTTGTGAAAACAGTTGTTTTCAGTAATCTGGATGGATCTTACATTACTTTTCAGCACAGACAACTGTGTTTAATTTAAGAGCTCCCCTTTTATGTGCAAAATAAAATTTGAAATGTAGTAACTTAAGCATCAGACATCAGTGATACTGTATGAACTGTCCTTTTTTTGGCGTGTGAGTACAGTAATTATTTTTCTCTAAATATCTACTGTATTTCCATGCACTGTTTAGTTATGTTCTATTGTATTATTCCAACGTTTTTTGACTTATCTCTTTAAATCTGGCCATGGGCAGTCTTGTTTTCAAAATGCATAATTTGTTTGTGTGCTTAGTGTGTGTGTTGGAGAGGAGAGGTCGACAGCTGCGGTTCTCCACAGGCCCAGAATGCCCCACTGTGATTCAGTCTTGGCTCTGTAACACACACAGTTAACTGTACACAAACTGAAAACCAACCTTATTGAACATAAGTCACGTTTGGCTTTTTGATCACTCATATAGCTGATATGAGCTGTTATAGTGCTGGAATCACTCTTCAGTAGAGCATTTGCCAGTTTCAGAGTAAGTGTTTGTCCCATCCCTCTTTTCTTGCCCTTTGGTGTTGCAAATAAAGGAAAGCTTAGAGATTTGTCCTGTGTCATGTTGCGTCATGATTTGTCTGGTTTGCTAGATGATAGTTCCTATTTGATCTCTCATAAAATAAGTAATAAAAGTATGTTTACATGTGACATGGCTCACTAAAGCATTCATTCACAGTATGTGTCTGTCAGCAATGCTTCTTTCTAATCTTCCTCTGGTCTTCTGATCTTCTGATCAGTTAATTCAAACATCTCTGAACTCTTATGTCAACAACACAGTTTTAAACATGTTTATTTTACTTTAGGAGTATCTAAAAGAAAAAAATGAGGTCTTGGACTTTGCTATATTCTCTGTGCTATATCCTTTAGTTGTTGATTGGATGATTGGATTGAGGCAGATCTAATATGAGCTTGCAGTCAATTGTAAGAACGGGGTGGGTTTAAGTTGACCAAATGACTGGAGAAGTCCAGCATAAGACACTTGAGAGGAATCTGTCATTTCACTGTACAATCGTGTTAAGTCGTGACATTTTGATTGAAAAAAAATGACTAGGTCAAAACAAAAACAGGCATGGACATGGTCATTAATTCAATTCAATTCAATTCACAGCTTTTCACAATACACATAATTTCACAGCAGCTTTACAGAAAATGCATTTAGAGTCCACATTACAATTTAGAGTGATCTCTTATCAGAGGTAACTGTCTAAGTTATGTATTTCAGAAATGTACATATACAAAATCACAGTTAGCGAAAAAGGTATTACTTTAAACAATGTAATAATTTAATGGAGAAACAATGAGCTCATTGAAGTAATGAATACTTGTTTGTTTACAAACGATTATGACGTTTAGAAAAATTTAGCATTGGTGCATGTTGATTCAGAGTTTGCGTCATCTGAAGTCTTCGCGGGAGTTGGCGCCGTCTCTTCATAGGTGTCGGGCATCTGAAGTCTTCATAATAGGCTGTATTTGTCAGCAAACTGTAGCTGACAAACTCTCTAGTTACATCAGGATGTGCATCCCAAGATAAAACAGAGAAGCAAATAGAAAATAATTAGCATAGCTGCTGTTCATAACACTAAGCAAGCATAATCATGTGCTTTTGATCTGATATAACTGTATAAGGTTAGGAGATGCATTATATGAATGCTAGGCTAAAGAGATGCGTCTTTAATCTAGATTTAAACTGGGAGAGTGTGCCTGAGCTCCGAACATTATCAGGAAGGCTATTCCAAAGTTTAGGAGCCAAATGTGAAAAATGCTCTCCCTCCTTTAGTGGACTTAGATATTCTAGGTACTATCAAAAGCCCAGAGTCTTGTGACCTTAAAGAGCGTGATGAATTGTAAGGCGATAGAAGATTAGTTAAATATACAGGAGCTAAATCATTTAGGGCCTTATAGGTCAGTAGCAATACTTTGTAATCGATACGGAACTTAATAGGTGTAGAGATAATTGGTAATTATTGATAATTAGATAATTAGTTATATGATCTTATTTTCTTGACCTAGTAAGAACTCTAGCAGCTGCATTTCTAATTGTAGCTTGTTTATTGAGGATGCTGTAAGATCAATGACAAACATTAAGAAAATATATAGGGTGAATTTCCATTGCATTTAGTGGATTTTAGTTTTTGTTTTAACACAATATTGTGCTTAGTCATAATGAAAGAATGAGGCCATGTGATAAAAAAAGAGAAGTGTATTGTGATTGGCTTATAAGTCGACAACCCTCAGTAACCCACAGAGTTGAGGAAAACAGCTGATACAGATTGGTGCAGGTGCATCACGGTGTTTCCACAGCAACAGGAATGGTATATTGGGCACTCCTTTCAGACTGAGAGACAACAAAATACAGAAGTATATATTCTATCTGGATTTTACTGTCCTACCTTGAGGCTGACTGACGTTGATAACAGAATTTACGGGAATTTAAATGGCCTTTTTTTTCTTGATAATCACTGAAGAATCACACCACACACTTTTTCTTACTTTCTTTCTCTTTTCTCTTGCAGCTGTTCAGAGAAGTGCGGATCATGAAGACCCTCCATCACCCCAACATTGGTATGATGCACTAAAAGGCAACAAATGCATACATGAATGCTGCTTTTATAATACTGACTGTGCAAAATAATTAGCTAATGCTGTTTAAACGTGAGCTTTCCAAAAATATTTTATCTCTTATATATTACAGTGCAACTCTTTGAGGTTATTGAAACAGAGAAGACGCTTTATCTTGTGATGGAATATGCAAGTGGAGGTGAGCTCTGAAGTTCATACTGAAGTATGGAGTATACAACATTGTGTAACTACATACTAGTACATACTTGTGTGTCCATGAAAGTACTTTATGAGCTGTGTGTTCACTATAGGGTGTTTTATTTGTGTGATGTGGTTTTTCCGCAGAGCTGAAACATAATGCAAAAGACCTTTGATACTCATAACATTTATAAGTGCATCTGTGATATTTTGGGACATTATTCATGTGGGATTTGGTTTTCCAGGTGAGGTGTTTGATTACCTGGTGTCTCATGGGAGAATGAAAGAAATAGAGGCTAGAGCCAAATTCAGACAGGTGAGACATTTACCTAATGACTACAGCACATACAGTTTAAGATCAAGGTGTTGTGTCACATTAAGCTTCTGGTTTACAGTGTCATGTGTTTCACCTGGGTCGTATTGTTTTTTTCTATTTCGTTTCAGATTGTGTCAGCTGTTCATTACTGTCATCAGAAGAATATAGTTCACAGAGATCTGAAGGTACGAGTTTGAATCTTTACACTGCAAATCTGCATTTTTGTCTTGTTTTCGCTAAAAATATCTGAAACATCTCTAACACTTTCTATTTTACTTGAGAAGCAAAATTGTGTGAAGATATATCTTGAATTGTGCAGATTTTTCAAACCCCATTCAATATTATTCAGTTTTGATAAAAATTAATCATTTTAAAGATACAAAAAGATTTTAAAAAAAATGTTTAGCACTGTACAAGCACTATGCTGTAAAAGTACGATGTAGTATTACTGTTTGTAGTATTTGTTTGTATCACTTTCTGTGCTGTTTATTTCTCTTTGTTTTTCTCACCTTCACACAGTTCATCTGTACCACTTAATTATTTTTCTGCCTCCTTCACACGCTCATGACTTTCTGTATTTGTAGGCAGAGAATTTGCTGTTGGATGCAGATGCTAACATAAAGATAGCAGACTTTGGCTTTAGTAATGAGTTTACGTTGGGGAATAAGTTGGACACATTCTGCGGTTCCCCGCCTTACGCAGCTCCAGAGTTGTTTCAAGGAAAAAAGTATGACGGGCCAGAGGTGGACATCTGGAGCCTGGGTGTCATCCTCTACACGCTGGTCAGCGGGTCTCTTCCTTTTGATGGACAGAACCTCAAGGTAGAGTTACTTTGTTCCTACACTCACAATGATCATTTCCTGCCACTTTACACCCTACGGGGAAATAATTGATACAGTCTCTTATTGCAATATTCTATGATTGTGTGATATTGATAAACTGACACCAGTTACATTTCTATTTACAACAAAAAATGCACTACCATTCCTTAGGTTTAGGTTTGGTAAGATTTTTTTTTATTGTTTTTTGAAAGACATCTCTTTTACTCACCAAGGCTGCATTTGTTCGATCAAAAATATAGCAAACATTGTAATGTTGTGAAATATTATTACAATTTAAAATAATTTAATTCTTTGATCAAAAGAAAGTAATAAAAACACATTTATTTAAAACATATTTTTGTAACAATGTAATTAATTCTTTACTGTCGCTTTTTAATTAATTTAATGCACCCTTTCTAAATAAAAGTATTCATTATAATAAAAAAAATCTTGGTAGAGTACATCGAGGGAAATGTTTTTTTGCAAATGAATTGTTTCAAACTTGTTTAAAGAAGTGTTTAAAACAAATTCTTTAAACCCTTATTTCTAAATTCTTTAGTATCGTATTGTATAAAGTTTATGACCCATGGAGCCGACGTCAAAGTCAGAGTCACCATTGGGTAGTAAACTTTCTATTTTACTTGCCAGACTTTTTTACATGGAATGCAAGAACAGAGCAAATAAAAACATTCTACATGAATGTAATATAAAATTAGATACAGGTTAGGTAGATTAAGTACAGAAATTGAATAAAGTAATCAAATGTAAAATAACACGGCATAATCTTCACTGTTTAAGTTAAATATAGATTAATCCTTATTAAAGTTACAAAAGTTATTCAGTCAAGAGCAACAAGTGTTTTTTGTTTTGTTTTTACAGTGATTCTTTTGTTGTTTGATTAACATTAAAAAACAGTCAGCAGCAGGAATATTAGGCTGCTGTCACTTTAAGACAATGCACGGATCTGATACACATGCGTTTTCTTTAGATATAACTGTATATGTTTAGGATACTCGCCAAGACTGTTTTTTTTTTTACATCATTTTATGTGAAATTGTCCATTCAAGCGCAAGAATACGTGAAAGAGAGCTCAATTCAGTATTTGCGTGCTGTCAGATGCGGCTTATTGGGCACACAGTGCATGCGAGTTGTTGTTCGCATCTTCTTGCGCTTGAATGTTTGAATTGGCAAGGCTTAAAAACACGTAAACTTTGTGTAAGCAGTGTCCCGATCGGGACCATGACAGTTCTGTCAACTCTCAAAAATTCCGGTGCAGTATCTCCAGGTCCCTACAACCACAGCAGCTGATTTGTGGCCATGTCAGCTGTAGACCTCAATCTTCTCCAGTTCCCTCCAGAGAGGACGGGACACTCGGGTCTGGCTGTCACCCTGCAAGGTGTGCTCAGTAGGAAGCAAAAGACTCTTCCCTGAGACTAGCAAGCCTTTTATCACTCCCTGATTAGCTGCAGGTCATATGACCTTGTCATGTGACCATGCATGTGCATTACCACACTCTCACGTTAAGAACCTGTGAGAGAAAGCGACAGAGGGTGCTCTCAGCCAAGCGACGGTACATAAAGCTCACCCGGGAAATGGAATTATATCTGCACTAAACTTATTTTTTTGCCTCTATCTCAATCACAAGCGACTGAAATCATACAATTTAATAGCCATTAGCTAATTAAAGACGTTTTTTAGTCGCCTAGCATGACATTTTGTCACATATGTGAGTGAGTTACTCGCACTGTAGAGGGTTGCTCTTAATTCCATGTGGCTCATGCTATGTTATGAAAATATTTGCACACTGAAATGCTCAGGTAAGATGATGTAAAATTGTCTCTGCTGTCTTGACTCGCTTTCATCACTTTCACTTTTATTCTTGAGCACCGACACATTCTCTAGACTGAACAGTCAATCAAAGCGATCTCTCTCACCAACGGCCCCGATACGGATTCAATATGCTGAATGAGCCGAAAACTAGCCTGACAGAAGCTCACCGATGGCCAACCATCGACTTGGAGTGTCAAGACCCTTAAGACCACACTGATATCTGTTTGTCTCACTGTTTGCTGGTGCATGTGTTTTCCAGGAGCTGCGTGAGCGAGTGTTGAGGGGGAAGTACCGTGTACCCTTCTACATGTCTACAGACTGTGAGGGGATTCTGCGCAGGTTTCTTGTGCTCAATCCCAGCAAACGTTGCACTCTAGAGGTGCCTACTTGCACATTCATTGATATACTCCACCATACCAAATACTAGTGTGCCTATATCTGTGATGTAGGATGTACAGCATGCATTTGCTGGAAGTCGCTAAATGCTATTATTAGTGAATGTTTTGTATTAAGTCAAAGCAGATAAATGACTGAGCTAAGAAGTTTCTGTGTAGTCAGGATGCTGGTATTTCCTCCACAGCAAGTGATGAAGGATAAGTGGATGAATTCAGGGTTTGAGGGCGATGAGCTGAAGCCCCACATTGAGCCAGTAGAGGACTACAGTGACGCCACCCGCATTGGTGAGCATGTAGTATTTTATTACTGTTACTAACTGTATTGTTACTGTGATGCATAGAATAAAGAGAATGATTGTGTCTGGAAATATTTATTTCTGTTCTCACTTATTTCTTTGGGTTTTCAGAGATTATGGTTGGGATGGGTTTTACTACAGAAGAAATTAAGGACTCTTTACTCACTCAGAAATATAATGAAGTCACGGCTACATATCTACTGTTGGGCCTGAAGACTGAGGTAATACATAATATATGAGGTAAACAAAGACCTGAAATCTGAGTTTATTTTATATATTTTTTTTTTTTCATTGCTTTTTGGTCATAGGATGGCGCTGAGTCACGAGTTAGCGGCAGTATGACGTTGCCACGTGTACGTCCAAGCCCAATGACCAATGGAACCAACAAACAATCCTCTTCTTCATCATCTTCCTCATCCTCACACAGCAAGACTCAGCGCAGCGCCTCTACCTACCACCGGCAGCGACGGCACAGTGACTTCTGTACGAGACACTTGAGCTTCAACTCTAAACACAAACGTACTTCTAATTGTTTATGATTATAACCATTATCAGTTTGTTCTGCAGGTGGTCCTAGCATGCCTGTGATGCACCCTAAGCGTAGCCCGACCAGCGGCGGAGATCGTGAGCTGCGTGAGAGCCGCATGCCGCCGAGGAAGGCCAGCTGTAGTGTAATGGGCAGTCGAAGCCTACCACCATCTAGTCCAATGGTCAGCACCGCCAACAACCCCAACAAGGCAGAGATACCTGATCGCCGCAAGGAGATGACCGCCACTACAGTAAGAGAAATGTCTCTAATTGAATAATTATTTTATTATATTTTTAAAGAAATTAATACTTTTATTCAGCAAGCGCATTAAATTTATCAAAAGTGAGGGTAAAGGCATTATGTTACAAAAGATTTCTATTTCAAATAAATGCTGTTTCTATTCATTAAAGAATCCTGAAAAAAAAATGTTTCATGGTTTCCAGAAAAATATGAAGCAGCACAACTGTTTTCGACATTAATGATAAGAAATGTTTCTTGAGCACCAATAATAATAATATAGTAAAATAGAAAAGTTATTTTAAATTGTAATAATAATATTTCACAATTTTATATTGTATTTTTGAGCAAATAAATGTCACCTTGATGAGCATAAGTGACTGAATCGTAAATATTAAAAATAATAATTTTGTATCATAATTCTTTTTTAATTTTTAATGCTAAAACTTTGTTTATTTTAATTACATTTTGAATCCTAGGTGATTTTCAATATGGTCTCAGAATGTTGGATCCCCTTGTGTACGTGTAGCATTGTGTTTTGTAATGATATTCTTTATTTTGTTTATTTTGTCTGCCTCTGTTAATGAAATGTTGTCTGCCATCTTCCTTGCAGAACAATATCCCAGGAAGTACTATGACCCGTAGAAACACGTACGTATGTACAGATCGTTCCAACACTGACCGACACTCGCTGCTGCAGAACGGCAAAGACAACAGGTGACAAACACACTTTCACAAAGACAGTCACACTCTGTCACTGTGCTGCATATTGCAGTGCCCTGTCTGCCTCTCATTCACCGTCTGTGTCTATCTCTCCTCAGCTCTCTGTCTCACCGCCTCCCTCCCACCTCCCCCTCCACTCTCAGTATTGTTGGAGCGGGAGCATCCTCCTCTTCTTCCTCAGGTGAGCGCTGTCGGCTGACACGTGGATCCACCATCCGGAGCACCTTCCATGGGGGTCAACTCCGTGACCGTGTACCGCCCACCTATGGACCTCCGCCCACGTCGCCCACCCTCAGTCATGACGCCGGAGCCCTGCCGGCCAATGCCCGCAGCCGGGCCACCTCTAACCTGTTCAGCAAACTCACCTCCAAACTCACACGCAGGTAAGAGAAGTTCTCATCATACAAATAAAAACATATACATAGTTATGCATTAAAAAGTATCGCACATCACATGACAGAAAACAGGTTTAAGCATCATTTAGAATGGAAAGCTGCCTCTGATCCAGGTCCCTCTGATTCTAAAGCTGTTTACTCTGACAAAGTTTTTTTTTGCTGGAGGTTTGTTGGTCACTGTACTTTTAGTCACTACCTGGCATTTGTGCTGCTGGATGCAGCAGTGTGTAATCCATTATATCATATGGGCTTGACATTAACACCATTTCAGCAGTGGTGTGTTAGTTACTATTGAGTTATTTTCGCTGCTTATTGCACTTAAACAATCAAGTACACACAAAATAGTGTTAAAATGCCAGTCTTGGTGAGTATTCATGTAAACAGTCAGTTTTGTTTTAAGTGAATGTAAGCAGTTAAGAAAGAAAATGCATGTGTAACAGTATAATGGATCTGTGCATCAGGTCTTAAAGTGACAGCAGAAATTTTAATATTATCTCATAATTTGGCAGCAGGTATATTAGGGATTCATTTTTTTTTATAGAGCTATAGTACGACCTGTCCAAAAACACTGAGGAATTCTTTCAGATTAAAAATTAGTTGTACTCTCATGCTTCACACCTTCATCATTCCTTGGCGTATTGCCTCTTTTTTTCAATCTTTCCAAGCTTACAAATGTGTAAGCTTTCCTAATCTCTCCCTCTTTGTTCTTATTTCTGTTACCTTTCTTTCTCCCCATTTGCTCTTACTATCACTCAATCCGTCTGTCTTTGACTTTCTCTCTGTCTTTCTCTTGCTCTCCTCATTGTGTTTCTCTCTCCTAGGGTCAATCTTGACCCCTCTAAACGCCAGGGCTCTAATAAATCAGTGTCGGGTTGCACTCTTCCACAGGGATCCAAAACAGTTAGTAAGTTCCCCTGTCTGCCTCTGTTTGCCTGTCTGTTGCCGCTGCACGTCCGTCTGTCTCTGCACATGGCACGCCTATCTGCATGCAATGGCCTTTGCAGAATTGTGGGAGTCTGATAAATAGGTTGTGAGGGTGAGGAAAGTCTGGATGATGGTGCATGGAGGTTTTGTCTCTAATTGGTTTGCATGCATCCAGGAACATGCAAAAGTTTTTATTCGTTATGACTGTTGTACTTTGCTCAGATCAATATCAGGATAGTTAGTTATATTGACCAAATTGCAGATTAAATTGCTGGTTCATCTTCATACAGGACTGAGAGATCCAGATACGCATGTTTGTCTTTTTGTTAGTTATGTTGGAGTTGTGTGAATGGATCGGTCACTGTTGGGATAATGCAGATCATCTCAAGATGTGTGCTTTTTTGCAGGATCACAAATGAATCTGAGGGAGTCAGCAGATCTTCGGTCACAGGGTGAGTCCTCATATGATACTACACGTTAAGATCAAGAAATATCCAATTAAATGTTCATGTCATGCCGACTTTAAGAACAGACTTTGTCAACAGATTGCAATGAATAGATTAATATAAACCTCAGCTGTGGATAATTTATAGCATAATTGTTATAGATTTAAATAACACTAAAGCATCAATACACATAAAGTAACAGGAAAAATATCTGCCAATAATTAACTTAAAAATATTTTTAATAAGTAGTAATAGTAAATTTTAGTAATAAAAATAATAACATTATACAATTGCATAAAACAAGGGTGTTAAAAGCAGTGACTTCTTTCTGAGGATGTTAATCTCAAATATGAGTTTTGCAGGGACATTTTTTTTGTAAATCTTTCTCAGTATTGGTCTCTCTTGTTCTCATGCTCTCTTTCTCTCTATTTTCCAGTGGCCATTTATCTGGGGATCAGAAAGCGTCCCAGTCCTGGGGCAGGGGAGGGGGGTGGGATGTAAGGGGTCGTTTCCCCCGTCCCCCCCGGGCCCCTGCAGAAGTGGTTCTGGCCTTGCGTGAGGCAGCGAGGGGATGCGGTTGCCAGGTCCGGCACGCTGGCCCGTTTCTGCTATGCTGCAGTCATGGATCGGCAGGATCAAAAGTCGCATTCCAAGCTGAGGTGTGCCAACTGAGTGTGGGTCCCGCAGAGGCAAACGGAGTACGCTACACACGCCTGTGGGGGGCTCCCCTCGCCTTCAGGCACATCGCATCGCAGATCTCTAAAGAAGTGGAGCTCTGAGGGGACGGGGGACGAGACTTGACTCGTAGATGTCCCCTCACTATATCCGTTGTTATAGAGATCTGACCTATGTGTTATAGACTAAATCTGATCCCTCCAACAACACTCAACACACACCTGAACACACATACACGTAAACAAACACAGTTACGTTAAAAGCACGGGACACTCAATCCCGACAATATGGAAATCTAAAGTACTAAAACAAGCACACCCCTTCCATGCACAACATAAACCTGAGCGCTTCTTAACACGGATACACACACACACACACACACACACTCACTCACTCTCTGAACAGCCTCATTCACTGGGTCTGGATTGAATCCAGTTTAGTATTTTTATTCTCATTCTAGTCATGAAATTCTTACTTCAATAATTGATGTCATTCTTTTTTTTAACCACTTTTGTATGTTTTCAACAAGTCTTGACATTTTAAACGGGTCATCATTTTTATGTTTTTGTGATTGAATGTGTCTTACATTTTCTTAATACTAAGTCAAAGCATTGAATCATTGACAATGTAGGACTGTAGCTGCCAATGAACTATATGCACAAATGTGAAGTTGGCAAACGTATCCTAACTTCATCATAGCTCACGGTGCCCAGCCAAATCCACATCACATTCGCTGGCGACCAAAAATTTGATCAGGCTGCAAGCCAACCATCTACACTTTGTTTTTGAGATTGTCCAAGCGAAATTTTGTTCCCTAGAAAATCTGTTTTTCTCATGTATAGTGCCAGTTTACTTACTTTCTACCATGTTTAATTTAGAAGAGACATTTAATGCCAAATGACTTTCCCTGACCCTTCTCAGCACGTTGATTGGTTCATTTCAACTCCTATTAGTGAAACTTCGCAAATAGTCACCTCTCCTTTTTACCCAGTCTGAGTGGAGTTGAGGTTATCACATGAGTGATTTTACTAAGAAAGATGGTTTTAGTGTTCAGTGTCATTAAAAAGACACACTTTCTGCATTGTAGATATCTGATTAAATTCCATGTCTAGAAATAAAAACACCTTTCCTATTCAATATTATTTAATTGTCAATAGATTCTCTCCCACCTCCAGTATTAAAAAGAAATAGAAAAGTAAATATCCAATACAGAAATGGTGTTTGCATTGCAAAATATGTTGTGGTTTAGCATTTGCAGACATTAAATCATAGTCACATTCATTAGCACATACATGTCAGATTTTTTCATTAGAATTCCCAGGCTTTATATGACTAAGTTGGCATTGAAAAATCTTTTGATCCCTTACCCAATCATTTTGGCACCAGATATCTAAAATGCAGGATGTTTTAATGCAGGAGTACAGGAAGAAGTTCAGTGCTCTCACGACTGAAATATGTTTTTGGGGCAAATGCACCAACAGGGCTTTGAAAAACTTGATTTTATTTATTTATTGTAAAATCAGTTGCACTTGCAATCTTATAATAATATGGCATCTATATGGCTCTGTTTCCATTGCAAAATCTTAACAATGCTGTGTAACTAACAGAAGTGCAGTATAAAAATGGACCATGGACATTGTGTCATGGACTGGTCATGTTTTCGCTGTAGCTCATGTTGGTTTTTAGCCATACACAAGTTTGTCTCTTTAACAGATTTGTAATCATGTTATTATCAAGTTAACAGGGGTTTCATTTGCAGGTTTGAGACCTGAATAGAATAAATATGCTGCTTTCTGGGTAGAATTAGGTTTGTTTGGAGCTTATTTGTTCTTTTTTAAAATAATACTCTCGGCTTACTTTTTGATCGAACCAGTTTTGGTTTTTGATGTGTAACAAGGCCTTGTTTTGCAATAGTTGTCAATTTGCCAAGCATAAGCAATTCACAACCGATGGTGATCAAAATGTAATTGTGAATGGTGATAATTGTGCAATAGCATTAGATGTTACTGTCATGTCTAGAAGTTGTTTCTATCTTAATGCAAAGCCATGCTTTGACCCTGTTGGTGCTGCCAGCCCGTACACAGTAAGATATTGATCAAGTACATGGTTTGAGCAATGAGGGCATAGTGTATAGGACACCTCTTGCTAGTTCAGTTTGGATAAACAGGTTGATTTAATATGGTTGGTCTGTTATTTTTTGATTGGGGAGTCATTGTGCTGTCATGTGTGAAATATATTGTAGATACTAAAGGATTATATGCCACTTTCTCCATGTTTGTGATGGCATCTCCCTCTGTTCATGAGAGGGTGTTGGATTGTGGTACAGAAAACAAGCTTGGTTCTTGATTTTGGTTTTGTCTGCTGCAAGTATGTCAAATGCTTTGAGATGCTTGAAAGTTCACTTGTGATGACTGACTCCACAGGTATCACTGTGGTGCTTCACCGTTGACCTTTAGCCAGGCAGTGAGCCTCCTTGCCCACCTTGCAAGTCTGACATCTCATCATTCATCCACTTTTTGTTGTTCACTTTATTCTCTGCTTTTGTGCCGCACATTCGCAAAGACACCTAGTTTCTCCTCGTCCAATTGCTGAATCACTGGAAATCCTTGTGTCATTGTTCTGTCTGCTCTGTGACTGGACTCCTGTTGTGGAGATGCTTCCTGTTTCAAACTGAACAGGGTAAAGACTGCACGTCCTGGACCAGTCTGACCCGGTCTCCGCATCAGACCGGCTCTGTCTGGTTTGGACTGCTGAGATCAGTATCTGTTCGACGTCCATTAAGACCTCTGTGCACTCATGTTGACTTGAATCAGCTGCATCCTACGGCTCAGTGGGTTTGTACCCATGTTTGGCCACCGGAAGGCGCCAATGTCTTAAATGTGAACACTTCGAATTGTGTATATTTGCACAGGTACTTAATTTATTTTCTAGAATAATTATCTTGGGAGAAAAAAAAATCTTGGTTTATATCAGTCAGATTCTGGCTGTATATAAAGATTATGATACTGATGATAATATTGTGAGTATAGTATATACAGTATTTTAGAATTCCAGGTTAATTCATAGCTAGAGCAGAGACCCTCTGCTAGCTCTCCAGACGTTTCTATGTGTGCTGAAGTGAAACACTAACCTGCAATCCTGCATGATTCAGAGCAAGGATGGAGAAAGAGAGACTATATGTGAAATAACAGAACGGGCAAAAGCAAAAGAATTCGAGGGAGAGAGAGAGCGTGTGTGTGTGTGCATGTATGTGTGAATGTGTGCGTCTGTGTATTGCGCTACTCTGTTGCCCTGCCTCCCTCTCTCTCTCTCTCTCTGCTGGTAGGAAATGTTTGTGTGAGAGGATTATGGCAGCCATACTTGACCTGGAGTGAAAGTGTGTCCGTATGAATGAGTTTTTCTTAATGTAATTTAAAGGCATTAAAAAGAGTATTAGGGAGAATTGTGAGTTGGTGTGCCAGGCGTGACACGTATGAATGACAGATCCCTCCAGTTCAGTGTTGTGATGTAAACTGTCTGCTATGATATTGGGTTTCTCATGATGCATTTAGCTAATATGCAATATGACAAGAGAGAAGTCAGGTGAACAAACTATATATATATATGAGAGAGAGAGCAAGAGAGAGACAGAGAGATTAAAACCTTGATGCTGTTTGCAGAAAGTAATCCCGCCCCCACCCCACCCCCCAGAGGTGTTTGCACCTCTGGCCAAATATTAAAATGGAAACAAAAAATCTTGAGAGAAAATAAACTTCACTGATGTTGGCATATTTGCTTGTGTTCAATTATTGTTTGGTGTATTTGTGTTTTATCCGGATTTATGGCAAAGTCTGGCAAAAATCACACACGTTGGACACATAACGGTAATTAATATGATTAGTCTTTTGCTTGACTATGTTATTAAAAAGCTGATAATGTGTTGCTAATGTTACACAAACTATGTTCCCGTTCGCCATCTCAGTGGCCTCACCTTCTAACAATAATCAGAAACGCTTTAAACAACTCAGAACGTCAGTGGGGAAAGGCTTATAATTCATCATAACATCGTAATGTACATCATACACCAGCTGTATTGCTAAATCTACCCGATTTTTCATATCAACAGAAAAATATACAGGGATAACCTGGCGTCTCTCGAGACTCCCCTGCTAGTTTGCTGTTAGTGATATGCTAAAGCCCAGGTATTAAATGTGATTGGTTACAAGGTAGTTTGTGATATCAGAAACACCAGCTATTTCAAACCGTGTATTTTTTTTCACTGCCGTTTTAAGGTTTGACATGGTTTGACTTAAAGCACATTAAAAAAACACCACATAGACTTATAAACAACATTTAAAAACTTGATTTTCACCACACGGGGACTTTAAATTAAATGATTTTGAACTCCTTTAAACTGAAACTATATATATATGCTCACAAATATGATAAAATACAAGATGTGTATGTGTTTTATGGGGTATCTTTATTCAAATACAACTTGATTGAGTCACTTTTTACAATCAAGGCTGAAATTGAGGTGAAGCCTCGACGTCAGGCACTCACACCTGCGCCGACAATCTGATCCCAAGATGTTACCAACTGAACAGGAAACAAAGTGGAAAAAAGTGGTGGCGAAATGTAGAAATAAAGAAGAAAGGAAAAAGGAAAGCCAGACAGATGCAAAGGCTAGACTGTCTATGTGTTTTCGAGCAGCAGTTTCCTCTGCGTTGATGTAAGATTGCATGATGGACTGTAAAAAAAAAATACAAAGACGAGGAAAAAGAATAGAAGGGCTCCCGCTTTACTTCTGGGCGGGGATCATGCTGTCGATTGACTCGCCCTTCTCCAGCTTCTTCTCCATCTCAACCATCAGCTTGACGCCATCAACCACACACTGCACCTGGTCAACCTCTGAAGAGCCTATACGGTCAGCATTGGAAATGTCAAACACTCCACCAACGGAAGCAGTGTCCACACCACCTGAGAGAAATAAATGAAGATGGAACAAGTGGTCAACAAATGGAGATGTTACGTCTTCATTAACATCAATAAACATTTCTATGCTTTTTGCATATGTATGTTCAGTGTTTGCATACCTGTGCCACGCTTCTGCAGGCGCAGTCTGGTCAGGATCTCCTCAAACTTGGCATGTGTGCTCAGCTTGGGCAGCTTGACGTGGACACCACCACGCAGTCCTGTGCCCAGGTTGGAGGGGCAGGTCAGAATGAAACCCAGATGCTCGTTCCACATGAATCCATGGTTGTGCTTCTTGAAAATTTCCTCAATCTGTCAAAGCAGAACACACACATGCTCACATGCTCCAGGTGACAACTGTCAGTTATGTGTGTGCATTTATTTGTGCATGTTCTCCATACCCTCTGAAGACCAACGCAGAAGCGCTTGAACACTTCCTTCATGTTGCCACCCTTCTGCATGGCAATGACACGGAGATGATCCTCCTCATTCACCCAGACCAGGAAGGTCTTGTTCTCATTGTGCCTGTAATTGAAGCATAGGCATCCATTTACAATACAAAACCTAATTTATATCACCCAGCTAATATAAATTGTCTTCTATTGAAGAAACCAAACTTGGAGTTGTTCAGAACCATTTTCATTGACGTTGAAAAAACAAAGTAACTGGGAATATATTGTCTAAAATGTTACTCAATATTAACTTCTTAGTAATATAATGTCGATGTTGCACTTGCCATCATGCTGTTGGTGTGGCTATCACCGTGGATATTAAAAAAAAAAATGCATTCTTGCTTGTGTGGTATTGATTAATTAAATAATGTATTACCTTTGTCCAGGTAAGTCTCATTTCGAAGGTTGCATTTTTTGGCCTCATATGTCATTGAGACTGCATTTAAGAAAAGTAACCATTACTCTGGGATGTAAAGGTTACATTTCTGAAATGAGGGAGTCTCAAAGTAAGAAAGAAATATGTCAGTTTTATAATGGTTACTTTTCTGAAATGAGACAACCTAAACGGTGTATACGGCCAACAATTGTGACAATGCAGAGCGCAACCTTTGAAATGAGACACAGAAGTATGATTCGACATAATGATTCGACTTACCAAATGCCTCTGGCATCGGGCCAGTCGCGGGCCATACCAGCACCCAGCAGCAGGGGGGAGACGGGTTTGTCAAACAGGAAGTGGTCAGCGATCAGCTGCTCCTGCTCGGCATCAGTCATGGACTTCAGGGGGTAATACTTGCCCTTGAACTCTCCGTCCAAGCTGCTCAGAGCTGGAAGAATAAAGAGATCCCAAACTTATAGATTCCACACTCTCGTTCATCAGTTATATTCTTGTGCTATTCACCCTTACAATTCTAAACTGTTGTTGGGGTTTGTAAGGTGTGAAATAAAATAAACTATAAATATTACATGAAAAACAATAAAAAAGTACTAAAACTTAAATTAAAATTAAAACTGAAAATATAAAAATAATTCAAAGCGTATTGAAAATATGAATCAATACAATAATCATGTAATAATACTGAAATAACGCTGATGTGTGCACACCTTCAACAGACAGCCTCTCCACAGCTCTGCGCTCTCCACGGGTGTTGTGGGGGGGCAGGGCGTATCCCTTGATGCTGCGGCCGGTACGCACACGGCTGCTCAGAACGTAGTTTGGGTCCAGGTCATCACCACCCTACAAATAGAGATTTAATTCATTTCAGTCTCAGTTATTGTTAAACAATAGATTCTGATTAGTTTAGCATTACCGTGTTGTTTGGTACAAGCTCACATTTCAAATTATTCAAGTAAATTAGCAGTTGAGGTCAAGGAGTTTACTGTTGTCTCCTGTCAAGGATCAATTAAGAGGATCTATAGCCTTTATAAAATATTAGTTATTTCTGTTTTGCACCTTCAGGTTCTCAAAGTTGAGGTCGGTCTTGTGCTTGTCAGTTGCCTTGTATCCACCATGGCGGTCGGAAATGACAGGGTCGAGGAGATCCTTGAAAACTTCGTAGGACTCCTCATCACCAGCAACGCAGCCAACGGTCATGATGAAGGGGTGACCTGGAGAAAAGTGTCATCTTATCAGTATATAGACAGAAGGAAACATGTTGTGCTTCCTGAACAAATCCAGGTTTGATTGGGGTAAATACTGTATGTGGTAAGGATGTAAAACTGATGTCTTTGCTCACCTGGGTTGTCAACACCGGTCTGGATGACATCATCCAGGGTGTACCCAGTGGAGGTCTGCTTGTCCCTAAGCTTGGCATAGATTTCCTTAGTCAGCAGCTTGGCCATGTGGTTGTTGTGCTTGGTAAGGTCTGGATACTCATCATCAACTGAATACTTCAGCTTGAAGTTGTTGTGGGTGTTTCCGAAAGGCATGGTTGCGTTTCTAACACTGCAGATTGGACAAAGAGACAGTGAGAAATGTTATTTGCATTTGATTCCCTGAATTTTCATAACTGTTTGAACTTAATTTTATTAATTCTGCTTAGTTAGTTAGGCTGGAAAGAGTTACTTCAACCAAACGTGTAAAAGGATACCACATGACTGTGTCGCCAACAGCTGCAAACACTATAGCTTCAAGTTTATATGTATTAAAAGCTAGTAAGAAATTGACCATTTACCAAATGGTTTCAAAATGTGTTTACTGCATGCTGACTGAATGAAACAGTATTCAGTGCAAACCATAACTGCTTAAACATCAGCTTCCATTGATTTGAGAAGAACGATACACATGTGAAACACTGCTGCACACATTAAAACAGTCTGTCTGGTATACTAGCAAGTTCCACTTGAGGTCCTCACTTGTTATTTGATATGTCTGATTGTACCAGGAATAGGAGAGACGCTCCCCAGTCCAAATCTATACAGATCTATTTTTACTATGCTGTTCACTCCCTCCCATTACTTTCACATAATCTCGAACCTCTCCAAAAAACATTGCACTGTTTTCCACATAAATAGTCACATAGCTTAGTATATGTTATTAAAGTATTCCCTCATGTCCTGACCAGTTTCCTCAGACATGATATTGTTTAGGAGAAATCAAGTTTTATGTAACATACAAAATATAACGTTGTCATTTGAATTCTTTTGCATTCATTTCTGTTCTGTGAAATACACCAGAAGATACTTGCATGATTACTACGAGATTTTATTTTAAGAAAAGCCAGCAGAGGGAACCTGTCCCATATGGGTCAGTATGAGAAACATAAGCACATCTCAGGATTTTTTATGGCTGTATCAGATTATGCTCTCAGAGCTGCTGCATATCACATGTTTGACATCTGCTCCCACATTTAAGCACAGGTCAACCAAACCAAAATATTTAAACATGCACAAAATAAAAACAATTATTAACATTTTCACAGTAAATCCAGATGCCTTTTATAAACACTCCAGTATTTCTGTCATGAAAAAGATTGTGCATCTGCTATCATGTTGGAGCGTATTATTATAGTACATAAATTGTAATCAAATAGCATCTAACCATGAAGATTTTGAAAGGATTTACAAATTGTAAAATGTATGCAGCCTAGTTAATCACTTCTATTTTGATTTTCTATTTTAAGGAGTATTCCTATAGAATACTTACATTTTTCTCTCATTTATTTGATCTAATTTAGTTAAATTATTGCCTTCTTTTTTTAAGACTCTCCTTGCTGTGAATGATGGTTATTCAAGAATGTTGATGTCTTTACCTGCACAAAAGACAAGAAAAGTGGTAACAGTCCTTGGGATCAGATCCTGTTCACAAAAGCCGAAATAGGGGTCACCCAAGCGAGAACGGTCCGATTTGGGTTTATATAACTCCAACCCCTGCAAGCCATTGGCTGGCCCATTTTAGAGCTCGCTGAAATCTGATTGGCTGGCCCCAGTCTCTTATGCCCTGTTTAGTGTAAGAAAAGCTTCAATTTAGATCTCGGGCATCTTAAATGAGGTGGCAGCTGTGGGTTGTGTCCCCCTCCACTCGATATCTGTTTACACTTCCCACCCCATACATAGCTTTCCAGTAGGGTTTAGGTTGGAGGAGGGGAGATGGGACATGGAGGGTCTGCCATGCTAAAAAGGCTGAGCAGCACTTTTGCCAAACATACCTTGGATATCAGAAGTGCTCACGTCAGGCCGATGGCTTTGGAAAGAAATCACCTGGTAGGCTTGGGCCATCTCATCTAGGTGCAAATTCACTTAGCAGTTTTGCAGATGAAGTTTGTAAGGGTGTCACATTTAATTTATTTATATGTTCATGTTGGACACCATATTCATGCTTTGGGGGTAAAAGGTCATCATCTTTTATCATGTGAAAGTTAATTGGACATACAGCCCAGACCTAAACATAACCGTAAAGCCCAACCCCTAACCATGATTGTAAATTTAAAAAACCTATAAAATTGTTTGTATGATCCAATTCAGATGATATCATATGATTTTGCCATCTTGCAAAATTATTACAGATCTAATTATGTTGCCTAAGTGTTTATATGAAAACCATCAATACAAAATATCTTGAACTCGAAGCGTTTGTTTTATTCAGACACTGTTGTGTCTTTTTGTAATTCAAAGACAGGTATTTCCATCTCTCAAGTTTCTGTCACACGCACACATACATGTTCTCACACAGGGAGGCACTGTTAGTGTCCCCAGTGCTAGAGTCTCACTGGATATTATGGGTAACCCCCCCTCCCCCATTGTATCTGTCTAGTAATCCATTCAGCTGCAACTTGCGTATACATTTTGTGAAGTAATGCATTGTAAAGATTTAAATGTAACAGCATTGTTTCATTTTATCTTTGTACCATGGCTTTAGGTTACATAGGACTCTAATGCGAGTCTAAGTGTCTCCAACATGGCACCAGTTGTGAATAACAGGCCTGTCATGGCTCACATGCTCCCCAGCAGCTGTCAAGCATGCAACACACACACATACCAGCACAGCTTATTATACAGAGATGACCGTTTAAAGTTTTTCATTTGCTTCTCATGCTCAATTCATTACTCTGACTTTAAGATATAAAGTCGGCATGAAACAGAAGTTGAGATAGTATTTTTTCCCTGTATAAGAGTGAAATGGCTTCTCGAACAAGAAAAAAATGTTGGGTGGGACTTGATTTTGTCCACCAGTAATCGATTGGATTTGTTGGATCGTTGTGGTTAGCTATTGCTGTGATTTCATTTTAGTGACAGGTTGTCCCGCCCTCGTGCCAGTAAAAATGTCATCAGAGAAGAGATGTTGCTACAAGAGAGAGAGAAATGTGTTTTGATTAAAGATTGAGGGCACATGAATTAAACTTGCATCGATAAATCATTTATAATAAACACTGTAGTTTTCCATTTAAAAAAAAGAATAATTGATTTTGATTTCATGGTGATTTAAATGTGGCGCCAGACATATGTTTGAAAAAAAGATTCAAGGGATATTAATATTTTAAGACTGGTTGGTTGGGGAGGGTCGTTCACTGTGGCCTTGCCCTCTGGTGTCACCCCATGTCCCCTTACTCACACAGCTGTCTTCTGTTTGTCCTATCTATCTATCTATCTATCTATCTATCTATCTATCTATCTATCTATCTATCTATCTATCTATCTATCTATCTCATTAAAAAAAATTCTTACTGACCTCAGACTTTTGAATGTCAGTGTACTTCTAAAATACTTAATAGTTCAAAAGATGATAGATAGATGATAGATGATATATTATCTATCTATCTATCATCTATCTATCATCTTTTAAGTATCTTTAAAGTATTATTACACTGACATTCAAAAGTCTGAGGTCAATGATATATAGATGATAGATAGATAGATAGATAGATAGATAGATAGATAGATAGATAGATAGATAGATAGATAGATAGATAGATAGATAGATCTAATCTATCATCTATCTATCATCTTTTGAACTATTAAGTATTTTAGAGGTACACTGACATTCAAAAGTCTGAGGTCAGTAAAAAATGTTTAAATGTTTTTTATCACTTCAAAATCCTTCTAATGTGCTGATTTGCTGCTTTATCATGTTGTGCTGCTTAATATTTTTGTGGAAATCTTGATACTTTTTTGCGATGCATGCTTTCTTTGATCAATAGAAGGTTCAAAAGAACAGCATTTATTTGAAATATCTATAACATAAAAGTCTATACTTTCACTTTTGATCAATGTAACGCATACTTGCTGAATACAATTATTTCTTTAAAAATAAATCTGACCCCAAACTTTTGAATGGTATATGTGATACCTTCCAATCTTTGAATTGTATTTCTTTGAGTTGGGTGTGTATAGTTATGTCTAATCTTTCTAGGTCTGTGAGGTGGTGTCAGAATGGTGTGCATGTGGGAGAGAGGGTAGGTTGTGTAACATTAGTGTGCTTGCGTATAGTGAAAGCACAGACCCTCATTACAGTCTCAGTTACTACAGGACAGTTACACAACACAGTGAGGACAGAGAGAGAGTTTTTAAAAAGTTCTTACATGAACATGATATAAAATCATAGTCTGCAATAACATGGTATACATTTTTCTAAAGTGGACATGGAACATGTAAACATGGAACCACACTAAAGCCTCAAATGATCTGTGTCAAATGATGGCCTGTTAAAAAAATTGTCATTAAGTGCTGTAAGATCCATGGTTGGGTAACAGCTAACGAACTAGAATGTTGTTTAGGATGCATACTTATTACACATACAGAATGTGGAAGTGGAAATGAAACTTTGACTTGAGAATGTCTTTCATGGAATCTCTATGAAAAATTATATGTTGCGTATGTGTCTGTGGGTCCGGGGAGGCCATGTCATCATCATGTTCTGTAGTCTTGGTGATAGTAGCAAGTTAACAAGCAGTGGCGGCTAATAATATACTTGGCCTTTGGAAGGGCAACAGGTAATCTGAGTCTAAACACTCCATATGACCTTCAGCCAAGGCTTGATTTTAAGGTAGAGCGTGTATGCATGTCTGTTCTAGCTTGTACTTTTTTGCACAATTTTGTCTCCTTAGAATGAATCATTTCCTGCATACTTCATTAGTTCATAATTATGATGAATATGTGTAAATATGCATGTGCTTGCATGCCTGTACAGGCGGTTGGGTGCGGTGGAATGAGCTGAAGGTGTCACAGGTCACCTGGAGCATTGTAAAATTTTATTTAATTAATATAATAATCTGATTCGATTCATATAATAATCTGACACTGATTATATTTGGTAGGAATTAAATATGCACAACAGTACGCACTAATAGTTTCTAATTGCATTAAGTAAATTAATTTACTTCCATTTTTATTTCGATTAAATGATTGGACAGTTTTTTTTCAGTTGAGTCTGAGATGTGAGAGAAGATATAAAATATGAGCTAATCAACCAACCTTTTATGCTAACCAAGGGCAAGTTGCACAAACACAGCCACTATGTTAAAACTGAGTCTGGTTTGACCAACTAGCAATAAGCCTTTTAAATAACTATTTTTCAGATTCAAATTAGACCAATCTACATTTTTATGCAACTTACTTTAAAAATTCATGATCAATTAAAAAGAAATAGATGACGATAGAAGGATACTTTCTTCGATTTTATGGCGGGTAGCAGCAACATTAAAGGTGCCCTAGAATGTGAAATTGAATTTATTTTGGCATAGTTAAATAACAAGAGGTCAGTAAATGGACATGACATACAGTGAGTCTCAAACACCATTGTTTTCTCCTTCTTCCTTAAATCTCATTTTTGAAAAACACCCCTGAAAAATAGGCAAATCTCCACATAACACCGACTGTGATGCAACAGTCGGGATCATTAATATGTAAGACTCGAAAAATCTGCATATGCCAGCCCATGTTCAATGACAGGCGGAACTGCGCAGCCGAAGCATGGCAGTTGCTCAGTGTTTGGATGTAGCCTACAAATGAACACAAAAGTATTTTTTAGTTCCTTTATCCGAGCCTCTGAAGAAACAATGGATTAATTTTATTTTCTCTGGAAATTTCCAAACATTTCACCGACGAGACTGTTTCCTCAACTTGGGCCAATACAGAGCTGGCCTCGATGTCTGAAAATATATCGATCGAGCTACCAAGCAACACTTTCTGATGTGTAATTGTTCAAGTTCAGACAGGTAATCTTTCTTTCAAAATCGTTCAATACTGTATTTACATCATCGTGTTTAAGATCTTTATTTTCGCAATCAACACACAGTCATCTGTTTGCTCAATGCTCATCACAGCAACATTTTATGTGATGGGAATAGATCTAAATACTTTAAAAACATCTCACGATTCGTTAATCTCGATAGCTGTAATAGTAAAAACGTATAATATCTGTAGTAAAAGTATTCGAGAGAGTTTCACATGTAATACGTAGCTATTTCATATGCAAGCATGTCAGCCAATCACAGCAGAGGCCGGTTACACACAGCAGACACGCCCCTTGAAACAGAGCTTTTGGGCTTAGGGCTAAAATCAGGCTAGGAAAAATGCCTTTTATTTCTAAATTATGACTATTTTTAATCTAAAAAACATACTAACATTATAAGGGCAACCCAGAAAACATTATACAATAAAAATAAAAAACATTCTAGGGCACCTTTAAGGTGCATTATCGCCACCTACTGTATTGGAGTGCGGACCAGAATTTCCAGTACAGTTACTGCAACCACAGGGAGAATAAATAGGGAGCAATCAAGGCAGGTAACGAGGGAGGACAAATTAATTAATCAATAATCAGGTAACAATATGGGCGGGGCTAGACAATCAAAGGAGAGCACATGGCACAAGGAAACACAGGACAACCCATGTGCTCACACCAAGCAAAAACAACAAAAATGTGCAAAAACACAAGCACATGGCAAGTAAAGCAAATAACAAGCCATGTGCCCATAATAACGAGACATGAACACAGCTAATGAGAGCACTCATAAGCCACGTGTTCACACAAAACATGACAACATGAAAGCACACAGCTAGTGTAAAACACTCTCTCTCTCTCTCTCTCTCTCTCTCTCTCTCTCTCTCTCTCTCTTTTCAACCCCCTTCCATCTCATCCTCCGTATCTCTTTCTCTAGGTTGTATTGCATTGACTCAGCAAAGAACTCAATCAGTGAAATTGATATAAATTACAATTTAATGCATATGATTAATGGCAAAACTTAGTATGATGCACATAAATACAGTTTTAGTAAACTAGTATTTTTTATATGCAAATTGATTGCACACTATAAAAACTGAGTTTCAAATAACTGTATTACATTATATTTTGAGTATAGATTTCTTTAAACGCATGTACAGGTGATAAGTTCATAAACTTGCGGACATGCCTCATACGTTACAAGAATATACTCACACATATACAGAGAGTGAGATATTCCCCTTTCATAGTAGTGCGAGTCTGCTAATGGGCCCACAGATAATTATTCTAACACCATGGTTCATACAGATTCACATCTCTAAGTGTGTGACTGTCTAGCCACTTACATAAGTACATAAGGAGTGTATCATTTGCCATGTGTTGTATGAAATGCAATATGACTGAGTGTATTATTTTGCAACTCAGTGAGGCCACTAGTACACAGTGTGCCTGACTAACTCAACATATTATTTACATAATTACACAGGATTTCCCTCTCTAAATAATTTTAGTGCATATGAAATACTATCATATTTTTTGTGGATTTTGAAACAAAATTACAGCTTTATTTGTGTATTTATAAAGCCAAGTTAAAAATTTACTTTAAAAGTTAGAACATTTCTGAAATTTGTTGTGTGTATTGCTTGGTGAAAATATTGAAATCTTAAATATTTTAAGCTATATCCCAAATTGAAGATGTCTGAAAACTGTAGGCTATTACAAAGAAAAACATATTTATTACAATTATTTTATTGCAATTTATTTTAAATTAATTAGTTTGACGTGTATGCTTATTTTCCTTTCATTTCTTTTGTTAACATTCTTTTTCTCACTTGATGTATAGTGTAGCTGGTGATTTCCTCATGAAATGAGTAAATGACTCAACAGCCATTGCTGGTTTACCACCACATCCATGTAATTTTACTGATGTTTGTGTGGCTTCAGTTGCATGTGGAACGTTGTTCTGAGCTCAGTCCGCAGATGAGTGTAAATGAAACCACATAAAGTGATGAGTTGTTATTGTTTGTGTTTCAGATCCTGTAGATAGACAATTCTATAGCTGCCAGTGCCAATCCTCAAAGACAGAACAACCAACAACTCACCCTGATGGCCACCTGCTGCCACTGCCATCTGAAAACAAGAAAGGGGAGAGATGTGAGGATTATGAGAATGTGATAACCTAATCAATAAGATGAAAGGATGCATCATTAATCAGTTATCAATCAATAAATAACTACTGATTTAAGAATTAAATAATGAGGACATTTTGTTGCTAGAGGTTTTTCAAAAGCACTGACAATGTATTTATCCAGATGTTTTCTCAATACATTGTTTTTTTGTTTTTTTAAATAACTGCTTATGTATATTATTTGAGGTTTATATAAGCTATATTTATATTTTATTCCAACAATACCAGCTGAGTATAATTGGCTTTTGTGTAAGTAATTGCTCAGAGAGCATATTATTTTTGTTCCCTGTTGTGTTCTGAGTTGGCTATCACAACAAAACATGTCTGTGCATGGTTCATATGATTTTGGTCCCATTTGCTCATAGATTCTCTCTTAAGCTTTAGCTCTAGAAAATGCACCAACTCATTTCATTAAATACAGCCTGCAGAACTAACCTCGACTCTGCCGATTGAGTTGTGACATCAGCATGTAACAATGGAGATGTGAGAATGTTCAATTCTCTGGAATGCTTGTTTAATAGATGATTAATATAAGGTACTGGGTGGATGTCTGTGGGAGCAGCTGGTTTGGTATTTTTCATCAGATGATTTTAAAAGTCCCAGGCCTTTGTTTGTTTGGCAGGGCTCAGGAATTCAGCTGACAGGGAGTTAGATATTCAGCAGTGAGTAGTTAAGTTATGTAATCCATTTGAAACAAACCACAGAAACTGACATGGTTGTGGTTGAGAGGGTCATCCAAAAGTGTTTTTTTCCGATGTTACTAAGGATAAGTGAGGACGAAAATACATCAGATTTGTGAAGATTCATTGTGGCTCATTCATGCCATACAGGCAGAAGAGATTTCTTTGTAAATTGTTGACAATACATTGTTGCATCAAATTGAATGTTTTAAGAAATATTCACAATAAAATGCATTCCATTCTCATCAGGATAATTAGTCATTTTATGGAGAAAGTAACTAAGTATATACTTTCGCAATAAGTTATTTCAAAATGCTGTATCTGAATCAGGGAAACTAGTCAAATGTAATACCATTAAATATATCTTCTTACATTTATATATAGACTTGTACACCCCTAATTACATGTATTTACTGCTGCACTATATCTATATATATATGAGAGAGAGATAAGCAAGCCTCTTGGCAAATATCCTCTCTAAGACTCCATAGATTGTTCATGTATGATATAAATTAATCATTAATCATTGAGGCTGCAAGTGTAACATAGAAAATACATTATTTTAAACAAATAAAGATTTATATTAATTAGGTAATTTTACTATGTTTAATATATATAGATTTGTTTCATTAACACATTTTTTTTATTTATTTTTTTATTATCCAGAGTTTATGCATGTGCATTTCCAAGACACTGGTTACATTTATTTGAAAGATTTACAGATGGATTTGGCTGATGCATTGAACCCTGCCTGTTCAGGCAGCCTTGGACTAAACTTTAAATCTTTGCTGACATGATCAGCTCTTGATGTTGTCTTTATGGGTGTGGTAGGCCTATATCACCTGTGTGCTGCTCATTAATTATATTATATCACTTCTATTAATCGTTGTGTAAAACAAGGCCATCAATAACGGATGAAGTGATTGAAATATAGGCTACTCTTAACTCATAAATAATTGCGTTCTATGATCATTGTCAACTCATAGCATGGCATTTGTCCTGCTCTTTGCAGTGTGTAGGCTATTGATAAAAAAAGATCAAGTCTCATCTTGACACCTTTCATGTTGTGAAACGGAGATGGTCTGTCGTTGGTGTGATTCACTTCTGAGTGTGCACTTTGCAGTAGGCTCTTGCACAACGCTCTTCTAGACCAGTTTTCTGGGTGGGGCAGACCATAATAAAACACTTCCCCGTGTTGTGCAGTGCGTGGCTGACAGCGAGGGGAAAAGTGAGTCTGAAATGGCGGACGACTGGAAAAAGAAGTGCGATTCGCAGTGGCAGCTGGTGGCTCACGGTGTCCCCATGCCAGCCAGCGTGGATTGGAAATCGGTGCACGAGAAGAAACCGTTAATGCGCAACCTACTGAAGAACCCCTCGCCTTACGGTAATGACGTCACACAGACGTAACGCTGTCGCTGCTAGTTCACAGTGTTTATGAAATCTCTACTACTGGAGATCTCTTCTTGAACTTTGTTGTAACTTTATAACGTTTATATAAAGTTATGTTGAGATGGAGTGGAGGGGAACGATGATGTAGGTCTAGCAGCTAGTTGTTAGTTAAACTATATAGCGGGGAATCTGCATGAACACCACCCTGACCCTGTAGTTAGTAGAAGCTGGACTGTTGCGGTGTCTCATTGCGCAGGTTGCGCCTATATAGACTGTAAAAAAAAGGTTGCGCCCTGAAAAGTCACCATTACATTCTAAAGTAAGGAAAGAAATTATAGACTAGTAATTTACGCCACACAACGATTAATAACAGTCAATTTTATTATGGTTACTTTTCTAAAAATGAGTCATCCTCGATGTTTTGTATTATGTATTTTAGTTATATTGTTGTTAATTAAATCAATAATTGTTTGTAGGCTACTTAACTTTTCCAAATGGATTACTGTTTTAGAGTAAACAATTCCCAATATTTTTAAAGATACAGAGAAGATATAGGCCTACGATTAAATTTATTTATAGTCCCTGTACGTTTTGATCATTTCATTTCCTGTTTGGAATGGAATAAGGAGAAATGAAAAGACAGCTTGTTTATTCGTTTAGTCTAAAAACCGAAAAATTAGATTTTGGCTCGATTTCTAATTTTTCGTTTGTGGTTTACAAATCGGTTTATGGCCTCGAAATATCATTCGCACATGTGGGCGGCGCTGAAACGCCCCTTTCATTTGATTGGTCAAACCGCTCTGGCTTCAGTACGAGCTTTTAATTCAGTCATGCAGAATAAGACGGTTGCGGCACTAACATTACACTTTAATAAAATAATATCTGATTACTTTAACATTGTTTGATTTCTTTCCCATTGACAATTATCCTGCATTTAGTTCCGTCTCTTTGGATGAAAGTGAAGTGGAAATAAAAATCTATTATAGGCTGAACTGTAGTAGCTAAACCCAGATGTCAAAGCGTTTTGACCAATCCGATGAAAGGGGCGTTTCAGCGCCGCCCACATGTGCGAATGATATTTCGAAGCCATAAACCGATTTGTAAACCACAAACGAAAAATTAGAATTCGAGCCAAAGAATTTCCTGTTTATTAGACAAAACGAAAAAACGAATGAACAAGCTGTCGTTTCATGTCTCGTTACTCCATTCCAAACTGGAAATGAAATGATCAAAAACGTACACGGACCATTTATGAATACAATTCACAGGGCTAGGTGGTAGAGTTGGTAGATGTTTAATGAAAAAAACTAATTTTATTTAAATCTAGATGGGGATGATTGATAATGTTGTGTATGTAAAAGAGAAAGAAGCTACTTTCAAAATATGAAACATTTTGCCTCCCATACTTTTACATGTGGCCTATTTAGTTGGCTACTGAAAATGTTGCCCTAGCCTATGGATTATGTATGGTTTTATATGATTTGCCTACAAGGATATTTTACATATACAATTGAAAGACAGTATTTGCAATTACATGATTTTACTGTAATAGAAATTTTATATTTTCATGCAAATCTTTTGAACTCTTCTTTTTTCTTGCTCAACAACTAGGTGTAAACCACACCGTGCCACCACCTGAACCCAATCGGTCGGGAATGCCTCCTCCTCCAGGGCGGCCACCTCAGTTAGAGCCCGATGGTGAGTCAGCAATCAACACAGTAATAAATATATTTGCTGCCTAAAAAGTTCACCACTGGTAAATATTACATCCACTGCAATGGAAATGTGTTCTATTACATTTGACTACAACATGAATTGTTAATTGGTTGACCTTTACATCCAAAACATTTGCCATTCTTAATATCTTTGGTTTTTAATTAAAAAAATATGATTGAGAATTTAATCTTGTACCTGGATGTTAATTGTAGGCGATTTCTCTGGCTGGAAAACTAGTACAGAAGTTTTGCCATACGACACTAGTGGAATACCATCCGGGGTTGTGGTCTGCCAGCTGCCTCAGTACAGGTAAAAAGCCCAGTTTTGTGAGAAAAATTACCTTGTCTCAAAAACTTATAAAACATTTGTCATGTTCCAGTACAATATAGGTAATTTTATCTAGTCACTTGTCATTTAGCTTTAGCAAATACTTTCAAGAAAAAAAATATATATATTTGTTCCACTGTTCCAATAATTTTTTGTAGCTTAAGTAGTTTAAATGCAGTAGGACCCCAGAATTGCAATACATAATAAGTGTTGCTATATATGTCTTTATTTGAATCAGATATCAGAAAGACATTGGCTTGTCAGTTCGTCAGGGTAAGCAGAAGGTTCTGTCTGATATGGCCTTTGTGTATCTTTACCTCAGGTGGTTTTCTCTAGAGCAGCATGTGGACCTGAAGGCAGAGGGTCTGTGGGACCAACTGCTGGATGAGTTTCAGCCTGAGATATTCATTGAGGACTGGTGAGTTATGAACTAGTTATAAAACTAGGTATGTGCAGTTTAAGCAATCTTCAGTAACAGTAATTGCAAACTAAGCTGCAAAGAAGAGTTACAAATTAAACTGGATATCAGTTAAGCTCTTTTAACAAAGTTAGCTGTTATGCAATCTATCCATGTCCACACATCTGAACAATAATGTGACATAACTATATTTTGTATTTTAGAAACAGTTGCATTGTTGTAATTGCTACATATGTCATGTCTGTGGTGGTCATAATGCTTTAGACATTGTCGTTTCAGCCTAAATGGCAGCGTTAATATGCCCTTTTACTTTTAATGTCTGGGTGTTTTATTCATGTGTAGGTATGAGGAAAGCCAGCTTCATAAATCTATCTATCAGCTCGATGTGAAGCTCTTGGGTGCTGATGCTAAGACAGTCATCAAGCAGCATTCATTTAATCCTGAAGAGAACCTTGATCACTATACACACACCTGGAAAAAGGTAGCACACACGTGCATATTCATACATTTATGTTCATTAATTTCTTTTAGATGTGTCCACATAACATTTTAATGTGTACAGGTCTCCCATGTATTCTCCAAGTATGGGCCCGGGGTGAGGTACATTCACTTCCTCCACAGACTGAAGAACCAGTTCATGGTTGAATTATTTAATACCAAAGTCACAGGCAGCTCGATTATTGTCAAGACCAGCAAATGCAGTGTGAAATAATCCAACAGATTAAAATAAACAGGTAGGAGGTGATGCATTCCTGCCAGTTGATGTAGACTTTGAGATGTAGTCTATTTAGAACAAAGCACTATAGTCTCAAATATTTTATAAATTGACTGAACTTTCATAAGATGTATCCAGCAGCTTAATAATGTAATAAAACATTCCTTATTCATTTTGTGTTTCTTTCATGTATTCACAATACCACTAGATGCACAGATAGTGCCATTATATTTTAGTATTTCAGGCCAGCAGATGGCGCTCACTCATTGCAAATAAGACACTGTGAAATTGATCTATAAATGACCAAGTACTTTCTATGAAAATACAATAGTTGCTACAGTTATTTTTACTACTGTAAAATCATAAATGGAATCATCTCTCTAATTTAGAATTTTGTATTTCTGTTTTTCATGACATTTTTTTGTGACAGTAGAAACTGGTAATTTATTGCAAGTTAACAAACAATATGTAACTATTTTTAATAACTATAAATATATTAGTATACAGGCTATTAAATAGCTATTCTTACAGTAATTGTTAAAAAAGTAAAAAGTAATTAAAATGTTAATTATATAAGCTAACACTTTTAATGAATACATTTCTATTATAGAGTAACTTTATACAGATTTATATTTGCTTCGGATTTGGGTGATTCTACCCTCAGGCAAAGGCCAATGTTCAGGTATTTTGAGAGCGAAACGCTTTGACGCACCAATCAGAGCGTCGCGTTGAGCTGTTGCGCTGTCTATCGCGTGCTGTGCGCGTGGAGGATGCGCGCATGTTTGGGATGCTGGCACACTTCAGGACAGAAACAGATACACCACGAAAACTAATGTCGCGATTCTCCTGAGCACTCGAAAAGCATCCTCTACTGCCTCCGGTCATGTCCGTCCCAACCATTCCAGGTCTGCCGTAGATATTAAGGTAAGTTCTGTTGAATAACTTTAATAAACCACTCACTTGGGCTTTATAGTAACCTACTTTATTACTAGTGTTCAGGCATGCACATTGGTTTACTAATTGCCACCTCTAGCTACATCTGTCAGAACCGAATACGCTCTTGACAGTTTTTTTGCGTTTGGCATCATAAACCGAGGAATGAAATCATCTCTTTATACGTTTGCTAGTGTTTAACTGTCTTTTATAGCCTACTGTTCACTCATAAGAGTCGCATCTGATAGCAGTCGCATGTGCCCCAGTCTGTGGCTGTTTTACACAAGTTATTAATGAGCCGCTCAACACTGGGTCTGCTAGGTTTCTTTTGTATTATTTAGGAGTCGATGAAAGCTAAAAAACGACAGTCGTTTTCACCAGGAAAAACAGCAAAAGGGCAGTTGTTACCTTGAAATAGCTATTTATTTTGACGCTGACCCTCAAAATTACTATTGTTGGTGTAAACGAATGTAGTTTGATTCATTCGTGTTAAATCATAATAAATCTAGTTTATTTAGATGTTACCACATAGGTTACGTGTGACAACATGCAGTAGTGGGTATACATGCAGCCCCCCTATTGTTACCTCAAACCCAGCGATGGCCTGAGATACCCCCAGTCAGCTCACTGCTTGCCTTTTAATCTATTAAAAATTCACAGATAGATAGATTGAAGTATCTTTTACAATCCATTCACTTGATTGTATATTTTAAAAAAGCTATATGTGATCTAACAGTGAACTTAATGTAACTGAAAATACAACGTAAAATAAGCAGTTGTTCACTTTAACTGATCTTACTTTTAAAGATAACTTTCTTTGCCCTAACTAAATGTATTCAGGTTGATTAAGTCATATTAAATTTATATCTTTTTACTGCGAATAATTTAATTTACCTTTTGAAGCACATTTTTACAGTGCTAATTAAACTTTCTAGGCTATTTTTCAGACTCACCCCCTCAATCCCCTTGAATAGCACAATAGTTAAAAAAAAATATATATATATATAGGCCTATATATATATATAATTTTTTTTTTTTACTTTTATGTCCTCTCAGGTAGAGGATCTTGTGTCTCACTGATAAAGTGGTCTGTTAAAAATTCCTGCAGCAGAGTAATACTTAAAGTCTTGGATTACATGAAAGTCACGTTTGTCTGGTGGAAGTCTCTGCGCGGTCAAAGTGGAACTGATTAAACGGTAACCCGTCTAGCTCAGAAAAGGTGTTGTCTTTCGAAATGGAAAAAAGAAACTGAATATTTAGTTACAATGTGCGGTCAGTCAGTAACTTGGATAAACGTGACTGCAAGTAGACCGGACACATGAATGAGTTGTGGTGAGGATGATGATGATGAAGGTTGAATCAATTCTGCCCTGCAGACCATCTCTTTACAGAGAAAGTGTGGGTTCAGGTCAATACAGGAGTTCTGTTATCTTAATCACTTATACTTTCACTTACCTACTCTAGTTAATTTTAACATTCTCTAGTCCCAGAATCTGCAGTCCCAAAAATCTTCAATTTTCTTGTTTTGTTTCTGAGAAAATCCTTCAGAGCACTCACATGGAAATACAAGCAAAGCAGACACTATTCAATAGCAGCATCTCCCACATTGTATGCGCACACACACACACACACACACACACACACACACACACACACACACACACACACACACACACTTAAACAGGTTAGTGGTTAAACTCCCTGGGATGAAGGGGCAATTCTAAACAGTAAAGTATCCATGAAGTTGTGTAAGAGACGGAAACATGAGACTCGGCATGTGTCCAGTATGACAGACCATCTTTTCAGCAGCACATACATACTGTAGACATATACCATGAACAAACTGAGCCAAATATGTGCAGTGATGTTTTTTGAGCAGCAAATCAGTATATGATTTCTGAAGGATCGTGTGACACTGAGTGAGGACTGGAGAAATAATGCTGAAAATTCAGCTTTTGCCATATCACATGAATAAATTACATTTTGAAATATATTACAATAGAAAACTGTTATTTTAAATTGTAATAATATTTTAAAATATTAGTGTATTTACTGCATTTTTGATCAAATAAATTATGGTGTGGTGTGTATAAGAGACCTTCAAAAATGTATTAACACAAACTTTTGATCGGTAGTGTATATGAGAGACTGATGATGAAAAAACTTAATATCTCCATCCATTCTTTCCTTCCAAAAAAGTAAAGCAACAACAGTTTATTAATATTTATTTATAAACACTTTAATTTAAACTAATCCATTTTGGTGCACAGACCTTCAGCAGAGTTAGAAGAAATAAAGAAATCCTTTAAATTCAGTCCAGGCAGGTGTGTTTTCTGCTCTTTGGACAGGTAATGCATTGCCTGCAGAATGTGATACTCTTGGAGTGAGGTAAGACTGAAATGGTGCTCTGGAGAGTTCATCTGCACTAGAGGAATATGGACAGAACGGATGAGTGAAGGGTTGTGAATAAATGAGTACTTAGATGGTGGTTCGGTTTGCATAATACATAATACAATACATATACATGAAAAAATATGATGTTCTGTGATAGAATGTGTATTTGCACTGTGATTCACTATGTTTGGTATTGTGGAAGAAGTGTGTTTGTGAGAGTAAGTGATGGATGCTTTTCTCTTTACTGTAGATTTGTGATCCTCCTGTAGATTTGATTGTCAGGAAGATTATTTAATGATAATTACATTTAATCTATCTATCTGAAATTCTATCACCTGATATTGGACATTCAATTATTCTTAATTCTGCCTATTTGTATTTTAAGATATAGAACATCATCTTCAACTTAAAGAGATGGCGATCAATTATGGCAAAAAAAATTAATAAAAAATTAATGCTACTTTGATATTTGCAGTAACACAAGCTTTATTATATAACACCTAATCATTCGTATGTTGATTATAACTCACTTTTTGTCATTTTTAACAATGTAGTATAGATTTATTAGACTTATAAAGTTGGCTAGAATGTCAGCACCCTTACTGTAAAATAGTTTTATGTTTTCTAATGTAAGTGCTATAAGCAATAACCAACAAAAATTCACTTGAAAAAGCACTTGCAAATTATTATGCTACTCATGGTTTAATAAAGTTCTTAGTGATACAGTTTTGTTAAGTCTCTTATGCTTAACAAGGCTGCATTTATATTGTGAAATATTGTTACAATTTAAAATAACGTTTTTTTTTTTTACCAAAAAACTGTCACTTTCTAATGCATACTTGTTGAATGAAAGTATTAATTTTCAAACTTCAAACATTTGAACGGTATTGTGTCTGTACTCTACATTTCATCATTCTGATGAATGAATTGAATGTGTATGTGACATGCAGGTTGTTGTTTACTAAATGAATTTTTTTGATGTGCTTCTACCACAGCTTCTTACACAGACTCACTCTTGACTTCCAGTTGCTCTTTTTCTGTGTGGGATGATACTGAAACTCTGCAGGTCTGAGCTGAAGCTCTGCAGCTGCTGCTGAAGTCTTGCCATTGCTTTGGCTCTCACACAGAGCTCTACCTGAATCTGCCTCCTGAGGTTACCTGAGTCGACCCACCTCAAAATACTTCCCCCAATGAGGCACTAGTAAGTCATTTGAGATTGTTTTGACTTGAGTTGCCTCAACTGCATTTACATATTCTATATTTCCTCGAAGAATTTGGGATGAAATCAAGGCTTCGGTCATCTAAGTAAACTCAACAACATACCTGTACTGGTGCACATGAATCTCTGCCTAAAACAGTGGGCAACATTCACTAAAAAGTGTCATCCCACCACAAATATTTTGAATGATTTAGTAACCCAGACTCGCAGAAGTTTATGTTCATGTGTGTCAGACAGACAAAATTTGATTTAGACAGCATTTGTCTGAGAATGAACGTGTACCTGGTGTGTGTGCTGTGCTAAATATTGCATAACGGCAGTGTCGTGATGAGTGGCGGGTGAAGTTGAGACTGCGGATCCTTCTAGAGTAACGCTGGCCAGGATGAGGGGCCACCGTAACACACACCACAAGACCTGAGCTCTCAGCCTTCCTGCTGCAGTCTGATGAGTGTGTATGTGTGTACACATGCAGACTGGTTTATTTGTCTCTCTATGTATGTGTAAGCACGTATGCCTCTCTCACATGCACATGTCTGTCGATCTGCTTCGCCTTTGTCTTATTTTAGGTCTGTGAGGTGATCCGTTTGTCTCTGTATTGTACATTCCACTTATAGGGGAGCATGTAATATGCAAAACTGTAACAGGTTAATCATGTGATTCCAGGTCAAATGATCACACAAGTCTCCGTTCCGAACACTTGATCTAAACCTGTCATTAGTTAACCACCTGATCTTAGATCGATCTGCAATAGGTTAATTATTTAATGCATGGATGGAGACCATGAAAGCAAGAGTAGAGTTTCTCAATCCAAACGCCCATGTTAGTGTGTCAGTCACTTGCACCCTCTTTGTGCATGTGTCCTGGTGAGTGTGTACTCGTGACTGTGTCCGCTTGTGTTTAAAATACCAGGACAGACCCAAGAGCAGTTTGTTATACAGTGTTGTTATAAAATCTTTGTTATTTTAATATCAAGAAAATGAACTTCATCTCTAAAGACCATGTAACAAGCTGATGTCATATTTAACATAAACATACATAAGAATTTTTTTCTTCACATAAAAAAAGGTCTCACTTTATATTGTCTTTACTAACATTGAAATAAATCATTTGATACAATGCATTTATTAAATACATACATGTTTTTGCATTGTACTTGTATTTAAAAACTGTATGTAATTACAGCTGTAATTCATTTCTATAATTACTTACATCTATAATAGGCTTTATGCCGAACGTCACATGAACAAACTGGTCTTGTTGCGTCCGCTTGTCCATGAGAGTGTAAACAGCAGCACTGATGCTGATATCTATGGACTTTTAAGGTAATCCACTAACCTTTATTCTATTTAAATATCTCAATGTGAGAAGAAAAATAAAAAAAACTTTTAGATATCAAACTGCATATGCGATGGACATCGGATATGCTCATCTTTGCTCGCTTCTTTGAAGTAATCATGAGTAAAACAGCTCTATATTTAAGAAAGCACATACAAAAGACCTGAATGGGAAGCGATGCGACCTGTTTTACAGAATATGGAAGTTTGTTGTGCATAGACTGTTGACCCTTCTCTTACCCCTTAACCAGCCCTTAAACCTAACCATACCACAAACATGTCCCTGTCCCTGACCGTACCCAAATCCCATCTCATTAGCATCAAAAGTGCTTTGCAATACAACATGAACATAAGTACATTGTACCTAACGATATTTTTTTATGTAAAAATTATGTAATTAATATAAATTGTGACCATGTTGGTTGTAGTGTGTTTAATGACAGTTACAGATGACCATAAGATGCTGATAATTAGGTGTGTGTGTGTTTGTTCTGGTGAGTAGAGAGAGAGCAGAAGAGAGAGAGGGGGGAGGTACTGAGATTATTGTGTATAGATACTGAAAGGAGATCTCTGTGTGTGTGCGTGTGTGTGTGTGTGTGTGTGTGTGTGTGTGTGTCATTGGCAAGTGCTCCTTGAAGACAGCTGGGACACTGTGTGCTAGGACTCACTTTTAAAAGACTGACTTAAATGGTGTTTTGTTTGTGGGTCGCACATGGACAGCTTCAAGTGAAGTTTATTGGCTATGGTTAAGTGTCATTGTGATTAATTGATGAGAATTCTATGACTGAATAAACGTTCAGTAATAACTATAACATTAGATATAATTAGAATAGTGACAGACTTCTACAATACCTTTGAACAATGCCTAAGAATATCTCAGATATAACAGAAATAAAAAAATAAAAAATATTTATTATTATTTTATTAGTTGTGTTTTTGGATTTTAATTTTGTTTGTGTAAGTGTTCATAAACGAGAGCGTTGATGTTTTTTTACATGGGTTGATACTATGCGAGCTATTTGGTATATTGTGCATTCTGTGAGTTTTTGTGTATCTCTCCACTATTATGTAGTCAAGTCTGTGTGAGTGTGCGCAATCAGTATTGTTGGATGGCAAATACTGAGAGAGAGAAGGTGTTAAAGCACAATCGAGAGAGAGAGAGAGAGAGAGAGAGAGAGAGAGAGAGAGAGGTGTTAAAGCACAATCGAGAGAGAGAGAGAGAGAGAGAGAGAGAGAGAGGTGTTAAAGCACAATCGAGAGAGAGAGAGAGAGAGAGAAAGAAAGAGAGAGGTGTTAAAGCACAATCGAGAGAGAGAGAGAGAGAGAGAGAGAGAGAGAGAGAGAGAGAGAGAGAGGTGTTAAAGCACAATCGAGAGAGAGAGAGAGAGAGAGAGAGAGAGAGAGGTGTTAAAGCACACTCACTCTCATAAACGCCTCTCATTCCAAAAAGCAACAGCTTAGTAGTTGTCAGTGTGCTGGAACAAACATTGTGGCTGAGAATTTAAAATAAGCCTAATTCATGGAATTTATATTAAAAATCAGATGGATGCTTTTTTAATAATAAGTTAAATGAAATGGTTTGTTTTACCTTAAAGTTTTGGGTCAAATAAGAGTAGTGTAAACGTTACAATATGTATTTTTTTTTAATTATCACTTTTAATTAGTTAATATGAAATAAATGTGTATTTTAGCAAATCAGCTGAAAATATGAGGCATTTCCTAAAAATGTTGATGTTTTTCTTCTTTCTCTTTTTACCTAACCATCCTCTTCATTTTTCTTTGTCACTCTCACGTTTCCAAGAACGGATCCTCTGCCTTTCTCCCTCTATCTCCCTCTGTCACTTTCTCTCTCTGGTGGTGGTAATCTTAACCACTAAAAGGTGCTAACTCCTATTAAGCTGTCAGAGCTCTGTGTGTAAACCAATCCGGCCAATCACTTATCAGCGGCACTGACAGACTGAAACAGTGTCATCGTGGTAATCGGAGACATTTCAGTTTCAGGCACACGCACACCTGCACACACACATAACTGTATGAGAGTAACACATACTCACTTATTCAAATACACACAAACAAACACACACTGTTTCCCAACATCTACAATAACATACAAGACACTTTCATACACATGTACATATGAGTATGTGTGTGTTGTAGGGTCATGTGTGTTGGGCAGGTTATTTTTGGACAGTGGTGTAGAGTAACACAGCAAAGCTGATGTCCAGGTAACCATAGCGCAGATTAGAAAGTGAAATATGAACACACGGCTCAATCCAGCACGTCACTCTCAATCTCTACCACACAGGTGACGGTCAGAGAAACAATCAGAGGAAGATAAGAAGGAGAAGGAGAGAAATTAAGATTAAAAATCTATAAATTAATGTGTTTTGTCAGAGATTTTGGCGCATGGCAGCACTCTATTGACATTTCTTGTATTCTATCTTAAAATTAAAGTAAAATCTCTTGCACTAAAATATAACCAACAATGATGATGCTGTTGTAATATTTGCATACTAAATAGTAATTGGTCTCATCTTTTTACATCTTTTGAACAACTGCTTTTCAAAAGTATGGGGGTCTGTAAAATGTTTTAAAAATGTGAAAGGAGTCTCTTATGCTCACCAAGGCTCCATTTATTTAGATTCACATTCAATTAAATTCACATTTATTTGTATAGCGCTTTTCATAATGCATATAGCTTCAAAGCAGCTTTTCAGAAATGTTTCTACATTACAGTTTAGAGTAATCTGTTATCAGAGGTGACTGTGTCTCGAAGTGTTGCCCATATGTCAAAAATGTACAGTTCTTAGCTATTATCATTTATTTATTTAGGCAGAAACAATTATCTTATTAAAGCAATTATACAAGTTGGGATTTCTAAATTAAATTCTGCAGGATTTATCAGAAGATTTAGAGACAGTGAAGGAGCTGTTACAATGACTAAGGACCTCAATATCAATCATATTGGGTAAACATATACACCATCAATAGTTCAATGTTATGTAAAATACTGATCAATTTCTTCTCTTTTTCTGTATTTGTCAATTCCCTCCAGGAAGGGAGCTTAATAGTTATCTAAATTGGAATTGTCTTACTTCCATAAAGCAGGGCTGATAAATAAAAGAAAGAAAATTATCCTCTTCTTTGTGATTTGTTGTCCTCTTTCCTTGTCAGTGTAGAATTTGGGTGGCTCGCCCGACATTCGCAGGATGAGGAAGAGCTCTCGTTGGTCAAATCCATATTCAACTAAATAACTTCAACCAACTTCTTTCTATTTTAATGTTCTTTAATAACTTTTACAATGTTCTTTAATAACTTTAGCATTTCTTTTCACCTTTTGGTTACATTAACTTGGATAATCCCTTTTTTAAATAAACAAAATGATTATGGTATGATCTAATTTTGTAATCGAATTCTAAAGTGATCTGTAGTGTCAAGTGCACCACTAAGATCAAGTAAAACTAGTATTGAGATACAGCCTTGGTCAGAAACTAGAAGTAAGTTTCTGTGATGAGGGGGCCTATACATTTTTCATAGATATTTTTTTCTTTCTTTCTTTTTTCTTTTCTTTTTGCAGGAAGGAGCACAATTGAGAGCAGACACAACTTTTTCTAGTATTTTAGACATAATTGGAAGATTTGAAATGGGTCTGTAATATGCCAATTCATTTGGATCTAGTTGTTGTTTCCTAATAAGAGGATTAGTAGTTGCCAGCTTGAACGGTCTTGGGACCTAGAGACAAAGACGAGTAAATATTGAGAAGAGGTAACAATTCTTCTGCCACATGTAACAACTCTTTCAGTAATTTAATGGGTATTGGATCTAATAAACGTGTTGGTTTAGATGCAGTGATAAGTTTATTTAGCTCTTCCTGTCCTATAGTTGTTAAGGACTGCAATTGTTCTTGAGGGACGATAATTGAAGCAAAATCATAAAATGCTGTCAGAGGTTGTACATTTACGATGCTTTCTCAGTGAAGAAATTCATTAAGTCCTTATACTACTAAACTTTGACTATTCATCAACTAAATAAAAAACTTATTTTGGTTATTTTCTAAGAGTTTGTGGAGATGCTCGGCCCTTTTATAGCGGGACATGCTGTCTTTCTATGCGATTCTAAAGACCTCTAAATTAGTTTTTTTTTCATTTGTGCTCTTGGTTACGAGTTTCTCTCGAAAGCTATATTTTCAGCTTAATTCCTCCAGTCTTCAGTGTCGTTCGTTCAGAAATCATTCTATGCTGATTTGATGGTTAAGAAACATTTCTTATTAATAATGTTAAAAACAGTTGTGCTGCTTAATATTTGTATGGGTTTTTTAGGATACTTTGATATATAGAAAGTTAAAAGAACAGCATTTATTTGAAATATAAATCTTTTGTAACAATTTAATGTGTTCTTGTTGAATAAAAGTATTATTTAAATAAAAGAAATTGTACTGACCCGAAACTTTTGAACAGTACTGCATTTATCTTCATCTTTGTATATTACTGTCAGTCGCTGCTTGTAAATTACTTTTCTTACGGTGATTCTTTACCTAAATCACTTTTCATTTGCTACTTCAACCATTGGTATTTTCTTTAGAAAATGTAAATAGTTTAAAAATCATTTACTTATTCAAACTGAAAGCATGTTGTATTTATGACTTTCTTTCATTTTTATGGTGCCACTGGTCCCAGTCCTCTTGTAGTATTAAGGTCCTTGCATACTGAGTCCGAAATTTTCGTCCAAACATTTCGCAAGTTAAAAAATAAATAATAATAAAAAAGCATTTTTTTTGACAATTCAGAGCCACCGAATGACGCATATGAAAAAACGCATAATTTCGGAATCAGTGTGCAAGGATCTTTTTTTAATCCGTTTTTAAATCCATTCAGCCGATCTCCGGGTCTGGCGGTAGCACTTTTAGCATAGCTTAGCATAGATAATTGAATCTGATTAGACCGTTAGCATCTCTCTAAAAAAAATGAGAGCTAGAAAATCGCAACTTTTCTTTTTTCATCGCTCTTAGTACACGATGTAACTACAGAAGAGGCAAATTTTTAAATAGGACAAATATCGAAAATCTTTGGTCATTTTTTTGGAGAGAGATCTAATCAGATTCAATGATCTATGCTAAAAGTGCTACCGCCAGACCCGGAGATCAGCTGAATGGATTTGAAAACGGTAAAAACCGTTTAACTCTAGGGGAGTTGGAAAATGAGCCTATTTCCAAAAAAAGTGGAGTGTTCCTTTAAGTCTCATGGATCCATTAGGTTGGACTGCCTGTGTCCAGTGCGGGCCAGGCATGATTAATGAACCGTTGATAAGGCCTGTGGTTTAGATTAGGACTGAGATGGCCTCACACACATTCACTGTTCTTCACAATCATGCACTGCATCCACATATAGAGATTGGGCCTCATTCTTAAACACAAGCAGAATTTCTGTGTAAATCATTTGTAAAAAAATGTTCTTATGTGCATTGTTGCATTATATAATAAAAATGTATCATGATTGATTGATCATGCTTTGTATAAATAATCCCCACTCTCTTTTTCTCTCCCTTTCAATCTCCCAACCTCAAGAAAACCTTCCTGTTCGCCATATGTGCTCATGGCTCCTCCTCTACTCCTCCACCTTCTCCTCCTTCTCCTCCTCTCTCCACAGGTGTGTTTGGGTGGCAGTGCTCATGGGAACAGCAACAGTAGTGCAGATGGCCCCAAAAGATCCTGTTCTGATAAAGTCAAATGTCATCCAGGGATTCTACTTCCTGTGTGGCTGCCACAAAACCCTTCACTGGCAATGCAGGCAATAAGAGCAGTGATCTACTTTTCATGTCTTCTCTACATGTTCCTGGGTGTGTCTATCATTGCCGATCGTTTCATGTCTGCCATCGAGACCATCACTTCACAGGTGTGACAAAAAACAACAATAAGTATTTTATATATATATATATATATAATATTATATTTATATATTATAGAGAGAGAGAGAGAGCGAGAGAACGAGAGAGAGATAAGAATATATATAGATATAAGATGTTTTTAAAATAAGTCTCTTATGCTGGCCAGTATGACAATATGATGGTACGGTATGACGGTGTGTGTCAACCAGCGGAGAATTTGATATTTTATTCCACGGTAGATATATTGGCATTAGTGAGCAAGAAGAGGAAAAACTAGGTGATTTAATATATGGTTGAAGTCCTTACTGTTGTAGTTTTTGGTCAATCTACTTCAAAACAGAAAGAAAACGTAGTTTACTATTTGTAAAAACATTGTTGCATTATGCCTTGCTGCATTGTGCCTTTATTTATAAAGTAAACTCACTTGACTATCCAAAAATAGGCAATACTACATGGTTATTAAAATATAAACAATGACTAGCGTGAAATAAGATCCACCCATATGATGTTGTTTTTATAAACTTAATGTGTCTCTTCTCCCTAGGCGAAGGAGGTGACTGTGACAGGTGCTAATGGAGAGAAAACAGTAATGACTGTAAGAATCTGGAATGAAACTGTCTCCAACCTCACACTCATGGCTTTGGGTTCATCAGCCCCTGAGATCCTGCTGTCTGTAATAGAGGTACGCACACAACTTTGCTAAAAGCATTGCTCAGTAGCCTGAGTCTTCCCATGCTGCCTTGCGCACAGCGCGATTTTATTCCCGCTGCTAGGCAGCCTGGATTCCATGGACCAGATTTGCGCCTCAGATAGGGAACCAATCACAGAACGGGAGGGAGCAGCAAGACGATGACGACATCTATGCGACACACCCAAGCAGTTTGTTTATATCTATATCAACATGGCAGCAGATGCGAAGTTACTTTTCGATGCAGCCTTAGATATTGTTCTAAGTAGTTCAGAACGCAAGTTTATTTTGAAACAAGAGCAACTTTTCTGTCGTTCTACATACGTCATCTGGTATAATTGAAACGATTGGCTAGCTACGTACAGGGGCATTTGATAGACATTCTTAGCACCCAATAAACGGCTCTGGGCATTCGGAAACCACGCCTCAAATACGAGAAAATTAACATGTGGTTCCCAGACCCATGTCTCAATGAGACTGGGTCTGACGTTAGCCCAGTCCCAGAAAAGTGAAGTTTTTTTTTTCTCAGGTTAATTATTAAACGACTGACACAGACACCTCATCAGTTTAAAGTGATGACTTCAGCCGCTATTCATCCATGTCAAGACATATCATTTAACTCAGTGTGATTTAACACAGTGACGGTCAGTTAAATATTTCAGTTATCAGACATGGCTCATTTTTACTTCTCTAGAAATTATTCTGGAAAATTAAGAAATTAATTTTAAAACCTGAAGAAATGAAGCAACCTGTAGGGTAGTAGAAATCATACTAACCTACATCGACCTATGACATTCAACTGTCATTGATAGAAAAAAATATAGTCTTAAAAAGTCCTTAAATTGTGTATTACTAATTGCCTTGGAAAGTAAAGTATTAGTATTGGTAGTATTGTTCTCTGCTTTGTATGTGTGTAACAGGTGTGTGGACATGGTTTTGAGTCAGGAGAACTGGGTCCTGGCACTATAGTGGGCAGTGCCGCATTTAACATGTTCGTGATAATCGGAGTGTGTGTGTGGGTTATACCTGATGGAGAGGTAAGGAAGATTAAACACCTCAGAGTCTTCTTCATTACTGCAACCTGGAGCATCTTTGCCTACATCTGGCTCTACCTCATCCTGGCAGTCATAAGCCCTGGCGTTGTACAGGTGTGTGTGTTTGTAAGCAGAACATGTTTGCATAATGTGGATGTTAATATTTGTATGTGGATGTAAATTTTGTGGTTAATTTGATTAACTGTGTGTGTGTGTGTGTGTGTGTGTGTGTGTGTGTGTGTGTGTGTGTGTGTGTGTGTGTGTGTGTGTGTGTGTGTGTGTGTGTGTGTGTGTGAGAGGTCTGGGAGGCTCTGGTCACTCTGTTCTTCTTCCCTGTGTGTGTCTTAATGGCGTGGATCGCTGACCGGCGCCTGCTCTTTTACAAGTATTTGCACAAACGATACCGTGCTGATAAACGTCATGGTATCATTGTGGAGATGGAGGGTGAGCTAGCACCCAGAGGCATTGATGCCATCATGGCAGACAAATATCAAAACAGCACCACCAGCATCAATATGGAGAAAACCAAAGAACCCGAACAGGAGAGAGAGGAGGTGAGAGGGCAAAACAAAACAGATTCTATGGTCAAATATCTTTGTATATTGATTGAAAATTTCTATATTTGACCATTTTTGAAAATATTTCCATATTTCCTCTTCCTCACATTCACTTCTATTCAAAACTTTGGTCTGTAAGATTAGTTTTTTCCAAAATAAATAAATACTGTCAGCAAGGACACATTAAATTGAACTCAATAAATTGACAAATAAAAAATGCAAACATAATAGTAAAGACATTTATAATGCTACAAAAGAATTCCATTTAAAATAAAATATTTAATTTTTATTTTTAAATATTAGATTTTTCTAATACTTGTCTCTTTTTTTTAACTTTCTGTTTCTTATGGAAGCCCGTTTCCGCCACTTTGAGTAAAAAAAATATAATTCTGTAAGTCATAATAATGAGAAATTTTCTCATAATTATGACTTAATTATCTTAAAATAATGATAAATTTTCTCGTAATAATGACTTAACATCTCGTAATAATGAGAAACTTTCTCGTAATAATGACTTAACATCTCGTAATAACGAGAAACTTTCTCGAAATAATGACTTAGTATCTCGTAATAATGAGAAACTTTCTCGAAATAATGACTTAACATCTCATAATAATGAGAAACTTTCTCGTAATAATGACTTAGTATCTCATAATAATGAGAAACTTTCTCGTAATAATGACTTAGTATCTCGTAATAATGAGAAACTTTCTCGTAATAATGACTTATTTCTCGCACTTCTACGCATGCGCAAAGCAGTGGAGCAGAAGGGAGTGCCACGCTAGCGACATCCGCTGGTCAAAGCCGTGTAAATGCATCACAGCAAACATGGCACGCTCTGCGAAACAGATGTTTTCATTAAAGTCATTGTGATCTACGAAGTGCAATATGTAGTATCATTAAATAACATCAATTGGAAATCATCAGTATATCTTCCATACTTTTCCATGTGCACAAAAAGGTGTGAAAGCGGAATGCAGAAGCAGGTCGGTTACAAAGCACGCCTGCTCGTGCACACCGATGGAAATTGGGTTACTTTAACTTACAAAACTATCAGATTAAAATTGGAATATTACATTTATTCGTTAAGTTTAAGTGTGACATCTTATATATGGGTAGGCTATGTGTTAACACGTAGGCTATTATTTGCGGATGTGCAGGTTCACCTGGAAGATATCAATACTTTTATAACTTTTTGGACATTTACACATAAGTGGGCAGTGGAATGGGGGGGAAACGCAAGGTCTTGAGAGGCGTGTTTTTAAAAGCTAAACCTCTTTTCAATTGAGCTCCGCGTTTTTAGAACGCCGTCATGCGCGAGACGCGATCGAGCGCGACGTCCGTCTAGTGCGCGTTTGCCTAGAAACGCAATGAAAAAGCGCGTTCTGTATGAACGGACCCTTATGGGGAAAAAACTGCTTGAAAATATGATGAACACAGATTTCCAGATAAAGCGTTCTTTAACAGATTTGGAAAGGTGTGCGGTCTTATCATTCCTCCATCTATTTTAAATCCACGGATCACCCTGTGTTGCTGCTTGTTCATACACAAAAATACAAATGAATAATACAAATGAATAAAAGACTATCTAGTATGGAAGCCCATCTCATATACTGATAATTTATCATTATTGTTATTCACTGCAGAGCGTGCCATGTTTGCTGTGATGCATTTACACGGCTTTGACCAGCGGATGTCGCTAGCGTGGCACTCCCTTCTGCTCCACTGCTGTGCGCATGCGTAGAAGTGCGAGAAATAAGTCTTTATTACGAGAAAGTTTCTCATTATTATGAGAAAGTTTCTCATTATTACGAGATGTTAAGTCATTATTACGAGATGTTAAGTCATTATTACGAGAAAGTTTCTCATTATTATGAGATGTTAAGTCATAATTACGAGAAAGTTTCTTATTATTATGAGATACTTAAGTCATTATTATGAGAAACTTTCTCATTATAATGAGATACTAAGTCATTATTATGAGAAACTTTCTCAATATAATGAGATATTAAGTCATTATTATGAGAAACTTTCTCATTATTATGACTTACAGAATTATATTTTTTTACTCAACGTGGCGGAAACGGGCTTCCATAGTTTCTCAATGAATCCTGAAAAAAGTGTATAACTGTTTCCACAAAAATACTGAACAACATTGAAATGCTTGAGCAGCAAATCAATATAAAAGGATTTCTGAAGGATCATGTGACACTGAAGACGAGTAATGATGCTGAAAATTCAGATTTGCCGTCACAGAAGTAAATATAGTCAATTAGAAAACAATTATTTTAAAATGAAATAGTATTTCACAATATTGCTGTTTTACTGTATTTTTGTACTTAAAAACATGCAGCCTCGGTGAGCATGAGAATAATAAAAAATATTCTTACTGATCTCTAATTTCTAAACAATAATAAAAAATATTGATTATCTCAGTGTGAGTATTTTAAACTCAAATCAATATTTCATGTCCATTTATTTATTTATTTGCTAAGTAGCCATATATGCACAGTCAGTCATCATTATCTCAAAATAAACAGGGTGATACAAGACCTGGGGCCAGTTGCATAAAAATAGCCACTATGTTAAGACTGTCTTAACAGTTAAAGCTGCCGTCGGCAACTTTTTTTTGATCATATTCAGCGAATTCGACACTATTCTGACAGAACAACATAAATAAAGTGGTTTTAGAAAAAAAAACCGAGCTTCTAACTCCACCTGGAGCGTGTTATTTGTTTTGCAAAAATCCACCGCTCCCGGTTCATTGTGTCCAATCAGCGCAGGGGGCTGTGAGATAGGAGCATGCACTCGTCAATCACATGCGTGTGCCTGAAGTTCGCGCAGTAGCGAATAGATGGCGCACTGACAAGCACAAACTCTGTGGGAGGGTATTCGTTGATAGTGGGGAGGGGCTTGAGAGTCGTAAACATTAAAAAATTTTCCTAAGTCCACTCAATCAGCCAGAGTTGCCGACGGCAACTTTAACTAGAGGGTAAAGAGTAAAAGTAAACTTACTTTGACCATTTAAGAAATTGACCATGAAAGTAAACTTACTTTTACGTTAAATTATACCAATATACCTTTTTAGGTAACTGATTTTATAAAGGTATGAGAAAATTAGATGACTAACTTTTGAGATTAGTCTAAGCAGTGTATGGCCAACTGGCCACTGATTGCCCTACCAGAGCTTTTTACGATATTGATCGACTTAATATCATCCCTTACATATAAAGATGTTGAACATTGAAATGAAAGATTATTGGATGTTACTGAGATGGTCTATGGTTGTAGGTGATCCGTATGCTGAAGGACCTGAGAGAGAAGCATCCGGACAAAGACCTGGATCAGCTGATTGAGATGGCCAACTATGCCACCATGCAGAAACAGCATAAGAGCCGGGCCTTTTACCGCGTACAGGCAACACGCATGATGATTGGTGCTGGGAACGTACTGAAGAAACATGCCGCAGCCGAACAGGCAAAGAGAGTCGCTGGAGATTCGACTGAGTGTGACCTGGCCACCTGTTCTCATATAGCTTTTGAGCAGGCACAGTATCAGTGCAGTGAGAACTGCGGGAACGTGAGTCTATGGGTCTGTTTACAGGGGGGAACTGGCACCAGAACCTTCCACGTCGATTACAGGACAGAGAATGGGTCAGCCAGTTCTGGGACAGATTATGAGTATTGTGAGGGAACGATCGTATTTCAGCCCGGAGAGACACGCAAGGAAATAAAGGTGAGAAAGTGGTGATCTCTGATCCATGAACAATAAAATAATCATTGATTTGTAAGTGATTCAATAAAAAAAAAAATCAGTTGAATGATGTAAATGATTCAAATAGCAAGTGAAAACACATAAGATTTTTTTTTCATCTGTAATTTTGGATACATTTTGTGTGTCCTTGTTAAATAAAAGGAATATGACGGATGATTGTCAAATATTTTCAAATAAATGTTGTTCTTTTGAACTTTCTATTCATAAAAGAATCCTGAAACATATATCACATTTTCCACAAACATATTAAGCAGAACAACTGTTTTTTTTAACAATGATAATAATAGGAAATGTTTGCTGAGCAGCATATTATCAAACCAGAATGATTTCTGAAGGATCATGTGACACTGAAGACTGGAATATATTCCTATTTTAAAATATATTCATATAGAAAATGTTTATTTAAAATTGTAATAATATCCCACAATATTGTGTTTTTACAGTATTTTTTTTTCTCAAAAACATTTAAAAATTCGTATTGAACCCAAACTATTGACCAGTAGTGTACCGGTATGTATTCGAGTTGAATATGAGTGTTGTCTTAAGATGCATGTGTGCTTTTTATAGGTGGGAATTATTGATGATGATGTGTTTGAAGAAGACGAACACTTCTTTGTGCGTCTCTCAAACCTACGAGAGGGAGAGGGTGGGACAAACACCGACGGTGCCCGACTGGTGGAACCCCTCGTAACTACAGTAACCATTCTGGACGATGACCATGCGGGAGTCTTTGCATTTGGTCAGCAGGAGCTCTGCGTGGGTGAATGTTCAGGTGTGGTGGAGGTGCCTGTGAACCGGACATCAGGTATGCGTGGGACCGTAACAATTCTGTATCACACAGAGGACGGTTCTGCTCGACAGGGTGTTGACTATGAGCACACACAAGGAGAGCTGGAGTTTACCAATGAGCAGACTAGGTAAATGTCCACACTAAGGTTTTAAATTAAAATACCTTGTTATTTTAACTTTACCTACACAATTTGAGTATTTACTTCTCACATGCACACAAAACCCTAAAAACCCAAAGTTTGAATTTATGTAAATTGTAATGTGGTTTAATGTATATGTTATATTCATGGTGAAGTATTTTGGCGAGGATCTCAATAAGCAGTCTGGCAGTAGCACTTAAAAATCTCTAAATATGGACATTTGTGGACCATTACAGTCCATTAATATACTTTACTAATATATGCTATGTAGTTATATAATGCATTATAAAGGTATAATAAATGAAAATACACTACCGTTCAAAAGTTTGGGGTTGGTAAGATTTTTTAAAGAAGTTTCTTATGCTTACCAAGACTGCATTTATTTTATCAAAAATTCGGTAAAACAGTAATATTGTGAAATTTTATTACAATTTAAAATTGTACTGGTTTCTATTTTGCTATATTTAAGCAAAAGTTTCAGCAGCTATTTCTGCATTAGTGATTTGGTGTGCAAGAAACATTTCTTATTGTTATTATCATCGATGTTGAAAATAGTTGTGCTTAATTTTGTGGAAACCATGATACGTGTTTTTCAGGATTCTTTGATGAATAGAAAGTTCACAAGAACAGCATTTGTCTGAAATATAATTTTTTAGAACAATGTAAAAGTAGCCTATTTACTGTCACTTTTTGATAAATGTAATATATCCTTGCTAAATACAAATATTTATTTTATTTAAAAAATCATACTTTTGAACAGTAGTGTATCGGCCCCTTGGGGAATTATAAGGTTCTATCGGCGTTCTGAGCAGTTTTGAGATATTGAGCTTCAAAGTTTTTGCATTACATATAGGAAAATATGTATGGGGAACAAGTTTCTTTTAAACATAAAAATAACAGGGACCCTAAATGTACAAAACACATCACATAATGTAAACAAGTTGTCACAGAATAAGAATATGTGAATAACTAAATTTTGACAAAAATGTCAGATAGAACCTTATAATTTCAAGGGGACGGTATGTAAATTTTTATATCATATCCATTTCCTATGCACTGATATTAAATCTTGTATTACATCGCCATCGGCATACAAACAACCTCTATTATTTGTCACTATGCCCTCACTTCTCATTTGAGCCACTAGAGGCCTCTTTCTCCCCAGTACTAACATTTAATGCGGTTTAGTCTATAACCCCTTCCTAGTACTTTCAGACTCTGAAATGATGTGTTCACTTCTGAGGTGTTCTCTAGTGTCCTGTGTGCCTCCAGACTGAATCTGTTACACTAATACTGGATTCTGAGCAACAAATATTTTTTATTTTTGTTTGGTCAAAAAATAACTTTTAACCAACCGATTTATCCTGGGCTAGAAGGTTTAAAATAGATCTTCAGTACTTGTAGTGATATTATAATTAAATATAATTTTTTTATAACATTATAATATAAATATAAATTATTATTATTATAAGACTATATTATGTTATATGCTTAAAGTAGAGCATTTATGATAGGTTGTATTTTGAAAGTAAATTATTTTGATGAACAATGTGGTTCAAATTCACATTCACATTTTTTTCTGGTAATTAGAATCCACTTTTGACAGGATTTTATTACTTCATTCATGTGTATGTGAAATCTGATGAGGTTGAAATCTGTGCTGTCTGTAAAGTGAAGCTTCAGCCAGCGAGTACGTGGCAAAGACCAAAATCATGCCGCATACACACACTGAATAAATGTACCTTTTTTTGTTAAAACAAATGAGATAAATCTTAAACCCTCAATGAAGCAGTGGTTTGTGGAGAGGAGAGCATGTACACAACCGAAAGCTCGTCTCAGTTCATCTGTGTGTGGGTTAATTATTTATGCACTGTGTGTTAAAGTATTCATGTAGGCCCAACTCTGATGTGATTTAAATGCTGAGGTCTCCTTTAATATTTCAGAGGTAAAACCAAGAGGAAATTATTATTTGACCTTTTCTCTTTGTGTGCGTGTATCCACAGTAAGACACTACAGGTGCGCATCATTAACATGCAGGAATATGAGAAGCGAGAAAATTTCTACATTGTACTTGAAGAACCCAACTGGCTCAAGAGAGGCATCTCAGGTCTGTGTGTGTACTTATTCTTGTTAATCATCACATATGTTATAGTATTTTCACATTTTCTTATTGTGGGAGATTTCTATGAATGCTTGCTAATAGCTTCAATAGCCTCCTACTCACCACACACACACACACATTTCTATGACCAGTGTCCAGTTTCAGATCAATAACAACAGCACAACAGGGGGACAAAGTAGATATGCGTCACTCATAGTAACTAGATCCAACTCATCTACGCACACACTTCAGCCTCACGCTTATATATGTGTGTGTGTGTGTGTGTGTGTGTGTACGTACGTACGTCCGTACGTAATATGAGCCGATGTGTGCAAATAAAAATGTTTTTACTGTATTTTTGATCAAATAAATGCAGCCTTAGTGAGGATAAGAGACTACTTTGAAAAATATACAAAAAACTAGTGTAGAACGGTAGTGTAGATTGATTGATTGGATGATTTATTGCTTGATTCAAACAATGAATGAATGAATCAATCATTTAACGAATCAATCAATCACTCAATGATTCATTCATTCATTCATTCTCTACTCACATGCTGCAAGTAGATTTGCTGTTGAATCAGGGTAAGATGATTTTACAAACTCTTTCTACAGTATATTATGCTGTGTATATGCAATTTTGTAAGTCTACACATAAAAAAATTGTTACACCTCACATCTTAGCATTCAGTATTTATCCTTTGCTCTCCTGCTCATTTTCCCCAGCCACTCCTGGTCCAGAATTAGAGGATGCCAGGCGTATAGCAGAGAAGGGGAAGCCCATTCTGGGAGAACACAGCAGGCTAGAGGTCATTATAGAGGAGAGCATGGCTTTCAAGGTATACATCATATGCATGCATACATTAACAAACACATGAAACTCAGTGCCCAATTTAGTCTCACATGTAGGCAGAAACTGCATAAGCTGTGATTCCTTCCCTCTCATATAGGTCCGACAGGGAATGGCCCCTAATGGAGTTTTAGATGCGGTAGTAGACCACTTGCCTCAGTGTGAAGTGTGTGTTGGAATCGCCCTTAACTTCAACCTTTAAACACTCTCTGACTGAATTAATCCCACCTAAATGCATGAAGATTGTGATGCAATTAAATTTAATTTTTCTCATCTCAACTCTTCTGTTTTATTCTGTATGTTTGCTAATTGAAAGCTTTAAAACTTGATTAAAACTAAAGCTTTATACACAACCTATTATATGATTTTTCAATGAAACAAAATGTTAATTTGGCTGAGCAAGTATAAAGGAGGCCAGCTAGTAAAGAGCTGTGCAGGTAAACCTCACTTTTCTGGTCTCAAGAGGGATGCACTAACAAGGGCGCTAAAGACCACAGCCTCTGGCATCAGTTGCTAGTTCGCCTATTGTCTTCGCTCGAGGTTGACGAAGCAAAGTCCCTCTTCGGCCCATCGCAATCGTGCTTTTGGGGGTGGGTATATGGACTAGTGGGTTGGAACGGTCCGGCTCTGGCTGCACCACCCAATAAGGACGGCCCTGCCTATTGAGGCCAGGGGTTTAGGGTTTACCTGCACAGCTCTTTACTTGCTGGCCTCCGTTACACAAGAACAGTCCTTTTTTGCAAATGAATCAGGAATACAGTCAATATTACAAACAGGAATTTAAAAAATAAAGTGTAATGACTTATACAGAGCAACTAATGAAGTCTGATTGATTGCTGTTTAACGGATATAGTTCTCAATCACTAAGCTCTACTATGGTGTGCATATGTGTTTAGAATACAGTAGACCGCCTTTTGAAGGATACCAATCTTGCCGAAGTAATTGGCACACACTCCTGGAGGGAACAGTTCATTGAGGCTGTAACAGTCAGTGCAGGTAAAATCAAATAATTTGTGTTTGTATTATGAAATTAATTATGCTGTGTTTGTGTGTACAAAAACTCTCAAGAGATTCTTTCAGGTGATGATAATGTTTTATTCCTACATTTTTTCTTTTTCTCAGGAGAAGGTGATGAGGAAGGAGGGGAGCCTCAGCAGCCTTCGTGCTGTGATTATTTCATGCATGCGGTTACAGTGTTCTGGAAGATTCTGTTTGCGTTTGTTCCACCCACAGAGTACGGGAACGGCTGGACCTGCTTCATTGTGTGCATTCTGGTCATTGGGATGCTAACTGCTGTCATAGGAGATTTGGCATCTCATTTCGGATGCACAGTGGGCCTCCGTGACACTGTCACTGCTGTAGTGTTCGTCGCCTTAGGAACCTCCATACCAGGTAAATATATGTATGGTAGACTTCGTGAAACAAAGGCTACTTTCATACTGCCAGTTATTGGGATTGACAACCGCTTTTACTTACAGGTGTGAGTCTCGAAATGTCCTGTTCACACAGCAACTTTCAGTAGCGTCTCGAATACTGTCTGTAAGAACGTGCAATTTGATCACTTTTGAGCCAACAAGTCCAATCGAGCCACAAGGTTATCCGTCAAATCTTCATCAACTGAAATCTTCATCAGCTTTTATATCTGGGTGGAGAGTCACTCATAGAATACAAAACTGAGCCTTCAGATTACACACAGCTCATATCTCCGTCGCTGTAAGTTACTGAAAGTAAAACCACACACCTAAACCCGCTACACACGGTAGACAAGCATTTGTGCACTCTCACACACATGACAGACAACTAGTTGTCCAATCCAGTTCTGTTCATACAGCATATGTTTTGTGAGAAGTTGTCAGTCCCGTAAATACCGGAACTGTATGTGAACGTAACCATATTAAAGGACTCCAATACGGATGAAAATTAGCCTTTGGCTAAATCCGGTCCAATACATAAAATGGAAACATTTATATGTTAAAATTTTTATTTTGTATATATGTATTTTGCTGCTGTGTGAATGTGGACAAAATCACATTACCAACCAGGCATTTCTCACCTCCCTTCCTTCCTTTTTTAGATACATTTGCAAGCAAGGTCGCTGCTCAACAGGATCAGTACGCAGATGCTTCAGTTGGAAATGTAACCGGTAGCAACGCCGTTAATGTTTTTCTTGGGATTGGCGTGGCTTGGTCCATTTCAGCCATTTACTGGGAAGTCAAAGGTCAGGTGTTTTATGTAGACCCTGGCTCGCTTGCGTTCTCTGTTACACTCTTCACCATCTTCGCCTTCATCAACATTGGTGTGCTGATGTTACGGCGGCGGAAATCGGTGGGCGGAGAGCTAGGTGGGCCCAAAATGCTAAAGGTTCTGACTTCAGCGTTGTTCATCGGTTTGTGGCTTCTCTACATCACATTCTCCAGCCTAGAGGCCTACTGTCACATCACTGGCTTCTGAGGACAGAGAAGACATACAGACTCAATAAACACACATACACACTAACACTAATGGCATTCAGATTAAATGAGTTTTGTGAAAACTGTGAGAGAAATGTACGAAGTACTGTCTATTTCATGGTAATATGTACATGAAGTAGGTATAGGTTTGCACTTTCTGTATAAACAAACATACCTAAAACAAGAGAGTGAGTGAGAGAAAGCAATATATGACTGCATAGCTATCATGGGCATCTCTAACTGTTGTTTGGCTTTGGTTTCAAAGCACATTCGAGGTATTTTGACACCATCAGACCCTCAAAGACATGGAGGAGTTTAACGCAGCAATATGTAGCACTTTTATGATAGAACTGTGATGTGATTTATATGCTGACTCATGACAGTAATTGATGCACCTGTGAAGAGATGCTAGGCCTCTCTCTGAGAGAGAAGCCACATATGACTCTCCATAGAAATGCACACACACAAAAATAAAACACTTTGACAAGTGAAACTGAACAACTTTTGCTAGTTTCACTTTAGGATGTTATACATTATGGGAGGTACCTTGCAAAGTTGGTCAAGGAAATAATGTATGTGACAATAATAATCAGAATTCACATTCATCTATTTACAAACACTAACGAGTCTATGTCACGTCTCCATGAATTCACTCAAATGTATATTTTCAGTATTTAAATTTAAGTAAAATCCTTAATAAATTGAAATGGGTGTTTTATTGTGTTCTGTATTCTAACTGGAACATGCTGCTTTCAGAAATGAAAAATGGAATTACTGTTATTTTATTCATTAAACACCAACAGATTACACTACGCCTAATTAATAATACTTTCTTCCTTTGACAAATCTTGTAAATGCTTTGGTTGCTTATAGAATCCATACAGACCGAAAGGCAATATATGACAATGAGACAAAGGACATGTTAGAATTATGAATGTTAATTTAAAACCATGTCCAGCATTTGAAAACAGGTTTTTTTTACTGAAAACATCTTGTGGTACTGTATGCAAATTAACTATTAACTATTTTGAGTGTCCCTTACACTGTTGGCCTATTAAAAACAAACATTGACCTAGCCTATATTTTGCTTTGCTGAATTTGGCAACCCTAACGATGCACTCTTGGTAGATTTTTTATAAATAATTTATTAGTTACATCAACTATGTGTTCTTAATGAATCGGTTGAGTGAAAGATTCAACGACTTATGATACAAGTCAACTGAAGAAGAAATGATCGCTTGAATTAATGAATGAATCGTTTTAGTGAACATATTCAAACTACTGGAATGAATGAAAATCCCCGCCAGTAAAAACCAGTAAGAAACGCGCCTTTAGTTTGAGTTACATCAGTGAGAGCCAATCCTGTTTAAGCATTAAAGACACCGCCCCTTGTTGGAAGTAGGAGAAGTCGTCAAGGCCGCGCTCTCAGCCGGTGACGGGGTGACGCTTCCGGGCCCAGAGCGCGAGTCAGGAGCATGAGATAAGAGAATTGGTGAGGACTCTGTTTTGAGTTATATGCTCACGTTGTTAATTCGGTTAGATGAATTCGATTTGTATAGAATTTGTACTTGTAGTCATTAGCTGGTTTCCCCTGTCGACCAAGGTTTGGTTGAGCGCCTTTAATCAACCGGAAGAAGAAGCGTCCACGCGCCCTCACACGACGGAACCGAGGACGTCGAGTCACACAGTAAGTCCGCGTGCTGCAGATGGTGTTGTTTATTTGGTATTATTTTAAAGGCCTTTCTTTTCGCATGCGATTATTTATCTTTTACGAGAGATCGTGATTTAAATGTTGCTGCCAGCTGGCGGATCTTTGTGTTTCGGTAGGTGTAACGTTTAATTCAAAAATGTGCCAAACAAAGAGCGGCCTGCGTTTCTGGCGCACTTATTATTGGCGTTAATCTTGTTAATTGGCTAGCAATCAAACCACTTGCTACGTTCTCAAATGTATCATGCTTCTAAATTCTTATCCTATTGTCTGTTTTGGATTTGTCTGTTTGACTCTTGTTGATTTCCAATATCATGTTGATAAACATGATTGAGCGGTCTATCATGGCCGTAGTTCGTTACGTGAGTGGTGTTACAGACCAATGAAAACGAAACCAAAACATAATCCTTGAGAAATTCATACGTTTACATTGTGTAGCAACAAAGCTCTAACAGCAGCACTCACATCTTCAGCTTTAACGAATTTAGATACGTTACATCCACGTGATTCGGGAACAGCTGACCGCGAGTTGCTATGTTTTTAATAAGTGCAAGGGCTGTACTACATTCTAGACTAACGCACTTTGCATGCGCACTGGTTGATCAATGTACGTTACACTAGACACTGTATTTTATACTAAAAGAAAGCTAGAGGCTTTCAACCTTTACAGAACCAGAGACTTGTAGTGTACAAAAAATGTTTTGTTTTTTTTAAACAATTTACAACAATCCTGCAGATGCTGCTACTCTACCACATCATGCTTAATGGAAAAATTCACCCAAAAATGAAAATTGTCATTTACTCATGTCATTCCAAACTTGTATGACATTCTGTTTTGGTGACATTGACCTTTGTTGTATTTGGAGAAAAAACAATGTGTTGGTTGTGTCCTGCAGAAGAAAGTAATACAGATTTAGAACTGTATGAAGGCGAGTAAACGTATTATTATTGTTATGGGTGTTCTGTCCCTTTAACAGAATGAGTTCAATATTTGATAGTAATAAATGTGGTGTTCTATGTTTTATATAGTCTCCCTTTGAGTACCAAGACACCCAGTGGTCCATGAACCACTGGTTGAAAACATTAATTTGAGTGTCAGTGAATTTGGGGAATCAGTTACTTGTATTTTGCTTCAAACATTAGCCGGTGTAAAATTAAGTTTTGACATTTTTACTCTCAAATAGGCATCAATTAATTTCTTTGTCAATACTACAGGTGCAAGATGTCTTACTCATCCCGAAGTTCCTCTCGTGCCACTGACTGTAAGGTCTATGTAGGTGACCTTGGCAATGGTGCAGCCAAAGGTGAGCTGGAACGGGCCTTCAGTTACTACGGACCATTGCGGAGTGTATGGGTCGCCAGGAACCCTCCAGGTTTCGCCTTCGTAGAGTATGAGGATGCCAGAGATGCAGAGGATGCCGTAAAGGGGATGGATGGAAAGTGAGTCAACTTGAGTTCTACCTGCCTACATTTGCCATGATGCTACTGCAGCACATTTAACCCCCTGACCTCTTCAGGGAGCTCAGACCCGCAGGGGTGAGTGTCGGCGGTTTCACTGTTCTCTTTCCGCTCACAAAGGCCCCAACTTTTGTGGCATTTTCCTAGATGCAGATTAATTGTAGCCTGTTTTTCAGTTCAGTTGTTTTGAACTGTATCTGCATCTAGGTGAAATGTATGGCTCAGAAATAAAAAGGCTAACAGGGGGGGAGTCTGTGATGTCCCAACTGCTGGATCAGATATGTACACACCTTTGTTTGACATAGGGAAACAAATAACCTTCTGATCTATAATATCCCAGGGTGCTTTGTGGAGCCCGTGTCAGAGTTGAGCTGTCTACTGGTATGTCAAGAAAGTCCCGTTATGGCCGTCCCAGCCGCAGGCAATTTGACCCCAACGACCGCTGTTACCAGTGTGGGGAGAGTGGTCATTATGCCTATGACTGTTATCGTTTCAGCAAGAGGCGAAGCCGACGCAGCAGGTACATGAATGAATGTTCTATTTTTATTGCCTTTCTACATGAGCCTGTTGTTGTTAAACTTTCATATTGTTTTTGTTGCTTTTAGATCAACATCTCGCTCTCGGTCCAGATCTCGAGGCCGCCGCTACCGCTCTCGGAGCCGTAGTAATGAAAGGTAAGGTCACGCACTGTTCCAGTTGTATTTGAATTTATTTATTTTTTTGTCAATATGCATCCGTCTGATTTCATGCCCTCCCTTTCTCAGAAAGTACCGTTCACCTTCATACTCAAAACGCAGAAGCAGGTGAGCTTTGGTATCTTTTCAGTCTTGTTTCTAACAACTCTTAATTGCAGTAGGTCTACTTAACACATTGATTTGCCACAGCACTGTTGAAGAAGCAATACTTGCATGGGACGTTTAGATTTTTTTTTAAAGTCCCCGTGTTTATTCTATCCCTTAACTCACATTTGATCACCAAAATGACATTTAAAAAAAAATTCCTTCATGTAGATAAATTCATCATGCCTTAAAATAGCTTGAATGTAACTATATACCCTTACCTCATTTAGTATATGCGGTTCTATGAACATGCAAATTAGCCCCACCCCCTTTCACACACCAGCTCAGAGATCCACTCTGAAGATCGCACATTGATGTGATTGGTTACAAGGTAGTTTGTGATTTCAGAAACACCAGCGATTTTGAAACGGCCTTTTTTTTTCTCAAGGAGAAAATACTCAGCAATGGGTTTTACTTATGAATTTGCACATGGTTTATTTTAATGCATATTAAAAACACCACACAGACATATAAAACACATTAAAAGCTTGAGTTTTACCACAGTGGGACTTACATTTTGTCATTGATCTCTGGGCTTTAGATTTTTCTTTAACTTCACCACTTTGTTTTAGGTCAGGCTCCCCTGCCCGCTCCAGATCCAGAACCCCTGTGCGGCGCTCACGTTCACCTGTACGCAGGTCAAAAAGCCCTGTCCGGAGGTCCAGATCCAGAACGCCTGTCCGTAGAGACAGGTACTGCATGCACAATTTACACATGCTAATTTATTCATTCAGTTTCACGTGTATAAAGTAAGATGTACAAGTGTTGTACATGCAATCTCAGTTTAAATCTTATTTGTTTCTTTTAAAGTCGCTCCCGTTCACGATCTGGTTCCAGACAGAGGGAACGTAGTGTGTCCAGATCTCGGTCTCGTTCGGTCAGTCACAAGAAAGACGGGTAAATGCAAATTTACACATTAGCTCATTTCAGTTGTCATTCAAGGTCGAAAAACTGTAGATACTGACTGTGTGTGTGTGTGTGTTAGTCATTCTAGGTCTGCCAGCCCAAGGAGAAGTCCAACACCGGGTGCTGACTGATCTGAATACTGATGCTTCACCCCTATTCCCCACCTTTGCCTCAGGGCTAAAATACATTTTATCTTCCCCATGATTTCAATTCTGGTTCTACTGTAGCTACAAAGCTTTTATTTTTATTTTATTTTTTTATTTTCCTCCCCACAGTTCAGTGACAGCTCCTCCACCTTGTAAAAACATCACTATCATCTCAAGCAGCTCATGAATATTTTTTTCCCCTTCCCTTTTTCATAATCCCCTTTACTTCTAAACATTTTTTTAAGAGCTCCATTGTTTTAATTTCAGTGTTGAGCCAGTGTCCTGTGATTTGTGGGTAAGGTGGTGAATGAGCTATGTTGTGATTTAGTCAGTGTATTATATGAATTGAAAAGTACGCTGTGATTCGTTTGTTGTAGAAGGGTTTTTTTTTTCATTGAAAATGGCAACAATCTTTTTAATAAAGTAAAGCTTTACAAACCTAACTGTTTCAGTGCATTTTTTTGCTGACCTAAGGTTTCTTTAGTCATTTTTTTTATTGCTTATTAGATTACATAACAAAGACAACGTTAAAACAAAGACTCGCATATATTCACATACAGATAATCTAAATAAATTAGGGCTCCTAGTACAAGACTCATCCAACAATACTTTTATTGCATATCTTATAATATCCTGTAAATATATCCCCATTGTTTTCTTTTTCTAAGAAAATAATAAAGGGGTTCCAAGCATCTTCAAAAGCCTTATACCTGCCTTTAATAATTTTATAATTTCCCTATAATTGGTGCCTCCAACTTTTTCCAAAGTGCTATAAGCTTGTAAAATATACATTTATATTGTTTTCCCCCCGGTTTTACATACAAGGCTTAAGTGTAGTCCAAGACTAAAATGCATGTTTGAGCTGTTTTCATTAAAAGCAACTGCAACATGCACTGATATCTTAAAATATGTTAGTGTCATTGTTTTTCGTCTCAGGATTCACACCAGTAATGTTTTTTTTCTTTTTTCTAGGGCACGTCAATAAAAGCTACTTAAATGCCCTGATTGAACTAAGGCTTAATCTAAACCCTGTGTGAAACCAGGCCATAGACAAATATATATTCTCTCAATTTAAGATTACTAGGATATATAATATAAAAAAAATTGATTCAAGAGAAATAGTAACATTGATTATTTTATCTATAATAGTCTGCTCTAACTTCCAGAATTTCAAGATCTCTTCACACTCCCATACACATTGAAATAATTTATTCAACTCTAATCTTCAAGGGATAGGGGGTATACTGTTTTAAATTAAAAATGGCACATTTTCATTTTTTATTTCATTTGTCTTATTGTTTGTAAGTTGCTGCTATTTACTGTTTAATTGCCTTCAGTAATTGTTTTAGGTCTTTTTACTTTAGTTAGCCTGGTATTAGTTTTTGCTGCTGTGTCAAAATTGAATTTTTAAATTCTGCTGGTATATAAAATTGTTATTGTAATGACCATTTACAACACAAATAATTAATGATATCATTACTTCAAAATAAAATTAGAGTGGATTTTTACTTTCTTTAAATTGGGCCTTTAGTTGCTTTTGTGTAGCGCTTTTAGTCATGTCCTGAATTAATTGCATCTCTCCTGGAGGTTTAATTGTGTGTGTGTGTTTGCAGTGCTCAAACATAAAGCTGTTTAGTCATGTTTTGGTTTCACTCCATTCTTGAGTCAAAGCAGTTTATCATATCAAATTGTTAAACCATTTTATGGAAACATGGCAAATTCGCACAGACCAAATATTTTTGTAGTAATGTCCTTTAGTTTGAAGCATTGGCTGCCTTGAAACCATGTTTTTTTTAATGACTACACAAATATGTGCAGTGTGTCTGTATGAATCATATATAATCAGTTTTGTTTTTACTACAATATTATAACATAGCAGTATAGCTGCCAGTCTTTGAGTCTGCACACAAAAGAGAGGTTGAGCAGCTGACTATTTGGAGTAGTCACAACAACCTGGAGCTAAACGCACTCCAAACAGTGGAGATGATAGTGGATTTCCAGAGGAACACCCCAGCACTCCCCTCCTTTACTATCACAAACAGCACTGTGGCATTCAGGTTCCTGAGCACCACCATCTCTCTGGACCTGAAGTGGGACACTTTACCTCTTGTGAAAAAGTCCCAGTAGAGGTTGTACTTCCTTCGCCAGCTGAAGAAGTTCAATCTGCCACATGCAGGAGCTGCTGACACAGTTCTGCTCAGCTGTAATTGATTCTGTTCTTTGCACTTCTAGAACTGTCTGGTTTGGTTCAGCTACCAAATCGGACATTAGAAGACTACAACAGACAGTCCGGACTGCTGAAAGGATTGTTGGTACTCCCCTGCCCACCCTCAAGGACCTGTACTCTTCCAGAGGGAGGAAGAGAGCAGGTACAATCATCACAGACTCCACTCACCCTGGCCACAACCTATTTGAACTGTTGCTTTCCTGCTGGCGATTCAGAGCTCTGAGCACTAGGACATCTAGGCACAAAAACAGCTTCTTCCCACTGGCCATCTCCCTCCTGAACAGTTAAATTCCTTCCGGGCAATCTTAGTGCAATACTCCCACTGTTGCAATATCTTGTTAATTCACTTTTATTTATTATCCATAATACTGTTAACTGTAAATATGTTAATATCTGTAAATATTCCTATTTACTTTTCTTTATTCTATATCTTTATTCTTTAATTTTGTTTTTATGTGTCTTGTATTTACAGAGAAAAAAGCTCTTTCTTACTATAATTTTGATAAACGTCATTTTGGTGCACCAGACGCATTCGAACGCGACTACGCAGCCTTAAAATGTTGTCTAGGTAGGCAGCTTAATAAGTGTTGAAGCGCAACCATTCCCAAAATTCCTTTTCCTCTCGCGTTTCCCCCTCTTCCTGCGAATTGCCGTAGCACCGGCAGTTGTGTGTGTTCCATTTTATAACATTTCATTTGAGACAACATGGCTGCTGCGGCTGGCCATTATTACGGTGACGGAGGCAGAGCAACAAAAAGACAGAAAACAGACGGCGACGGAATGGCCACGGTACTTTCATTTAATTCATGTTATTGCATTTTTTAGGTTTGTGGTGCTAGATATTAATTTTTTCTTTCTTGAAACGATTTTTTTCTTCATTCAATACGTGATGCTATAAGGCTAGCTTGTAGCTAACACCAGTTTTTTAGTCTGTTTAACGTTAGTTATGATGGGAAATAATTATGCGATTGTGGAGGATATAAGCATTGCATATAAGGTGATATATATATATATAATATACATAATCTAATACAACGTATTGGTCCCTGTGGTTTGGCTAGGATTGCTTTAACGTTACTCAATGCGCTTTCATTGTTCTGGGCTGGGTTTCCCAAAAGCATCGGAAGCTTAAGTTGATCGTAGAACAATTGCCACCAATGGTCTCTACGATCAATTTAGGCTTACGATGCTTTTGAGAAACGCAGAACTGGTCAGTCGGATACGCCTCTGATAAACCAATCACTCTGCTTGTTAACAGACTGCTTTTCATTTAACGTTAACCGAATGGAAAATGTCGGAAAGTTCACGAGAAAATTAAAAACCAGTAGAATTTCAGTTTTTGCGCAAAACACCAACCCTGTTGTTTAGAGCATGGTATCTGAACTCTGAATGTGATGCTGGTAAGTTAATTGGATCAGTTTCATTAGTTTGAACCTTAACGTTACTTCATTACTACAGTCTTTCAGCACTGATTTTTACCTTGAGGCTAACGTAGTGAAGCAAATGAATGAATATTTTTTATATATATATATATATATATATATATGCTTTAAGCATTCACGAGGATTCTAGCTTTCTATTAGGCCTGTTGTTTAATGTATGAAGGTAAATTAGTATGTATGTACATAGTATGCATTATTAGTATGGTGTTTACTGAATTTTGGATCACTGAGTTTGATATATTTTTTTTATTTTAATATCAGTCTAATGCATTAAGCCATGATAGCATTTCAGACAGAGCGTCCCTGAGGACCTGGGTTTCATGACATCATCGCGTACAATACAAGTCCGATTTCATTGGCTAGGCGCCAACCAATAAAACGACTCCATTTCCGCAACACTCCCCCGCCCCTCTCGCCTCTACTGAGTTGCAAGTGCACAAATCAGTTTTGCACCTAATATATCGCGAAAAGAATAGCAAAAGTCAAGGCGCGAAATTTGCACTTGCAGTGACAGATTTGAGAAGTCGCAAGTGCCAGTTTGAAGTTGTACTGCGAATTTGAATGTCAGAAGAAGTGCAAATTTGTATTACAAGTTTGTGTCTGTCGTTGTATCTTTGTGAATGGCATTTTACACATTTGTGACTAACGTTACTTGTCTGCAGCTTCAAATTCAGAATAGGGATGTTCGCCGGAGTCAAATGTGACGTCACGATATGGGCGTGGCCGCGAACTGGTTGGCAGAAAGAACCAAACTCAATGCAGATGGCCTGTGAAGAGAATGAAGATGAAATTCTCTAGTCGTGCATTGTGTACGTAATTAGATTTTTTGATCCAGCCACTTTTTATTTTACCCTTTTGTCTTGTTTCAGCCCCAAACCCCATCTCTGCAATACAAATTAATAAAGGCTGGTTTGGTTTCTAAAGTAGCCTACTTCTTCCAGCCTCCATGTATTAATGTTCATGGGTAGCCTGAATGGGTTCCGTTCAGACCTTAACATTAGATATTTTACTGTAAGGTGTCAACAAGATTCAACAAGACATTTTCACCTGGCTATACCCAATGTTTAGATCTGTTTGGGTATTTATGCAAATTAGTACATGCGTAATTAGATTATGCACCGTTTGTCTATGTTAACAACAAATGTTAATAACTGTTAACAACCTATTTTAATAATGTTAATAACAAATGTTAATAACAAACAATTTCAAAAAAACTTGTAATACATTTTTTGTTTGTCTTGATGTAATCAACTCTTATCACTCTTATCAGTACTTATCATGGTGATATCTGGGTTTAAATTTGTACCCTATTCTAGACGCCTAATTGCAGAAATCCACAGCTATCTTCTTGATTCAAGCTGTTTAGGTACGCGGTAGAAGATTACTCTTATCGAACCTGTTAACACAGCCGATCACACAGCACGATACAACCATTTGTCTTCTGTGTTTGCGCTGCGCAGCAAGCCATTACTTTTCTTTTTGCCAACCAGACCGCATGTAACCGCGTCGTGACGTCACGGCGAAGATACCTATACAGATTTGTGACTATTGTCTGCGAGTGCAAATCTCAGCGTTCAAGTTCAGAATTTTATTTTACAGGTTTTCACATCGGAGTTGTGAGTGTAAATGTTCGCGTACAAATTCACATCTACGTGCTCTCGAGTTTAGCTACTAATTTACCTTCATATTAATTTAACCCTTTGCTTTGTATGTGCAGGAGGGTTACAGTGACCCGCACAAGACCTTGCCCTCGCTTGTGGTGCATATACGCGGGCTTATTGACGGCATTGCCGAGGCTGACCTGGTGGAAGCGCTACAGGAGTTTGGCACTATAAGGTAACGTTCATGATGGATAAGAATGGTCCCTGTCCCAAATGACAGAGATATTAAGTTACAAAAGGGTGTATTTGAGATTCATTTAGAACACCTATAACCAGTGGCGGCGTTTCACAAAAACCCAGAGGATGGCATTCCCCCTGTGCATACATAGAACAACAACATTGCCGAATGATATACCTCACATTATACCAAACAAAATGCATGATGCACTATTAACTAAATTACACTTTTAATTAAAACTCACTGTGAACAGCATTAAATATAACACATGCCTTACCTTTTTGTTGCAGTGCAGTTTTTATTAAAGGGATACTTTAAGCATTAGCATTAAGCTTTGTATTCATAGAAAACCTGTAGTATTTTCGAATTGCCGTGCATTCGCCGTGCACCCTCATCCCCCTGAGATGAGAGATTTTTATTGTTTTATTTTTTTATTTTTTATTTTGGTCTGGAAAAAATCCTCAGATGACACAAAAATCATCATTTGGAGTCATCTGAGGATTTTTGGGCCAGAGGCTAAAGGCTACAGCCAGTAGTAGGTGGGGCTGCACGATTCTTGCTAAAATGTGAATCACGATTTTTCTCCATGGGAATTGAGATCACGATTTTTTTTCAACCAAAATGTATTGCACTTAAGTACAAAAAAAAAACAAAAGAAAAAAAAACCCAGGACATTCAGTATAATAAAGTGCAGTAAAAAAAAAATCTAAATGGTTTGAGCTGGTGTTTTTGGGTTGTGCTAGCCTATATGTAGCTTTCTGTGTATTACATTAACTAAAAGAAAGTGTAGGCTATATATAATATTTTCTGGCTAGTTTACTTTAGCTTTTTTTATAATACACCATACTTTCACCCAAACTGAATAATTAAAAACAAGTTTAAATGGCTAGCCTAAATCTCCTATAAATATTATCTTTTTTTTTGCCTACTCCAGTTCTTGTTAAAACTGACTAGACATGCTTATTCTGTATGAAATTACTTTTGTGTGAAATATTTATTTTGTCCATCAAAAGTGTGCTTTCACTTTAATTGAGTGTGCAGTAAAATAGACATGGCGCTAAAACCCGCTTCACCGCTGCTCCTGCTCCCGGTGTGAATGCACTCATTGATTAACATGCAAGCCGAAAAAAATCACGCTTGCGGTGTGAAACGGCCATATGATTGATTGGTGAATTAATAGTGTTTTGTTATTGTGTGAGTGTTACCAATATAACGCGTGACTGCAGCATGATCTGAATACAGGTAAATACACGAAAGTGAATCGCCATCAATAAGAAATGAGATCGCATTTATGTTTGAATCGAGAGAGGTTTTTTTTTTTGTTTTTTTTAATTTATTAATTTTTTAACTAATCGTTCTGCCCTAGTAGTAGGGGCTGTCACACATGTTCTCAACCCGCCTATAGAGGGTGGGATCTCACTCACAGAATGTACACATAGTGTTGGCTATCTTTTTTTTTTGGAAGCTAAGCTAGCAGTCTCTTGTTCTGTGGAGAAAGCGGAGTAGTAGGAGTAGGTGTTACCATCCTCTTTTTCCCGGACATGTCCTGGACATTCAGCTTTTGCTTTCTGCAGTTGCCAATCATTGTTTAATAATAATAATTTGTTACATTTATGTAGCGCTTTTTCTGAGAACTCAAAGCGCTTTACATGGAAGGGTGGGAATCTCCTCATCCACCACCAATGTGCAACATCCACTCTTTTTCGAAGGACATCCTGGGATTTTTTTTGTGACCACAGAGAGTCAGGACCTCGGTTTAACGTCTCATCCGAAGGACGGTGCTCTTTGACAGTATAGTGTCCCCGTCACTATACTGGGGCGTTAGGACCCACACTGACAACAGGGTGAGAACCCCCTGCTGGCCTCACTAACACCTCTTCCATCAGCAACCTGGTTTTCTCAGAAGGTCTCCCATCCAGATGCTAACCAGGCTCAGCCCTGCTTAGCTTCAGTGGGCAACCCAGTCTTGGGCTACAGGGTGATATGGCTGCTGGCAATTTACGTCCACACCTTTTGTTTCAATCTAACGGAATTCATTCCGATTGGTGAATCTTAATGTAGTGTTTACATGAACGCTAAACAAGTGATCGGTTGATGTGCGTTTTACCATTGCTAAGAAAATTCCCGCTCCTTCGTGAGAGATTAATTCAAATTCAAAAATAAATTAAAATTAAAATAATTTAACATTTCAACTACATAAATGACCCATTTTAAATACACATTCATCTTTCCAGAGGTGAAGTATCCCTTTAAATAAGTGGGTAGGCCTAACGTGCTGCTTCTGTTCTCCTGATTGCTATTTAATTTCTTCGTTAAAAAAACGTATATAAATTTAATAGACCTGTTTCTTTTCATTTTTACCCAGTATCTGACAGCTAGGCTAATCAAAAAGCTATTATGTAACGCAATAAACTGCGCGCACAGTCACTCCACACAATTTTTTTTAATAATAATACTTTTGCAATGTATACATTTGTGTTCATTTAAAATCTGCCAATGTTTTCTGTGTTGTTAAAATAATAATAAAAATGTTTTGTTTTTTTTCTGAAGTGGGATCCAATCAGAGAAGTCTGCTTTAAGATCATAAAAGCAGCGCTCATCGTGAATGGTCGACTTATCGCGTGTTTTGCCTTTGGATTTTTTATCAAATGAATATTATAACAATTATTTTTTTGCAATTTTATTTCACTGAAGTATAGCAAGAGTAGGAGAAGTCACAAAGTCTCATGCCGTTTGGATGAAGGGAATTTCATAAATAAATAAGCCCAGATTTTACAGTGGGAAACTGTGTTGAGTTGCTCCAGCATCATATGTAAACTGCATTCATGACAAAGAACTACACCGATGCATATATATCATAACGGTCTTTCAATAAATGCACACACGTTGTCCTCTGCTTTTGTTCTGACGCTGAGAAGAGAATACTGATAGCTGGTTTCATATGACCTTTAAATAAAAAAATTAAGTCATCCTATGGCTCCCTTGAAAGTTTAAGGCCTCTCGGTTGAGAACTGCTGCTTTAAATTAAACAAATTGTAATATCTGACTAAATAAAAAAGAAACGGTACTAATTTCTTGATTGGTATTAAGAGAGAACTTGTTTAACCAATATTAGTACACCAAAAAGTGTTTCTGATCCCATGATGATAATCCATTCTTTTTCTGTTTTTTTTTCTTCTATTGATTTGCATTTTGCACCATTTTGGCAAAATTGTTTGAGGAATTCAAAGTCATAATTGTGTGTGCGTACGTGTTTGTCTTTCAGTTATGTTGTGTTGATGCCAAAGAAGCGTCAGGCACTGGTGGAGTTTGAGGATATGGGCGGCTCCTCTAACGCAGTGACATATGCTAACAATAATCAAATCTACATTGCTGGCCGGCCATCTTACATCAATTACTCTACCAGTCAAAAAATCTCTCGGCCCAGCGACTCTGATGATACAAGGAGTGTCAACAATGTACTTCTGCTCACAATCATGAACCCCATCTACCCCATTACCACGGTAAGTTGTTTAGATATTGATCATCATGGTCATATATTATGATAGTGTAGCTGAGTAGACTCTACTGTCTAGCTATCTACTGCTGCATAGAGCTTGTCTTCAATCTTTGTGCCTGTTTATTGTCATTTCTTGTCCATAGGATGTTCTGTACACCATCTGTAATAACTGTGGACCGGTGCAAAGGATTGTGATCTTCAGGAAAAATGGAGTTCAAGCCATGATTGAATATCCTTGAACAAAATGACTTCAACCTTCACTAATGTGTTTTAAGATTAGAGTATAGTTTTCACTAGAACAAGATACATTTTTGGACAAGTGTAGTTTAAGCTGCATGCTCTTATTTCCAGTAGAAATATTGTTCTCCTTGACTCTTGGTCACATTTGACTCAGTCCAGAGTGCACAAAGAGCTAAAGCTTCTCTCAACGGAGCTGACATTTACTCAGGCTGCTGCACCCTTAAAATTGAGTATGCCAAGGTTAGTACCCCATAAAATGACATCAAACTGTTTGTGCTGTACAGTGCCTTCTACAGGCCTGGAGTCAATATGGCAAATTAAGTCATTCTGTAATAGGTGCATTTATTATTTTTCTTCATTAAAAGGTATAGGCTAGTAACTAAATCTTAGTCAAAGGTAGGTTGAAAAGTGAAAAGTCATGACTCTTTTGGACTGTTCATTTTAATAAATCACTCATTTCACGGTAAAACTTAAATTTAGCCAGCCGATATTTTAAAGTAAGTTACTGTACTAAGGAAATCTATTATCTAACACATAACAATTACATAACAAAGATAAGTAACTTAAGCTACAATTTGTATTTAGTTGTATGCATATATCTTATAAACGCATATCTGAATTCAGATTTCAGAATTAGCGCTTTGACATTTGCACAAGGCTTAAAGGATTAGTTCACTTTAAAAAAAACTTTTGCTGATAATTTACTCACCCCCATGTCATCCAAGATGTCCATGTCTTTCTTTCTTCAGTCGAAAAGAAATTAAGGTTTTTGATGAAAAGATTCCAGGATTTTTCTCCACATAATGGACTTCAATGGATCCCAAACGGTTCAAGGTCCAAATGACAGTTTCAGTGCAGCTTCAAAGGGCTTTAAACGATACCAGACTATGAATAAAGGTCTTATCTAGCGAAACGATCTGCCATTTTAAAAAAAAAAGTTTTATAAGCACTAATGCTCACCTTGCTCTGTTCTGTGATGCGCGTTTGCGACGTCACGTAATATGCAATTACGTTGAAGAGGTCACACTTTTGTCCTGACAAATTTTCTTTTAGCCTTATTAATATTAAAACACCCAGGATACGCACACGAAATGGGCATTTTAAACGATAAACTGACACAAAGACATTTGAATATGTGTAAATGGTCCTTACATTTGTAAACACTGACTCAGTACTTCCGCCTACGCGTGACCTTTTTAACGTAATTGCGTATTACATGACGTCGTGAAAGCGCATCACAGAACAGAGCAAGGCAAGCATTTGTGCTTCTAAAACTTTTTTATTTATTTTTTAAATGACCGATCGTGTCGCTTGATAAGACCCTTATTCATCGCCTGGTGTCGTTTAAAGCCCTTTGAAGCTGCACTGAAACTGTCATTTGGACCTTGAACCGTTTGGGAACCATTGAAGTCCATTATATGGAGAATCTTTTCATCAAAAACCTTAATTTCTTTTCGACTCGAAGACATGGACATCTTGGATGACATGGGGGTGAGTAAATTATCAGCAAAAGTTTTTTAAAAGTGAACTAATCCTTTAAGCACACTCAAGCCTTGTTTATACTCGACGCGTCCGCACGCAGCAAAAATTAAATGACGTCATTGTGGTGTAGGCGGTTGTGCGTGTTGGGTGCGCAAGACCCCATATCGCCTGGCGGTGTGCACGGCACTTTTTGTAACAGCGCGCGCGGCGCCGCATTCGGAGATGAACGACTTCTGCCCGAGCATGTACATCTGACCGCACCGGCACCCAGTTTGCGCGTCTAAATCAGTTGCTTTTGTTTACCAAATTTGCTTACAATAGCATAAGCCTTTTTAATAAAAATAAATATCCATGTTTTATAAAATGTCCATGAAACTTGCCGACACATCGAGTGTAAACAAGGCTTCACACTTTTAATGAACAGGGACAATTCAAATGATTGTGACTACTTATTACCCCTGTAAAAATGTATTCCTAATAAAATATCACTTTTTATTGTACAGCCAACCCGTCTCAACGTCTTCAAAAACGATCAGGATACATGGGATTACACCAACCCCAATCTCAGTGGCCAAGGTACTGTACAGCCGTTGCACTCTGTCTGTGCTGTTCCTTAAGTTTTGTGGGGATGGGTGTGTGGACAGGCCTCCTCAAGTGACGCCCTTGGGAAGTTTGAAGTAACTTTGATAGTGGATCTTTTCCCAAGTACATCACTTCAGTGATGCTGCTTCATTCTTGTGTTCCTTCTCTTTATATTATAATACAAAATATTTACACGGTTGTTGTAAATAGACAGTCTTACATGGACACGCATTCTTGCACAAACGCAAAAAGAACATGCGCCTTTTAAAAAAACGCACATTCGTTATTCAAAGAAATGCACTTGAGAGGGCATGATTGTCATACTGACTGCAGAAGCGCACATTTTTCTTAGCTCATACTGATGTACACTGGTCTGTTGCGCATGCCACCTGTCTCATGTTAAAGCACAAGTGTTTCTCATATAGCAATTCTTGAAGCAGGCACTCCTTTCACCTGTAGTCACTGAGCATGACACTGCATCAAGCAAATATTACATGATGGAGATTTGATTTTTGCCTTGCAATAGAGATATCCAGTCCTGCTCCTGGAGGGCCACTCTCCTGAAGAGTTTAGTGCCAACCCCAAATTAAACACTCCTGAACCAGCTAATTAAGGTCTTCAGGATCACTAAACATTTCCTGGCAGGTATGTTGGGGCAAGTTGAAGCTGAACTTTGCAGGAGCAGAATTTCACTGAACGGGGCTGCAGAGCCAGGCTGCATATAACAGGTTGATTCGTGAACGTAAAGATTCACAATGGTCCTGGTAATATTTAATGGATCATTCAGGAATCTTTACCCAGATTAAGTTTTATAGTAAATTTTTGCATTCAGAATACCATTTTATTTTTTTTCTCTCGGCTAAAGCTTGTTTGTATTTGGCCAGAGTTTATGTATTTGCTCTTATGCAGAATATCTATGTATCAGGTCTCAAAGGGTAAAATTGCTGAGCATTTTTACTCCTGAGATGTGATGCGTTAAGCTCCTGTGCTTGAACTAGCTGTTGAACACATTTTACATCCAACAAAACATTTCAATGTACTTAAGTTTCTCTGCAAGGCACACTCGCAGCACTTCAGCAGGCCACATGGAACAGCCAAACGGAACTCATGGCAACCTGCAGTTTCACTCGTATCGAAGTCGTACGGATACAAAACACTCAAGATATCCTTCCATTCCATTCTCTACAAAGGTGGCGGACATCTCTGAATTAACGATACATTTTAGGAACATGAGTCTAATCTCTTTGGATAACACATTACAGACTATCACCGAAGACTTTCACACATCAACACCGACCAAGCGACTGATCAAGCAGCAAACACATGAAGGGAAGTGGTACAGATAAACAGAATGACAGAGAAGAATTACACAGATATTTTCTTCTCATTCCCTGCCTAATGCCGTCACGTTTCTTGGGTGTTTGGGCTACTTTTGCTCTTGCTTCTCTCCTCTTTCCTGAGAACATCATGCGAACATGCCGCACTGACATAAGTGACAACACCAGATCAGGATTGCTACAACACAAGTGCCATGGTCAGAGATTTGGGTTGGTCAGAGATCGCCATGACATCATGCCAAGCTGACATTGCCATGACAACATACAATCAGACAAATCGTTTGAGATTTATGCAGAGATCATCATGACATCACGGCAAGTTGACATTACCACCATGACACAAGTCAAGAGTGCTTCAACACAGCGGCGGTGGTCTCGTTGCGCACAGCACGACAAGTTGAGATCGTCACTACTCACCCGGCCAAGAACAGACATTTGTCTATACATAACGAACAGATGACATCGACTTTACACCGTGACACATCCAAAACCGCATGATCACAGGCCACATGCTCTGACATCAACGTGAGATTGTTGCAAACACATCCTTTCGACATCTTGCTAACAATAATGAAATGCACCAGACAAGACACTATGGGTGACAATAGCGACAAAACACCGCCGTAACACACAGGAAGGACCGCAGCTGCCCACCGATCACACAGACAGATCCTCAGCTCTCCCTCCCCAAGCCCTGTCTCTTTGTGGACTGAAGTGCTTTCTCTCTATCATTTCTTCATCCCTCCTCTTCCTCTCTATGTTAAATCTGTTTTATTCATTGAGCACGGCTGACCGTGTTCTGATCCCTGTGTTACGCCCCCTGTGTGACGCAGGTGTGGATAAGTCTGATTGCTGATGTGGCGTCTCTTCTAAACTCAACACCGTCCGCTGTCTGCTATCCACCTTTGCTACTACGGTAAGCACCTATGTGCCTGGAATGCACCAAAAGCACATGCAGTGGACTGGGAGGAATATCCTAAAGAACTGAATGAAAACGAAATCATCAGAAAAAGAGCGACTGGTAAAGAATATCTCACTTCCACCATGGTGCCTGCTGCATTTATTTATGTATTTATTTAAATGCGAATATAGCACATTGCTCATTTAAACTGTTCGTCCTAGCTGGATCAGCTAGAACTTTGTTGGTAAGATATTTTACGCCATTTCTGGCATGGAGGGAAGACCTTGAATAACACTTTCCTGTGGCCTTTTAAGCCTAAATAAAGAATACTTTCATCCCCCCACCCCCTGGTGGTGGATGCATGTAGCTCTTAAATTATTATTATTATTATTATTTTGGGACCATTTGAGTTTGGTTGTTTTTCCACAAGTTATTGTGTTGTCCTTAGAAGGTAACATTTCCTGTGGGAGTGAATGTTCCTTATAGTCCTGAAGCGTTTTTAAGTCAGAAAATATTCGATTACAAATGTTCAGTTTTGTAAATGCATGTTATTGATCTTGAGAACTGTGTGTGTGGTGACCGTGATTTCACCTAGTACAACATGAAGTTGATCCAGGAACAACATTCCGGTCATCCAATCAGATTTTTAGTTTTTAGTTTGTCAAGTTTAGGCTTACAACCAGGGTTAGGTGCTTCTACATCAGTGTTTACCTTTTTATTTCCCTCTGATTTTAGGGATAAATTATGGATGGGGTTAGGGTCAACATTTTCGGACAGGAATGTTGTTCCAGAATCAACAAAATATGTAGATCCAGAAACGTGTCTTTCTTGGCAAAAACACGGTGACCACTTGTTTTTGACCTTGTATGCTTGAATCAATATTATTCAAACCTGGTGATGTATGCCAGACTCTCCAATCATTTAGTCTGCTTAAACCTGTCCCTTAATTACAGTCGATTGAAAACTCTCATTCAGATCTGCCTCCGTCCTTTAAACAACCAATGGATGAAAGACCCTGGCCTGTACTACCTTTTTTTTTTTTTTGTTTTTTTTTTGATTGTTTCATTTAGGTGTCTCAATACAGAAGAAAAGATCCTTCAATTTCATCACGACATAACATAACTCTAAAAAGACCTTCTACCGTATCATTTTGCAGCCATATTCATTTGTCTAGTCAACTTGAAATCAAAATTGACCCCCATTTACCTTGCATTTTTTCTTAGCTTATTGTCCATGATTTAGTTGTGCGCATTATTATAAATGTTACGAATGCACATTTATTTTCACATGAAATAGAATGTTCAATGAGAACATTGTGATAAGTCAGATTAAAAAAAGTAAAACTGGTTGTAAACTGTTTAATGTTCTCTTCAACTCCACCCTTTTAGAAAAGCCTTAAACCCCTTCCTAAAATCTTTGGTATTTTATCAATTTAACTGGAACATTCATTCTGTGTTCATTAAAATCACTGTATTGTTTTAGTAGTCTCTGTTCTCCTTTTCTGTGAAATTTTGTATGATGACTTTGATGTAATTTGGGTGTAATTTAATTGAAGACCATTTATTTTGGTCTCACAAGCACAGATAAAACTCATCTAGAACCAGGTGACTTGTGTGCTTATTTTTCATTCAATCAATAAATATTGTTTTTTTGAACCCCTCTTGGAACCTGTAGTTTTACATTCTGACCCAAGTGAAATTAATAAATGCATATTTAGTTTTCGAAGTATGATTATTTAATCATGTTCTTGTATTTATTTTCATTACTTATTTTAATCTGATTTGTGTGTATACCTGTCTGTGCAGATACCGATGCAGATGGCAATTGGAACAATACACAAGGTGTGTGTTTGGTTGTGTATGAAAGATTTTCTTGGATCATGTAAATTGTTGAATTTCTCTTTAGATAACCTGACGTCATTCAAAATCTCCATTATGGCTTCCTTTAGTATTGCATTAATCGTGATTTTAGTAGTTTTAACACCCAATTCTCACTGCATGTCACTCACTGAACTGCACAGCCCTTCCTTTTCTTTTGTTTGTGCTCACAGCAGTTGTGATGCTGTATTGTTGTTTTGTCTCTTTCAGACCCCAACGCTAACACGAACAAGCGGCAGAGGCAGCCAGCGCTGCTGGGGGATCATCCACCTGAATATGGTCAGTTTGATACCCACATTAACAAATGGCCCAAAAAGAGGCACGGAATAAGTCACTCTAGCTTTTATAGGTGCTTATTGTGTCGATTTCATTCTCAGTCCCCCCTCTCTCTAATTATTTTATTATTTTTATTTTTTTATATATTTTTTTTTTATATAAATAGCTGGTCCTCAGGGTGGCTATGGTCACTATGATGACACTTATGGGCCACCTCCTCCACCTACTCACTACGAGGGTAGGCGCATGGGGCCTCCAATAGGGCGTGGCCGTGGCGGACCCCGGTATGGTGGGGCACAGTACGGACATGGACCTCCTCCACCAGACTACAACGCTCATGCTGACTCTCCTGTGGTCATGGTGTACGGTCTTGAGCCTAACAAGATCAATGCAGACAGATTGTTTAACATATTCTGTCTCTACGGTAATGTGGAAAGGGTGAGTGGGTGATTCTTTACATAAGTAGCGTTGTGGAGCTTATGATCCTCAGATGAAGAACTTGTAGGTTCAACTGTGCCTTAGAATTATAACCAAGTAATGACAGAGTATTTGTCAAGCAAACCTTAAGTTAAGAGTCTTCTACATACTGCATAAGTTTCTTAATCTCACCCAGGCTGCAGTTATTTCAAGAACTGCAATTGTTTGAAATAGCAAAGACATTTAATAGTACAAAAAACGATCACTTTTGATCAATTTAACTTGTCCTTGCTGAATAAGATATTAATTAATTTCTTAAAGCTGCAGTCCGTACCTTTTCCTCTTTGTCGCCATCTCTGTTCGAAATCTGCAATTGCAGTTATTTGCGGAATTATCAACTTTACGTGGGTTGTGCCTCGGCACGGCACAGCGCGGATGAACACAATGTTTTGAGGAGAATGTGCTGTCAGTCACAGTGCTGGTGTGGATATGGCATTCGGAATCACAGATTCTACTTTTTGAAAGTTTGACCAACATAAGAATTTTCGCTGGAAAATGTCGTCTGAGCATCCACTTTTGTTCTGACCAACTAAGGGGAAAAAAGTATATATCACGTCAAACCGTGCAAATTATACTTTGTTCTCAAATTGTTAATGTTAACAACATCAGCATTGCGTGACTACATGTAATGTGTATTAGGGCTAACTATAGTTCAGTAACTTGCTCCGTAACTGTGAATTAAGTTAACAAGTGCGGTACTGTTACATAATTGAACCATTGAAATGTCTTGCCTGTCCAGCAGAAACAAATAGCCGTCTCTGTGTTCGTTTTGAACCACTACCTTTCACAGTACCTTTCAAAAGCCCTTTCTTTCGAAATTCTAGTTTCTGTATGGCCCGGCGCCCGTTGCAGTCTCTTTTTTTTTCTGCAGCCACTCCGAAGTCTTTTGCATTTTACAACGGGTGAATCTTCTCCAGTTGTCACTGGTGATTGTCGTTTGAATCTTTCTGGATCCGCCATCAAATTGAAAAGTTCAATTATATCAAGTGCTGTGGAAAAAGGCTATAAATCTCCACCTCCAACATCTTCACACGCAACATAGGCTAAGAACTAGCCGAGACTCTTCTTTGTGTGTAGATGTGACGTAATGACGCAAAGACATGTTCGAATTTCCCGCTGAAATCCACCAGTACCACTGGAATTTAAAACATTATTACAAGCTTACCGTTTTGAATCGAGCTACGGCAAGCAGATAGTTTTGAACACGGACTAGTTATATACTTGCTCAAAATTATTTTGGATAATTTTTAACCCAAAGAAGTTACGGACTGCAGCTTTAAATCTAGCTGATTCCAAACTTTTAAACGATAGTCTCCTTATGTGCTGAATATTTGTGTGTTTGTGCTCAGGTAAAGTTTATGAAGAGTAAACCAGGTGCTGCGATGGTGGAGATGGGAGACTGCTACGCCGTGGATAGAGCCATTTCACACCTTAACAACAACATGCTGTTTGGACAAAAACTCAATGTCTGGTGTGTATGTGTTTTAGAGCATGCATATCCATTATACTAATTATTATATTAAAATTAGTCCATTTGCTAATTATTTAATAAAAAAAAGCATTGACCATAAAATTAGCTTTTCCATTCAAGATAAGTAAAACGAAATCTGCATGATTTGTCTGTGTGTACTGCTATTTAGTTTTTTTGTCTATTGGTCTTCAGTGTATCCAAACAGCAGGCCATAATGCCGGGTCAGTCATACCAGCTGGAAGATGGCAGTTGTAGTTTTAAGGATTTTCATGGCAACAGAAACAACCGTTTCACCACTGCTGAGCAGGCAGCCAAGAACCGCATCCAGCAGCCCAGCAACGTATTGCACTTTTTCAACAGTCAACCAGACAGTACTGTTGAAGTTTTCAGTCAGGTCAGAAATCTTATGTCATTTTGCAATTTTTTTTTATTTTATTTTTTTTATTTTTTTTTTAAATTGCACTTTTAATCTTTTAACAAAAACTTCAACTCGCTACAACTTCTGACCCCCCCATCCCCCCCCCCCCCCTCTGTATCTTCATCTACAGATTTGTGATGAGTTGGGAATAAAGAGCCCAGCCAGCGTGAAACTGTTCACCGGCAAGAGTGAGTTACTAATTGGTTTGTTAATAGTCAATTTATTGTGTGAATTGTATAGTTGTAAAGTGTATATAGGTGGTGTATGTTTGGTTCTATGTAAATACACTTGTGTTGTGTGTGCTCTTGTGTTGGTGGAACTGCAGGTGAAAGAAGTTCATCTGGTCTGTTGGAGTGGGAGTCAGTAAACGATGCTATGGAGGCTCTTGCGCTGATCAACCACTTCCAGATGAAGAACCCTAGTAAGTACTGGGCTTACATCCAGCCAGCACACTTTAACGCTACTGCAATGTGACTACTATAGTTATGGCAGCTACACATTTTTGTACTGGTGCAAGTTATTTTGGAGCGATTTTGCTCTTAAGGCGCGCAACACTGCATTCTTCATCGCATCATAATCTAAACTCTGCTTAAGAATCAATGCGGAAAACTTCTTGAGCTTTCCCAACCAGTTTACACTGCAACAGCAGCAGCCAAAAATTTCGTGGCCATTGAAGCGTGGCGGCGATGCGTTCAAACACTGTGAAGTATGTATCCACTTCACTTTCACGGAAGAATGGGACTAACGCAATTTGTTTACTAATATCAAAACTTTGACTTGCTTGCAAATTGTGTCGAGACACAGATTCAGAACCAGGAGTGGAAGTGCTGCTTGGAGAAGACACAGGCGTACTCTCGCTGGGTGGACCAGTAGTTGGAGACCTGTTGGAAACCGTAGGTTTAAGTTAAAGCTCCAGCTCTTTCAGTCGGATTGTGCGCTGAGTTTCCAGCTCGACTGTTTTTACTTTTTTACTTTACTTTTTTTTAATCTTGTCATTCAAGCCTGAGAAAAGCTTGGACTGGCGGGCGAGCCCCCAATTTGTTACGACAGTCTAGGGCCAGCCGCAACATAAATGAATGTGCGCTTACTCACAAAGATAATGTACAAACAAATATAAATTTATTTACAAAAATATAGTGAAAACCACAAACAAAGGGGTTAAATTCAGGAGTGGACAAGGCCAAAATAATAAACAAAATAAGTTTAGTACCCTCTAAATTCCCCCCCCCAAAAAAAAACCGCATCAAAAGAAAAATACAACGCAACTTCCCTAACTCCTTAACCCAAAACATAGAATAAACATATGCAAAATAAATGGCGTCACACTCCCTACTTCCCCTAAATTGAGTATTTACAAATAATATTTACACAATATAACTTAGGTTGTTTGAATTACTTTGGCCTTCAGAGTTATAAATCGAATGAACAAAAGCCAATTTCACAAAAGCACACAATCACAGAAGAAATCAAGACCGACCAAATCAAATGGCACGCATTCGGCTCCATAGAGTGTTTGGGGTGGTCCTTTTCAATGGAACCTGGAACCAGGATCAGACCAATCAGGATCTCTGCTGGCTTGAGTGCAGGCCACACCTTCTCCTGCAACAGAAACACTCAGAAACACAAACACATACTTTTAAAAGACATAAGATGTCATCTTTCTCTTTTTTTTTTTTTCTTTTTTTTTTCAGGTGGGCCTTACCCATACACTCTTAAACTGTGTTTTTCAACCGCACAGCACGCCAACTGAAACCCATAACGCCCACTAACCTTCCCGGTGATCCCAGCACCATAGCATGTCTTAATTCTTGACCTGGAGGGAAAGAAATGGGACTGTTCCAGAATGAGACTGGACTCAATGTTTTGTATTATTGTTCATTTTTAAAGAAGTTTTTTTTAATTGATTATATTAATATACTTTTTTTTTTTTTTTGACCGGTCTTGTATAACAGTAAATTTGTGCAAAAATTTATTAAATTAGTAAAGACATCATTGTGAACCAGTTTGTGTCTTGTGTATGTGGTTTGGCTCAAAACAGTGGTGTGCTATGGAAACAGCCAGCCAAGCAACTAACCTTTAACACAAAATTAATACTAACTTTACTTAGCCAAACAGAATGGAGATCAATACACAATTGTGGTAAATGGTTTCATGTGTCATTGAAGACTGAAGTAATGATGCTGAAAATTCTGCTTTGCCATCACAGGAATAAATGACATTTTAAAATATATTAAAATAGAAAAGTTATTTTCATAATTTTTTCTGTTTTATTACGTTTTTGATTAAATGCAGCATTGGTGAGCACAAAACTGGCCAGCCTTGCGGTTTCTTGCATCATTGTATATGACAATATATTCAGTTATTGTAATTATAGTATTAATAGTAATCAAGAAAGATTATAGCCTCATTAAGCATGGGTTTTGGCTTTCCTACAGTTGTAGTTAAGATACTGCTGTCATGATGCGCTGCGGGTCTGCTGCTGAATATTTCTCACCCCGTGGGCCTCGTTTATAAAACGTGTGTACGCTACAATTATACATTTGTAGATTCAACATGATTGTAATATGTCAATGTAACTTCTTTACAACTAATTGAATCAAAATGTTTGTATTGTGTTATTATGCACAGCGTGCTGTTATCTAAAACAAATAATGAAAGAAGACGATAGATATTCATTAAACTACCAAAACAAGATATTAACTAGTTTATGAAACCAGGCAGAATTTTGTTGAATTGAAGTGCTTTACTGACATTGAGTGGATAAGAATAAATTTGATTAGAGTAACACAATACAAACATTTTGATTCAATTATTTGTAAAGAAGTTACATTGACATATTACAATCATGTTGAATCTACAAATGTATATTGTTCATATAAAATATTCAAAGTAGTCCAAGTTTACTTGATTTGATTAGATGCATAATGGGTGCTACGATTAAATCACGTTCATTCAACAATTAATTTTTTTGAGTGTAAATATAGATTTATGGCTGTTTCCCCTCCCGTAGCCAGTGGTGAGGAAATGTCTCTACACTTATTCAAACCTTAAAGGGCATATTGCAGGTTAGAGTACCCAGTGAGCCAATGTATAGAAAAATAATGTAGGAACTAGATTTAAATACAAACATATACTTATAAAACACTATTTAGGCTTCTAGAGTCATTTTTGTGTGAAAATTTTAGTTAGAAATGACGTAAAAAAAAGTGGTTTGCACGGTCAAAGAAACTAAGTTTTCTACTAAATTTGTGCCCTTATGTCTCGCAAAACAATTTTAAATCCTGCGTTAACTTTTTATATGATATTTTCATACATGGTTATATATTAATAATAATAAAAAACCTGCAATATATGCCCTTTAAGGCACGAGTAGAGTAATGGTGATAATATGGCTACGTAGCCTACATCAAACACGCTTTACTATTAAGGGCAGCCTACCACACCATTTATGTGAACTTAGCTATACGTGCCATTTACGTCAGAGGGAGCTATTTCAGACGCTGTAAAGATTTAGTGAAATGCCCATACTTTTTTTATTTTGCTACTTGGCCATTTTGAATTTACACATTTCTCATATTTGTGTTATTGCTACTATTTGTGTTATTGACCTTTCAGTAATAAAAAAAAAGACTTATTGTGGGAGTATTTTTGTATTTTCAAAATACTAATTACTTGTATTTTATTTAAATACATTTTTCACATCAGTATTTTGTATTTTATTTTGTTACATTTCATGAGCCAGTATTTGTATTTTGTAACAAAATAGTTTTTGATGTATTTGTGCCCACCTCTGTCTGCAGGTATTTAGACATCTAGATTTAACATCTGTGAGAAGCGTATGCACATTTAAGAAATTATCAAATGTAGGACGGCTTCTACGCAACATTTTATAAATGAAGCCCTAGGCCAGAATATGTCGAAGATCTCAGGATTTCTGATAGTAACTTGGGGGCCTTAAGCACATAAATAGGTCTATCTAAAAGCGCCAAATTTAGCACAGATGTAGCTCAGATTATACTGAAATGATTAAGTTATGGCACCGCAGCCAGTGACCCTCGGGGCCAAGATGGCGGCCAAATCCAATATGGCCGCTGCCCGAAAAGGGTTCCGACTACAACTTTTGAACCACATGAGCTACAAATACAAACTTGATGTCTTTTTCAGCTTAATTGATCATGGGAAACACATAGGAATGTTTTATATTTATGACCCAGTATATCTCCACCCCTTAATCCTCCAATTCCAAAATGGCCACTGTTCAAAAAAGCAGTTTTGACTAGAATGGGGCCTTACACCCCATTGTTTGGGCCAATTTATCTACAAGCACCAAATTTGGCACGTATGCAGCTGACGGCAAACTGAAATGATTTAGCCAGTGCGCCCGACCCCGATCCCTGAGACCAAGATGGCTGCCAAATCCAATATGGCTGCCATCTGAAGAGGGATTCGGCTGCATATTTTGAACCAGATGAGCTACACATGTAAAGTTTATATTTCACCTTTTCTGGCTATGGGAAACAAAAAAAATATTTATAGTTATGATTGGGTATTTGTGGACCCTCAAAGTCTCCAAATCCAATCTGGCTATAATGTCCGGAAAAGGGTTTTGACAGCTGTTTAGTGTTACTCCATGATTGTGAGCAAGATGGACAACAACTGTGAAAGATGAAGATGACCAAGAACAGTTTAGCCAACTACTTCCTTTCTTACCAACTTCCTTCCTCGTGTAAGTAACCAGGTGTACTTTTTCTACAAGTGTTTTGTTCTTAATATGACTACAATTGCAAAATAGAAAAGAATATCCTGCTTTATGTCCCTCACAACAAGCTAACGTTAGCTAGCTGTCTGGCTACTTTCTAGCTAGCTATCAGTAACAATGCATTGGTTGATGAGTTCTGATTACCTCAAATGTTACATGGGTTAGCAGGCAACAGGCAAGTTTAAATTAGCATAATTTGAATGGGCGTTGCACTAGTTTCATAAAATATATGAAGATTCCCTTTTATCATATTTATTTTTTCTCAACATTTCAATTGATGGGAGACATCCACAAGCAGAATGTTTATTACCTTACTTCAACTACTTTCCTGCAAGACCTACATAAACAATGTAAGTTGTATTATTATAATATTACTGCAATGTAAGCCATATGTAACATCTTAATACAGGTTTCTAACTATGCATGCATTCTTATCATTTCAAGGCAACCCATGGGGATGGTATCGGGAGTCTACGAGCAAGACTTGGGAACCTTACTGGACTAAACTCGGAGACGCTAGTAAAGCCTGCACCATTCTCCTCCACTGTGGCTGCAAGACAGCATGTAGAGGGCACTGCAAGTGCTGTAAAACTGGAGTTCGTTGCACTTCTATATGTGCATGTGAGGGTGCTTGTACAAAAAATGATGGTGGAGATGATGAGTGATCCAGTAGTTGAGTGATAATGATAATTCATGTGAGAAAGACCACGAGAATTCACTGTTGTTTATGTTATGTTATTGCTGGTTTTTTGTTATGCTAAGCAAACCTTTACAAGTTTTGGACAAATTGACTATATTACTTTTTTTAACAATTTGACATAATATAAATATTGCCTTGCAATAATAATTGTCTTATTCTTATATTACACTTTGAAATGTATTCACCTGTGGTACACAAAGCATTTCACTTTTTTATAAGGAAATTGATCACCATTGGGAATAACCTTCAAAGTTGCGGTAAAAAAGGATTTTCAACCACAGTCTTGAAAAGAATACAGGTTCCAGACTTACACAAGCATACATATAAATATGCCAATGGACTTCCTGTGATCAATAAACATAAAATAGACACCACATCCTCATTTGTAGCACATTTAGTTAAAATTTTGTGGCCAGAACTTGATCTCACGCAATCAAAGCCTGGGTTTAGAAATTATTTTAGCAGATTAAAAATGGACCAAAAATATTGACATTTTCAAAAATGTATATACCCCTGTAACTATGACAGATAAAATGTGAATGTCCCCTTACTCTAATACAACCTGCTACTGACTAGCAACAGTAATGTATGAAATCATGGTTTTGCCAGGTTATGATGTAAATAAAAAATAAAAAGACACCTCATATCCCATCCGAAATTCAACAACAACCACTTGTGGCCACTAGGAAGTAAGTTTGATGTACATGTTTTGTAAGTCTGGCTACAAAACATGGTACCAGCAGCAAGAAGTCATTTTCATTTTAGTGTTGAAGGACTGCCTGCTAGATGGCATGGATCATACACAAACAGAATGAAATATTTAGCTCTTCCTTAAACCACTTGAAATACAAATAAATATCTTTCAAATAAAAGTCAGTGTTGAGTGGCTGCAGCTTTCTGTTCATTGCTGATTGAAATGGACTGCTCTTCAGTATCTTGGTTTTTGATCGGCTGTTCTTTTGAAGAAACAGGCAGTCTTGATACTAAAGTGGACAATCGATGAAGAACAAGATCTGCGGTTGTTTTCAGACTGTGCTGTTGGGGGAACAGAAGCTTTATTAACTAAAGCATCAGTAATGAATAATAAAAGCGCTCAGTGATAGTCACCTGAAGTATATGCAGGCCTTTTAAGGTAAGAACAGCTAACTCTCTTAGTCCGTCTCCTGCCAGGTCAAGATAAATCAGTGACAGTAGGGGACTTTTAAAACTCCGACTCCACAGCAGCTGTAACTTATCCTCAAAAGCTCCTGTTGTTTGGGGAAATTTGTAGCAGAGCAGGTCCTATAGATAAATCAAATACACATTGTGCATACTGGTTATATTTCAAAATTTCAAATTACCACCAGTGTTATGAACCCTTTCTTTGTGGCATACATTTGTTCCCTATTATCCGTATGTATTTTGAATCCAGAACTCTACCTGTCCATACGTTCCAAGTAGCAACTCATGCTGTCCGTCAAAGTCCAGATCAACAACGAGAGCACAGAGAACCGCGTCACACTGGTCACTTTCTGCCAAACACAGCTGTCTGCTCAGTCCATACTGCTCTACATCCCTGAACACACACACAATTATTTTACACACAACCAGACACATGGTGCACAACAAGCAACATACTAAAGAGGCTAACCTGTAAACAACAGCCATCTCTATCGCACTGGTTACCAACAGATTAAATGTTTCCCTTTGACTACCTATGGGAAAAAAGACAGATAAAGAGAGTTTAATAACAATAGTTTCAAGAGCAGTGGTTACCAAACTTTTTAGCCCCCACAACCCACATCAATAAGACTCAAGTACCCCTTCGTCAACACTAAACTGAAGAATAAATGTTGTGAGTAAATAAAGACTGGACAAAATAAATACTTTTTTAAATTTTATATTTTTATATTTTAAATCCAACATTTGATGGAAAACAAAATCTTTAAATCTTATATTTAAAAATTAAAAAGACATGAAATTACAACTATAACCAGTAGATGGTGGTAGAGGAGCACTTATTGGCTCATATTAGACATTTCCACACCCTAAAATATATGACGCGATGTATTTAGGGGCAACCCCTTGGAACCCACTCAGTGCTCACATACCTCCGGTTGGGGATCACTGGTGACTGGTCTACTCTAGAGAACTTATCAGGCATTAATAACCTTGCATAAAGAGTAATAATTAATCTACTCATTAAAAATCTATTTAAAATAAATGCTTTTTTCTATTCATCCAAGAAATTTTAAGCAGCACAACTGTTTTTAACATTGATTTTGTTTCTTTAGCAGCAAATCAGCATATTAGAATGATTTCTGAAGGATAATTTGACACTGAAGACTGGAGTAATAATGCTGAAAATGCAGCTTTGCCATGACAGGAATAAAATACATTTTTAAATATATTCAAACAGAAAACAGTTATTTTATGCATCAACTGGTGATCATATGAGCTGTATCACTCACTGTTCGTCTCTGTGTTCTGGTGCTGCTCTTTCAAAGGGAACAGCAACACAGTGGAGATGGGACTGTCATGCTGAACACGCCAGTTCTGGAGAATCTCTAATAAGGCATAGAAAGCCAGAGCTTTTATCAGACTATATTACATTCTAAGAAGAGAAGAGAAAAATCGTGCAAGTGTTTTTCTCACCGGGTCCCTTTTGGTTGACAAGAGAAAGTCCCACAGAACCATTCTGACATCCAAATGCAGTGAGACGCCGGTTTTGATCAATACTTAAGACATCTAACCATAATACACTGCAATGCACACAAAGTACATATTAATAATTACCATCAAACATCTCACATAACGGCACGTCTCATCATCCAAACCTCTCACCACTCCAAACCACTCACTTGCTTGGCAGCTCCTGCAGTTCAGGAAAGAGTCTTTCCACTGGCTGTTCCTCAAACTGGTGCAAAGAGGCATTCTACCAATCAGACATAGAGGATGAACTTAAAATCTTTAGTATGAGAGTATGAGAGGGAGGCAAAGCAAACCTTATTCTAACTACATTTATCAGCTGGGCTGACCTCTTTATAAAGATGTATGCGCTGATCATGCCCACTGAGGAGAAAGACAGTCTCGCAGGATCCATCTACACAATGCACCCTGCAAAACAAACATGTACTTCTGAACCCTAAATCTTTGTTAGATTTCAAATACCATAACACACTGCATTTCATCTATTTAAATACAAAAAGACTACATAAAAACATTACTGGCTCCGTTGTAACATAAATAAACAACACAATGGCATACTCACTCAGTATGATAGAGCTGGAAGGGAGTGAACTGGAGCTCCAGGTTCAGACAGCTTTCTGTCAACCAGATGAAACCGTCAGATTATTCAGTATGGACCAATTTCAATCAGATTAAAATATGTATCATATAGTATACTTTAAGCTATATTCTTGTCTCAAGGAACCAGACAATAATATATATATATTATTTTTTTCATATGACAAACTCACGTGCAATAGACTCCAGGTTAAACTCTGACCCTGGTTCATAATCACAGTAAATATTAAGGAAAGGAGAAGCTTTATCTCCTGAGTCCTGAGAGGAAAGATATCAAAATAAATCCATGAAGCAGAAAATGCAGCAAAAGTGTCAGCTCTCAAGGGTGGAGAAAGACAGTGAGCGAGGACATATCTAGTTTGAAACTATTTACTTGTACCAGTTAATGATGAAGCACACCTTAATGAAGGTTATTCCAACGACCAGTCCTCTTTTAGGGGCAGATTTGTTGAAGGCGTCAATGGAGACGATTTCTGCATCAACTTTATTAACAAAACAAGAAATATGTTTGCATTAGACAGCAAGCTAAAACACAAGACTTTCAAAGCAAACGAACAGGTTGTGACCTGGTATATATGTGAACTGAATCTCTCTGGCCACAGGTCTGATCTTCTTCTGCAGGTCCTGGTATCTGAAGCACACTACTTTCCCCTTCAGAGTCGCTGCCAGTAACTCCTGCTCGCCTGCCTGGCATAGTCCGTATATGTTACTCTGCGAGGGAAAACGACTAAAACTGTCTTCCACAAATGGACACAGGCCTTTTACATCCGGCAACATCTTACAGATAATCACAAAAGAAATTATAAAATTCCTCTGGATCTTATTGGACTGCCACACTAGCGACAAAAAAATAACAACATCCGGGTATGGGCGGGTTGTGAGTAAATTTAACCAATCATCTGTGTTTTTCGAACCGCTTGACAAATCACAGATTTCCAAATGAGGCTGTCGTCATCGGCTGTCGTCGACCGTGATACGCCGACGAATAAAATAGAGTAGGTCTTTTGAATAAACATATAATACTATAATTCGTATAGTAATATCATATATAAAAATATATTAGGCAGAAGAGGAGTAGAGTAGTATCTTGGAAATGCAGAGCCAATTCCTTCAGGTTTGTGTTGTCCTGGTTCCCCTGGCTAAAATGTGGGAAAAATATAAATGAGCCACGATTAGATGACGAGCAATCAAAACACCTCTTCTTTGAAGAGATGAGTCGGGTTAGCTCTAACTGTAATTCTGACAGCCCATGCGTCTATGTATTTTATATGTATGGTAAGTAATGGACCCTCTCATCTCCCAATAATAAGACAATCTGCCAATACACTCAATTTTATTAAGCGCAAATATTCCATACCAGCTTGATAATGTCTTAACTTATTCTTTGTGGTTAAGATGCATTAAATTGAAACCAGTGGGAGGCTATTGGGTAACGGTTTTAGATTACAGTCCGGAAAGTAGGCTAAAGCGATTTTACAGTGTAACTTTCTGTACCTATAAAGTAGCTTGCATGCAAGTTTAAGGGAACAACATGTTAATTTTGGGGAATAAAGGGGTAACAACCAGGAGAATAAAAAATATATTATACTGTAAGTATTATATAACTAAGGGGTATTATACTATTATGATACAACAATCTTACTTGGGAACACACACGGTGTACCTTTTTGTAATAATGGTGTACCAATACAAACTGTAGCCTATAGGCTTTTTAAAAATTACAGGGTACATATCTATGCATTTATACAGTAATGTTTTTAACAAAAGTGCTCTGAAAACTAAAACAATTGCAACTTTTGCTTAAATATTGAGGAAAGATACTCTTGTTTCATTTAGTGGTGCTTGTTACCCTCTTGGTCCATGTAGTTACAGGGAAAATACAATAAATATACATACACAATCTAATATCACTGACTCGGAAATCTTTATTTGAAAAACAACTTCATTCAAAACATATTTATAACACATTTTCGTTTAAAACTGTTTTTTTAATCTACAATTAATTTCAAATGCTTAAGTCCTGACAGAAATTAGCACATTTTGTCCCCCCTTTTTCTCTTGCTTGGCTTCTTCCTTTTGTTCCTCTTCTTTTTCTTTCTTTCCACTGATGAATCTGTTATTCTGTATTATGTAGCCTATTAAATGTAAAGTAAACATCACCATTTACTCATCTTTGACCCTCATGCCATCCAAGATGTAAAAGATTTTCCTTCTTCAGATTAACACAAATGAAGGTTTGTGCACTGCATAGCAATAGGAGGAAACACTGCAATAATTGTAGTAATCCATACAACCCCAATGGATGGATCAATGTCTTCTGAAGTGAAACGATAGGTGTTTGTAAGAAAAATTACAATATTTTTAACTTTTTAAACTTTAGACTATCGCTTCAGACCAACTGTAATAAGTTGTTTTTTAAATAAAGGTTTCTGAGTATATTAGATTGTGTATTTTATTGTACTTACCCTGTAACTTCATGGAATAAGAGGGTAACAAGCACCGCTTTAATTTACAGCCTGCAATGTCACACTTACCCTGTAACTACACATGGAACAAGAGTATATTTCCCAGTATTTAAAAAAATTGCAATATTTTTAGATTTACTTGCCTTGAAACATGTAAGGCCAAACTTACATTTTTCAATAGCATTTTTGCTATTGAAAAATAACTGTATAAATGCACAGATATGTACCCTGTAATTTTTAAAAAACCTATACAAGTTTGTATTGCTACACCATTATTACAAAAAGGTACACAGTGTTCTTGCAAATTGCTCCAAAATGTGTTTGTTGTATCATATAGTAGAATAAGTACCCCATAGTTATATAATACACAGTTAAATATAGTTTTAATTCTCCTGGTTGTTACCCATGCATTTATTCCCCAAACTTTACATATTGTTCCCTTATACTTACATGCAAGTACTTTATAGGTGTATATAATTACCAAAAATTACAGTGTATATTCGTCTTAATTACGCAGTACTTTCCGGGCTGTAATCTAAAGTGTTACCAGCTATTGCTATTATTCTATTAGTTACATTTCCGATGAGGAAGAACTGGGGCCACGGGGTGAAATGACATTAGCCTAATTAATTTACTTTATTTACAATCTTTTTCAATTGCAGTCATCACAAAGAATTATACAATGGAATTAAATACTATGGCTAACAATTTTGTACAAAAAAAAAAGAAGTAAATAAACCAACCAACAAACAAATAAAACTAAAATGTGCAGAATGTGATCACAAAAGCCATCTCAATGTAAAAATCTGCAAATTTTGTATAACTAAATACCAATTAGACCTTACTATTATTAGATCCTATATTGTTTTGTTACGCAAATGAATGAAAAGCATATTATGATGCATTCAATACACCTAAGATCTGATACAAGTAAACTGCAAAAGCATAAAGCACAAAAAAAAATCGATTTCATTTTATTTTTTCACATTTAGATACAATTCTTAGACACATTCATACTTTTGTCTGTTCAGTAAAACTTATTTGACCCGAACTGAATTGATTTGAGATAAATGGACAGAATCTCCACTAGAGGGCTAGACAAGCTGTCAATTGGTTATTGGGGCCCTTTTCAGCATACAGCCCCACTGACATTAAAACCCTTTTAATCTGACTGTGACCCAAAGTCTGTCCACATGGGACATATTGTGCTTATCAGCAAATAACTGCCTCATCACAACATCTACCCATATAAACACATCTACACTTATTACACTCAAGACACTGCATTATAAATTGTTAACATAAATTGTTTTAAATACCTGTATTATAACGTGATTATAGTCACTGGTTTGTGAGGGATTATACTCAGAAGTAGAGCCCCATGGTTACATATTTAGCACATATTCAAAGTTTCTAATGAATCTGTTGTCTGATTGCAGAATATTTTATATGCATGCATGCTTAACTCACTGTTTAGAGAGTGTGAGTTGATGTGTTGTGTGTTGTGTGTTGTGTGTGTGTGTGTGTGTGTGTGTGTGTGTGTGTGTGTGTGTGTGTGTGTGTGTGTGTGTGTGTGTGTGTGTGTGTCCAGCGTGTGTGCTTCTTTGGGGATTAGAATTGTGTGAGTGATTGGTGCTGACAGCGGCCTGTGTATTACTAGCTGGCCTGCAGATTAAGCCGCTCCTTTTTAGACTGCCTAATCTGGATTAACTGATGCAGTGTGCCTGCAATGATGCGGCCCACTACCTCTCTCTCTCTCTCTCTCTCTTGCTCCCTCCCTCCCTCTATATCTTTCTTTCTTTTTATCTATCTGTCACCCCACTCGCCCTTCTTCACCCCAATCTATCTTCACATTTTCTTTCCTTTACCTCTTTGTGTAGGAACATTTTGTTTATTTCATCAATGTTACTCTCCACTCAGATTAAATATTGCAATGTCAATGTGTCGGCTGTGTATTTCTATGCTAATGTGTTCTGGTGTGTGTGTGTGTGTGTGTGTGTGTGTGTGTGTGTGTGTGTGTGTGTGTGTGTGTGTGTGTGTGTGTGTGTGTGTGTGTGTGTGTGTGTGTGTGTGTGCGCCTGCGGATTAGAGTTTAGTCCACTTCCATAATTGCTCTTGTGCCTGCATAGCTGGTTGTTGCCAGATGGACGGACTGGTCCCCCACCCCCCTCTGCACCACCCTCCACAAAACTTTGCCTTCTGCAAGCGCACAAGCCCAGATCCTGAACACATAAACATACAAACATCCTATACTGACACAGAACAACAACAAATCATCTTTTCATAATTTTACTGGTTTTACACAAAAAACAACCACCACTGAAAAACTGCCATGTTGTCTGATGTGGTAATCTGAGCAAAGTATTTTTTTTTTTAATAAAAAGTAGCCTGATTATTAGTTTGTTGCATAAATAAACAGACAAACAAGTAAATAATAATTTATTGTTTGGTAATGATATTGTCTTTAATTCTTAATTCTTCATGTCAGTTCTTTACTTGCATGTTTCATTCATATTAACATAATAATACTAAATATTTTATATTGAAGGCCATTGCTGGGACAAGTGTTGAACAACCTGGATGGGGGGGGCTATACACATACAAAAAATGTTGTAATGTATAGCTAAATAATCTTGATTCTAAACAGGAAAGATATTTCAATTTCTTTCTAAGATTTGAAGAACCACTTTCCATCTCATATTTCTTTTTCAAATTACTTTAAAACACAATCTTTATTTGTTATTTTTTTACTTTTTTTGCCCTTTTTGGAGTTTGTACTGTACTTAAAAGGATGACGTCACACCCAAATAACCCTGTCTGCTCTGTCTGTTTAAAGCCAACCTATCACATTCAGTTCATCTTGAGTGCCTGACGCCTTTCTCTTACCTCTCTCCCTCTCTCTGTCACTAACATATTTACACTCAAACAAACAATCCTTGCAAAAACATACCATGTTCTTTCTATAGAAAACATTATATTTAAAATTTCAAACAGCTCAATACAGCAAAATAGTCAACATCCTTCCAAATGGATGTTCTCCTTTCTTCTTTTATCTCGTCCTTCTGTCTTGTTTGAATTCATCATTTATCCATACATTTCTTAGCTCTTTTTCTTTTCACCCATTTGGGTCCTGTGATTTTTTTTCTATTCGGAACATTCTATTGTTGGTTCTACTCTTCTTTTGTGAACTGATGAGAAATCTCTCTTTACAGGGTTAAGGACTATTCATGAAACATATTATGATAATTCAGCAGTGTGTGTGTGTGTGTGTGTGTGTGTGTGTGTGTGTGTGTGTGTGTGTGTGTGTGTGTGTCAAGTCAAGTCAAGTAAAAAATAAAGTGTATAGAGTAAATACTCATTTTAGATGCTGTACAAATCATTATCAGATGTGATGTCAAATATTTTAGTCATATTATGCTGTTTTGTGTTTCGTCTAGAAATTATGATAAAAGTTTTTAATCCATTAATTGCAATCAATAAACAGATGCAACTAAATTCTGATACAAATAAATTATTTATATTATGCAAGTTGCTATACAAAACTGTTAACAGGACTGAACAAGAAAATGTCCACAAGAAACATTTAACCTAGCTCATATACGGGGGAAAAAAACATTCGATTAACGAATGAAATTTCAGAGTTTAGCCTATAGTCGTTTTATTTATCTAACAGCCTGTTTGAGCCATTCGTTTCTATAAAGATAGCAAAAATATAATGCCAATATACGAAAAACAAAGCATTCAGCTAATTCAAATGGTTAGCTTGTAGCCTATACACAATTTATAAAATCGAATTCTTGATATGCAAATTTTAATTTTAATCTGAATCTAAATTATTTTACTAACAAACATGCACAAGCATTCAATAGCCTATAATAAAAAATTTTATTTTCAATGCTTGTGGACAGTGTCGGAACTTTTTTCGTCATATAGCTATTATAAAGAAACGAGTTCTGCCTTCTGAAATTGTTTTTCAGGGGCATTTTTACATTTGTGAGGGCGCATTTCATGATAGCATGTAGATAGCCTGTCAAAGACATTTATGGAAAATGCTTGTAGTGAATCAATTAATGGTACGGTTCCTAAAATAGATAACTACACAGCAAAATCCCCAGTGTTAATCGAACTCTCCTGGTAGAGAATAGGCCTATTATTAAAAATCTATGTTAAATTTTAAAAATGTTGAGGCATATCTCTCGTGGTATTTTTGCTCCGATCCCTGGTCATTTTCTGTCCTATGAGCCAGTTGATGCGCGACATTTCGATAGGCTATATCTTCAGAGTTTTAATTTAATAATCGTTTACAACTATTCAACTTTTTAAAATCTATTTATTTACGGTCATAGGCTACCACGTGTTAAGATAGGCTACACGTCAAAGTTGGAGAGAGAGAGAGAGAGAGAGAGAGAGAGAGAGAGAGAGAGAGATGCCCCTTGATTAGCTGTTCGGTCTCTTATTTCTCATAGTGTCCCGCTCCTGTCCGGTCTTGCCCAGGGGACACGCGCCTTAACCAACGCCAGAACTCTGACCAAGCGTCTAAAACTTTTGTTGAGCTATAGTAAATTTACTTTGACTATTTCTTCACATTTAGCTACGCTCATATTTGATATTCAGGACGATAGTAATGACAAGAGTTGTGAGAGTGTAAGCTTGTTCAAGGCACTGAGGACCGGGAAAACCTCTACAGGTGTTTGGAGCTGCGAGACTGAAGGAGCACCGCTCGCGCCAGGCGCGAGACACGCGGCAGTCAGGGGCAGAGCGCGACCCCCGACCCGTAAAAAAAGCGTCACAGAAGAAAAAAGAGAGTGAGAGAGAGGGGTGAGAGAGGGAGGGAGAGAGAGAGAGCAATAGAGAGTGTGTGCGAGAGACGCGGCCGTCCCAAGAATGATGTCCTACATAAAGCAGCCCCATTATGCTGTGAACGGGTTAACACTGTCCGCCTCAGGAATGGACCTGCTCCACACCGCTGTCGGCTACCCAGGTCAGTTCTTTCTCGTTAATTATTTATAATATATTTTTTTTTCAGACATTTTATTAGTTGAAGTCAAAAGAGACGGGACAAACAAAACTAAAAGGTAGCCTCATCTTTCCTGTTTCATTTGACATGATTGTAGGCTACCCCTTTCCCCCCTACAATTTAGGCAGAGCGAAAATTTCACCAGTTGATAGCCATATGAACAAAACTTGCTCACGTAGGCTAACAAACTTAGTGCCCATTCTAACAAAAACTAATTACATAAAAATAGATGTCAAATAGCCTATATTTATAATTTGGTCTTTACAAAAACGTCAGTTTTTTTCGATGTCAAATTTTAATTTTGTGATGGTAGCCTTGTTTGCTTGTTTGTTTGCTTGTTTATTAAAAGTTTATTTTAGCCCATTATGAAAAGCTTATTTTTTTAAATGTAAATATTTCGTACGTTTTATTAATCCGTTTTACAAATAAAAATAATGATCATAATAGTAGGCTACTGAGTGAAGAATACAAATAAATCTAAATGGGTTAAATAGCCTAATATCAATATGTAATCGGCCTAAATCACTAATTAAAAATATATATATTCTGACGTCAGAAACGATGTTTTTTATCCGCGGCCTTAGTCACGGACCCTCAGTCACTCACTGACTAGACTTAAGTGTAGCTAAAAAAAAACAATACAACCATCTATCTAGGCTATATGATGACAACGGATAGTCCACATATTTTCTCTCACCAACATCAACCATATTAATGACTAGCCTACTTCAAGCTCACATAAAACGATTAAAATTGATGATGCTAGGCCTACATGTATTGGAAACCCTAAAGTTGTTTCTCACTGTATGATGTCGATGTTTTTATGAATAGCCACTCCTAGGAAGCAGCGTCGGGAGCGCACTACCTTCACACGCACCCAACTGGACATTCTGGAAGCCCTGTTCACCAAAACACGCTACCCAGACATATTTATGAGAGAAGAGGTGGCTCTGAAAATCAACCTTCCCGAGTCCAGAGTACAGGTTAGTCTTCCTCAAACTGAGACAAACATATTTCTGACACCTCTCCGACTGCATAACCTCTTTCTACCTAATGTCGGATGTAGCAAAAACAGACGATGCTTTCCAAATAAAATAAAATAGCCTACATTTATCCCAGCATCTAACACTCACTTGCTATGATGCAATGAAGGTACTATCTGCAACAGGTACTATAATGAACTGTATATCTGCAACTAAATATGTACAGTGCTGTGTTTAAAGTTCTATTCTGTTATAAAAATCTATTTTAATTTGTTAAGTCACAAATATTGAAAGTGACAACAACTATGACAGTGAAAGTCAATGTGTGTGAGGCCCATTATTAATGCAGATCACATCACATCCATCACAAACACATTCTTTTTGATCTATTGAGAAATTAGCCAAACATTTATTTCATCTAAAACCCTGCTCTTATTTCTCTCAGGTGTGGTTCAAGAACCGTCGTGCTAAATGCCGCCAACAGCAACAGCAGACCAGTGGTCAGCCCAAGCCCCGTCCCCCCAAAAAGAAGACCCCACCCTCTGAGCTGACCTCTGACCCTGGCGCCAGCTCCTCGGTGGCGGCTGCTCCCGCCCAGGTGGTGCCCCCTATTGCCAGTGCAGGCACAGCACCTGTTTCTGTGTGGAGTCCCACCTCTCTATCCCCCCTTCCCGATCCATTGTGTGGCTCCGGCACGCCCTGCGTGCAGCGTCCCGCTCCCTATCCCATGAGCTACGGTCAGCCCTCGACCTATAGCCAGGGCTACAGCTCCTCTCCTTACTTCAGTGGATTGGATTGCAGCCCGTACCTCTCTCCCATGACCACTCAGCTGTCTGCGAGTGGGGGCGCCCTCTCTCCCCTCACCGTGCCCTCCATGGGCGGCTCGCTCAGCCAGTCACCCTCCCTCTCCTCCCAAGGATACAGCACCTCCTCGCTGGGTTTCAGTTCCGTAGACTGCCTGGATTACAAGGACCAGCAGGCCTGGAAGCTCAACTTCAGCACCATGGACTGCCTCGACCATAAATTCCAGGTGCTGTAAAGAAGAAAGTGAGCAAGTGAAGAAAAAAGCGAGAGGGAAGGAGAATTAGGAGACGATGCATGAAGAATAAATTAAACAGAACTATTGCTTGAAATGCCGGAGACATTTTGGTGATGAAACAGGTCTGATTCAGCAGGATTCATGTGATCTCAGAGGTGAAAAGGGGGCCCATTTTGGAACAGGTGAAGACTCTGTAGTCCAGATGCTCTGTGATTGGCTGAGAGTGAAGGGACTCCTCAAGTATACTGATCAGTCATCATTATTACCTCACACATGCACACACATACAACCAATAGCTTTCTCAACACATTTGGGGATATTTAGCTATTCAATAATACACACACTCACACCACACAAAGACATGCACATAATTGGAGGGGAACCTCGGTTTCTCTGCAGGTACAAGCTTCTTGTTGGACAAAGTTCTTTCTACTTTTTTCATAAGTTTGGTTGGTTTGTCTGTACTGGGAAGCATTAGGAGTTCTTGTGTTGTGCATTTAGCTTGCTGTTATTTATGTGTTTTTTAAATGATGTTAACGTATAACAAATAATGTTGTTTTCTGTTAGTTTGAGTTAATCGTTACTTACTTTATTAAACTTCATTTAATAGCAGTATAGTCATGCTGTTGATATATATTTTCTATTTGGGTGACCTTGTGTTGAAAAATGTTGGTGTTTACAATTGTTGTTATATTGCTTTGACCGAATACATTCAGAAGGGAACTAAAGGTTTTAAATTTTACATTTAGTTTAACAAGAATTGTCAAACAAGAGTTGTCTAACTTTGTTTCTTGTTGATTATGCAAGATGAAGTATACTGTCAATTAATAAAAACATGGCTGGAAACTTAGTTAGCGCACAGCATAAATTATTTACGTGAGAGAAAAAAAAGGAAGGGGGGGGGGGGGGGGGGGGGGGGGGGCGGGGGGCAACATCTGTCCCTCATGCAAAACAAGTAAAAATATATATGGACTAACATTTATAAAAAAGAAAAAACAAAGTAGGCCTACTAAAAAAAATGAAAACAAAAGCATTCATGCCTCTAATGAGGGATTTTCTTGTATCAGCAAGGGAACTGGCAATTCAAACTGTAATGAACTTCACATTTCTTTCTTCTGCTGAACACAAAAGAAGATACTCTTCCATACTCTGTAAGTCAATGGGGCCAACTGTTTGGTTACCCATAATCTTCAAAATATCTTCTTTTGTGTTCAGCAGAAGAAAGAAATTCATACATGTTTGGAACAACTTGAGGGTGAGTAAATGATGACAGAAGTTAATTATTTTTTTTGTGAAATATCCCTTTAACCAAATAATCTGAAAGAAGATGAATTTCCCTTGCAAAATTCAGTGCTTTGGGTTTAAAAACAGGAAGTGGAAAGATTCACATACTTCCACCATCTTCTCCATGAGTTACTGACAGGTTGGATACACTGGTGGCCCACATGGAGGAGGCATCTGGGGTCCACAAGGTTGTAGTGATGCAATGTTGTTGTCTGGTAATCCTGTTGCTGTGATGGTGTGGTGTGGGTGGCCCCGCCCATGAAGCCGGGTGTGTGGGGTTATTTTAGCCAATGACCCAGAGAGCACCTCAATCTCCTTACTGTCGACAGAACACTACCCTAAAGCAATTAAACAGGATTACTGAACCTCCCTCTCTCTCTTTCCCTCCTCCACACCTCTCCTCCTGTTGATTCCAGTTCCAGCTCTCTCTGCTATGAATATTCCATCATTCTTTATCTCAGTCCCAAATTAGATTCAAATTAAGAGTTACAGTGGCCTGCCTTCATGTATTAATGTCTTTGCATTAGGTTTATTAAAAGAATTGTCAAATTAACTGGAATTTAAAAGAAATTGTACAAACATACACTCTTAAAAATAAAGGGTTCTTTGTTGGCATTGATGGTTCCATTATTAATCTTTAAAATCCATGTTAAAGATACACACATACAGCTGTGCTCAAAAGTTTACAAACATCTTGAAGAATTAGTAAAATGTTAATTATCGTAACAATAAGAGGGATCATACAAAATGCATGTAATTTTTATTTTTTTAATTTTATTTTTTTAAACCCTTCAAAAGTTTGTTACCTGGATGATTTTTTGTTTTTGTTTTGTGAGGGTTGTTCTTTGAGTCCCTTGTTTGCCCTGAGCAGTTAAACTACCCAATGTTCTTCAGAAAAATCCTCCAGGTCCTGAAAAGTCTTTTGCATGAACCCTTTCCAGCAGTGACTGTATGATTTTAAGATCCATCTTTTCACATTGAGAAGTGAGAACTATTAAAAAGGGAAGGTTCAAACATTCACTGGTGATCCTGCAGAAGGAAATATGATGCATTAAGAGCTGGGGGTGAAAACTTTTGAACAGGATGAAGATGTCCAAATTTTCTTATTTGTTTAAATAAATTGTATGTATACATATATATATATATATATATATATATATATATATATATATTTAGTATGCCCTTTGGAAGCGACAGAAGATACCACGTTCCCCAGAAGACAAATTAAGTACAATTTACCTTGATCTTCAAATTCAAAAAGTTGTCACCCCCCAGCTCTTAATGCATTGTTTCCTTCTTTAAACTTTTTTTTAACATTTGTGTTTGAGTCAATTGTCAATTGTTTGACTCAATTGTCCTCAGTTTGAAAGATGTGGAGTTCTGTCACTCTAAACATACTCACAGGCATCTCTCTCTGTGCCATCTTTCATGCCCTCTCTCACTTGTTCTCTCTCCACCCCCCCCCCCCCCCCCCCCCCCCCACACCCCCTCCTGAGTGCTTCATAATCCCACTCTGACCTGAATAAAACCACATGTACTGTTACCAGGATGAAGGGTGCGTGTGTGTGTGTGTGTGTGTGTGCAATTTTTTTATGTATATGTCACAGTGAACATAGTTTCTTCATATAAACATTTGTGTATGTAACTTCTCCAAGAAATTAAGTAAAAAATTACACAAGCTTCTTTCCCTCACCTGCTCTTTCTCTGAATAACTTTTTCTATCTATCTATCTATCTATCTATCTATCTATCTATCTATCTATCTATCTATCTATCTATCTATCTATCTATCTATCTATCTATCTGTTATCTTTCTCTGTCAGCTCTCATTTCCTCTAACCCTCCCCCTGTTTCTCCAGATATTAATCTCTCTCTCTCTGTGACAGATTGTCTGTAGTTCATACAAGAAGACAAAAGGAGAAGCTGCTGAGCCTTCAATTCTAACAAATCACACACACACAACGCATAGAAACACACACTTCCTCAGAACCCACAAACCAGCAATGTAGACACATATGATACTTAACCAGACAAATACATTATGTATAAATGTATGTATTTGTGTAATGTATTTATACATCACCAAAAAAAGTCTTATTGTGGATATTGCCATCTTTGTGGGGACATTCTGTCCCCATAATGTAGGGTTTACCAGGACACACACACACACGCACGCACACACACACACACACACACACACACACACACACACACACACACACTGATTTTTATTCTGTACAAACTGTATATTCTGTCACCTAAACCTAACCATTACAGAAAACGTTATGCATTTTTTTTGTAAATAAAAAAAAAAACCATTGCTTAGTATAATTTGTAAGCTGTGGCCAAAAATGTCCCAAGGACAAGGATTTCAAATATTGACATCTTTTTGTTGGACATTTTGTCCCCATAATGCAGGGTTTATCTAGCCTGGCTGCGCCCTCCTACGCACTTCCGCTCAATTTCATTTTCCTTCAGTAGGCTACTACGTCTGGGACTGCTGTATATTCTCTTATGTACATTCCTAGGTTTCCAGAAATAAATTTTTTGTAGGACCAATCAGGGAATAGAGGGAGTGGCTGAGAACGATGACGTTGATGTAGTGCGTCAGTTTGAGTTGGAGTTCAGTAATGGCAGCGGAGAAAGACATGAGAAAAGCTATTCGGTCCGTTGTTGCAGATCCGAAACGACCGCAGCGGGGTATTGTTAATGATTAGACCCAGCTTCGACAGTTGACTGAATACATCACTGTCCTTAGTGTCAAATACATTTAGAATTTAGAATTGACCGTTCGCAGACAACATAAAACAACATTCCTTCATGTTTATTTGATGCTATAAATGAACTAGAAGGAAGAGATGATCGGTTCACGAGCAGCTTTAACTGAGGCTGTCCAGCGATCTGTCACGACACACTAAAGAGCCACAAAATGGTAGTTATTGTTTACATTTAAGAAAATGACCAAATTTAAAAGGTGAGACTTTGTTTAATATGTTTAATTATGAAAAGTAACATGTTCATGTTGTCAGTCTCCTCTCTGCTCCGCAATGTATTTTTCACTGCGTGAGAACATGGTGTGTGTGTGTGAGAGCGGCGTAGCTTGACGGACATAGCGACAGTAACTAAGGGGGGCGGGTCTTTGCGAACGGTCAATTGTTCCTTGAACTCTTAAATAGGCTCTATGCACGAATCGTGCATAGAGCCTATTCGATTAACAAAACCTCTGATCAATCGGACTTGTTGTTTCCGGCCGGTTTTGGCGCATCACATACGTCACGACCACACGTTAGCGATTGGCTATGGCAGATCCTGAGTGACTCTGGGCAGATCCAATAGTTTTGAACTTTAACAGAGAACCCGCCTACAAGGAAGTAAACGTTTCTCAATGGAGAGAGGCCAGACTCTCTGTGTACAAATGAAATGTACGAGAGTCTGGTAGAACGGAACCAGGCTAGGGTTTATCAGGACACAGACACACACACCCGAATCAGAGAGAGAGACTTGGAACTCTGTAACTGTGAATATACTTCAAACAATGCTGAGCTAATTGAAGTTCGTTATACCCTCACCTACCCTACCCTCATTGAACACAAAAGTTCAAATGCCGCATAGTAAACTGGATGTTGGATGTAAAATAAGTTTGACTGTCTTGTCGAAAGCGTGTCCTCCTACCAGTCTGCCACTTTGCTGTTTTAAGAATTCCGCTGGGAAGAAACAGCTCCCTCTGCTGTGACAAAATCATAGAGGAGAGACGTCAATACAGTTGGTCACTTCCCAGAAGCTTTTACTTCTCTAAAGACTATAAACACTGTACCAAGAGGAATTCACAATCAAGATTCACTTCCTCGTTCATCAAGAATTCATTTACAATTTCAGCTTGTTAAAGAAACAGTTGTTGAATGAGAGATTGTCCTAAATATTTTTGTTTTCTGCCACCGCAGTATAACCATATGAATCCTGTGTGACAATGATTTCTGGGGGTAGGAAAACAACTTGGGTGTCTCTACAGTATACAGGTTTAGTACGTTTTTTAAGTAGGCTACTTATTACTTCTAAATGCTGGAATTTGTTTCTTAACAATCAGCATGATCCAACTTTCGATATTTTTTCAGTTTTGACATTTAAGCAACATTTAATAGTTACCGTAAACATTAGCATAGGATTAGGCCATGTGTTTGGGTGTGTTTATAAACGACACTGAAGAACCAATTTGTGTGACATCTATTTATTACCACCAGAATATGAGAAATTTGGAAAATACAAAGATCAGCTTATTTAAATTTCTGAATAAGAAAAATAAAAGCACAAACATTTGGTTACATTGTGTTTCACGAAGAGAAGGAAGGAGCTCTACCCAAACAAAGTAAAAGACTCAGTACTAGAGTACTAAACGTAAATAATATTTTTTGCTACACTCTTTGACTCTAATGCCAATCTTTAATTTGACAAAACTGGAATTGAAAGAGTGAAAAACGATCAAAAAAGAGGGTGAAAGACAAAGAGAAGGAAGATCAGGATGTTAGTTGAACAGTGTAGTTGAATGAGAGGCTGGTTTAGAGCGCCCCCCTGTGGCTGCCTGAAGTTATGACAGGAGGAGCAGGATCGGCTTTCACTACAATATGAAAAAGAAAAAAGGAAACTTAATTCAAACTGATTCTTGGCGGATTCATTTTTTTTTTTTTTTTCTAAAGAACAATTCATGTATGCATTGTAAAAATAAAAAAAGACACCATATCAACAATAATAGTAATCATCAATATTACAAGTAACATCTTTTCAACCAATAGATGCTGGTTTGCAGTTGAATACGATTCTGCTTTGCTGATCACATCACCCACAGACACTAACAGAGATGAAGTCTGACTCCACTATGAAGGGGCAAGTAAGGATTCAAGAAGGACATGTAAGGACTGGATGGATCAGGAAGGGGCGGGGCAAACCGGGGTGGGATTAAAACATAGTTGGGGTTCTGAAGGAGATTGGTGAGCACAGGTTTCAGTAAGGTGGACTGAGGCAGTTTTAGTAGCACCCTGCTGTGGAAGTTTCCGCTTCCCTTAAGCAGACTGACCCCAGATACCACCCTGTTTTTCTCTCTGGACAGTGGAGTAAGTGTGAGACGACTTCTTGCACGTATGTTGAATGTGTAGCTCTAAATCGGGCATAGGTGGACCTCGTTTACGCTCCAAATGTGAATGTGTGTGAGTATTTGTCTGTGTGTATGTGTTTGTGCACGTGCATATATGTGTGTGTGTGTGTGTGTGATCAGCAGCACCTGTTACATGCACATATAGGTACCCTACGCGTAATTTAGACAGCACTAGCAGACTGAGACAAAGTTACTCCCCATCACTGATACTCTAAACTCTAACAAGAAAAGCAGGAGGAGAACAAGTGGAGAGACAGAAAGAAATAAAGAGGGCGATACAAAGAAGTGGAGAGTTTAAGCGCGCTCTCCGCGGATGCGGCGTGCCAGCTGGATGTCTTTGGGCATGATGGTGACACGCTTGGCATGGATGGCACACAGGTTAGTGTCTTCAAACAGACCGACCAGGTATGCCTCACTAGCCTCCTGCAAGGATGCACACAAAATCAGAATGTTAATTAGGCTTAAACAAACAATAATAATAAAAATAATAATCTTCAAATGGGTATGTGTCCAAATTTTTTTTAACATATAATGAATAAATGACAAGAAAAAGCAAGACCAGATAACAGGCTATGCGCACCTGCAGTGCACCAATGGCAGCACTCTGGAAACGCAGGTCAGTTTTGAAGTCCTGGGCAATTTCTCGAACCAGACGCTGGAACGGCAGCTTACGGATCAGCAGCTCAGTGGACTTCTGGTACCGACGGATCTCACGCAAAGCCACAGTACCAGGCCTGCAGACAGTAAATGTGTTTAATGTAGGGTTTAATACAGTAATTATTTTTTTTTTGTTCACAATTACAAGTCTGGAATATCACCTGTAGCGATGAGGTTTCTTGACTCCTCCAGTTGAGGGAGCGCTCTTGCGGGCAGCTTTGGTAGCCAGCTGCTTACGGGGAGCTTTTCCTCCGGTGGACTTACGAGCAGTTTGCTTAGTACGGGCCATTGCTAGTCAATATCACCTGAGAAAAAGGAAAATAACTACTGTTTTAGAGTAAAGTTAAGTCAATAGTAAATCATGGGCAGATTTATGACATACAAGCCAGGAATGTAAAAAAGTTTACTTACAATAATTTAGCAGTTCTTTCTCTTAGCTGTTTAATAATAAGTATTCATTCTCATGCACAGACTAAGCTATGAAAGTGAGTAAATCTCTACTAAAAATAGCGTCTCTAGTTTTACTCTTGTTTTGGTATTTGACTCCCTGTCCCATATGCTATTTCAGGCCACTTCCTCCAGCACGTCACATTAAACCCAGTAAATAAAAGCAACCACTCAGCGTGGACTGATATAGCCTTTCAACCAATCACAGACGAACATAGAACAACAGTAAAGCCTAAGCCAGTCGCATTTGAGGAGCCCAAAAAACTAACCAATCACAGGCCGTTCTGCCAGTTGTGGGGGTAAAGCAGTACGTCTAAGCCCCGCCCTAAACCGCAAGATTATGGCTGCAATTTGAACGGCAACTGGAGAGAGTCCGTGCTTTGAGGCACAGGGGAGGACGTGAACTTTGAAATAAAATTCAAAATCCAATGCATGCACCGCAAAACCAACAACACAATACGGTAGCAGGCATCCTTGGGCAGCTAAATAGTCGCTTAGAAGGAATATCTGCCGCGAATTTACGCCGTTTAACCGAAGTAAACAGAGACATACGAAAGTGGGACGGATTTCAGTGTGTCCTCCGACACGAAAAGGAGAGCCTGTTTTCTCTCGCGTCTCGCCATCGGCTTTCTCGTTTTCAGACGATGCAATTTTAACGTTTTAACGCTCAAAATAAACATTATTCTACATGAAAGTTTCACAAAGCTGTTGAAAAGTGTATCAGAGAGAAGACAGTGATGAATTGGGGCACTTACCTCAGGTGAACGTGTTTTAATTCGCGCAGTGAAATATGTGCTCGGCTTGTCTGGCAGTGTCAGTATTTACTATCTCACACACAATGGGAGCGGGTTGGCCAGAGCCAAAATGGCCGCGATGTCAATCATTTTCTCCCAGAATGCACCTCAATAAAACCGTAAACACAAAATTATACATTTTTACAGTACAATTTCAAGTACGATTTTCGTTTTATTTGGCATGTAATTAGTGGGATTAATATCAAGTATTTGAAGTGCTGTGTTTCAAATGAAGTTTGACTGCAATCCCTTTGTTTTTCTGATTTTTTTTTGTGTTTCCATGGAGGTCATCGGGTTTCGAGGACAGGCTGATGGGTTCGTCCACTGCTGGTTATATAATAATAATAACAACAACGTTTTATATTATTATTATTATTATTATTATTACAAATCTTTAAAAATGTCCATTACCTCTTTGATTTAAGGTATTTCAGCCAATATACTATTATTATTTTTATGGATACCGAATTGTTATGGGGCCCTAATGTATGGCTCAGACATCACCTGTTGGCCAGATGATCCCAGATCAGTCATGCAATGTTTTACTTATTTCAGGCTGACATTCAAAACCACCCTTCAGCCATGAAGGATCTCTATCTTAACCAAAGGCTTCATTAATTTATCCAACGCTCATTATCTTTAAGGCTCCAGTGACATTTCAGGAAGGATGTGCCATTTTCTATGTACAAAAAAACAAACAAAAAAACACTTGTGTCTTGTAATAGTTGCATATTATGTAGAAGAACACTCAGAATTATTATGCTACTAAATGTAGTTTTGCATTTAGACTATAAAGTCTGACTGTAATATAATGTGGCATGTTGAGTAATTGTCTCAAAGGTCCTGAAAGCTAGTTAAGGATCAGTGAGTCTCAGAGGCTAAAAGTGCTTTGAAGTCTTTAATGTGACACTCTCTAATTCATGTATAAAGTGGGTAATGCATCAGAAACATAAGATTAGCAATGGCAGCTGGGTAGAAGTGTGGTGTATTTATTTACTTATTTACTTACTTATTTACTGACTGACTTATACCCATAAGTGGTGGGTGTAGCAGCTTTCACAGCCATAATATTATTATTATTTTCCCCAAAACCTAGTTTAGATCATATAATTACACCAAAACATGAATAATTACATAACCTGTAATCTTTATTTTATTTTTGAAAAACAAAATTGCAACTATATGGTCTGTTACTGTTACCATGAGTGCAGATGTCCACCATCTTATTATTGTGAGATTAATTACAGACAAGATATAATGGAAATATAGATGGTATGGTATTACTGCAAATTCAGCAATTGTATTGCAGTATTTTTAATTCCACTTCCTTGTTCCTCTAATGGCAATATAAGGCTCATTCAATGCTTTTTCCTGGAACCAACTGCAGTTCCTCTTACAAACAACAGAGAGCACTGTCCTGATCAAATCAAACAGACAGTCTGATTAGGTAAGGATGGGGAAGTAGTGAATAAACTCTGATGGACCCATTCTCAAACTGCAATCCTGTTGGAGAGCCAGCTTTAATAAACACATATATCACTGTTTCATTTATAAAAATGCATCTCAACAAGCTGCCTTCTCTTTGGCAGACAAATATATTTCTCATATCAGTAGGCCTAGCTATTTGTCTTCTTGCCTAAACATATGCTCTATAAGAATATTAGCACAAATCTTGCTTGTAATATCTTTTATATGAAACCTTAAAGTAGTGACAACGTTTAATTTTAATTAATTAAAACAGCCCATCGCAGTCAGAAAAGTCTGTCACTGGAGCGACATCACCCCCTTTCAGAAGGTTCACCTTGGTACTTTATTTAGCTCTAATAGTTGCATATTAGTTCCTAAAGTGTACATATTAGTACCTTTTGACAGGGTACCGCTCAAGTGACCGATATTAACTTGACATTACTGTAAAAAAGGTTTCTTATTTTGAATGTGATTGAGTTTCTGCCCAACATTTTTCATACATAATAGAATGATATAGTATATTGTTTTAGTTTACAAATAAGGCAAACAACAATCCAGCCTAATCCTCCACCCACACTCATCGCCTGTGTGCTCTGAAAGGTCAGCCAGGTATCACAGCAAGGCGAGACTCAGTGTGAAAACAGTTAGAGCCCATATGTCCTCATCTCCACACAGAACACCTTTTCCATCCCCCCAGTTCTGGATTAGGCTTATTAAAACCTCCAATGTGCAGTGTGCCATTTAAGAGCATTACTTACTATTATTTACTATACGCTTTTGACTGAGGTGTATCCCAAAACAGCTGTATTCACACAGTCACCTTCTAAACTGACTGTTGTTGGGCAGCATGATACTGCTGAGTTACTAGCAAGAACACTGGAGTGCTGAAAAGGTTTAACAATGACCAGATTTATGAGTGTGATCGGCAGCTATAGCACAGTATGGCTGGGCTTTCAGAGCACTGTGGAAAAAAATTGCAGAACCATCACTGCAACAGCCCGTCTATTTTCACAATCCTGCATGGCAGCTTTAACTTGATAGTTAATAGTTAAAACTAGATATAACTGCCATTCAAGACAAAAAATAAATTGCATTTAAAACCGAAATTTGCTCTAAATTACATTATCTCGATTAACGGCAATACAACAGAGTGACATGATTGCTGAGCTGCCAGTCTGTTGTGTATTTAAGCACGGGTTTAAATCCTTTCCCCAAATTATGATACAATTAGACTGTAGTTGGGGAGGTGGAATGGGACAACGAAATGGAAGACTACTAAGACAGAAGCTGGAGATTTGAAGGCAAAAGATGGGATCTGGCTCCTTGTGCCCTTGAGCCAAACACTTTGCTCCATCTTATTCCAGGGAGGGGACTGTGCCTGCAATTAGTGAACTGTAAGTAGTTTTGGATTAAAAGCATCTGCTAAATGGCAAAGATAAGTAAGAAAGCCCCAGGCAGCATTCATGTTGGTTTCTATCTTGCAAACACTCATATTTTAAAAACACAAAGCTTTGGTCTTAGTCTCAGAGCTAAACCCGTTGTGGATTATGTCCTTGGTTTGCAGAGTCTGGTATTCTAAAAAATTACTTTACGGCATACATGTAACAATTTTTGGGCAAATTATTATTGTTTTTTTTCAATTATGGCTAAGCTAAGCATTTAGTGCCTTATGGTACATCATCACAGACATGCACACGCATTAAATAAGCAAGATGAATGCAAATATGCAGGTTTGAGACCTGAACGATGTGTACAAAGCTGCTGACCTTTGTGTGTGTTCAAATTTCTAAACTGGAGTTCTAAACTAACACCTTGTGTTGGATTAATCATGAGGCTTTCATGAGTGTACAACAGGGTTATTAGTTATTTAAAACTAAAACCATAAAAAAATGTGTAACTTGAAATAAATGAATTAATAAAACAAATTCAATTAAAATAAAAAAAGTTATGTCAGCAAGCTGCCAAAGGCAACATTTTTATTTAGTTTAACTTGATGTACAAAAATAAATAAAACTTAAATAAATAAAAAATTAAATGGGAAAAAAACCTAAAACTAAAAACAAAAACAGATTTCAAATATGAAAAAAATACCTTAAAGAGTATCTAAATGATACTAAATTGTACACTAGTGTACAGCAATTAGTCATTGTCATATGTCTCTTTTCAAAGTGAAACTGACAGGATGCAATAAATATCAATTAAATTTCAACAATGCTAATATTCTATTTAAAGTCATCACATTTCTTTATGCCAAATTACCTTTGTTAATAGAATTTAGCAATACCCTGACAGATTACTTTGTATCCTCATAAATGTTTCAGGACATACATACAAATGAAATTCTTGGTATATAATGTCATAAAATCATAAAAATCTTATCCACATGATGTTAGTTTTCCCCTTTTAGTCTTGTGCACACGTGTCCACTTCCTTCCAACCCCATTTCTGCTAGTGGCCTGATTTGGTACCCCAGCAGAGTAAACCAGCTCTATATTTAACTTCACATAACCTCTGTAGCAGGCTATAGGTGAATCTCATTTGCAGTTACCACTAAAGTAAATGTATAGATTAGCACATGCTAACTCAGCATAAGACCCAATTGATCCTCCCTTTAGATTGTGTTTCTGTGACCCTAAAATCCCTAAAGTCATTTGATTAGTACAATAGCTATAGGAGAACAACTGCAGTCTGAACATGTGCCTGTCAATCTCAGTGCCTTGAGAAATGCCTGTGTTGTAACATTTGCTCCTGGGAAAAAAAAAAACCTATTATTCAATTTCCAAGAATGTCTTACAGATTCTTACAGAAATATGATTTATATTTCAAATACATTACCTTATTAACCAGCATGCTAATATTTGTTTTGTCGAACAGTGGTCTTCATTTTTCTTCATGTGATCCAAATATTGAAAGAGACAATTATTGGGCTAATTAATCATTTTAAATAAGTGTGTGTATCTACCATAGATGAGTGTTAATAAAAGATAGGCCTACTGTTGGTTTCAGAGGTTTCTGTTATTGGTTTGCCTCAACATTTGGAACATTCCCAGTATTTAAAGCATCCCTGAAAATTCCCAGCAGATGAGTGGCCTCTGCTGTCAGAGCCGTGACTAGAACTCAGTTCTCTGGCATGAGAGTCAGACTCTCAACACTTGAGCCACTGGAGGATGGTGAACCCAACAGTAAGACGGACTCAGAAGAAATTGAGATGCAGAATTTGTTATAATACAAGTACAAGCAACAAAAATGCTGGAGCAAGCTGGAGCAAAATCAGCAAAAAGTAATCCTCAAAAAACAAAACCAGTCCAACTGAGCTTTCCACAAAAATATCCCAAAAGATTACAAAGATCTTAAGAAAAAAATAATTCAGAGGAGAAAGTTCCACAGGGAATAATCCACAGGCAAGAGAAAATAAAATGTCTCAGAGTTAGACAGAGCAACTGGCTTTAGAACAACTAAACACAAAGCAAATAAGATATGAGACAGAGTGACTTAAATACACACATCTGAATGAGACACATGTGAACCTAATAACACTAATTACCAGTTGAGTAAACAGGGCAAAAAGGTCTAGGACCAAAACATGACATAACAAGCAAAAAACCTAGAAAGATAAGGTTTATGAACATGGAAGTCCCGAATTAACTTGGGATCCAATATATCTCTGGCAGGAACCCAGGAGCGCTCCTCTGGGCCATAGCCTTCCCAGTCAACAAGATACTGAAGTGATCCTCGCACCCGACAGGAATCCAGTATTCGGTGGACCGTGTAAGCTGGTTGGCCTTCAATGATGCGAGGAGGAGGGGGAGGTTTACCTGCCAGAGCAAAAGGAGAAGACAACACAGGTTTTAGAAGGGAGACATGAAATGTGGGATTAATCTTTAAGGACCTAGGCAAGTATAAACGGTAAGTAAAAGGGTTAACCTTCCTTGCCACTTTGAAAGGCCCAATGAATCGCTGGGAGAGCTTGCGGGACTCCACACGTAAGGGACGGTTCTTTGTGGAGAGCCAAACTCTCTGTCCAGGATGCAGGGTGGGGGCAGGTCTGCGTCTACGGTTAGCCTGTCGCTAATACTGCTGAGAGACTCTAAGAAGCTTGTGTCGAGCCTTCCTCCAAGTCAGACGACAGCGACGGATGAACTGCAGAGCTGAGAGCTGAGGGAACTCCCACTTGGTCTGGGAACAGTGGAGGGGCATAATCAAACTGACATTTGAAGGGGGTGTAGCCGAGGAGTGTTGTGGGCGTATTCTGCCCACATAATGAAGGATGACCAGGAAGATGGGTTATTGGCAGCCATGCACCTCAGAGTAGTCTCCAGATCCTTGTTTAACCTCTCTGTTTGGCCATTGGACTCAGGGTGAAATCCAGAAGATAGGCTCACAGTTGCCCCCAAAAGTTGACAGAATGCCCGCCAGAATCGTGAGGAAAACTGAGGCCCTCGATCAGAAACAATGTCCTGTGGGATGCCAAAAAAGTAGAAAAACATGATTAATGACCAACTCCGCAATCTCTTTGGCAGTGGGCGATTTGGGCAAGGGAATTAATCTGCCAGCCTTAAAAAATCTGTCAACAATGACCATAATGGTGGTGTTGCCTTGGGATGGCGGGAGTCCGGTAATGAAATCCATGGAGAGGTGTGACCAGGGCCATTGAGGTATGGAGAGAGGGTGGAGCAACCCCTGAGGTAAGCGATGAGAGACCATCCCCTGACTGCATGTGGGACAGGCACTTACAAAGGTCTTTCTATCATCTTTGATGGTCAGCCACCAAAACCGTCTCTGGAGAAATTCAAGGGTGCGAGTAGTGCCTGGATGGCAGGTCAGACGAGAGACGTGACCCCATTGTAGAACCTGGTAGTGAACAGCTTTAGGGACGGACAAGCGGTTGGCTGGCCCACCTCCTGGGTCTGGTTCCCAGGCCTGGGCTTGTCTTACTGTATTTTCAAGTTCCCATCTTAAGGGGCCACTATCTTGGAGCTCGGGATAATGGGTGTGACAGGATCTTCTTGGTGGCTGCTTGAGTATACTCGAGACAGAGCATCAGGTTTCAGATTTTTGGATCCGGGGCGTTACGATAAGATGAATTGAAACCGGTTGAAGAATAGAGACTAGTGTGCCTGACGAGGGTTGAGTCGTTTGGCCTGCTGAATGTACTCTAGATTTTTGTGGTCAGTGAGTTCTTGGAATGGGTGTTTGTCCCCCTTAAGTCTCCCACATGGTAATTCCTTTCTGTTGGTTTAAGACGGTGTGAAAGGAATGCACATGGACGAAGTCTGTTATCCTCCCCCCTCTGGGAAAGCACTGCTCCAACACCCACATCTGAAGTGTCCACCTCCACAACGAAGAGTTTGTCTGGGTCAGGGAGAGTGAGAATGGGAGCTGAAGTAAAACATAATCTGAGTTCATTAAAAGCCAACTCTGCTTCAGGAGTCTAGCACCTGCTTGAACCTTCTGGGGATCCATTTGAATAAGCCTAGGCTTAATGATGAATCCCAAATTGTACTTGGGTTACATGGAATTCACATTTCTCAGGTTTAACATAAAGGTGATTATCGAAGAGGCATCTAAGAACCTTCCTGACATGCTCCATCTGCTCATTGAAGGAACTTGAAGGAAAAAATTAGAATATCATCCAAGTAGATGAATACAAACTTGATTGAGCATATCTCAAAGGACATCATTTATCAGAGCCTGGAAAACTGCAGGAGCGTTGCTGAGGCCGAAGGGTATAACTAAGTACTCATAGTGCCCGTTGGGAGTGTTGAATGCAGTCTTCCACTCATCCCCTTGTCTAATAACTAAATCAGCATACTATCATCTGAAAAATGTTGCAAAAATTAGATGCTATGTTTCCAGTCAAGACTCAAAACTTGTGCATGTTTTCATCACAAACAGGGTGTATTATTGTAATGGACTCCTCACTGGCCTTCCCAAAAAGACCATTAGACAGTTGCAGCTCATACAGAACGCTGCTTCCAGGATTCTGTGCAGAACCAGAAAATATGAACATTTTCACAACAGTCCTCAGGTCTTTACACTGACTCTCAGTTACATTTAGGATTGATTTTAAAGTATTATTACCGGTATATAAATCATTCAAAGGCCCAGGACCTCAATACATTGCAGATATGCTCACTGAATATAAACCCATCAGATCACTCAGATCATTAGGATCAAATCAGCTAGAAATACCAAGGGTTCACTCTAAGCATGGTGAGTTCGCTTTAAGCTACTATGCAAGCCGCAGCTGGAACCAGCTTTCAGAAGAGATCAGGTGTGCTCCTACAGTAGTCACATTTAAATCCAGACTCAAAACACATCTGTTTAGCTGTGCATTTAATGAATGAGCACTGTGCCACTGTTCGTCCGACTGTTTGTACTGTATTTTCTTTTCTATTTTATTCTATGTTTTTAATTATTCTTATTTCTTTTGATTATTTTAATTTCTTCTATGTAAAGCACTTTGAATTGCCATTGTGTATGAAATGTGCTATATAAATAAACTTGCCTTGCCTAATGCGCACAAGTTGGTAAGCATTACGCAAGTCAAGTTTGGTGAATATGGAAGCTCCTTGCAGTATCTCAAAAGCTGTTGCCATAAATGGCAATGGGTAACGGTTCTGGATAGTGATTTTGTTGAGGCCTCGATAATCGATGCAGGGTTGAAGGCCTCCATCCTTTTTACCCACAAAGAAAAAAACAGCACCCGCGGGGGAAGTGGACCGACGAATGATCCCCTCATCCCGCGAGGATGTGATTGTCCATAGCTGCACGTTCTGGAGAATACAAGAAGAAGATGCAGCCTCTGGGGGGATGGCTACAATGGCACAGTCATAAGGGCGGTGTGGTGGTAAAGAGGTGGCTTTCTTTTTACTGAAAACTGCCTTGAGGTGGTGGTACTGAGTGGGGATTTGAGATAGGTCTAGGGGTTCTTGAGACTCGAGAATGGGATCAGGGGAACTTGGGATCAAACAGGTGACAGGGCAAGTGGGACCCCAACTGAGGATAGTGGCAGTGGACCAGTCAAGATGGGGGTTATGGTAAATAATCCATGGGTGGCCGAGGATCACAGGGAACTCTGGAGTTTGTATCAGATGGAAACACAGCTCCTTCTGGTGTTGACAAATAGAGAGGTGAAGGGGAACGGTAAGAAGGGTTACCTTCCCGGGGCCCAGAGGTCTTCCATCCAGTGCAGTAACTGTCAGAGAGGTATCGAGTGAGTCAGAGGGGATCTGCAGACTCCTAGCAAGAAATAAGTCTTTAAAGTTCCTGGCTGCACCTGGATCCACCAAGGCTTTAAGTTGATGCTTATGATTTCCCCAAGCAAGTGTGATGGGGAGAATCAATCCTGAATTGGAAGGTGGGGCAATGTGAGTAATTCCCGTTACAGTCCTTCCTTGCCTGTACGGTACCGAGCGATTCTCGAGAGCTCTGGGCAGGAAGAACGGAAATGTCCAGGCAGTTCACAGTATAGGCAATACCACTCCCTCATGTGGCAGTCACGTTCTGATGGGGAGATCCGAGTATCACCCAATTGCATCGGTTCAGGAAATCCTTGGGATGGAGGTAACTTCTCTGTGGGAACTGAACTGGCAGGAGGTGTGAAAACAAACTGGCGACTTAGATTCCTCTCCCTGATTATCCAGCCAGACCGCCAGGTCAATGAGGGTCTCGAGATCATGGGTAGGCTCTCGTGTTACAAGGTCATCTTTCAGTGCCTCAAAAAGACCGTTCTGGAAGTACACCATGAGAGATTCATTGTTCCAATCACTCCCAGCTGAAATAGTGCGAAAATGGATGGCATATTCTACAGGACTGCACTGTAAAAAAATAAATCGTAAAATAACGGTAAAAAGTCTGGCAGCAAAGTTGCCAACCACTTACCGTCAAATTACAGTAAAAAACCTTAAATTACTTTACGGAAAAATGTTGTTTTTTGAAACCGGATATTTACCGTAAACATTTTCTGTATTTTTACAGTCAAACTGCTGTAGAAAGAAAAAGAAATCTCATAAAAAAATCTCTGTTGAATGTTGAACAAATGTATATAATCTGTATAAAAACGTAAAAATATTGCAGAAATACCTTAAAATTACATAATTAAAACAAAGACTTCAGTTTTAATACAGTATTATTTGGTATATTTTTAAGATAATCCAATCCATCTACAAGAACTCCTTGGCAAAGTAAAGACTTTTCTATGTAAAGCACACAGAAAATGTAGTATAATTACCTTCAGATACCCTAATTTAAAGCCCAATACCAGTATATTGATTGATTTAAACTTTAATTTTATGTCATTATTCAATCTACAGTAAAATCCTGTTAAATATTGGTTTTATCCTGCACAAAAAAACAAGATCTTCTGATATTAAGTTTCAGAAACATATTTTTAACAGTTATTGCTTTATATTAAACATTATTTGACAGTAATTACAGGCAACTCTCCAATATTTCTACATACTTTATTTAAGTACAGGGGATTACCTTATACAAACATTATTTGTAGTAATTACAAGCAACTCTTCAATATTTCTACATATTAGATTCAATAAATCTATATACTGTTACCATCAATGTATGAGGTATACTTTATATAAACATTTCTTTAACTTGTACTAATTAAAATCAACTTTCCAATATATCAACATGACATTTACTCAATGTTCACTTTATATAAACATTAATAGACAGTAATTACAAGCAATTCTCCAATATATACACGTTTATTTTATGTAAACAATATTTGATAGCAATCCCTTAATGGTTTCCAGTGATTAAAGAAAGGACTGATGAAGGTGACATGAATCTCCCTTTCAGTGCGCCACTTCAGCAGAAGAAAGACAAAAGGACAAAGTTACTCAGACTTTCTATCAGTAACTTAACAGTATGAAAATCATACTTAAGGTTTTCGAACAGTACGTGGTAAAATTGACTTACTGTAGTTGGTGAATGGGTCTTTCTGTTGGGTGTTCTCCCCGATAGAAATCTTATTCCAATCAATGCTTGATCTAAAAAAAAAAAAAAAGTAAACATATCTTTTCAATATCGTTATCAGTGTTTGAAGAGGTTATGTAACTTCTAACTAATAAATGACAGTTTTATCACTTTACTCATTACCACGCTTTTTTTTATTTTACCCCTCATTCGTTTGAGTTTTAAACTAAGTTAACGTTAGCTGACAACATTAAACACGTAACGTTAACTTGCCAACAACAAAACACAGCAAAGATGGTATACGTTAGTATACCAACACATTGAAATATGTGATAATATCGCTGCGCTAATAGTGAAGCAGTAACGTTACAAAAACACACACAGAGATAACTTATATCTCTGATAACGTTGCAGTAACGTTAAACCTATGACAGTTAAGTTAACGTTAGTTACCCGTGAATGAAAAATGTTTTCTTACCTGATATCGCCAGTATTTTTTACAGACCATGTACGACCTCTTCCTCTGTTCACATTCCAGCTTCTGTTCTTCATTGACATATCAACTAAAATTTGCTCAAAATGTAAGAATTCAACAGGCAGATAATCCAGGTCTGACCGAGTAATCAACGCAAAGCAGCAGCTGCTCACCGACCGAGAGTAACGGACGTATTTTCAAATTTAAAATTGGCGCGCAGAGCCACGCACATTCTCATTGGACAGTTTCCTGGAAAACAGACAGATTAACCAATCATGCTCAAAGTAAATCGTAATCATAATAATACGTTAAAAGGCAGATATTTATGTTGTTGAAAACATTACGTACAGATCTTGTAAAAAAATTCAACGTTGATTTAGAAGTGTTTTTTTGTTAACCTTTTTCAACCATTTAGCATTAAACGTTATTTCAACGTTGTTTCAACGACTGACATTATTTCAATCATATTTCAACATTGAAGGTCGGTCCCAATATCGTGAACATGTTTTTTAATGAGAGTTTCTTTTCATTCAGTGGAACTGTAAAAATACAGAAAATGTTTACAGTAAATATCTGTATTTAAAAAAACAGAATTATTCTGTAGAATAACTTAAGGTTTTTTACTGTAATTTGACGGTAAGTGTTTGGCAACTTTGCTGCCAGACTTTTTACCGTTTTTTTACGATTGTTTTTTTACATGTATTTACTTTAAATGTAAGGTTTCACAGTAAAAAAAAAACACATAGTTGTCTTAATTTTAAATATGCGATTTTTTTTGTCTTTTTACATAGAATTTAATGCAATTTAACATTCAAGCCAATTAAACAAAAGAATAATCCTGTAAAAAAACTATAATTTCTCATTATATGAATTTACAGATTATTACTTTTATTTTATGGTTAATGTTTTTAATAAAAGTTTTTTTCTGTATTTTAATGACATTTACACGTAATGTTAAAAAAACAGAAAATATATTTAAAATAATACAGTATATTTCTGTGAAAAAACTCTTTTTTTTTTACAGTGTGCGACTATCTTGCTGGAGGGACAACAGTCGTTTAGATGCCTCTCGGCCGCTGATGGGATGATCAAAGACCCGCTTGAATTCCTCTTCAAATGCAGAAATGAGCAGAAGGGGCTCTATGCCTTCCAAACAGCTATTACCCAGGAGAGGGCCTTACCAGAAAGAAGAGTGATGACATTTGCAATCTTGGCCCTGTCTGAATAGAAGGACGATGGCTGTGGCTCAAATGTGAGGGAACACTGAGTGAGGAATCCACAACAAGCACTGGGGTCTCCCGAGAATTGTTGTGGTGGAGGTAGATGAGGTTCTGCACGGGGAACTGAAATTTGAGGACCCGGAAGTGGTACAGAAGCGGCAGTCGAAGCAGTAGCTTGGGTAGAAGGCAGCCGATCAAAGATCTGACAGACAGAGGTCATGACATCAGACAGTAACTGGGAATACTTAACCATCAATGCCTCCTGTTGGACTAGTAATGCTTCATGACGTTGGACTGAGGACTCAACGCTGAGCAACGGTAGTGAAGAGATCTTGCATGCTGGGCGTCTCAGGGTTCATAATGGCTTGGTGTTTCTGTCAGAGCCGGGACTAGAACTCATGTCCTACACCCTGAGAAGAGAGATAAAGCAGTTAATGTGTACAGTGTGTGTGTGTGTGTGTGAGTGTGAAACTGAGTGATTCAGTATGGTTGAAGTCTCTGTGTCTCAGCATCATCAGATTTTCTGCTGCAGATGCTAGCCCATCTCCGCACTAGAGCGCTACCCTGACACACACACACACACACACACACACACACACACACACACACACACACAGCTGTGTTTTTGTGATATATGAGGACATTACATAGGCGTAATGACTTTTATACTGGACAAACTGTATATTCTATCCCCCTACACTGCCCCTATCCCTAAACCTACCCATCACAGGAGACATGCTGCATTTTTACATTTTTTAAAAAACATTGTTTTTTATGTTTTTTAAGCTATTTGAAATATGAGGACTCATGCAATGTCCTCATATATCACGTGTAGATAGATAGATAGATAGATAGATAGATCTTTATTAAAAAATTAAATTGAACTCATGTTTGTATGAGCAGGCGTGAGTCCAGATTGAATACCCCCATGTTCACTCATGTTTATGTAATTTAATTGTATGTGTCTGAGAGAGAGCAAAAGAGAAATAGCTTTTCTAGGTCACAAATGACACACCTGTGCCTCTTGCCTTCAAGCCAACACATCGCCCAAAACTTGACAACCTATAATTTCCAAAAGTGTGCATTCCCTCAAACAGTAGTCCAGACAGTTTAACCATGAAGCAAAAACCATCCCTCCTCCACCTCCACAGTTAACATCTTGAGTGTTCATGTGCGTGTGTGCATTATGAGAGTAGAAACACCTGACATAGCCAAAGTCAGTGTGTTCTTACCCATAATGCCCCCTGATAATGACATCGCTGTTCTGTGATTAACTATTTCATTTAGGAGTCACTCAGGCAGTGAGGGTGCGGGAAAGGTTAATGGCTGCTTGCTTATGTGGATAGCCAACTCCTCTCCTCTCTGTGCAGTAGAAGACTAATGTAATTATACACAATGTTACCATGACACTGACACACACATGCCTGCACATAGTATAACTGCATCATCATCACACAGTAGGTATAAAGAGCTGTACAAATACACAATAATTAAAATTACAGCTTAAGTAGGTGCTCTATCAAAATTGATTGGACACCAAGCCTTTAAATGTTGGTTGTAAATCGTTTTCTTTCCCTTTTTCTCTGTCTTCACACTCCTAGTCTCTGAGTCACATGACGGAGGTGAAATGACGGAACGTGCAGAGGAGGGGAGGGGGGAGGGAATCAACCCAAAATATTAATCAAATAAATGCAGCACTCAGAGTCATGTGGCCGCACTGATGGACAGTGCAAGGATGAGGAAAGAGATGGGAAACATAAGAAAATGAACTGAATGAAATTGTGCATGACAGGTTGTGATGGAGCCAATCTTTTAAATATGTGGGTGCACGCTCCAGAAATTGGATAAAACCTATATTTAGAACATGCCGTTTTCCCCCTAAATAATATAAAATAAAAAAGCTATCACTTTACATTGTAAAAAATAATGGCCTGCAATGTTTAACGTTCATTTACTCACCCTCATGTCGTTCCAAACCTTTATGTCTTTTAGTATTCTGTGGAACATAAAATAATATATTTTGAGAAATGTCTCAGCATATTTTGTTCATTAAATGGAAGTCATCAAAACTGTTTAGTAACCAACCTTCTTCAAAATGAAGAAAGAAAGTCATGAGGGGGAGTAAATAATGACAGCATTTTAATTTTTGGTTGAACTGTCCCTAATGCCTGGCTCACACTGGAGTTTTAAAATCCTAACCGAATTTGAAATCTGGTTGCAGCACACACACTTAAGCCTGATACCCATTCGGGCTTGGATAGATGACGGTAAGAAAAAGGATGAAGAACAGAAGAGCTGACCAAAATAATAGAATGCAAGAGATGGGGTTAGGTACCGCAGAATCACAATTTCCCATTAACAGTCTGACACTACAGTAAATACAAGCCAAAATAATCAAAAAGGTTCCTGAAAGTGCAGAAGTGTCGTTATTATTAATGTGTACATGCTGTGGGACAGAATAAGAGAAGGTTAAAACCTGTTTCCCTCCTGCAGCACAGATAACCTGAACAGCAGCACAAGTGAAACAGTCAGCAGAGCGGAGGAGAACAAGAGAAAGAAGAGGGGAGGAGGGGAGAGGAGAGCAGGTCCGGGATGGAGGGAGGGTGAGTGGCATGCTTATGGCATGTGACAGAGGGAAAGAGAGAGAGAAGAGGAGGAGGAGGAGCAGAGGGAAAGGTATCATCAGCAGCAACAGCAGTGCAGCACAAAGACGAAAGGAACGGGGAAGGTGTGGAGAGAGAGAGAGAGAGAGAGAGAGAGAGAGAAGAGAGGCTGAGGTTTGAGGAAGATTGAGCCGCAGAGATGACCACAAGCTCATCACTCAACTGGACATAACCTTGACGATCCTCGTCTGCTGCTGCTGCTGCCGCCGCCACACACTGGAGCACAGGCGATAGTGTGTGTGTGTGTGTGTGTGTGTGAAGGTGCGCTCAGGCATTGCTATGAGATTCAGAGAGCTGCATCTTCATCCGTGTGCTCCTGCATGTGTGTTCCTTTAGCGTTCAGCTCAACAAATGGGAAAAGAGAGTCTGCAGTGACCGTCAAGTGAGTGCGTGTGTGGGAGTGTGCATGTGGAGGAAAGGGTAAAAAAGGTCAGACAGGTGTAGAGAGTGTGTATTTTGTAGCACAGGGTAAGATGCAAGAGCAGGTAGAGGGTCCTACACCCTGAGAAGAGAGAGAAAGCAGTGAATGTGGATAGTGTGTGTGTGTGTGAAACTGAGAGATGCAGTATGGTTGAAGTCTCTGTGTCTCAGCATCATCAGATTTTCTGCTGCAGATGCTACACTAGCTCATCTCCGCACTAGAGCGCTACCCTGACACACACACACACACACACGGACGGTCGCACGGACGGACGCACACAGCTGCGGCTTTCAAGAGGAGCCCGAGATATCCGTTCAAAGGTCAACAGGGGGACACTGGAAGAGTTGCCGAGGGCAGAGGTCGTGACAATACCTGAAGGTCAGAGGTGGAGTGAGAGCAAAAAGCACGGCATCATGGGCGAGTGGACTATACTGGAGAGATTGCTGGAGGCTGCGGTACAGCAGCACTCTACTATGATCGGCAGGTAAGAGCTGTAGTGCACCACACACACACACACACACCTCACAGAAGGACTGTGTGCATGTGTGCAATCAAAAGTGACTGCAAAGACTTTTACTTTGTTCAAAAAATATTTCAAATAATTGCTGTTCTTTTGGATTTTCCATTCATCAAAGTATCCTAAAAAATATGTATCACAGTTTTCACAAAAATATCAAGCAGTGCAACAATAATAATAAGTAATAATAATAAGAAATGTTTCTTGAGCACTAAATCAGCATATTAGAATGGTTTCTGAAGGATCATGTGAAGACTGGAGTAATGATGCTGAAAATACAGCTTTGCATCATAAAGCAAAAAATTACATTTTAAAATACATTACCATATAAAACAGTTATTTTAAATTGTAATAATATTTTACAATATTATTGTTTTACTGTATGTTTGATCGTATAAATGCATCCTTGGTGAGCATCATAGACTTCTTAGAGAAAAAAAAAATTATTGGTAATTTTAGACTGTAGCCTATGCATTCCTCTCCGTCTCTCTCTTTGATGCAAAGTAAATGGTCAGTAATCAATAGGCTGCATTATGGGCCTTAAAGACTTAGAGATTTGCTATTAATAGAGAGATTACAATTATGACTGCTGAAAATGAATGGTTGATATAAAGCATATTAAAAATGTCTAGGAAGAATATTTCACTCCCATTAACACATAAACACGCACCCACCTACACTAATCATATGTGTCATGAAGGCATGTTGAGATTGGTAGCCTATAGTGTGTGCGTGTGTGTGTGTGTGTGTGTGTGTGTGCGCGTGTATGTGTGTGTGTGTGTGTGTGTGTGTCAGAATTGAGTAAGCACTACTCTCTGCTGTGCTCATTAACCTTAACTGCAGGTAGCCCCACATCAAGGGCATGTCCTTCTCCCGTCTGTGAGAGGATGTGTGTGTATGTGTGGGTTGTGGCACAGAGGGCATGTTAGTGGGTGTGTGCAGCACACACTCAAGTTTATATATTTAATTTCTACGCAGACATACTGAAAATAACATTCTGCGGTTTTGAGAAGAACGTTCATATAATCGAATAAATTACAACACAAGGATACATAAACAGACAGTCCATCTGGGCTGTCAACATCAATTTCTGTTATGTATTAACTTCATAGTTTTTAATTAAATAAGTATTTTAATAAGTAATCAGTAAATAAGTATTTTTCAATCTTGTGCTTTTTTTACTCAGTATTTTTTTCAAATGTGTTAGTGTCTCAAGAGATGACTTTAGGTGTTTTTCATTTAATGAAACTTCAGCCTGTAAAAGAATACTGATTTCGCATCAGGTGATGTAATAAACTTCCATCAGTCCAGGACTGCTTTAACCAGCAGTCAATCACTTCACATCAATCGATCACAAAACCTCTGACACATACTGGGACGCAGACTTGGCTTCATTTAATGAATCCTTAATGTGGGGTTGTCTTGAGGTTAGCTAACTGTTTCATATATTATGTAACACTTTACAGTATGTGAGGGAAATGCACACACTCACGCACAGACATATAGCCATTTGTTATTCTCATCATCATGATGGGAACTTTCTACTCACTGATGTTTTAATTTTCATCACAACATTATATAGTGGGTTTATTAAGCCATTTTTGGCACTATAGGGTTTTTGACTCAACTTTAAAGAAACTTTATGCCAAAAAGGTTATATTTAAGGAGAATGTGGGGGACATTTGATCTATGTAGGCAAAACCTGACCCACTTAGTTACACACAAATAGATTGATGCAAATGCACACAAAATCACTTATTTTTCATGGCAGTGTTGTGTTGTTGAAAACACGTGCTGCTGATGTATGTGTCTCTCAGTGTGAGGTAATCTGCGTATTCTTCTCTCTGTTCCTTTGAGGTCTGATCAAGCACTTGAGGCTGGAATCATAGCGACAGAATGAATAAATGAATGAACAGATGAATAAAGCCTCTACTATATCATTCATCAGCTGCTGCAATCCCTCCCTCCCTCAGAACACACAGAAAGACAAACCCACCGCAGCTCAGCCAAGTTCAGTCCCAGGCTTTATGAGTATTGACACACACACACACACACAGAGGGAAGGAGAGGGTTTAAATGGTACTGATCTGATCCTAGCAAAAACACTTGTATGTGCGGTTGTATGTGTGTGCTTGCACTTGATATATGATCTGTTGTAGTTTCAACCAGTCAATATTTTCTTTCTGCCGTTGTTTAAATGGTGACAACATTGTAATCTATACCATTCTCCATTTACTGTCTGGTCAGGACAATGTTTGGGTCAGCACAGACACACACACACACACACACACACACATTGTGTTTTCATGTTTTATGGGGAAATTACACAGACATGTTTGTACAAACAATCACAATATTAGAGAGTACTTAAACCACTTACACACACTTCTCCTTGGATTTCATACCATAACACATCCCTGTATACAGTCAGCGGCTATATCTGTCCTGAAATACTATAGACTTTCACAGATTACATATAGAATCATCATTCTCTCAGTCTATGCCACACACACACGCACACACACACACACACACACACACACACATAGAACCTCCTGTTCTGCAGATGATTAAACGGCACCTGTGAGATGGAAGTATAGAGAGTAGTGTGCTCATATCACTCAATCTTTATTGCAGTGCGAGAGAGAGAGAGGGAAATAAACAAGCCCCATATCTCCAACATTAACCTAGCTCCTACATTAATTACCTAGCAATATAATTAACCCCATTTCTAAATAAAACCTTTTAGTATTTCAAGTGCTGTATTTGTGTACATTTAATACCATTTAAAAGCTTGGGGTCAGTAAGTAAAAAAAAAAAAAAAATGTATTCTGCAAGGACACATAAAAAAAACAAAGTAAACAAAAAATCTATTTCATGCTGTTCTTTTAAAGTTTTTATTCATCAAAGAATCATGAAAAAACAAACACCATTGCAAATTCCACTATGCAGCACAATTGTTTTCAAAATTGTCAAAGTGATGTTTCTTGAGCACCAAATCAGCATACTATGATTTCTCTGATTTCTGAAGGATCATGTGACACTGAAGACTAGAGTAATGATGCTGAAAATTCAGCTTTGCATCACAGGAATAAATTGCATTTTAAAGTATATTAAAATTTAAAAAAAGTTGATACACTGTAACAGGATTTTCCATCATTAATGAATAACTAACAAATGCAAACACAATACAATTCTATCACTATTCACTAGTCAGTAACTACTATTTTTAACCTTACAAAAATCTCAAAAGCTTACAATGACTTCAGTCATTACTAGAGAGTTATCATGCTTTTCACTTTCAAAGTCAAATTCCTTCTGAAGGGTTTGATAGTTCACTTATAGTTGGTTTCATGATCTTCACTTTAGAATTAAGTATACATCATGCATTATAAACATTAATTATGAACCTGTAAATTGTAGTTCAACCAAGTGCTATTACTTACTAATTCGTTAATCAGAATTTCTTGTTATTATGAATGTTAACATTGAGTTGTTCATTTGTTCCTGTGTAGTTATACATTAATGACAGAACAGTATACTAAAGTGTTACCCAAAAATTCATATATTCCCTGGAATTTAATGGCGTTGCTGTTTCTAGCTACTGATCGAGCTACAGTAACACTATTTAAAAGTGAAAACTATCACTGCGCAGCCCTTCTTTCTCTCTTATGGTACCGCACGCACGCACGCACGCACGCACGCACACACACACACACACACACACACACACACACACACACACAGATCAGAATGCTTTGATTAAGTCTGTGAACAAATTGTTTTTCTGGAGTCATAGTCCACACGTACAGCTAACATTAACCCACATATTCTCATCCTTTCATCTATTTAGCTGGTTTTGTCTCTCGGGAATTTTGTTTTATTCACTCCTTGTCTTCTTTATTTTTTTCACTCTGAAATGTAGGGCGTCACTAGTTGTAGGGCATCACTAGTTGTATCATGTTTGAAGTGGGAAGTCTTTATTGACACAGAGGAGGAGAAAGTTAGTGGAAGAGATAGAGAGCATACGAGGTAAATCTCTAGAGTGGCAGTCATTTGCAAACATATCTGTCCTGGTGTCCACGTTTTTTATGCTTGAATAAGTGTGTGTGTGTTTTGGAGTTTATTTAGCTATCCTTTGGAGACACGTGTGTTCACATGAGGTATTTGAATATGATAAAACCTCTCTTTGAGGACATTTGAGGACACCATGATTTGGAAAATCAATCATTGTTTCAACATTGATTCAATTAATCAATCATAAGGTTTTTAAAAAAGATTGTAAAATAATTAAATAAATTACATTAAAAGATTAGGGCTAGGGTTACAGTAACAGTTAGCTTTTATATAAAACGAAAGAATGATGCCCTCATTTTGATAACAATTTTAAAAACACAGCCTTATGTGTTTGTCTCTACACTCTAAGAAATAAATCCGTAAAATAACAGAAAAAGTACTGGCAGCTCATTACCCGGACTTTGTCCCGTAATTAAAAAACGGAAATTTTCTGTTAATTCACAGTGCGCCCACTGTAAATAAAACAGAAATCTTCTGTTATTTAATGGTGTATCTATAGTAAAAGACCAGACACTTTCTGTCATTTAATGATGTATTTATAGTAAAAAAACAGGACACTTTCTGTTATTTAATGATATAACTACAGTAAAAAAACGCAAATATTCAATAAATCCGTAAAATAACAGAAAATGTACTGGCAGCTCATTACCCGGACTTTGTACCGTAATTAAAAGATGAAAAAATTGTTAATTTATGGTTTTCCTACAGTAAATAAAACAGATGAATTTAGGCAATATACCTACAGCAAATATAATTTTTACTTTTCTGTTAGTTAACAGTGTAATAACTCTTGTTGAAAACATTTCAAACAAATCTTCTGTGATTAAAAAACATTTTTATTTACTTATAGATCTACAACAATTTCATGAAAACTAAAATATAAAAAAAAAAATAAATAAATAAAAAAAAGGGAAAAGTATAGTTTATCATCTCTAAATTGTTTCAAGTCTGCTAATTCATGACACTGTGTTAACATTACAACAATTGCATCCACTGAATACATTTTAAAATGTGTGAGGGGAAAAGGTTTTTCAGAGGAACATGGTACTTTTCTTGTCTTCAGGTAAGATGAAGGCTGTAAAAGAAATACAAAACACTATTACTGACATACAGAATGTGTCAAAACAAAGAAAACAAAGATTCTAGGTGGGGAAAACTCATCACTCACCAAGAAACGTGTAGTAAATTCTTCAGAGCCACCGGACTGATTGGACCAGGTCCTGGTAGGACTGCCACCGGGTTTTGCCACCAAAAACTACAGAGGGGAGGGAACAGTATGTGGCCTGTCCATCATGATGTTTCAAATTTAGTTACCGTGTACTGTAATGGTTCTGTCCGTGGTTAACCGTACCTGTCTGTCTCGCGGCGAGAGGCCTGCATCACGGCCCAGATGTCCCTCCAGGTTGTCGTTGTTCTCTCCGTGCCGACACAGGTAGATGGTTCAGGGCTGGACGTAGATGTTCATCAGGTAGATTATACTGGATCTGTTTGATGAGGAAGTGCCGATCCCCGTCTATCACCTAGATGGAGTGATTGGTATGTTCAGTTAAAGTTCTATTTTGAGATTTGACAAAAGCTAAAACTTTACATGGTTTTTCGAAGTTGTTCATACAGGAACTTCAGCAGTCTTGGAGGAATGTGTAGACGTTTGGTTTCCTTCATCTCAGCCTTTTCGAACTTCGTTCAGGACTTCTGCACAGAAAAGTTGGATATGAAGAAAAAAAAAAGATATATTTTTAGCTACACAAGAAATTAAATGAAGGAAAATGAACTACAAAGTATCATGCAGACCAGGTTGAAAACAATTGTACAGTATTTTACGTTCGTTAAATTATCAACTATAAATAATCAGCCATCCCTAATTCTTTCAAATTCAAACACTGTATATAAAATGCTAAGACTTGTTTCCAGTGGACTCCAATTGCATGTCATGGTAGCTTGTCTGCTCAACTATACATTATAATATGTTTAATTATTTTCAACTAAATAAACAGAAACACAATAGCAATCTATAAATCATTTAATAAAAAATGTGTTGCTTACCTTTATATGAACTCCAGGATAAGTACCATTTTCTTCAGGTATTTTGTAGCTCACAGCCTCAATGGTGTAGAGATGTGGTCATTAATAACTTCTTGAATGACAGCAATCCTGAATGTCCACCACCTTAAACAAAAAAAGATATTACAAAATGATATTACATTAATAAAGATATTACATTACACAATCATTTCAGAAAACCGCTTTAAAGGGGTTGTTCACTTTAAAATGAAAATTCTGTCATCATTTACTCACCCTCAAGTTGTTTCAAACCTGTATGAATTTCTTTCTTCTGCTGAACACAAAGGAAGATATTTTGAAGAATGTCCGTAACCAAACAGTTAACTGGAGCCATTGACTTCCACAGTAGGAAAAAAAAAAAAACTATGTAAGTCAATGGCTCCAGTTAACTGTGTTAACCTTTGTGTTCAGCAGAAGAAAGAAATTCATGCAGGTTTGAAACAACTTGAGGGTGAGTAAATGATGACAGAATTTTCATTTTAAAGTGAACTATCCCTTTAACCATAGTTGTTTAAATCTACTGACCATGTAAGCATACACATCTTTGAAGGGGGTAAGTTATTCTGCAACCAACTTTTTCTATCAACATTTTTCCTCAGACTTTAAATTTAAATGTATGTTGTATTAAACACTCAGTGATTAATAATGAAAAAAAAGCTAATAAAACTAAATACAAACCCATAAGCAGCATGCAGGTGGTGCTTGGGATGCAAACTACAGCAGCAAAGTCCTGTCAATAGATAAAACAACAGAAAAACTATGAAACATACTGAGGAGGGATCTGGTAAAGAATGACTAACGGTACAGGCAGAAGAGTAGACAATAGCAGTCTTGTTAAATGTAAATTAATATTTTATGGTCATTATTTGGGGTTTAAAGTCGTGTGTGTGTCGTCTAAAACAAAAACAAGAAGTCTAACGTAAACATAACGTTAACGTTAACTTACCTCATTTGGCAGAAAATGAGGTGGTGTTTTCCTTTATCCAGCTGTTACTGCATCTTTACACACAGGATCTTCACGTTGTATCTTCATGCCTTTTAACTCAAGCAAGTCTTAATAGCCTTTACTTTTCTTGACGATTCCTCTGGTAACGTTAGCTTTTGTTTTCGTTAGTAGCCTACTGCACTTTATCACAACTGGTTAACGGATGCGCTCGTCAAGAAAAAACCGCATCACCGACAAATAAAAGTAAATAAACCAAACTACAACGAGGACACTATAACACATATATCAGGGAACCTTCACGAGTGTAAACTAAATATTTGTATGTGTGACGATATGCATAAAATGATAAACGCGACGGCTCCGGCATTCATTTGCCTAACATGCCAGATGGCAACTAAATAACGTTACGTTAACAGCTTATTTGACATTTACCAAACATAAATTTCTTATTTTACCACAGAAGTGTCAAAATGGCTTCCACACACCCGAAATCCGACTTTAATAAGCAACTTTGGCCGCGATCATCTGCGTGTGTAATGGCGGTTGCATCTTAAACTCTTCGCGCCGCCAGGTTCTTGTTCCCACAATGCAACGCGTAATTCAAAATACGGGTAAATGACCTGTAAAAGACAAATACGGAAAAATCCTTCAAATTTATATGGTACATTGTACCGTAGTTTTACGGAAATTTTTTACAGTGTATATGTGTGTGATTAATTGTTGCATGAAATGAAATGAGAAAAGCATAAACGTTTCACACACATATTAGGCACTTCAGAGCTCTGTGGAGAGGCATGGGGACTGGGACTGTATTCATGGCTATTATAAATGCTTTCTTACCAGGGGCAATGTTTATTTGAAGAGCGAATGTGTGTTTTGATGTGTGGGGAAAGAGAGAAGATGTAAGATGGAAAGAGAATGTTAGCTGAAAATCACTGAAAAGCTCTCAAAGTTCATGAATAATTTATAACCTGTGAGATGCTGTTAGTTTTAGTAAACTTTCCTTGTTCTTTCTGATACAAAAAAATAAATACAAAACATTTGGAGTGTTATTACACCCAAATAAAACTCTAACCCTAACTGTTTGTGTGTGTAGGCTTACTTGGGAAAGATAATTCTTATTATATGTTCAGGTGTGTCCTCTTGTGTGTTTGCATATATGCACTGTAAAAAATTATTTTCTTAATCAGTATTTTTTTATCGTTCTATATCCGATCTGGATGTAGTCTTTGATAAAAATGCGATTTTCTCAGTTTTTTGCTCAAAATGTTGCCTAAATTAATTAAATTTACCCACATTAAAGTGTTGATAAAAATGCATTAAGAATAAAACGTTTTTTTCTTTCTGTTCTTTCATTATTACATATTGAGATATTCATACAACTAAATATTCTTTATAATAAACTTTTATAAAAATGCTGGCGGTGGCTGGCAACTTTTTTCAAAAACACATGTGGGGAAAGAGTTAATATTTTATGTCATGTTGCATCTCAAGTAAATGTTAAGAATGTTTAGATATTGTACTGGAAAACAAGACAAAAAAATCACTTTTTGTAATTAAAATGAGAAACGCACATATATGGCTTAAAAATAATGTGTTTAAAGGTTTGTGTGACTTCAGAAACAACAAAAGCACAGAAAGCTTTACAGTTTTATGTCTGAACGTACTGTACACACACACACACACACACACACACACACACACACACACACACACACACACACACACACACTCCATTCAGTGTAAATTACTCTGCTGCAAACTGACACGCTACACACAATATGCGTTACTGCACACACACACACACACACACACACACACACACACCAGGTGCTGTAAATGAGTCCTTCATGTTTTACTTCATAAATATGCTGTGTTTCTCGGTACATGCTCTCAGTCGCCTCTCTCCATCTGTCTCTCCGTATCTGTCTATTTGTCTAGTTGCTCCTCAAGTCTGCCTCAGCCCATCTGTCTGTACTCTTTCCTTTGCTCATTCTATCCAAGCTCTTTCTCTCTCTTTAGTTCACCTTGAGATGTCTCACTTTCCCAGTCCCTATGTGTTTCTCATCATCCTCCAATTCCACAGTAAATTTTCCTCTCTTTCTTGGTATGCAGGTTTGTGCCTGCCCTGTGCCCTTGATATGCCTACTTGCTCTCTTTCCCAATATTCCATCAATCATTCCTCCCTCCCTCCTTATCGGCCTCTCTCTCTTTCTCTGGTACAGTGCAGAGTGCTGAGTGGTTCACTATGTGGTTGCTATAGTAACGGCAGCAGGGAGTGGGGGATGTGCTGCTAATTTAAAGACCCACCAGGGCTGTTAGCCATTGATACATTTACGTTAGATTTTTTTGTATTCTACTCTAATTATTATAAGTGTTATATAAAGGTAACACCATCTGCCGTTTGAAATGGGGAAAAAATGTCTTGCTGTTATACTACAGCAAATTGTCATTGAGTTTGATCAAGAGTCATAACTGTCCCACTTACCACAGCGCAAATGTTCACCATATGTCCATTAAAACCACTGCTAGCAACACAGCACTGAGCTAACATTAGCCTTTCTGATTTAGAACACAAGTGATTTCTCATTATTCTTTTCACATTCATTTTCTCTAGAGCGATTTACAAAAAATTCAGAAGAATAATTATAAGACCACCTCGAGGATCAAACACAACATTATAAATCTTGATTTGAAGGGGGGGGGGAAAAAGTATATGGCATTAATTTACTGACTTTTCACCAAATAAAATTTCAGAATATTGAAATATACACAAATGTCAAAACCGGTCTGTTGTGCTAACATTTAGCGTTGAGCCATCACAATGCTAATAATCTAAATAGCATGCTAAAGTAACACTGAAAATTAATCAGGAAATCCTTCACCTCTCCAACTCCACGTTATAATTAATTAAGTCTAGGAGGGGGAACCTGCGCTTGAGGCTAGAAAGCAAAACCCGTTTGCCTTAATCACTCTCTTTCTTGAGTGTGCCCTGGAAGTCTTGTAAAATACAGTACCATTCAAGAGTTTGGGGGTCACAGGGAGTTGCAAAGGTCACAGCAGGGATGCATTAAGTTGATAAAAAAATTACAAAATTCATGTTACAAAATTTTGTTTCAAATAAATGCTGGTCTTTTTAACTTTCTATTCATCAAAGAGTCACGAAAAAACTCGAAACACGAATTATTACATTTACACAAAAATATTAAGCTGAACAACTGTTTAAAAAAAAAGAAAAAAAAAAAGATGATAACAAGTAATGTTTCTTGAGCACCAAATCAGCACATCAGAATGATTTCTGAAGGATCATGTGACACTCTGAAGACTGGAGTAATGATGCTGAAAATACAGCTTTGACATCACATTTGAAATATATTACAATTGATTATATTACAAATATAATATAATCAAATCTTACCGACCCCAAACTTTTAAACGTTAGTGTACTCTGTATGTATCGTGTACATCTTAATATGCCAACTGAATCACAACAATGTAAAATATTCATATTTATTTATCTCCACAAAAACAAGGCTAGTTCACATTGTTTCTATAAATTTACTGCAACTTTACTATAGAATGGCACAATTTTAAATTACAAAGACAGTCTGAAACCTGCTCAAGGACACATACTGGTTATAATTCAAGCATCGCCCCATGCAACCTTTTTCTTACAAGCCCAGATCTTCAACCACTAAACTACACCATCCAATATGCTAAAAATAAGCTGAAGGACTTGGACTAAGGGCTATATGAATGCCATTGTTGCAGGGTAATAGCTTAACACAGTCGATAGGGCTAATAAGTACTTCATGATTATAAGTCTTATAAAATACCGAATGCAAAATACTAGCTCTCACAATGTATGTGTGTGTGTAGTGCTCATGAATTGAGACCAGCCTGCAATGGAATAACGTCATGGCTGGTTCTAGAGCAAGGTTATTGCGAGTGAAGGACGGACTTAGCACAAGTGTGTGAGTGTGTGTGTGTGTGTATAAGGATGAGAGCTATAGACATACTGAGGAACATTTGTGTGCTCAAGCTACATCTGTTGAGAGAGAGAGAGAGTGTGCGTGAGACAGAAGGGTGGAGATGTTTCGCTCTAAATGGCACACTCACAAGAGACCCAGCTATGCGTAAAGCTACAAGGTGTTTCTCATCAGGAAACTCACACTGTGTGTTACAGTGTTACAGTATGTCACATTGCTGTGTGATTGTGGGACTGGTGTCTGAACTTTGATCAAGCACATCTACTCTGTTCTTATCTGTGTCACTATGATCGAATGAGTCTGTGCTTTAGATTTGTGTGTGTGTTTGTATGAATCTCCATTTATTTTTCCACTGATTACAGATTTAAACTTCCAAAAATTTGATGAGAGCAGAGGTGGGGACATAAATGCAAACATGCACAGTCGTCCCAACGCAAACTCTACTGGCCTTGATGCAGTATGCCCCAGTTATCATCATCATCATCAGGGAACATATGCCTGCACACACACCCACACGTGAATGAATGTTGAAACGTGTTCTTGAATGGCCTACACAGATATTTTCAGTTTTTCAGTACATTCTTAAAGAAATGTGCCATTTCTGTGACACAAAAATATTAGGTGTGTTCTACTTCACCTGCAGCCGTCAATTTGGACACTTTTCTGCTTTCTGTAGCGACGCTCGCTTGTGTTTGCTTTCTTTATTGCAGACGAAGTTGATAAGATGTTATATTTGTCAAATAACAGACTTTTCATTCAATACTTTCTGTAGGGCTTTGATACAGTGCCTATATGTACAAGAAAAAAGTTAATGCATAAGCCAATACTATTTAAATATAGATTAAGTGGGGTCTATATTTTAATTTTGACATTCCCAATTTAACATTAAAATGCAGAACGGAAGCTGTCAGAATAAACAATTCATTGTGTTCATCAAACGCCATTGTTGTTACCGGTGAGTCTGACCATGTCGTCAGCGCTGTCTCAAGTCAGACAAAATTTCAAATCAACATGCAAGGCTTGAATTCAAACACACTGCATGAATTTCACACCTAATTACTTTTTTTCAAACAGGTTACTCATCCTCAATTGGTTGTACAAACAGGTAGATTTAGAAAGGTGTCTAAATGCCTGTTTACCTCTGCTTCTTACAGCAACTATTCACTATTTTGTAATTTTGTATTTTGTGCACATGTGTCTGCATTTGTGAGATAGAGGGGGAAAAGCAATTTAACAATGTGTTGTTTGTCAGTCCTCAAAATTAAATGAATTCTAATCCTTTTTTCTTCTTGCTTTTTCTTCCTTCCTCTCTTCAATCCTGTCTCTATCACTGCCTTCCTCTTCCTTGCTTCTTTGTGTCTCTTCCTTTCTCTCCCCCAAAGGATCCTGCTGACAGTAGTGGTGATATTCCGGATCCTGATCGTGGGTATAGTAGGAGAGAAGGTGTATGAGGACGAACAGATTATGTTTATTTGTAACACGCTGCAGCCAGGTTGCAACCAGGCCTGCTACGATAAAGCCTTCCCCATCTCCCATATCCGTTACTGGGTTTTCCAGATCATCCTGGTGTGCACACCTAGTCTCTGTTTTATCACTTACTCAGTGCACCAGTCTGCCAAGCACAAAGATCGCAGTTACACCCTCCTGCACGGCCCTTACATTGACCACGGACATGGACAAAACCGCAAGCTCCGCAACATCAACGGTATCCTGGTGCACCCGGAAAGTAAAGACGACCGTGACTGTCTGGATTTGAAAGACATCCCCAACATTCCGCAGGGGGTCACGTACTCCAAAAGTGCCAAGATTCGTCAACAGGAGGGCATCTCCCGTTTCTACGTCATACAGGTGGTGTTCCGGAACGTTCTGGAAATTGGCTTTCTTGCCGGCCAGTACTTCCTGTATGGATTCAATGTTCCCGCCATGTTTGAGTGCGATCGCTACCCCTGTGTGAAGGAGGTTGAATGCTACGTGTCACGTCCCACGGAGAAGACAGTTTTCCTGGTGTTTATGTTCGCTGTTAGCGGGATCTGCGTGGTCCTAAACTTGGCCGAGCTCAACCATCTGGGCTGGCGGAAGATTAAGGCGGCGATCCGTGGCGTCCAGGCTCGCAGAAAGTCCATTTGTGAGATCCGGAAAAAGGATGTGTCTCACCTCTCATCTGTGCCCAACCTGGGCCGCACCCAGTCTAGCGAATCGGCCTATGTCTGACAGCGAATAGGGGAGGGGCTTAGACGAGGTTGGGTGTGGCTGATGAGGCGACGGTCACGCCCTGTGCTGCATACTTGACACTGCTAATTTTATGCATAGATTGGACAGGGTGAGAGAGGGGTAGGGTGAAAATAAAAAAGCTAATTCTAGACTTTATGGAGAATAAAACTGCTTTTTCAGACTTTAATGATGAATGCTGGGGAACAGAACAAGGGCTCATACTTGGTACACGAATACATTTACACCGCAAACACACACACATACTGATATACCTGAGCTGAACAACAAAAGTCTTCCAACAGAAAAAGAGAAATTTAAGAAACAAAATTTAAATAGCTTGCTGTCAAAAGAGGTGGAGGGATAAAGCCAGAGGACTGCTCAGCATGTGACTCAGAAGCATTGTAAAATATGAACAATTTTCTTCAGGGTCAACGTTGAGACATCCCTCATGTTTTGAACAGCCAGAAAGAAGGAGGTCAAACAAAAGAGTATAAAAATGTACCTTAGCACAGACTCCTCTATGCCTCTCCCCCACTTGCTTTCTTTAATTTAATTTCTTTCTTTCTGCATAGTTTTATAGATATAGCTATTAAGTATACAAGACAAGAAGAGAAAACGAACATTCATCTTCTGATAAGCCACCCCCACGTTTGCTGGGAGCTAAAAGAGACGCAAAAATCAACATTGACACACCACAGTCCCCAGTCCAAATTCCTTTGTTTCACGAACCCCCAAATCATTACTGTACATATCTTAGAATACTGATATCGCAACATCCATGTATTTAACACATTGAAGTGAAGCTTTTGCCATTATTTAAAAGAAATTGATTGCCAAAAAGAAAAAAGAAGAAAAAAAACGAAAGAAAAAAACTAAATTGTGTTATTTATCTGCATTTGTTCTGCAATGGACAGGAAAAATTGTGATTTTATACTAAGGGCATTTACAGACAAAGGCATGTTACGATGCATCATTAGAATGGCTAGATAGTGTTACGAGCTGTGTATAGAAACAGACTGTTTCTTTTTTGCACCCAGTATTTTTGAGGTGTATTCTGAAGCATGCGGGAAGAGATCTATAGCTCTATGGGAATGACCGAGAGAGTCTATACCAAGTACGGCTCCAATGCAGCAATAATATATAGATATATATAAATTATAAATAAATATATGTCATAAAAATAAATGAATAAACTATTAAACAAATAAATGAAATATAGTAGCATGAAGAGTTCTTCTTTACTTGTTTGTGTGTGGATATACATGAATTTCCATCCAAGTGGGCATGTTGCTGCAGGGTTTTTATCCAGACTGCAATCACTGCAGGGAGGAAGGCAGTGAAAGCATAAATCACAGACTCTCTCAAACCAATACACAGCACTGCTCACCTGCAGATGTTCTCTGAACCACAGACACCCCGTTTCCACCAAAAAAAGAACTGGTTCGGAACTGTGCTGGTTCAAAGTTCAAAGCAAACTTTCTCAGAACCTGTTTGTTTTTCCACCCAGCGAATGACGTCGTTACGTCACATGTGTACGTCGCCGTACGTCTTAGCTTTTCCCAGAAATGCTTGCGCCAACTTCAAGCATTACAATTACAACATGTTTCGCATTAGAGTCCATCTTTCTTCAATCGTTGTACTATCTTTCTACTAGCGTTGTGTTTTTAGCAATGGCGGTTACAACCTTTCCCGTCGTGTTTTTGGTCACAATAACATCACCCCCAGCCCCCAACGTAAGCATGACGTGGTAAAACAACGGTTCTAGTCCAGCAAAGGGTTGGTGCCACTTTGGGACCACTTTTCCTGGCCGAGAACCGGTTCTTTGACTGTTGAAACACAAAAAACTGGTTCGCGAGTAAGCACCGGCTCCGAACCGGCTCTCAAAATGCTTTGGTGGAAAAGGGGTAAGTGAGGAAGAGTGTGTGTGTGTGTGTGTGTGTGTGTGTGTGTTTTATCTTGACCCAGTTGGAAAATCATCACACACTAAATAGGCTGATACTGTTGGGTTTCCATCCAAACATTTCACAGTTTTAACAGAATTTCTGAAATGTGCAACGTTACATGTTTTTATCAACTACGCACAATACTTGAAGGACCCTCTTCTGTCACCCATCTTTGTTGTGAAAAAGAGCAGAAACACATGGCCAAACAGTCAAAATGTCAAAAACGAATTTTTCAATCAGCTCAGGGTTTATGCACATATCTAGCTTTTTCATTTAGGATTGTTTAATTTTGATTGTTGGATAGAAACCTAGTGTGTTAGCCATGAATAGCCAAACGAATCCATGATCTTGAATCATTAGCCGTAAAGAGAGTAGCTGCTAAATTAAGACATTAGAAATGAAATTAAAATTAGTGTAGGTAAGACAGTGTAATGGTTGCTAACTAATGTGGAATGAGTCAGAGCTGTTAAATAAGCTAAGTATAGCTTCTATTGTATGTGCTGCTGGCATCTCTATTCATACATGGAATACAAATGATCCTGCACTCAAACTATGTTTTATTCAGGATCAGTGCTGTCTTTAAAGTTATTTCCATTTTAAATCATTAATACTGTTAAATTAATGTTTGGAAATAGGTCTTCTATCATATTTATAGTTTTTCCTTTTAGGTTATCGTAGCCATTCTCAGAATTCTAATGAAATTAAATTTGAAATGAAAATCTGAAGGCTAATATAGACATATAATAGATAGATAAGTACCTATATTTCTTTCTTTTCTATCTTTTCACATATTATTTGATCATTATTGACGTCCACAAAAAGCTAAGGCTTTGGTCATATTATGCACAGACGCACACACATGGTATCTTTGTGGGGACCCTCAATAGACATACATTTTTTATACTGTACAAATTGTATTTTCTATCCTCAACACTAACCCTACCTACCCATCACAGAAAACGTTCTGCTTGTTATGTATGTTTATTAATCCATTTCCCTCGTGGGGACCGCTGACTCCCCACAATGTAGGTGATCTCAGGTTTGACTATCTTTGAGGGGACATTTGGTCCATAGGTTAAAGAAGTACACAGGTGTAAACAGGGTCTGCCTCAGAAGACACAGTAGTCCAGCGCGGCGGCTACACATTGTCAGGTTGTAAATAAGACAACATCTGTATTGCAAACCCATCCATGTTGAGGTTGTTGTTGTTGTTATTTTTGCCTTATGCCTACCAACAACAAACCAATGCAGATATTTTGGAAAACGAAAAAGCTGCATGGACACAAAAATCGGATCTGGACAGTTGTGAACACAATGTAGACGTCAATAATTTTAGATCAGATACCAATCGGACACACAAATAATCGGATTTGGACTGACAGTCTGAACAGCCACAAAAGACTGCCTGCTTTCCGCCTACTGACCTAACGTGTAATTATTATGGGAAGCACGCTTGACAGACGGGATTTAAACTGAGAAGTTTGGTTTGAGATGAAAAACGTACCAAGCACAATGTTTTCTTGACATTCCTGTTTTCTAACATGCACTCAAAGCAGTTGACGTGGTCTTGCAGCTGTCAGAGCAGAAACTAATATTTCCGTATATTTTTCCAGCGTCTCCAGTTCATTGTAAGTAGCTTGAGATTATTTTTGTGCATTACATCAAAAGATCTGAAAAAAACAACAACATTAATTTACCTGCCCATAAACCCTCCCCTTGAAGAAGAAAACAGGACAGAAATGGTTGAAAGTGGACAAAAAAAGACGGATTAAAATACCAGCAACACGTTCTTATGATGCCTTCATGCTATTTGGAAATTTCCTACTTCACTTCTAAAGAACGTGATTAAGAGCTCGTCGCATTCAAATTTTGACTTGAGAGGGCGTCAATGTCCAATTTTTAACTAGGAAACTAGTATTTAAGGTAGCGTCCATATGTGACGAGTTGGGAGTGAGAACGTGTTGATACGAGGTGTAAGCAGGTGTCTCCCTCATCTACTTGTGAGCCGATCGACCAAAACGCATCTTAGTACAGGTGTAAACGGGGCCTTTGTTACTTTCATTTCGACATTATTTATTGTGTTTATTAAGCTGTTTTCCTCCTTTGGTCCCCACAATAGACAAAACCTGAATCAAACACATGTTCTAACAGAAATCTTCTTTAAATCTGGTTTGTAACTGTAAAACAAATCCAAATGGATCCCCAAAAAATAAACTCTGCAATGTGTAGTCAGTGAAATCCTTTTATAGAAATAATAGTTAAATTTCAAGCTGTGTTTTCTTAGTAAAAATCTACTTTGCATTAACACTGACATCAGTTTATTTTTTGGTGACTAACGCCCTTAAGAAATGCATGCTGCTGTGAGCACCAAGTTGTACTGAGTAACACTTAGAGTTTCAATAATACCAGAAACGTCTATTATTTACACTACAACAGTGGTACTGCAATCACATCCTCCTGTACACACCAAATGACTCAGCATTAAAAATTAACTCCTACTGAGACTGAGAGAGTGAAAGAGTAAGGCAAAGACAAAGCATGTGCTGCTGTAAATGAAATGGAGAGAGTGGTATGTGCATTTGCCTGCTAAACAAGTGAGAATAAAAGATGAACCTATCTGACCATTGAGCCTGCTGACCTTTGACATTGAAGCAAAATCTATTTTGGTCTTTAACTGAAAAGCAGTAAAGCAACAGTAAGCAGAAGGAGCAATGGAGACTTGATCATCAATGTCATTTTGCTTTGGGATTTCCTGATGCTTTCTGACAAAAACTCTCTTTAAAGGTGCATTGCGCAACTTTTCATGTTAAAAATACCTGTTTTTCTATCCTATACATGCTTAAAGAACGGCCTGATGGGCTGAATGAGCCCTTCTCTGCTCACTGAGATTGCCTCTATAATCCTGTACAGTAAAATATATAAGAGGGATTCGGGCTCGAATTTGAGACTGGGCGTGACGTCATGCGCGTTCACGCTTACCAGGCTATGTCTCGCAGGTTTGTGTATAAGCCGCCATTCTCCGCATCTGCGAAGACAACTCGTGCGTCAAAGGTAAAAGATGGATTCAAAGAGACCGGCTTGTAGTCCATTCCAAACCCCAACACAAACTCCACGTAAAGTAAAGAAAAGAACAATTTTGTCTAGTGCCACCACTCTGGTTGCAGTTTCGCTTGTCGCCAGAGGGGGCGTAGTTCTGCAAAAACTCAGAGACTTGCGTTTTGCACCTTTAATTATAATATACAATACATTATGAACCAGTGCAAAACACACATGGCGATAAGTGATAATTAATTAAACTAGTTGAGTATTTAACAAATATTAAATGTTAACAACAATAATAATGTAACATTGTTCTTTAATGATATACAAATAACTAAACATTGTTAAATCTGGGAAAGAGGTTCACTCATGTCAATATGATGAAGAGAGAGAGAGAGAGAGAGAGAGAGAGAGAGAGAGAGAGATGAAGGAAGAAAGAAAAAGAAAGGGAATCAGAAAGAATCACATCAGAGGAAGAAAGCAGACCTAAGTGCTCACAGTTAATGTGCTGCGCTTCAACTCCCAGACAAAACCGCACAGTCATGCTATATAACACACAAGCGCTTACTTACACACTGTCACTTCAGCTTCACAGGCACAAGTAATCTAGACTTCTCATGATTTCCTCTCTGACTGCCAGTGTCCTCTTGAGATGGTTTCCTGAATCTCAGTCTGAAGTGTAAGCACAATCCCTTTCTACCACACATTAGAACCTTCAGAATGCAAACACCAGAAATATTTATTCTCTGGTAAAAGAAAAACAGAGCGATGAAAGTGTGTTCAGGCTGGTGTATAATAGCAAACAGCATCAAATATTTACCAAGAGTGACAGAGTCTCAGCCCAGCTGTACTTGAGCAGCAGAGCCAAACGTTACGTTCCTTACATGACTCATGTGAATGATAAATAGAGAGCTGGAGAGAGATTGACTTTGAGAGAGATGATAGATAGAGACAGTAAAGATGCCTGACATTCAGAAAGGGATCTTGAGGCGAAGACTACCCATATACATTCATCAACGACACACATAACACCACATATTCATATGAGGCCCATCGAGACTGATTCATTAGCCACTATGTAAATAACTACAAAGTGCAGTAACTGGTAAAACTATTTGTGCTACTGCAAACCAGTGTGTTTATGATTATGATTATAAATCAAATGAATACCAGTTTGTAACATCAAGCAGCATAACATAACGTATTTGTATGGCTAAAATAACTGTAATGGCTGACACCAGAAGCCTTGGACATGGCTAAGTGATGCAGTACGACAGTTAATAAAAAAAAGAGATTTTGCTCTAAAAACCTATCTTAAAACCATGAGACAGATCTGATGTTATTTAAAGGTTTACGAAATCAAGTATAAAAGAATTGCGCAACTCAAAAGCAAACTATTATATGAAAATTCTAACTGAAGCTAAAGGAAATTGTAAAGCAATGTGGAAACAAATAAACAGTCCAATTAAACCTAATGCAAATACAAATAATTCATATGAACTAAAATGTGAAGGAAAAAACATATCAGACCCTGTCCAAATTGCTAATGTTTTGAATCAATTTTTCATTAAATCCCTACAAGATCTTGCTTCAAATTTTTTAGATGGCGAGCCCAATAGTAGCAACTTAAAAATATATTATCATCAGCAAATGAGAATTCCTTTAAAATTAGAGAAGTGGATCAGGCAGTGGTATTGAAAGCTACACTCTTAGAAAAAAGGGTTCATTGGGGTTCTATATATGAAGCATAGGGTTCTTTACTCATCTCCAAAGAACCTTTTATGCTAAAAAGGTTCTATAATGACAAGAAAGAACCCTTTTGGCACAAAGGTTCTTTATAGGCTATTATTCATTCATATATTACATTATTCTGCAACATTTTGTAGTTGTAATTAAAATGATTGTTTATTAAACTGTTGTTGTAACTTAATATCACATTTTAATCATGCTGATTTTTGGAGGAGAAAAACTGAAATGGCACTCTTCGTGTGATATTGATTAACTACATAAAATTATATAAATATATCAATTTTCTAACCCCCATATCTTGAATTTTGTGATCATTCACATACATTCATAAATACATTTTAGGTTCCATAGAACCTTTTTCCTGTTTACAAAGAACCCTAAAGGGTTATTTTTATTGAACCCTTAAAAAGGGTTCTGTTTAGAACCTTTTAAAGGTTCCAAATACGTAGCGCTGATAGAACCTTTTAAGGTTCTATATAGAACCTTTTCTTCTAAGAGTGTATTTCAGACCTGAATACCAGGTGTAACTGAGCAAGGTCACTGCAAGGTAACACGAGGAGAATTTCTAACACGAGGTCCGTGAGCAGTGATGTGATTGGTAAGTTTTTGAAGAGTGGACTAGTCATGTCAAGTGGTCATGTTTAGCGCATTATCAGTCTTAATTAGGTCACTACGAATCTCAGGGGACCTTCGTTATAATCAACGTGTCAGAAAGAGAGTAATGTGTTTTTATTTTTTATCATTCAGCTTCTATTGAGGACTGAAGGGTCCATAAAGCTTAGCATAAAATTAGTATGTGAAGGTACTGCAGTTGGTTAGCGAAGATATACATTGTATATAAGTTTCATGATATTTCTAATGATTTAAATCAACAATTTGGTTCAACTTTATTTTGATATAGTCACTTTAGACATTCTACTATCAACTTTGCAATTACATGTAAACTAACTCTCATTAATTTACAACTATGTCAACTACTACTCTCATTATAGTTTTAGACTGTGTGTTAGAATTAGTTGAGCTGCAGTTGCTAAGTAGATATTACAGTCTACTAATACTCCAATGACTGGTAGTTGACATGTAGTTGCTTATAGTCAGTAGAATGTCTACAGTGGAAATAAAGTGATACCAACTGTTTTAATGAACATAAATTAAAGTCTCATTAAGGTTCCAGGGGTAGCAAATAAAAGAGGAGCTAAAATCTAACAAATGCAAATGGAATGGAATAGATCAAATTGATCAATTTTACAAAGATTTGTGTGAGCTTATGTGGTTCACAAGTAGGGGGTGTGTGTTATGTATTATGAGTTACAATTACAATCGCGAGTTAACGTATTTAATAAGGTAGGAAAGAAAAGCACAAATAAAAGGTCAAATGGCCCTGGAAATCAATTTAAGGCAGTGAATATCATTCTAAAAAGGAAAAGTTATTTTCTGTCACTACCTGTGAACTGACCACAGCGCAGAAAATGAAGAATATGAAAAGTTTCAGTGTTTGGTGTCCACGACCAGCCTAAATTATCCAAGGTACCAGCCCAAACACACACTAAGCAAAATATCATTATCATTATCAACAAAGAAAATATAAATATATACATTTTTGTCAATATTGCACACCCCTAGTAGGGAGCAAATATCACTGGCTCACTATCAAAAAAATTAAGTCAATAGAACATCCCCACTAACAAATATATGTCTGTATACTTAAAGCAAAGCAAGAAAGAAACGGAGAGAGAGCCCATGGCGACGTCTTTGTGAATAAGAGAACGGGAGCAGTCAGGTATAACAGCAGCTGGAATAGAGTTACATAATGCAGATACAGCTCACCTTATCTCACAAAGATTATTATGAGCTTTGCACGTTTACTAAACATTAACCATATAAAGCAGCTAATGCAGCTTTTGTACAAAATAATATTCTACTGGAAAGCAATATGTGATGGTACACACACCTGGATGATAAAACAACGATTGGCGTTTTCCTGAATTGAGGGTGTTTATCAAAATGAACTTGTCGGGTCTCCTCTGCAGTGCTGTGATGGGCTCTGACTGTGTGGGCTGAGCTCTACCTCTCTTTCCTCTACTCAACATTCACAAGCTTGCACATCGTTCCAGTCCAGAGGCTTTTTATAGTGTAAACAAACCAAGCCATTTCAAAATATTCTTTTTAAACACCATAAAACTTCACTCCAGGCAAGGGGTCCTTTTGTGCACTCTAGATACAATTCCCTTTAGTTACAGGGCTGGGATGTTTTTAGCTTTATTTTACAAGTATATTGTTCTTTTATGTGGGAATGTTGATATAGCGCAGTGCAGCACTCTGCAGTGCTGGTTCAGAGTTAACACATTACTGAGAGTGTTACTGAGATTAGGAGCCTCTTATAGTCTGGGTGTAAAGCGGTGTGTGTATGTGTGTGTGTGTCTTGAGGAATGACCAGAGAAAAGTGCAGTGGCAGCAGATCTGGTCTGCAGCTCAGCATGCACCATCAGCCCACCCGTCAAAGCTCAACCCCACCCCTGGAGAGGGATTCTCCTTCAGAGCCTCACTTCCATTTTAATAATCGACATGTTCATCCTGAGCAAATTTGAACAGTACATGATAATACCTGACCTGTCCCATCTCTCTCTCTCTCCCCATCTCTCTCTCACTCACACACAAATCAGACATTCACAATCAATGAGTTCTGCATCCTGGTTTTACAGTTTTTTTCCATCTACACAAACACACATTTTTAAATGGCCAGAACAGGCAGGCTAAGAATTAAAGATGTGTGAGATAAGAGCAACTCCCATCCAATATACACACAGAGATAATATGTAGATTTTCTTTCATTGTCATCGATAAAAAAGCACAAATTAATTTAACTGTTTTCTGTAATTAATTGCACTTAACATTACAATTTGTAATCATATATTTCCACACTGAATATCCAAATTAATGTGGAAACAACATAAACAGTATTTTAAATATTTGTTTTAATTGCAAATTATTATTATTTTTTTTTTACAATGTACTATGAATGAAGGCCTGTATCATTGATACCAATATAATACTGATGCCTATATATATATATATATATATATATATATATATATATATATATATATATAATTTATCTGGGGATAAAATTAATTATTGCAAGTATATTACAGTATTTGAAAGCCAGGCCTATATTTTGTTTATCAGATATTTATCATTTATGAACTACGTTTAATATAAGTGAACAATATGAAATTAAACCCTTTATAATATACAATTATAATACACATACACACACACACACACACACACGCACACACACACGCACGCACGTATGCATGCACATGTAACACATGAAAGATTCAAATGTATAAGTATAATATAATTATATATTCTGTATATAATTATTTTATATTTGTTCAATCTTATATTATAATATAGTTTTATATTATATCAGTTACACTTCTCTCAGGAATATGTTGCACACATCCCCATAGATCAATAGGTGGTCTCTGTAAGGCTGCATAAATTAATTGCTAATCTTATTTCCTAATTGCTCTTGACAGAGACTGCAAACATCCATCACAGTACAGACCACAGCACAAAGGACGTCACAGTTAACAGAGCAAAGCACAGCTTACGGTACAGTAGAGGAGACCAAAGGCAGTGAGCGATTGACAGAGCAGTAGAGCACAGCGAGGTGCAGGGGGAACAAGTTATAATAAGTCAAAGTAAAAACATGCCTATCATGCCTCTCCGTCTCCATCTTTTTATCATATACTCCCTCTCGTCTTGAAGGAGATTAATGGGCATGGAAGGGGGTTTCTTATCAGAGGCATATGAGTCTGTCCTGCTGAAAAAACTGCAATGCAGATACACAGAGACTGAGAGAGAGAGAGAGAGAGAGAGAGAGAGAAGAGGGGGGGGGGGGGGGGGACTTAAACTTTGTCAGCAATCCCCTCAAATTCCATCAAAATCCCATTCAGCCCAGCACCTTTTAGGATCCTTGCATGCCCACACACACGTCTGTTTTTCTTTCATGGGAGTTTCTACTGACTTCTACTTTTATACTGAGCTAATGATATTTTCTGTTCCTTAATCCTGCCCTTAAACCTCACAGAAACCTTCTGCATTTTTTTTCCCATAATTTTATTTTTACCGTGTTTATTAAGCCATTTTCATAGTGAAGACCATTGGCTATACTCTCAATGCAAGTGATTTTAGGTTTTACTATTTCTGCGGGGACATTTATTCCTCATAATGTACACAAAACCTATACACACACGCACAGAGAGAGAGAGAGAGAGAGAGAGAGAGAGAGAGAGAGAGAGAGACCTTCAAAACACCTTTTATGACTCTTTCCCTCATCACTCTCTATTTAGCTTCGTAGTCACTCTGAATCATCCTTCCCTCAATCTACAGTGGCACTTATGAATATGATTAAGACATGTTAACATGGGCAAAAAAAAGTGTCCTTGCCTTGAACCATATTACCATTTTTTTGTGCAGTTTCTGGTGTGAAACTTGCACACTTTCAAACAGTCACACGGTTACATTAAACATTATCTGCTTCTTAAAAATATAGCCTATATAGGCTATATATATCAAAACATAAAATATTACTGTGATTTAGAGATTTTATTGCAGATTTTTCCTTAATAAATACAAAATTGAGCATAAAAACATGAACAATTACATCATCCTGTCATTGGTGAGGATTAATTCTTTTGTTTACAAGAGAGAGCAGCACAAATGTGAAATAAACAGATACACTGCCACCTGGTGTCTGTTTTTTTTTTTTTTTTAGTTTCAAGTAAAGGGAAGTAGAGAAAATTGAAAAGGGTAAATCTAGAATAGATATTGGAGGCAGGGGAGTGGTGTAAGACAGGATTCGTAACACCATCAATTTAACTAATTAGTGTTAGAAAGTTAGCTACAGTGATGAAATCACTATATGACCACCATCCTTCTGAGATGACAGCATAAGTTTTAAGACTCTGTGTAAAATATAAACATTATATAAATGATTTACAGCATAAAAAGCTTCTCATAAGCTACAAGTTAAAAATAAATAAAAAATGATTTCCATGATTTGTTAACACAACACATTTTCTCATGTCAAATCAACTTAGATTCACTAATGTTGTTCAGATAACAAAACATTTTTAGTTTAGGTTGTTTAAACTAATGGCTTGTTGGCAATGCACTGATATAAAAACATTAGTTGATTCTACTAATAGATAGTTTACTAGACCTCTCAGTGTTAATTTTCTAGACGCCCGAGAGTAAACAACACTTGAACGAGAAGGCGCGATTTTCTTCTCAGCTTCTTCAGATGCTAGGATAGACGGTTTATGGTAAGTCATTTTTAAATTCAATGTCTTTATAGACTGGTTTTGTCTAAGGGTATTTCAATCCATTTCCTAGGCAGCGAAATCTAACGGTATAAGTTAAGTAACATTAATTATTTTGCCTCAGAAATTCTGGAAGTTTTCATTAAGGTTATTTTAAAATGGTGTGTTTCTTATACAAAGTAACATGGAAGACTTGCTCTTGTCTAGAGAATGCAATGAAGAAAAGGGTAATGTTAGTGGAATGGATGCAAGTTGATATGCTGATGGAGAACACATACTCATTAAGGCAAAAAGTGGTTGTACGTGAACCTTTGGTTAAAGATGTGAGGAGCAGATGGCCTGTTTTATTTACAGAGCGACAGGTTAGCATTATTTCTAAAACATGGTTTACTTTTGTAATACAGTATTGCCTTGCATTATAAACTACCTATTTTAAAACTTAAAACACTTTTTTTCACACTGTAGTAAAATTGACTATTTGAACATGGAACATAGCTTTGTAAATGTATTATTATTTTTTTTAATCGTTAGAACCCATTTGTCAATTGGGTTACTTTGTCAAAACTGTTCACACAGTAAGCACAACAGTGGTCTATGTGGGCTAAACTGTGGACCATTTATCACTGCTTTGGCACAAAACACATTCAATGAATATATCTTTCAAATAATCTTTCTTTGCATGAATTCTTGGCTCTTACAGACAACCGTTACCCAAACTACAGGCCAATCTGCTCGTTTACATACTCTTTTCAAAACTGAAAAGGTGACCTAAGTATTGAGAAATGTGTCCTAGCAATTGTTAAAAAAACAAAACTGTAATATTCTAATTGTGGGTCTGGCATTTTTTACTGGATTGCAGCAGAATTTCGACGCATAGTGTCTACAGACCTTAAGACAACCCTTTTCCATGGGCTTGATGAGTACCTGAAAGTATTTTTGCGGTTGTACCAACCCAAAGACATTGGAGAACTCAAGACCCTGATTCAGTCTATTGAAGATGATGTGAGTATATGTAAATTATAATTTTTTTTAAATGGTTCCAGTGTCACATGCCTGATTAATAAAAATGTCCATGCAACAGCATAGGCGGTGTTTCCACTATCGGGCCAAAAGAGAGCATGCTAGTGCGTGCCACGGCCAGTTGCGCTTCCATTGTCACTTCCAGGGCTTGATCAGGCCTCATCTGGGCTTCCTCGGGGCAAATGGCCATAGGTTTTTGGCCCGCAGAATTCCTTGGTAGGGCCAACTGGGGCTTGAGGAGTGGTCATGAACAAAGGAGTCAGGAGAGGGTCAACACCGCTGCTCAATTCTTATTTTATCAGACTACCAGCTAACTTCAACATCTAATAGCGCTTTTCCACAACACAGTATCGGCTCGGCTCGGCTCGACTCGCCTTTGTTTGGTTTTCCACTGTGTAAAAGTTGTACCTGTACCTGCTTTCGGGTACTTTTTTTTTTGTATCACCTCCGGCGAGGTTCTAAGCGAGCTGAGGCGATACTAAAATGTGACGTGTAAACACAGCAGACTGCTGATTGGTCAGAGAGAATCGTCACTATTCACTGCGTCATCATTGCACGAGCCAGACGGAGTATCTTGAATAACCCCGCTATTTTTAAATAGTTTGTCCAGAGACTGCGTTATAGATATAACCATTACTACTATTATTATGGCAACTCGGAAGAATACGCCGTGGTCAAACGAGGAGTGTGTGTCGTGTAGAAGATCACGTCACGAAAGTTTCCTGCGGCGTCGCTATGATGACCAGGTACTATTGTCTAGGGGTGCACGATATTGAAAAAAAAGTGATATTGCGATATCGATAATGAATATTGCGATATCGATACTAATTTAGATATTTTTAAACATGTAAATTTACAAAAGTTATGGGAAAATGCATCAAAATAGATTCATAACAAATAAAACAAATTATTATAACGCAAGGTTTATTTTCAACAGACAATCATATTGGCCTTGTAGGCTACAACATGAATAAATAAATAATAACCATGTCTACTACAGAACAGGACATGTTTTACTGGTTGAACAGTATATAAATAAATAAATTAGCATGTCTATAGAACAGGAAATGTTAGAAACAATAAAATTAATCTAAAAAAAACAAGTAAAAAGCAAATGTCAAGAGAAACAAGAGAAGTTAATTTGCACTTTCCCCGGCACCTGGCCACTTCATGCGTTTTCTCAGATCACATAACGTTAATTATCTGATTTATCAAAACGATTCCATTTTACAACTGGTCACATAAATGTGTTTTCGCAAAACGAATATAAATCTGATCTTCAATTCCCACGCTACATGCAGTTTTAATGAAGTTCACGTCAGCGAAAGCAACAGATATGCTGCGTTTTATTGGTCTTCAGCTAAAATCGAAACCAAAGACCGCAATAACAGAGCGGCAACAGCCCTGGTAAGTTCATTTCATTTCTTTACTTTTAATGATGATGATGATGATTGTGTGTTAAGCATCTGTGACTTACTTTCGCTTTTATTTGCGATAGTTTGCACGTTGGCTTGAATGAAGAGATGCTCATCTGCGGTAATGCGTGTTGCAGTAGCGCCGTCATATCTGGCTATAACATTTACATATCGCCTATATAACATGCTCCCACGTGTTTATTTTTGTAGCATTTTTGGGAAGAGAAAATTTACATATGCATCTGGTTGTTGAAACCACATTTACACTTGTCCAGTTTCGTCTGAAACTAAATTTTCCTCTTCAATCTCTGATATTTCGTCTTCTCCCTGAGCAACACTCATTTCCTTACTTTTGTGTTCTTTCTTTTGCTCTCTCTTTAGGTCCTTTCTTTTCTTTCGCTTCGTTTTGTTGTCTCTGTCTATTTCTTCACTGATTTATGTTCCCGCTGAGGCTCCACGCAAGCCTGGCTACGCCCTCCTACTCAATTTTCATTTTCCTTCAGTTACTCCGTCTGCATGTCGGACGAACGCATAAAAAAAATTGCATAATTATCGTGAGACTTTCGATAATGATATCGAGCAACGTGATATCGCGATAACGATATTGATTCGATATATCGTGCACCCCTAGGAGGTATTATCTGCAATGGAAAACGGAGCGAAAAGCAAGCCGAGTCGAGGTGAGTCGAGCTGAGCTGGTGGTAATGGAAAAGCACCATACGACAATTTGAGCAATTTTCAGTTCAAAACTCACTTTCAGAAACCAGCAAGTTTTGTGATTCGATGGAGATTCTGATCACTGTATGAGGCAGATACATTTATACGTGATGCTAAAGGCTACTTATGCTAACAATTGCGATAATAAATACACATATTTTTATGTCTATTTCTTCCCTGTGCATTTGTTGATACAGGACTAATGGATCCACATAGGCTATGTCATAAAAACACGCACTTACTCCGGGTGTCTCGTATAACTAATAACTCCTGTTTTCTGCTTGTGAGCTCCCTCTTGCTCTAAATGAAAGGATAACAGTATAGTGAGATGGGAGAGATCGTTAAAGCCTCCTCAGTAGGGCTGTAGTCAACCAAAGAAATCCTTAGTCGACCAAAGTCTTGTCCTGCGCAACGATTAGTCGACTAAAAAAAAAAAAAAAACGCGATGTTTTGATATAACATTTTTGAACAATTGTCATAGAGCATTTATAAAACAACAACGAAAAAACATCAAAAATACATAAAACTATAATAATAATACAATTCTTTGAAAATTAAGTGATTTTTTTTTAACTGCAAAAAGTGAGGAGCACTGTCCTCCTAACTTAGGTCTAGTAGCCTAACAGTCACAATCGCGCACCTAACCACACCACACGCTACAAAAAATATAACTGCTTTCTGCCACAGTGAAAAATCCTAACAAAAGCTCTCTTTTATACAGGCTGTATATTCTTCTTTACTTTCAAAGCTATGGGTTAACTTTTGTCCAGCCGATCTAGGCGTTTTAAAACAAACACACAAAAAAACCCAAAGAGCCTAAAAAACAATCCTAATAATAATAGGCTGTATTGTAGGACCGCATATAGGTTTATTTTCGTTTTGTTACATTATTTAGGCTATTTTCAAATGCGTCAAGTGTACAAATAAAAACAAAAACATATCAAGAAAACACAATCTATTGAGTCAGCATGATAAAGCCGTTAAAGGGACTGCTCACGTCTTTTGCGCGCTCAAGTTCGATTTCAAATGTAGGCGCGCGGTGTGCGCGCTCCGCTCATGATGGAAGCAACGCGGTCGCGGTGTGACCACAGTCTATGGGTGCGACGCGCTCTTTTTTTTCCAAGTGCGTCCACGCCGCATCGAGATAAAAACATATGGTGTATAAAAGCATAAAAACCGAAACAAGTAGCGTTCTAACTGAATGAATACAGCTAAACTACCTATATCCCTTACTGAGCACGAAGCAGCAGCGCAGCCAGCCACAGGTGCGAACCGAGTGTTCTATGTGTGTGCGCTAAACTGTGGCGCTGTTACAAAATAGCCTAAATTAAAGCATTTAAAGTTGTGGATAAACCATAGGCTAATTATATTTAGAATACAGTAATATATAACTGCTTATAAAGGAATAAATATCAAGGAGTAAATCATTGAAAAATTCTTTCTATTGGTAAAAAAAAAAAAAAAAAAAAAATTGCAACTGGTCGACCAATGAGAATGTCAGTCGACCAAGACGGCATCGACCGATTAGTCGACTAAACGACTAAAGTTGACAGCCCTACTCCTCAGATCTCAGAATTTTGTGGAAAATTAGAATCGGAAGTCTTTAAGTAAAGACCAAACGTTTGCGTCTGTCATGCTAATTTTGGGATCTAGCTAGTTTTCAGTCAGTTGGTGAAATGGTGGGGTTGTCTGACGTCATTATATGGAGGCATGTTAAGGGTGGGTTTTAGGGAATCACTGCAGAGCTACTGGCCTGAAAGTGGAAACGCAACTTAATTCGGTGCTTGAGGTCCGATGCTATTGGCCCCCTCCCGGCACACTGTTTGCACTGGCCTGACAGTGGAAAAGTGGCTTATGACTACTAGTTTTTATTAAAACAATGTTATTCATTGCAGAGCTCAAACCAACGTAGAAGAGCAGTTGTCCTTCTTGGGCTTCCTTACTTCCTTAAAGAGGAACCCTCTAAGTTCATCAAAATTTGTGAGGTATGTAAATATCATGTTTGTTTTAATACAATAAAGTCAGGGCTCAATGCTAAGGATTTTCTCTACTGGCTATCGCGGATACACATAGCATAGTATCGATGCTTAAAGGGACATTGTGTATGAATTTCTCCCATCTAGTGGTGAAATTGTATTTTGCATTAAACTAATAGTGCTTTACAGCGCCTCACTTTTTCAAATGCGTGTTGCTTCTACGGTTGCCGTTATGTACCAAAAATCTATGACAGGATGTCTTCTATAGCACTTGACACAACGAACAAACGGATGTTTGATAGAATTGAAAGTTTCCAAAGGCAGAGAAGCGACCAAGCAATGAAAAAAGCTTGTAATTTAGACCGTAACATTGACTTCCCTGTTGAGCAGAAAGCAGGAAAGTTCAGTGTATATTTTGAAAGCTTTCTCTTGCATCAACTCTTTCCACCTGGAAAAAGCTATCCCGACATTAAACCTTGTTTTTTTTTTGCAATCTCCGGTCCTGTGGCTCCACATAAGTACGGTCCTCCATTATAAATAACCGTGCAGTGCAGCATTTTAAACTTGCCGGGGCAGTGACAAGCGTCTCGCGAATATTCTTGTCCGGTTCAGCTGCTTTCAGTCACGTGGCGCTGGCTCTGAACGAAAACGAGTTTCGGAAACGACATTTATGAATAAAAATATTGATTTTAGATAATAAAATACTTAAAGCAACACCAAGTAACTTTTCCTCTTAAGGCGGCATAAGTGCATTTCACCATGTCATGACTTGATGAACCACTGAAACGATTTTGGAAACATTATTTGAAGGTAAAAAATCCTACTTAGTGTTGCTTTAAAAAGCTACACATTGTCCCTTTAAACAATATATTGTCCAGACCAAGAAAAGTCTATTTTTGTGATTTAAAATGGCCAATGCCTTTTCTTCTTTTCGGGGGAGGGGGTCTACCAAAGGTAGACTGTAAAGTTATTTGGAGTAACTGAAAGAATTTTAAGCTATTTTAAACTGACGTGGCCAAGACCTAAGTTTATTAAAGCATTATTGATGTAAAATAATTAATACATTAAAGAACATTTACCATTAATTGTACTATAGATTATTCACATACCCTTATTCTGATGCAGGCACACCTCTGTTTAGAACTCATTCATTGTTAACCTACAAATGCTTTGTAAATTTGTAATTTTGTGATTCATAGTAATTTCTTTTTTCTCTTATTAGCCAACTGATGAGGAAGAGGTGGTGAAGGGGATGAATGTTGGACTGCAAACCTCCTCCCAAAGGAAATAATTGATGTGGCTGTGGTGTTAGAGGATGAGATTGTGCTTGGTGACTTAAAGGACGTGTCAAATGCCTTTGCTGTACTAATGGGGCTTCTCTATGCTCTGAATATCACTTACCCCAAGGAGGTAAAAAATGAAGTCCAAAAAGTGCTCATGAAAATTGGTGGCGAGGCATGTTTTTGGAGAGTTTGAGTTCATATAGAATTTTATTGTAATAGAACCGTTGTAAGCATAATTTTCATTATAAAATGTTATAAATTGGTATAAGAATTTAAAAATGTGTAATAGATAAAGAAACCTGTTTTGCAGGGTTAGTTTTAAAGGAACATGCCGACTTTTTGGGACTTTAGCTTATTCACCTTATCCCCCAGAGTTAGATAAGTCCATACATACCCTCTTCATCTCTGTGCGTGTCGTAACTCTGTCTGACGCACCCACCTCTAGCTTAACACAAAGACTGGAAGTAAATGGCTCCAGCCAGCATACTGCTCCCAATAAGTGACAAAATAAGCCACCAAATAACAAGGTCATATGAGACACAGCTATCTTTTAACCGTATACATACTGGGAACTATATTCTCAGAAGGCGAAGCACTGCTACATGGGCGGAGGGAACACTCTGAGGAACTCTCTCTCCTCACCACAGGGCTTCTCAGGTGCTGCGACCAAATCACTCCACCCAAGTAGCAGTGCTTCGCCTTCTGAGAATATAGTTCCCAGTATGTATACAGTTAAAAGATAGCTTTGTCTCATATGACCTTGTTATTTGTACACGCTGTGACTATACAAATCACAACATATAAATTAGAAAATGTTGGCTTTATTTTGTCACTTATTGGGAGCAGTATGCTAGCTGGAGCCATTTACTTCCAGTCTTTGTGTTAAGCTAGGCTAGCGGTGGGTGCGTCAGACAGAGTTACGGCACGCACAGAGATGAAAAGGGTATGTATGGACTTATCTAATGGCGCTTTTCCACTGCATGGTACGGTACGGTACGGCTTGGTTCGGTACGGCACGCTTTGGCGCTTTTCCACTAGAGGCTGACATTTTTATTCCTGCAGGATGGGAGTCATCTTTGCTATTAATCACGGGATTTGGACGGTACAGGATAAATGGTTAACGGGAGCAGACGGGAGCGGGAATCAACCAATAGCAAAGACGACAGAAAAAAAGAAAAAAGTAAATGCACCATTTTGTAGTTTCCTTTTAATACGCCTACAATGTAACGCAATTAAAAAATAACTACACGACCCAGCCGTCCCAGAAGCCATCAGTGCTTTTTGTCACGGCTTACCACCGGAATTCAAAGAGCAGGGATGGAGGGAGCTAACAGCCGCGAAGAAGTCGATGTGATTTAGAGCGCAAAGTCAGAAGTAATGACATGTCTATTAAGTTCACAGAATTGGTCGGAAAGTCTGAAATATTAAGTAAGGAATAATTGACAACTTTTGTAATATATTACAAAAATAATGCACACCCGAGGTGGTAATGCGGTCACAACGCGAAGCGTCTAATAATTATTTTTCTAATAATTCAACGGCCTGAACTGAAGTAAATTATTCCGCTTATACTACAGTTACCACACCTCGAAACATTGTTCAAATAATGTATTTCAAGACGTTTTTGTCATTAAAACGCTCTTGTATGTGGGACTAATTTCCTGCGCATCTAATCCCATGCCTCCGTTGCTAATTCCAAAACGTCATTTTAGAGTTAGTAACGGAGGTTTGAGCCTCTGATAGCAGAGAAGCAGACTAATGCTGGGGACGCACTCAACGACTGGCCGAAACACTCTCTGACTGTTCCATCGACTGCAGCAGATGTTAAACCCAGACTGTGATCACAGACTGAACGCGCTGAACACGCGTTTGGGCATGATCAATCATAATAAATTACATTCATAACCGGCCTTACAGTATAAGTGTGTCCCCGGCTTTATGCAGTTATTAATGCAGTTATTAGAGAGAGAGAGAGCGAGAGAGAAGCATATGTGCGTCAATATTATTATTTATTAATTCAATTCGTTTTAATTAGTTCGTTCATGTTTTTTTTCTTCTAATATTGACAGTAGACTAGCCTAATAAATGAAACACAACGTCCTTTTAACAACTATAGGCCTATCAATAATTATTTATTTGTTATAGCCTATTATCTGCAATAATTACGAAAACCCGTGCAGCAGGACTAGCCTATAAATTTTTTATATAGGCCTATTCAGTTTAATTTTCTATTGATTATAGATAGGACTATACTTTATTTATTAAAATTAAACTGCATGTTTCCAATGATTGTGAAGTTAGACATCGAAAATGGCAGATCAAGCGCACTTGGCTACATGTTTTTCTTGTTTTGAATTGTATCCTATTTTCCGTTATTACAGTTGACTACACGAAGTGATATGGAACTGTAATGCGGTCAAGACCTGCTAGAACTACTTTAGCCGTGCGTTTCCCTGAAAATGATTGCACACCTTAGAACGTTCTCAATCAATCAGAATCAAGCATTCAACAGCCCTGTAGTATAAATAAGTTTATGAGAGTAGAATGTGACGGTGATAGCACGATGTACGCTGCTTGTAAGACATGCTTAGTCTTAGTCTCACTTTATGTGCTGTTTGGGTTTATTAAACTATTGTAGACATGGTGTGAACTATGTAGCCTACTGTTTTTCTTTTATTTGCTGTCTTCCATTTTCTGGAGAAAATCTAGAAACAGGGGCTCAGCAGCTGGTCTAAAACAAGATGGAGAGCAGATTAAATCAAATTCTATGTATTAACTAAACACTAATTGAAGAAAAAAATATATGGGAGCGGTACAGGAGCGGGAGTCAGTTTAAACAGGAGCGGGATGGGAGTGGGAGTCAATTTACCAGGAGCGGGATGGGATGGGATTATTTTTTAAACTTTGGTCTGGGAGTGGGACGGGACAAGATTTCTTTCTATGGGAGTGGGACGGGACAGGAGTGAAAATCCACTCCCGTGTCATCCTCTATTTTCCACTGCATGGTACGGTACGGCTTGGTTCGGCTCGGCTCACTTGTGGCGCATTTCCACTGCATGGTACGGTACGGCTCGCTTCGGCTCGCTTTAAATGGTACCTGGTCTGTTGAGGTTCCAAGCGTACCGTACCGGTACTAAAATGTGACGTGTAAACACTGCAGATCACTGATTGGTCCGACAGAATCGTCACTTCCAGCGTCATTGTATTTACGACACGAGACACTAAACCCGCTAGATTTAAATAGCCAGTAGACAACAGCCGACGCTGTAGCACCTGTTTTTAAAGTACTTTCTTGAAAAAGAAGATGAAAACTTTAAAAAAAGAAATGGCTGTAGCGTGGTCACTCAGTGGACGAGGTGCAGATGTTCTTCTCGTTGGTTGCCGAGGAGTTGAGCAACTATAACGATCAGTCCCACCCACTTTGAAGCGTTACTAACTGTAGTGGAAAAGCAACCGAGCTAAAGCGAACCAAACCGTGCCGTACCGAGTCGAGTCGTACCACGCAGTGGAAAAGCAAAGCGAGCCGAACCGTTCCGAGTCGAACCGAACCGAGCCGTACCATGCAGTGGAAAAGCGCCATAACTCTGGGGGATATGGTGAATAAGCTAAAGTTCCAAAAAGTCTGCGTGTTCCTTTAAAGGGTTAGGTCACCCAAAAATAAAAATTGTCATTATTCACCCTCATGTCGTTCCAAACCTGTAAGACATTCATTCTAGTAGTTGCATAGGCTGTCAAAGGATGGACAAAAGCTCTCAGATTTAATTAAAAATATCTTAATTTGTGTTCCAAAGACGAATGAATGTCTTGCAGGTTTGGAACGACATGAGGGTTAGTAATGACAATTTTCATTTTTGGGTGAGCTAACCCTTTTAGTGCTGTTTGAGATGCTTGAGATTTGTTATGAATAGTGACCTGATATTTTGTGCTTTGCTTGTCAACAGTTTTCTCATTTCATTCACTTTATAAGGTTGTACTCGCATTAGTGTTGTCACGATACCAAAATTATTGTTTCGATACCGATACCAAGTCAAGAATTGCGATTTCGATACTTTTCCTGAAAAGGGAGAAACACTCTCAAATAACATTGCTGTGCTTTATTTTAAACCGGGGACAACATTCTAATCATATAATACACTAATAAATGAACATATGAACAGCAGATATTAAACATTTGAACAAAATATGAAATATAAAAATATAAAAAATAAATTAGAGCAATGACATTCAAGGTAAAAAAACAAAAAAACATTTAGCAGCATTATCTCAGCTTGCAAGTTATTAACGTTATCTATGAAAGTTGCGTTTTCAGAGATGTTGAATTAGCCGTAGGCTATTGGTTAGCCATGATGAGGATAATGCCCGCAGAGCTGCCAACTCTCACGCATTGGCCGTGAGACACACGCATTTTTTAATTGGTTTCACACGCCACACCCCCGATTTCTCGCGCTGAAGTGTCAACCCGGTCGGTCAAATGCCTGAAAGATGAGTTTATCTATAGATCTACCTGTTGAGCCACTCGCGATCGACTAGTTATACCGCAAATTAGTTAAAATCTCCCGGAATCTAGAGCGAGCGTGCGTGCGTGCGAGACTTCTCCAAACCGTGCAGCGCGCGCACACAAGAGAGGGAAAAAGAATGTCATCCTTTTGTAAAGGTTTTTAAAACACAGACGTCCATTGGGAGGCACTGTAAGCGTCGTTGCACACACCAACATGAAATGCGTCTCTTACAAATCTGGAACGCGGTCAGAAGTATATCGATACTAATAAATGTAGGAATCGTGACGTTTTTAATTTCAGAGAATCACAATACTTTTGAAATATCGGTGTATCGTGCAACACTTACTCGCATAGCCTTCTCCATAGCCTACTTGTTTTTTTTATTGAAGAGACAAAATATTGTTTTGTTATTCCAGAATAATTAGTTTTAACAATAAAACTTGTGTCATGTTAAGTTGTGTTGAAGTTGATTTAACTCATAATTTTAAGGCAACCGTGTAAACTTCTTAGTTAATTGTTACAACAAACTATTTGTAGTTAAAATAAAGTTGAGTGAACTTAAAATTGTTTGTTCATATAATATTCAATTAAGTTGAGTGAACTAAAATTTGTAAGTTAACATAATCCCTTTGATTGCTTGAATAAGTTGATACACTATTTAATCTTAAGTTATGACAACAAAAACAATGCTGAGTTAAAAAATTATCTTTGATTCAAATAACAAAATAATAGTTGAAACAACAAAATCACTTGTTGTAAAAATTCACATTTTTAGGTTGAATGAACTAAAAATTTTAAGGCAACCAGGTAACTTACTTTTTTGAGTCAAACTAACAAATAATTTTTTACAGTGTAGGACTATTAATATAAAAACATTCATATAAAATAGATATTAAAGTCATGATAATAGAATAAAGTCATGAACAATGTGTTTAAACACTTTGAAATGATATTCAACAACTGAAACTTGTTTAAATTCAGTTTTTGACTGTTTTTATGTCAGGCTGTACAATAGTTGTACCACCTGACATGGGAAGTGTACCAACCTACCCTTACTTGAAATTAGCCGTTTTTATCAGTATTTGAGAGAGATCAAACCTTTTCACTCTGCCACAAGGATCAGTTTAGGTCCTCTGGATGATGCATTATCATACTTACTGTTATTAGCCTACCGTGTCAATGTTTGCAGTTGTGCCACCCTGACATTTGAGAATATACAAAGGTTTTTTAAGTAGCCTATCACAATAGATTTAATACTGATATTCAAAAAATGTGTTTATATGAAAGGTTTCAACCCTAAAATGATGCCATAGTATTTCGTTTTTAACTTTTTATTATAAAGACACCATTTTAAATGTTCTTAGTTCATTTTTTCAGACAGTTGCACCACCTGACATTTTGGGGGTTTAAGATACCAAAACATTAAATAATATCTATTAATTAAATGTACTAAAAATTTATTCTAGCTAAATAGGCTGTAGGTTTTATAGAATAAAGTGATCTTATGAATTTATCAAATTATTTTAAAAGGAAATAATGCACTTGGACACAAAAATATGCACGTCATGTCACTGACACTGACCCATATATTAGGCCATATTCCCAATTTTATTTGAATTATAGTGCTACATATAGGCTGTTTACAATTTTTTATTTAAGTGCTTAAAATGTGGGGTGGTGATATTTTAATATTTTAACTATGATAGACAGTGCAATGGTTTGTAACAACAACACTCTTTGTACTTGGCACTAATTTACACAGTTTACTACTGTAAACTACTGTAATTTTGTAGCAGACAAAAATGGGAACATAAATGTTTGAGACAAATAGCGTATATAATTTCCTGCTCTTCCTATTGTAGTCTATGTAAGCTATGTAATATTATTAATCTAACACACCCAAGCAGTGTATTAAATTGCAATACAAAACAAACAATTAAAAGACGGATCAAATGGCCACGCCGTTTCTTTGCCTTGGTTTATTGATAGGTCAAGCCACTAAAAAAAACACTTGAAATTCCCCCAACAAACTCAACGCGGTGAAACTCCCAAAGAAACTAATGTAACAGTTGATTTAGTTTGTGCTACGCATGCGCGCCTTGAGCCCCACACATGCGCACTTCCCCCATGGTGTCTGGTTACGAGAGAGGCTTTGGGAATTCCCCAGGAAAACACCTACGCAGACACACGGCCTTTTCTGGACAAACTGGGCAACAGTAAGCCGCTCACAAGGTGAGCAATCTGTAGTTTTATAATGCTCCGGACATGGAGGGAATCTGAGGCTCGTGCGACAGCGCTTGCCGCTGTTGTTTGGGAATTTGTCCAGAAAGAGCTCATCTTGTTCCCCTAAAAACAATCCATCTGGATAGAAGCGAAAACGGCGCAAGCAGATAACGTTAGCTGTTGGTCAAGAAAAGCAGTTTCTCTTATTACAGCTGACATCATTTAAACGGATGATTCATATATAAATGGAGGGGACGCAAGATATTCACGGTGAATCCCGAAGACAGAATGCACGGCCTGGACCGAGCTACACTATGGAGAAACGGGGCGCCGTGGACGCTGTCCCGGAGGACTGGTGTGACAGCGGGCTAGACTCCTTAAGCGGGGTCGGACTCGGTTTTGAGGGTCCCTACGGCACTTACACAGAGGCCGAGCAGATGTGGGCACCTGATCGATCTATGTCTGACATCCCACCTTCGGACGAGTCCGACAACAGGGGCACCATGGACTGCGTGTCGATTGGCGGCGGAGAGAGACTCGATTCTGCCATCGGGGACTCGATTAATGAGGATGCGGTGGTGGGGTGTCTCTCCGACGGGATCGGCACCATGATCCTAAGCGAGCCCGCAGGTACAGACAGACTGGCGGTCTCGGACACTGAGGAGGGTCGGCAGCGGAGAGAAGAACTATTCAACACGCTCAACTTTCTGTCAGAGGATGGTGACACGTACGTCTTTGTTGTTTTCTGTTGCCTGTACATTTGTCTGTTTGAAAGGCCATTGGATTTTGACTGTATATTATCTTTTTGTCTCCCAGGGTACTTCATTTGGCGCTGATTCATGAGCAGTGGGGTGTTGTTCAGTGTCTGCTTGAAGAAATTGTGGTGGACAAGACCTGGACTCCTTACCTAAACATCCAAAATGACCTGGGCCAGGTAAAAGCACAACAGTGTGGCCAGATCTATATATATATATATATATATATATATATATATTTTTTTTTAAAGCAACTTGATCTGACAGGGCAGCACCTATGGCTCAAGAAGAATTACTTTACTTCCAATGATCTGATTTATTGTTTCATAAAATATTACATATTAAATTAGGTTGAATTCCATTTTGCTGTCAAAGTCACCATTAAATCATACTTGACCATTCTTATTTTTATGGAATATAAATGATTTGTCCATACACCCTTTTTTTAATTCTTAGTCATTTTTAATAGAAAATATTAACCTCCTCGCCCCGTCACAACAACATTTCTTTTCCAATGACTTGCTGTGATGCTATGAGGGCAGGACAATAATCCCTCCCTTTCAACAACCTGGTACTCACGTCACCAGATCGCAGCAATTAGCAAATTACAACGAACCAATCAATTCTCGATGGACAAAATAAAGTCCCGCCCCACATTTTTCCCATTTTTGTGAAGCCTCAGATATGTCACAATAAGAAAAGAAAATTCTCTAAATTTAACTATTTAACTACATTTTTCTCATCTATATGCACCTTATGGGAAACGGAAACCAAGCACTAGGAAGACAAACTACATGAATGTTCTCTGGAAATAATGCAAACCACAACTGAACTTTTTTTTTTTAAAAGGGCCCTATAGTCTCGCATAGGCAGACCTTCATCTGGACTCCATCGCTGCTTTCATTGGCCAAGGGGACGTCTAAAACAACTAATCTGTTTGTTTTGCTCAGCGTTATGTTTAGAGGAGTGAAAATATAACATTGATGTCCCTACAATAACAGACCGGCTTGTAAAACTCTTGGACGTATTTTAAAAAGTTGTAAACTTCACATACTTCAATACTTTTGAAAATCTAGCGTTTAGTTGATCATGATGATTGTCACAGTTGTAAAAATTGTCACACTTCTATGAAGGGGTTTGGTGTCAACGGATTTATTTCCTGACGGGTTGTTAAAGAACGCGGCACACTTCTCCCGGAAATCCTGTAGAACTCAACCAATCAGATGACAACTTTGAAACTCCTGAAAATGTTTCCAATTTTGTGTGCTTTATGCATCAGACGTTCGGCCAATGGTCCCTGGGCGTGATGTCTGAGGCTGAGGCTATTTATAGCAAAGACTTTATACATAGAATGACAACGCGCAATTTGGCGGAATAAGTCCTGCTTTCTAAATAAAAGAGCTAGGTTAATCGCTGATTGCTCAAGTCAACGCGTCACTGCAGCTGCCGTTAGAAGCTCTGATTGCTATAGAAACACTCAGTGTTCTGAAACGTAGCTGCATGGAGCCGTTGCTGAATGAACAGACTTTCCTTGAAAGAGACTTTGCTTATTGTGAAGCAGAAAGTACCCTTGTTTTTTTTTACACTTATGCAAGCGAAGTATGTGTAAAAAAAAAAACGGTACTCCTTTTGCTTCCAGTCCTTTACCTTTCGCAAAGTGCTTTTGCTTACAAAATCGGCACTCTTTTGATGACGAAATTCGCATCACGCCTGAAGAAAAAGTGAAGTATACTATGGCCTTAAGTGTACATTGCAACACTGATGTGCAACCAATGTAATTTTTCCACCCTCTTTGCTCAGACCGCTCTACATTTAGCAGTCATAGTAGACCGGAGCGAGTGTGTTCGGGCGCTGTTGTGGAGTGGAGCCAGTGCGGAGATCCAAGAGAGGGGCGGCAACACACCTTTACACCTGGCTGTCCGAGAGCTTCGCACAGAGTGTGTGAGAGAGCTCACCAGCTGCCCACGGACACCAGCTGAGCACCTCAGCATCACCAATTATTCAGGTACACTACAAACTCAAGCAAACACATTTTCACTCTGATTATTATTTAATCAAATTTATTTTATCAGTATACATCTCTGTCTTTTCCATCCATACTATCCCTTTCTCTGTCCATCTGTCTCTTTAAGGTGTGAGTGCACTGCACCTTGCTGTACATAGGGGCAATTGTGATATCATCAAAATGCTGCTGGAGGCAGGAGCAGATGCCAATCAACGAGTAAGAAATTACAAACAAAAATTATATATTTTATACAAGATCATATTAATCTTCTTTTCGAGTATATTTTAGTGTTCAATCATTAACTCTGGCTTTGTAGGATTTGGGGTCAGGTCGGTCTCCATTGCACTGGGCAGTGGAAGGTCAAAGGTCAGCGGTAGTGGATTTGTTATTGAGCGCCGGCGCATTGGTCAATCAGCGCTCGTATGCAGGCCACACCCCGTACTACTGTGCCCTTTACAGACCCAACAAAGAGGTGCAGGCCCTACTTAGTGCCCATGGGGACACATACATACAGGGCGATGAGGAAGAGGAGGAGTACAGAGAGAGTGAAGAGGTAAGAGCACAAATCCACACACAGAATGCTTAAAAGTATGTTTCTGTACTTACCATTTCTCTATCTGTCACAGGAGGAGTTTGATGATGTCATTATTAATGGACAGCGAGTGCTGTAGCTGTAAAAAACATGGACACTACTCTCCCATTAGACCCTTTGAAATCCGGCTGAAAAATTGTGGCATCTGAGTGTATTTGGTGGAGACTATTATGTGTGTCTGTGTGTATATTTTGTTTTAAGGTACGGTATGATGTCAGTATGCTGCTTCTGGTTCAATGGAATACATAGCTAGATTCTGTTAGTCATGGAGGACTTTAGTTATTTAAGCCTGTTATCACGCAAAGCCTTTTCAAATCTATAACAATGGAGGCAGCTTTTTGTTTAGTAAAACCTCTCACTGGCTCATCTTGTGTGTGGCCTAAAATGGTAGTTTACCTAAAGAGGAATAATATTCTGTTATCATTCACTCATTCTCATGATGTTTCAAACCTGTATGAGTTTCTCTCTTCTGGGGAAGATAGTTTGACAAATGTCTTTATTTTTTGTGTGACAATGGAGTCCAATGTTGTTTGGACAACATATCTATCAAATCTTTAGGTAGAATATCTTCTTTTGTGTTCCACAGAAGAAATAAAGTCATACAGGTTTGGAACGACATGAGGATGAGTAAATTATGTAATTTTAGGGTGAACTATCGCTTTAAGAACCAAATTCCCTGGATGATATCAGACACCTTAGGAGGCTGTGTGCCACGCAAGCAGCATGGCTGTAATACTCCCACTAGTGGGTAGATTCACTATGTCCACAACATGACAATAGTGGCTTGCTTTCTTTATTTTTAAAACTAAATTATTAGCCAGATTTAGCTGCGAAAATCTTGGAAGAGAAAATGAATGATTTTTAATAAACTGGTTTACTTACTATTACTGTTAAACCAACTATTGGCTGTGTTTTTTTAGTGGAATGTCACTGTTTTCATGGTGACGTCCCAATTGTCTTGTGTGTTTGGAGTGGATGTTTTTTTTCTTCTTTCTTCACATATAATGGGTATTAGGGTTGAAATAGGAGACAAGAGGTCAGACAGAGAGGATAAATAAATGGATAAAAATTACAGACGTTATAGAATTCTACAATACAAATGGCAACAAATTCAAAAATTTGGATTGAATGCACAGAAATAGAATTAGAGCTAAATTCTTGATCTAAGGATGTTCATACTCAACTAACCGCTTACAGTTACACTGTCATATTATTTGAATTGTGAAGCATCTAACAAACATTCCAAATTACATTAAACGCATGAAAACACAATTATTTTTTTGGTCTTAAAGCATCTTAAAATATATTTTAAAAATAATATAAAATACAGTATAATATACAAATATATATGTCTGACAGACTGTTTTGTTTTCAATTGTTACAAAAGTGGAGAATGATCTCTATTCACTCACTCACACATGCTATTGGGGCATTATGGTTGTGGACATTTACAGTCACCTGTTTGTAGGCCTAATTCAGATTTTCTGTTTGTTGGGGTGAGCTCGAAAATTTTCTTGATGATTGGTGCCCTCTGTTGGTAATACAGACACTCCTTTGGAAATCAGGGCTCCTGATCGACTGGTACTTGTCCTCTGTGAGTTGACTGTATAATGTTGAGCAGATTAAGTTTGTCCTGTTTTAAATTACAAGGTTAATGATTATTCATTCATTGAGAATATGCCATTCTAGATGTAAAAACATAGAGGAAGGAGTAACATTTAGGGATTAATTAAACAAGTGTAGTCATGTCTTAAACATTGAGAGGTACGGTTGATTTTAGGTGAAGCTGGATTAGCAGTTGAATGTTTCTAATCCATGTATAAACAAACACACTGCAGAGTGATGGATTTGTCCTCTCATCTGTACATATTTCTGTTTACTTGGTGATGGGTGAAATGACTGAAAAGCTCTTAGAAACCATTCAAATGGACAATAAACAATAATGATAAGACGACTTGTTTTATTTGTCTCGTTCACATAATCACTTAAATAGGCTACACACTTCTCTTTATGTAGCCGCATCTGAACCCAAAGATTGCAGAATGTATATTGTGTGTGCTGTGAATGGCTGCAGGTTATGAAAGGACACTTCATTCAAAAGAAATCATCTTGACTGGATTAGCCAGCTTTGTTATTTTAAAACATGTCTGCTCTCCTTTTTTATACACACTTGCCCTTTTTTAGAAGTAAAAGAAAACAATTTTTTCATTAAAATGTTTTGTTAGTATTTACTGCCACTCAACCAAAACCCAAAGGGAAAAAAAAACTAAGCAAAAAACTTTTCAGGATAACTAAGCACATATTACCCCCTGATATCTGTTAATGTTTTTCTAATTTCTTAAAATTAGGAATTTCATTACTGTAATAGACCTTTAGTCAAGGTAGTGCCATATTATTTACAGAAATGAAAATGAGGCTGTAAGGAACAGAAGTGTTCATTATTAAGTTAAAAGTAAAGTTTTAGAATCACATTAAAAATTCTGTTGTTTTTTTTTAAATATAAGAATTTGTATTTGCCATTAGAGTAGTAAGATTTAGAGGGTACATTTTTTTTCTTAAAATGTAAAATGTGACCAGAGAACATCTTCATGGGATTCACAGTTTAAAATTTTTTTTTATTCAATATGAATTTTAATTTCACTGTTCACCCTTTCAAGATTCTGTTTGATTAATCAATTAAGAGCTCAGGGTCAAAGGTAAGCTCAGAACCTTTTAGCGGTATGTTCGACAGTTCTTCTCCAGCATGCACAGAGTTACAGATGATCCAACACCAAACCCAGCATACAGCGGTTCAGAGAACTTGGCCTGAAATCTGTGGATGAGCTCCACTGTCTCAGACACAGTGTAAAAGGATACAGATCCTCCAGCGTAATCCAAGTACACACCGATCCGTGTGGCACGAGCTGCTCCCGGCAGATCTTTATCCATCTTATTGTGCCAGGCAGAGTATCCAGAGTCTGAGCACAGGAGACTCCAGGATTTATCATTGTATCCCAGAAGGCTGTTCGAGTTCTTACCTTTACGGCTGATGCTCTTGAAGGCAACTCCAATGGAAAATTCACCGTTCCACTCTGCCTCCCAGTAATGCCGTAATCCACTGAGTGGCTCCTTGCACAGGATCTGGCAAAACCCATCGAACCGCTCCGGGTGATCTGGGTAGAACTGGGTTGTTCGCTTACGGATCACCCGACGATTCCCGTCTGAAAGGACTAGTTCTTTATAGGCGGTGTTGAGATCAAATGTAAGTTTACAAGAATCTGTGAAATAATATTGTAGAAAAAAATAGACTCCTTCAGCATTTAGAAGAATAAAATGTTATCATCTGTATAGTGAAGAGATGAATTTAGGTTAATTGTCTATACACTCACATCTGAGGAAATCCAGTCTTGATGTAGGCTCTGGGTAGTCAGTTCTTATCGGAGCTGAAAATATAGAATAAAGCTAAGCTAAGGTAGGCTACATAAATGAGAAGAGTTGTGCTGTAACATGAGACCTCTTACCATTCAAACGTCCTCCAGACCTCGGAATAAGGACATAGACTGAAGTGTCACTCACTGAAAAATGAATCATGCAAAAATTAATAGTTGATAAAATATAGCATTTAGTCGATTTTTAAAAAAAATATATATATTTGATTAATATTGTATATTTTATAAGGATGCATTAAATTGATCAAAATGGAGAGTAAAGACATTTATAATGTTACAAAAATGTATATTTCAAATATGCTGTAGGCCTACTTTTAGACTTTCTATTCATCAAACAAATTTACAACTGTTTCATGAGCACCAAATCAGCATATTAGAATGATTTCTGAAGGAGAATGAATTGACACTGCACTGATCAAAGGCTACAGATACGTTTGTGGGGTTTTGTCGGATTAGTAGGTTACTCTGTTTTGTGTCTGTCAGCACTAGTTTTCGCCGATTGAAAAAAATCTTTCTTTTTTTTATCTTACCAACCCCAAACATTTGAACAATAGTTTTATATGGTCTGTGTCATTGTTTGCAGTTACATCCATAATTGATTCTGGAACTACAGGGGTATAGAGCTGATTAGTTTTTGTTTGCTGTCCGTTTCTGAAGCAGAGCAATGCTTTCCATATCTACTTAATAGTTACTATTATATTGTGCCTTTTAAATATAGATATTACATGAGTCAAAAGAGATCCGATGTCTTTTCTTTAACCTCTCAGTGGTTAAATGTTATAGGTAGTCTTCATTGTTACCTCGTTTGGAGATGTTTCCCAGCTCTTTTTTGCAGCTGTCGTCCAGGTGTTCTTTCATGTCAGAGACAGTCTTGGTGATCTCACCGAAGGAAAACTCTGGGTTTATCAGCACTTTGGGCACCATGGGCTCCGGTGCAACTGATAGTGTGGGAAAATTCTGCACAAATAATGAAGACACTTAACAAAATCTGTGCTGCTAAGTAGCTTCCCTGTATGTCCATAATAAATTTCCAGTCAGGCTAGTCCACAGATTTCAACTTTCTAAATGGCAGAAATCCAGAATGATAAAAAGAAAACTAGTGAAAAGTGAGAGGCTGTTCTTTACCTGTAGGAAGTGAATGTTGTCCTCTGTGTCAAGTATTTGACATAGTTCAGCATTTCTCTTCTGAAGCTCCATGATCTCTTGTTCAAGTCTCTCTATGTAACCCTGAGCCTTTTAAACAAATACATTAAAACTATCACAGTCTGAGAGCGGGCTCTATAAGCAGCTCTATAAGCAGTGTGTGTGAAACATATCAGTTAGTCATGGTCAGAATTATTGGCACCCTTGGTAAATAAGATCAAAGGAGGCTGTGAAAATAAATCTGCATTGTTTATCCTTTTAATCTATCATTCAGATAGATCTATTAACCTTTCGTTGAAGTAAAACAAGTGAAAGTTTCACATTATGAAATAAATGTTTTTCTCCAAAACACATTGACCAGAATTATTGGCACCCCTTGAAATTCTTATGTGTAAAATATCTCTGAAGTATATTCCCATTCTTATTTACATATTTTAGCACATTATGGTGACTAGGAACATGAAATTGTCTAGCCATGACTTATTGTTTCACATGAGTATGACTACAAAAATTCCCTTAATCATCCATCATAATGAGTAAAACCAAAAAATATGGTTCTGATGTGCAGCAAAAGATTGTTGAGTTTCACTAAACAGAAAGTGGCTGTTAGAAATAGCTAAAGCATTGAAAATCCCCATTTCCACCATCAGGGCAATAATTAAGAAGTTCCAATCAACTAAAGACGTTATAAATCTTCCTAGAAGAGGACTGTCTATATTGTCTTAATTCACGGCGAGGAGGATAGATTGACTGGCCAAAGACTCCACTCTATTTTTTATGATTTCTTGTCAAGTGTTCTCCAAACTCATCAGGCATTATAGAAGAAGGCTCGGAGATGTTATCTTGGCTAAAGGAGGTTGCAAAAAGTATTGAATAAAATGGTGCCATATTTATTTTATAAAGAGACCCCCCCCCCCCCCCCGCCCATTATCAAAAAGGTTCTATTTTTGTGAATTCTTTGATTAACAATGCATATTTGTTTTCTAGGGGTGGAACGGTACACAGAAGTCACGGTTCGGTTCATACCTCGGTTCAGACATCACGGTTCGGTACGATTTCGGTACAATGGAGGGAAAAGCAAAACAAAAATGCATAAGGCATTGTATTTTTTAAATAAGTTTTATTAATAAAGGCATAGAACCAGTTTATTTGTAGTGCACTGACAATAGTTTTATATAATTAGTTTATTAATTAAATTAATAAAAAGACCTTGAGATGTGTTTGGTAATTGTACCTGAAATAATTTAAAATTAATTTGCTATATTTCAGATCAATATATTTGTTTTCCTTAATTTTAATTAACATTATTACTTAACAATGTAACATTATTCTCATCTGAATGATAAATAATGGATTTCTGTATAAAATAATACTACCATTAAAAACACATTCGATTTTCTTTTTTAATCAATGTAGAATGTGTAACTTAAAAATAAACAGATTAGTGCTCCTAGGACAAGAAATGAAAACCAATGCAATATGATGAATGTCCAAAAGATGGGACCCACAGACTGTTTTGAAATGGGGTTGGATAAATATGTTTTGCTTTTAAAACAGTGTGTGTGTGTGTGTGTGATTTTGGTTGGGTGACAGTTGTAGGTTACAGTTTGACAAGAGTTTACAGTGTGACAAAAGCACAATGTTGTGTTTTATTGCGAGTGTACACAAACTAAACACTTTGCAGGTTTAATGATCTGTATGAACAAAATGACGGAGTATGTTTTTTATGTTTCCATTGTTCGCTCGCGCCTCTCTCTCTCTCTCTCTCTCTCACACACACACACACAAAGTTCGATCGCGCCCGCGCCTCTCTCTCTCACACACACACACAGTTCGATCGCGCCCGCGCCTCTCTCTCTCTCGCGCGCGCACACACACACTCCAGCATTGCAATCTTGACATCGCAGCCTGTTCATTATGCGGTCACACCAAACGCGAATAGAGCGTCAAATTCGCGTCTAGTTCGACGCTACTCCAAAGCGAATAGGACGCGCGTATAAAGCCAACGTTTGAAGTGAACGCGCGTTCAGAGCTAAGCCGAGGGTAGGGCCTACAGATTATGTGTCCCTAAAGAACCCGCGTATCTAACAGTAGTTCCGCATTACATTAATTAATTTGCACGCGAGTTTTTTTTTTATACCGTGTATTCTGCGTGTAAATTCGTGCACCGAACCGTGCCCCCCGTACCGTTTCGGTTCAATACGAATACATGTACCGTTCCACCCCTATTGTTTTCACAGCCTTCTTTGTTCATATTTACCAAGGGTGGCAATAATTCTGACCATGACTGTATGTTTTTTCCCCCATGTCAAAACTTAAATTGAACTTAAAAACAAAATAATTTTTCTCACCACAGTTCCCCAATAAGCAGCTGGGGTTTTAAATGGATAAAATTAATGCATCACTGATTTGAATTCATTCACATCTGAATGTAATGTGTATGCACCTGAGCCATGGAGGCCTGTAGGTTGGCCTGTATGAGTTGGCTTATCTCAGCATGCCAGCGCTCTACTGCCTGTAGCATCTCGCTGAAGATTTTATCACTGTCAGTCTGTGCCCGCTGCGCATTTCCCTACAGAGAAAGGGCAAAAAACGGCATAAATCTACACAGCCATTTTATACACTTTTTTACGTACAAAAAAATGCGTTTCACATACAACGATGTAACTCGCTAACTACTATAGTACCATCTAGTCACGACAGATTACCGAAACTGTAGTAACATGGGTGCACCTCTGTCGTTTGAGCCATTGGTTCAACAATAGAGTGCTGCAGAAAGGAGGTCAGAACCCAGAAGTCTAATTCGCAGCTGCTTTAGGTGTATCTGTCACCAATTTTTATTAGTCTAAGCCATGATTAAATAAAGACTTTTTAACTCTTTTCAACACAATTCGAGTGCCTTGGAGTACCTTTTTATCATATAGTCAAGTTATGTTTACCAAAGGGTTTATTTTAAATAAAGAAAAAAAACATTATAAAACCGCATAGGAAAAACTCGAAGGAACCAGCGGCAAATTAATCTTCCGGGTTCTGATGTCATACCTGCACCACTCAATAGGTCTTTTGTTAATGACGTCACCAGAGGTGGAAAAGTAATAACTCGAGTTCTCAGAGATGCTGCTGTAACGAACATGGCACCTAATTTACAGTTTTTTGTTCCATGTCATTTTGCTTTATTTGATCATACGTCATAAATACTCCGGAGTCACCTCTTCTCGTTGTGCAGCGTTTTTTGCCACACTTTTTCCTTCCCACAGACTTCCCACTGAGGTGCCTTGATACAGCACTCTGGGAACTGCCTATTTGTTCAGAAATTTCTTTCTGTCTCTTAACCTCTTGCTTGAGGGTGTTAATGATGGCCTTCTGACAGCAGTCAGGTCGGCAGTCTTACCCATGATTGCGGTTTTGAGTAATGAAACAGGCAGGGAGTTTTTAAAAGCCTCAGGAATCTTTTGCAGGTGTTTAGAGTTAATTAGTTGATTCAGATGATTAGGTTAATAGCTCGTTTAGAGAACCTTTTCATGATATGCTAATTTTTTGAGATAGGAATTTTGGGTTTTCATGAGCTGAATGCCAAAATCATCAGTATTAAAACAATAAAAGACCTGAAATATTTCAGTTGGTGTGCAATGAATCTAAAATATATGAAAGTTTAATTTTTATCATTACATTATGGAAAATAATGAACTTTATCACAATATGCTAATTTTTTTAGAAGGACCTGTATATATTTAATTAGAATGAAATATATAGAATGTACTGAATGTTAGCTTGCTTATTGTGCCCAAGAGCACGACCGGTTTCCACATTTGAACAAAAAACTATGCTTCTAATCACAACCCGAGAGTTGTAGTTCCAACCCAACCACGCAAATGTTTGTTGAAAAGCCAAATCGTTGACCTTTGTTGGTACGACAAAACTTGTCTAACTACGCTTTCGTGTTTCACCCAGAAGCTTCTTTGAGGACACTCCGGACTGGACTAACCTTAAGAACATCCACGTTGTGTCTGAGTTCTTGAAGTTCTTTCATTCGATCTTGGATAATGCGCTGAACCTCTGTCTGAGTCACAACCAAGACTTTCTATAATCACACACAAAAATTGTATGCAAAAAAAGAGAGATCTGAGATTACAGTCTTCATTACAGCAGATGTTTGCAAGAAAAAATATTTATCCAGGAAGATAAATAATACAATAGTGTTATAATATTATATAATATTCCAAACAATTACTTTAGGTCTACATAAAAAAAAAAAACATATTCATCGAGGATGAATTAAATTGATCAAAAGTGACTTTAACATTGTTAAAGTCATATACCAAATTATTCTTACAATACAAACTTTTGATCAGAGCATCGAAACCTGTGACAGTCCACAGAGAATGAGGTATAGACTAAGGCTAGTTGTCAGTTGACTTTTTAACTTTAGAAAATTTCTCTGGATTAATTTTTCAAAGTCAAGGCAGATATCTTAATTTATGAAATCTTCAAAAAGCTATTTTACATTTCCACTGTTATTGCCAGGAAACAATATTAATTACATTCATTATGAAACACAAAAATACCAAACCACTGTTTTCAATGTGAAATATATGAATGTATAAACCAGTTCAAACCAACTGTGACAACTTTCACTGACTTTTATGAAAAAGGACTTTGACTTTTATGAAATATATCCTTATCCTCAGAACACAGTTCAACCTTTCAGTTAAAATCTTTCTTCAATGTAAAGTTGACTAAATTATGATCCTGAAATTCACAAAATCATAAAGATTATTTAATTTAATAAATGTTTAACCAGATGTTTGAAACCAACATATAAATCTACTGATAGAGAAAATATGTGTGTAATTGGGCTTTTGACTAAAAAACATAACAGTTTCTCAGATATGACCTCTATGACAACTTGTCCTGGTCTACTCTCGACAATTATAATCTCCTCATGATGTCTCACCTGTTTCTCTGTGCGTTCATCATCTGCACTGACTATGTTGTGGCTGCGATGTTCTCGTACTGTACACAGCACACAGATGCACATCTGGTCTGAGCGGCAGAAAAGCTCTAAGCCTTTTTCATGCTGCGGGCAGATCTTCCGATCTAGGTGTCCTGTCTCGTCCACCAGTTTATGTCGTTTAAACGTGGCTGATTCATAGTGAGGCTTGATGTGTGTCTCGCAGTAATAGGCCAGACACATCAGACACGACTTCACCGCTTTGCTCCGCCGACCGGTACAGAAATCACACAGCGCGTCACGCTTGAAGTACGGAAACGGGGTTAGCTCATGTGGGGGCGGCCTAGGCTCCGGGTTGCCTACGTGGGGTACGTTACGTCTGAGTATGGGGCGAGGAGTGAAGGTCGCCTGGCACTGCGGACAACTATACACGCCGAGGTGGTCAGAATGGTCCCAGTAGATCTTAATGCACTCCAAGCAGAAGGTGTCTCCACACGGGATGGTGACGGGGTCTCGCTGGGTGTCTGTGCAGAGTGGACAGGTGTAGTCCAGGTAGTCAGATTCTGCCATTTTCTAAAAAGAAGACGTGAGAAAGACAGAATTGTAAGAGCAACTGAAGCAGGAACATACCTGTATTTATAGATTAGTATCAAGGGTGGAGGTGCTGAACTACAAACACAGTATGAGCTTAGATGAGGGTTTATGAGGCACATGTACAGGTATCCTGTTTCAGGAAGTCACTTAAAACACAATTAGAGCAAATGTTAAAGAAAGAATTAAACTGATAGCTCACCCAGAAATGAACATTGCTATAATTTACAATGACATGAGAACAGAAGTTTAATTTTTCTGCGAACTGTCACTTTAAGATTCTAATAGTGAAAATTCTGTTTCTAATAGTGAAAAACAAATAAAACTCAAAACCAGAAAATGTGCTCTCTCTCTGTACATGCACTGCAGCGAAATGTAAAACTGTTTTGTCTGTCAATATGGAAAATGGTTAGAATAATTTGTGCTTGTATTATGTGTGTACTGTACACACTCAGCCTAGTGTCATGCAGGTAGAGCATAAACACACATACATGCTGGATCTGAGATAGGAAGAATTTCAAGGTCAAACTGTCTGGGTGTCATGAAGGGAAATTCAGTACAGGGTAGATGGGTGCATATATGAAGAGTTCAGATGCAAAAGCCTCTAAGTGCCATTTGAAATTTTCTTCTAAAATGATAATTTTTATCAAGCTTGTATATTTAAGTTCAGTAATTTCACTTAAATGACAATTAATAGGTAATCTTCATTGCCATTTAAGTGAAATTACTGACCTTAAATATACAATCTTGATAAAAAATGATCATTCTAGAAGAAAATTTCAAATGGCACTTAGAGGCTTTTGCATCTGACCTCTTCATATTTCTCTGCTGTAAACCAGAGGTGGCATTTGCAATTTGGAGGCCAAATAGGGGGCTCTATGAAATGGCTCTACAGTGGATTTTTTTTGAACAATTTTCATTGGCAAAAGAGAGCAAAAACAGACAAAATTCGGCGTCTAAAAATGTAAGGCGCCTAATATTAACTTTTGTTTATTGAGCTGTTGTATAAAATCAGAATCACATTTGCAAATGTGACATTCTGATGCTGATATTCGTATGGCATTCTTGCTCGTATGGTATTGCCTGACTATTGTCACAAGTGCACTGGTCCTCCCTCACTGTCTACTCACTTGAGATATTTACCTCCTAACAGCACCCAAAAGATGTGTGTGTGGATATACTTACCAATTGAAGTTACATCCTATCGTCACCAACCCTAGGAACTGAAGCATTATACTTGCACTGCTCATCGTTTGTAGTCTATACTCACCTGTTTGGACACTGTTCAATAAAGCTTTGTGTTGTTATTCATCCATCTATCTCTCTGGACTAATATCTCCTGACCAGAGATGTATATAGGCCTAACGAAGTAGAACTGAATATAAGACTCAAGTTTCAGTATTTGAGCACTATTTATTCTGAGGAGTTATGTAATAAAAAAAATTAGTCGATAGCTTTAACATGAATTGAGCGTCAGCCGCTCCCATTTAGAAAAATGTATTGAAATTATACCCAAAATGGGCCAACGTAATCATTATGAGCGCTGGATAGGCTACTCTGATGTAGCCTAATGGCGCTTTTCCATTACCAGTACCAGCTCAACTCGGCTCGGCTCGACTCGGCTCGCTTTTCGCTCCGTTTTCCATTGCAGATAGTACCTCCAGAATAGTACCTGGTCGTCATAGCGACGCTGCAGGAAACTGCCGTGAAGTAATCTTCTGCGCGAGCCGCGAGTCGCGACACAACCGCGACACACACTCCTCGTTTGACCACGGCGTATTCTTCCGAGTTGCCATAAAATAGTAGTAATGGGGATCTCACGCAATCTGGCCAAACTATTTAAAAATAGCGGGGTTATTCAGGATACTCCGTCTGGCGCGTGCAATGATGACGCAGTGAATAGTGATGATTCTCTCTGACCAATCAGCAGTCTGCTGTGTTTACACGTCACATTTTAGTATCGCCTCAGCTCGCTTAGAACCTCGCCGGAGGTGGTACGAAAAAAAGTACCCGAAAGCAGGTACAGGTACAACTTTTACACAGTGGAAAACCAAACAAAGGCGAGTCGAGTCGAGTCGAGCCGAGCCGAGGCGAGCTGGTACTGTGTAGTGGAAAAGCGCCATAAGTAGTATTGAAAACACAGTACTGTGTTTTCAATCCATAGCCTACTGGCAGCCTGAGGGCGCCCTGTGCAAATTTTAGTCCATATGGAACACATGAAGGAGATACATATCATGTGACATTCCAGGAACTCCCTGACATAAAGCCATAGACAGTAAAAGAAATGGACACAGCGACCTCATAGACTTCAACGGAGAAAAGTGAAGTCAATTAGAAGCATTCACTTCCTGATTGCCAAGCGTACTGCGCAGACTCAAACTGAGCTTGATGACGTAGATGTGATGTAAGCAACATGTCTGACAGTGGTACGTCTTCTAATAGCTTTCAAGCTGCCAAGAGAAATCTGAATTCCTCAAAACGTTGTTGAAAATATTTTGTCCCGTTGCTTTTATGGACTCTCTATGGGCTTCTCCCTTGACTTTAGCAGACTTTATGCCTCCTCGTCCCCACAATTGCCTCATAGACAGTAAAAGATTGCTCGCGAGCTTATCCTCCTGTCTGTACAGTAATTTCTCTACTGTGCGACAGAGAGTCGCATGTTATGACGCAATCGTTAGCCTATTTTTACAAAAACTGCTTCTACAAGGCCATAACGTAAGATACAAGGTAATGGAGCATTTTATACATCGTCGTGTTTCTTTAGAAATAAACAATGGACAAATGGAGTCTTTGGACGCTTCAGATGTAAAGTTATTCGCTGTCAAAGTGACACAAAAATGAATGGGAGTCAATGGGATGCTAACAGCAGGCGAAGGCTTGTTGGCCAATGGCGGCCCCCTGGGAGACTTCAGTTTCCGGCTGGTGGATTACCCCCTTGCATAAAGCTTCAAGAGATCGCTGTTATATGCAGATAAATAACCAATAAACGGTGGAGAAAAAAGGCACAAGCAGGGAAGAGAAGGGAGGGATGCTTTAAATTGGGAAGGGACATACTTGATCTGTTTTTGTTTACAAAGAGTTAAGCTCAGTGTTTTAAGGTGCTCTTGTACATTCCTGTCCTTGTAGCTTACTGCTGCTTCAGCCAAATTTATTGTAAGTGTCCTAAACATTTGAAATAATATAAACAATATGATGTTCAAACTTTTGACTGCTTTCTTTAATAACTATAACACGATACTTGTATTTTTACTTTCAGTACTCAAGTAGTAAATTTTTAAATAAACTACTTGCAATTAAGTACAAAAAATGTTGAATACTTTAGTATTTCTACTTAAGTGTGGTGCTTAAAGGACAAGTTCGGTATTTTACACTTAAAGCCCTGTTTTAAGATCGTTTCTGATGAAATAGAACGGTTAAGATGAAATTTGGACACATGCTTTTGGCCCGAGAATTCTCGTTTATCACGCATTAAACTTTAGTTTACAAAGATGTGAAACTCACCGAGTGGTCTGGGGTGTTCACTGATAAGCTCACACAAAAATCGCTGCAAAAGATGCTTTCCACCAGGGGTGGAGGAGGTGGAGGCTGTAGCAGCAGTTTTGCCTTTAACTCCAGGGGTGGAGGAGGTAGAGGCTGCAGCACAAACAGAAGAGATGGAACCTTTCTTTACTTTTTTTAACCCATAACTGCTGAGAGGACCTTCACAACTTCCCTCAGTTTCCTTTCCTATTGCTTGTCAAAGTTCTCCTTTTTCTTCAATTGATTTTGGTATGTCTCATAAGAAGACAGGCACAAATCTCCTCAATGCAAGGTAACCCTAACCTAATTTGCATTTTGGAGGCAGTTTTGCCAATTACCTTCATGTGGGACTTGATAATGGCTAAGCCTTCATAAATCTCAATGTTCAGTCTAACCCATGTCTTTCTCAATTATGTCATCCATGATGTTAAACGATCCTTCGACAAGAGGGCCAGTGAACAATGACAGAAGAGCCTTTACCAACTTCCCTAAGATGGGGCATCTTAATGGCAAAGATCTTACTCCACCAGTCAACATCGATTTGTGCAATGTTCTCCTCAAAGCATTTGGCCAGTGCTCCTAGATCTGTATCAATCTGGTAGGCTCACCCGTCTTCATCCAGTTGACCCAACTCCTCGGACTTCACAGCATTTGGCAAGGCCTTGGCCAAGGTGTTGAATGCACCTTGGACTGATTTGTGGAGAATCAATGAGGGTGTCAGCACAGATAAAGAGGTGATGATGTTGTTGTTGTTGAGGGGAAGGGTTTTCAGGAGGAATGTTGCTGTCTTTATGTAGCCTTCTCTGAGAGAGCTGTAGACCTTCTGCACCCAGGGCTTCTTTTCCACTCTAGCCTTGTTTAAGGCAAAGAAGCTGAACCTCCCCACAGACAACCTTTTGTCAGTCTCTCTTGTGAACATTAAAGGGTTAGTTCACCCAAAAATGAAAATTCTGTCAGGAATTACTCACCCTCTTGTTGTTCCAACCCTTTAAGACTTTCGTTCATCTTCGGAACACGAATTAAGATATTTTTGATTAAATCTGAGAGCTGGATCACTCCTCCATGGCTTTCTAAGGGACTGAAACTTGTTCTCCCGAAAAGTTATTAAAAACATTGTTAAAATAGTCCAAGTGACTACAGTGGCTCAATCTTCAGTTTATTAAGCGACGAGAATACTTTTTGTGCGCAAAAAAAACAAAACTATCGACTTTATTCAACTATTAAATTTCTTCTCGGTCGGCCTCTCATAGTAAAACTGCGTATCGCTTCTGTGGTTACGTCACACGCATCACACACATGACCAGCGTCGGCCAATAGGGACCCTACGTGTGACGTAGCCCTATGCTATCACACTACGTTAACTGACGAGGCCCACAGAGAAGGAAATTAGTAGTTGAAATAAAGTCGTTATTTTTGTTTGTTTTTGCGCAAAAAAAGTATTCTTGTCGCTTGATAAACTTAAGATTGAGTCACTGTAGTCACTTGGACTATTTTAACTATGTCTTTAATAACTTTCCGGGGGAACAAGTTTCAGTCCCTTAGAAGGCTATGGAGGAGTGATACAGCTCTCAGATTTAATCAAAAATATCTTAATTCGTGTTCCGAAGATGAACGAAAGTCTTACGGGCTTGGAACAACATGAGGGTGAGTAATTACTGACAGAATTTTCATTTTTGGGTGAACTAACCCTTTAAGCTTCAACAAGCCCTTTGCACTCAAGGGGATAGTTTCAGGCTTCATAAATTTGGAGAGAAGTTCCCTAACCAGTAGCAGCATTTCAGCATGCAGCACATGGGCTTTTCATGCTGCGACTTCTTCAGGAACTCCTGGAAAGTTGGAAGTAGGCTACAACTGATAAAAATCTCAATAGAACCTGATGTCTGAACTGTGAGCTGAATATTTTATCAATTTATTTATTAGCACATTCATAGTAATGTAACATACTCTTCTTGGAATATTACAACCCTTTAATATAATTTTTTTGCTTTATTGTTGTTTATTTTCATCATTTTTGTGCAGTTAAAATGACTGGAAATGGATGATAACGGAAGCCTTGCCCATTAAAGCTAAAAATAAGGCGTTTCTTGTGCATTCACAATGGTGTCCTTGCAGGTCCAGGGAGGGAATGGTAAATGATGCTGAGCCACCATCTGGATGAGCTGCCAGACCTGCACTTCAGAGAAAAGACACATTCTTTGCAGTTTGCACAAATTAACATCCCCTTAATACAAATTGAGCAGTGTTTATATGGCACAACCTATAGCAGCCAGTGTGCATCCTTTTATTACCAGTCTATTAATCTTCTTGAATATGCTGCAGCTACATACCTAATGTTTTTTTTTTTTTTTTTTTTTCACATGGACCAGAAACTTGAGAGAATGTTTCCAGTACCTTGTTGAATCCATGTCACAAATAATTAGGCTAATTTGGGGTCAACTGGTATGTAACGTGTATGTAACATGATCTGTGTAACATGATCTGTTAGTAAATTGATACATTTAGTTCCAATGAGCATTCTAATATTCATGTATTCAATATGAAACAGCTCTTTAAGCTCCACTGCTTTGTTTATTTACTACGAACAAACACTTATTGACGTATTCAGATAAAGTACTTTTTCCAATTGTCATTCACGGTGAGGCTCATGCGTACTGTATGGTACAAATTTCTAAAGCTCCTTGCAGCTTGGTTATGTATAGCTTCAACAAATAATACTGCAACTTATGAATGTATGTTTTTCATGATTCTGACCTTCGGGATACATTTATCTTCAGATTGTCTTTGCAGCTATTGGATGTAACATGCTACCAGTTCCTCTTGCATGCTGTAGATGGTGCTCCTGTTGTTCATATAAAGCAAATTATGTTATGTTTGTTTATAATTCAAGGTATTATTCCAGTACTGATTTTAAACTGTTGCACTGCTGAAGAAATAGATTTATTCAGACACATAAATTAATAAAATATTTATACTAAGATAAAATGTTTGAGAAAATACTGGAGATCCTCATTCTCGATCTGCATTTATTGCAATGCTTTATTTTGTATTTTCATCAGCTAATTATTTTTCATCTCTCCAAAAATGTGTTTGAGGTTTGTATCACCAAGACTAAACTTTGTTTGGCCTTATTCTGGTATAATTGTATATTCAGTTATGCAGTTATGTTAGATATTGTTAATGTGATTATCACGTTTACATTAACTGCAATACGGCCAAATTCCAGTTATTAAATCAGAATATTCTAGTCTAGTGCATATACTGTAAACAGACAGAAATGATGAGTTGCTGTGAGTGGTCTCCATCTATGCTGTTGAATTGTCTGTAAGTGGCCATTAGACATAGATGCACTGAAGCCATTATAGCAAATAACATTTATAGGAGCATCACAGTTCAACACATGTGTGTACGTGTGTGGGTTCACATCTGCTCCACAGAGACTAGTGTGTGTGTAAGGGTATGGCAGCAGAGAGAGAGACAAAGACGGAAGGAGGAGAGGACATGGAGGGACAGAAGGTTGAAAGTGGAGGAGTAGTCAGCAAAGTAAAAGAGAGGACAAATATAAAGAAAAGGGCCCAACAGGCAGAGAGATTTTAAATAGCGGGAAGACTAGAGGACATGTGGCAGAGAGAGAGAGAGAGAGAGAGAGAGAGACGAGCGAGTGAAGTCATCATTTGTGCTGGGCTGTGCTCTCTCCTCCCCTCTCTCTTACGTCATTGTACACACACACACACACACACACACACACACTTAGCACGGGCATAGAGGAAGACGGAGAAACACACACCCACATTCAGCATCCTTTCAGTAGCAGCTTAGCATCAGTATCCAAGATTGTTGACCTCACTGTCAGGTAGGCTTGAATCTCTCCTGCTCTTTCATTCTCAATAACACACACCCATCTGGAAGTATTTATGTTATACCTACAAGGCCAAACAAGACCAGCAGGGATTTATGCATCAGATGCAGTTAGCTTGTTTTTATAGTACATTTCAGATAATATCGTACATTTGAATATGTATTTCGCACATAAAGAATAAAAGGAATACATGCAGCATTACTTGTTTACCAGAACCTTTTAATCAATGCAAGAGTTTCATGCATTTTTTTTTTTTTTGGATAGATTTAATGTACTTTCACTTTATTATTCCATCTATAAAAGGTAAATGCAGTTGCAAATTTATGATGCTTTAACGGATTACATGATGCTTTCACAAATTAAAAATTCCCAATAGAAAGAGAGAGAGAGAGACAGAGAGAGAGTGGAAGCCAGCAAAGACAGCTGAAGCTAATTTAGTAAAGTGGACTTCATTAAATTACGGCTTTTAGTGCGAGTTATATAAATGTGTCTGTGTGAGTGTTTTATATTATATTACATTGTGGGGACCAAATGTCCCCACAAGGATAGTGAAACCTGAAATCCCCTGCAACATTGTGGGGACCAGCCAAATGGAGTAATCAACATTGATGTGATGTTTTTTGTTGTTGTCTTTTTTTAAAGTAAAAAGGCAGAACGTTTTCGTGATGGGTAGGTTTATGGGTACGTTTAAGTGAGGGGATAGAATATACAGTTTGTATATAGGCTACAGTATCCAAACCATTACGCCTATGGAGAGTCCCCACAAAGAGAAATCAAGAATGTGTGTGTGTGTGTGTGGTTCGAGTAGGCCTATACCATTATGGGGAGACTATGTCCTCACAAAGATGGCAATATCCAAAATCCTTGACCTTGTGGGGACATTTTTTTGGTCCCTATTAGGAAAACAGCTTATTAATCAAACTACTTGTTTTTTGAAAATGTAAAAATGCAGAAAGTTTTCTGTGATAGTAGGTTTAGGGTTAGGGGATATGATATGTAGTTTGTAAAATGTATTATGTCAATAGAATGTGCCCAATAAACATGACGAGACCCAACGTCTCTCTCTATGTGACTGTGTGCGCGCGTGTGGAGTAAATGAGAATGATATTTGTGAGCATGGATCATGGAATTGTGTGGGACATTAACTCTGGGTGTAACCAGTACAAAAAAAATTACAGCACCAGGATAGGAGCTTTCACTGTACATAACAGACATCAAGACATACATTATTAGGAGAGGTCATGCTATTTATTTATTATATTAACATTAATTATATTAAATAGTACAGCCTTGAGAAAAACAGTAACTATATAATAAAAAAACACAAAGTACACACATTTTCATTAAGATGTCAAACAAATAAATTTTTGTTGCATCTTTGCGCTAGAATATCTAATCTCTCACTTCACAGAATGCTGCCATACCAAACACTACTATAACAGTGATTTGATGAACAGTTGTTTACAGATGTTACCATATCAAATATTTCAGCACAGCTGAAACACTGTATTGACTAAGCCATTGTTATTGTTAACTACTAAAACTCAAATTATTCAAATCTTTTTTGTTAATTGAAATGAAGCTAATTTACTGTATATAGGCTAGTAGTCGTCTATCAGAGTAGTAGATGAAAACCTAAAAAAAAACTTTAAAAAGTATATAATAGTATATAACTATAAGTAACTATAATAGTATACTAATAAATATAATAAATAATAAATAACATTAAAATAAACAAATCAAAAGCCAGGACTGGAAAGATCCATATAATCTTGCACTAAACCATTATAAAATTGTTTGACAAAAAGCAAAACCTCAAAACATCTTTTTGTCTCTTTTTTTTCTTATTTAAAATTCTCTCTTTCTTTCATGCAGGACAGCATTTCTCTCTCTGACAGCATGGCTGAGGGTTCAGGTGAGGTTTCGCTGGCAGAGGTTGAGACAGCATTTCGTAAATTTGCAGTTCATGGAGACACCAAAGCAACAGGGAATGAGATGAATGGGAAAAACTTTGTTAAGCTGTGTAAGGACTGCAAGGTCATCGATGGGAAAAGTGTCACCAGCACGGACGTGGACATCGTCTTCAGCAAAGTCAAGTATGAGTATTCGCACTATGACTGACAGCAAACAACGCAGTCTCACACCCAAGGCGTCATCTAACTGACGCTATGGACCATTTTTGACCATGCGTCAATAAGCCGACGCACACACCCCCCCTTAAGCGTCAATATGAGACGCGCCTCCTAGTGGTCTAATCCTAACCCTACCCCAGACCTAAACCTACCCATAACGGAAGCGTCATCTAACTGACGCTAAAGGGTGCGCGGCATTTGATGACGCCCGAGGATGAGCGTCTCATATTGACGTTTGTGGGGGGGTGTGTGCGTCGGCATGTTGACGCATGGTCAGAAGCGTCAGTAAGATGACGCCTTGGGTGTGAGACTGTGTTGCAGCAAACTATTTTATTTTTAATCCTGTGCAATGGACGTATGCATGACTGGCCTAACTTTGTGCTGTCCTGTGTCTGCTTATGTGTCTTAGGGTTAAATCAGCACGTGTCATCACGTTTGAGCAGTTCACTCAAGCCATGGCCGAGTTGGCTACAAAACGTTTTAAAGGGAAGAGCCAGGATGAGGCAGTACAGCTTCTCTACGGTCTCATGGCTGGCAAAGAACCTGCCAACATTGGTGTCACTGTGAGTCCCAGCCAATCAAATCAGTCTGTTTTCATAGATTAAGCAATAACCATGGATAATCTGTTTCTGTCTGCAGAAAGTGGCAAAAGCCTCTGCTGTGGACAGGCTAACAGACAGCAGTAAGTTCACTGGTTCTCATAAGGAGCGTTTTGATCCGTCTGGAAAAGGAAAAGGCCGTGTTGGGAGGGAAGACATCCCTGACACCAGTGGATACGTCTCGACATACAAAGGCCAAGGCACCTATGACAGCAAAGTAAAAGGGGACGAATGAGAGAGTAATGATGAAAAGAGAAAAATGCTTTATGCATAACATAGCTATTGTGTATGTCTGAAGTCTTCCTGTTTTTTATTTCCGCAGCTGGGTTTGTGACTTGCCTGCAAAAACAAACCCTGGCTAAAACTTTGCACGGAAACCCATATCTTTATCACTTTCATACACCAGTCTGTCATCATCTTACTGATTTTTTTTCATGTGGTAAAAAGCACTGTCTCTGACCCACTTGCCTTTTATAAGTTAACATATTTAATTTTAAGAATAAATAAAACCAAATAAAAACAGTTAATTCTTTCATCACTCATGTAGTTCTAAACCTGTATGACTTTCTTCTGTGGAACATAAAAAAAGATTTAAAATAGTTTAAAAGATTTAAAAAAGTGTGTCAGTTTTTGTTTGTCCCAACAATGGAAGCCAATGGTAACCATTCTGATTGGTTCCAAAAATTCTCCAAAATATTTTATTTTGTGATTCACAGAAGAAAGAAAGTCAGTAACACTCTATTTTAGTTCCTTTTTTTATATGTAACATGTAGCTAGTTACTATAGTAATAACTATAAATTATGCATAATTACATGCAACTAACCCTATACCCAACACTAATCCTTACCCTAAGTATGTAAATGTTGGTAATTAAGATTACTTTGTTAGATGTATAATTACACTGCAACCATGACACCTTAAAATTGTAACCAGAAAGTTTTGATTGTTTGGTTAAACTATCCCATTAAGTGCTTCTTTCTCTCTGCTGGTGTTAAATTAGATAAATGAAAAAATGGATAAATTAGCTTTATTGTGTGTTTCCGCTTTGTTGCACTGAGATCTCTATCAGACTGTAAACACTAAACTGAGTCAACGCAAATAAAGTCACATAAAAGAGACGTCATGTGGGAATATTTCATTTAAATTACAACACACATTATTGTGATGTTTTGCATCATTTATGTTGTATTGTATACAGAGGTGTGGTGCGTTCCTTTGAATAGCTGTTCTGGGGCTTCAATCAATACAAAACAGAGATCCTTCCTGGGAAAGCGTTTGATTGCTTGGAAAAGATAGCAGCTTTCATCATATTTCATGGCTTTGATGCGTGTCGTTGTGTTGTATTGTGTGGTGTTATAGTTTAAAACTCGGTGGGGTTTTGTATTTCAGTGTATCTGATATCTCCTTTGTTGTAGTTTTTTTTTTTATTCATATTGCCGATGTAAAACACCTTTTTAAAAACACACACATACACCTGAAACTCCCTGCCTGAATATAGAAGGAGGAGTGCTGTCAGGATATAAAGCTGAACACCACACAGACTCTGATTTTCATTTGCTCCCACTGAGATTCAAAGGGCAGAAACAGCCATCAGACATGAAAGGTGAGAAAATTAATCACTGTTTCTGTACAAAAAACAAACTTGGTAGATCATTGCACCTGTTGAACATTCAGGGAAAAAAAAAATACCATTCAGATGTTGCTTGTGTGTCTTATAATATAGTTTTGAATAATATAGTATTTATTATAGTAACATTTTATATTGTTATTTATTTTCAATTTTATTTATTAGTCTCATAGATAGGCTACTTCAGAAATTTTTTGACAAAATAAACATACATTTTTTGTCAAGAATTATTTCGACAGCTTTTCAAGACTAATAAACTTATATAATATTGTTGTTCCATTCATTTGTTTATATTGTGCTAGAATCTGCAGACTTTTTTTAGATTTTGTACAAAACAAATGGAATTCTACGGAATTGATTTTCGTAAAATGTTTTTTTTTTTTTTTAGTTCAAAAGTTGCTGCACTCTTCTTAGTAGCTGAAAGAATTATTAAATTATGCTCAAGGGGAAGTCTGCAGACCAGTTTCCCATGTGGGCCAAGTTATAAGTGAAAGATTTGTATACATTTGATCTCATAGTAATTAATAACATTTCATGAGCTTGAACTCAGACTCAGAGCCATACAAAATGTGTAATGGAATCATAGTTATGACAGAATGTAATTACCCTTTGTGAACAATTTGATCAGGAAAAGGCGTTGTGCTGTTCTTTGTGTTGCCGCTGGTGTTCGGCCAGCAAAAGACCTACACCTGGAACGCGCCAGGACAAACCCTTGCTCCAGATCCCATCAACCGTAAGAATCATTGCAAGTCTCCTTGAAAATCTATTAATACTGTAACAATATGTAAATGAACAGCAACATAAAAGAAAGACATATACATTTTGCGACTAATATCTTTATTCCTCTCTACCTAGCATGCCTGGCTGACCAGGACTCATGTGGTTGTTGTGTGATGCAGAGGAAAAAATGGCAGTTAGAAGAATATTTAAACTCTAGTATGAATTCACTGGAGGATTCGCTGGCCAGAGCACAAAACACACTGAGAAACATAAGAGGTACACACAAACGCTGCTGTCTTTACAGACACCATCTCAAGCTCAACAGTCTCTTTGGACCTTTAGATTTTTAAATAAACATTTTCAAATTTAAAGAGCGGATTTTTTATATAATAGGGCAAAATAAAAGTAGCAGACTCTTTCGTTTTCTAAAACTTATTTGATGCACAAACTTAACAGTCAAAATAAAACAGAAATCTGACTAGACTAGAAATAACTGCATCTAATCTGTTGGTCTTATTTATTCTGTTATATTTTTACATACATGTTTCATAAATGTTCCTTGTTCATCTTTAGAGAATCGGGTGGCGTTTTCTGTGGGTCTAACCGACAGGAGACGCTGTATCGGTCCGGCAAGGACGGCAGTAAATGTCGTCTATCAGAGCATCTTTATCAACATTGGAGAGGCCTACAACTCCTCCACCGGTGTGTTCACGGTTCCACGGTCAGGCGTGTATAACCTGGCATTTACTGTGTTCAGCGATGCTGGCTCACCAGGCGCGTCGCTGTCCGTCTGTACCAGTATCAGGAGAAATGGTTTGGCTCTAGCAGCACTTAGGGAGATGTATGATCAAGACCAGGAGGACCAGGCCACAGCGGTCTTACTCGCGCAGCTTAGAGTCGGTGACCGTATTACCATCAGTCTGCACACTGGCTGCTGGCTCTGTGATGATCAGAATCATTACAACACATTCAGTGGATTTCTGCTGTATGCTACAGAGTGAAGCTCACAAACACACATACACAGACTTTAAAAGCTATATTAGTGAGAAGCTCTCATAGATGCAATTTATTGAACTATTTGACTGTATAAACAAACCTATGTAGCTCACACACACACACACACACACACACACGTCGGGTTCACTATCTTTGTGGGGAATCTCCATAGATGTAATGGTTTTGACAGTGTACCCCACCCACACACACCCACACCCACACCCACACCCACACCGTCAGATAAATGTTGTAAAAGGCACAGATGTTGAACTAGCATTAATAAAATAAAATAGAATTGTTTCTCAATCATTTACACTCTCCTTCCCTTATTACTTTATATCTATATAAAAAATATTTGGTTGATTACACCAATCCTCTCTTAGTAAACCAAAAACCATGTATTTTTGATCTTACTAAAGAACAAAACTGCTCCATTGATAATAAGGCTCTTGATACACCCATAACGGATAAGATCAGCCAGTTGTCAAACACATGTGCAACCAGAACCAGCTGACCTATACTACTGATACTCTAGTCCCTTTTTCTGTTTGATCGGTTATCATCTCCTAACACACACACACACACACACACACACACACACTGAGAGGACTTTAGTTCAGGAAGACGTCTGGGAGTTTTTTGCAGTTCCTTGGGATTTTATATCAGACCAGCTACATGCAACCAGATCACACTAAATACGTGTCTATATCACATAGACTGTTTATCGTGTTATTTTTACGCGAAAATTAGTTTTTACGTGCATATGATACGCATGGGTTGTTAAGGGTAGGTTTAGGAGTGGTGTAGGGTGCGTGTGTATTATACGTTTGGGTAGAATTGGTGGTGTTGGGTGCGTGTGTATTACACGCAATGAAGTGCGTATCAAATGCACGTAAAAACTCATTTTCGAGCATAAATAACACGATAAACACACCACGTGCTATAGACACGTATTTACGTGAGAACGGGCACACACACACACACACACAATAAAGTTTGATGGCCATCAGAGTGGGACGGCCCTCTGTGCCTGACATCAACACAAATCAAAACTAAGCACCAACAATTAACAGAGCAGATATCATTGCTCTCACACCTCCACCACACAGTGAGTGAGCAGGACTCTTCATGTGTTCAAAGCCAGTTTGAGTGTTTAACGGGGTGTTTTTGCCAGTAAGGAGTATCATTGCTGTGAACTTAACAGAGGACTCGAAGAAACCTAAACACAGACAAAAACGACAAAGCTAGTTTGACTGGAGTAAAAGGTTACACTATAGGTCACAGAAAAGGTGAGTATGATAAAGAAAATGTGTGTATGATAAATAATTTTTTGCACACTGGAAACAACTTATTAGATCTGTGACAAAAGCCTTCTCATGTCACAAATTCTTTTTTGATGACAATAAAAGAAAACAATTCGTTTGCCATAAATGACAAAAACTGTAGCATGTACATGTATGGTAATGCCATTTGAATATTGCATTTTTGCAAACTAATTTGGAAAAATGTATAATCATTTGAAAGATTTTGAGTTAGAAAAAAAATGCAGTAAAATAAGCACATAATTTCAGTCTGTTTCAGCTCATGTGATGGTTGTTTTGTATCTGGACAAAGTAGCTCAAAATTCTTTGTATTAAAAGTCCAAGCAGAAATATGTCATGTTTAGTATTAAAACACTTTCCTCAATTCCGGCTTAAAATGCAGGAAGTGCTATGCATTTTGATATTGCTCAGATTGTTGGAGCAGGCCGTCACAGCAACAACGGTTCTAGTTCTGATTCTAGAGCTAATAGAAAACACACATGGCATGAGTGCTAAAATATTATCAGTGAAAATGACTCTCTCATGTCAGTATATAGTAATAAATAAAATTAAATTGGAACAAACTCAAATAGCCTACATCAATTAAAACAAATGTTAAATTAGGACAAAATTATTTAGAAAAAACAACAAATACACTAATAACATTTTTAAGGAACACAAATGTGGTAATTTGGTATGTAGCATCTCTTCCTCACACACACACGCGCGTATTAAAATGCACACATAATCAATATGTGTATGACTCACTCAGGTATCTTCAGCCTTATGGTGTACTCAAAAAAGGGATCTGAAGGACAGCGCTTGGACCAGCAGGTGGCACTAGTGAGACAGGGCCGTTCTGAGACCGCTACGTGGGAGGACAACAGAAAGGATGCTGCAGACAGCGCCACACCTGTTCAGTCTGAGTGCTGGAGAGCAGATTTACGGCTCATGTCTGGCAGAGAAATCTGCGGGGACAAGTGGGGCCGAAACATCTTCAGTGGATACGGTACTTACTTTATCCTACTGAGGGCTAAAACAGCACAACATGGTTGCAAACACACCCAAACATACACAACCCCCACGGGCATTTTTATTATGTTCAATCAGGGCCGGATTAAGAGTTCAGAGGCCCCTGGGCACAATGTCTTGAAGCACAACCCTTTTGCAGGCCAAATATATATTTTTTCCAAGGACATTTTAATTTGGCATTAATAGCTTTACTGACTTAAAGGAACTTTGTTGTACTATGCTGGAGTAAAGTTCATAAATGATGGTTCTTTTCCATAGGTTTTTGTAAAATGTTGGGTGGACCTCTGTCCCGGGGTTCGGGGGCATGCTCCCCTGGAAGAAAGTTTTGTACATTTTAAGGTTAAATGCATCAATCTGGTGCACTTTGAGAGCTTCCACCAGCTTCAACCCATGAACTGTGCACATTGAACAAAGAAAAAGCATTGACTTGTACCTAGACATTAAAGAGGGCTCAAACATCTTTTTGGTTATGATATAGTAGAGTCTCAGTCTACATTACATTATCACTGGTGTTTTAGGATGACAAACAATTATTATAATAATGATTTATATAATTATTCCTATGACAAAAAAATCCATATAGCCTATAAATATACTTTTTAAATATTCATTTTCATTTATACAGTACATTTGACATTACACTATAGTATAGGACAATTACAAAACTTTTGTCCTAATTTCTTCACTTGCAAGAAATAAACCCTTGAGCTTTTATTTTGGAGAAAACACCAGATCACCATGCTGATCGGGTGAGCAAAGAGCGCACTTTTCTTTCAATCACGCAGCACAAACAGAATGCCTATATAGGCTACTTAATTAAAGTCTTGTGCGGTTTTATAAAGGCACAAAGCCATATCACGGTTTCGATTTTAGTTCGTTGGCAAAATATAACTCTAGAGACCTTTATGTTAGGCTATACATTTACATTAACATCATATGTTTTGGGAAAAGAGCGAGTTCGGCAAAAGGCGGATTCGAACTCAGGTCAAACGCGTCAAAAGCTACTATCAAACACCTCACGCTCTACGACCTACGCCACTGTAGCTATTTAATACGATAGTCTTTTTGGTGGAAAGATAAATAAAAAAACTTCAATTGTTTTCCCCTCGCTTGGGGCCCCAAGTGCGCATGGGCCCCTGGGCCCGTGCCCATAATGCCCATTGGATAATCCGGGCTTGTGTTCAATAGAATAAACTATGACTAGTGGAGACAAACTCATTGTTATGGCCTCTGTTGATCATAAGACATATACACCTCTCTCTTCAGACATTAATTCGTTCAGAAATACTTTTCACACACTCGCATGCAGTTGCAGGCTAATGTAAGGAATTCATTTATCATTGCTGCCATTTTTGGTAAATTAAATGTCAATTTAATGCATCCATAACGAATAAAATAAAAATTCAAAGAAAAACGTATTAACCCCAAACTTATAAACGCTAGTGTAGTAAAACCATTTGTGTGTAAATGGGAAACCCCACCCAGAGCCCCTCTGTTATCTCATCTCACATCAGATCAGTGAATGACACACACACCCCAGCCACTGATGAATTTCAACAAGCTTAGCATGAGACCTGGTTTTGCTGGTTTTCAAGGTAACACATTAGACACTTAATATGTCTATATCCATCATTAAGATGAATCGAACAATGTTGTCCCATAGCCTACATTTACTGACTCTCAAAATTAATGTACAAATACAGACAAGTAAATATTTTATCAGTCCACAACTCCCTACACAGAAAACTCTGGACTTATTTAATATAGATAGATACTCAACTAAACTAAACTTGAGACAATACATTTGAATATTTAGAAAACAATCCAAAGTTATAAAACCGTACAGAGAATAGACAAGTCAACAGAAGATTAGGCTATAAACTAGACATAAAAGCAAAGGGAAGTGACTAAATTCTGTGTTACTATGGAAGCAGAAGTCAGATGATGATATCATTACAGTTCACTTTGTCCAGTGATGTCATGACATGTCAGGAATGGTATGCATGTCTGTCTGATGTCTCTTTCTCACTTTTGAGGCTCGTTTCATTTTTTTCTGTCAGTTGTCATGTTTGCACTCTGGGACTTCCTATTTCATCAAACCCTTTAATTAGCAGCCTCCATAGAAAATGCCAAGATATTATTCTCTCATTCATGCCCGTGTCATTCCACTCTGGGCGGAGTGGAGGAGAAGGCATGTGAAGAAATTCCTCGCTTTGTCTCGACCGCTTCTTTTCCCTCTCCCAAATAAGGACGCACATTGCAATACAGGGAAATGAGAGAGGAAGGGAGGGGCAGAAAATGGTGGAGAGAGAGAGACTCCGAAAAAAGTCATGACCTTTTATGGATGTGGTTACCTCCTCTTTTGCCATTCTAGCTCTTGTCCTTCACTCCCTCTCGTTCTCATGCTCCGTCTCGCTCTTGGTGAAGTCATTTCCATTAGAGTGGCACACCCTGAGCGTGGACCCTGAACTCTGTCATAAAGAGGAAGATATTATTTTTCACATTAACACACACAGTTGTGTGTAACACAGAATAGGCATTTCCATATCAAGACTACTGAGCAGGGTTTCATATAAACTGGTAAGTACTTTAAACTATTGCTATGTTAAAATTATTTTGTAAGGAATAAAAATGTGATATATACCAAGGTAAAGCAAGAGAGAGAGAGAGAGAGAGAGAGTGAACAAGGGTAAGAATGAGAGAGAGAAAGAGAGAGAATTTGAGTATTTAGAGATGTGATTTAGTGGTGTGGACTGACTAGCAAAGAATAAAGAAATCTCGTAATCTTAGTTCATTCTTTAGAATTCTGTTGAATGCCTCTGCCTGTTTTCACATGTTCTGTGTCTTAAAAAGTTTTTATTGGCAGTAGCTGATGACATGTTGCAAGATTTCTCCGTCTTTCACATACACGCACAGTTTCAAACTGCATCTTCAAAAATTGAATAATAATCTGGCTGCATGACGCACATGTTTTTCCTCTGCAAATGAGGGTTGTCCTTTTAACTCCCCTCTCTCTCTCTCTCTCTCTCTCTATCTCTCTCTCTCTCTCTCTCTCTCTTTTTTTTGTGAGATTCAAGTGAGAGTATCAGATCTCTGCAAAAATGCATTTGTTCTGAACAGAAACCAACTCTAACAGCATCTGGTTTCCTGTGTTTGAAGACTAAGTGTTAGTGGTTAAAGCTCAGTTGACAATTTGATTTTTTGATCTGACAAACCATAACTAAACTGAATATCACAAATTCATTCTTAATTATTTGTCCCCCCATTTACATACCAGAAGTGTTTGCTTACCACACCTCACCCTAGCAAATATTGCTGAAGGGGGAGTCTTAGAGTTTCATGATATTGAGCCTGAAGCCAAAACAGCAGATAAGGTTAACATTATTATGCAATTTGAGATAATATGACATTATGAGAAAGGACAGTGTTGTAACTTCATATGATTGCATTAGAGACTCCAGGTGTGCTTGTGTGTGTAATTATACATGGCCCAACAGATGGTGTTCTATTGCTTACAAATACAGGAAATGCTCACCGGATGTGAACAAATTGGACTAATATGCACAGTTTTTTCTTCATCTCATACACACACACACACACACACACACACACACACACACACACGGGCAGGGCAGAGCAAGATGTAACTTGTCATTTTGTATATTCACCCATTGCAGTGATGTCTGAGTTTAGACAGGGTGTATGTTTGTGATGTGAATGTCTAGAATTATAACAATTTCAAAGATAGCAGTGAAATCTGAGTGCAATAAACTAGAAAAAGGGGGACACAGCAGGAATATTGCAAAGAAAGAGTGTATGCTTTTTGTGTTTGAATGTTACAAAGGAGTCAAATGGAATTCACAAAATCCGGCTCCTGACTGACTAGCAAACAGGACACAGTTTTCTTTAGTGAATGAGGGTTGGACTTTGACAAATCTATCTCTGAGTTTTCGCTTGTATCTCTCTTTCTATCTGTACGAGTTTGCCTATACTGTTGTGTTTGCATTTTAGATCATGATGTGGTGCCTGAAACAGTAATGAATTCAAATGAAGGCCAGATAAATCCAATACAACCTAAGCCTAGGTTGCAGGCTTGCAGCATTTTTGAAACTCAATGGTCATCAGTTTTTGATTATGAGCTGAGATGTCTGTCTCTTTGCTAGTTCAGAGGTTGTGTTGCTACATGCTCTGTTAAGTACATGCTCTGTTTGACGATACACTTCAATGAACAGTACACTAAATTTTTGCATTGAAAGTTTTTTCATGGCAGTAATCAGTTAGATATTCCTTACAAAGCTCAATCCTCAGCCTTCACAGATTCAGTCTTTTTAACAGTAAAACCAAACCTGCCTGAACAGATCATGCAAAATAGCGAGGCAGCTTAAAAACACAAAGAGCACATCTGTCTATTTCTTGTGCAGGTTTGGCCCAGTGTTGTTAATGAAAACTAAGACGGTGTGTGTTTTCACAGTCAAAATGGCAAATAAAGGTCCATCCTATGGTCTGAGTCGCGAGGTACAGAGTAAGATTGACAAGAAGTACGATCCAGAGCTGGAGGAGCGGCTGGTGCAGTGGATAATCGCTCAGTGTGGGGATTCTATAGGAAACCCTCAACCTGGAAAACAAGGCTTTCAGCAGTGGCTTAAGGATGGATGTGTAAGTCATGAGAAAACATTCAAGTTTATCTTTACATCTTACATTATAAGTCTTTGTCACGTCACCACATAATCATCTCTTTTTCTGTTCATTCTTTGTAGGTTTTATGTGAGCTGATTAACAGTCTCAGTAAGGATTCAAAGCCTGTGAAAAAGATCCAAAGTTCTGGAATGGCTTTTAAACAGATGGAGCAAATCTCTCAGTTCCTTGTTGCTGCTGAACGCTATGGAATCACCAAGTCTGACGCGTTTCAAACCGTTGACCTGTGGGAGGGTGAGCAGCTGTTTTCACATCACGTGTTCTTAAAGAAATCCACGATTGATTTGTCTGTCTAAATGCTGTCATTAAATATTGAACCAGCACTTAACAGTTTTTAGGAAACACAGGACGAGATGTAATACATCCTTTAAGTGCAAGCGCGTACCAGGAGAATGTACTTGACCTTGGCAGTGTAGTTGTCACAGTGGAGTTTTTGGGTGCATCCTCCCTTGATGGGTGATCCAAGGGACACATCGTCAGTAGTACACCTCAGGCTTCATTGGATGTTTCGGCCATTATAACTAGACATCCTCGGTTGAGGAAGGCCCTACGGCAGTGATCAAGTCCCCACAGTGTATCGCCCAATCACCCAATCAAACTGGAGCCCAGCTAGAGTCTTGTCTCTTTATCCACAGCCACTGGCTGCTTCTCTCAGCTGCCTCAGACATTGCTTTGATGGCCTGGCACAGGCTCTGGCCTCTGATTACCAAGTCTCCAAGCAGTCTGGTGGTAGACACTGCCACAAACCCCCTGCACCCCACCTCCACTGGACGGACTTCAGTTTTCCATCCACGATCTTGTGCTTCAGCAGCTAGCTCAGCATAGCGTAATTGTTTTCGCTCATATGCCTCGTCCACTGAGTCCTCCCAGGGTACCGTGAGTTTGATGATGAAGACCTTCTTCAGAGAGGGGGACCAAAGAACTATGTCAGGCCTAAGTGTGGTGATTGCAATCTCTGGAGGAAAAACGAGCTGCTGACCAACATCCACTAGCATCTTCCTGTCACAGGCCCCTCGAAGCTGACCATGCTCCAGAGAAGTGGGCCTGCACCTGGCTACCTTTGCCCCCATGCGGACAAAGTTGATCTGCACTGGATTGGGTACTGATGGTGGTAGCGAGTTGGAAGCAGTCCGTTTGTTTTCCAGGGTGCCTGCGAGGATCTTAAGGACTTGGTTATGACGCCAAGTGTAACGTCCCTGAGTGAGGCTGACTCTACACCCGGTCAGTATGTGCTTGAGAGAACCTGGCCTGGAGCAGAGGGCACATCCTGGATCTTCACCCAACCATTGATGGAGATTGCTAGGAGTTGGAAGAACATCATATGTAGCCCTGATGATGAAGCTGATTCGCTTCGCTTCCATGCTCCACAACTCCTTCCAGCTGATCCTCCTTCTCTCCAAACTCTCCCAACGTGTCCACTGTCCCTGTTTACCAAGGGAAACTGCCTTGGCCCACATTGCTGCTTCTTCCTGCCGGTGTATTTCCTCCACCCCCAATTTCCTCTGTTCAGGTGCTGTGGCTGTATTCCAGGCTGGTAGCCTAGTTGTCAGCCCAAGGCCTCCCCTTCCCTGCTCACATGCCCCACTATGTCCACAAGTCTGAGAGCAGCTGCTGCCTCCTCCACCGCACTGGCTGGTCTCTATTTGCGGCCTGCCACCAAGGTTGGTGCGTTGTTACTCACCATTGCATCACGAGATTCAATCAGAGTCATCTGGAGTCTTACTTTAGCACACTTAAATTCCTTTGTGAGACTGGTGAGGGGCAGTTTGAGGGTGCAATCTCCGTAGAGGCCTATGGTGGTAAGGCATCGAGGCACTCCAAGCCATTTCTTGATGTAGCCTGTGATTCCTCTTTCCAACTTCTCCACTGTTGAGATTGGGACCTCAAAAATGGTAAGGGGCCACAGCACTCAGGGAAGAAGGACAAACTGTGAACACCAGGCCTTCAATCTTCCAGGGAGCTGAGTGTTGTTGATGGCCTGCAGCCCACTTCTGATTTCTTTCTGCAGCTGCTGTACCTGATCTTTATCCTTCAGGCTGGCATCATACCGCCTTCCAAGGCTCTTAAATAGCTGGTCAGACACTGTTGGGATGGGCTCCTCTCCATTGAAGAATCTGCAGTCAGAGAGCACTCCCTTGACAATGGAGATGCTGCGTGACTTTGATGGCTTTATCTTCATGCGAGCCCAGCTGATGGTCTCTTCCAGTTTTCCGAGCAGTTTCCTGGTACATGGAGCAGTGGTGGTCAGAGTAGTGATGTCATCCATAAAGGCTCTGAGGGGAGGAAGGCGTTTACCCGAGTTAAGCTGCTGCCCACCCACTACCCATTTTGACGCCCAGATGATGACCTCCATTGCCATTGTAAAGGCCAAGGGTGAGATGGTGCATCCTGCCATGATGCCAACTTCCAAGCATTGCCAAGACGTGGTAAAATTAGCTGTGGTAAAGCAGAACTGCAGGTCTTGGAAGTAGGATTTAACCAGGGTTGTAATGGTGTCCGGAATGTGAAAGGTGAAGGCGTCCCACAGGAGTTCATGGGGCACTGACCCAAAGGCATTAGCAAGGTTCAAAAAGACGACATGGAGGTCCTTTTTCCTCGCCTTTGCGGTCTGGATCTGGTGCCAAATCATGCTAGAGTGTTCCAAGCATCCAGAAAAGCCTGAGATTCCTGCCTTCTGTTACTGATGTATCAATGTAGTTATTTCTTTGAAGGTATTCAGACATCCTTTTAGCAATGACGCTGAAGAAGATTTTACCCTCTACATTTAGTAAGGATATTGGCCGAAACTGGCTGATGTTCTCCGCCTTCTCCTTTGGGATCAGAACCCCTCCTGCCCTACGCAACACTTTTGGCACCATCTTCCTGTGCCACACTGTTCTCATGAGCTTCCAAAGAAACCTCAGAATATGCGACGCATTCTTGTACACCTTGTATGGGACTCCATTTGGACCTGGGGCTGATGCCGCCCTTGCTCATTGTCAGGGACAAATTGCTGTTGATTGCTTCCAACTGTTTCTTGTCGGCAGCAGTTGGCCATTTTTAACTCGTGGTCTGTACCCGACCAACCTGCTCTCGATCGTGGGTCTCGAAAGTTGGGTGGGATTCTCTGATGTTGCCATCTCTGTGCTTGAGGGTACTTCCTCCATGACAGTGGTGCTGATGCACTGCAAGCTGTGGTTTAGGTCCGGTAACAGTGTTATGCTAGTATTATTTATATACTATTATTGTATTTATTAATATTTTGGATCAGCATTTATTTTAAAATTTTCAGTTTTCATTTTTATTTATTTTAGTAATTTGATTGTGTGCTTTTGTTATTATGAGTTTTTTTTTTCGTTTTTTTTCAGCTTTAGTAATTTTAGTACTTTTAAGGTTTAGTTCACCCAAAAATGAAAATTCTGTCATCATTTACTCACTCATATTTTGTTCCAAACCTGTATGATTTTATTTGTTTGGTTGAACACAAACCTAATGGTAAATGGTAAATAAACCTAAATGGAAACCAAACAGTTGATGGACCCCAACATTGACATAGTATTTTTTTCCAACTGTTTGGTTACCGACATTCTTCAGAATTCAGAAGTTGTTGTTTAGCAGCAGAAACTCATACAGGTTTGAGGGTGAGAAAATTAAGACAGAATAATAAAGAACTATTCCTTTAATCTAAAACTTAAATTTTCATCTAATATTTCAATATAGAAAATAAATTAGTTTAGCTAGTTTCAGTTTTAAAGAGATGGCTGTTACATGAATTTTCTCATCAGAAACTGCCAAAAATTGCATAATTTATTTATTTATCTATACCTTTGTGTGGGCAGGTAAGGACCTTGCCGCTGTGCAAATGATGCTGATGTCTTTGGGGAGTCTGGCTGTTACCAAGGGTGATGGCTGTTACCGCGGTGACCCCAGTTGGTTTCACAAGTGAGTGTTGTTGTAGTTTCCTCTTCCTGTTCGCAAAATGAACCGGCTGGCCACCATAGCAACCAGATAACAAAAACAAGCCACTGTTCTGGCCGATTTGCAGTTGTGGCTTATCGTCATAGCAACATGATTACAAACACTTATTGGCCAGACATTTTAAATGTGTCCAGCATGGGATCAGCAAACACAGATAAGTGCATGTCTCACAGAAATATGATATTATGAAACTTCACAAAAGAAAAGACGGCTAACGTTATAAACAAACAGCAGTTATAAACAAATCTAACTTCATTGGCAACCGAGGGTAAACGTTGAGTAAAAAAGTACAAGTTTGGGGTCGATGAAAGGTTATGCTCATCAGTAACATTGTAAAACAGTAACATTGTTAAAAACTACTAACATTTTAAATAACCGTTTTCTATTTTTAGTATATATCAAAATGTAATTTATTCCTGTGAGGCAAAGCTGAGTTTTCAGCATCATTATTCCAGTCTTCAGTGTGACATGATTCTTCTTCAGAAATCATTCTATGCTGATTTGATGCTCAAGAAACATTTATTATGCATCATCAGTGTTGAAAACAGCTGTGCTGCTTATGTTTGTGGAAACCGAGATACATTTTTTTTTGCAGGAATCTTTGATGAAAATAAAGTTTAAAAGAACTAATGTATATTTACTTGAAATATAAATCTTTTGTCAAATTGTAAATGTCTTAACTGCCACTTTTGATCAATTTAATTCATGCGTACTCAAAAGTATTTAAAAAAAAAGTTTTAACTCACTGACCCCAAACGTTTGAACGGTAGACTACTGTATGTGTGTGCACTGAATTCTTTGCTTTTATCTTTACATCAGGAAATCCCAGGAGAACAAGAGAGAGTTCTCTGAGGATCAGCTGAAAGAGGGTCAGAGTGTAATCGGCCTACAGATGGGCACTAACAAAGGGGCATCACAGGCAGGCATGACTGGTTACGGTCAAACTCGACAGATCTTCAACAACAAATAAAGACCTGACGACCAGTCATCTATCTTTCTTGGCTCAACAGCGGGGTGGACCAGATGTGTAGTCTTAAAACAATAACAATGAACAGAACACAGCTTAAACCAAAGTTTACAAATGCTTCATTTGAACCTAAAACTGATCTAGGTCCTTGCTTCAGAGACCAATCATTCCCCACACATGAGCTGGTATCCAATACATTCCATAAGAATCAAGTCTGCCTTAAATTCTATTAGGGTGCAGACAGACATACATTCCATTATTCTATTACATGCATTCCAAAGAAATGCATTCTGCTGCACTCCATGGGAACAAAATACATGTAAGGAGAATTCGGCCTTAAGGCAATTGCAATTGCACAGTCAGTTGTTTGTCTCGTCTTTCTGTGGATCTGATTTGTATGCTCTTCTCTACATTCGCTCCCTGATCTAAAAATCAACATGAATCTAGGGCCTCTAATTGATATGTTTATACATTGTACATGAGTCACTAATCATTGATTTTGCTAATAAAATTCAGTTACATTTTGAAGTCTCTGTGTTCAATTGTGTTTCAGCCTTAGCTTAGTTTCTTTGCCACTGAGAGTTGTGTAACAATGCTTGCAGTTACAGATGCCAGATAACAGTTTTTCTTGGTAAGGTGCAGGTAGACAGCAGTAAAGGAACTAGAATGACAATAATAATAAGAACACTCTACCGCACACTATTGAGTTGACTTTTTTAAAACTTTTTTATTCAGTTCGCTCTGAATAAGAGTAAGGTCAATAGTGTGCGGTAGAGTGTTCTTATTATAATTGTCCTTTAAATTAGGAATGGGTATCGATTGAATTGTAAAAATTTTGATTCTACTCATCGATTCCAATTAGGTTAAAAAAAAAAGATATGAATTCACATTTATTCTAAGTCATTGCAATACATTTCATTGTAGCAAAATACCATGTACAAATTTCAACATTCACATGTACAAATTTCAGCAATGATTGAAATAAATTGTTGGAAAAGTGTTTAAGATTTTCTGATATTCAGTTACAGAAACTGTAATCAAATGATCAAATAACACTGCACACAGTAAAAAATTACAAAATTTATTCAGTCAAGAACAGCGAGTGAATTTTCTCTTTGTCTTTTGTTGTTTGATTAATATTGACAGCAGCAGGAATATCAGGCTGCTGTCATAAGAGCTGCATGGATCCAATATACTGTTGTGCATTTTCTTTGTCAACTATTTACGTTCACATAAGACATAATCAACTGTTTATGAGGATATTTTGACATATTTTTGTGCGCATTTATCCGTTCAAGGGCAAAAAGATACGGAAGAGAAGTTCAGTATCACGCACTACTCAGTATGAGAGGTGGCTTTCTGTGTGCACTTTTGCATGTGTGTGTAGCACAGAAAACAGTGTGGGTCTTCTTGCGCTTGAATAGTTTAAAGTCATATTAATATCCACACAAAGGAATCAATAAGAAGAATCAATTTTATTTTATAAAAAGTATCTGACCTTAAGTATCTGATATAAGAATCGACTTCCAATTCCCAATCCTACTTTTAATCCCAACATATTTATCACTTTCTCTTTATCCAGTCTGTGCTTTCTGCTTTTAGTGACAACGTCCATGTTTAGGTGTGAAATAAAGAAAGCTGAATTGTGAAGAAGAAACTGTCAGGATTATGTCTATGTCTGTTTAGTTTCATTGTGCTTTGGATTCGTTTTCCCTGTTTGCCCGTGTTCCTTGGTCATTCATTTCTTATTAATCCTGCACCTGTTTCTGTTCCCTGGATGACAACACAAGGAAGTTTCTCGATCTGGCGTGCCTCACACTACACTACCCGGTCCAAGGCACGCCTCTTGTGGATGGTGGATCACCCTTTACCGTCTGCCCAGTGGAAAGTCTCAAAGTCCGTTTTTTTATTTTTATTCTGTGTTTTCTGTTTTACGTTTTCGGGATTCCATTTTAATGGTTTAATTAAATTTGAATAATTGAAAAGCATGTCTAATTCATTTAATTAATAAAAACAACAAAATTGATTAATTAAAAAAAAAATTTCTATGAAGTGTTTTGTTTTTTCAGAAAATCGGTGTTAGAGAAGACAAAAATAAACGTGTGTATTTAATTTTTTTCTGGCAATCAAATGAATGCTTAAAACATTAATTTATTAATTTGATCTTTTAACCATATGAAATTCATATTTAATTCATATTCAACTTTTTTGTCAAACAAAATGCTGCACAATAGAGCTTTACTGTCAACATTAAAAGATGGAAGAAAAAAGGTGATTCATTTGTAAAGAATATAGGGGTGGAATATCCCTCCACCCCTTTAGCTCCTAAGTCAACATATTTTGTTTATCCTAGAACAACATTCCTGTCCAAAAATTAAATCCTAACCATTTCCCTACCTCTAAACCTAATCCTATTCCTACCTATAAGTTATCCCTAAAATCAGTGGGAAATGATTTACACTGAATAACCAGCCCGGTCTCATGAAACTGCGTATCTATACCACAAATTTAATTTCTTGTGCCATTTATACGCTAAAAATAGTTTTTGCGTGTAAATGATACACAGTTTTCGCGTGCATATGATACGCACTTTATGGCGTGTAATACACACGCACTCCACACCCCTAATCCTACCCAAGAGTTTGCAGTGCGTAGCATGTACACGTAAAAAACATTTTTGGCGTGTAAATGGTACGATAAATTAAATTCGTGTTATAGATACGCACTTTTATGAGATCGTGTTGGAATAACACTGATGTAGAAGTGTTGCTGTTTCTTCTGTTCCTGTTCAGAACCCTGTTTCTAACCCTGGTTGTAAGCCTAAACTTGACCTAAACTAAACTGTAAACTTGATTAGAACTCTGATTGGTTGAATGGAATGTTGTTCCAGGATCAAAGACATTGATCCAGGGACATGTTTGACTTGATTCTCTCGCCACCAGCTCCTCTTGTTTCTGTCACTTCTCCAGCCCCCAGTCCGCCTCAAGAGCCCCCACCCTCCCTCCTCAGTTTGACTTTGAGGCGTGAGGAAGCCTTTTGCCAGGGGTGGGGGAAGGGGGGTGGTAATGTCAGGGTTTTGGCTATGTCTGTTTAGTTTCACCGCATTTTGGTTTCGTTTTCCCTGTTCCCTGTCATTAGTTTCTGATTAATCCCGCACCCGTTTCTGTTTTGGTTAATTAACTCTCACTGTGTATTTAAGCCATCAGTTCACTGTGTATTTACGCCATCAGTTCTTTGTTGGTTTTGTTTATGTTATTGTGTAATTGCTGTTCTCATTTTCCTGTGTATTCTCCTTGTTTATTAAAAGACTGTGAACTCACTTTGATTTCATGTGTGTTTTACTACACGTGACAGAAACAGGGAGTGAGAGAGAGGTAGGCTAGATCTTAGATGTGAAATCTGACCTAGAATGCCACAGCAATTCCAAAATGCTATAAAACATGGGGAAAATTGTACTGAAAGTTTGGGGGGTGGAGTCTGGTATTTTCCTCTACAATCATTATTTTTTCTCAGTCAGTACAGTACGTGCAAAATAATTAACTCTAACTCTAAACTAAGTTTAGAAACACCTAATCTAAATCTACTCTAATTCTTTATTAAAGCTGCAGTCCGTATGGCTGCTTGCCATAGCTCGATTCAAAACGGTAAGCTTGTAATAATGTTTTTAATTCCAGTGGTACTGGTGGATTTCCACGGGAAATTCGAGCATGTCTTTGCGTCATTACGTCACATCTATACACATAAAGAAGAGTCTCAGTAGGCTATGTTGCGTGTGAGGATGTTGGTTAGAGGTGCGAGATTTATAGCCTTTTTCTGCACAGCACTTGATTGAACTCTTCAATTTGATGGCGGATCCAGAAAAGTTCAAACGACAATCACAAGTGACAACTCGTTGTAAAATGCAAAAGACTTCGGAGTGGCTACAGTAAAAAAGAGACTGCAACCGGCCCATGCGAAAACAAGGATCGTAAGGGCTTTTGAAAGGTGTTTTGAAGGGGTTCAAAACGAACGCAGAGACGGCTATTTTTTCTGCTGGACAGGTAACTTAAGACATTTCAATGGTTCAATTATGTAGCAGTAACAGTACCGCACTTGTTCGCTTAGTTCATTTACGGAGTAAGTTAGTGAACTATAGGTAGCCATATTACACATTAAATGTAGTCACGCAATGCTGATGTTGTTAACATTAACAATTTGAGAACAAAGTATAATTTACACGGTTTGACGTGATAAGCGATCGTTAATCAGCGCGATTTACTGCAATACTTTTAAGCTGGTCAGAACAAAAGTGGATGTTACTTACTTGTTCAGATGACATTTTCCAGTGAAATTCTTATGTTGGTCATACTTTCAAAAAGTAGAATCTGTGATTCTGAATGCCATATCCACACCGGCACAGTGACTGACAGCACACTCTCCTCAAAACATTCATCCGCGCTGTGCCTTGCCGAGGGACAACCCATGTAAAGTTGATAATTCCGCGAATAACTGCAATTGCAGATTTCGGACAGAGATGGCGACAAAGAGGAAAAGCTACGGACTGCAGCTTTAATTATTTTTCAGCATATTTTAGAATAATTCTATGAAACCATAAAATGAAACAAATGGGTAGCATGGGAATTATGTAGTGGTCAAAAAAGCTACACAAATCAAAACTATCTTTTAAACAATATATTGTATCTTTATTTATTATATCTAGATTACAGCTCTGCACACTGTTCATTCCCCTCAATCAACAAGATTTAGGTGCATCCTGTGATACTTATTAAAAAGTATTGAAGGAGTTCACATATATGCTGGGATCTCTTAGCATCTTTTTTCCTTGTCTCTCTCAACCATTTCCAAAAACAAAAATTGGAACAAAAATGATTTTTTTTTGTTTAGTAAATGATTTTATAAGTAGGTACAATAAGTATACGTTTTTTTCCATGCCTTCACACCAAGGTTTTCAAGATCATTATGAACAAATATTCTGTCAAGTGTGTTCAAACATTTGACTGATAGGATATATTTGCACACTCAAATTCAGACTTTTACACACACATACTGTAAACACACTGATCACTGTCCACTCATTGCCATATCTCCTAAAAGAAAAACAACAACCCACCTAATGCAAGACAGCCTCTAAAGTAAAGTCTGCATGAAATGGAAATTTGCCCTATCTATTTTCTAGGTGCATGTTATTGATATTATTTTTCCCAATTCATCCATGCATACGTTTTGGCCTTGAAATTTTTAATCAAAATGTCATTCTTCTGTCTTCAGGTGAAATTACAGACTTCTCATTTGGTCATCTTACAACTGACTGCAAACTCTTATTTAGATTTGCCTCCATCCAATCAACAATCGATGGATTGAACAAGTCTTTTTCGATAGTTTTTCCTCACCCGGGTGTACATCACAGAATGAAAGATAAGATCTGTGGCTAATTCCATTACATTGCAAATTTAAACTGACATCCATATAAAAGAGAGTATGATAGAGAAGGCCTGAATGCATCCGGACATCCAGTCACATTATGACCCTGAGTATTTTGACATGATGGCTTTATGTCTAAATGTTTTTATTTTTAGGGTGGGTGCAGAAAAAGTGGTTGTAGCTAAAAATAACACTATTCTCAGAAGCACAAAGAATGTCATTGTGATCAATACAAAATAAATACACAAGAAAAACATGTTTGCAAACTCTATAACTCTTTACGTGTAGTACTGACATCCCTTTGTCCTCCCCTTCCTTCCTTCTCTATATCCTGCCTTCATACTTCCTAGTCTATCCATTATATGATTTAACATTTGTCTCTGGTGGCTCAGCAGATAACCAGAATTACATAACAAAAGTTCCAATGGCATTCATGTTAAAACAACAACAACACCAACTGCCAGAAAAACAAGCCAGCCTGACAAGAAATATAATGGTTATATTTTTTGCGCTTTTGAAGCTTAATCAACCAGGGACCAGTTGCATAAACATAGCCACTAAGACTGTGTCTTAAGAACTGGTTTGTCCAACTAGCAGTTAGACAAGAGGTAATAAGTCAGTTTTCCAATTCAAATTAGACCATCTACGTTTTTATGTATGGCTTTAAAAAGTCAGGACCAGATTAAAAAAAATAAAAAATAAATAGATGACTAACTTTTAAGACTAGTACAAGCAGTTTATGCAACCGGCCACAGAACAAAAGTATTTCTCATGCAACTAAATTACTTATTATGACCACTGTGTAAACGAAAGATTAACTAAGAATCATGTGGTAAGGGTGTTAACAACATAGGCACATTCTCTGTCCTGTGCTGCCCCCTGCTGTTATACTCAAACTGACAACATGTCCATACCACCCATCTAAAGCAGCCAAATGAAAAAATAAGAATGACAGGTCAAATGAGCTTACAGCATGGTTTGTATAATGCAATTAATATAAACAACATTATAATTGTTTGTTTATGTAACTACACACACACAAACTTTGTAAGTAAAGCTTTATTGATATAGCACCTTTTAAAAATAGTGTTTACAAAGTGCTTTACAGAACATAAATACATTTGTGCATTCACAGAAAAGAAAAAAAACATGCATAGACAAATAATATAAAGAAAATAAAGAAAACAAAATACAACAATAAAATAAATCAAGGAAAGGCCCTAGTGAACAAAGGTGTTTTGAGAGGCTATAAAAAGTGCATCGCACACTTCATGAGCACTTTCGAAAAGCATTAAAGGGCACCTATTATGGCATTTAAAATGTTCCTATTATTGTTTTGGGAGTCCCCAACAACAGTTTTACAAGCATGCAATGACAAAAAACACTTTTGTTGTTTTATAATATGCATTTATTTTTACCTGATTTGCTCAGTGACTCCCATATGAATCGTTCAGAGAATCATTTTTCCAAACCCCGCCTTTGCGTGACGCTAATCTGCGGTGATTGGTCAGATGACCCAGTCAGTTTTAACACGGAGTCAACAACCAGTATATATAATCATTATAATAATGATTATAGTGCACCGCTTTGTAGTAAAAAATTCAAAATAAGAGAAGGAATTTAAGTTGAGTTATGTCGACCATAGCCCAAAGTTCAGTGGTAAAAGCACATTCAGATGACCCCCCCATCACAACTGATGACCCCCCTCCCACCACTTTATTTTATTTTATTTCCTTTAACTTTTTTTTTTTTTTGTGAGTGAAAACATACAAAGGTTAAATTTGTATGACATACAACTTTGTATACAATATACAAAGTTTATTAACAATATCTTCAATGTCTTCAGAATACAAATGAGAAAAGAACAATGAGCTGAAAACTAAAATAAATATTTTAATAAAGATTTTGACTCATAAAATCTGTTGTGTCGTGGACAAGAAACATGTCAGACTACACGTTGCTTCCTGACCAGTCATCGCGTGCCGTCTTTAGTGTTGTATTGGCTGTCCTGTGTTCAGAAAAAACGTAAAAAAAGAAAGAAAACCCGACACGTTCCTGGATTGCTCGAAGAGAACAGTATGGGCTGTCAATCCTCCAAAGAGAACTTGAGGTAAAATATTGTTTTCTTATATATTTTTACTTTTAGCCAGTAGTAGGCCTACAAGTAAAATAATGTTGCAAGCTTGCCACAACGATAATATATTACAAAAACAGACTGATAAAACCTCATACATGTGACGGAACCCGTTAATGCCTGGTTCAGATTACACAATTTTAGCCCGATTTTGGCACGATCCGTTTGACGTAGGGTGTCGTGGGGATTCGTAAACAAGAACGGGCGTCGGGACGCAAGATTCGATCGTATCATCTCGTATAGTGTGTCATAGTGGGCGACAACCTACGTCGCGTCTGCGATGCGAAACGTAAACAAACGGATAGTGCCAAAATCGGGCTAAAATCGTGTAATCTGAACCAGGCATAAGAAATGTTATGCCTGGTTCAGATTACACGATTTTAGCCCGATTTTGGCACGATCCATTTGTTTACGTTCGTTTCCGTAAAGCCTAGTTCACACTACATGATTTTAAAACGTCGGGCTGAACTGTGCGGTTCACAATACATGACTTGCTCTCTGTGAAATCAGGAGTGTTCAAGTTGTTGAGCTGTTCACACCACACGACACAACGTGATTGATCCGCAACAGGAGGTAACGCACTACACGAGTAGACAACAACTGTCACCCAACGATTCTATCTTGTCTACCAGCCACGTTTTGTCACGAAAAATCACGCGATAAAATGAACCGAAAATGATGCGAAACAGCACGCGCGGCGCGCGCCATTACCCAGGGAAAAAGAACACAACACACGTATGGATGTCAGACAGAAACTAGTGCTGCAAACTGTTTGCGCGATGATTTGCTCTGAGAAAATATATACACTCTACAACTTAATTTTAAAAAAGAACACCCAGAACATCAAAATTGTGGACATCGGCAATATACAGTTGACTTTCCTTTTTCCTAAAAGTATTTTAGTAAAACCTATGATTACAAACAGGTTTATACTTCCGAAAAGCATAAGTAATTATATTTTTAAGTCTACACATACTTGTATGTTTAATCTCTAGTTGCTCTGGTTGGCTGTAGCTCATGACATCACGTGAGGTTGAGTCGCCTGACAGCTCTGGATATCTAGCATGCTAGATATTTTTCTGGGCTCGGCGACGCGTCTGCGAGCGTCTTTGATGCATTGTTGGCTCTTTCATACTAACAGATTGGCGAGCGTTCATTGCGCGCTAATCCCCCGCGATTTGCACGCGATAACACCCGATAACACCCTGACCTGTCGGCGAGCTCAGCGATTTGCAAATCGGGCTCAAATCGGGCTTAAAATCATGTAGTGTCAACTTAGGCTTAAGTCGCTACTAGTTTCGCGTCCTTAAGACGGCACGCGATGACTGGTCAGGAAGCAACGTGTAGTCTGACATGCTTCTTGTCCACGACACAACAGATTTTAGGAAATCACGTAAAGCCTAGTTCACACTACATGATTTTAAGCCCGATTTGCAAATCGTTGAGCTCGCCGACAGGTCAGGGTGTTATCGCGTGCAAATCGTGGGGGATTAGCGGGCGATGCTCGCCAATCTGTTAGTATGAAAGAGCCAACAACACATCAAAGACGCTCGCAGACGCCTCGCAGACGCGCCGCCGAGCCCAGAAAAATATCTAGCATGCTAGTGTGAACTAGGCTTAATCTGACACAGTGACTATCGTAACAGACAAAAAAATCGTGTAATCTGAACCAGGCATTAGGTAATGTAGGGTCCAAAGTTTTAAAGTTGGCTCACACAGATATATAACACATATTTTAAAAGCTTTTTTGTAAAAAATAAATAAAAATAATATATATATATATATATATATAGGCTATATATATATATATTAAATGGTCAATATATATATATATATATATAATTGACCATTTATATTGTAATATTAATATAATTTATTATAGCATGTATTTAAATGATTATCAACATTTTGAATTATTATTATTATTATTATCATAACAATTATAAAAAAATGTTGAAGATAAAACATTTGAAGGTAAATTCACAAGTGAAATGAATTAATTATATTGGTTTTAAAGTAAATGTCATATGTTTAACATTGCTTATAATTTTTTTTAATGGAATATCACTGGCAGACATTAAGTTTCCCATTAAGAGCCAATATTTTACCCCTTAAATTGATTTCCAGGGACATGTTTTTTATATAACCATGCATTACACTGCAATTACAACACCATAATTAATGTTACAAGATTAATGTAAATTATAATTTTAAATATGAAATTAAAACCGACAGTAGGTGGCGCCAAATCACCGTCTTCACAAGTATTCATTCATCTGATTTGTTCAAAACAGCAGATTCATTCTGGAACTAAGCAACTAGGTCACTGAATCACAAAACCCCCATATTCGTTCAGATACTCATAGCCTAACTATTTTTCTGTGGCTTATTTGGAACTATTGTCATTGGAGAAATGGAGCAAAAACAGAAAATATTTACAATAGTCTACAAATAGTCTACAATGTCACATCACAATATTCACTCTTTGTTTACTGAACTGTTATATAAAACCATTATCACATTTGCAATAGCGCCAATATTCTTGAAATATTGTTTCACCCCAAAATTCTGTCAGTAATTACTCACCCTCATGTTGTTCCAACCCCGTAAGACTTTCGTTCATCTTCGGAACACAAATTAAGATATTTTTGATTAAATCTGAGAGCTGTCTGTCTCACTCCTCCATAGGCTTCTATGTAATTGAAACTTACCGGTCCAGAAAAGTTAGTAAAAACATCGTCAAAATAGTCAAAGTGACTACAGTGGCTCAACCATAAGTTTTATCAAGCAAGCAACAAGAATACTTTTGGTGCGCAAAAACAAACAAAAATAACGATTTTATTCAACTATTCATTTTCTTCTCTGTGGGCATCTGAGTGCGTTCACGTAGTGTAACAGCGCAGCGCTTCTCTGTTGTACGTCACACGCATCACACACATGACCAGCATCGGCCAATAGTGAGCCTACATTCTGACGTACAACACAGAAGCGCGCTCTGTTACACTATGTGAACTCACTCAGAGGCCCATAGAGAAGAAAATTAATCAAAAATAACTTAATTTGTGTTTCAAAGATGAACGAAAGTCTTACGGGGTTGGAACAACACGAGGGTGAGTATTACTTACAGAATTGTCAATTTTAGGTGAACTAACCCTTTATATTATATTATCAATATAAAAATAACTCATACGGGGCCATTTTTTCCACCACATCTTGAATTTTGGGTGCACTACTGGCATTTTGCCCCCCCCAACCCCTGATAACATCTGACCCTGCTTCAAGAGAAACATAAAACACGACAAAACATCATTAACAGTTTTCTATGTTGTTTTTCGTCATTGGAAAGAGTGACTTTGGCATCAAATCACTATGATTTAAAAGAAAATGTGGCAAATGTCTGTGAATGTATGCACGTTATACAAAACATATGCCCATTATTAAAGCTGCTGTCCGCAACTTTTTTTAAGTTAAAAATAATCCAAAATAATTATTTAAAAAAAAAACATATTCTGCCAGTGTTCAAAATTATCTGCTTGCCGTAGCTAGATTCAAAACGGTTAGCTTGTAATAATGATTTTAATTCCAGTGGTACTGGTGGGTTTCCGCGGGAAATTCAAGCATGTCTGTGCGTCATTACGTCACACCCGTACACATAAAGAAGGAGTTTCGGCAAGCCGGCTGTACTGCGTGTGAGGAGATGTTGAGATAGGCTTTTCTCGCAGCACTTTACATAATTAAACTTATGGCGGATCCAGAAAGATCCAAACAACAATCATCAGTGTCAACTGGAGATTCACCAGTTATAAAACCCAAAAGACTTCATACTTCGGATTAAGGTGGCTAGAGAAAGAGAAAAGAAACCGGGATAAACATCAGCGGGACTTTTGAAAGGTGTGTGAACTGCGTGTTTTGAAGGGGTTCAAAACGGAAGAAGAGACGGCTTTTTCTGCTTAACAAGACATTTCAATAGTTCAACACGTTTTCTTAATTCACACAGTTATGGAGTTTCCTTTGTTGTGCCTTTCTCGTTTTGCTATTATGGAGAATATGAATTCTGAACTACACAGGTAGCCTAACCATAAAATACATTAAATTTAAGGTTAGTCACACAATGCTGATGTTGTTAACATGAACAATTTGAGAACAAAGTATAATTTGCTCGGTTGCTGTAAATCGCGTTGATTAAATCTAACGATCGCTTGTCATGTCGAATGCTTTCCCCCCTTAGTTGATGATCAGAACAAAAATGGATGTTACTTGTTCAGAAGACATTTTCCGGTGAAAATTCTTATGTTGGTCAAACTTTCAAAAAGTGAATCTGTGATTCTGAATGACAGTATCCACCATAGACTGTAAAAAAGAATGGAGTAGTGTCCGTGACGTCACCCGTAGGTTTCTGAAGAGCGTTTTTGAAGCCTAAAGTGGACGGGGCCAACCGTCGCCATCTTGGCAGCGCGTCATCTCTCACTCCCGGATAAAATAAAATGGGCAAAGAGGCGGGACGTGGGTGGAGCTGAGGTGCTACTGGCCTCGCGCTAAAGTGACAGCTGATTAAAGAAGTAAAGCCAATAGTTGAAGTTCATGTTTTTGCCCTTCGAAATACATTAGGCTTGTTTGAGATGAGCAAAATCTGCGCAGAATCGATCACCGGTGATCACGCGAGATGCATGCCGGTTAGAAATGTGTCCGAGAGCGGTCCGCCTGGCTCTGATGTCATGCAGACGTATGTAAAAAAACTCTCGCGACCGCAACCCGCACGTGTCGGATTCTGCAGTCGCGCGCAGTTGCTCTCCACCGACTGCGCTGATCAAAAGCATGATGGGAAACGACTTGCTGACGACACAGCTTAATGCTCATTGGTTTAAACAACCGTGATGTATTGTTCTTTTTTAAAATGTTCGATTTTAAAACTCTGGTATCATTTGTTGTGCAGGCTATACGTACGTTATGTGTGAATAATCTCTCTGACAGTGCGATATGGGTTATGTGATGTCATTTTTATAAAAACATAAAACAATTATAAAGATATGTCTGTAGGCTATTAAAGAAAAAAATATTGATAAACACATATTTGGAATGGAATTAAATAGCAAGTACTTTGGACACTTCTCCAAAAGTTGTCTTTTGTCACTTGGTGTCTTGTTCATTATATTTATTTTCATATAAAAGCAACAGAACTTAAATTACATCCAGTTTATTAGCAACACCGTGCACGAGCGTGAATCCCGCGATATCCGCCTTTGATCTCGCAGGTGTCTGATCCACCGTGAGAAGAGAGATCTGTCCGTCTTGCCTGCGCTTTTTTCACTCCTCCTCTCACTGCAGCCGCCTACTCTCGACTACAATTCAGGCGAGGCAAGGCGCATCTCAAACAAGCCTTATAATAATTAAAAGACGTAACTAAAAGTGAGACTATGTGTATCGTGATGCATTATTATTCTGCTATTTAAAAATGTATTATCATGCAGTAACTTACAATATTGCTCTGAGCTTGTGCGTGATGCATGTCAGTCAGTCAGCATGGCATTGCACGTCAAGTTCGTAAAGAGCTTTATTCAGTCCATTTTAAAATCTGATTTTGGCCGCCTCTCAATTTCTCAAATGGTTTAAAACCAAAGACATTACCTCAGAAGTTCAAGTAAATGCATTAGAAATCCGTGCTCATTCAAGCGTGTGCATCTATTGCGTGGACGGAGAGAAAGCACTGACACTTGCAGGATTTCATCTGACGGTACTTTTTATTTAACACTAAAAAGTTAAATAAGCGTAATCTGTTCCGTAGAGCAACGGTACCGCATAACAAGTGTAGCCTGTATATCTATAGACGTTTTTAAATCTAAACTCCAAAAAGCAACGAAATTGTCAGACATCCATTAGTGCATGCGAGGAAAACAACTGGAAATATAGCGCTGGTTGTTCTCTCCATACTCGACCACGACGGAATCCAACGGCGTGGGCAAAGGTATAATGCGTGTATTAAATTGTATGAAATAATTCTGAAAAAAGCACAAACACTGCAGAGATGGCAAGTACAGCAGCTGCTGGAATTAGCTGAGGGTGACGCTAACAGACAGCAGACAAACGGCAGTTACAGCAGCCTCAATACACCTGTCACTCAACTGGCCACGCCCTTAATTATGCAGAACTTTAAGGCTTAATATAATTTAAACGGATGAGTTGTAAAATAATTCACCCCCCTCACAGTTGTCATGAAGGGCAAAATTAGCTATATAGACCAAAACCACTTTTTGCTCCAGGCTGTAAACATTTTTTTTTTTTTGCTGTAAAGTTGGGCATTTTAACATGGGGGAGATACAGATTTGACTCACTTTTGCAGCCAGCCTCAAGCGGCCAGTCGATGAATTGCAGTTTAATTCACTTCCGTATTGGTTTCAAGAGAGAGACGGGGAGGTTGCCCCTTGGTATCCACACAGTGCGGTGATTGACAGCAGCACTCGCCTCAAAACATTGTGTTCATCCGCGCTGTTTCATGCCGATTTACAACCCACGTAAAGATGATAATTCCGCGAATAAGTGCAATTGCAGATTTCGAACAGAGATGGTGACCAAGAGGAAAAGCTACGGACTGTAGCTTTAATTATCATTTTAATCTATTGACAGCCTTAAAGCAATTTAATCATCTGTGGAGCGGGCAGGACTCAAAAAACTCCAGCCAATCATTTCCAATACCACCTAGAATCATTGGACAGTAAGTCCGTCAATCAAACGGTCGAACCATACCACCCTTCAATATACTTCAATCTAATTTAATCTCCTACGGAGAGAAAGATTGTAGTACGTTGATCTGCCAGTCGTAGGTCTTTCATGCGAGACTCTCCTCGTGTGTTTGGAATGATGCATTTAAAAGTTAATGGCTAAACGTATCTTTACAAAAGTTCACAATGCTGCTGCAGATGTAATATAATGTAGACAACATTGAATAAATACATTTTCGTCAGGTTTAGATACTGATAATTAATCACTCAAACCCCTTTATCTAAACCTCTCTACATAACCGCCGGACTCGCGCGTCCTCCATGTCTGTAGTTTTTTTTAACACTTTTACCTCGTGTTTGTAGTTCTAATCGAATCCTCGTCCAGCGTGCGATGGGTTGTGGGCTATTTTGATTTATTAGTAGACCTTATTTAGAAGGATTTTGACCTTATTAGTAGACCATCCGGGTATCTTTGGAACACTCATTTCAACATACTACGATTTGGGACGTACTAATTCTATTTTCGAATACTATTTAGGACGGATAGTATGCGAATTGGGACACAGCATGTATGTTTTTCCTGTGCTTGTGCAACGTCACGCAATCGAGCAGAATCTGATGACTGGCGTCAATGGTTCCGTTGCTTTTATTTTGTTAGTCAATTGATGTTGCGATGACTTATAGAAACATTTATCAAGTCATACAGTTCAAGTCAAGTCAAGTCTTGAGTCATTGGATCTCAAGTCAAGTAATTTTCTTAATTTAGTCAGGTCTCAAGTCCTTAAATTTGAGAGTCAGACTCAGTCAAGTCATGTGACTCGAGTCCCCCATCTCTGGTGATTACGAATCAGAATCAAATTATATTTCATCTGCAACAGCATTGTGAACTTCTGTAAAATACTTTTGGTCATTAATATTTAAATGCATCATTATGCAAATAGAAAACACATGAGGATAATTCTCATGAAAGACCCACAACTGACAAATCAACGTGCTACATTTCTCTCTGAAATGGTAGGAAATTAAATTGAATGTGGACGATTTTAACTGTGACAAGATTTTGACTGGGCAGTTAAAACGGCGTCAGGATGCATGTAAGCGGCAGAGCTGTCCGTTAAAGACGCAATTATGACAAAATAGTAGGCTATATGTCCCAAAGCTTGCCTATACACACTCAAAAGTATGTACTTTTTCATCTTTCATCTCAAAATTTTAGGGCATAGTACTGTATAATAGGCGAATTGGGACGCAGCATTTGGAAAACACTGTTACCGAGACCAACAGGCCTTGTGTCCACTAACTAACGAGTTTGAAAAATATTCACCCCCCTCACAACAGACTCTTTTTTTGAATCATCAAAGAAGTACAACACTGTGGTCATCTTTTAGCAGAATTAGCTATTTCACTTTTCTTGGTCAGATTGCAGTGTCACATTGATGTTGGAAAAGATTAACTTTGATTTCCATGCCTTGGCTTCTGACTTCTAGCCTATACTTGGGGTTAAGTAGGCTACCTTGGGGTTAAGTAGGCTACCAAGTCCAAGTAAGCAAGTAAGTCAAAGTAAGCCTACTTTGAGAGGCGATGCATCCAAACGTAAAGTTTTGCATGTAGAATTCATGCATCTTACAATTTAGTGTAAGATAGCTGTCTGTACTTCTTGAACACAACCCTCAGAGTTTCATTGTGTGACTCTTGGTAGAATGCCATAGACAATGTGTCATTGCACAAAGTTGTTTGGGATATCGCATTCGAAATACCTCCACCGTGCAGGAGATGGTAGGCGTATGCGTCATCTTCATGTGGGTGGAGATGACAGTAATGTTGGGGTGAGTTCAGGGTGATTGGGACACTTTGCCTTTGAGATGACTTTGAAAAAATGTCCCAATCAACCTGAATTCAGCCTACTGCACACGCCTGAATGCTCTGGTATCTCATTTTGAGAATAATTTTTTAGTGTTGAGCTCATGACTCACATCATCCATGATGAGTGTAATATGACATTCACACTGGATCTTTTAGTGGATTACCTTCCACTCATCTTTTAGTCACCATTTAATTTATGTCTTTGTCTTCTACTTTCTGATGAATGGCCATCCGCGTGACTAACATGCTTGCTGGAGGTCAAGGTTGATGTGCAACTTTACTTGGAAATGTTTATTTCCCCTATTCCAGTAAATACTGTAGCTCTAGGTGAACCACAGTGTTGATATGTGAGATTGTTGGATGAAAAATTTACTGTATTAATGATCTTTATCAATTCAAGTTCATCATTAGTTGTGATGCATGAATATGAACCAATGAAGCATTTAGTTTGAGTGTACTGCTCCACTGACAATGTTTTCTTTGAAATGCTGCCTGCGTTAAAAAAAATAAAAGAAATGAGCAGCAGATTCATCTAAAAAAAAAAAAAAAACATTCTTAAATCAGAAAATAGTGGTGTAAACAATGAAAGTTTTAAGATCAGTCTCTAATTCTATCAATGAATGAGACAAGTCCAAATAAAGATCTGTTCCACACAGTGGTCAACAAATAATAGTTATTTTGCCAAAATCATTGAGTTCAAAGAAAAAGTCATTACCAAGAGGAAGATCGGGATGATTTTTGATGTTGCCTGAAGGACATTTTATAAGAACTGATTTAAAAAAGATATTAGCTTATAGACATCCCACATACAGTAACATTATGGTAATTTGAAATAATTAAAGGAATAGTTCAGCCAGAAATTAAAAATTATATCATCTATTATTTACATTTGCCTTCAATCAGAACACAAAATAAGCAATTTTTAACAATATTTCAACAGGTTTTGTCCATACAAAGAATGTCAATAGGGTCCAAAATAACATAATTGAATGGGGGGAAAAAACTCACCATTATGATGTTCCACAGAAAAATACAGGTTTGGATGTAACAACATGAGGGTGAGTAAATTACTGAATTTTCAGTTTTTGGGAGATCTATTTATTTAAGTATTTCTAGGTGCAAGATGTCAATATTAAATCAAGAGGTTTACAATTTACAATCTCAAACCAACACTGCTTTTTGCCTCAACGAAGCTTTCTTTGAATACAGTAACACTGTTTCTTGCACGCAGTACATCATTTGTACTATATACTGTGTAATTTCATGACCCAAACATCACCATTCCAGGTTGAGGACCTAGTAACATTGCCGGTGTTACACCAGAATCTGTGACCGTCATAGTCTGTGACCGTGGTGGGCGCGGTTATCACTGTGCTGCGTGATCTACGCAAACAGTGTAACTTCTGACTATAGCCTAAGCCAAAGGTAAGGTATTTATGAAACGTTTGTTTAGAAATGATGGTTATTTACACAATAAATTATTATTTGCTTGCCCAGATTGAGCTCAATGTGTTGTTGTTTTTTTTTCAGAGTGTTCCGTGTTCATTAATGTTTATGTTCTCACGCGAGAAGAGAACGGCCCTGACGTCCGTGCACGTTTAGGAAAAGTTTTTTTCTCAGTGTGTTTTGCTATTCAGAATAATATGTTATATTGGATATTATTTATTAGGATATATATTTAATTTGTGGATCCAGTAGTCAATGAAAGACATGTATGGCACAAAAAGATTATTTTTGTGTAAATTATTATATTAATGCACAGAATAATAATACAAAAAAATCACTAAAAATTGCTGTAACAAGTTGTAAAGGTCACCGAATTGTATGTCGCAGACATACAGTAGGGTCACCAAATATGATAAGGCTATTTTAATGGTCACCGAATTCTGTTACCCTCCTCTATTTCACTCATAATGAATGCGACACACTCCAAATTCACTCTGATGATGTGTGAACTCTTCAGATTCTTACTGTAGAAATCATTTTGGGCTGACATTAACAGAAGCAGACATACAGTAGGGTCACCAAATATGATAAGGCTATTTTAAAGGTCACCGAATTCTGTTACCCTCCTATCTTTTCCTCCTCCAGCTGTTCTCTCCCCTACTTCAGCTGCAGTCTTGCCTCCTCTACCAGCTGAACAATCATGTTCTGATGTTCTGAATCATGAAAAATGTACGTAAATTTGATAAACAAACTACATTTCCTACATTCCTGTTTCTATTTAGACTTTTAATAATCTATAGTTTTAGTTAACATTGTAATTAATTCAATTTAATATTTGATACATTTTTGTTTACATTCAGAGATATATTTCATATACTAAAAATAACTAATGCTGTTGTGCATTCACAATAGTTATTTCAATTACTATTTTTACCTCATACATAGGCATAAGGGATGCCTGGGGAGGCAAAAAAGCACATGTTCTGCTGTCACGAATGGGGCCCTACAAAATATTTTACTGGGACATTTTGAGGACAGCCCCAAATGGAGAGCTTGAAAGCGAGGTGAGCTTAGTTGAATTACTGACTTGTCTACTTGGATTGTATATAATTTATCCAAGGTAATGCTACATACTCTTACTCATTTATCTGTCTCACAGGTAATAAATGCATACATAGCCCAGGCAGTAAAAAAAAAACAACCAAATAAGAGACGAAAAGGCTCTTCAAATTGACTCCTTTGAAATGACCAGAATATGGGAGAGAAAAAACTCACGACTGAAAGTATGCACAGGAAAATCTTTTTTGTAGGGCCTTTTTAAGTGGATTGTAATTTAATAGAATTAATTAACTGATTTTGTAAATAATTATTATCTGTTTTAGTGTGATCCAATAAAATACAAAGTGATTTTGGGAGCCGTCCATGAGCCGGGTCACTGGATGTTGGCTGTAAGGACCTTGCTCTGTGCATTGCTGACATTTGTTGAGAGCCACAATATTACCAATAGCTGTACAACATGACTATATTGATACTATACAATAATATATTGTAATATAATAATCTACTAATCTACAGGCAATCTTTCCGGCTGAAAAAAGGAGCCTTGTGCTGGATCCCCTGGGGAATGATGCATGCAAAATAAAACAGTGTTTGGAGTCCACAAGGTAATTGTTGTGTCCACATATGCAAGTTGTTCCCTTCTAATTACAAAACTAAAATATGTGTAAATATGTTGGCATAATTTTACCTTTGTCTTGCCTTTTCAGGGCCTTTGTCAGAAAACGAGGCTGCAACGTTTCAAAGTGGACAGCCAGCACAGCTCCACACAGTTCACAATTGGATGGAACGTCATGTGGGGTATTTGTTCTGAAAGTAAGTTTATTTTTTTATCATGCTGTGTCCACTTTATTATACTGGTGTCTACATCATTATAACAGTAAAGTATTTTAAAACAATAGTATGCTGGTTTATATAGTACTTATGTATTTATTTACTACACTAACAAATCAGTTATAAACATGTGTCATATTAGTATGCAGAGAAAATTCTGGCAGGGGAGCCTCTGATGTTTGCAAACAAGGCGTCAGCAGTGAACAACTTCAGGAAAAAGATCGCCATGACCCTGCTGGATGAAAGTGGTATGTTTGTTTAATTATGTACTTTTGATTAATAATTAATCTTCTATGTGAGGGGCTGCACAATAGAGGTGCACAAAATATCACTTGTAAGTCTTTAATTCAAGAACTCTCAATACAAAGAAATTTGAAAATTAAAGACAAAGAACAGAACAAGTAGTATAAATACAAAGGAGATTATAACAGAGACAACAGGTGAATGGGATAACTAATCAGACACAATGGGAAAACTGGATCAAAAGACAGGCACTAAACTAAAACAAAATAAAACATAACCCTAACACCAGTCAAATTTAGAGCTCAACACATCAATGACAGCTTTTACTGTAACTTGTGCTGGCAAATGACCATGGTATAAGGAGAAAAATCCAAGGTTAGCTGTTCATTAAACTCCTCTGAGCCTATTTGCCTCTGTGGTGCAATAAAATAGTTTAATGAGGTAGTGGATTATCCCTTACATACAATATGTTATTTAAACGATTAACACATTTATTGACAAGTTAAATTTCTTTTCAATGGTGACCAGATGACCTTATTGATTTGTGCCGCAATTGTGGAGAGAATAATGTGGAGGAGAAGGGCAAGACAACACCTTGGGTAAGAAGCTATTTTTTTAAATAAAGAAATCCACCTTAGGGCTCTGATCATTGTGGACATGGCCTGTCTTTGCTAGAGTAGGAAATATGTGCATCACGGGTATATGTAACTCATATTCACCCTGAAAATGCTAATTATTATCTTTGTTGATACAGATCCAGTGTGATGTCTGTGCCCGTTGGTTCCACATGAAATGTGTTGGGGAGCCCGACCCCAAGAAATCCTACTGCTGTGCAGCATGCATTTAAAATATATATATTTTTTTGTTTGTTTGTTTGCTTAGTTCGTCAAATTTGTAAATAGTTAATGTTTGAAATCAATGTTTCTAATGTTTTAAAATATTTTAATTATTAAAACATTTCATTATAAAATATTGCAATGGTTTTATTTAAAACACTTCCTGTCCAAAAGAAAAAATAAGTGGCAAAAAAATAACATCACATTCATTATGAGTGAAATAGAGGAGGGTAACAGAATTCGGTGACCTTTAAAATAGCCTTATCATATTTGGTGACCCTATACTGTATGTCTGCTTCTGTTCATATCAGCCCAAAATGATTTCTACAGTAAGAATCTGAAGAGTTCACACATCATCAGAGTGAATTTGGAGTGTGTCGCATTCATTATGAGTGAAATAGAGGAGGGTAACAGAATTCGGTGACCTTTAAAATAGCCTTATCATATTTGGTGACCCTACTGTATATCTGCTTCTGTTCATGTCAGTCCAAAATGATTTCTACTGTAAGAAGCTGAACTTCTAAAGACCCCTCTGTCAAGCTCCTGAAATTTGCAGACGACACCACTGTCATCGGTCTTATCCGAAACGGTGACGAGTCTGCTTACAGACTGGAGGTCGAACAGCTGGCTGTCTGGTGCAGTTATAACAACCTTGAGCTGAACACGCTCAAAACAGTGGAGATGATCGTGGACTTCAGGAGGAACAGCCCAGCACTCCCCCCACTCACCATCATGAACAGCACTGTGGAAGCAGTGGAGTCATTCAGGTTCCTGGGCACTATCATCTCTCAGGACCTGAAGTGGGACAATCACATTGACTCCATTGTGAAAAAGGCCCAGCAGAGACTGTACTTCCTTCGCCAGCTGAGGAAGTTCAACCTGCCACAGGAGCTGCTGATTCAGTTCTACTCAGCTGTAATTGAGTCTGTCCTATGCACTTCCATCACTGTCTGGTTTGGTTCAGCTACCAAATCTGACATCAGCAGACTACAGCGGACAGTTCGGACTGCAGAGAGGATTATTGGTGCCCCCCTGCCAACCCTCCAGGACCTGTACTCTTCCAGAGTGAGGAAGAGAGCAGGTAAAATCATCACAGACTCCACTCACCCTGGACACCACCTGTTTGAACTGTTACCGTCAAGACGGAGACTCAGATCACTGGCCACAAGAACATCTCGGCACAGGAACAGTTTCTTCCCACAGGCCATTTCCCTCCTGAACAGTTAACACACCTCCCAAGGCATGTGCCTTTAAGTGCAATACCCCCACTGTTTTAATGCAACAACTTACAACTCAGGTGACACTTACATGTAGATTTATTTATTTATAATATTCAAAACACTGTAAATTTGTTCATAATCTGTAAATCTGTAAATGTTTATTCTGGCTAAACCCAACTGTGATACTTTTATTCTCATATTTTTATATTTTATTCTTAAAATTTGTATTATTATGTTTCTTGTTGTAAATTATGTTTCTTGTTGTATTTGTATATGTGCACTGGAAGCCTCAGTACCAAAACAAATTCCTTTCTGACAAAGCTCTTTCTGATTCTGATTCTGAAGAGTTCACACATCATCAGAGTGAATTTGGAGTGTGTCACATTCATTATGAGTGAAATAGAGGAGGGTAACAGAATTCGGTGACCTTTAAAATAGCCTTATCATATTTGGTGACCCTATACTGTATGTCTGTAACTGTTCATGTCAGTCCCAAAATGATTTCTACTGTAAGAAGCTGAGTTCAGCGGGAACCGATGCTTCTTCGTGGCAAGTTAAGTTTGATTAAACATCACAAAAAAAGCTCATTTACACATTCTGGGTGAAATAGAGGTGGGTAAAATAATTCACTTTTAAACCAGTTTCTTTACAGCCATTCTGAGTGGAATTATTGCGTAATAATGTACAAAAAACAATATAGTGTCATTGTATTAGCCTTATGTTGGTTATTCGATAAATAAATATTACTCTGAATTGCAAAACTTGAGAAAAAAAAAAACTTTCCTAAAAGCGCGCTCTCGTTAAACGTGCACAGTCGCCAGGGTCGTTCTCGGGCGAATATTTAATGAACAACCCACGTAGTAGGCTACTCAGTCAGAAAACGACCACATTGTGCTTAATCTGGGCATGCAAATAATAATTTATGGTGTGCATTTCTAAACAAACGTTTCGCAAAGTCCTTTTAGGCTCTGCTAGTTTGAAGTTACGCTGTTTCCGTAGATCACGCAGCACAGCGATAACCACGCCCTCTACGGTCACAGATAATGATGGTCACAGAATCTGGTGTAACACCTGAATCAGTCCCGGAACGCGCCCTGTGTGAACAAAAGCCAGGACCAATGCCGTAAGGGGTGTGTCATAGTGATGACGCACGTGCCATTGCGCGACTCTGTTGCTCTAAGAAGAAAGTTTGTGTTCGTCATCAACAAAGAAAGAACGAAAACATTTCTGCAAACTGTAACGAAGCAGAGACCAGGAGCTTCTTACTATCCGCGCTGAACCAGAGATGTTTTACATGACACGTAGCCTACGTTTCACGTCTCATCCTGACGTCATGTGTCTTTACGGGATCTTTACGGGATGTGTGTGAAATGCCGGGTCACATTATTGGTGTATTTTCCAGAATCTCTGTGTGAAAGGGGCTTTAGTCAGCTCAGGAAGTGATGACAACCTGGAAGGGCTGTAATGATCTGATTAGGAAGTAAACAATAATGAAATATGTTTTGTAATTGTGTGTGCACTGCATTAGCTGTAGTGGGTATTTTACAGACTTGTTGATTGTGTGTATTTTAAAAATGTAAACAAACAGATCATAAATGCAAGGTTTTATTTGAATAATGTATTTGAAAGTTTGCACTTTTTTTCTTCATGATGTAATCAGCGGTAAACTAACCTAAAATATATATAAAAAAAGTGGTAACGCTTCCTTTTACAGTACAGTACTTACAGTGTAGGCTACTTGCCTAGAAAGTACTGGCTAATATAGTACATGGAACAGGGGTAGGTTTAGGGGTAGGTAGGTTCAGAAAATAAGTACATAGTATTTACATGGGTAACTGGAGTGTAAAAGGAAGCGTTACCAAAAAAGTCATATTCAGGTAAAACAGCAAAAAAGCTCATCGAAAAATAAAGACTATAGGCAAACCTGGCAAGATCATTGGCATTTGAAAAATCTATGAGTAACTTTAAGTAACACATTATATGTGTGTAAACACATCAGGTAGTAACATAGTGGCTTATGGCGCTTTTCCACTACACAGTACCAGCTCGCCTCGCCTCGCCTTTGTTTGGTTTTCCACTGTTTAAAAGTTGTACCTGTACCTGCTTCCAGATACTTTTTTTCGTATCACCTCCGTCGAGGTTCTGAAGGAGCTGAGGCGATTCTAAAATGTGACGGGAAAACACGGCTGCTGATTGGTCAGAGAGAATCGTAACTATTCACTGCGTCATTGCACGCGCCATTCGGAGTATCCTGAATAACCCCGCCATTTTTAAATTGTTTGGCGAGAGATTGCGTGATATACCCATTACTAATATTATGGCAACTCGGAAGAATATGCCGTGGTCAAACGAAGAGGTGCAGACTTTCCTTTGTTAGCGGGTGTGTGTCGTGTAGAAGATTACATCACGGCAGTTTGAGCCCGTTCTCATCTCAAGGCGTAATATACTGACGCTTTTGCCAAAGCGTCTATATCGAACGCACATGGCACCCTTTAGTGTCAATATGAGACGCCGATATATATGGGGCAGAAGGCGCCTCCTAGCGGTCTAACCCTAACACTACACCATACCTAAACCTACCCATATCTCTGCGTGTTATATTGGCGCTAAAGGGTTCCATGGGCGTTGGATTTAGACGCTTTGTCAAAGTGTCAGAATATGACGCCTTGGGATGAGGATGCGTTGGCAGTTTCCTGTGGCATCGCTATGATGACCAGGTACTATTTTGGAGGTACTATCTGCAATGGAAACCGGAGCAAAAAGCGAGCCGAGTTGAGCTGGTACTGGTAATGGAAAAGCGCCATTAGTAAACAAAGTGGCACATATACATTCAGGCCAGTGCTGTGGTTCATTCAGGTCCACATGTCTGTTCCACAAGATTATTGGTCCTAATACCTATCACTTTAAATGCACTATAAGGTAAACTGTGAAAGGAAGTTGAAGTCTCACTCCTCGTGTTTATTTCTCGGAGTAGTGAGATTTTAGTGCAGTCTAGAACTGCTGAATGGTAATGCAGCATAGCAGGTCATAGGGAGCATCACTTGAAAATGGGGCTGAGGATTGTGGGCATGGTCTCGTTGACCTTCTGCTTGTACAAAGTGTATAGGGCATCCTTCTTGCTGGTCTTTTTTATGCAGCTGTGGGGACAGAAATTGGTTTAAGATTCAATCAATGAAGAATAAACCTATCAAAGAATCTGTACGCACATCTATTTATGTATTCACTATTTGCTGTATACTCACATCTTCTTTAATATCCATAATGAAAGACAGAGGATAATGACTCCAGCAATGCCAATAACAACCAGGCCAACCAGACTGAGATTATTCCATGTTGTTCCATTTATGTATTGAGTTTCCTTCTCTTCTGATAGTGCCAGTGAGAAAAAAACATATGATCAAAACTAACTTAGTAGTGTAAATGCAAATGGCTATTTACAACCTAAGGATACTTTCTGTCTTTACATCTTAGGACCTACATTTGCTTTGTTAATCATAGATATTTTCAAAAGCTTAAAAGAGCACATTAAATCGAGACAAAAGTAACTGTCTTTAAATAATCACAAACAAACTTCCAGAAATGACAGAATTTACATAATTTGTCCCAGATTTGCTTGTTTACTTCTCAGCATAATATGCATGAAACTCCAAATCAATAAGTCTAACCTGTACACTGTGTTTGGCTCCAGTCACTCCAGAATCCTCCATCAGCGCAGTACATGTTCACCTTTGACCTGACTTGAAAACAAGTTTTCTTACTTTCTGCTTCTCTTCGGACGTCATAAGATGTGTCCAGAATAAAAATTTCCAGAACCTTCCTTTGCTGAAGGGGAAATAAAGATAACATGAGCTTTGACAGGCTGGATTCCTGTTTGTTTTCTTTCTTTCTTCTTTTGTTTGATTTGGCACACAACCTAAATTAAATCTTGCATGCCAAGATTCAGAATAAAATGGAATTGAATGGCAGTTGTTCATATCGATGTGGCGAGCAGGACGAGGCTGAGGGACGTGAGAGAACGACAAGTGTTGTTTACAAATTACTGGATGTTCCAAAGCAATAAAACCACTTTGAGAGAATTATCAGTAGTGTTCCCCCTTTATGTTCCTGAAGGCATTTTAGGTGTATCACTTATCAAATACATCTGATTCTTATCAGCTTAGTGGTAGACTATTCTGTAATCTCAATCACCGGTGTAAATGTGAGACACCTAAAATATACCAACAAGCACAAAAAGTTGAAAATTGTGTTTATGAATAGAACCGAGAATTGTAATCATCAAATGACGCTGAGAAGAAGAAAACAAGATAGAATGGTTGGAATACCTGCTGTTCTTTGTCATTTGCCATTAGAGTGCGTCTCTCGATCTCATATTCCAAGCAGTGTTCTGGCACCAGACCACTAGGTGGCGACCAATCTAACTTCAACAGTCCATCAATCTCTGAGATGTGTACAGATGATATTACAGCTGGTTTTACTGCAGTGCAGAGAGAAAGAAAGAGAGATGCTATACTGAGGAATATGTTCTTTAATACACTTTACTGTTGAGTCAGATAAGGTGCTCATTCTGTATGTCTCCCTTGTTAGCTAAATTTGCAATATATACACTCATAATGAGATCTTTTTCTGTCGGGTATAAAACAGTGTGTATTTACCATGGTTTTGGACCTCAATAGAGAAGTAGGCTGTTTTCAGACTTCCTGCTGGAGAGGATCCATTCACACACATATTAAACTTTGAAAACTCTAAGAGTGATTCTCGAGGTATCCTGCATCCTCTCCGAACCTCAGATAATATGATGTATTCTGGACATTCCTGTGTTTCATCCATTTCCCTGTGCCTGGAAAAACAGATACACACATACTCGTCATTCAAAAATGTGGGCTATTAATGTAAAACTGATTTGTATGTTTGTGCGCATCATCATTATATATCTTAGAAGAGAAATTATGTAATTGAAATTATGACTATATTTAGGGTAGATTTTACACAACAACAATGTCCTAAAAATGGAAATGTTTTCCTTTCCATTTTTCGCCTATATGTGCAACGTTGACAAAACAATCCCAGTCCACACGGATCCGCGACAACGACTAAAAACCCTGTATTATGCATGCTAGGACAGTAGTTGGCGGGACTTTACTACGCACCTATAGAGTTCAACAGCTCCTGCCCACTTTTTCAGTAGTGCTGAAAAACATGTAATCCGCATGACGTCACCTTTTTCACAAACTTGCTCTTTGAAACCTGTTTTCTGGCCCCCAGAATGCTAATGTTGTGTAAATTAAGGACCAAAACGTATAAAAAGTGTCCAGGTTTTAAATGAAACCGGTGTCATGTAAATGGCCCCCCAGACTATGAACAGTTATAAATGGTATTTTGGCATCAAATTGAAGACTCTGCTGTATTGCAACCTGTTACACAAGTTCACAGAAAGAACAAAGCAGCTAAGCAGTCCTGTCTTTACCTGTAGTGCAGTGGAATGTGCTAGATCCTAAAGGTTAATCCATGACCACAACCAAATTAGCTTATGTTGAACTTAGCCAAATTCAAATGTGTGTATAGCATGGCACTTCATTTTGTCTTCTATGGAACAGATAAAACAGCAGACGCTTTTGCATTAGAACACTGTAGGCTACAAGTTCTCTCAAATACAAGTAATTCCAAGTAAAATGACTTGTGCTTCAACCTGTTCTCACCTCTCCCTGCGGCACAGTGCAACAACCCTTACTGCATCTGTAAATGTAAGCAACATTCCCACAGAAGTGCTCACCAGTAATAGAGGTAGTGCTGGGAGTTTGGAGGCTGGACAGGTCCTGAATCCCAGGTGCATTCCATGTACTCCTTCCCATAGTAGACGCAATGAAAGTCTCTTATTTTTGATCCTGCCACACCTGGGACAAAACCACAGTTGAGAACATGTTTAGGTAAAGCAGAACAATCAAAATAAAAAAGAAAGGTCACATCTCAGGTGAATTGCTGGTGGCACTGCTGTAAGGTGATGCAGCATGAATATAATATAAAAATGTCAGATTTTGCACTTTAAGGAATACTCACTTGTGATTCGAATTCACTCTTATTTATTTATTTATCAGTCATTGTATTGAATATTATTATATGCTATTATCACAGTATGGATAACTTTTGAATGACAATTCTGCCTAGAAATGAATAATTAACCATGATTTCCTCAAACTCTACCAATTATATTTAAGGTAACATGTAATCTGAAAGCCTTTTTTTTTTAAACAATTTCTTAGAAAGACTAAAATCTAAATGGTGCAACAGCTGTTTCACTCCTCAAAAGCATTTTGTGTTGTAAACACATAAGTAGTGGATTCCAGATGGATGCGTTTATTTTGCTTATGCAATAAAGTTTAGATTAAAAAGGCTGCATGGGAACATAGAAGTGGAAAATATTCACAACCATTTGTTTTATATGGTTACATTTTTGTGTAATTATTTATGTTTCAACTATAAATGTATACGTCTAAAAGTCTGAAAAACTTCGGCAACACAAAGAAGCCAACGTGCTTTGTTGATTATTACTGTGGAGTGTGTCTGACTGACCTTTTCTATTCCTAGAATTTGTTATTATTGTTTATTTGGAGCTTACAATCAGACACTCAAAAAACCAAAACAGTTTTAAGTTAAAGATGCAATTGATGAAATGCGCTTTTTTCATAGCGCATGAATAATAATTTCACAAGCGAAAGTGTCAGGGATTGCAGAGATAAAATGAATAGTAACTTGACTGGTCATGTGATCTCAAGCACAACGAGGCAACCCGCTATATCCAATAAAGCTGCTTAATAGATTCTTAATGATAGATTTTTAACACATTTTGCAAAATACCATTTTTAGAGGTACAATTTGTTTAATAAATTAGAGCGCATAATTAAAAGAATCTACAAAGCAATTTAAGGATTAGAAGTTTTCAGTTTGATTCACTGCAAGAACAATAAAGGATGTATAGCTGGTCTTTGCTCTTGTTCGCTTTAGTGAGGTAGAATAGTTTTTAAACCTTTACCTGTAGGTTCAGGTGTGAACACCCTCTCTGTCTCCTCCCCTTGGACCTCTGTCCCATTGGTGCAGGCACACTTTAACACAGTGAGCATTCTCACCATGACTGGTTTCTCAAGGTCAAACTGGGCAGCATAAGTCAGCTTGACGGTTCGGACACTCTGTACAATACAAAAAAAGGGCAATTTTGAGTCACAGATAATATATAGGCCTATAAGGAATCAGGATGTTGGACAACAAAGTCTAAGGGAGACTTTTTTTTCCCTTTTTTTTTTTCTTTTTTTTTTTTACATTAAATAAAAAACAGATTTTTGGCTCTAACATAAAGGAGTTGATCATGGAACACGGAACTAGTTTACGAAATGGACCTTTACGTTCACTGAACATCAATTTATGAAATGAAACATGATTTTGAAACCATGATTTTAAAAGCCTTGCCCTTATAATTTTTTAGATTAAATCTCTAAATGCTGAGTTTGTTTTCAAAACAAAGTTTTGTTAATGGGTATTTGGACAGGCCCAATGATACAGTGAATAACAAGTATAAAAGTTCAGAAAGAAACATAGACTGAAATGGCTGATATTATGTCACAATAATGATGAAATACTGAGCAGTTTTCTCCAGCAGGACTGAGCACAGCTTTAGTAAACAGTCACAAAACTATCAGATCCACAACGTTTTCATGGAAATGCAACAACAACAAAAAAAAACAACATTTTTAGAGCGTAAAGTTATTTCAAAACATTTATAAATCGTCCCCTTGGAATTATAAGGTTCTATCTGCGTTCTGAGCAGTTTTGCGATATTGAGCTTCAAAGTTTTTGCATTACATATAGGAAAATGTGTATGGGGAACAAGTTTCTTTCAAACATAAAAATAACAGAGACCCTAAATGTACAAAACACATCACATAATGTAAATAAGTTGTCACAGAATAAGAATATGTGAATAACTCAATTTTGACAAAAATGTCAGATAGAACCTTATAATTCCAAGGGGACGAAATGACAAGTGAAGCATGCACGAAGTGTGAAATACAATTGTGCTGGCAAGGCCCGAGAAATAAATACTTGCTGAAAGGAAAATAAACAAGTGTGTTCTGCTGATTCTAAAGGGTCCTTACCCTCCATCGTTCCTCGTAGGTGTCATAGTACCGGAGTTGATATCGTACTGTGCAACCTGTAAGGTTCTGAAGGCTGGCTGGTCGAGTCCAGTGAATACTGAGGTAACCCAGGAAGCCAGGGTCGGTTATCTCAATATTGGCAGGTGGATCCACTGTGGAAAATGTAAACTGTATGTCTATGAACAATGCTGTTTCCCTTTTATAACACTTGGCTTGAAGACAGACCAAGCACCAGCAGCAAACATCTACAGTAGTTGTCATTCTGAACTCAAGAGGAGACAATCACTTGAGTCAAACTGTTCTGTGTGCATATCATGAGGACAAACAGTTGTGAAATCCAGTGAATTCACCCTATTTATCAGTGATCTGTGATCTGCGAAGTCATGCTAAAACTATCTGTCCAGTTATAAAATTAGGCAATAAAGGAAATGTTGAAGACAGATTTGAGAAATGTTAAATAAGTGAACTATCTGCTTAGTATTAGTTGACCTAAAGCTTTGATAAATGTTATGTTCATACAAATACTGACTGTCTTGTATTTGATCTGATTAAAGAGAAGAAGCAGCAGTCTGGAATTGTGCCTATTTGTTTAATTGTTTCATTGGAATCAGCCAGGAAACTTACCCGCCTCTCCACAGGCCACGACCTCTGATGTGGAGACAGGGTCCTGAGTCAGCAAAAGCAGAGTAAATGCAGAGAGCCATACAGGAACCTTATTCGGCAGCAACATGTTCTTTATCTGTGTCTGGAGAGGGATAAAGCATCGAACAAGTACAGCAGTTATCTCTCTTCACGCTCGTTTGATCTACTTTTCAAGATGACGGAATATTTCTGTGAGCTGAATTCTGATGCATTGTTCTTAAAAAGGGAAAAGTTTAAATCACCCACACAGTCAGCTATATTTTTCCTGAAGCAGTTTGAAAATGAGTAAAAGTTCACACACGTTAAATGCTCACGCATAAGGCGTGGCCCCTGTGTTTGTTATAGCCAGATAAGTTAATAGTCTGCTCAATCATGTCACCTATGACATCTTAACCCTAAAACAGCTGTTCTGCACCACAGTGTAGCCTAGTTCTCAGCCTTAAATTGAGTTCACACAAAAATGTTATCTTTTTCTTTCTTTCTTCTGCAAAACATAAAAGATATTTTGAAAAATGTTGGTAACTAAATAGTTTCGCTGTACAATGACTTTCAGTGTATGGACAGAAAAATAAATTTTTTCAAATAATCTTCTTTAATGTTGCACAAAAGAAGAAGAAAAAGTCACATTTGACTCGTAATGATTGCAGGTTATTTTCGGGTGAACTAACCCCTTAACACATTTGCAAATATGATTTTATATATAAATAAATAGTTAAACTCATTTTAAACTATAAATGGAACATAAAAACAAATGTTGATATGTAGTTAGAAACATCTTGATGTTACGTAAACACTTTTTTGTTATATATTGAAATACACAAATATTACAATATTATATAAAAATGTTCAAAATGAAATTAATGTTCACAATTGTAAACAATAATGATCAGAGAACTAGAGTAAAATACAATTGTGTCAGTTATATGTTGTTACTCTATTCTTTTTAGGATTTCTGTTTTTTTAATATATATTATAGCTGTATACATTAAATATAATACATATTTGCCTTATAGGCTTAATGTGTTAAAATAAAGACTAAACTAAAATATTTAGGCTACAATAAATGTAGATATCTGCACACACAAACAATATAGTTATAGAGTGAATTCAGATAAATTTGTCCACTTTTTAGTTAAACTAAATGCAGCCTATTTAAATAAAGTGGATGTGCTGAGAAGTGGAAAGTCAAAATATCCCTATACGACGAACAAAAAGCTAGTAGCCTACGGAACAAGATATTAGAAGAAACAAATATAGCATACTCACTGTCACTGTCCTCTGATAGAAACTCCTGTTGGTATGAGCTCATATAGTTGCCTTAGGATGGACTGAATGAAATCATCTCATGGTTCTTAAATGTTGTAGGAACAGCGCTCTCTAGCGTGACTCATTGTGCGTCTGCGCGCGCGTGTAAATCGCACGGTTACTTAGGCTACAGACTGTCTAGTTGCATATAATCTATTTTCTTGAACAATTGGCCATACATGCCACAATTTTTACAGCATTGCAATTGATATGTTGAAATACTTGTGGTTTTGTCATTTGGCAAACTGGTTGAACAGTTCGTTCTATGTGGATGATTTGAAACAAAGGGTTATTGTTGCTGCAGGTCCGTTCACAAAAAGCATTTGTATTGTTCGGGCGTTCCGCCGGTGTGTTGCCCTGTAAATCACCCTTGTTAAACTACCAAGTGTTTACAGGTTTCTTCTGTTTATTTATTTTTTCCCCATTATGTGCATAAATATGGCCATTACAAAATATTTTTTGCAAGGGGGGATGTTTATGCTGAATATGAGCGTTGAGCAGTTTTAGCTCTCAGAAGCACAGACATTTATTTCCCTAAGTTTAAATGATAAATGTGTCCTCTGGGCTTTATGCTGATTAAAAACGGCATGTTTGCAAGTAGTTACCATTGATGAGAAATAGCAGAAAAATTTGCAAAATAAATAAAATAAACTGCAGATCATCAGTTGCACAATGTAGGCTAGTAAAATATATATAACTACACTATTTAATATGCAAAGGCTGTAACATCTCTCATAAATAGAAATTGGACTAGAGAGTGTTATTTTATTTTCTAATCTGTTCATTGATAAATAAAAAGCCTTCGTCTGTAGCAGTTTTGAACGACTCAAATTATTCAGCTACACTAATAGTATCTGCTAATCTTTGTTCATGAGTGTAACCTCAAAAAACAACACTTCCTTCCTGATCCCATGCTCTGTGATTGATTCTCTGGAAGAGAGATATAAGCTTTCTTTGGAAATGGATGCATAGTTCTGTCGTGAGGCCTGGAGTTAGAGATGAGGAGGACTCAAATGCAGTGAGGAGTTGTGAAAAGTTTATTAGAAAACTTTGTGAACAGTATAATAAATTCTGTGACACAGTGAATAATAGAGAAGCCTCTCCGATCGACGGTTCCAGTGAGAACAGCCCGCAATCCTGCAGACGTGAAGAAGCAGAGACCACCGTCAGAACAAAGAGAGTCCAGGAGTGTACAGCAATAGACGAGGACATGGACCAGCAGGTGAACAGTCCAGCATCGATCCGCACGTCTAGGAATCCTGAACACAGATCACTGGTAAGTAGCACAGCAAACACAAACAGACCAGAAAGGCACCCGCAACATAAAACAATCCACTGACAAACACTGGAAGACACAGCTGGGGATATAAAGGGTAGAGGAAACGAGCGACAGGTGAGGAAGATCAGCTCGTGATTGTGCTAATTGCCACCGTCACGAGCTGCAGCAAATGACAGGACCAAAACAAACAACAGAGAGGGACTGGTGACACACCCTGACCCGTGACAAGTTCTTGAATCATGTAGCAGACACAGACAGATGGTCAAAATTGTTGCTTGATATTTTGGGGCATTGCAGTTTTACATTGTCTGTATTTTCTCTCCCGTTATATGAAGAACTGTTCCTGCAGTGAAGGAGAAGCACAAAGCAAAGGTCAAGGATGCAATGAAACACTGTAAAATGTCATTTTATTCCAGTATTTTCACATCTGAAATGTTTCGGGTGTTTTCCTTTTTAAGAAACATCCTAATGTGTTGAAACAGATCATGTACAAGAACAATGGTATGATCCAGACATGCAATCCAGTTATGTCATACAAAAACATCTATACATACAGTACGCACTGCATAGGAGGCATCTCCTGTCTATCACTTTTGAATCAACACTTCTTTTTACAAACTGAACATTTTCTCAACATAAATGAGGATCAGAGCTGACAGGTGAGATTATTTCAAAGCTTTGCTAAAAATTGCGTTTGATTGTGAAAGGGGACAAAAAATAACACGAGAATGGCTTTCATGAAAACAGCATACTGTCATCCTCCTCACAATCAACAGTGTAAATGTGCATACTCAGTATGAGCCGTCTACTCGTTTCCCACAATGCAATAAGTCTGTCATAAAACCCGTTCCAGCATTAAATTAGTCACATTAAGGTCTTATGGCAACAATTATCTCTGCTACAGTTCCGTCATTATTGTAGCATACTGGGCACTATAGCATATTAATAAAAAAGTAGCATGCAGTATGCAGTTTATACCTAATACCAGGCAACCAGTTTCTGGAATCTTGCATGGATGTGTATGAGTGACAGATGGCTAATTTGAAAGTCTTAGAAACAACCAAATGTGAAACTGCCACTTTAAACTGCTCATGTAATTCACAGATCTTATCTAAAACTAATAAAAACATATTTTGTTAAGAACTGTAGAAAACATTTTAGATTGTGTCAAGGAGATATTTGTGATTTGCTGTCACCAATCCATCACCAAGCCTTGGATCTGAATCAGAATCAAGCTGCTATGCGACTGTATATGGACATGGGTAGGGGAGTGAATCATTATTAATCGTTGCAAATTTATGTCCCAAAACTCCTTTCCGCAGAAAAGTTGTCAACAGCTGCTCCTACTGCCAGGTGAGCTTACTGTGAGTCAGAATGTTTACTCATCAGTCTCCTCAAAACACCAAGTAGGCTAACTTTCAAGATGAGCTTGAAGTGGTTATTCAGACATGACAGCAATAAGAGGCAAAAAAATGCATGTAGTTTTCACAAGGAAAAATGGCAAAAAGTAATGTATGGTGAAAGATTTTAAACTGTTAGACCTTCGATGTAGATAGACAAATCTTTTTTTTAATGGAATACTGCAGTATTTATTATTACAGATTTATCAGTGCGCATCAGTATATTTTTTAAAATCCACGTGCCCTTCCCCTCCCTCTTGGAGCGACATCTCTTCTCCGATTACTTGTTTCCTGGCGTGAGGGCGGGACAACCTGAAATCTAATGATACGGCTAATGATCAGGTAGGGAGCAGAAAAGGCAAAAAAAGGGCTCTATATATGCTCTATATTAGCGGCCATTTTCTTACTTTCATATAAACGTAATGAGAATGTGGATTATGCAGTCATGTAAACGCATAAGCAGCATTCTTATGTTTAAAAAAAAAAAATTATGAGTGAACAAAAAAACAGCAATTCAAGTAACATAAAACCTACTGATGCGCAAGTAATGTGATGAAACTGGGCATGTAAATGTGAACGTTTCTTTCTCATCTGATCCCAATTAGCTTTCTCACAATAAATGGCTTTCTGGTGTGCATGTAAATGCAGAACTGGAAACTTAAAAGTGCTAAAACCTGTCAAGAGGGTTACCTCCAAAACCTCCAATTTCCTCAAGACGTTTTGAATGTTATTGCTGATTTTTGGGCAATAGTTTATGTTTTTCAGAGGTTGATAAGTAAACAGAACTCAAAGAAATAAATAAAACATACAAAAGTACATAAAGGTAAATAAATTAATTCCTCGATAAAACAAATTAAAATTATTTGTACATACTAAAATGTCTAAACATCTTCAGTTTACGGACGAACTGCAGCACATCAAATGCTTTACAACTTGATTACATTTTCCAGGCATTAAAGATTCTTTAGATTTGTTTATCTATGGGACATTATTATTTAAATCAAGCCTTTAGTTGATTGTAAATTTAAATCCTTACAATCAAGTGTTTACCAATTATAAATGAACTGTTTCTACTATTATATCTGATTATAATTAGGTGTTGCTATATTTAAAACGGGCCTATTTTTAGTGCTGAAATTATTCATACCTGCACAACAAACAATACAAATTCTAGTGCACAATGCAATTACACTGGCACATGCAAAACGTTCAGGAATTATGTTGTGAATTCCTCCCGCAGGCTGTTCATGAGAACTGAGGCAGTAAAATAAATCCTGTGGGAAAACCAGTCATAATTAAGAAGTTAAGTTACATACTTAAGTTAAGTATGTAAAAGAACATAAACATGCCTTTGTCTTGAATGTACATGAGCAGTGTCTTCACGTTTCAAACAAAACATTCCAGGCATGCAGAAAGAAATTAATGCACTTCCAATGACTCACCTGACTAAGGTAAATTAACAACTATGACAGCCATGATTGCTTTTTTATGGCAACATCTTTGTCTGTCCTTTCCAGGTGTCCTCATTGTTGGTCTGGTTGTGATTACATGCACATAAATACATGTCTCTCCCTTACTTGTTTCCTCAGACAGACAGGAAACAAGAGACAGAATGTAACTAGATGACTGACAGCTCTTAGTGACTTCATACAGGAGAGGGCTGGAGTGGCACTGAAATAACACCTTCCCCCTGGTCCAGAATCAGCCAGAAAGCTGCATACTTTTCTCCTGTCCTCGCCCATTGTTGGGCTCACCGGTCCAAGAGAAGAGCAAACACAAGAGAGATGAGAAGGAGATACAAAAGAAGGAGACTGAGGTGTCCAGCATTAAGACGGCATAGCCAGTTGTTGACTAGAAACAGGTATTTCCCCTCAGAATGAAATGTGTGGCTTTAACATACAATTTCCCTCCAACAGGGCACAAAATTGGAGCTTTAAACTGTCTAGTCCCCTCCATAGAGGCTTATAAGAGGTAGGGGGAAGCCGGCCTGTTCACCACAGTTGAGTTAGGGTGAAGGGTCATGACCTCCACATAATAGGTCAAAGATCAGCACTGAGAGTGAGGATGAGGTGGTAAGGCAGGATAAAGGGATGCTAAGTGGACGTCCCATGATCCAGCGATGCTACATGGTTGAAAGTTGGTTGGGCTTTGATGATGGAAGATCCAGCAGTGCCTGTACAGTGACACCAACTTTCACCAGACCTCGCTCCTCCAGGATGTGATGTGGCAAACACAACTTGTCCTGTTCATGAACACACAAGCAAATGTAAGCAAAAATATAGATAAATAATATCGATAAGATAAATGGCCTATGTTATAAATCTGTCCTATAATACTATACTATAATCTGTAATAAAATACTACCTTGTGAAAAATGATGACACAGTAAAACAAGAATACAACATATTTGTATATAATACAACATTATAATGTATATAATGTACTGTTCAAAAGTTTGGGCCTGGTAAGAATTTTTTGAAAGGCTGCATTTATTTGCTAAAAAACACAGTAAAAAAACACAATAGAAAAAAAATTGTTCCTGTAATGTGAAAGCTAAATTTTCAGGACTCATTAATCCAGTCTTCAGGGTCACATGATCCTTCAATTTGATGATATGCTGCTCAAGAAACATTTCTTATTATTATCCATGTGAAAAACAGTTGTGTCGCCAAATATTATGGTGGAAACCATGATAAAAAAAATTAAAAATTTTTTTTTATTTTAAAATCAGCTTTAAATAGAAACCTTTACAATATAAATAGCTTTACTCTCACTTTTGCTCTCACACCACCCAAGTAGCAGTGCTTCACCTTCTGAGAATATAGTTCCCAGTATGTATACGGTTAAAAGATGGCTGTCTCATATGACCTTGTTATTTGTACACACAGTAACTATACAAATCACAACATATAAATAGGAAAATGTTGGCGTAATTTTGTCACTTATTGGGAGTAGTATGCTAGCTGGAGTCATTTACTTCCAGTCTTTGTGCTAAGCTAGAGGTGGGTGCGTCAGACAGAGTTACGGCACGCACAGAGATGAAGAGGGTATGTATGGACTTATCTAACTCTGAGGGATACGGTGAATAAACTAAAGTCCCAAAAATTCGGCGTGTTCCTTTAAACCTTTGAATAAAAAGTGCATTACATATGGATAAACATTCAACTTACATGTTTTTTGCATGAATGTACAACTTCAACGTGCACATCTATCAATATCCCTTTAAGTAAAAACTAGATTATGTTAAAAAAGAATCAATTAAATATTCAATATCAAATTATATATATATAAAAAATAAAAAAAATGCAGATATCGATGAAAACAGATATATCATGCAATCATACCTGTGTCACTCCAAGCTTTTTACAAGCATCCAAGAAATTTTCAACATTTCGCCGACACTTGGCCATGCTCAGCTTTGGCTATTAAAAGACACACAGATGTCCTTTATAAAATCCTTCAGAGAGTAGAGTATCTAGCACTAAACAGATCCACACAACATCAAACAATTTATGTGCTTATTTTGAATGCTTAACAAAGGTGCAGAAAATCTCATTTGAACCCAGAAATACTCTAAGACTTTTCATTAATTATTATCAGAAAAGGAGATCCAAGAAAGTCTGAATGAAACATTCAGTGGGACTTACCACTGCAGGGGAGGGCACATGAATACTGGCCACGGAACGAGGACGAATGTGATTGGCCAGATGGCATAAAACAACACCATCCATCAGCGCAGCACCCACATCATCTGGCAATAAAACCTTCAACCTAGACTCGAGGTTCTGCAAAAAAAAAATTATTCCAAATAAGATACAGGTATATCATTAGCCTGGGAAAACCCAGACAACTTCCGGCAAATTTAGATTTGCTCTGAAAGTTAGTCTGGCAAAGAGCTCATTCAAGCCCATTTCCAATCCGCAGAAATCGTGGCACCAATCAGAAACGTTGGGGCGGGCTTTACACGATGACGACAGCGCTGGGATTTTTGTAGCCTACACAACAAAGATGGATGCCGCCGTCGAACATCACTCGTTCGAATCAGCTATCACGTCTGTTTTAAGCGATTTAAAAATGTCCTTTTCGTTATAACCCGAGCAAAACAACACTCGAAGCCTTCATGTCTAAAAAATATGTTATCGCTGTCTTACCGACTGGATTCGGCAAAAGTCTGATATACCAGTGTGGCGAGCAGGACGATCGAGGCCGAGAGACGTGAGAGAACGGCGTGAGTGAGGCCGGTCTCGCATCTCTCACGGAGGAGCGGAAGCATAAAAGGAGGAGCGACGACGGTGAAGATCGAGAGAGGACAGGCCTGAATTTTATTTGATGTTTTGTTTTATTATGTGTGGCGGCAGTCGACCGTGAGGGACTTTGTATTTGTTTTATTTTGTCATTAAAATGTGTGAATGTTCGCCGGTTTCTGCCTCCTCCTTCCCATAACAACGAACCCCGTTGGTCAATACTAAACGAATGGGTGGGTCTTAGCCATAGACTGTGTTAGCTAGCGAGAGCCCTCTGCATACGTCATCTCCTTCATCGCTCTGATTGGTTTTAACGTCTATCCAATTGCGCCAAGAGGCATTTGAGGGACGTCCGTTGGTGACGCCCCTTTGGAAATGATTTGTCTATGGAGCTTTGCCAGACCCTCACTCAGTTTTCAACTGAGAAGGGTCTGGTTTTAACCAGGCTAGTATATCATATGAATGAACCAAGAATCATCCACGTGCTAAACCTCCATGCTCTGTTCAGTCATTCCGGCTATCACCAAGGACAGCACATAGCTGAAGAGGTGGAAGTTGGACATGACCGGAAATCATTAGCAAAGACAAGCAAGCATTTCACCGCGTGTGCATCATAGACATCAAAAGTGTATATCTACACACACTACTGTTGAAAAGATTTAGATCGATACGATTTGTTACTGCTTTTAAAATAAGTCTCTTCTTTGTAATATTATACACTACTGTTCAAAAGCTTGGGGTCAGTAAGAATATTTTTTTGGACAGAAATTAATCATTTTATTTAAGGATAATGTAAGGATGCGTTAAGTGAATCAAAAGTGAAAGTAAAGACATATAGAATGTTATAATGATATATATATATATATATATATATATATATATATATATATATATATATATATATATATATATATATATAATTTATAAGTAAACCCTACACAATAAGGGACCGAACTGCTCTAAATAGGCAGTGACTCAAATAGCGCTCCCCATGTGAGGCGCACATAAAAAAATGGTGTTACTCATATACAGTGCTTCAACACTTCATCTTCATTTCTTTCCTCAGAATTAAATAGGAAACGTTTGTTCCCACCTGTCCCACCCACATAGTATGAATTACTGCCTGAAATAGATCGTCCTTTTCTTACATCATGACCCAACAAGTACAGTTAATGCTGTTGAGAGCTCCACAGAGACAAGTAGAAACAAAGCAGATAGAAGACTGTCCAAAGAAAGCAAGAAATCACTGTTATGACAAGTGAATTTTAAAAACACTAAAAATAAATTTAAAGAGAAGTTTTACCAAAGTAAACCTCTAGGCTAAAATGACAAACAAACAGAACATGTTTGTGAGTGTTTCACTTGGCTTACCTAGAGATATGAATCAGGCATTTTTGATAAAAAATTTTAACTTTGTAAAATATGCCAGAGGAATATTATGGTGGAATTCTGACCTGCCGCAGGAGTCTGATCTGCTCCATCTCCTCCCTGAGGTGCTCCATCTTTCTCCTCATGGTAAAGCTTGGGTCTGTGGAGCTTAAGTCTTGACGATTTCCACGGGAGAAGGCTGAGTAGTAAACACACAGTCATTATCATCATCATGTTTCTCTTCATTTAAGCTTTCCTTTAACAACTAACCAGTCGGATCTTTGAGTCTGGTAAATCTATAAATCTGCACACTGTGTAAACCTGGCCACTCAGTGTCTACTGTCTGTTCATTAGCATTAGCTTATAACAGGGGAAGTTAAGAGGTCTCCAATGGCTGCCCTTAAAAAGATCAAGTTTGTTCATGCACATCTGACTAATCAGTAATGAAATTTACTATTGAATAGCGCCATGATTCATATTTTTAGCAATTTGCTATTATAGCCCTGGTTTAAACAAATAAATACAAATGCATTAAGACACTGTGACGTGGAACAAAAAAATTTAAATGACCTCAGATGTAGACTTAACTGTTTTAAATGGTTTTCAGCTGTTTCTGGAATTTTTGTTCAGGCCAGACAGTTATTTACTGGATGAAATTACATTACATGGCTGTAAGACTGGAGAAACTGGAAGAGGAACGACCACTTCTTGAGAAGACAAAAAACCTTGCTGGATATTAGCATTTGAACTCACTCTTGTGAAACTAGCATCACCATCCGAGACTAAAAGTCTCACCTCTGAATCATCTTAATCTACATTTCTTCCCCTTCATGCGAGATCACCGAAGTTCACCCAAGAATCTATATGGTTTAATGTGAATTATTGTCATACAGTATTACACATATTTAGTATCATCCGAAATGTCTCAGGTTGATTTCCAAAGAAGTAAAACAAAAGGTAATAAGGGTTTTAAGAGTTTAGAGATAGGCCTAACTGGCACAAGAAAGAAGATGATCTCTAGACAAACAGACCTACCCCCAAAAGGTGTAAATTCTGAATTCAAATTTCCATTGTTAGCACGTTTCCATGTGAAAGAGGTTCTGGCTATTTAATGGAACGCAGAAAGGGATCAGGGCCTTTTCTGCACCTCAGATGAGCCCGTGAGGCTGAGACTCTCAGCCTCATGTAGCCTATTTCTTAATGTCGGGTTTGCATCTCTTTCTCTTTATTCTAGAGCATTCAATGTTATTGTATTGATTATCTTTGAACTGATTATGAAATTGACATGATACATTTACCTGACATAATAAATTGTAAACATTTGATTTTATTCTAACGGACTTTATTATTTTCATTAAAGAGTTAAAAAGAATAGTCAAACATTCGCTCACATTTAATGATGCACAGATATCATTAAAACCTTTTCATTTATGTAGTCAGATGAAATAAGAGAAAATACATATGAGAAAATGTATTGCATTTAATAAAAAATCCCTTTGCCATGAGAAAAGACGGAACACACGTGAGACCTTCCCCGCTAATCGAATGCCGCCATTGGATCGATATAGACGGGCCTTACATGGCCATTAAAAGGCCCACACTTCTCGATTTCTCCATATTTTCACAGCACTTGGTAAACCTATTTCTCATTGCTATAGTATGAGGCCTAATTTACATGAAAAAAAAAAAAATAGAGAATCATGGTTTGATTTGTTTTGTTGATGTCTTTATGCTGTATTATACAGAGGATAAACATCAAAAAAGGTGATTTATTGATTGTTCACATGGCAGCGCTACCTCTACAGCAGCTATTTGTGAGTCTCAGAGCACATACGAATATTTAAAAAATATGACTGACTCAAATAATAAAAAGGAAGCATTGAGACTGATAACAAGCGGTTTTGGTATTGTTTGCTGCTCAATTGCCATTGTTTTCTGTGAGACAGGAAGCACAGGCCTTCCTTGTGCTTTCCATTGAATTGCAAAGTCATGAAAAAAAAAGCCTTGGTATCACTAAAGTTCAAAGCCACAGTTCAAGACGACATCTTTCCAAAGAAATGCAGTTCTTGACCTCTAAATTCCCATTAAAGCAAAGGTATTTTTGAAATGAAAGAGATCATAAAATTTGAGTGCAGTTTCTAAATAGGATATCTGTGGGAAAACCACTGTTTGACATTGAAATGAAATCCTGCATCCCCAATAAACAAGCTACAGTTAGTCCAAAATGCAGCCGCTAGAGTTCTTACTAGATCAAGAAAATATGATCATATAACACCGATTTTATCATCACTTCATTGGTTACCTATAAAGTTCCATATTAATTACAAGGTATTGGTTCTGACTTATAAAGCCCTAAATGGTTTAGCTCCAATCTATTTAACGGATCTTTTATCGCCCTATAATCCATTGCGCTCTTTAAGATCACTGAATTCGAGGCTTCTGGTCATTCCTAGGATATCCAGATCCACCAAAGGAGGGAGAGCATTTTCACATTTAGCTCCGAAGCTCTGGAATAGCCTTCCTGATATTGTTCATTGCTCAGACTCGCTCTCCCAGTTTAAAACTAGACTAAAGACGCATCTCTTCAGCCAGGCATTCATATACATTTTTATCTTACAGTTACTGTAAATTCAGCCTCTAGTTCATAAATGCCAGAGGAGAACTGGCCCCCGACTGAGCCTGTGTTCTCCCAAGTTTTTTTTTTTCTCAATTGGGTCACCTGATGGAGTTTTAGGACACCATTAGGTCACTTGATGGAGTTTTTCGGTTCCTTGCCACTGTTGCCTTTGGCTTGCTCAGTTGGGGATACTCAAATTAATTAACCAATCATTAATACCATTGATCAGCCCTACCAAACGTGGATGTTTTTTTTTCCACTAAGAAACGAACATTGTTATGTTGTTTTGATTGATACTGTGAAGCTGCTTTGATACAATCTGTATTGTGAAAAGCGCTATATAAATATACTTGACTTGACATGATGCTTGTTTGACAAGTGTAATTGCTAGAAACTATTTTAAATAGGAAAATATATATAAAAAAATGTGGTCTAACACATTGATACAACGTTCATTGCTTACTTGCACTGAAAAGCAAATGCTTTGCAAAGCTAACAAACATTGACAATACCATCACCAAGATTAAAAACAAAAAGACAAATTATGAGAAAATAAAGGGGAGGGGAGCGATAAAGGGCCTATCACACCTGGTTACTTCATGCGATCGGATAGCTATCAGATCTGAAAAGACCATGTATAAATACCCCCTGAAACGCTTTCAAGACAGATCTAAATCTGATCACTTAAACCACTTCAGGTGGTTTGAGACGCGTCACATTCTGAAAGCTCAACAATACAGTGATGATAAATAAACTGCAGTGCAAATCTGTTGAATTCTGATGAACTTTATATTAGTTTTGAGGAGACACTTTAATGCGCTGAGCTATCTGATCAGTAAAAACATAGTGACAAGTGTAAATAGGCCCAAAGATTTACCTGATCTTGGTTTCAGGCCAAATACAGTGAGAGTTGTGGTGAACTCATTAGACCGCATTCCCTCCTGCAACAACACAGACATTGTCATGCTGGAAAAAAACACCTTATGTAAAGATGGCAAACACTCCTGAAACAATCCTGAATTATGAAATGGATTCAGTTTCTTCTGACTGGGATGGTCGGTTTTACATGGTTTACACAGATGTTTCCTTCCTTCATGAACTTTGTGAATGGGGTACAAAACCAAGGTTTCCAATGAATTTCCAATAAACTTTACTGACTGCACTGACAAAAGAGCAGATTTGTAGCTGATGAAATATTATGAAAAGCTGAGCGTAACTAGAGAAATAAATATTAGTAGCGTTTACATGGACCCTAATAATCCAATTGTAATCGGACTAGTAGCACAGTCGGAATAAAAAAAGTCACATGACAACCACGTCAATCGGAATGTATTGGATTATACATATAATGTAGAGTATATGGAAATTAAAAATTTCATTCGGATTGTATGGGGTGGTGTAAACCTTTTCTAATCCGTTCGAGAGGACATGTAAACAAAGACTTGATCAGTTTGAAAACTGAAACTGGAAAGTACTGCGCATGTGCAATGACGTAGAGATGGCGTTATTGGCGTATGACGTGTGGAACGAGCTGCTGTTGTAGAATAAAGTGTCATAAATGACTGTCGTTCCATTCTCAAATTATCCTTCCACTCATCGTCTTTGAAGTGGAGCAGGACAACGTCCCACCAGTTGTTTTGGACTATCATCCAGATGCCTTGTTTTTGGCACGGAAAGAGGCATTTTGTTTGATAAATATAAGCAGCACGGCACAACGCCTCTATAGACAAATATTAAGTAATGTAGGAGAATAGTATGAGCATACAGCGGGAAACTCTGTATATTTGTGCAGTGTACTCATGTCAAAAAATCAATTCCGATTTGAAGCTTGTGACATAAACGTGCACATCAACCCAATCACTTTATTTAGCGTTCATGTAAACACTACGTTCGGATTCATCAATCAGAATTAATTAATTCCGATTGAAACAAAAGGTCTCCATGTAAACGTAGCTATTGATGAATTGATGAATAATTTAATGTTTTCTTAAAAAAACTGGTTATGACAGTGCTTAAGGAATATGGAAATTCTTGAACTTTATATGAACTTTGTATTTTGCAATCAGCCATAGAGGCCAATGAAGCAAATGTATACAGAAACTAGTCTGTCTTATGATTTTGTAGTCTAGACAAGATGCTTAGAAAATAGTTTAACCAATCAATTTGAAGAAAACAATTCTATTCAATGCTATTTTTTGCATTTTTTAAAATATAAATATGAGTGTATGAGTGTTTTTTGGCAGAAACTTCTTATTCTTATTTATTTCCCAAGTGATAGTATCCATAATGCTCTGTTGGGGTCACCTGAGAATAATATTAGATTGGAATCACAACTATCTCAGGTGACTGGGGCGTTAGGTGCATGGAGTGAATTTCTACAACATTTCCATTACTTTACCTAGCCTAAATATCACAATTATAGAAATTCCCTGATATTTTCATGTTTTCCATGACTGTGGAAACCCAATAAAACAGTGACACTCAAACAGAGACATGCAGACAGTCACACACACACACACACACACACACACACACACACACACACACACAAAGTCTCACCTCACAATCATTGTCGTTGCCACTTGAGTTTCTTCGAGCACTTTGACACTTGTACTGAAATGGGAAACACAAGGAGCCAGAAGATCAGATCTATTAAACATGTCTAGTCTGAGATAAGGGATTTACTGCCCCAGATAAAGAGCCCACAGACACGTTCTACCTGATACTATCACATACTATCTGATGCATGTTGTACACAAAAAAGGACCACATGCTGACTTATGTCACCACTTTCAAACTGAATGGCTGGAATGACATAGTCTGGACCCAAAGGTGCCAAATGACCAAAAACTACATTTCAGTGTACAGAAGTGAATAAACTGCTTTATTTTTTTGCTTTATATTAAATAAACAGTACTTATTACTTTTGGACCGATATAAATTATGATTGCAAAATTGATAGACTTTTTCATACCATTTCTGTAGTGTTTTTGGTTCAACCATTTTTGGAGACAGCCACAAATTGAATATATTTTTTTTAAATGTATTTATCCCTCACCAGTTTTATTATCATGGCATGATCCATTTCACATAAAAAAGTGATGTTGCTTGATCAGACAGACTCTTACACATTAGCACAATAATAATCGGTTTATGTTCATGTTCTTTGTCCAATCACATCTTAAGAACAGATTAAGGTATATCCGACACCAGAAACGTTTCAGGTCGATTCTGCTACTCTCACACACACACACACAGTTTCTTTTCCTGATTTCCATTTTATGTGGAAAGCTGGAAACCTGTCTGATCCAAACGGATTCCCTTATTGATTCACTCTCTCTTGACTTGGAAGGCTATTCATTATTCCAAGTCAGAAACATTCCTCACTGTTTTAAATCAATTCATTTCAGTTGAAAGTTAAAACAAATGGCTGTGAATGTTTAACCGTTTTATTAAGCAGAGGCTTGATTCAGGAAAGCAATACAACCCTCTTTTTTGGACAAGAGAGTAAGACATCATATAATAGACAAAACAAAAATAGAATTATCAGCCTGGCATCGTCTACACTTGTCAGAGCAGCAAAGAGGGAGAGCAAATTATCTAGACAATTCCCATTCCTGGAATTTATACAGTGATGACATAAAAGTAAGATAAACAAGATCTCAAGAACAGGAAAGAGATTCATCTTTCCTTTGGGTAAAATCACGTAGCTGCAGTGAATTAATTGCCTCATTCAAAATTGATCAACTGGCAATTACAGAAATGTTTCTGGGACGACCTGCATATACTGTATGTGTTTGGATGATTGATTGTGAACAGGTGTGTGTTGAGGTGTGTACAGGAATTCTATTGTGTGGTGAACCCTACCTTTCTATGGGATGAATATAGTATCAAAATGATTAACACATGCAAGCACAATTATCAATGAACTTGATACATGTTGCAGAAATGTTTTATCCATGCCTTTCAACTTGCGTGTGCAAAATTCAAAATTGAATGAATGTGTAGCCATTTGTACAAATAGAGACATTTTTGTGAATACAAATGTTTTCTTTTGTATTAGTGTATCATAATTTGTGCATGCAACCAAGAAGATATGTGGATCAGGTGACACGCGTGCATTCATTGAATTCTTTTCTGAGTCAATCTCATTTGATTCATTTGGATTTTGAGACTTTCTTTTAGCTGTTTTTAAGCATTTCACAACCCACACACAAACAACTACAAATGAATAGGCCTGGTGCTAATTATTAATGTGTGCACAACTACCCATTTATTTGACAAATTCACAAATGTGCGTCGCTACATTTAAACCAATAGAATACAACTTGTGTGTGCAAAATCCAGAATCACATGAATGTGCAGCATTTTGTACAAATAGAGACAGAGTTGTTAATACAAAACCTCAATTTTGTATTAATGTAGGACCAGAATTTGTGCATGCAACGTAAGATGTGCATTTGTGGATGAGGTGACATGCGTGCATTCATTGACTCGTTTCTGAGTCGATCCTATTTGATTCATTTGGATTTTGAGACTTTCATTTCACTGGTTTCGCCTTGCACGATCCACACACAGCTGTCTGAGAAAACCTGCTACCACTAGATGGCAGTATTCTGCTAAAACAGACAACGGCAGCGTAATCCAGCATTCTTCACCATTTAAGACGCTTAATGTGAGTGATATTGAAGCCAGGGGCGTGTCTACGTGGTGGCCAGGGGGGGCACCGCCCCCCCCTGAAATTCGATTGGCCACCCCAGGTGCCCCCCCTATAAGGTGTCTTGTGATTGGTTCAGTTATAGACTCTACTGAAGTTCATGATTCAAAGAAGTGCAGCGCCAGAGAAACAACGGTCGTCGCGGACTAGGACTTTTACTTTATCAAGTGTGTTTATCAAGACACCAAACAAAGAGCTGGTAACCTTTATGTAGGCCTATGGTTTAATATGTATGGTTTTCTCAGATCAATGTTTTTACCCCGTCAGACTCTGCTCGCGTTGGTCGTGGTTGATTTCAATCCAATGTTCAGTCAAAGTTTAATAAAACACAATAAAAGTAAAATACGCTGGGCGCTATCAAACAAAAAACACTGTCATGGTGATTTGCATAGACGTGCGGCGCGGGACTAGATTTGATGGCCGAGTGCGAGCGGTAATGCACTGTGCGGGCTGCGGGAGAATAAAACGATTCGCGGGACTCCCGCAAAATATAAATATCAATGAATAAAACACATAAAAACAAATAAACTGTTATTCATCTGTTGCAGAAAAAGAACAACTAAACCAAAACAGAAACGATTTACAGGCCAGTTTCTTTTTATAACATCATGTTTGCAGCGTTGAGCGATGTAGCCAATCACAGACACATGTGTTGATTTCTTAAACACAATGGCCAATCAGAAGCATTTAACTCTGTGTTACTCAGCTTTTTTGTAAATTTATCTGAAAGAAATGTTGAATGAAACACTATGATGTTTTGGCCAAACATTTGAATTATTACAGTTAAATTTTTTTATTTTAAATTATTATTATTTGAAAGAGATTGTGAATAAAACTACTGTATATTGTAATGGTCAAACTAATTAAAAGAAAATAGTTGACATCGTTTCTGCTTCTGGGTTTTTAAAATTGCTCATTATTAAAATTGCTTTTATTTTATAAACTTGTTAGTTTTATGAAAACACTAAAAATAATAAACACTGGCTGTCAAATTTAACTTAATGGATATATACAGGGATGACAAAAAATTTAATTAATCAAAAATGTGCTTTATTACTAAATTTGTTTACAAGTAACTTTATTCAAGTTAATAAAATAATAAAATCAATAGGATTTAAGTAATATACTGTAGAATTTAGCTTTTTTTTTGGTCACTGGCGGCCACCCCGTTTGGAGGCAGTGCCCCAGCATGGCCCCCCCACTGAAAATGCTCTGGACACGCCCCTGATTGAAGCACCAAATTTAGTACACAATATAGGCCTAACTTATTAATAAAGCATAGTTTATAGAGGCAATCAGATTATGATCAACACCCATAGAAAACCATTATAAAACGCTTCACGTGCAATAGCGAATTGCATGTTCAATGAGGTGTATCGGCTACTGTTTTAATATCACCGTCTTACTGCATTACTGCGACGTTAAGCTTTTTCGTAATAATAGGCTCTATGGGAGGAAAACTTTGGAGCCTACAGACAAGAGCCTATATGAACGCGACGCGCAACGTTTCACGTTAATGGTATTTTCCATCCTGAGCCTGTTAAAAAGAAAAAGCTTAACATGAAATTTCACAGTTCCGTTCATATTATAGTGGTCTTATTTTTTTATGACTACACATTGTAGGCTATACAAGCTTTGGAATATGAAAATGTCTGTTTTTAAATGTTAAAAGATGATTTCCGCAGGACATTTGTTTTCCCTTGACCCTTGCCACTGTTATATAGTCTTACTGAAGCACGATGAGTTTTAACAATATGCAACCATTGTATATCGACATTAAATATTAATTGAAAAACACCTACTACGTGTGTAGCCTATAACTGCACACATGAGAATGCTTTGACGCGCTACCACAGCTCATGATGCACAAGGGAACGTCTGCCAATTCCACTAACAGCGTTAAAACGTATAATTTGTTTTAATTCAAATTACTTTTAATATTTAAAAACAGACATTTTCAAATTCCAAAGCTCATAGAAGGTTCCTGTAAGACTGACTTACAAGTAAAATTTGGACAATATCCTTCATGTAGCCCATGTAGCCTGTATTCTGCAGAAAAATACTATAATTCACCAAACAGGTTTTTTCATGTTCAAAATGGTTGTAGTATGTTCCTAGTGACTAGACTGGCTTACTACAGTTGAAATTGTCCCAATACCTCCCTTCATGGTCTATTTACAGTAAATAATTGCTTTTTTATAAAAAATTACTGTAATTCACCAAAAAGGGTTTTTGGTACTACCGGTCAATAATGCAAAATCTCACCTGACTATCACTAGGAACGTACTACAACCTTTGGAATATGAAGAGAAAAACAATTTACAGTACTACTTTATTACTGTTCAATCAAGATATTGGCTGGACATACAGTAGGCTAAGTCAGTCTGTCCTCTAGGCATTTGTATTCACAAAAATGTCTATCTGTACAAATTTCTACACATTCATTCAATTTTGAATGTTGAAAGGCATGAATAAAAGATTTCTGCAACATGTATCAAGTTCATTGATAATTGTGTTTGCATGTGTCAATCATTTTGATACTATATTCATCCCGTACCTTTTACCCTTCATGTTAGGTGTCTTTAACTACTATGTACTTACATCAAAAAACAACCACAAATTTTATGTAACTTATACATAACTTATGTTCATGTTGTATAAAGGGTATGCACTGACACAATTTTCCCATTGGGACACGCTTCCTCAGCCGAATTGAGTGACAAAACATCCTGCAATATTTGAATAGGGGCAAACGGAAAGTAAAACGGGAGTAAAACAAATTATTATCTTCATAAATTAAGGGAAGAGACAATGAACCTCACAACTTACCAAAGAACCAGTGGTCCATGGACATTGACATGTGGCCAGGAATCGGGTTTCTTGAAAAGTACCTGATTTCGACACCGGGGAAATGCATAAAGCTAAGCCTGTGAACGCTTTATCTGCTAGGCAACATTATAAATGCAATACAGGTAGATCTAAATCCGTATGATCACTTATATTATTGTTATATATCGTTATAGCACGATATAGAACAGTTTATTGTTATAGCACTTTCCGTTTGCCCTAAAACTTGTTAAAGCATTATAGACATAACACTATGTCTTTCTGTAAAGCTGTTTGGAAACCATGACTGTTTTGAAGAGCTATACAAATAAATTTGATTTACTTCAAGACTAGATTTGTTGGCGAATTTCAAGTGACAAGGACATTAAAGGATATTTGAGCAGTTTCAATTTGTTTTGTAGAAACTTATAAAGTTATCTGGATATCCATCTGCTGTTACCGTCAGGCAGACGAGTTCATTCTGGATTCCAGTTGTTTCTACGAATTGCAGTGATCCATTTGTTTCTCTTTTCTGTAAAAAGATGGCTCAGATTTCTTGTTGAATCTACTTGTACAGTCAATCACACAGCTCTTTCCCATCATGTGCATACCCTCTATTGCAAAACACTTGCTGCTACTGAGGTGGGATTCGGGTAAACCCTCTTTTGGCATTAAAAAACTACTGTCAGGATTTACTTAAGACACAGTGAAAAAAATAGGGCTGACAGGGCTATTTTTGATCTCATTGCATATGCATTTGTGGGTGCAATCGTAAATTTGTCCATTCAAATTTTGACGTCATCATGCAACCTACACTTCCTCCCACACAAAGTAAAAACCCCAGGATATAATGATATAATGTAATGTCCCCGTTATACATCACCAAATACCAAATAGGTTTATCACTGTACCGTATTTTATCTACTCTTTAAACAGCATTAAAGGTGCCCTAGAATGTGAAATTAAATTTATTTTGGCATAGTTAAATAACAAGAGTTCAGTACATGGACATGACATACAGTGAGTCTCAAACACCATTGTTTTCTCCTTCTTCCTTAAATCTCGTTTTTGAAAAACACCCCTAAAAAATAGGCGAATCTCCACATAACACCACATTAATTTTATTTTCTCTGGATATTTCCAAACATTTCACCGACGAGACTGTTTCCTCAACTTGGGCCAATACAGAGCTGGCCTCGAACGTCTGAAAATTTATCGATCGAGCTACCAAGCAACACTTTCTGATGTGTAATTGTTCAAGTTCAGACAGGTAATCTTTCTCTCAAAATCGTTCAATACTGTATTTACATCATCGTGTTTGCATTGGTGAAAGCATTAGAGAGCGAGTGCAGAAACTGCGTTGCAATAAGATCTTTATTCTCGTGATCAACACACAGTCATCTGTTTGCTCAATGCTCATCACGGCAACATTTTATGTGATGGGAATTAGGGATGCAACGGTACACGGTAAAATCCCGGACCGTTCGGTCAGCCCTGCACGGGACAATCTACCCTCGTGTCCCGCGGGACTTCGGTTTTGCCATTGAGTTTGCGCTGATCCTTTTAGTTTTTGCTTTAAGCCTTGTTTATACTCGACGCGTCCGCACGAGCGCGAGTCTCCGCTGACTGCGCGCGCACCTCTCCAAACGGACGAGGCGTTTATACTTGACGCGCTCGCCGTTGTGCTATTCTGTGAAACGACAGGGGCGACTCGGAGTAATTCTCCTCTAAACCACCAGGAATCAGCAGTGAAGAAGTAGTTTGCCGTTTATTAGTAGTTTATTAATTGCTGATTCATAAAAGAGTAATAAATGCAGTAGGTTTATTGTAGCCTACTTTCACTTGATGTAAACTAGTTAAACAACTGAAGCCTGAGTGTTTAAACCTTAATTTCATCAGCAGGGCTTATGGTGTGTTCACACCGAACGCGAATAGAGCGTCAAATACGCGTCTAGTTAGACGCTTGAACATTCGTTCGAGTTAAAATTTTTCAACTTGCGCGGAAGACATTCGCGGCAAACGCGTCGCCCAATTCGCGTCATTCGCAACGCCCGGCGCGAATGATGCGTCTATTCGCGTCTTTGCATTGACTTTGTATGTAGGCTAATCTACTCGCGCAAATAATTAAATTCGCGTTCGGTGTGAACACACCATTACTGTTATTGTAGGCTTATTTTGAAAATGTTACCAATTACTTTAGACAAGTGCAAACTGGGTGCTTAATGCAAATGTGTTCTTATTCACAAAATGAGAGGCTTTTATGGTCGCCCATCAATGCAAATGTCTCTGTGTATAGAAGGATCATAAACATGCTGGTACAGACGTACCAGTTCGGCCAGATGAGATTCGGCTCGAAGTCGTTCATCTTCACAGAAACACAGAAAGATAACCGGTGCATTGGGATTCCATACACATTGATGTTCTTCCTACTGTGACATTTTGTTTATGCTCATAAGAAAAATAAAACATATTTTTGGGATGAAATAGCAGTCTCTTTCTGCACAAAACGTGTACCGAAACCGAACCGAGACCGTGGCCCAAAAACCGAGGTACGGACCGTACCGTGGGCTATCTGTACCGTTGCACCCCTCATGGGAATAGATCTAAATACTTTAAAAACATCTCACGATTCGTTAATCTCGATAGCTGTAACAGTAAAAACGTATAATATCTGTAGTAAAAGTATTCGAGAGAGTTTCACATGTAATATGTAGCTATTTCATATGCAAGCATGTCAGCCAATCACAGCAGAGGCCGGTTACACACAGCAGACACGCCCCTTGAAACAGAGCTTTTAAATCAGAGGCTAAAATCAGGCTAGGAAAATGCCTTTTATTTCTAAATTATGACTATTTTTGATCTAAAAAACATACTAACATTATAAGGGCAACCCAGAAAACATTATACAATCAAAATAAAAACCATTCTATGGCACCTTTAAGGTAAAAATTCAAACAGTTTTTTAACCTTAATGTGACAGCGTTTTGGGGTTGGGAAGAAATGACAGAATGGTAGTTTCTTTCAGTTTTATACTCTATTCAGGCGCTTTATACTCTGGTCAAGCATATCGATTGCAGACTAGTGGGAGAGGCCTTGGACTGCAACATGTAAAGTCCTACCTATTTGGCAAAAGGGAAGGAAAAAGCATTTTTTCCTCATGTTTCTCTAGCAGGTAGCACCGATTTAAACATTTTGTTTTGTCTTTCTACTATATTCACCTTATTTTTCAGGTTTGTAATTTTGATGTGCATGGCTTCGGTGTCATTTGCTTCCAATTATTATTATTATTTTTTATTTTTTTTTATTGCAAGTTAACAAAACATTGTAGCTTATACAAGGTAAAAGATCAATGACATATATACACATACAAAAGAAAGAAAGACGTAAATGGAACATACACATACAAAAATAAAAAGGTAAGAAAACAGCTAAATATAAATATTTATTTATTTTATTACAATTACAATTTTTTTAGTCGACGAGTCGTTTTACTAATGACAGCCTATTTATTTGGTCTCCCGTCTCAAACGGCTCACTGTAATTCACCTCCACACACCAGTCTGTGCGTTAATCTGCTATCCTCTTCCTTCACGTTCCTGGCCCGCCTTCACTGCTTTGATATGAAAAATTACGGAGGCAGGTGACGGTGCTTTCACGGTGGGCTCGTTTGCTGCGGTCCGAGCGCGAGCGCGATTGTTCCTGGTGCATAAGGTGGCGTTCTGCTGCTTGAAAACTGACTCTTTTGAGGAGACTGATTCCTGATTCCACGAGCAATGCGCGAATACCCTGCAGGCTCAACTCTCGCTCGTATAGAAGGTAAATCAAAAACACTATCATCCCTTATATGTGTTTTATTTAAGTAATCAACTAAAACGCATGCGCAGGCAGGTTACTTAACTTCCTGAACAAGCGCGCACCCGAGTCCGAGTTGCTTTCACATTCACGTGAACCGCGGCACAGGCCCACCATCCACCCGTAAGTTTAAACGCGAGCTGCACAGCTGCGTGCCTGCCTGCTTTCAGCGCGACTCATTAGGTCTTAGGCAGACCTAAGCATAGTGGGCTAGTCCAGACTCTTTCAATTCAATTCCAGTTTATTTGTATAGCGCTTTTAACAATATCGTTTTCAAAGCAGCTTTACAGAAAATGCATGCATTGCATCTACTTTACAATTCAGAGTGATATTTTCAGAAATGTACAGTAAGCTAATAATGTATTAATTTAAGGCAAAACAAATAGCTAATTTAAGTAATACATAGGCCTACATGTTTGTTAATAGAGGTTTAAATTAGGACTCTGACTAGTATGGTATAGCCTAATGGAAATGCAGATACTTAATGCTTAGATTGTTAATAATGTTTTTGACCAGGTGACAATTTTATGTTTTGGCCCTTCAGTTGAGTTCAAAATAAAACGGACACAACGAAATAAACACTTGATTTTTTTTTTATTAGTCGTTTAGATTAGTCGACTAATCGAAAAATTTGTCGAAAGATTAGTCGTTAGAAAATTAGTCGTTAGCTGAAGTCCGCATGATGTCATAAAAATCCGTGATCCATTTTAGCGGAAGTGAGGGACTGTACGTTTTGAATGTACTAAATGCGAATTTTGTCATTGGTTTGGAACACACCAGCTTATTCATAACATTAAGGCTAACATATTCATACTAAAAGCTAAAAAACTAAAATTTTGATTTCAGGGGGCCATTAAACTATAATTGATACAAGCAGTCAAATCATATTACAGTGTTTCCCATACACTGGTTCACAATATCAACAATGCCCGCCGCAAACAGATTTTCCAAAAGCCTTTGACATCGTTGAATAAACATTGACAGGTTTCAAAGTCAAAACGCGGCGTGAGTGATTTTATATGGATATATTTTATATATCTTTGAAGGGAACTGACTGTCTTTAGAAAAGTTTTTATGTTATTTTAATTTAATCTTGATCTTTCCTGATAACGCAGCGTTTATGTGCGCTGCTTTGTACAGCCGTTACCGGGGGAACTGCTATTTCTGCCGCTCCTAACATGCCTCCTGCTGGCACCTCTTTGTAAACAGCATCATTATGTGGGGCCTTGCACACCTGTATTAATACTACTACTAGTGTGGAATTTTTCTACAATATTCACTCATCATAGTAATGGTGCGTTCAAGTCCTCCTGGGAAGTTCGTACTTACAAGGCAGGAAGTCGTGTTTACGACGGCAGGTGCGTTCAAGTCACTTTCGTCGGGCCAATCAAATTGCCAGGGTGGGCTTTATACGATGATGGACAGATGATCTGCAGTTACGTAATCATCACGTCATCAAAGAGCGCTTGGTTTGAACTGGTTTACAACAAAGATGACTGCAGATGGAGAATTGAGAAGTATAGATTCCGCTATCGCGTCTGTTGTAGAAGAAATCGACAGCGCATTAATTTTAAAAGGCGAACAGAGAACTGCAATCAAAGCATTTGTCGATCGTCAAGATGTGTTTGCCGTCCTTCCCATAGACATAATAAATACATAGACGCCCTATTGACCGCTGGAGCGCACGTCAATGGGGCCGCTATATTGGGGAGAGGATTCGATCATAGACAGTAAAAGAAATGGACACAGCGACCCCATAGACTTCAACGGAGAAAAGCGAAGTCAATTAGAAGCACTCACTTCCTGATTGCCAAGCGTACTGCGCAGGCTCAAACTAAAGCTTGACGACGTAGATGTGCCGTAAACAACATGTCTGACAGTGTCTAGTCTGACTAGCTGTGCCAAGAGACATCTAAATTCCTCAAAACGTTGTTGAAAATATTTTTGTCCTGTTGCTTTTATGGACTCTCTATGGGCTTCTCCCTTGACTTTATCGGACTTAATGCCTCCTCGTCCCCCCAATTGCCTCATAGACAGTAAAAGATTGCCCGCAAGCTTATCCTCCTGTCTGTACGGTAATTTCTCTACGGTGCGACAGAGAGTCGCGTGTTATGACGTAATCGTTAGCCTATTTTTTTTTACAAAAACTGCTTCTACGAGGCCATAACGTAACAGACAAGGTAATGGAGCCCTTTATACATTGTCGTGTTTCTTTAGAAATAAACAATGGACAAATGGAGTCTTTGGACGCTTCAGATGTAAAGTTATTCGCTGTCAAAGTGACGCAAAAATGAATGGGAGTCAATGGGATGCTAACAGCAGGTGAAGGCGTTAGCCAATGGCGGACCCCTGGCAGACTTCAGTTTCCGGCTGGTGGATTACCCCCTTGGATTCGATACAACTATGAGTCGCTCAACATACGTCACTTACTGCGTTGCTCTGATTGGTTGTAGGTTTATCCAATTGAGTGCAGAGGTTTTTTTTTCCTGGTTCGATTAAGACACGCCTTATAATCAAAGCCCTATGGAGCAGTATCTGACTCACATTCTGAATAGAATATGAGTATGACGAAGTCAGGTATGGGGATGTGCGTTTTCTGTGTGTCTTGCAAAGAAACACTAAAAGCTACCTACAAGTCACCCATTTAAACCCATTTTCTTTCCTTGACATTTACCATTTAAATTGTCACATCACAAGTAATTAAAAATGAATAAATAATTCACTTGATTTTAATAAATAATTACTGCGCTACGGTTCAAAGAGCAGGAAAAAGGACAGTAATGCATTTACTTGGATTTAATTCAAACTTGACTTAAAAGTGAAACAAAGTCTGCTTAATCCCTTTTCTGACGGTAAAGGTTTTACATGGATAGGTATGGTAAAGTAATTATTACCAGAGTTTCTTAGTGATTTTAATCCCGTCCGAATGTGCCATCTCAATAATCATTACGGACAATGTCAGATTACTGTGACTTTTGTCTTCTGTAAAAAGGATCGATAAAAAAAAATTACCTCAAGTAATGATAAATGGCAAATAGACCAACGTAAATATGCACATAAATATTCTGTCATTTCCACAGTTTTTCAAGTATGAACACAAGCATTCAGTTGCATTCTAGGCGGTGGGACAAGTTTGTGGCAAAAGTGGTTTCCGCATACTATTCTGATAGTAAGGTAGATAGAAAAAGAAAGGACTTGTCAGAGTCACGAAACTTCTTTTAGCTTTAGGTAAGAGCCTCTTTAGGTAAGAGCCTCTTCCCCAATCAGAATATAATTAATTTAATTAATATAACGTTTGTGCGGTGCGTAAATAAGAGTTATCCCTCCCACTTCTGGTGATTTTACTGAGATTTCTTATCCCGTGCGAATTGGGCATTAATATTACAGACATCCTGTGGTAAAATTGTATTACTCCATCTACCCTTGTAAAACGTCCGAATAGGACTTCAAATAACACAGAAACAATTATATGTTTTTATACTTGTATTGAACACACTAGGGCTTTTTTCACACTTGAAATAGTTCATCCTGGGTCATTCTAAATCCTGGGTAAATGGGATCCTGGGTTATCTTTCTTCACATTTTACATTGCTCATTTACCTGGGGTTAACAATTAATATTATATATTGCCGACACTTCAATTAAGTTAATCCTAAGTAGACTTTTAGACTATAAAGTTAAGAATGAAACAGTCTCTTCTTTAATCCAATTTGTCATGTTTTCGGTAAACATTTTGTTTATACAACGTTGTGTTTCCGTGACTTTCCAAAGCTCTTGAAAATGAGGCACACTATTGGTTGTCGTTTGCTAAGCATCTAGTAGTAACATTATAACACTGCATCGTTTCATACTGTACAGGTTTGGCACAGCAATGTGGGGTAAAAAGTGGTGCTAACCCCGCTTCTAAATTACAAGTGTAAAACGTTCCTCTACCCAGGGTTGAAAGAGGCCAGGAGTAAAGTGCAGTGTGAAACGTGTAAACAGTCACCCTGCAGGATGTCTATTGCCAGAAATGTTTTTTTGAACAAATGTTCCACAAAATGTTTCCTGTAATTGTGGATCAGTTGTGTAAAACGATCAGAAGCAGTTTTAAACCACTCCTCTTCACAAAACTCTTTCAGTTTGTGTCTGACTACTGTTAATCAATCTCTTGAGTTTGTGCCAAAGCATCTCATTTGACGTAAGATGGGACGAGCCTTTGATGTTGGTGTTCTGTCACACATGGTGTTGTGTTTTGAACTTTTGTTTCATCTGTCTACAGAATGTTTAAAGCATCATAGACACATCAACAGAGATGTTAACATGCTCCAGAAATTTATGACTTGTAGGTTGACACTTGAAATATATGATTTAGTAGTGTAAGGCTTGGGGCAAAACTGCCAATCTCGTCTAATTGACAGGGATCCATGTGGTTATGTGACTGATTGTCAGCATCTTTACATAAGGGCCAGGGTGGCACTGACCCACCCAGATTGATGGCTGGCTCACACAAGAAAGGTGCCAGAATATACTACTAACAGTCTGGAAATAAAACAAAACTGTAAAATAATCATAAATGTTATGTATAATTTGTAAAGTGTATTATTTAAAATACATATAACAATATTTTTATTTCGCGCCGGCTCAATCAGCTTTCCAGAGTCGCAATGGCAGATATTTCTATATGCAGCATGTATGGACGTAAAATAATGACAAATGTTTTTGAAACAAAAAAGCTTGTTGAATTGCACTACTTGAGAAAAAATTGCATTAGCCCTGCTTGCATTTTAATGCATTGTATTTTTAGGGCTGAAATTCAACATGGTTGTATATTTAAGCTGTGAATATTTCAATTCAAAACATTTCACACACGTTTTCATTATTAAAAATTAAATTATCCATATCCACCTTTCAGATTTCACAACCAAAATATTAATTCTGTTTAAAAATACAACCTATAATATTCCACAGGTAATTTTAGGTCCATTTTATTTCGCTTTACAAATTCGCTTCCACAGATTCAGTGGTTCAAATTCAACAGAAAGTTCAACATTTTGACAATATTGAGAAAGCTGCTTACATGTGCAAAACTAATTGTTAAGACTTAAAATGTAAACAGCTTTTGTGTCTTTATCAGCTTTTCCATATATATACACTGGCTCTGATAAACATCACAAATACTTACCTCTTGCTCCATTTCTGTAAATCCGTTTTTATGGATGAATGACTCCCGTATGAATGAGCAACACCCGTTGCTCTAGTCTTCTTCGTCAACACGTGCTTGCACCTCCTGCTGGTAAGGTCGACTAACAGCTATGGAGATTATCAATCGGCAATCTACTGATGATCTTCCTGTCGTTCCCAGATGTCAAATGTTTACATTTCTATTGAATTTGAACCACTGGAAGCGTGGAATCTGTGGAAGCGAATTTCTAAAGCGAAACAAAATGGACCGAAAATTGCCTGTCGAATATTATAGGTTGTATTTTGAATGAATATGTTTAGTAAAATGTTTTGAATTAAAATATTCACATCTTAAATATACAACCAAGTTGAATTTCAGCCCATAAAGATGCAAGCCCTAAAAATACAATGCATTATATTATATTGTTACACCAGTAGGTGGCGACAAGGGACTGTTAAAAATGTATTTTCATCTAATCATTTATTCAAAAGTATAGCTCATTCATCAAGTGAAACAATTAACAACACCTAATGAAACAATTAAAGTCTTTATGAGTGTTTCATTAAATCGTTCATTCAAACCTATTTTTTTAAATAATTAAATTCAAATTAAATGCAGCAATTATCATTTTGCCAGATCCAATGGTAACTTACATAATTTTTTAGTGGTTTATAAAATATCCAGAAAATGATCTTGAATTGTGCATCTCTAATATATATATTACACCAAGGTCCACCACTTTTTCTCACCTCTCCACTGCGAATGTTTCCACAATGAGTTCAATAAAGACATGAAACCCATACATGTTTGTTGGTGTGCTATTTGTCCAAGCAGACTGTGTTGATCTATTATTGTGCCATAGTTTTAAAATCTTAAGATCAATTTATGAAGAAATTCAGGCAAATCGAGCAACTCTGAGACTATACGAAGTGAAAGCAGCAAGGTACATTGAAATGAGACAATTTTAATACGGAGTGGTCTAGAATTTTGTCCCTGCTAATTATTAGCAAGATCACAAGGCAAGAATTGAACAATGTGTGCAGGACTAGGAACTGTTGCTAAACTCACAATGCAGTGTTTCTAAAGCACCTCAAAAGAATAAACTTCTCACATCCTGAATCGCCATATTTTAGATAAGGACAGAAGTAAAGGAATTAGTCAGGCATTTTAACAACATCTGGAGCAAGATATAAAAGATAACAGGGACTGAGACTAGGGGTATTCTAACCAGTGGTGATTCTATCATATCAAAAGTGTCAACACAGCACAAAAAAACAACAACTGTCAAACAAGTGGGATGAAGTGTGTGTGTGTGTATTTCTTTGACAGAACAAATGAGAGAAAGAGAGAGAGAGAGAGAGAGAGAGAGAGAGAGAGAGAGAGAGAAAGAAAGAGAGATGCGTGAGAATACATGAGAAGAAGAAAACGTGTGAGAAAAACCGAGAACATGTGCGAACTTGGGTGTGTACCTTCAGATAGTCTTTTCTCAGGTATTTATTTCTTCTCCGATCCTCATTCTGGTTGAGAACAGGAGGAACATCTGGCCATTTTGGCTCTGAGTCACTGCTTTCTGATTTCAAACATCCATCAAACGAGCAAGAGGAAGAAGGCTGAGGGACAAATCACAATATTACAGTGAATGACAGGTCACAGCTATAAAGAAACCAGTGTGAGTGTTTTAGACCAGTTGGTAAAACTGTAACCTGCTTTTTTGGGCCAGTGCTTCACTGGCACTGAAAATCAAACATTCATTGACATTCACAGATAATGTTATGTGGTTGGCTAACACAGATGAGTTTTTGTTGGAATATCAAAAATGACATAAATTATTAAAAGCATGAAAGTATTAGTAAGAATGTGTTGAAAACTACAAACCAATTAGCACTGTTTAAGATTATATGCCATTGGTTTTCAGCAAAAGTGTATTTATGAAATGGATTTAGCTTGTAATATAAGGAATGGGTGAACAAAATGTTGTAAAGAAAATGTAATGAAATAGGCTATACACTCCTGGTCAAATGTTTGGAGTCAGTAACTTTTTATTTATTAATTTTTATGTTTTTGAAAGAAGTCTCTTATGCTTACCAAGGCTGCATTTATTTGATAAAAACACAGTAAAAACAGTAATATTGTGAAATATTTTAACAATTTAATATAACTCTTTCAATTTGAATATATTTTAAGATGTAATTTATTCATGTGAAGACAAAGCTGAATTTTCAGCATCATTACTCTAGTCTTCAGTGTCACATGATCCTTCAGAAATCATTCTAATATACTGATTTGCTGCTCAAGAAACATGTAGTATTATCATTGTTGAAAACAGTTGTGCTGCTTAGAATGGAAACCATGAGACATTTTTTTTCAAGGTTCTTTGGTAAATTTTAAGTTAAAAAAACAAAAAACAGCATTTATTAAAAAAAAAAAAGTTTAGCATTATAAATGTCTTTACTGTCACTGATCAATTTAATATATTCTTTCTGAATACATACACTTACTTAAAAATATCAACCCCAAACTTTTGAACAGTAGTGCAAATCTGAGTAAAATTACTACAAGAACCTCAGACATTAGAACCTTTACTGTAAGGTAGAAATGAATGAGAAGGAGGAATGTGATGAAGGAAGAGTGACCTCAGAGAAAGCCGCATCTTCATCAGTGAGATCAGTCTCCTTAAAAAATGTATGCACACATACACACACAAAAACAACAACAAAAACAGAGTGAGTAAGAATGGAATTCTTAGACACAATAATGAAATTAGCAGGCACAGATGAAAGGGGCTGGGGGGTGATCTGTAGAATTTTGGGAAATGGATGTAAACAATTGTATGTGTTCAACAACGCTGAGAGCACTATACTGATATTAGTACCTGAAAGCTTAAAGATGCATTCAGTAGTTTAGTGTCAATTTAAAAAGTCTTAAACATGAAGAAATAAATAATGTTTTTGTGAAGTCATTTGAATGACATACACTCACATAAGATGAAGACTGTACTAATATTAATTTTCTACATAAAATGGTTTAATTATGCATGGTGCGGGTCACGGTGCTCAAATGAAATGATGTGTTTCACTAAACGTCAGTGAGAAGGCTGCTGCCTCTGTAGATACACTAGTAAGGTAGTGTTGTTTGGTGATGCAAAGAGCAAAATTTAGACTAGTACCGAACACACTTATTATCGTGCTTAACCAGCAGAGACAACGAGAGAATCAGTACCTGTACCACCAAAGCAGCAGAAAAGGTCTGAAGCCAGAAGACACGAAGGCCAACAAACACAAAAAGCATATGCAAACATTGATAAGACATACTGTACACGCAATGACAATATTTGACGATCGAGAAAATCCTGAATAGTAATGCCCAAGATTCTGTTTATTAGACAGGTAAGGGAATTAATAATTGTTAGACAGCTCTCTAAAACATACCAATAACAGTGTAATTTACAAAACAATTTGGGTAACACTTTAGATTAGGTAGACATTCACTATTTACTAGTTGCTTATTAGCGTGTAGTACTTATAACGCACATATTTATTCCTTATTTTGCATGATCATAGAACCCTTAACCCTACCCATACCTAAACATAACCACTACAACAACTACCTTACTTACCATCAATAAGCAGTAATTAGTAATTAGTTTATTGAGGGAAAACTCCTAGTTAATAATGAACATGTGTGACCAAACTTAGAAATAATCATGCTGATTGACGTCGATAGATTGCAGTGCAGCGTCTAACACCATTGTGGTGTTGATACTTAAAGTACATGAAAAACAGCAATGCTAACGCTAGCTAAATAACTACTGAATGCATCTTTAGTAGTCAAAATATTACATCAGTGAACACATGGCTAGGGAGTAAAAGTCACTGTCAGTGCTACTATAAAACAATAAAATAAGCCAATCTCACACTAAGAACCCAAAGAACTGACACTTAATGCATGGTAATCCTTCATCATTCACTGTGAAAATTTCCAATGAAATGAAAATGAGCATGCGGCTACATGCATTATTGCGTGTGCTTGTAAACATGTATATTGCTACCTGTCCACTTAAGGCAGAGGCTGAGCTGCTTCCTTCATCTAGTGATGCACTGTAAAGAAAAACAGAAACATTGAGTGACATGGACCCCCAAAACATACAAGTGGGGGCTTAGGGGCTATTATTGCACTACGATACTAATGTGTGCACTTATGTAGAGACAGATATGAGAACGTGTGCATGCTCAACCGTGTGTGAGGCCTGATGTGTTGACAGGTCATTAATGTACCTGCTGTCTGTGGACGATGAGGGTGATGCGAGGCTCTATCCTAATTCTTTCATTGTGTCATAGTTCCAGCAGATGAATGGTCTACATCAACCATCATTTTAACAATGTTTTTAATAACTTTTCGGGAGAACAAGTTTCAGTCCCTTAGAAAGCCTATGGAGGAGTGATCCAGCTCTCAGATTTAATCAAAAATATCTTAAATCGTGTTCCGAAGATGAACGAAAGTCTTACGGGGTTGGAACAACATGAGGGTGAGTAATTAGTGACAGAATTTTCATTTTTGGGTAAACTAACCCTTTAATATGTTTGCTGTGGGATCAGGGCTCCAGACTAACTTTTCCACTGGTTGCACTGGTGCTACCAACTTTCTCAGTTGGTCGCACCAGCACATGATTTGGTCGCACTTTCTCTTTTTTTTTTGCTACAACATAGGATTGATCAATGCATGCTGATGAATAGTTGTCTCAATCTTTTCATTTTTATATGACTTAATTCCTTAATTTCGCGTTTCATCATCAGTGTGCAATGCGTGTGTACGTTTGCTCTCTAGTGGTTAATAAACAGAACTGCATGTGTCTTGCGGAAGAACATTATAGCCGGAGCTACTTCTCTCTGTTTATGTCTATGACAAGTCACGCAGGTACTAGGCTACTGAGCCGACCCCGGTCTAAAATAGTCTCAATATAAACACTTATTATAGGCGTACCGTAGTGATTCAGGATAAGACAAAAACACAGTTTGGAAATTGGATTCATGATGTACTCGTTCATTATATACATTTTGTTCATTTTGAACACAAAAAGTTACGGACTGCAACGGCGTTCTGTTGCACACAATTTGCGGATTCGTTGCTCAAGAAACATATATTCTTATCATCATCAAGCTGAAAACTACAGAAGCCCTGAACCACAACGTAGTAAAAAAAAAAAAAAGTTAAAAAAAATCTATAATTACGAGAATAAAGTCGAAACATTACGAGAACAGTCTTTGTTGAAGTTGCGTATGTGCTTGCTGTTGTTTCACATTGCCGCACAGGCAATCATAACCCCCGTTTCACACCGCAAGCGTGAGCAGCGCATATTTTTTTCGGTGTGCATGTTAATCAATGAGTGCGTTCACAACGCGAGCAGGAGCAGCACGTGAGCATCAAGCAGGAGCGTCGCGTGAGCAGCAGTGAATCGGGGGTTTCGGTGGCGAGTCTATTTTTGCGAATTGCGTGGAAAGACAGTATTTGACGTTATAAAAAGGCTCTAAAAACAGCCAGGGCTGAGCATCTCCGCAAACTAATAGAAAATAACCAAAATAATCCAAAGTTCTTATTTAACACCGTGGCTAGACTAACAAATAAACAGACATCACCTGAGCAAAATTTTCCATTACAGTGTAGTAGTAATGATTTTATGAATTTCTTCACTGAAAAAATAGAAAGCATCAGAAACACAATTGTAAATGTACAATCTTTTATGGTGTCTTATGATTCAGCCTCAATTATTGCCCCTCAAGAACAACTACACCACTTTACAACTATAGGACAGGAAGAGCTAAATAAACGTATCATTGCATCTAAACCAACAACATGTTTATTAGATCCAATACCCACTAAACTACTGAAATAAATGTTACCTGTAGTGGAAGAGCCTCTTCTCAAAATTATTAACTAAGTCTTTATTTTTCGGTCATGTTCCAAGAATATTCAAGCTGGCAATAATAAAACCTCTCATTAAGAAACCACAATTAGATGTTTAAATGGGGAAAAATCGAAGATAACGTCAGTAGACTGTGGAGTGCCGCAAGGATCTGTGTTAGGCCCTCTGCTATTCTCAATATATTTGCTGCCACTCGGTAATATTACAAGAAAACATGGAATTAATTTCCACTGTTATGCTGATGACACTCAATTATATATTTCATCACGACCAGATGAAAACACTAACTTATCTAATTTGAAAGAGTGTCTTAAAGATATAAAATGCTGGATGACGTGTAATTTCCTGCTATTAAATTCAGATAAAACGGAGGTATTACTTATTGGTCCAAAAAACTACCCACAAAACCTCTTACAATACAACTTTAATTTAGAAGGATGTTCTGTTACTTAATCCACTACAGTAAAAGACCTGGGTGTTATACTAGACCGAAACTTGACTTTCGAAAATCATATTTCATATGTTACAAGAACAGCCTTTTTCCACCTTAGAAACATTGCTACGTAACATGCTATCTGTTTCTGATCCAGAAAAGTTAGTTCACGCATTCATGACCTCAAGACTAGATTACTGTAATGCTTTATTAGCTGGTTGTCCTGCATCCTCAATAAATAAGCTACAGTTAGTGCAAAATGCAGCTGCTAGAGTTCTTACTAGGTCAAGAAAATATGATCATATAACACCAATTTTATCATCTCTACGCTGGTTACCTATTAAGTTCCGTATCAATTACAAAGTATTACTACTGACCTATAAAGCCCTAAATGGTTTAGCTCCTGTGTATTTAACGGACCTTCTATCACCCTACAATCCGTCACGCTCTTTAAGATCAACAAATTTGAGGCTTCTGGTAATTCCTAGGATATCTAAGTCCACTAAAGGAGGGAGGGCGTTCTCACATTTAGCTCCTAAACTCTGGAATAGCCTTCCTGATATTGTTCGAGGCTCAGACTCGCTGTCCCAGTTTAAAACTAGATTAAAGACACATCTCTTTAACCAAGCATTCACATAATGCTTACCTTTTATACTACTGCTGAATCAGATCGAATGCATTAATATTATGAACAGCAGCTATACTAATTATTTCCCATCTGCTTTTCTGCTGTTATCTCGGGGCGCCAGATGATTTTCAATGATATCCAAGATCGTATTTCCTGATGATCTGCCCAAGTGAAAGCATGTAGATGTTAAATAAAATTGTGCTGCTAGGTGACGATTTAACTGAATAGCCACAACACGCTCCAGAACTTTAGCCAAGAATGGTAGGTTTGAAACAGGCCTGTAAATGGACGAATCAGAAACATCACAACCAGGCTTCTTAAGGACTGGTGTAATGGCAGCAATTTTTAAATCTGGAGGCATAATTCCAGAACTCAATGATAAATGTACAATTGAAGTCATGTGAGGTCAGATTGATGCAAGGTAGTTCATAAGAACCGAGCAGGGAACCGGATCTAAAATACTGGTGGTTGAGTTCATGAACTTATCTGTACTTATATTAAAATCAACTACAACCAAGTCAAAGTTCGAAAAAGTAGTGTTCGGAGGATTTAAAGGCTGAGTATCAACTAGCTTAACAGGAGAGAGCTGTATATGCCCTCAATCTTTCCAGAGAAATAATGAAGAAACGTATTACACTGGTCAACAGAGCAATGGACAATGGCCTTAGTTGGTTTAAGACGATTTTCAACAGTCTTAAATAAAGATTTAGAATTAGTTGCAGCATTACCAGTGATGCTTGAATAATAGTTCTTACGTGCAGTATTCAGAGCAGAATGGTAAGCAGACTGTTGTTGAGTGCCCATGTACCGTCAGGTTAGATTTTTTGTACTGCCGTTCTAATTGCCTTCCAACAGCTTTCATTAGATGTAACTCCAGAGTATACCATGGGCAGGGTTTCCTAAATGTAACAGCCCGTTCCCGCACAGGTGGAAACTCATCCAGAAGTGCAGATAGCATGGAGTTATAGTTCTCTACAGAGTTAGTAATGGGAAGCTCAGAAAGAGAAGTAGAAAAGAAAGTGAAGTCCATGTGCTTGATGTTACAGAATTTAATAATAATAATAAAAATTAATAATAATATTTAATATTAGGTCTAGAAATGGATCATGATGACATGACATTCATGTCAAAATTAATAAGTCTATGATCACTTATACTCATATCAATACTATCCAGGGACTGAATACCAACACCAGCAGAGCAAACCACATCCAATGTATGGGCCAACCTATGGGTCGGAAAAGTGACATGCTGTGTAAAATAAAAATCATCCAAAACAGTATTAACAGTATTAACTAGGATTATCAATATGAAAATTTACATCAAAAAAGGGATACTTCACCTCTGGAAAGATGAATGTGTATTTAAAATGGGTCATTTATGTAGAAGAAATGTGAAATTATTTTTGAATTTGGAGCTTTCTAGACTGAGAAAAGCCATAAAAATGTATTTTTGGCTTATGGGGATGAAAGAGAACAACTCCCAGAATACATTTGCTTCGCTGCCCTAGGAGGCCACGCCTACCGGTAACAGAGCACAGTAGTTAAACAAGTCTAGGTTACTAGTGTGAGTCTCCGCGATGAGTCTACCCAGGATTTCGAGATCGCCCAAAATGTCCAGGATTCGGCTTTTGCGTTCTACAGTCGCCATTCATTATGTTTACTGTGGCGAGCAGGACGAGACTGAGGGCCGCGGGAGAACGGCGCAGCGTGCGCCTGCTGTTTGACCAAAACGCAGTAACTCCAGCAACTCCAGTACCGGCAACAGAACGACTCTGACAAGAGCCTCTGTGAAGGTAATATAATTACCTTATAATTATATGTTAAAAGGCAGGTAGGACGTTGTATTGGGACATTTTTTGGTTGTGGCACATTAGTATGAGCAACCGATACCCTGGTGCACTGCTTCAATCATAGTGTGATTCAATAATGCAGACCTCAGGATTAAGACTGCAGTTCTGAATAAAACAAAATCTGTAACTTTAACAGTTATTCCAAGGATCAAATCTGAGAATAAATGTTGTTAGGAGATGACAGAAAAAGACACAAGTGTTCCAATACACAATGCCGCCTTGGGTCTGAAAAAAAATAAATAATTCCAGGTGTATACTGTACATTCATGTCTCTACCTGTTCACCTGTCATATCTATAGCTTCTCCACCCTGTTATCGCTTCCCTCTAAGTTCTCTTTTATTGTATTTTAAGGGCGTTTCCACAATCAACAAAGATATCTCAGAGATTGAACTCCTGAGGAGTCTCCACCCTACAAACACTCACTGTTTAAAATAAATGTGCAAATGCAAAGCTTTGTTTCTATGAATACCGAATAGTCTGGTACAACTAGTAACACTTTATAATAGCATTATAAATCATTAGCAGATAGAATAAAAACAAGGTAACACATAAGAAAAGTTTAAAAATAAGGTTCTATTCGTTACCATTTGTTTCATGAACAATTAATTTTTTTAAATATTTCAGGTGAATGTTAATTTCTATATGCATTTGTAACATTTACGCTATATCAATAAACATGAATTAACTATCAACAACAGTTTATTAATTGATATTAAATTTAATAAATGCTGTAAAAATGTATTGTTAGCTCATGAAAACTAATGCATTAATGTTACCATGCAACATATTGTAAAGTGGGTAACCTTCGTTAGTTTAACGGACAATATTTTTTACAGCATTTATTAATCTGGGTAATATTAATTTATACTTAAAGGGGAACTTGGCAACTATTTCAACTTAATAAAACCGTTTAGAAATCATTTGGATGGCTAAATAACCTGTTCCGGTGAAAATGGTGACTTTCCCCACTCCCCCCAACCTTGCCAGGCGGAAAACCAACCTTCCAACATGGGGACTAACATTCCGGTAAATTGGAAATAGGAAGTCTCGTGAGAAGAGAGAACGAGTGAGAAACACAAACTGCTTTACGGCAATTCGACATAAACACACATGCCCCAATTAATGTGTATGATGTGTTACCCACCTCGGAAGACATAGCTCCACACGATAAAGTTGGCCGGCTCCGATAATAACAAATGCACACGAGCAGCGGTAGAAAGGGGGAGGAGGGTGCCGCAAGTGAGGTTTTTTTTACAACTGTGTTGTGAAATATACGCCCCACAGGGGGAGCTCGTTGATGAAAACATGTGACAACAAAAGTGAAAATCAGCGAAGAAATGGCAAGAGTTGCCAAGTTCCCCTTTAAATTTAACTACCATTACCAAACTTTAATTTGCAGTGGAAAAAAAAATAGCAATTATAAATTAGAATTTACCAAGATCAATAAATGCTGTACAAATATTGTTCAGTTATTTCGTGATACCTTATGCATTAACTAATGTCAATATATGGGAGCTTATTGTAAAGTTTTAATGAAAATGTATGAAGTGTCATGACATTTCTAATGTACATTAACCATACATTATCAGCTAATAAATACGCAATGTAATGATATTTGTTAATTTTATTCAAGTTTTAAGTTTTCGGTGTATACTGTTTGATATTGCGAACTAGTATTTGTTATAATATTATTATTTTAATTTAATATTATTAATTATAAATAAACTGGTTTGTAGCACAAATTGTACTGTGCTTTGCTTCTGGTTACTTACCTAAAGCGGCTAAAGAATCAGACAACCCGCACATTCACAGGAAATTGCGTTGGAAAATAAAGGTAAATAAAGTAGATATTTTTTAAGAAATCAGAATGTGTGTGGAAGAGTTTGTGCGTGCATCAGAATACCTTCTGACAGTCTGAGATGAGGATCTCTGTTTGGTGCTGCTCCCTGAGTGGCTGAGAAACCTGCAAGAACAGAGCAACCAACAAATGATGCAGAAAAACATTTCAATGCTGGTTTTACTATATGAGAATGAATCTTTTGTTTTACCTGCATCTGTAGTGGTGTTTAACAAATGTATCTTTGTACCAAAAAAAAAAAAAGCACACATGCTTGACAGCAAAACTGACATAAACAATTCCTCCCCATGAAAAAGGCACTTGTTATAGACCTGGGTCACAATGGAGCTTTCACATCGGAGGTTTCAAAACCGAACCTTTTCATAGCTCCTAAACCGAGGCGGAAGTTCCCGGATTTTGGTGTGCTCGCACCACAGGAACTAGGAGCTATTTTAGTTCTAGGAACTCCTTTTGGAGGAACTAATTTAGCTATTGCATTGCACTGTAGTTGTACCATATCATATGTATTACCAAAGGATCCATCAGTTATCTTTGTTATTGTATATTTGGAGTATCTATGTGTAAATATCAATCTTTTAGTGCAATAAAAATACAGAAAGCAGCCTGCCGGTGTGATTTGTATTTGTCGATTTGTTTCATTTTCTCATTGGCGGTCAATTCTAAGCACAAGAAAAGCTAAAATCGGGTTAAAGGTGCCATATGTCAGAATTGAGGTAAAAATATCCAAAAAATGAGCTACAAACACGCATCAAAAGAATGAGAAGAAATAAGGGGGATGATGTCATTAAAAAAATGACAACTTTTAGTGCTGCCGAGATATAAACTTGAATTAGCATGCTAAATTACTAGCCCCGGCCCGACAAGTGTCATAATACCAGTTTCGGCCATGGGAGGCGGTAAGCGGTCTCTTGTCATAACCACCGGCCAAACTGCAATACACTTATAACTCGCACGGCTTGTGGGCATAAGTTACTTGAACCTGATGTTAATCGTGTGAAAAGTACAGCCCACTACTACATTTCAGTTCAGGGAAGAGAGCGGAAGAATGGCTGAAGCCCTTGGCAATAGACCCTTACCACCACCACAACCACCCGCTGCAGGGAAAAAAACGCGCTCGGAATCACAAATAAAATCGGATAAAAAAAGGAGCAGAACCAGAGTAAACATTGGCACTGCTTTCCATCGCTGGAGACAACTAATGGACATGAAAGAAATGAGGTTCGACTCCGAACTTGAAACATTTCTCTTTTTTTCTTGCCAACTACGTGACCTATATTATGTTTATTAAATGGCTTTCCTGAGGTAAATCTGACATATTCTCCAGCTATGTTATTGACCTCTGCATGCTGATTAAAAAGAATGATTGGTCGATATTATGTATGAGGAATACATTTTGGTAAGTAGCCTACTGTATCTTTCAACAGTGTTCGTGTTTTTTTACTATTAGCTAGTAGAGATGATCGGTTCACGTGCGCTAGGGATCTGTCGTGTAACATTTACAAGCACCAAAGGTATTTATTGTTTGAATTGCTTAATAAAATTGACAGAATCTGAGAGCTGAGATTTTTTTATATCATAACTAACCTGCTCTCTCTGTCTAGTCTGTCGGTCTCCGTGTCCTCTTTGCTTTGCGATTTTTCTGTGCGTGAGAAAATGAATGTGAGAGCGTGTGAAAAGTGTCAATTGCGTGTGTCTCACGGTGAATTCGTGAGAGTTGGCAGCTCTGAATGGCGCAAGCTTGGTCAACATCAGCGAACGCTGTCTGTCAAATTAATGTAATTCAAACTAAGAATAAAAATTTAATATGAACATATTCACTGGTAAAGGTGAAGGGGAGTAGCTTGAAGATGTCATATTTAAAAATCACTTGACATCAACCAACGTTGCTCTGGAGTCAAACTGTCCTCTATTAGGAGTTGGCTTGGATTCTAGGGTCGTTGTGAAGGGAGGGGCGGAGCCATAGACTGTAAGGGTGGAGCATAGAGACTATGCCGTTTCTCTAGAGTAGACCAACTCACTTTCTGGAGGTATACTGCCCCCAACTGGTATGGAATGTGGAGTATGAATTCATTTTTTGGCGAACATTACACAAGGCACCTTTAAAAGACAGAAAATGCTTCTTCCACAATAAGAAAACTTTATTTCATTTAATGTGAAAATTAAATTATATCTCAATATGGGGGTCTTCACAATTCTTATCCAAGAAAAAAAAAAGTCAAATACATGACAAGCCTGAGCTTTGAAAATGTTATTAAAAAAATATTTTAGAAGTCTAACTATCGAGATTTTAAACCACTGAAATCGGTTGATAAATGTAAACGTTATTTTTGTTTTAATCCAGAAAAACCGCAGCTCACCCGTTTACTTGCATTTGTTTAGGGCTGGGCGGTATATTGAGTTTGTACAATATATTGATATATTTTTTTGTAACGATACGGAATGAGGCAATACCGTTTATATCGATACAGTAGTTTTATACGACGAGCACATCTGGGCGGAGAAAATAGCGGAGGACGCACTGTGAGCTCCTGCAGTGAAAGTAACGTCAGGCTACATAGTACAATTTGTCCTAAACATTTGTCCCAACATATTAAGGACTTCAAAATAACGTAAGATATAGTTAACAAGTTAGCAGTTTGCCCTATCAGCTCTGACAGGCCTACTGTTGCTGACTGACAGATAAACACTATAGCGCTGTTAATGGGTTTGAGATGCGGTGCTTTCCTCAGTGCTTAACTTACATTTCACAGGTATATTCTCCATCTGTAAATGTTAGAAAGTCAAACAAATATGTCCATTTCACTGTCAGGAGAGGACAAGCTTCTGCAAGTGAATCTCCGCTGAAACAACAGCTTCCGTGAACGAGCGCCGCCGCGCACGCGCGCCAAACAGACGGAGCACAGAATAGTAGCGCAATCATTCGGACTAAAATATACATATTGCTCAAATATTTGTTGTTGGAGACAATAAATCTGCTATATGTGGAATTTTAAACCTATAAGTATTTTTATGAAAGTGACCATTATAAATGGCAAATGCAGGCTAATATAGTTCGTGCTTTTTTTTATTTTAATTTTTAGTTTAGCCTTTAGTTTTTAAATTGTAATGTTACACTGTTAGAATGTAATGTGATTTTAACCACCCTTTTGCACATAATATATTGCATAGACTAAATTACATTCACTATATTTGTTTCCATATCCCTCAATATCAACATTGTTTGTAGCATATCATTGGGCAGGATGTGATTTTTTTTTTTTTTAAATAAATACAGATTTTCTTTATCCAAATAGAAAAACTTAGAAAGTACCGAGATATATATCGTATATTGCCATTTAACCAAAAAATACAGAGATATGAATTTTTGGCCATATCGCCCAGCCCTACATTTTTGTTTACAGCGCAGTCTTGCCCTCAGCAATATGGCGGACACGTTGACGTATCGCAGCAACGTTCCAAATATGAGATGGGTCTGTCTGCTGACTGCAAGAGAGGGGCGTAACAGGAAATGGGCTAAACTTGAAGTTGTCCAAATTACCCAGAACCACACGATATGTCAAACTCAAAACGAGATGTTGCGGCAAGACAACGGTAAGAATATTTTCCTGAGATAACCGTGTAAATTGAAGTCTACGGGCCCTATCTTGCACCCGGCGCAAATGACTTTGTACACTGACGCATGTATCATTCCTATTTTGCACCCGCGCAAAGCGGGCTTTTCCCTCCACAGACGCGCGCCGGCAAACTAGAGAATGAACTTGCGCTCCCTGGGCTGTTCAGCACAAAAAAGGAGGCGTGTTCCGGCGCAAACAATCCCTGGTGCTATTTTGCAGTTCCAGAAAACAATTGCGCCACTGACCAGAAAAAACCTAGTCTAAAGTCATTGGCGCGTTGAGCGTACATTCAGATGCTATTTTACATTCAGATGCCCCGATTCATTTTTGGCCCTTGAAAGGGAAGAATTTGGGCACCCCTGTCATACACTGACCGGTCTGTGCAGTGCTGCTTTAAGTTGAAAAAAACAGTGAGCAACTTGAAGTGGGCGTAACGAAGTTGGGCGTAAATTGAAGAAGCGTAACTTCAAGGGGCGTAACTTAAAGTCTTGCAGGCTGCAGACAGATTCTATTGGCCAATAGGGCGTCTATGTATTTATTATGTCTAAACCAGCACTATATGAACTATCTGTGACATTAGTGTACACTGATTGGCCAAAAGCACGCAAAACACCAACACCCGCCATTTTTAAAAAGGCTGTGTAAACACACCGATTATATTTTTATAGAATAGCAACAATCAGTTATACAGCTGCCGCTGCGACATGAAAGTGTTAATATATCACAATATAACAGCTAAATATAAGGATAAATTAACTTGCATTCATGCACGCACATTTACCAGTTATTTTGACGATGCTGAGAACGCCAGCCAAAGCCACACAGTTCTCGCATTCTCCGTGTTCATTAGTTTTGGATCTGTCTAACAGTACTGTCTGATACGTTATTAGATAGAATAGAACTGTTATACACAGAAAGTAGACAATAATGAAAAGGTATTAGCGTATGCTGTATGTTTAATGTCCAGTGTCGCTAGCTGAGCAGAAATACATATTATGTTTTACTTGGTCCCTTCAAAGTAGCGTTGGATTTTCTCCTCAGTGTAATGGCGGTTTACTGGTGTTTCACGTGCGTTCGGCCAATCGGCGCACACTAACGTCACGGATAGTTCCTATAGTGCTGGTTTAGACCCTACTCTGAAGTTGGAGCTAAATTAGTTCCTCCAAAAGGAGTTACTAGTTCCTGAGGTGCGAACGTGCGGAAACCGGGAACTTCCGCCAATAGGTCTTGGAACAATGAAAAGGTTCCTCCGGTGCGAAAGCTCCTTAAGTTCCTAGAACTACCCAGTGCGAAAGCCCCTATTATTGCACAAGTTCAAAACATGCAAAATATTTAGTTTTTGTACTCTGAACGGAAAAGGAAAAAAGAATACAATTCTGGAATCTGACCCGAAACCACATTCACAGGTGACAAAAACTGATTTTTGGTAATGCACCTTAGTTTAAACAGCCAGATTAAATCTCAGGTCATTTTTCATTATTTAGATGTGATGCGTATGTAACGTTATACAATTTGTGAATACAATCAGTGCTAAAGATGGGATTTGAAAAACAAATTAAAATGTTTCGGAATGATTATCTAGGTTAGACGCAGTTCTGAGCATTCTCAATTCATGATGTCTGCCCAATGATCCGTAAAGCAGATTAGCAACCGATTCACAGCAATCTTTGAAATTCATGTGAAATGAACCGACAAATTCAAAAGAAGAGAGTTTACACATCTGCACATCAACAATTTTAGAATGTGGGAAACTATTTAGAAACATTTACAACACACTTGAAATTGCAACACTTGAATTTGTGACATCATTAAGCCAGGACATACACGTATGTACTAACTAACACACAAAACGCAGATGCCAGATGTACTGGACATGTATCATACACCCTCATATCAGATACAGTATGACACATATCCACCATTTGAAATAAAAACACATATAAACACACACAGCTCTCCTTCTACCTGTGAGCTCTCCCCGCTGCTCTTCTACGGTGAATTAGACTCTCTGCCCTACAAATTAGGGACCGCCTCCTGAGAGTCAAATGTCATGTGTGTACCGATCAGATCCCAGGATTAGGTGGAGATGAAAGGGATGGAGAAGGAGAAGGAAGGAGAAAGAGTATGAGGAATATGGTTAATTTGTTAGTAAATAGAGTGTCTGATTGAATTACTTCAATACATCTGACAGCCGTTCTTTCTTCAGATGCAGCATGCATGGATGAGAGATTCAATTTGGAACTGTCAAATCTTGCTTTCATCCGTGAATCTCTCATAGACATAACTTATAATGAAAGAGAACAAAGTCATAGGAGGTATAAGGGTGAGGTTCAAAAGAAAGAAAAAGTGAATACAGGACAGAGTAGAGTATTTTAAAAGATATATCTACATTATATTGGGACGTCAATTTACTGTTTTCATTTAGTAGAAATATTTTCAATAACACAAATTATAAAAGCATAACGCATGAGTCTCCAGAAGACCTTCCATCAGACCTTAGTTCCACCCCTATCTGTACTTTTCAAGTAACCATGAACCACTTAATTAGCTGCTTCAGGTGTGTTTGATTGAGTGGTGTAAAATATTTGAATAAATGTAATTAGTTACTGTACTTAAGTACTTTTTTGGCTACTTTGTAGATATTAGATAAAGATATTATCGATTTTTACTCTACTACATTTTTGGACTACATTTTTGAATAAGTATACTCTTTTCTCCAAATTACTTGTTACATTTTGCATGGCACCTAACTTTTTCTACAGCAGTTTATTTATGAGACAAAATCGTGTGCGTTTTGCCCTGACTCACCCAAACTTGTCAACAAGACTACTTTAGGTGAATGAGAGTGCATTAGCAGGTAGTTGTGAATCACAGGCGTTTCATATACGAGATGAGGACATGCCTGTAGCTGCTGATGAGGCCGAAACCAGCATGTCCATTGCAAGTAGGCAATTTCATTTCATTTAACTTTACATTATTTTATTGAGCCGTTATACTGAATAGAAGGTTATATTTTGATTTTAGAAAACAAACATGTGATTGCTCTTGTGATGGATTTTTTAATTAATCATAACTAACATTTATTTTTCTCGCAGGAACAACATTCAAATGCTTTTGAATGTTAAATGTTTCCCCTTTAGTCGAAAACTCGTGACTGTTAGTTATGATTAATTAAAATATCCATCACACTCTCCTGACAAATGCAGGAGTGCATGAGGACTAGTGCATCTTTGAGCCTACATTCAGCAAGGTAAAATCTTTAAGTAGGCCTACTGTTAAAATCAGATACTCTAAGGCCTAGTTTCACAGACAGTGCTTAGATTAAACCAGGATTAGGGCTTTGTTCAAGCATAACTTTACTGGATGCGCTAGACGTGAGAATTTAGTTAAAAGCCCATTGTTAATCTGCCTTTAATAAATAGAATTCAACTCATTTATTTTGTGACAAAGAGCACTAATTTAAATGACTGTGGAGCCTTTAGTTCCCCAGACAAGTCTGAAGAAAATAGAGTAACTAGTTCAGTGGTGCAAAACCCACAGCCATTTAGAGTTTAGCTTTATTCCTAATTAAACGCACCATTCCAGCAAATCCTTCAGGCTTATTTGAAAACTACAGGTATGTGTGTTGAAGCAGGGTACCTAAACTATGTAGGGCTGTGGCCCTCCAGGAACCGAGTTAGTTACCCCTGAACTAGAAGGTTAGTTGGCTTTTAGGTTAGAGTTGCATCCAGCTGTAATCCAGCACTGAATATTTTCCAGACATAACTCTGATAACAAAGTAGAATATAAACAAATCTGCACATTTACGGTTCTTGCAAAACCTTTATTATGACAAATGATGCCACAAACTTTGGTAAATTAAGGAACTATATTAATCTTTGAAGCAATCATTTAAACCGGCTAACTTATTAAAAAAGTTAAAATGAGTCTCAACTGTTATCAACATACAACATACAGCTGACCATAGGAAGCCTAAAAAGGACACATTTCTTTATAATTTATTTTTAACTACTGTGTTTTGAAGAAATCTTTTGAGGTAAAGTCAGTTAGCGGGACTTTTTTAGTTGTATCTCTTAATTGTAAAGTATATATATATATATATATATATATATATATATATATATATATAATATTCAAATGTTTAATGCTAATGGTGCCAATAAATACACCTAGTCTGGGCTAAGCGCCAAATATACAATAACCCTAGAACAGCCCCTTTATATAAAGAATTTATTTTTATAATGTGTAGTTAGTGCAAGTCTTTGTTTTGATTTTTTTAATCGATTGACAGCCCTAATATTACAGGGAGTCAGAGGGACTTACTGTATATGTGTTTGATGGACTCTGAAGGTTGCATGGCCATGTGTGATTTAGCATGAAATAAAGATCACCTGTTCTGTTGCTCTTGTTGTAGCAGCTGTACTGCAATCTTCCTCAGATCCAACACTTCCTTCAAGTCATCCTCCTCCTCTTCAACTAACTGCTCTTTCTCTGAGCTGAAGTAGATGAGAGAGGAAGACAAAAAAGAAAGAGACAAAGGGAGGTTATTGCTGAATTCTTAATCTGTACACAATTTACATCAAACCGTTAAAAACACATCCTTACACAGAGTTTTTCAAAATTAAGATGCTATTATAACATTTCGGTGTCAGTGAAATTAAAGGAATTCATAAAAGAAAAGATTGTTTAGAAATTTCATATAATGTTTAACAACCAAACAGACAACCAATGTGGCTATAAATTAATGCCATAATGTGTTTAATTCATTTCTGGTGGACTATTATCGAATTTACTAATGCACAAAATATTGTGTTTTTGGTTAGAAAGCCTGCAGATGTTAGCATGATACAAGGAGTCAAGGTACCTTTTTGAAGCCTTTGAGCTGATGTTAGGGATGTCACGGTGAGGACATTTTCACAACGTTATATAATATTTTGTTGATCCTGGAACAACATTCATGTAAAAAATAAAAATTGTCCTAACCCAATTCTTACCTTTAAACCTGACCCAACCCATAAGTTAGCCCTAAAATCAGGGGAAAATGATAGTTGAATAACAGTGATGTTGAAGCACTTCACCCTGGTTGTAAGCCTAAACTTGACAAACTGTAAACTTGTCCCTCAAATCTGATTGGTTGATTGGAATGTTGATCCAGGAACATGTTGTACTTGGTGAAATCACGTTCACCATCAATATGCGGGGGTATGATGTGTACTCTGTGTATAGGGAGCGGCGGTACTGTATGCACAATTTACAAGATCAGATATTTGTCGTTGACGCACGCTCAGGATCTGTTGCGCACCAAATCCTCTGCCATCATCTTATCACGTGACGAGAGTAAGGAGAGATGACTGACAAGTGACAAGACACCTGCCGCACTGTGCTGAGACTGCAGCTCGTGCTGTATGGTGCAGAGCAGAGGCTTTCATTTTAAAATTGTAAGGTCTATTGACTGAACTAATGGTTTTTATTTCTATAAAAAATTTTTAAAAAAGTGACAGTGGGAGCGGTGCCATGATGGCCAAGTAATGTAATCAGTGTACGGCCAAACACAGTGTAACACCGGTAACACAGACTACCGCAGTAAGCCTAGCAGATGTGATACTGCATCTTACAAGAGCTGTAAACACTGGCTAACTGTAAATGTAAACACTGGTAAACACAATAGCTGTTTTTTTTCATTCCAAAAGGTGTTTTATGGGGTTCACATCTGGGCTTTGTGCGGACCAAGTTATTCTACACCAGACTCTTAAAACTTAAAATGTTGTATTGTATTTTGAAACCGAAAAGGGAGCTTCCCAAAACTGCAGCAACAAAGCCGGAAGCACACAATTCTAGTCCTTGTATATGACGAAATTTTTTCACTGCAATTACTGGAATAGCCATACCTGGTAATTAGAATGGAGGAGTCCACATACTTTTTGCTAGTATGTAGTACATTTATCTCTGTTGTCTTGCTCTTTCATGTGCCATGTTATTATGGCTTTGGCAGCAGTGTGTGTATGGTCATCATTACAGGAATTTTTTGTCAGTCAGCCATTTGTACACAATTATAACTTTACAAACAGTGAGAGACATCAAAAGCGAATCTCAACTGAGCAAATATCAAGGTGTTATTGTTACAAGTTTGACTAAAGGCTGGAATACATTACACAACTTTTCTGCAGATACTAGGCAGTCGGAGTAGACAGATTTAATAGAAAATTACATAGTGTATGATGAACGAGACATATTTCTGTGTGAGTTTATGCGTTTGGACGAACTCGAAAGACAGACATAACTACAGACATACTCAATCCTCATGACAGCTGATTTGAAGGCATCATTTAAAGTGTTGAATGCTCTCAATTAATGTAATTGTTGCAGTGATATAAATAATGAGTTAAAAAAGCATAGGCTATAGATGTGGTAAATGAATTGATTTATTTGGCAAATTAATAGAAAGAAAAGCTTTTTGGGGAAGAAAAGTAAATAATTTATTGAATAGGTTCTGCTGAGGCCATCCAAAAAAAAATTTAAAATAAAATAAAAATCACAAACCACATATCATTCATAATTTGGCACCACCCTTTTTTTTTACCATATAAGAAGTTCCTCTCATCCACCAATGTAAAAGCCTATAAACAGCATTCCCAACAGCACAAACACCTACTCAAGTGGATGATCGCAGGAACACCACATAACCGCAAGTATGGCTAGTAACTCGGAATTTACCCGATGACTCAAGTATTTGTTTGTTTTTGTTGGACCTTTGGAATGAATACTACAGAATCTGGAAATTCTCTGGAAAAAAATGGAGACTCGACAACCTGAAAAACCACAAGACGACTACGCCATAAAAACTCCAGCGAATGTCCTATAGAACTTCATTTTCCCTTCCTTTATCATTTGCAGGGAGGGTGGGACATACACGTTTACTGCTACCAGGCTAAAGTTAGCATTTTCCCAGATGTCCTACAGCACCTTTAATGTGACGAATTAGACAGTCATACAATATTAAATAATCCTCCAATCCTCTAGTTCATCAGTTGTCTGAATCTAAATGAGATGAAATCAAGACTAGGATCTAAAGCTATGGGCGAGGTATGCCGTAACCCTGGGCTTTTTTTTCTTTTTCTTTTTTTTAATTCAACTCAATTCACCAGAACGAAAGGAAATTTTCCTGACATCTAGATAAAACCACATTACTTCCTCCTTTTGTTAAGTTCTCTGGAATACCAAGGTAAGAGCTTGTAACAAAGGTGACAAAAATACCCTTGGAAAAAATCCCACATGAAACAAACAACTGTCATTATAAGAAAAGATTGGCAATTCACATTGGCACAATCCTGCAGCACAGTTTAGAGATATTTGCTCCATTTGTTATTTTTCTGCAATTACTATTGCTCTTCCCCGAGATATAAAAACAGTAAATGTCATTACGATTATAAAGAAAAATGTATAAAACTTTAAACAATTACCATTGTCAATATCATACTAATTGCAATTAAATAAATGCATGCTCATTTCAGGAGCATAAATGAAAATATGTAGTTCTTTTTATTAGTTAAAGGAGCTGTATGCAAGACATTTATTTCAATTAATCATACATTTTCCCTGATATGTCACTAGACATTAAGAAATCATGTTCATTTCAAATACTTATATCACTGACAACAGTAGTCCGGCCAGGATATTGTCATTTAAAAAGTGAAGTTGCAGCCTTCAACTGATGTTGATGTTGTCATGTTGTGTTTTGGTCTGATGCTCCACCCTCCACCGATCCACCAATCACGAAGTCAGTAGTGTTGCTGCATTCGGGTTGCCAGCTCTGCTCTAGTTACCACAGCTGCAGCTAATAACGTGTCGTAATCGGATCCTGCAGCCTATCTGGCAACCCCGAGTCAGTAATTTGAAAGTGATTGCAGTACCAGTTTTGGCCACAATCTTGCATACGGCTCCTTTAACTCCTCACACCTGCTAAGACACTCCAGGGCTTGACAATAAGGACTGCCCAATGCCCACAGAGTCAGCATAAACTACGCTCGGGACAGTTCTATAGATCTGTTCTGCATCAACACAAAAGTTTATATTTGCACGTGTTTTTAAGTCTTGCTAATTTAAATATTCAAACGCAAGATGCAAAATAGAGCTCAATTCGGTACTCACGCACTGTGTGAGAAATTTGGTGCAAAGACTGCGCACACATCTGGAGTCCGTGCCCAGAAAGCTGTGATTCAGACAGCGTGCAAATGCTTCTAATTAACATAATCTTACGCCTAAACGGTGTCATGAGATTTTGAGAGCAAACATCAGTATTCATGAGTTTTCCAGACATGCGCAACTGCGCGTGCAGCTGACAATTTTAGTTCACACACATTCAGTGGATTATTTCATAAAGGTAATTAGGGCTGTCACTTTTGAGAAAAATCTAATTCGAACGGTTATCAAATATCAAGCAATGTATTCGAATATATTCGAATTTCTACGAGCCCCGCCCCCCCACCAAAAAAATAAGAAAAAAAAGAAAAACATCGTAACGGAGATTCAATCACAAATTTATTAACAGTCTGACAGTCATAAACAGGACTCAGGCCTGTCTGAAAAAAAATCTTTGACTTAATGTTTTAAACAACAGGTTATCAACTTAATCTATATGAAGTGGCACTATGCATAGCCAATCACAAAATTAGGCAACATGGGAAAAAAAACTGAATCGGAACAGCACGGCACAAACAATAACTTGACAGCTTAAACAGCAGCAGGAGTAAGGCCTATAGCCTAGCCCAATTCATTTCTTAATATTGTTTGCTAGAAACACCAATTTATCAACTTGATCTGGATCAAGTGCGGCTCTCTTTTTATTGGCGATGTTCCCCGCGGTGGAGAACGCGCTCGGAGCGCGTGCGCACACACAGGTATTTGCGCGTCAATGTTGAGAGAAGTGGTATCTACGGTGTAGAACCCAAAATATTTCCAGACACTACTTTTTAGATGAGTTGGGGTCGTAATTGTCCGCTCAGGCTGGCCGTTATGTGCGTTATCTTCCATTTTTAAAATACGGAGACTATTGGCAATTATTCGCTTGATTTGGTCATGGGCCGACGCTACAATACATTTAGAGCACCCGGTCCTGGATGAGATGGCAAACAATAAAATAAAAAAACAAACGGTCTAATCATAGACTGTAAAAAATGCGCTAAACATGGCACTTTAAAAACCGGATAGTTTATTTATAGTTCGAATATGGATATTTCACGTCATGTTCGAATGTATATTCGAATATCGAATAAAAAGTGGCAGCCCTAAAGGTAATATAGTTTCAGCATCAAACCGACTTAGGCCCAAACTACAATTGTTTACCTTTGCATAGCAGTTTGTAATGTTTTTATTAGTATGCATGTTTTGTGCAGTCGTCTGTGATTGAATGACAGGCATTCACTTCATGTAACGTTACAGCTGTGCAACCTTCGTTTACAAACTATCGTCTACATAGATTTCCATCCTTTGTACCTTGTGATGTAACAATTGAATATTTTTTGTTCAACCATCTACAGTATTTATTCATTTAACAAACTCACTCTGGGATCTATGGTCCCATCCCCCCAACAGGGGCAAGAAGGGTGTTAGTTACCATGACTACGATTAGTTGGTTTTATTGCTGTTAAAAAAAAGCAGAGGCCATAGGAAAGACACACAGCCCTGAAAGGGATACTTCACCTGTTCTGACTATTTTAGTAGTCATTTAATTTAGGTTAGGTTTTATTTAATTGGTTAAGATGCATCATGTGATTTAGGTTAGAGGTCGTGGTGGCCATCTTAGTTTTCACTTCACAACAGTAGTGATGCAGCAGCAGATTTCTCTCTGATAAAAGATATTCTTCTGTTATTTCATGCCAAAGAGGCCATCGTCTATAAGTTTGTTTATTTAATAACATCTATACTAAAAAAAAGGGAGTATTTCATAAGATTTAAGAAAACATTTGCTGTACATTTTCAAAGAAGATTGTTATTTCTATTTCATATATTCTATATATATATATTAGGGCTGTCAGTTAAACGCGTTATTAACTCCGTTAACGCAAACCCATTTTAACGCGATACATTTTTTTATCGCGCGATTAACAGTCTTTTTGGCCTTGCAAACTTTGTAGTTTTTTTCACATGCTTTTGCAACAGGACGCGGCATGCGCGACGCTGCGCTATGAAACCCATTCATTTCAATGGCTTGCGCCGCACGAGGACGTTTTGTTGCTTCGTCGACCAAAGCCCAAGAGCAGCGGCGTGCACACCGCGGTCAAAATTCGAAATAGTTCAACTTTTGCCGCTGTGACGATTACCAGCGCGGCCAATAGAAATCCAAAAAGTTTTGAAAACTGGCGTAGCGCCACGCATTTCGCGTCCTGTCTGAAAGCACCGGTTCTAGCTAGACCACGAACCACAGACTTGTTTGGGCTTGCGAGGCTGCGAGCCGACCAAATAGTAGGTTAACGTCACGTTTTGAGTGGATGACGAGCGCGAGACGCCGAAATGGATGCAAGTAAGAATGGTTCCATTGACAAGACCACAGTGATCTGTGTGTTTTGTCATTGTGAACTGAGCTATATCATCATCGCAGCACGTCCAGTCTGAAATACCACTTGATGCGCACACACACACACACAGCTGATGCGCCTTCTCCACCCCTTCCATGTCATGGAGGGTGAGAAAAAAATCGGAGACTGAGAAGATACTGAAAACTAGATCTGTTGTTACACATTCAACAACATCATCTAAAAGGTCTAGTAGGACATCAGCTAGCATGGCTGCAGCTAAAGCACGAGCTAGAGCTGAGGCAGAGCTTACACGTGCATATTATGTCAAGAAAGAAACTGAAATTAAAGTAGAAAAAGTTCACATGGAAGGCAGTCTTACAGTGCTAGAACATGAAAGGGAGGCTGCTGCCGCTATGGCCGAGGCAAGAATATTAGAGGAGGCTGTAGAGAGCATGGAGGAAGGCAGTTATCATTCACATAGCTGGATCGCTCCTGCTGCAGACCCAGTGCAGCGCACCAGTGATTATGTGAAGCAGCACTCAAATAACTCCATTGTTGTTCCTCCTGAGGAAAGAAGTTTAGCCACTCCTCCTGTTGACTTCATAAACCTTTACGAAAGTGAAAACAAGCAGTAAGCGGAAAGTTCTCATAGGAGTGTGCCACATGATTTTGCTGAACTGGTCAATGATTCAGTCTCAAATCCTGACTACATCATGTTCGAAAAGCCTCAGTTTGCCACGTCCAGTCCAGTTAATTACAGCCCCCTTGCTCAGACTTACAATGCCTGTGCTCCTATGCAGTCACCTTCCCACGGAGAAGCTGAAATGAGTGGAAGTGAGCTCAGAGATCTGCTACGTGAGATTCAGTCTGCTAAAGCTGAAGGGTACTTGACAGGACTTTCTTATCTTGACACCTCCAGAGGAGTCAATCCGATCGTGGAGAAGCTGCCTTATCACCTGCAAGAAAAATGGATTTATCAGGGTTCTGAGTACAAAAGGAAGCACAACGTTACCTTCCCGCCATTCTCCTTCCTTACTGACTTTGTCTGTCAGGAAGCACGTGCTCGAAACGATCCAAGCTTTAGCATTAGTGCAGTTAGTACAACCCAGATCAAAACAGAGCCGTTGGTTCAAAGACAATTGCAACTGAAGGATGGCTGTGTCTACCCACAGGACAGGAGTAACATCGTCAATTGGATTTCTTTCCACAAGAAGTTCCGATAATGAACCGATTGAGGTAGAAAAGCAGTGTCCTATACATAAAAACAAACCTCATCCTCTGAGACGTTGCCATGGGTTTAGAGCAAAGACTCTAGAAGAAAGGCAAACACTGCTTAGAGAAAACGGTGTGTGCTATAGGTGCTGTGCTTCGACGGTTCACTTGGCAAAGAACTGCAAGGCAGTAATCAAATGCAATGAATGTGAGAGCGACTGACATGTGTCCGCACTTCATCCTGGTCCTCCACCGTGGGCCATCAAAGATCCCTCGTCAGATCATGGCGGGTAAATAAAGGCCCCTGTCCTAATGTAATCTCACAATGCACAGAGATTTGTGGAGACAGTCCCATACCCAAATCATGCTCAAAGATATGCCTGATAGGAGTATATCCTGAGGATCATCCAGAAATTATGGTGAAGATGTACGCAGTGCTCGATGAGCAAAGTAATAGGTCTCTAGCTAGACCTCAGTTTTTTTATCTATTCAAACTAAAAGGAACAGAGCATCCATACACTCTGATCTCTCAATGAGGACAATGATCTCTCTAAAAATGTCACGGAGTATAGGATGAAGGTTCATGTTTTTGGGAATAGTCCCTCTCCCACGATAGCAATCTATGGACTTCATCGTGCAGCTCAACATGGAGAACTTGAGTTTGGGAAAGACGCAAGAGCCTTTGTGTGGCGTAATTTTTATGTGGATGATGGCCTGAAATCAGTGCCCACGGCCAAAGAAGCAGTTGATCTGTTGAAAAGAACTCAGGAGATGCTAGCAAGTTCCAACCTGAGGCTTCATAAAATAGCATCTAACAGTCCTACTGTAATTTCCTGTGGAGGATCATGTGAAAGACCTCAAGGACCTCGATCTGGAAAAGGATACTCCACCTATTCAGAGGAGCCTTGGTCTGAGCTGGAATCTTAAAACAGACACTTTCACCTTTCGTGTTGATGCAGAAGAGAAGCCTTTTACACGTAGAGGTGTATTAGCAACTGTCAACAGCGTTTTTGACCCTCTTGGGTTGGCAGCACCTGTTACAATACAAGGAAAGTTCCTTCTTCGTGACCTGACAGCAAAGACTGGGATACCCCTCTACCAACAGTCAGGGAAGCTGAATGGGAGGCTTGGAAATACTCTTTGCAGGATCTAACTCAATTCGAAATACCCAGAGTTTACTCAAAGGTTTCGCAATCTTCAGCAAAAAAGAAAGAAAATCATGTTTTCTCAGATGCTTCCACAAAGGCAATTGCAGCAGTAGCTTACTTGAGGGTGATGATGAATGACAATGGATCATATACCGTAGGATTTGTGCTAGGCAAAGCTAAGCTCGCTCCACTGTCTGCTCGCACTGTACCTCGATTAGAGCTTGAAGCAGCAGTCCTGGCAGTAGAAGTGGCAGAACTCATTCAATATGAGATGGATATTACTCCAAACGCTGTAGAATTCTATTCCGACAGTAGTGTTGGGGTATATTCACAACCAAACCAGACGGTTTTACGTCTACGTGAGTAATGGAGTCTAGCGGATTAGGAAGCCTACAAGGCCAGAACAGTGGCATTACATTTCCACAAGTCAAAACCCTGCTGATCATGCAACCCGTTCAGTGCCTGCCTCAGACTTGAAAGACTCCACATGGCTTTCTGGGCCTGCCTTTCTTTCTCATCCTTATTCAGAGTGTCTTGAAGAAAATCCATTATACAATCTAATTGACCCTGATATAGATGTGGAAGTACGCTCTAACCGTACAGAACTGACACCCCAAACTTGGCTCACATCGCTTTGAGCGCTTTTCGACCTGGAAATGTCTCCTACAAGCTATATCCAACTTAATTCACATCATACATTCATTCAGACTCAAAACTGGGTTAGCAAGTACCTGTAAAAAATGGCATCTTTGTGACAAAGCACTCCCAGAGGAACTTTCACAGGCAAAGGTTGTGATATTACAATGTATCCAACAGGGGAGCTACTGTGTTGAGTTTTCTCTGTGTTCTGTGTTGAGAATTCAGGATTCTGGATCGTCGGGGCAAGAAAACGGATTCATAGTGTGATTCATAAATGCATCATCTGTCAGAAACTTAGAGGAAGAGTCGTTGAACAGAAGATGGCAGATCTTCCACCAGATCGACTTGCTATTGATCCACCTTTCACTTATGTCGGCCTTGACGTTTTTGGGCCCTGGATGGTCACTTCTCGCCGCATTTGAGGTGGCTTGGCAAACAGCAAAAGATGGGTACTCATTTTTACCTGTTTGAGTATTCGAGCAGTGCACTTTGAGTTGATTGATTCTCTTGATGCATCCACCTTTATCAACGCCCTCAGACGCTTCTTTTTTATACAGGGTCCAGCAAAACAAATCAGATCAGACTGTGGCACAAATTTCAAGGGTGCTTGTAAGGAGCTAGGAATGCTTGCAGAGGAGCCTAGTTTTAGGAGCTACTTGAATGAGGAAGGATGTCATTGGATCTTTAATCTCCCTCATGCATCCCATATGGGAGGAGCTTGGGAACGACTTATCAGAGTTGCACGTCGCATATTAGACTCCATGCTGCTTCAAAACAGTCACTCTCATCTCACTCATGAAATGCTAGCGACATTCTTGGCAGAAGTTTCTGCAAGACCTCTCGCACCGATCTCAAGTGACCCAAATTCACCCGCCCTGTTGACTCCAGCCACTCTTTTGACTCAGAAAGTTGGTGTCTTGTCTCCTCCTCCAGGGGACTTTGAAAAGGATCTTTGCCGCCAGAAATGGAAACAAGTTCAAAAACTTGCCAGCACCTTCTGTGAAAGGTGGCGACGTGAGTACCTAGTCAGCCTTCAAAGTCGCCGCAAATGGAACACCAACCGGCCTAACATCAAAGAAGGAGATATTGTACTTATGAAGGAGGCTCAAGTTAAGAGGAATGACTGGCCGATGGCTCTTGTCACTAAGGTCTTCCCAGGCGATGATGAAAAGGTCAGGAGAATTGAAATCAAGGTCACCAAGGATGGGAAGTGTAAAACTTATCTGAGACCTGTGTCCCAAGTGATTCTTCTTCTCTCACCAGAAGAACAAAAGGAATAATGTTATACAGAACTGTTGCATTGTTAGCAGTGGTTTTTCTAAAATACCAGACGGGGAGTGTTCTGACTATTTTAGTAGTCATTTAATTTAGGTTAGGTTTTATTTAATTGGTTAAGATGCATCATGTGATTTAGGTTAGAGGTTGTGGTAGTTTTCACTTCACAACAGCAGTGATGCAGCAGCAGATTTCTCTCTGATAAAAGATATTCTTCTGTTATTTCATGCCAAAGAGGCCATCGTCTGTAAGTTTGTTTATTTAATAACATCTATACTAAAAAAAGGGAGTATTTCATAGGATTTAAGAAAACATTTGCTGTACATTTTCAAAGAAGATTGTTATTTCTATTTCATATATTAACACTAGATTGTGTTCTTTCTTAAAATGTACTTTTATTCATACTTAATACTTAATGTACATTTTCTGTTTTTATTATAGTTTCACAAATAATTACGTTGTGGGAATGAAGATTTCAAAGTAAAACACAGAAAAAAGTTTCGACTGTTCCTCATCCTGTTTAACTATCTGTTGAAGTGCAACCTACTTGCATCAGGGACAGAATATCACCTCTGGATTTAAAATGGGTCATTTATGTAGAAGAATGTGAAATTATTTTTTTAATTTGGAGCTTTCTAGACTGAGAAAAGCCAGAAAATGTGTTTTTGGCTTATCTGGATGAAAGACAATAACTCCCAGAATGCACTTGCTTCGCTGCCCTAGGAGGCCACGCCTACCAGCAACAGAGCGCAGTAGATAAACAACAAGTCTAGGCTACTAGTGAGTCTCCGTGATGAGTCTGCCCGGGATTTCGAGATTGAGATTGTCCAGTATTCGGCCTTTGCGTTTTGCGTGAGACGCACCGGTCTCGTATCTGTAGGGACTGGGCTAAGAGTGAATCTGAATAAATAAAAATATCCGTGCTAAAGTCCCAAAACCTTCAGGCACCGAAAGACTGAATTTTACACACACACACACACACACGAGCCCTTCCCTCCCCCAACACACGAGGGAAGCTCCTGTTACGAGACTTTATAACCCATCGGAATGTTGCAGAATGTCTCTGAACAAAGAGACGGACATTTCTGTTGTGTAAAGACATAAAAACCATTAAATATATTTTGTTAAATGTATGTGTTTTTCCCCATGTCACAGTGAAATATCTTTGTTTGGCCACGGCATAAATAGACATTAGAAATACCTTCTTTATGCATTTTAAATACCTCTGTATTTTTCCTTTGACTTTCATTTGATGTGTTTGACACCTCTAAAATGCTCATGGAACGGGCTATCTGAATATGCACAGAGATATAAAGTAAAGTGTATTTTTAATAGGTTTTACCGCCATTGAAGATTCAAACTGTTAAACTATACACCCTCCTTGAACACACCCCTGTACCACGAGGGGCATGTTCTCCCAAACAAAGGACAATAAACCGAGGGTTCCCGCGTGCAACATCCATTCCCCGATTGGCCAGCCAACAGGAAGGGGATGGAATTCTACAAGGTGATAAATGTAGGAGCGCGGCTCCGCCCAACGCTCTCTTGAACTTTCCAGCACGTCAGAAACATGTAATTCACGCGGAGGTCCCCTCAGGGGATCAGATCATATCCTGGATCTTTTCTTTACTTTCTAGCCTAAAATCTGTTTTCTGTATTCAACTTGTTTCACTTCCACGAAGTGACATGACCTGAGCCGAACTATCTCCGTTGGTAACGTGACCTAAAAGACTTCCGACCGCTGTTCAAAGACTCGCGCCGCATCACGTGACTCCACGGAACCAAGGACTCAGCTCACGCACGCAGCTAAACCATGCGGGCCGCACGCGCACGGAGAACAAAAGATCTGCCGTCCAAAACGCGGCTAGACCATGCAGGCCGCTCAAGGAACGCAGCAACACATGAGAGAACCCTTCCACATGCAAGTAAATTTGGGATACCCTGTTTTCAGAGCATTAAGAATGTGTTTTCGTGTTGTTTCAGGAAAGTTGACTGTCTAGGTGAAAGTAACCCTATCCCTATCTCTCTCTTACTCGCTCTCACGCGTGTAATTTATCCATATCTCTATATCTCACACACTTCCTCGTTCATTGATGTCTTATTGTGTTTTGTATGTCTATTATGTTTGTAAATATATATATATATATTCCATGGCAACCGTAGTAAATATATAAGTAGACATGCCTTTATTAAATCCATTATATTCATTTGATTGATTCATTTACTTTGCTCATTTTCAAGTCCCTTAAGTGCCAAAGATCTAATTTATGCTACAAGCTTTACAAATGAAAGATACTTTAAAGAGTATGTGTTTATAGGGCGGGAAACCCAATTCTTCTGGCCAGAGAATTGTGTTTCCTGAAATCCTATACAGTAAGGTGATATCGTGGATCCCCACAATATTATTCTGGCAATTGAGCTAATGAATTTTGCCTGTTTCGTAAGACGTGATCAGTGTAATTAACTGTAATCAACTTGTAGTTAAAATGCAAGGATACACAGTTAAATATGCAGGTAAAATTACATCCTCCCTTAGAGGGAGATTTATTAACTTGTAAGACTGATCTAATCCAAACATGTATGAATAATTATTAATTATTAATTATTAATTATGATATGCAAATTCCCCACGGATTAGATCCGCCCATAGTCTTTACATATCTCTCACGGAGGAGCGGGAATTTTCTTAGCAATGTTCAAAACATCAACCGATCACTTGTTTAGCGTTCATGTAAACACTACATTCAGATTCACCAATCGAAATTAATTCAGTTAGATTGAAACAAAAGGTGTGCATGTAAACAATGAATGGCGACTGCAGAAAGCAAAAGCTGAATCCCGGACATTTTGGACGATCTCAACGGACATGTCCGGGAAAAAGAGGATGGTAACCCCTTCTAGTCAGCTTTCTCCACAGAACAACAGCCTGCTAGCTTAGCTTCCAAAAAAATATGGCTGATGTGTACATTCTGTGACTGAGATCCCACCCTCTGTGGGCGGGTTGAGAACATGCAGGACAGCCCCTACTACTGGCTGTAGTCTTTAGCCTCTGGGCAAAAAAAAAAAATTTGTCCAGACAAAAAATACATAAATCTCTCGTCTCAGGGGGATACGATGGAAAGCACGGAAATTCGAAAATACTACAGGTTTTCTACTAATACAAAGCTTAATGCTAAATCCTGAGGTATCCCTTGAAAACAGGACTTTCCTGCATTCATTTATGGTCGAACTGATCTGTAAATGAACAATGAACAGCACCCAAGGACACTGTGCGAATGATTTACTGTCTTGTGTAGTGTCTTTTGATACAAAAAGACACCATGTATTATGTGATAGAACCAACGGTCAATGTAACCCCACCTGTATCGTGTCTCCTATCTAATTAATCCTCATTTAATGACTCACACTTTAGTGTACATCACCTTCTCATAGAATGCAGTGTGTGTTTGTTATATCTATTTGAGTATAAATTAACACAAACAGCAAAGCCTATGTCTGAACACACATTTGAGACAGAGCCATAAACCCTCCCAACAGAGGAATTTCCCGCTTGGAAATTCCCCATTTCTTATTGGTCGAGCCAACCCTGAGAAATGGGACCTTTCTCAGACTTTAAATGGCCTATATACAAGCTCTTCCCTCTCTTGGCCTTCTCTGTACATTCGCATAGCTGTCCTGTGTGGCCTCACCAGGCCACAGGGCAGCAGGCCTTGACCCACAACCAGCCATGTGCTCATTCAAGAGAGAGAGGATCATCTCAACCAGAACAGAATCAAAGGAAAACATCAGGGGTGTGGCACAATGTCTTCATTCAAATGCAGAAGAAGTCCATCACAACTCCAACCATCAACTCTTCCGACTTCCTCCCTTCTCCTGTTTGCTCTGGGTGTCCTCTCCGGCCCAGGGCCGGAAGGCCACAATCGTCACTCCAGCCATGGAAACAGAGTCAAACCAGCCACGCAAGTTCATCACCAATTCTTCAGTCAACGCCGAAGAAATCGATTGAGACTCGTTGAACCATCAAAATCCTTCTTCAGGAACTTCACAAAATGATTCACCGTGCAAGTATACATTTAATGAGGTGCTCTGAAAATGATAAGCTGATGGTTCTTTTCATAGTTAAATGGATCTTTTCCATAGTACCATTTCCTGCTTCCGGTTTCATTCTGTCACTCACCATTTTACCTATTCATGTATGTGTGTTTAGTTTAATTATGTATGTGATTTACTTGTTGTGCACAATATGTATTTGGTTCTGATTCTCTGCTTGCAACAAAGTTTATTTTACGGTTCAGTTTTTGACTACAGGCTCTGAATAGTACTGTACAGTAAGAAATACATTTCCAATTAACAATTCCAAGAATTTACACTGTTAATTAACAAGTGTTCACGGGACGAACAGGTAGATTGATTTTAATATAAATTTTACTACATTAAGTTAACTATTAACTGATCCAAATATTCATAATCAATTATAACAAGTTATGATTGATTATTAATATTTCTTTAGACCTAATTTGCTACAAAAAAAGAATATTTTTAAGAATATTACCTTTCATGCAATGTGTAATACAGCTGTCTGTGAATGTAAACGATCAGCTAAGTTGTGAAGTCAAAAAGTAAAGTTATTGTCTCTCAAAAGAAAGAATTGACTCGACCTAAACGACTCGCCAGTAATTCGAATCCCACTTCCGTGACCTGCATACGTAATGCCATAACAAATTTGCTGTTATATAGTCTGAATTGGCTGCCCGCGAGCAACGTCTACTTTGACCTGCCCTCGTCACAAACACTGTAGCTGGTGTTGTGTACATGTCAAGAAGACCCTGTCTTATACTCTGCAAAAGCAAATTCTCTTTGTATACAAAGGATGAGGATGTGAAGAATCAGTGGTTGAGTTTACTTCAGCGATACAACAGCAGTATAACCTTTTGGTGATTGCTTCTCAAAACTCTGAGGTCTAAATGGGATTTACAAAATGCTTGGGACAATAGATGGGACAATACCCACTTTATTTGGACCAACTTGCTCCTCAGAATCAAAACCTGTAAGTATTAATTATTGATGTATACATTTTCTACCGGGTGTTCAATGTAGTTTTGTGTTTTATATTGTGTAGTTATCCGGCTAACTCACGTTATTACTGTCTTCTGCTAATCAGCTGTGGGCCCACTACTACTAAAAATTTGTGTCCATTAATGCATATTGTCATTCTTACTACTTTGAGTTATGATAAAGGATGGGGCAAAATTTGTTTTACAAACTTTAATGTTGAATTAATCATTCACGTTAGTGCTGCTCGTCTAACGCATGCGCTGTTATTGATACAGTTAATGATCCAGTTCCCACATGTACACCACAATAATTGAGAAATATACACATTGTTTGTTGATGGACATACACTTCTTAATGCGGATGTAGAGGAATTACAGTTGCAACATCTCATAATGTATGTCAAACTGAGTAGGGTACAACTGTCAACATTGATAATAATAATAATAATAATAATTAAAGCTGCAAGCAGCATTTAGCGGTGTTCAAGCATTTAAAGCCTTTAGGCACATAAGCATTTAAGACATTAAGTTTTATTACAGCCAAAACAGGCAATTTACCATAGGAAATACATGGTTTCAAAGCTTTTTGACAGTTATAGCGCCACCTATGGTCCAATCTCCATAAAATGTTCCATGTTTGTTAATGATGTTATGTCACATATGCTCACCAATTTTTGTAAAGTTCTGAGTTTTTATTTCAGATTTATAGGCTTTTGAGTGTATTTTGTCACGCCCCTTTTCTAAATGACCCTGTTACAACCAGCCAAATGCAAAAGTTAAACTTTTTTTCGATAATTATGGATCTAGAGAGTCCAGAGAATTGCCCTAGACTGGTTTGGTTCTGATCGGGCAAAAAACCAGGGACTAGTTCGCAAAAGTAGGTTTTTAACATATTCATGAATATTTAATGAATGATTTAATTGACAGCAATGGTTCTAGAGGCAAAGTTGTTCAACATGAGGAGATCTATCTAATGATATGCATTTTGTGGGGATGTATGCAACACCACGTGATTACAGAGCTGTAAAACTCGTTAGCGCCAACTAGTGGCCGATTTCTTTCAAAACTCTTACAGACCTCTTGGGCCACGAGTCGAACATGCCCATCGAGTTTCGTTCCGATCGGCCTCCGTTAACCTTGTTTCATAGGTGCTCAAACTTCATTGGCTGATGGCGGCCATGTTTTTTTAGATACGCCAATATCCTTTTACACATACATGGTACCTTGGTCCAAGATGCTGCATACAAAATTTCAAGTCAATCGGACTAACGGTCAGGTGGCCACACCCCCTTTTAAGTTTTTTTTACTGTTATAGCGCCACCATGTGGCCAATCGATGCAGTATTTTTACTGTGACCCCACACTGTCCTCATACACATGTCTGTTGAGTTTGGTGAAGATATCTCATTTACTTCTTGAGTTATAGCCATTTTAGTAAAATTGCCTAATTTCACAATGTTCATTTTGCGCCCCCTATCGACCTTGAATTGAAAATTCAAATTTTTTGAATTTTTGTCTAGAAATATGAGCAGCAAAATGATTATACACAATATACTTGCCATAAGCTGTAATTTACTTTTGTTTGTACAACATATACAAAATGAGTAGAGAAAGAAAAACTCAACATTTGCTGCATGCACACATTTTTTATTGCACTCTTTGACAACACTCGTTACTTTTGTCAGCTTTGCTGTAGATTATATTGCTGTTGTACACTAACAGATTCAAAGCCTGCTTTGATTGAAATATATTAAAATATTTCTTATTTAAAACAATCAAGCCACACAGTGTTGAACATGCAGAAGTTATTCAAAAATAAAAATGACAAAATAAAAATAAATAAAACCGAGCAATGGAGACTTGTAACAGATGAGACGCATCAAGGGCACGGTTACAGTTGAACAGCACCTTGCCAGTGGTGCAGCAAGTGGTCCTTCACAGTCCCTCAAACAAAGCGTCCAGGTCTGCAGCGTCTTCTCCCTCTATCTCAATGGCAGAATCTTCTGTTGCTTTGGGTGCCGCGTCTTCGACTGGTGTTGCTTTGGGTGGCGTGTCTTCCACTGGTACAGACAAACCTGAACTGCTGCTGGCAGTTTTGTCAGTAAAGGTGATTTGAGTGACAAACTGCCTCCTTGTTTGGATGGACATCTCGTCATATTTGATCAATCAAGTTAATCAAGTTCTCTCTGAATACTGGTATGTTATATGATGATGGTCTGTATACGACTGCCACAGTTGTGTTTAACTCTTGTACATTGCACATTAGATATTCAATGTTAGTACATAAACTTCTGGCATATATTCATGGAAGATTGAGACAAATCAAACAAACAGGAGATTACTCTGCATTTGGAAAAGTCTCTGTCATTGCAGTTGGAGATTTTTATCAGCTGCCTCCTGTGAAAGGAAAATACCTTTACACCGAACTCTGACAAAATATGATTGTGTTATTATAGTAATTGTCATATAAGGGATTTTTTAGTGGCTAAATAAATGAATGCAAAAACACATGTGAAAAGACTATTAATAAGTATAATGTCCAGCAGAGGGCAGTAGAAGACCACTTATTGTCTCACTTTCATTTTGAACTACTTGGTTTCATCAGTATTATGCACTAAAGCAAACCAGTTTTTTTCATGTTAACTCAATTATGCATGCTTACATACACACACACACACACACACACACACTTTTGGGTTATATTATTGTGAAAATCTCTTTTAGTGGTCTATAAGCATTTCACATATTTCTTTGTGATATAATTATATTCAACTTTATAATAAATCCTTATTTATTATTATATTATTTATTATAAATATTATTTCCATCATAATAAATAGCTTTAAGCATTTGTTTGTTAGCCAATGCTGAAAACTGCTTAAAAAGATAAAAAATGTCTAATGCTGTTGCTCCCTCTCGTGGACAACAGCGGTATTACAATACAGTTGAAATGAATGACAGGATTTTTTTTATTTGTTTTACTTATATCTCGGGAACGAGAAAGCGAAAAAATCTGAAACTCAGACCTTAGATAGTGTTAGAGGAGCCCTGTTGAACAAGACCATCCCGGTGTTGCTGGGTTTTTGGAGCAGGGACTTGTGTCCGTTGAAATGTATATCTTTGTGGGCTTATATCTCGGGAATGCATGGGCCAAATCGCGCCATACTCGAATCGAAACTAGATGAGGACGGGGCCTTTCCAACAAGCTCTCCCACAAGTTTCTAGGTGGTCTAGCTCGGGAGATACAGCCGTTCCAAATCGTGGTTCTCACAAATTAGCGATCCGCGGGGGGGGGTGCTCCCGAGTCCCGCGACGCTAGATTTCGATCAAGACCCCCGAGAGGACCTTACCATCAAAATTTGAGCATGCAGTGACTTTCCGTTTTCGAGTTATGAGTGAATTTGTACTGAAGGGGCGTGGCCTAACGGTTTTACTTTCGTTTTAAAAAGTCGATGTGGATTTGAATGTAATACTATTCTCAAATAAGCAAGTTCTCAATAGTAGATCTCCAATAGATGAATTTTGACAAAATGTGAGTGTAAATGTTAAAATAGTGATTTTATAAAGTCTAAATAAGCATTATAGTATAATATTAGTAAGTAGCATGACAAAATGTCTATTTTAAACAGCAGGGGTCAGTATAATACCACTTATTGGCTTAATATGCAGCTTTCAGGGACACCTGTTCAAGGCTACGTATTGAAATGTCACTATTATAGCCATGCAAATGAATAAGTTATACCTTTTCTGATAATTATTGATCTAGAGAGTCCAGAGAATTGTACTGCACTGGTTTGAACATTGATTTTAACATATGCTCATAGATGGAAAAAAAAAAAGAGCACACACAGCCAATACAGGCAATTTACCATTGGAAATGCATGGTTTTAAAGCTTTTTAACAGTTATAGCGCCAGCTATGGTCCGATCTCCATGAAACTTTGCATGCTTCTTCCCCATGTTATGACACATATGCTCATCAATATTTGTGAAGTTCTGAGTTTTCCTTTAGGATGTATAGGCTTTTGAGTGTATTTTGACACCCCCCTTGTCTAAATGACCCTGTTACAGCCAGCCAAATGCAAAAATTCAACTTTTTTTCGATAATTATTGATCTAGAGAGTCCAGAGAATTGTCCTAGACTGGTCTGATTTTGATCGGGCAAAAAACCAGGGACTAGTTCGCAAAAGTAGGTTTTTAACATATTCGTGCATATTTAATGAACGATTTAATTGACAGCAATGGTTCTAGAGGCAAAGTTGTTCAGCATGAGGAGATCTATCTAGTGATATGCATTTTGTGTGGATGTGTGCAACACCACGTGATTACAGAGCCGTAAAACTCGTTAGCGCCAACTAGTGGCCGATTTCTTTCAAAACTCTTACAGACCTCTTGGGCCACGAGTCGAACATGTCCATCGAGTTTCGTTCCGATCGGCCTCCGTTAACCTTGTTTCATAGGTGCTCAAATTCATTGGCCGATGGCGGCCATGTTTTTTGAGATACGCCAATATCCTTTTACACATACATGGTACCTTGGTCCAAGACACTGCATACCAAATTTCAAGTCAATCGGACTAACGGTCAGGTGGCCACACCCCCTTTTATGTTTTTTTAATGTTATAGCGCCACCTAGTGTCCGATCGTCGCGATTTTTTTACTGTGACCTCAGACTGAACTCTTGCACATGTGTACCAAGTTTGGTGAACCTACCTCATTTACTTTTGGAGTTATAGCCATTTTAGAAAAATAGGCTCCTCCCACAACGTTCATTTTGCACCCCCTAGCGACCGGAAATCGAACTTTCAACTTTTTTTCGATAATTATTGATATTCAGACTCCAGAGAACATTTCTGCACTGGTTTGGTTCCGATCGGGCGAAAAACCAGGGACTAGTTCGCAAAAGTAGTTTTTCGACAAAATTCAAAATGGCGGAAAATCCATCATGGCGGAAATGAAATCGGAGATATACGTTTTTTACGTCAGGCCCCCAGCTTTCCAATGATATAAGACACTTGAGTCTACGCCTTACGGTCTAGGAGTTATGAGCAGTTACGCGCAATTGATCGCTATAGCGCCACCTATGGGCCAATCGGGCTCATAATTTGATAACCTCTCCTCGATTTTTGTACTACCACCTGACAAAGTTTCAAGTCTCCAGCCCTTACGGTTTGGGCTGCACGATGCGTTTTACGGCAGAAGAATAATAATAATAATAATAATTAAAGCTGCTAGCAGCATTTAGCGGTGTTCAAGCATTTAAGACAGTTAAGACAGTTAAGGCAGTTAAGCTCAAATGCATCAAAATATATTAAGTTTTATGTAGCAAGCATTTAACCATTGACATCATAGATGGAATATACAATGTTTTATACCAAGTTCTAGTACGATTCACCATGATTGACCCTGTTCTTGCATGGTTTACCACAATTGAACACATTCTAGTATGATTTAATATTATTCTAGCATGATTTATCATAGTTACCATGATTTATCTATTCAACCTGTACATGCCCCCAATGAGCCAAACAATGAAAAAGTACCACAGCTCTGCAGACGACACACAGCTCTACTTAGCCCTATCGCCTAACGACTACAGCCCCATTGACTCCCTGTGCCAATGCATTGATGAAGTAAACAATTGGATGTGCCAAAACTTTCTTCAGTTAAATAAAGACAAAATTGAAGTCATTGCGTTTGAAACAAAGATGAAGTTCTCAATGTGAATGCATACCTTCACTCTAGGGGTCTAACAGCTAAAAATCAAGTCAGGAATCTCAGTGTGTCTCTAGAATCAGACCTTAGCTTCAGTAGTCATGTCAAAGCAATAACCAAATCAGCATATTATCATCTGAAAATATTGCAAAAAATAGATGCTTTGTTTCCAGTCAAGACTTAGATAAACTTGTGCATGCTTTCATCTCCAGCAGTGGATTATTGTAATGGACTCTTCACTGGCCTTCCCAAAAAGACCATCAGACAGTTGCAGCTCATACAGAACGCTGAGCAGAACCAGAACATATGAACACATCACACCAGTCCTCAGGTCTTTACACTGGCTCCCAGTTACATTTAGGATTGATTTTAAAGTATTATTACTGGTATATAAATCATTCAATGGCCTAGGACCTCAAAATATTGCAGATATGCTCACTGAATATAAACCCAACAGATCACTCAGATGATTAGGATCACGTCAGCTAGAAATACCAAGGGTTCACTCTAAACAAGGAGAGTCTGCTTTAGGCTACTTTGCCAGCCATGCTGGAACCAGCTTCCAGAAGAGATCAGATGTGCTCCTACAGTAGAGATCAGATGTGCTCCTACAGTAGAGATCAGATGTGCTCCTACAGAAGAGATCAGATGTGCTCCTCCAGAAGAGATCAGATGTGCTCCTACAGTAGAGATCAGATGTGCTCCTACAGTAGAGATCAGATGTGCTCCTACAGTAGTCACATTCACATCCAGACTCAAAACACTTCTGTTTAGCTGTGCATTTACTGAATGATCACTGTGCCACTGTTCGTCCGACTGTTTGTACTGTATTTTATTTAATTTTTTATTCTATACTGTTTTAATTATTCGTATTTCTGTTGATTATTTTAATTTCTTTATTCTAAACTGTTTTAATTATTCTTATTTCTTTTGATTATTTTTAAATGTTTCTACCGTGATTTACCATGATTTACCATGTTGCTAGCATCAGAACAAATGAAGTGATAAACTCTGTCAAAATATGATTGTCTTATAATAGTTAACATAGAAAAACTGGTTTGCTTTAGTGCAGAAAACTGGTGAAAAACAAGTCTGTCAAAATGAAAGTGAGCCAATAAGTGGTCTTCTACTGCCCTCTGCTGGACATTATACTTATTAATAAAGTGTTTTCACAGGTGCCTTTGCGCACACACACACACACTTTCAGGTCATGCTATTGTGAAAATCTCTTTTAGTGGTCTATAAGCATTTCACGTATTTCTTTGTGATGTAATAATATTAAACTTTATAATAAATCATTATTTCATATTATATGATTTATTATAAATATTATTTCCATCATAATACATAGCTTTAAGCATTTGTTTGTTAGCCAATGCTGAAAACTGCTTAAAAAGATTAAAAATGTCTAATGCTGTTGCTCCCTCTCGTGGACAACAGCGGTATTACAATACAGTTGAAATGAATGACAGGATTTTTTTTATTTGTTTTACTTATATCTCGGGAACGAGAAAGCGAAAAAATCTGAAACTCAGACCTTAGATAGTGTTAGAGGAGCCCTGTTGAACAAGACCATCCCGGTGTTGCTGGGTTTTTGGAGCAGGGACTTGTGTCCGTTGAAATGTATATCTTTGTGGGCTTATATCTCGGGAATGCATGGGCCAAATCGCACCATACTCGAATCGAAGCTAGATGAGGACGGGCCCTTTCCAACAAGCTATCGCACAAGGATCTACGTGGTCTAGATCGGGAGATACAGCCGTTCCAAATCGTGGTTCTCACAAATTAGCGATCCGCGGGGGGGTGCTCCCGAGTCCCGCGACGCTAGATTTCAATCAAGACCCCCGAGAGGACCTTACCATCAAAATTTGAGCGTGCAGTGACTTTCCGTTTTCGAGTTATGAGTGAATTTGTACTGAAGGGGCGTGGCCTAACGGTTTTACTTTCGTTTTTAAAAGTCGATGTGGATTTGAATGTAATACTATTCTCAATAAGCAAGTTCTCAATAGTAGATCTCCAATAGATGAATTTTGACAAAATGTGAGTGTAAATGTTAAAATAGTGATTTTATAAAGTCTAAATAAGCATTATAGTATAATATTAGTAAGTAGCATGACAAAATGTCTATTTTAAACAGCAGGGGTCAGTATAATACCACTTATTGGCTTAATATGCAGCTTTCAGGGACACCTGTTCAAAGCTACGTATTGAAATGTCACTATTATAGCCATGCAAATTAATAAGTTATACCTTTTCTGATAATTATTGATCTAGAGAGTCCAGAGAATTGTACTGCACTGGTTTGAACATTGATTTTAACATATGCTCATAGATGAAAAAAAAAAAAAAAGACCACACACAGCCAATACAGGCAATTTACCATTGGAAATGCATGGTTTTAAAGCTTTTTAACAGTTATAGCGCCAGCTATGGTCCGATCTCCATGAAACTTTGCATGCTTCTTCCCCATGTTATGATACATATGCTCATCAATATTTGTGAAGTTCTGAGTTTTCCTTTAGGATGTATAGGCTTTTGAGTGTATTTTGACACACCCCTTTTCTAAATGACCCTGTTACAGCCAGCCAAATGCAAAAGTTCAACTTTTTTTCGATAATTATTGATCTAGAGAGTCCAGAGAATTGTCCTGAACTGGTCTGATTTTGATCGGGCAAAAAACCAGGAACTAGTTCGCAAAAGTAGGTTTTTAATATATTCGTGAATATTTAATGAACGATTTGATTGACAGCAATAATTCTAGAGGCAAAGTTGTTCAGCATGAGGAGATATATCTAATGATATGCATTTTGTGGGGATGTGTGCAACACCACGTGATAACAGAGCCATAAAACTCGTTAGCGCCAACTAGTGGCCGATTTCTTTCAAAACTCTTTCAGACCTCTTGGGCCACGAGTCGAACATGCCCATCGAGTTTCGTTCCGATCGGCTTCAGTTAACCTCGTCTCAGAGAGGCTCAAACTTCATTGGCCGATGGCGGCCATGTTTTTTTAGATACGCCAATATCCTTTTACACATACATGGGACCTTGGTCCAAGACACTGCATACCAAATTTCAAGTCAATCGGACTAACGGTCAGGTGGCCACACCCCCTTTTATGTTTTTTTAATGTTATAGCGCCACCTAATGTTCGATCGTCGCGATTTTTTTACTGTGACCTCAGATTGAACTCATGCACATGTGTTCCAAGTTTGGTGAACCTACCTCATTTACTTCTGAAGTTATAGCCATTTTAGAAAAATAGGCTCCTCCCACAACAATCATTTTGCGCCCCCTATCGACCGGAAATCGAAAATTCAACTTTTTTTCGATAATTATTGATATTCAGACTCCAGAGAACATTTCTGCACTGGTTTGGTTCCAATCGGGTGAAAAACCAGGGACTAGTTCGCAAAAGTAGTTTTTCAACTAAATTCAAAATGGCGGAAAATCCATCATGGCGGAAATGAAATCGGAGATATACGTTTTTTACGTCAGGCCCACAGCTTTCCAATGATATAAGACACTTGAGTCTACGACTTACGGTCTAGGAGTTATGAGCAGTTATGCGCAATTGATTGCTATAGCGCCACCTATGGGCCAATCGGGCTCATAATTTGATAACCTCTCCTCGATTTTTGTACTACCATCTGACAAAGTTTCAACGCTCCAGCACTTACGGTTTGGGCTGCACGATGCGTTTTACAGGAGAATAATAATAATAATAATAATAATAATAATAATAATTAAAGCTGCAAGCAGCATTTAGCGGTGTTCAAGCATTTAAAGCCTTTAGGCACATAAGCATTTAAGACATTAAGTTTTATTACAGCCAAAACAGGCAATTTACCATAGGAAATACATGGTTTCAAAGCTTTTTGACAGTTATAGCGCCACCTATGGTCCAATCTCCATAAAATGTTCCATGTTTGTTAATGATGTTATGTCACATATGCTCACCAATTTTTGTAAAGTTCTGAGTTTTTATTTCAGATTTATAGGCTTTTGAGTGTATTTTGTCACGCCCCTTTTCTAAATGACCCTGTTACAACCAGCCAAATGCAAAAGTTAAACTTTTTTTCGATAATTATGGATCTAGAGAGTCCAGAGAATTGCCCTAGACTGGTTTGGTTCTGATCGGGCAAAAAACCAGGGACTAGTTCGCAAAAGTAGGTTTTTAACATATTCATGAATATTTAATGAATGATTTAATTGACAGCAATGGTTCTAGAGGCAAAGTTGTTCAACATGAGGAGATCTATCTAATGATATGCATTTTGTGGGGATGTATGCAACACCACGTGATTACAGAGCTGTAAAACTCGTTAGCGCCAACTAGTGGCCGATTTCTTTCAAAACTCTTACAGACCTCTTGGGCCACGAGTCGAACATGCCCATCGAGTTTCGTTCCGATCGGCCTCCGTTAACCTTGTTTCATAGGTGCTCAAACTTCATTGGCTGATGGCGGCCATGTTTTTTTAGATACGCCAATATCCTTTTACACATACATGGTACCTTGGTCCAAGATGCTGCATACAAAATTTCAAGTCAATCGGACTAACGGTCAGGTGGCCACACCCCCTTTTAAGTTTTTTTTACTGTTATAGCGCCACCATGTGGCCAATCGATGCAGTATTTTTACTGTGACCCCACACTGTCCTCATACACATGTCTGTTGAGTTTGGTGAAGATATCTCATTTACTTCTTGAGTTATAGCCATTTTAGTAAAATTGCCTAATTTCACAATGTTCATTTTGCGCCCCCTATCGACCTTGAATTGAAAATTCAAATTTTTTGAATTTTTGTCTAGAAATATGAGCAGCAAAATGATTATACACAATATACTTGCCATAAGCTGTAATTTACTTTTGTTTGTACAACATATACAAAATGAGTAGAGAAAGAAAAACTCAACATTTGCTGCATGCACACATTTTTTATTGCACTCTTTGACAACACTCGTTACTTTTGTCAGCTTTGCTGTAGATTATATTGCTGTTGTACACTAACAGATTCAAAGCCTGCTTTGATTGAAATATATTAAAATATTTCTTATTTAAAACAATCAAGCCACACAGTGTTGAACATGCAGAAGTTATTCAAAAATAAAAATGACAAAATAAAAATAAATAAAACCGAGCAATGGAGACTTGTAACAGATGAGACGCATCAAGGGCACGGTTACAGTTGAACAGCACCTTGCCAGTGGTGCAGCAAGTGGTCCTTCACAGTCCCTCAAACAAAGCGTCCAGGTCTGCAGCGTCTTCTCCCTCTATCTCAATGGCAGAATCTTCTGTTGCTTTGGGTGCCGCGTCTTCGACTGGTGTTGCTTTGGGTGGCGTGTCTTCCACTGGTACAGACAAACCTGAACTGCTGCTGGCAGTTTTGTCAGTAAAGGTGATTTGAGTGACAAACTGCCTCCTTGTTTGGATGGACATCTCGTCATATTTGATCAATCAAGTTAATCAAGTTCTCTCTGAATACTGGTATGTTATATGATGATGGTCTGTATACGACTGCCACAGTTGTGTTTAACTCTTGTACATTGCACATTAGATATTCAATGTTAGTACATAAACTTCTGGCATATATTCATGGAAGATTGAGACAAATCAAACAAACAGGAGATTACTCTGCATTTGGAAAAGTCTCTGTCATTGCAGTTGGAGATTTTTATCAGCTGCCTCCTGTGAAAGGAAAATACCTTTACACCGAACTCTGACAAAATATGATTGTGTTATTATAGTAATTGTCATATAAGGGATTTTTTAGTGGCTAAATAAATGAATGCAAAAACACATGTGAAAAGACTATTAATAAGTATAATGTCCAGCAGAGGGCAGTAGAAGACCACTTATTGTCTCACTTTCATTTTGAACTACTTGGTTTCATCAGTATTATGCACTAAAGCAAACCAGTTTTTTTCATGTTAACTCAATTATGCATGCTTACATACACACACACACACACACACACACACTTTTGGGTTATATTATTGTGAAAATCTCTTTTAGTGGTCTATAAGCATTTCACATATTTCTTTGTGATATAATTATATTCAACTTTATAATAAATCCTTATTTATTATTATATTATTTATTATAAATATTATTTCCATCATAATAAATAGCTTTAAGCATTTGTTTGTTAGCCAATGCTGAAAACTGCTTAAAAAGATAAAAAATGTCTAATGCTGTTGCTCCCTCTCGTGGACAACAGCGGTATTACAATACAGTTGAAATGAATGACAGGATTTTTTTTATTTGTTTTACTTATATCTCGGGAACGAGAAAGCGAAAAAATCTGAAACTCAGACCTTAGATAGTGTTAGAGGAGCCCTGTTGAACAAGACCATCCCGGTGTTGCTGGGTTTTTGGAGCAGGGACTTGTGTCCGTTGAAATGTATATCTTTGTGGGCTTATATCTCGGGAATGCATGGGCCAAATCGCGCCATACTCGAATCGAAACTAGATGAGGACGGGGCCTTTCCAACAAGCTCTCCCACAAGTTTCTAGGTGGTCTAGCTCGGGAGATACAGCCGTTCCAAATCGTGGTTCTCACAAATTAGCGATCCGCGGGGGGGGGTGCTCCCGAGTCCCGCGACGCTAGATTTCGATCAAGACCCCCGAGAGGACCTTACCATCAAAATTTGAGCATGCAGTGACTTTCCGTTTTCGAGTTATGAGTGAATTTGTACTGAAGGGGCGTGGCCTAACGGTTTTACTTTCGTTTTAAAAAGTCGATGTGGATTTGAATGTAATACTATTCTCAAATAAGCAAGTTCTCAATAGTAGATCTCCAATAGATGAATTTTGACAAAATGTGAGTGTAAATGTTAAAATAGTGATTTTATAAAGTCTAAATAAGCATTATAGTATAATATTAGTAAGTAGCATGACAAAATGTCTATTTTAAACAGCAGGGGTCAGTATAATACCACTTATTGGCTTAATATGCAGCTTTCAGGGACACCTGTTCAAGGCTACGTATTGAAATGTCACTATTATAGCCATGCAAATGAATAAGTTATACCTTTTCTGATAATTATTGATCTAGAGAGTCCAGAGAATTGTACTGCACTGGTTTGAACATTGATTTTAACATATGCTCATAGATGGAAAAAAAAAAAGAGCACACACAGCCAATACAGGCAATTTACCATTGGAAATGCATGGTTTTAAAGCTTTTTAACAGTTATAGCGCCAGCTATGGTCCGATCTCCATGAAACTTTGCATGCTTCTTCCCCATGTTATGACACATATGCTCATCAATATTTGTGAAGTTCTGAGTTTTCCTTTAGGATGTATAGGCTTTTGAGTGTATTTTGACACCCCCCTTGTCTAAATGACCCTGTTACAGCCAGCCAAATGCAAAAATTCAACTTTTTTTCGATAATTATTGATCTAGAGAGTCCAGAGAATTGTCCTAGACTGGTCTGATTTTGATCGGGCAAAAAACCAGGGACTAGTTCGCAAAAGTAGGTTTTTAACATATTCGTGCATATTTAATGAACGATTTAATTGACAGCAATGGTTCTAGAGGCAAAGTTGTTCAGCATGAGGAGATCTATCTAGTGATATGCATTTTGTGTGGATGTGTGCAACACCACGTGATTACAGAGCCGTAAAACTCGTTAGCGCCAACTAGTGGCCGATTTCTTTCAAAACTCTTACAGACCTCTTGGGCCACGAGTCGAACATGTCCATCGAGTTTCGTTCCGATCGGCCTCCGTTAACCTTGTTTCATAGGTGCTCAAATTCATTGGCCGATGGCGGCCATGTTTTTTGAGATACGCCAATATCCTTTTACACATACATGGTACCTTGGTCCAAGACACTGCATACCAAATTTCAAGTCAATCGGACTAACGGTCAGGTGGCCACACCCCCTTTTATGTTTTTTTAATGTTATAGCGCCACCTAGTGTCCGATCGTCGCGATTTTTTTACTGTGACCTCAGACTGAACTCTTGCACATGTGTACCAAGTTTGGTGAACCTACCTCATTTACTTTTGGAGTTATAGCCATTTTAGAAAAATAGGCTCCTCCCACAACGTTCATTTTGCACCCCCTAGCGACCGGAAATCGAACTTTCAACTTTTTTTCGATAATTATTGATATTCAGACTCCAGAGAACATTTCTGCACTGGTTTGGTTCCGATCGGGCGAAAAACCAGGGACTAGTTCGCAAAAGTAGTTTTTCGACAAAATTCAAAATGGCGGAAAATCCATCATGGCGGAAATGAAATCGGAGATATACGTTTTTTACGTCAGGCCCCCAGCTTTCCAATGATATAAGACACTTGAGTCTACGCCTTACGGTCTAGGAGTTATGAGCAGTTACGCGCAATTGATCGCTATAGCGCCACCTATGGGCCAATCGGGCTCATAATTTGATAACCTCTCCTCGATTTTTGTACTACCACCTGACAAAGTTTCAAGTCTCCAGCCCTTACGGTTTGGGCTGCACGATGCGTTTTACGGCAGAAGAATAATAATAATAATAATAATAATAATAATAATTAAAGCTGCTAGCAGCATTTAGCGGTGTTCAAGCAGTTAAGGCAGTTAAGGCAGTTAAGCTCAAAAGCATCAAAAGACATTAAGGCTTATGTAGCAAGCATTGTTTTAGCATGATTTACTATGATATACCACATTTTATTGTGATATTTCATGATTTACCATGTTCCAGTAAGATTTACCATAGTTTACCATGATATACCAAGTTCTAGTATGATTCACCATGATTTACCCTGTTGTAGCATGGTTTTGCACAATTCAACACATTCTAGTATCATTTAACATGATTCTAGCATGATTTACCATAGTTTACCATGATTTTTCTTAATTTACCTTGGTTTACCATGTTATAGGATGATTTACCATGATAAACCACATTCTTGAATGATTTACCAGGATTGTACCATGATTTACCATGATACACCATGTAAGAGAATTATTTACTATGATTTACCATTATACACCATGTAATAGTATTATTTACTATGATTTACCATGATTTACCACATTGCTAGCATTGATGTGAAGTGTCAATAGCAATGACGTGTTAAATTTACAAAATATGATTGTCTTATAGTTAACATGGAAAAATTGGTTTGCTTTAGTGCAGAATACTGGTGAAAAACAAGTCTGTCAAAATGAAAGTGAGCCAATAAGTGGTCTTCTACTGCCCTCTGCTGGACATTATACTTATTGATAAAGTGTTTTCACAGGTGGTTTTGCACTCATATTTAACTTATATGCTTCACACACACACAAACACACACACACACACACACACACACACACACACAAAGACAAATGTTGTAGTTGTTTTCAATGCTATTGGGATGTGTCATTATGAAAATATACTTTAATGGTCATAAGCATTTCACATAATAAGACTCAGAGTCAGACTCAGTAGTAATACTTTAATAGAGGTATTTTCACTAAATGTCAGTGTAAATGTTAAAATAGTGATTTTATAAAGTCTAAATAAGAATTATAGTATACTTTTAGTTAGTAGAATGACAAAATGACTATTTTAAACAGCAGGGGGCAGTATAATACCACTTATTGGCTTAATATGCCATTATGTTCATATCATTTTCACCTTTTTAACTGTTATAGAGGCATATTTTGTCCGATCTGTCTGAAAATTGTCGTGCTTATTTAGTTTCACATGTTTTAACTTGTTTTTAAGAAGATATGAGCATTCATTGAAGAGATATAGGCTTTCAGGGACACCTGGTCAAGGCTACGTATTGAAGTGTCACTATTATAGCCATCTAAATGAATAAGTTATATCTTTTCTGATAATTATTGATCTAGAGAGTCCAGAGAATTGTACTGCACTGGTTTTGAACATTATGATATAAATATTAATATGATCATAGATGGAAAAGACCATTTACAGCCAATGCAGGCATTTTACCATAGAAAATCTATGGTTTTAAAGCTTTTTGACAGTTATAGCGCCACCTATTGTCCGATCTCCATGAAACTTTGTAAGCTTCTTCCCCATGGCATGGCACATATACTCAGCAATTTTTGTGAAGTTTTGAGTTTTTATGTATGATTTATAGGCTTTTGAGTGTATTTTGTCCAGCCCCTATTCTAAATAACCCTTTTACAGTCACTCAAAATGCAAAAGTTCAACTTTTTTTCGATAATTATTGATCTAGAGAGTCCAGAGAATTGTCCTAGACTGGTCTGGTTTTGATCGGGCAAAAAACCAGGGACTAGTTCGCAAAAGTAGGTTTTTAACATATTCGTGAATATTTAATGAACGATTTGATTGGCAGCAATGGTTCTAGAGGCAAAGTTGTTCAGCATGAGGAGATCTATCAAATGATATGCATTTTGTGGGGATGTGTGCAACACCACGTGATTAAAGAGCCATAAAACTCGTTAGCGCCAACTAGTGGCCGATTTCTTTCAAAACTCTTACAGACCTCTTGGGCCATGAGTCGAACATGCCCATCGAGTTTCGTTCCGATCGGCCTCCGTTAACCTCGTCTCAGAGGGGCTCAAACTTCATTGGCCGATGGCGGCCATGTTTTTTGAGATACGCCAATATCCTTTTACACATACATGTTACCTTGGTCCAAGACACTGCATACCAAATTTCAAGTCAATCGGACTAACGGTCAGGTGGCCACACCCCCTTTTATGTTTTTTTAATGTTATAGCGCCACCTAGTGTCCGATCGTCGCGATTTTTTTACTGTGACCTCAGACTGAACTCATGCACATGTGTACCAAGTTTGGTGAACCTACCTCATTTACTTTTGGAGTTATAGCCATTTTAGAAAAATAGGCTCCTCCCACAACGTTCATTTTGCGCCCCCTAGCGACCGGAAATCGAAATTTCAACTTTTTTTCGATAATTATTGATATTCAGACTCCAGAGAACATTTCTGCACTGGTTTGGTTCCGATCGGGCGAAAAACCAGGGACTAGTTCGCAAAAGTAGTTTTTCGACTAAATTCAAAATGGCGGAAAATCCATCATGGCGGAAATGAAATCGGAGATATACGTTTTTTACGTCACGCCCCCAGCTTTCCAATGATATAAGACACTTGAGTCTACGACTTACGGTCTAGGAGTTATGAGCAGTTACGCGCAATTGATTGCTATAGCGCCACCTATGGGCCAATCGGGCTCATAATTTGATAACCTCTCCTCGATTTTTGTACTACCATCTGACAAAGTTTCAAGTCTCCAGCACTTACGGTTTGGGCTGCACGATGCGTTTTACAGGAGAATAATAATAATAATAATAATTAAAGCTGCAAAGCAGCATTTAGCGGTGTTCAAGCAGTTAAGGCCTTTAAGGCCGTTAAGCACAAAAGCATCAAAAGTCATTAAGTTTTATGTAGCAAGCATGATTTACCATGATATACTACATTTCAGTGTGATTTTTCATGATTTACCATGTTCCAGTATGATTTACCATGAATCTAACATGATTTTCCATAGTTTACCTTGATGTACCATGTTATAGGATGATTTACCATGATATAGCACATTGTATAATGATTTACCAGGATTCTAGCATGATTTACCTTATTTACTATGATTTACCATGTTTCTGGCATTATTTACCATGATTTACCACGTTGATAGCAATTATGTGAAGCATCAGAACAATTGAAGTGATAAACTCTGACAAAATATGATTGTGTTATAATAGTAATTGTTTTATAAGTGATTTTATAGTGTCTATATGCATATGAATGCAAAAGCACATGTGAAAAGACTATTAGTAAGAAGAGTGGCCAGCAGAGGGCAGTAGAAGACCACTTATTGGCTCACTTTCATTTTAAACTACTTTGTTTCTCCAGTATAATAATTCTGCACTGAAGCAAACCATTTTTATCATGTTAACTCCATAATGCATGCTTACACACACACACACACACACACACACACACACACACACACACACACACACACACACACGTTTGGGATCTGTTATTGTGAAAAGCCATGTTCTAACACTGTTTACCATGATTTACCACATTGCTAGCATTGATGTGAAGTGTCAGTACAAATGAACTGATACACTCTGACAGAATATGAATGTGTTTTAATAGTGATTGTTATATAAGTGATTTTATAGTGTCTATATGCATATGAATGCAAAAGCACATGTGAAAAGACTATTAATAAGTAAAGTGGCCAGCAGAGGGCAGTAAAAGACCACTTATTGGCTTACTTTCATTTTAAACTACTTTGTTTCTCCAGTATGCTGCACTGAAGCAAACCATTTTTATCATGTTAACTCCATAATGCATTCTTACACACACACACACACACACACACACAGCATTTCACATATTTCTTTGCAATGTAATAATATATAACTAATTAAAGAAAATGCTTTAAGCATTTGTTTGCTTTAAGCCAATGCTGAAAGCTGATAAAAAGATTAAAAATGTCTAATGCTGCTGCTCCATCTAGTGGACAACAGTGCTATTACAGCCTACTTATACAATATGCCATGTTTTTCATATCATTTAATCTACACACACTCATTCTGTTGTAGATAGAGACATTTGGAACTTCAGGATCCAATGTGACTCAATTGTCACTTCAATAGATGATTTTTGACTAAATGTTTTTGTAAATGTTAAAATAGTGAATTTATAAAGTCTAAATGTTAATTATAGTTGAGTAGTGTGACAAAATGACTTTTTTTAAACAGCAGGGGGCAGTAAAATACCACTTATTGGCTTAATAGGCCATTATGTGCATATAATTTTCACCTTTTTAACTGTTATACAGGCATATTTTGGGCAATCTGTCCGAAAATTTTCATGATTATTTAGAGTCACGGCCCACATGTTCAGACTTGTTTTTAATAAGATCTGAGCATTCATTGAAGAGATATAGGCTTTCGGTCAAGACTACACATTGAAGTGACCCTATTATAGCCATCCAAATTAATAAATGATACCTTTTCTGATAATTATTGATCTAGAGGGTCCAGAGAATTGTACTGCACTGGTTTTAAACATTATGATGTGAAAATTATACGATCATAGATGGAAAAGACCATTTACAGCCAATACATGCAATTTACCATAGGAAATACATGGTTTTAAAGCTTTTTAACAGTTAAAGCGCCACCTATGGTCCGATCTCCATGAAACTTTGCATGCTTCTTCCCCATGGTATGGCACATATGCTCACCAATTTTTGTGAAGTTCTGAGTTTTTGTGTATGATTTATAGGCTTTTGAGTGTATGTTGTCCAGCCCCTATTCTAAATAACCCTTTTACAGTCACTCAAAATGCAAAAGTTCAACTTTTTTTGATAATTATTGATCTAGAGAGTCCAGAGAATTGTCCTAGACTGGTCTGGTTTTGATCGGGCAAAAAACCAGGGACTAGTTCGCAAAAGTAGGTTTTTAACATATTCGTGAATATTTAATGAACGATTTGATTGACAGCAATGGTTCTAGAGGCAAAGTTGTTCAGCATGAGGAGATCTATCAAATGATATGCATTTTGTGGGGATGTGTGCAACACCACGTGATTAAAGAGCCATAAAACTCGTTAGCGCCAACTAGTGGCCGATTTCTTTCAAAACTCTTACAGACCTCTTGGGCCATGAGTCGAACATGCCCATCGAGTTTCGTTCCGATCGGCCTCCGTTAACCTCGTCTCAGAGGTGCTCAAACTTCAATGGCCGATGGCGGCCATGTTTTTTGAGATACGCCAATATCCTTTTACACATACATGGTACCTTGGTCCAAGACACTGCATACCAAATTTCAAGTCAATCGGACTAACGGTCAGGTGGCCACACCCCCTTTTATGTTTTTTTAATGTTATAGCGCCACCTAGTGTCCGATCGTCGCGATTTTTTTACTGTGACCTCAGACTGAACTCATGCACATGTGTACCAAGTTTGGTGAACCTACCTCATTTACTTTTGGAGTTATAGCCATTTTAGAAAAATAGGCTCCTCCCACAACGTTCATTTTGCGCCCCCTAGCGACCGGAAATCGAAATTTCAACTTTTTTTCGATAATTATTGATAGTCAGACTCCAGAGAACATTTCTGCACTGGTTTGGTTCCGATCGGGTGAAAAACCAGGGACTAGTTCGCAAAAATCGTTTTTTGACAAATTTCAAAATGGCGGAAAATCTATCATGGCGGAAATGAAATCGGAGATATACGTTTTTTAAGTCAAGAGTCCAGCTTTCCAATGATATAAGACACTTGACTCTACGACTTACGGTCTAGGAGTTATGAGCCCTTTCGCGTTTTTGTTGCTATAGCGCCACCTATGGGCCAATCGGGCTCATACTCTCTCAACCTCTCCTCGATTTCTGTGCTACCCTATGCCAAAATTTCAAGTCTCTAGCACGTACGGTTTGGGCTGCACGATGCGTTTTAGGGGAAAATAATAATAATAATAATAATAATAATAATAATAATAATAAAAATCAGTACAATTACAATAGGTTTTCAGCACTTCGTGCTTGAACACCTAATAATTAAAGCTGCTAGCAGCATTTAGCGGTGTTCAAGCAGTTAAGGCAGTTAAGGCAGTTAAGCTCAAAAGCATCAAAAGACATTAAGGCTTATGTAGCAAGCATTGTTTTAGCATGATTTACTATGATATACCACATTTTGTGATATTTCATGATTTACCATGTTCCAGTAAGATTTACCATAGTTTACCATGATATACCAAGTTCTAGTATGATTCACCATGATTTACCCTGTTGTAGCATGGTTTTGCACAATTCAACACATTCTAGTATCATTTAACATGATTCTAGCATGATTTACCATAGTTTACCATGATTTTTCTTAATTTACCTTGGTTTACCATGTTATAGGATGATTTACCATGATAAACCACATTCTAGAATGATTTACCAGGATTGTACCATGATTTACCAAGATACACCATGTAAGAGAATTATTTACTATGATTTACCATGATACACCATGTAATAGTATTATTTACTATGAGTTACCATGATTTACCACATTGCTAGCATTGATGTGAAGTGTCAATAGCAATGACGTGTTAAATTTACAAAATATGATTGTCTTATAGTTAACATGGAAAAATTGGTTTGCTTTAGTGCAGAATACTGGTGAAAAACAAGTCTGTCAAAATGAAAGTGAGCCAATAAGTGGTCTTCTACTGCCCTCTGCTGGACATTATACTTATTGATAAAGTGTTTTCACAGGTGGTTTTGCACTCATATTTAACTTATATGCTTCACACACACACAAACACACACACACACACACACACAAAGACAAATGTTGTAGTTGTTTTCAATGCTATTGGGATGTGTCATTATGAAAATATACTTTAATGGTCATAAGCATTTCACATAATAAGACTCAGAGTCAGACTCAGTAGTAATACTTTAATAGAGGTATTTTCACTAAATGTCAGTGTAAATGTTAAAAAAGTGATTTTATAAAGTCTAAATAAGAATTATAGTATACTTTTAGTTAGTAGAATGACAAAATGACTATTTTAAACAGCAGAGGGCAGTATAATACCACTTATTGGCTTAATATGCCATTATGTTCATATCATTTTCACCTTTTTAACTGTTATAGAGGCATATTTTGTCCGATCTGTCTGAAAATTGTCGTGCTTATTTAGTTTCACATGTTTTAACTTGTTTTTAAGAAGATATGAGCATTCATTGAAGAGATATAAGCTTTCAGGGACACATGGTCAAGGCTACCTATTGAAGTGTCACTATTGTATCCATCCAAATGAATAAGTTATATCTTTCTGATAATTATTGATCTAGAGAGTCCAGAGAATTGTACACTCGTGGTTTTGAACATCATGATATAAATATTAATATGATCATAGATGGAAAAGACCATTTACAGCCAATGCAGGCATTTTACCATAGGAAATCTATGGTATTAAAGCTTTTTGACAGTTATAGCGCCACCTATTGTCCGATCTCCATGAAACTTTGCATGCTTCTTCCCCATGGTATGGCACATATACTCACCAATTTTTGTGAAGTTCTGAGTTTTTATGTATGATTTATAGGCTTTTGAGTGTATTTTGTCCAGCCCCTATTTAAAATAACCCTTTTACAGTCACTCAAAATGCAAAAGTTCAACTTTTTTTTGATAATTATTCATCTAGAGAGTCCAGAGAATTGTCCTAGACTGGTCTGGTTTTGATCGGGCGAGAAACCAGGGACTAGTTCGCAAAAGTAGGTTTTTAACATATTCGTGAATATTTAATGAACGATTTGATTGACAGCAATGGTTCTAGAGGCAAAGTTGTTCAGCATGAGGAGATCTATCAAATGATATGCATTTTGTGTGGATGTGTGCAACACCACGTGATTAAAGAGCCATAAAACTCGTTAGCGCCAACTAGTAGCCGATTTCTTTCAAAACTCTTACAGACCTCTTGGGCCACGAGTCGAACATGCCCATCGAGTTTCGTTCCGATCGGCCTCCATTAACCTCGTCTCAGAGGGGCTCAAACTTCATTGGCTGATGGCGGCCATGTTTTTTGAGATACGCCAATATCCTTTTACACATACATGGGACCTTGGTCCAAGACACTGCATACCAAATTTCAAGTTAATCGGACTAACGGTCAGGTGGCCACACCCCTTTTATGTTTTTTTAATGTTATAGCGCCACCTAGTGTCCGATCGTCGCGATTTTTTTACTGTGACCTCAGATTGAGCTCATACACATGTGTACCAAGTTTGGTGAAAATATCTAATTTCGTTCATGAGTTATAGCCATTTTAGTAAAATTGGCTCCGCTTCCTGTAAACGTTTTGACGCCCCTTAGCAACCGTAAATCGAAATTTCAACTTTTTTTCGATAATTATTGATATTCAGACTCCAGAGAACATTTCTGCACTAGTTTGGTTCCGATCGGACAAAAAACCAGGGACTAGTTCGCAAAAGTAGGTTTTGGACAAAATCCAAAATGGCGGAAAAATTTGCATACCGGAAATGAAATCCTTGAGGCCTTTTTTCTTCGGCTTGACCCAAGGATTCCAATGATATAAGACACTTGATGCTGGGACAAAGGGTTATTGAGATTTAAGCAAAAGAGTGTCATTTTTTTGTTTTTTGCGCTATAGCGCCACCTATGGGCCAATCGGGCTCATATTTTGATAACCTCTCCTCGATTTTTGTACTACCTTATGCCAAAGTTTCAAGTCTCTAGCACTTACGGTTTGGTCTGCACGATGCGTTTTACGGCAGAAGAAAAATAATAATAATAAAAATCAGTACAATTACAATAGGTTTTCAGCACTTCGTGCTTGAACACCTAAAAATCAGTACAAATACAATAGGTTTTCAGCACTTCGTGCTTGAACACCTAATAATAATAATAATAAAAATCAGTACAAATACAATAGGTTTTCAGCACTTCGTGCTTGAACACCTAATAATAATAATAATAATAATAATAATAAAAATCAGTACAAATACAATAGGTTTTCAGCACTTCGTGCTTGAACACCTAATAAATATTTCTTAAGCAGTAAATCAGCATATTAAAATTATTTCTGAAAGATGATGTGACACTGAAGACTGGAGTAATGATCAGCCAGTAACATGTCATTTATTTAAGCCATGACATAAACTTAATTCCGTAAAATAAGTATAATTACCTACACAAAAAGCATTTAGAATGTCTAACACATTTTATAATTACCACATCCGTCAAAAACGTAAGATGTCTGTCAGTTGAAGTATTGCAACTAAAAACATTGACATACTGTACCACACTCATAGGCATCAATCACTTCACTGAACACTTGGCAAGTTGCCAGCTAAGAAATAAATCATTTTTTCCTTACATTCCATCAGTTTTCAAATCCATACAATTGAATAGTAAATATCACAACAATAATGTCTCTCAAAAAATAATGTGCAGAATACATTGCAGTATTTACAATTTTCTATTTATTTTTTATTTATATAAATATGTATTAATCTTTGTTCATGTTAGTTAAAACAAATTCGTTGTCTCGTTATCAATGAACAGTCGTTCATTGTTCATGTTAGTTCACAGTGCATTAAATAATGTTAACAAATACAACTTTTGATTTTAATAATGCATTAGTAAATGCTGAAAGTAACTAGCTAAATAAATGCTTAATAAATGCTGTAAAAGTAATGTTCATTCTTAGTTCATGTTAACTAAAGTAATTAACTAATGCTAACTAATGAAACCTTATTGTAAAAATACCCCTTAGCAGATTGACTAATACTTTTACAGGTAAAGTTTTAAAAACTCACAAATAGTTTGTAAAACTAAAAGTGCCAATTACATGGAGAAAACTGCTAATTGAGGAGTGAAGCATTAAAGTATCCCAAGTGTAAAAACAGTCATTATACAAGCCGCCCTGAAGACTCTCTTAACCTTCAGCCCTATTTGACCGTTAGGTTTCAGACAGACAAAGAATCAAACCTGTTATTGTACTGAAGAAAAGAAATGTAACTTCTGTTGGCACTGACTACTGACATTTTTTACAACACAAAAAACCCTAATAAGATATAATGTCATCATATCACGTCAGAGTGAATTGCGAAACAGTGGTGTTTTGTTGACTATGAAAGACATGGTGATGCAAGTCAGAGAAAATGTGCCACACCTGTTCTAAGTAATCTAGTGAAAAAGAAAATAATGGAAAAAAAAACAAAAGAGTAACTTGCTTGTACAAAACATGCATATGCTTGTCACTTTTCCTGTCCTTCCTTTTCTCTGACACACACATACAGTATATCAGATGTATTTACATAAATAATCACCTCTAGATACCACATCAAAACCTGATCCAGTGACAAACCACACAGCTGCAGGTTTTATGGAACAAAAATTCATATAAAATACTAAAGCCACAATGAAAAAATGTGTTCTGTGTGAACATATAAGCTTAGTCAAACATAAGCTTAAATGTTCACACAGAACACATTTTTTCATTCCACTGCAATGCTTTTGTTTTGTAACACTTTGTAAACACTTATGCTAGACAGACATGTTTGACTGATTGACCGTCCATTGTCAAGCCTTTCTAAAAACACAGTTCAAACATGTCTCTAGACCTTGCGTTTTTTGTTCATTCCACTGCCGTTTAAACAAAAATTAACTCTGTGTGAAAGGAGTTCACTTAACTGTTAAAAAACACTACTCTACAGTTGGTACTTGTTACACACTTTGTTTGGAACACAGTCCCAATACAAATATCCATCGTTGAGCAGTTTCAAGAGTTTTCATGTCTTGTTAATCATTTCAATATGGTTAAACTTTTTGCTTCTAAAGAGGCTTCATCCGGTGTGACATACTGTACAGCACATCAGCTCACATTCACACAGGAAGTCTTCTTGAAGCTCTGTTCATGGGTCACTCCATACTATTGCCCTTTGTGTCAGCAGCTTGGATCTTTAACCATTAGCGCACAGCATGTATCAGAGCATGTGAGCGGAGTGGAGCGGGAGCGAGCGGGGAGCGCAAGCGGGCGGATCTTGGACAGAGCGCAGAGCGGCATTTTTAAAAGGATGGAGCGTTGCTCTATTTCCCGCTCCAATTTCGCTCAGCGCTCACAACTCGTGTCTGAAGCATGCTCAGTCAAGCCTGACCCAGAATCCATCATACACAGTAGATTATTTTCAGTCAAAACTATTAATATAAAACTAACTAAGTCTTTTCGCCCGCCTGGGTAAAGTAGCTTGCATTGTGTTCAGCGCCCAAGTGTGTCTGCGAGCGCAGAGAGGGTTTTCTCCGCTGCTGTCCTGGTGTAAAGAAACCACCCGAAGCCTCAGACTGACATTGTCCAAACTTGTGTTCTTCAAGGTGAACTCAAAAGAACTGTAGATAAGGAAAGCAATTCATTTTTTTTATTTAGTTTTTAAGTTTTTTCATTTGACAACATAAGCCAATTTAAATTGTAGCCTAATCCACGTGCACTCTGCGCAAAAGTTCAGTTATAAGAATTTTGGCCTAATAGTTAATTTACTTTTAAAACTTTGTTTTAGGTCTATAGCCTGTATATTTTTATTTATATAATTAGGCATTGATTCGTTTCATTTTACAGCAGTTGTTTTGTACAATTGATATAAGCCTATTTACATTTTAATGCGCGCTGCAACATTTCAGTTATCAAAATGTTGGCCTAATAGTTAATTTAGGGTATACTTTAAAACGTTTATCTATATATATTTTTTAATATTTTTGTTTATATAATTTTTATTTATATTATTAGGCCCATTTATTCATTTAATTTTACCTCAGGATCTGTGTAGCTACAATGGATATAGGCCTAAGCCAATATAAATTATGCCCGTTGCGCGAAAGTTCAGTTATCAAAATTCTGGCCTAATAGTTGATTTACTTTTAAAACTTCTATCTATATTTTTGTTTATATAATTTTTATTATATTATTAGGAGATTATTTATTCGTTTAAGTTTACAGGACTTTTTTGTAGGCTATTTATTCCTTCTTTAGGCTAGGCCTAATTTTTCATTTGAAATAAAACATTTATATTTGGAAAATGTTGTTGTTGCTCTTTAGTTCTTTGGGAGGTAAGGCTGTGGTCTAAGCTAAAAGTGAAATACATGCAGATTTTTTACCTTTTTTGAAGCGAGCGGGGGGAGATTTGAGTGGAGCGCGAAGCAAACTGCGCTGAGCGATAATGAGCGGAGCGGCCTGATGTGGCTTTGAGCGGGGGAGCGGAGGGGTGAACAGTTCCGTGAGCGAGGAGTGGATATTCTCACCGCTCCACTCCGCTCATATGCTCTGGCATGTATGAAACCTTGAACTATAGCATGTTGCACTGTTGACCGTAGCTAGTAAATAAAAACCTTTATGACCATAGCTAGATTCCATAAATGGGTAAATGACCTTGAATACACACACTTGAAGTAAGAGATATTTATGAGTGAGACTTTTTATAGTCAGGAAGTGTAGCAAAGGCAACATTTATGATAATGGATGTAATCTGAAATCTGTGCAGGAAACGGACTCAAAACCACAAGCTTCAGTAGCACGGATTTTGTGTATAGGAATGTTCCCTATATAATATCTCCCATAAAACCAGTCAGACTTACCCAGACTCTTCTTTCCAGTTCTCTTTGTCTTTGCTTTGGTGTGTTTTCAGTACCCGCTCCAACTCCTGACGATGAGAGGGGGGGAATCTCTTTTACATTGTGTGGTGCGTTTATGTACACATGTACATGCTTGTGTTGTCTTTTCTTGACAGATAAGGATTTTAAAAAGTACACAGGAGTATGGATCTGTGTTTGTGCATACCTTTATACACGACACATAGGGTGCATTGTGCTGTAGATCTCCCTCAGACAGAGTGGACTCTTCATCTGGATTTGGGTCAATAAAGTCATACGGGTCCTGATCTGCAAATAATTGACATGAGAACACTAAGGTGAGACACTTTACTTCCTGTAAAATTATACTGTAATTGCCAACTACATACCAGAAATATGACATGCTACTTCTCACAAAAACCAAGAGGCTTAATTTGTTATTTTTTGTGAGGTTTCTAGGGCATGGGTTTGCATATCAGTATATCATGACTACAAAAATACGTAGTGGTGTCAATCAAAAGTTAAAAAACAGAAATGATGTTTCATCTCTTCAATGCACAATATAAGAAGTTAGTTCTGGTATGCTATGCAACAGCTAGTTCATTATGTTATGTCTTGTAGGGAATGGGAATTTGCATATTAGATGTCATGAATGTAATCATAAGTAGTGGTGACAGTCATAAGTGAACAAACAACATAATTACAAAAATATATGACACGTCAAGCCTTTCAGAATAAAGAAGTGAATTCGCGGCCATAGGTAATTTCCTGACTTGTCTGAGTCGTTCACTTAATAACTGACAGTTACTGGCTTTTAAAACACTATTTAATGCCAGAAAGAACAGGAAATTGTGTTGGCCTCAACAATCAAGAGTCTGCACGCTGCAGGTGAATTAGATGTCTGATAACTGTCCACAAATGTTGATGGTTCTAAGGCTTTGCATGATAACAGGATACAAATAAATGTTTCTAATTCAGTTGGTTGAACATCAGAACAAAAAAAAGAATCCAAAAAAAAAACTTACCTCATAAATATGCATTTTGAAATATGCAATTAAAATGAGATTTTTGAAAATCCCTTCAGGTGTGTGATTTGGTGTGTAAGTGACATCAAACACAAAGTGCAGTAGTATCTACACTGGAGTCTGAATTCACTCGCTTTTAGGGATGCACTGATTTTGAAATTGTGTCTGACATGTAGACTACTGTTCAAACATTTGTGGTCAGTAAGATTCTCTATTGTTTTTTAAAGAAGTCTCTTAAGTCAGCTTACCAATGCTGCATTTATTGATCAAACTGAAATAATACTGCAATTTTAAGTAACTAAAGTAACTGTTTGAATATATTTTTTTAAATAATTTATTCCTGTGTTGGCAAAGCTGAATTTTCAGCATCATTACTTCAGTCTAGTGTCACATGATCCTTCAGAAATCATTCTAATATACTGATTTGCTGCTCAAGAAACATTTCTCATTATTGATCAACTTTAATGCTGAATCAAATTTAAACGAACAGTGTTATTAAACTATTTAATATATTTCTAAAGCTTAACTTTAAGTAAGTAAGCATTAAATTATGTAAATTAAATTAATTAAATTATGACAACTCTTAGAATAGTTTAGCATGGTAATGGATATAACAATGTTAATGTATTTGGTCTTAGCGACGATAAGCAGAGGTAGAATACTGTCTCTTATCTTGGCATCATTACTATGGTATCTGATGGTACAAACAAATCCAAGTTTATTTCAAAGTGACAAAGCAGACAGCAGACCTGAGTATCTAATGTGATGACCAGAGCATGTCCGCTCCACTCACAAAACGCTCACTCTCACCGGTAAAACCAATCCTGCTCAGATCCCACTCAGACATTACATTTCTATGTAGTAGCCTAGTAGGCTAATTGATTTCTATTTGAATTGGATTTCTTGAAATAATGTATCAATAGTAGGATTATAAATAGCAGTTATGATATGACATTCTGTGCTTTTTATTCATTTAAATGCATTAAATTAACTTTATCAATTAAAAAACATGACATCGCCATTTAGCAAACTTGCCTATAAAATGCAATAACTGAAAAAGTAGGTTCTGAGAAATAGATTTGCGTGATTTTATTTCCGTGAACATAACTGCCGTTACAAAACAGGCACATAAAATTTTTTATAAAAACAAGATGAAATGCATAAAGAACTCCACAAAACACATCTGGATTATCATGCACATAAATAATATTTGTGTGTTGGCTATGGCTATATAGGTTATTTTTAGTACCAATGATATGATGATTGCATAACGAATTAAAAATTCATTACTCCCACCCAATGCCACCATGTTTTAATCATTTGTTTCCTCATTTTAATTAAAGCGAACACACAATTAACTATATAAAAATTCGTTAGCCTACCTTTATTAAATCGCGCATGGCCACGTTGTAATAATTCGTTCCCTTGTTTTAATAAAACGAGAGAATTAATTACTTCAACAAAGTGGCCATAATTTACTAAAACCAGGGAACAAAATTAATTTGTGGCCATGAATTAGCCTAAATGAGAGAACAAATTCTTACATTCATGGGAAGGAAATATAAGTTTGTGGTGCAACCCGGTCACACTAAATGCGTCTCTATAGCACACATTGTGTTTATTGTGCAATTTATACACAAAAATGGGTTTTTACGTGCATATGATACGCATGGGTAGATTTAGTAGTGGTGTGGGGTACGTATGTATTATACGTTTGGGTAGGATTAGTGTTGTGGGATGCGTGTGTATTACCAACGCATTCTCATCCAGGGACGTGCACAGGAATTTTGAGGGGCAGTTGCTCTGACCTGAAAAAAGGGCAACCCCACCCACAAAAAAACCAACAACTCACCGGCTATATGAAGGACTGAGAATAACATGGTCTTTATTAAAATATATATACACAAAGAAGTAAAAAACTGAAATACAGCAATCACCTTAACTACTACTAATAGCTAATAACACAGAAAAATATGACTTGAGTCATGAAAATCCCTACATCAATATCCTATCAAGTCACTGATAGGTTTCTCCAAATTTACATACTAAACAACATGCAAAGCTTCAAAGGAGAAGCCGCCTATTAGGGGTCATTTCAACAAAAATGGGGAAAAAAAACCATTTAATTATCTTGCTACACTGCAGCATAATAAAAGTCTCACACCAGTAATATTTCTGTGAATTTAATTAATCTTGCACTTGTTCATATTTTTTGTATTATGTCTGAATATATTCAGTTGAATTTTGCCCATACAAATTGTCTTATCTGACCGTGTTTATGTCCAAACTCAATGCCTCGTATTATGGTCTTATTTATAAAGATTGCAAAACGTCAGAGATGACAGGTTTATGATATACAACTTTGTAAACTGTATACAAAATGTATTAACAATATGTTAAATGCCACCAAAATACACATGAGTTCCTCATATTATTGTTTATTGTTTTTTTAATGATTATTGTTTTTTTTATTCTGTATTTTTTTAAATTTGAAAATAAATAATCTGGATTGAATTGACAGATGGGGGAAAACTCGCTTCTAATAAAATAAATAAATAAACGCTTAGATTTCGGGAAAAAATACAATCCTTTTTTAACCTTTTGGCTTCCCGTACATTCAGTTGTGCTTCTTGCTTGTATTCAGTTCTGATGGTAACTCGGCAACTACGCATGACTTGTATTATGATTGGGAACACGAATTCGGGAAGGGAACAGGATCGACTGCTTCACCGGTCGCGTGCAGCGCTGCAGTCATGGAAACAGCAAGTTTTGCCCTTGACCCACTGACTTTCACTTTCGGTGCCCGAATGGAAGTGAATGAGGCTTTGCGATTTTTTTTATTTATTTATTTTTATTTTTTATCTAGGCCTACGTGAAATTCTGCATCTATTGGACAATTTATTTATTTTCCCCCCCTTGGGATGAGAACGGGCTGGTATTACACACAATGAAGTGCGTATCATATGCATGCGAAAACTGCGTATATCATATGCGCGTAGAAACTGCACTATGTTTGCGTAGCACATGCACATCCTTGTGCCTTCTGCCAATGTGGCGCTTTAGATTCCAATATGAATATTTGCTAACTCACACTGTCTCTCCACACTCCCTTTCAATTTCTTCTCCCTGCTCGTTCTTAAATTTAATTTTTACTGTGCATTTATGTATAAGGCTTTCAACTTCACTAAAACAATATTTGAACTCCATGACCTATTGCTCCACTCGTGCTTAGCTATTTTACAGACTGTCTCGAACTAGCAAATATAACCGCTCCGTTCACATGCTCTGGTCATGACAATACACATAATGCTGGATTGATCACTATCAAACAAATAAACAAATACACAATGTGAATAATAACCTATGGCATATATTACTAATACTAAAAGCACACCTTTGTTTGAGTCCAGCTTAGTGAGAAGTATGTGTGGGTCAGCCCGCGCGGTCTCAGACACTTGAGAGTGGAGACTCATTGTATCATCATCAGATGGCTGGGAATGACAGACAGAACAGGAGGGAGAGAAAAGACAATAGAAGGGAAATAAAATCTTTTTTTTGTTGTAGTTTTTTTGCCTCTGGCAAACTGTACTAGAGATTTTGTGTTATTCTATAGTCTTTGCATTTACTCTGTAATTACTACTTGTTTTTAGATCGTCTTTCTTGAACATCCAGATCAGGTCAAGTACCACAGGTGTGCACAGCCCACCTAATTATGAGCTTAACTCATCCCACCTCTGGTCCTGTTTGCACCTGGTATTAAGATGTGTTTTGGTCGATCAGATCACAAATAGACGAGTGAGACACATACCCGTTTACACCTGGTATATTAATCTGTCTCTTTTGTCCACTTTCAACCACTTCCGTCCTGATTTCTTCAAGGGAGGGGTCTAAGGGTGGGTATATGTATGGGTTTTTCAGATCTTTTGATGTAATCATGGACAAAATAAGCTTGCGCAATTTACACATGAACGTGCCTGGAGACGACGGAAAAACATACGGTGAACAATGGCTTACGTTTCTACTCTGATATCCACAAGATCTAGAGTGCGTGTTGGAAATCAGGAATGGTGAGAACATTGTGCTAGTACTTAAACCAAACTTGTGTCTTTAGCCAACAAAGTTTAAATCCCGTCTGGCTAGCACGCATCCATTAGGTCAGTAGGCGGAGAACAGACGGCCTTTTGTCGCTGTTCGAACACATTCGACCACATCAGCGTTTACACTAATTCAATTCGATTCACATTTATTTTTACTGCACTTTTGACAATACAAATCGTTTCAAAGTAGCTTTTCAAAGCATTCCTCAGGGAGTTTGGTCCATATTGACATGATGGCATCACACAGTTGCCGCAGATTTGTCGGCTGCACATCCATGATGCGAATCTCCCGTTCCACCACATCCCAAAGATGCTCTATTGGATTGAGATCTGGTGACTGTGGAGGCCATTTGAGTACAGCGAACTCATTGTCATGTTCAAGAAACCAGTCTGAGATGATTCCAGCTTTATGACATGGCGCATTATCCTGCTGAAAGTAGCCATCAGAAGTTGGGTACATTGTGGTCATAAAGGGATGGACATGGTCAGCAACAATACTCAGGTAGGCTGTGGCGTTGCAATGATGCTCAATTGGTACCAAGGGGCCCAAAGAGTGCCAAGAAAATATTCCCCACACCATGACACCACCACCACCAGCCTGAACCGTTGATACAAGGCAGGATGGATCCATGCTTTCATGTTGTAGACGCCAAATTCTGACCCTACCATCCGAATGTCGCAGCAGAAATCGAGACTCATCAGACCAGGCAACGTTTTTCCAATCTTCTATTGTCCAATTTCGATGAGCTTGTGCAAATTGTAGCCTTAGTTTCCTGTTCTTAGCTGAAAGGAGTGGCACCCGGTGTGGTCTTCTGCTGCTGTAGCCCATCTGCCTCAAAGTTCGACGTACTGTGCGTTCAGAGATGCTCTTCTGCCCACCTTGGTTGTAACGGGTGGTTATTTGAGTCACTGTTGCCCTTCTATCAGCTCGAACCAGTCTGGCCATTCTCCTCTGACCTCTGGCATCAACAAGGCATTTCCGCCCACAGAACTGCCGCTCACTGGATGTTTTTTCTTTTTCGGACCATTCTCTGTAAACCCTAGAGATGGTTGTGCGTGAAAATCCCAGTAGATTAGCAGTTTCTGAAATACTCAGACCAGCCCTTCTGGCACCAACAATCATGCCACGTTCAAAGTCACTCAAATCACCTTTCTTCCCCATACTGATGCTCGGCCCCATACTGATACTTGAACTGCAGGAGATTGTCTTGACCATGTCTACATGCCTAAATGCACTGAGTTGCCGCCATGTGATTGGCTGCTTAGAAATTAAGTGTTAAGGAGCAGTTGGACAGGTGTACCTAATAAAGTGGCCGGTGAGTGTATATATGTGTACAACAAATGTGTGTTTGTGTGTTTACCTCTGTAGTCGACAGTCTTTTGTCACCGTTGTCACTGCCAATACCGGAGTCAGGGCCATGGTTTTTACTGGGATAAAAATCTTCCATACTACACAAACAAACACATACACTGAGAGTTGGATGAGGATAAATTCAATGAAATAATAAATGAAGCAATATCACACTTGAAAGATACAACACTTTTATACAATAGTCAATGGCCAATTTATTGCGTAAATTTTGTGTCCCGAAGATCCTCTTCTGTGTTAAACTACTTACAGCACGGATTTGTGAGCAACCAAGATATGTACAAGCCTTCGTTACTACTTAAAAGTCATCACGTTAGAACTACAGTAGCAATGATGGCTAGCAGCCAATCATTAAAAATAAATTATTGGAGAAAGAAGGAATACTAAAGCTTTGTACAGACAGATCACAAAAATCTCTAATTCAGCTGATTTTTTAATCTACTGAAAAGCAAAATAATAATTAGGGGTGGGAAAAAAAATCGATATTGCAATATATTGTTCCACTCTCTGTCGCAATAAATAATCGATACACTAACGCCCAATATCGATATTTTATTACAACACAAAATTATTAATTTACCCGTTGTCAGTGTCACTGTCACTACCCAATATCTACCATTCTGTTTGCGGGGGGCGCTGTTCGAGTAAATAGGGGTAAAGTGGCGCAAACAGCGGCCGGTGAAGAACACAAGTTAACTAACAACAACAGAGAATTGCAGAAAAAAAGAGAAGCGAGAAGAATGGCGGTAAACAATAAAAAACTAATCAAAGACCCACCCGCTAGTTTCCACTCAAAGTGGACACTTCGGGTTTTACGAGCAGAGAGAGCGCAACGGCCGCGCGCGCGCACTCTCACGTCAAACAACACGAGGACACTTGCTCTCTCCCTCGCGCATATTAATCAAGATCAATTGACATGATAGTAAAAGGTCGGAAGACCGCAGTTTCACGTGGAGCATTTGGAGATTTTTAGAGATTAGAGACTCGCCTAAACTCAATGAACAACATCTCAACACTAAATTATAAAAGCCTGTCTCATATAGACAACTGTCTGTGTCTCAAATACAAGCCGGTGCAGTTTGACGATTTGGGAAAATAAAAACCCGGGAAGTTTTACGGTATATTAATTCTCAATATGTACACATGCATTATTAATCTTGTGCCTAACATAATGAAAACGGCTTTTCCCCTCACAATGACAGTAAACTAATTATTACATGAGTCACGTTGCATAGGCTATTTTCAGTTCAAAATGGCGAAATTAGACTAAAGTATATTCGTGTGCCTGATTATTTTTGTGCCTGATTATTTCATTATTCCTTCTTTTTCTTTTCAGTCACATATAGCGTGATATATCGTTAATGAAATTTCTTCCAATATATTGAATATCGTAGATATCGAGAATCGTGATATTATCATATCGTGGACCACATATCGCCACAGAATTGAATCGTGAGGTACCTGTATCGTCCCACCCCTAATAATAATAATAATATTGTTGAATAGATATTGAATATCAAATTAATATATTAATTTGAGTAACATTTTAAACACAATTTGCCAGTTACTTTGAATTAGTTTGAACTATTTTGTTGGTGGAGCAATTACAAAGCAGAACCATTGCACATCTCCGAGCAACACAGAAGGCTTTCATTCCTGAATGAATCAGCATTTTGGAAAAAATCCTTTGAATGAATAATAAAATGACTCACAAAATAAGTCACTTGTTTCTTAAATGAATCAGTGCTTTTGAACGAATTGTTTGAATTGACAACTCAATGACTCACTCTAATGTTTCTTTCCTTAATGAATCAGTGTTTTACAATTCAGTTGAGTGAACACAAAGACGGGCACCTGTCGCTACGTACTGGCATGTAACCCGCAGAAAAGTCACTGTAAATCCTCAGGGCCGCAGGAAATACCTCTGCTGTTATTCATAGAACAAAGTGCCATTAACAGAGGACAAAGCTGTAGTTCAGGGCTCCGAACCATTTCAAGGAATGAAAACAAAAAGCGTAAAGAAACTACATTTTAACAGGAACAAAAACAAAAACGAAATCAACCACTCTGAACAAAAACGCTTATTTTAAATCAACATTAACCAGTTAATAGCGTTATTTTGTCGTTCTGTTTAATATTTGAATTTAGCAGTCAACCAATCATAAATACAAATAGTGCAGCTTAAATGCATAGCTTGTTCAAAGAACCAGTTCTTGATTTACCCTCGCACTGCAAACAAGCCGAGACAGTCTTCAAAATCTGTGCAGCACTTCATTTATGATTAAAGCGGGTGGTGGTACTGTATGAGGTTTTGCCAACAGTTTGAGGATCCACTAGGGTTATGAGGTTTAGTCACAAGCTTTAGTATAAAGCTATTTATACTAAAGTTCTATTCAAGGTCTGGTATAAAGTATAGGGGGAACATTTTTTATTAGTTATTAACCAGTATTTTTTCTGATAAAATTGAACTGTAATGTTACAGAAGGAACGGAGAACAGAAATGTAAAAATACTGATTCTGCTCGGAGTGAACCAATTGATTTTCTTTTTAAAGGATTAGTTCACTTTTTAAAAAACTTTTGCTGATAATTTACTCACCCCCATGTCATCCAAGATGTCCATGTCTTTCTTTCTTCAGTCGAAAAGAAATTAAGGTTTTTGATGAAAACATTCTAGGATTTTTCTCCATATAATGGACTTTACTGGTAGCCAAACCGTCCAAGGTCCATATGACAGTTTCAGTGCAGCTTCAAATGGCTTTAAACGACAACAGACGATGCATAAGGGTCTTATCTAGCAAAACGATCGGTTATTTCTAAAAGAAATAAAAAAGTTTAAGTTTTATTAGCACAAATACTCGGCTTGCTCTGTTCTCCTGTTCGAACTCGTTCATCAAAATGAACGAATCTTTTTTTGAGTCATTTCATTCATTCAACGAACAAAATGAACGAGATGACTCGAAAAAAAGATTCGTTAATTTTGATGAACGAGTTCGAACAGGAGAGTCACGACCGCGGATCACAGAACAGAGCAAGGCATAAAACTTTGTTTTTTATTTATTTATTTTAGAAATAACCGATCGTTTTGCTAGATAAGACCCTTATGCATCGTCTGTTGTCGTTTAAATCCATTTGAAGCTGCACTGAAACTGTCATTTGGACCTTGGACGATTTGGCTACCAGTAAAGTCCATTATATGGAGAAAAATCCTAGAACGTTTTCATCAAAAACCTTAATTTCTTTTCGACTGAAGAAAGAAAGACATGGACATCTTGGATGACATGGGGGTGAGTAAATTATCAGCAAAAGTTTTTTAAAAAGTGAACTAATCCTTTAAGCCCTGCAGTAGTTACCTGTCTGTTAGCTGCTGAGGTAAGCAGCGCTTTCCCAAAGAAGGCAGGTCAAGTGTGTCTGGTTTTTTATCTAGGCGACATGCCTGCAGGTTTAAATACTTAAAGATGTGGATCTTTCCCTTCAGGCAGATCTGAAAGCAAAGAAGTAGATCTAAAAACTAACAAGAAGATTACAAAACATCACAGAAATGACAGCATCTGAAAAAGTGGGTCGAAAATAAATAAATAAATAAATAAATAAATAAATGCTCTTCTTTTGAAATTTCTATTCATCAAATAATCCAAAAAAAAAAAAAAAACGAAATCACAGTGTCCGCAAAAATAAAATCTGCAGAACAACTGTTTTCAACATTGATGATAATAAATATTTCTTGAGCAGCAAATCACCATATTATAATGAATTCTGAAGGATCATGTGACACTGAAGACTGGAGTAATGATGCTGAAAATACAGCTTTGACATCACAGGAATAAATTACAATTTAAAATACATTCAAATGGCAGTTATTTTAAATTGCAACAACATTTAACGTTACTGTTTTATTGTATTTCTGCAGCCTTAATGAACATAATGCCTAGTTCACAATATAGGATTTTAAGCCCGATTTGCAAGTTAAAGAGCTCGCCGACAGCTCTGGCAGTAATCGCGTGCAAATCTGCGGGTGATCAGCGCTCGCCAATCTTAATGTGTGAAATACTAAACGACGCATCAAAAACGCTCGCTGACACCTCGAAGCAATTATTTTCAGGCTGAATTCTATGGAAGCCTGAACCGCATGGTGAAGAAAAAAAGAAAACTTATCTTGTTATTTCGAGATATTAATTAGTTATTTCAACATAATTATTATATTAATATCTCGTTATTTTGACATAATAAGTTGCTAATTCAATAGAACTCGTCATTTCGACATAATATCTGGTATTTCAACATAATAAGGGGACATTCTAATCTGCATTAAGCCACAATGGTTTTCTATGGGTGGAAAATGCTTAACGTGTAATTACACGTGTTGCGTTCATATTCTGGGCTCATCTGATTTTTTTGTACATAGTATAGCCTACTTTATTATGATTTTAGTATCATAATGATTAATAAATCCATGCATAATTATCCATGAACTTGATAAATGTTGCAGATACTGTATCTTGTACTATGTAGGCCTACAAACAAATGCCTTTCAACTGTGTGCAAAATTCTGAATGAAATGAATGTGCAGTAATTTGTACAAATAGAGAGTAGGCTATAGGCCTACTATACGTGTTATAATGTTATAAATAAATATTTGGTTATAAATATTATAATGTTTTTTTTTCCATCTATGTTGATTATGAAAAGTGAACAGCATGAGTATAGGATGCGCAATATATCGGGAGACATGAAGTGGGTCAGACATGATTTTGACCACTTCATTAAGTTTTGTTTTGTAGAAAGCCTTTCTTTAAAGTGAATTTCGTTTTTTATAAATTGTACTGGATTTAATAAATAAGAAGCAAATATAGCAGACAATATAGCCTAATCATGACATGGAGGCGCCGGTGCGGTCACTTACATTGCTTGTGAACTGGAGCGTGTCTTATAAATTAACCAAAACTCAGCGTATGCCTCACAGACTTGAGAAATATATCTATAGAAAGCTTTAAATGTCTTTAAACGAAACAATTCAAAACGAAAAGAAATAGGCTACTCTCTGATTATGTAATCCATTATGTGCATTTCTCTAGGCGCGTTCACTACGGAGATGGCGATGGTCAACTTCATCTTTGCAGTTGACACTGACACAGAAAACACTAGTTTATTAATAAAAATCAATGAGTGTCACCGGATTTACAAATGCACATCTTGCTTGTTGTACGCACACGTATGTCGAAATAACGAGATATTATGTCGAAATAACATTATTAATAGCCTAATAATAAATCTTTAAGAATATTTGATTGAATGCTGTGCTTGTTCAATTTAATAAAATGAAAACTTTAATTGTGATAAAAAAATAATTGAGTGGCCAAGTTTTGCTCATTTATTAATAGTACTATTTATATATAATAAATAATTGCGCAGCTCCCCCTGTCAATGATCTAGACTAGCACCCCCTTAGCACCTGCGTTAAAAATTCTCTGACGCCGCATGTGCTTATCCATCCTTTCACCCATATTCTTTTTTTCGGGGTTCTGAACAGATCATTGCGTAAACAACTTGCACCACCAATTTTGTCCCGGTGTCCATTTTCAAATAGACAACTCCTGTTTCGCGTCATTTCCCATTCCACATCTTGCGTGTGTTTTCGTGACAAAACATGGTTTGGGGACTGTATCGAGTCGTTGGGTGACAGAGTTGTTGTCAGCTTGTGTAGTGTGTAACCCCCTGTTGCAGATCATTTACGTAGTATCACATAGTCTGAACACCACAACGACTTCAAGACTCCAGAGCAAGTCATGTAGTCTAAACAGCACAGCGATTTGCCGACGTTTAAAGTTGTGTAGTGTGAACTAGGCAATAGAGACTTCTTTCAAAAACTTTTCTTTCGCACCACATACATGTATACATACATACATAACAGACAGACAGACATTTTATTTAGTCAATATTCATTCTCATATAAATATGCACATTAAGTCTAATGCAACAATTTATGTAAGATTGGATTTATGGGCATTTTACACAAAATTAGCTTGTGTTTCATAAAAAGATAATAAGCTTTTTTTTTTTTTATTGTAATGTGCTAACATATCATTGACACAATTCTTCTTAAAAAAAGTCACTTGACTGGAATCCAACTGTACTCCCTCTCTCTCTCTCTCTCTCTCTCTCTCTCAGCATTGCATTTCCAAGGAAAAAGTAAACAGACCAAAGAACATTCCAAACGAATCCAAAATGTATTTCAGTCAAGGGAAGAACATGCTGAGCTCCACAACTGCGTGTCTGAGCAAGACAAGCCATAGTCAGGGAAAACATGATCTATTGTTTATCTTATCAATTTATCAGACAGAACAAATCGTTATGTAATTGTTTTAAAAAAGATTTTACAGATGAACAGGAAAAAGGACCAAACCCTTATCAACAGCTCGCATTTCCTGACAGTGAAAGACAATATGCTGATGAGATTAAATCTGAGCGTTCAGAACAGTTCTTTGCAAACGCTGTGACTAGAACAACGTAATCCTGCACATCATCACACCACACCCTCTGTGAAACAAGAATTTTAGCGTTTGATTTCCTCCCCACAGGTACAGCAGCATGCATCTTCCTTTCAAGCAAGAACAACGCTGGAAAAACGTGGGTTGAGTGCATTGCTTAAGGGCACAGTGTGACGGCTGATGGGTCCCATGGATCCTTAGAGTAATCAAACTGGAAAATGAAAAGTGTGGTTTGGTTAGGGCTGTGACGATGGCAGATTTTTTCCACTGTGATGGTAAATAGGCCAAGCACCACAGGTTTGCTGTTTTTTAGGCGGGAGGGGGGTTGAGTGGTTGAGTAGCCTATTTATTTACGCAAATAATACACAATGCAGAAATTATGCTTGAAATGTGATTCAAGCTTTCAAAGTTCACTCAAATTTAAACACTAAAAAGTCCTTGAACATCTAAATTTTTGGAACCAAACCAAAGTTTAATTATATTTCTCCACAAAGATAAATGTGTCGTCACATGATCCTTCAGAAATCATTCTAATATGGAGATTTGCTGCTCAAGAAACTTTTCTTTTTATTATCAATGTTGAAAACAGTTGCTCTGCAAAAATTTGTGTCGACACTAATAGTATGTTATTTTTGAGGGGGCATTCATATGTGGTACCCCAAGTAAGATTAGAAAAAAAAATTAAATACCATGATTGACAGTATGCTTGATATTTTACGTATTTCGCAATGTCAGCCACTGGATGGCGCCAACAGAAAAGAAATGACCAACAGACAGGAACAACAATCAAGCAAGTCTTCAGCTTCAGTGCCACACATGTGAAGAGATACACAGTAACAGATGAGTACTACTGAAATACCTGGGCGGGAGGAGACTGCATGGGGTTGTTGTCAAGAACGATGTGCTGTAACTGCTTAAGTTTGCGGTAAGATATGGGAATCTCAGTGATCTTATTACAAGAGAAATCCAACCTGATCAACGGCAGATGAGACAATTCTGTGAGAAAGAGAGTAAAGGAGAAAGAAAGGGGGAAAACTAAAGATGTAATGAGAAATTCCTTCCTATCTCAAAGTAAGTAGCATAACTAGCATAAACACTAAATGTGTTGAATGTGAATTTATATCCAGCTAAGCTTTTAAAGTTTTATCTGATTGATGCTTCTGTTGATATATCTGTCTTTTTGTATGTGTCTGTACCATCTGGTAACACTTGTAGCCAATTTCTTCGTATGTTGAGCTCTCGTAGTGCGAGTAGTTTCCCCATATGAGCAGGAAGCACCTGGATCTCATTACAGCTGATGTCCTGAACACAGAAAACACATGTACTGTGTATATACGAACATATCATATACAATAATTACACGTGTATTTTCATATTCTGACCAGTTCCATGAGGTCTTTGGCCTTTCCGATCTCCTCGGGAATAGACAGGAGTTTATTGTTGCTGACCACAAGCACTTTCAGAGGAAGAATGAAGAGAAACTTGGGGAGAACGGACAGCTGATTTCGACTGAAAACATCAAAACACAAGGATTAGGTTCAATAGTCTTCAATAAATACTATTTAATACCATCTCTCACTTTCTTTAATGAGGAAACCCCCACAACAACTGAAAAAAATGAAAGCTCTTACAGTTGCTGGACAAAAATACACTACTGTTCAGTGGTTTGGGGTTGTTAAAGGAGAACTCCGGTCAATGTTAACATTGAGCTCGTTTTTTTGTAAATTTGGAGTGCTGTCAGTACAGAGAACAACGACAAAAATCTGTGTTGCCTACACCGTGTAATCTTCTTTTCTATCCTTGGGGTATTTTAGTACCCCAAATGACTTTTGCTCAATTTAAAAAAAAGTTCTCTTTGTCCAAATGGTTTGAAACTTTCTACAGCTCTCGACTCTTTCTAGATCTACAAAAAAAAATTTAAATTGGAACGATATCTGTTATTATGTTGGCGTGAAAAAAATAGTCACACTTGTTGTCTTCGGGGTCCCTGGAGACCCCGCATAGTAAACATATAATATTCATCATCAAAATCAGAAACAACGCAGATCACATGGACAGAAATGAAATGGCACACTTCCAACAATGTAAAAAACATCCACAATGCAAAATTATCATGCTCACCACACACACACACACACACACACACACACATACACAACCACACATACACATAGGAATACATATGTGTAAGGCTATAAAAAAAGTCTTATAATTTGTCAAATAAAATGCAGAACCACCACAAATATAAATTGGTGACACTGACACAACAAAAATACACACACACACAAACACACACACACTCACACAGGAATACATTTGTACGGCTATAAAAAAGTCTTATAATTTGTCAAATAAAGTTCAGAACCACCAAAAATATAAATTGGTGACACTGACACAACTAAAATGCACACACACACACACACACACACACACACACACACACAATCTTTAAATCTAATTTGATTTAATCTAAAATCTAAAGACTCCAACATATCTATTTGTAACATCTTGTTCAGGTTTGATTCTAATCATAAAGTAACATTATTGAAAAACTTTTTTCAATACAAAATATGCTAAACTTTTACCAAAAGTATATAATTCTTTTTTATAATTTTGATTTTAAAATATTTATATATGAATCCAACTCAATCCAACTGAATCCAACTTTTGAAAAGATGTATTTTGGTTAATCATACAGCAAATAGCATATAATGGAGCTCTAAATTTTTTTTATTTTAAAACTGCATTTTCAAAAAAAAGGGCAAAAATCTTACATTAAATCATGTACAATTATCCATGTTATCCCCATAAATGAAAGTTAGAAATCTGGGTATTTTATAAAGTGAATTTTACATAAAATGCTGTTTTTGGTAAAAAAACCTATTTATTTAAATATTTATTTATTTATTTTTAGAAATTTAAAAGATATCAAAAATCCTCCAAAAACTGCACAAATGTTGAGTAAAAACATTAATAAACAGAGTAAAATTACATTTGTAAAAAAAAAAAATTATTATACTGTTACAAAATGCAATGTTATTGTCTGGGGTCCCTGGAGACCCCAAAGATAACAAGTGTATACCCTAAATGAAGATAATCAGAGGGATTTGCACCCTGTTGACTTCAATGGGGCAAGTTTTAAACCTGCTTTTAAACCTGCTTTTAGCCTCTTAACATCCTTCATATGTCATTACAAGTGCACAGACATGTGAGTGATGTTATTAAGAATGAACACGGTCAATCTGACTGCAGTAGATGTGAAAGATATTAATAAAAATGATGTTAATTCAGCCAGCTCACATACCTGTATTTTCTTCCTGTTTTCGGTCAAAGTCCAAAGTAGTCGATTATCGAGTTGGGAGAATGGGATCTCATACAGCCTGGTCACGCGCGCGAACTCGATAATCGACTGCTTTGGACTTTGACCGAAAACAGGAAGAAAAAAAAAATCACCAAAATGTATTTGATAAAAAATACAGTAGAAGCGGTAGTATTGTGACATATTACAACAAATTTAAAGTAATAGTTTTCTATTGTAATATATTTTAAAATATAATTTATCCATGTGATGCCAAAGCTGGATTTTCAGCATCATTTTTCTAGTATTCAGTGTCACATGACCCTTCAGAAATCATTCTAATATGCTGATTTGCTGCTCAAGAAACATTTATTATTCTTATCAATGTTCCTTATTTGGATACAATGATGGGTTTTTTTTTTCTTTTCTTTTTTTTTTTCGCTGAGTAGAAAGTTAGAAAGAACAGCATTTTTTTGGAATAAATTATTTTGCAACATTATAAAAATGCATCTTTGCTGAATAAAAGTATTAATTTATAAGAAATTAAAATAAAAACTTACTGACTCAAACAAGCAGCTGAAAATTCTGATTTGGAATCGAAAGATTACATTACATTTTAAATATATAAAAAGAGAAAGATTGATATTTTAAGTTATTTTACTTTTATGTATAATTATATTAGAAGTTATTTTAAGTTGTAATTATATTTCACAATGTTAGTTTTTACTTTTTTTTTATTAAATAAACAGATCCTTGGTGAGCACAAAGTTTACTTGACAACAATTGCATCTGCAGCCGATTCCAATGCATTTACAGCTGAAACTCGAAAAATTAGAATATTGTGCAAAAGTTATTATTTTGATGATTATGGCTTACAGCTTATGAAAACCCCAAATTCTAAATCTCAGAAAATTAGAATATTACATGAAATCAATAAAAAATAAGGATTTTAAATACAGAAATGTCGGCCCTCTGAAAAGTATAATCATGCAAATGTATATAGTTGTATACTAAATATATTAGTTTCAACTTTTAATTTGAATTACTGAAATACATGAACTTTTGCACAATATTCTAATCTTTCGAATTTCACCTGTATATGGGTCTGAATTTGATTTAAAAGCGGTTTCAGTCAAAATACATTATTTTTTTATAACAGCTTGATCATCAACAACAGCATAATAGACAGATGTCAAGATAGTCTTAGAAAGAGATGAATTATAATGAGATGTTAACAGAGAAGGACATCATAGTGTGGGTGTTACCTGATGTTCAGGTAGGTGAGCATCTGTAGGTTTATAATGGCCTCTGGAATGACCTTTATGCAGTTGTGATAGAGGTTTAAAGACTCCAGTGGCGCAAACATACAAACTTCTGGAGGGAGTTCACAAAAGCGGTTTTTCGACAAGTCTGTACAGAAAAAAAGATAAATTAAAGTCAGTTTAACGTGGCGAATAAGTATACTGTGAACAACAACTGAAAGTTACACACATTTACAAATGAATAATACATGCTAGTGTACTGCACATCCAAACAAACCCCCTGTTACTCAGGAAATGTCTACAGGTAGAATGACTGAATAATTGATTGGTTGATTAGTCTGATCTATAGGAGTTTCACCTTATCAGACATTGACAAAGCAGCAGTATAACACACACACACACAGAGAGAGAGAGAGAGAGAGAGAGAGAGAGAGAGAGAGAGAGAGAGAGAGAGAGAGAGAGAGAATGCAAGCGAGAGAAAATTAGAGAAGTAATTATTGATTTGTCAAGGCAGTACATTTAATTCAGATGCAATGTGAAGCTCCGCTGATGTGCTGCTGATGTGACTCCTAAAACGGCTGCGATTCACAACAGTGAAATGAATGTGACCCACTCACTTTTAATAAAAAAATAAAAAAACAATCAAAAGAAATGATCACATTGAAAATATGTTTAAACACAATTACACAACAGTTCTCACACACAGTCCGTTAACAATTAGCAGTTAGTCATTGACACTTTTTTGCCAGTTACACCATTATGCCATTAGGTGGCGACAAGTGACTTATTGAATCAACTTTCATAAAAGCTTACAATGACATTTAACATCAAACATAAGCCAAACAGATATTGGGGAAAACATATAACAGATCTTACATTGTAAAGAGTAAAACATTAAATTCTACAAATTTAATGTTTTCAATATAAGAGGTCTTATTGAATCATACTCAAATGATTTGTTCAAAAACACTGAATCATGATGAATGTGTTGTTCTGAGACAGTTAATGCTTCATCTTACTTCGGCTTCATTTAGAATAATTTTGACTGGTAAAGCACACCAAAAAAAAAGGATAAAAAATGTTATCCCTCCTCAGACATCAATCTCTCAAAAAATTAAAAAAGAAACACCCAGAATTATAACAACTTCAACCACTCAGAAGTGAGTTGTCATTACTACAGTGCTACCATGGGAGCAGACATGCATGCAGAAGAAAGGTCATGTCAACTTCCTCTATAATCCACATCCCATTTGAAAAGAGAAATGTGAGTGAAATATAAAAGACTAACTATATCAAAGCAGACTGAAAAAGAAGAAATACAAACAGAATGGGAATGATATCATTTCAGAATTCTTTTGGGCCTGTTACAGATAACATCCTTCAGGAGTTTTGAGGCCAAATGCCAGCAAAGAAGAATTCATTCAATATTATGGGTTTGGCACTTGTCAGCCAATGAGATGAAAGCAGAAAAAAACCCTATTTGATTGTGCAGCGGTCGTTGCCAACCTGAAACTGTGCTGCCTGGCAACTCTTACAGACTGGAGCAGAGTTGCTTAGCAACCGTTACCAACCCAAACTGTGCTGACTCCACCTCAGAAATTCCTCTTGAACAGCCTTCACAGCAGACTCACATTCGTTTAGCAATCGGGCTTCAACATCGTAAACATTTACACGCGCAACATTTCACTTCAAATGCTCAAACGTTTAAAAAGATCATTATTATACATACGTTTATTTGTGTGGTATAATTTTCAGATGTGCATGTGATCATGTGCTAGACAAAGTTAAAATATTTTTCTGGTCCAGTCGGGCCCTAGGAGTTATGTTTTGGCTGATTAATATGGGCCAGTTATCTGCAACCACCCGCACCACCCTGCAAACGTTTAATCATTATATTATAATCATAGAAAAAATAGATTATAATGACCTGACTGTTTTTGGAGGATTTTTCTAAATACTTTTTTAGTGAAGGGATTTTGGCTTTTAAAAATGAAAAATCATTTTCAGTCACATTTGAAAATAGTGCAATATTTTTAATATGACATGACGACTGGGAACAGAACTTCAAAACTATAAAACATTCTTCAGAATTTACCAATTTTGGGTGAACTGCCTATCTCTTTAAAGGTGGTGTATGTGATATTTGTAAAAACGCTGTTTGAAAGTTGGTCAGACTGACAACCAGACACAACAACAACCGTGTAGCCAATCAACATTAGGGGGCGTATGACGGTGGAGGAGAGAGAACGAGCAAGAGGGAGATATGCAGATAGACTGTAGGAAGTGAGATGGCTGAGAGACATTACAAAAGAGATAAGCTCACAAGAATATCACTGGGTTAGAAGGGTTGTGTGGTTGATGAAGGGTTATGATCAGGAAAGAGCTTTAGGACTCACGTTACATTTGAAAAGCTGGAGCTGCTGTGCTGTTGGCCACTAACAACAAACTCTTGTTTCTATTTAATCTTGTGCTTCCTTGTCATTTGTTCATCATCATCTTCGCTTTTTTTTCCGTGAAGCTTCGTGAGTAACTAACTGTATGAGGAACTAAGTCTATGTGACAGTCAGAGACAGACAGTGTGAGACAGAATGACTGTGAGGAACAATGTGTGGAAAGGTTTGGCTATACCAGTGAGGGTCAAATGTCCTTACATCTATAGTAAAATATTATGACAACCGACTAATGAGGACATTTTACTGGCCCTCACTGGTTAAAAAGGCTTATAAATTATTTTATTTATTTATTTATTTTAAATAATAATGTAGTGTTGCACATGTGTCTGTGATGGGTAGGTTTAGAATTAAGAGCAGGTTTAGGGCCAAAGAAAATATCATTAACCTGATATAAAATCAGTGGAAGTCTATGTAATGTCCTCACTAGTGAAACAAATGTGTGCGTGTGTGTAAATGACTGTGGATACTGGATGGAGATAGGAGAAAAGAGGGATGAATTGATGGGAGTTCCTCGAGACAGAGAGGTTTCTAATATCAGCTCAGCATCTCCAGCAGTAGTTTTGTATGTGTCTGTGTGTGTGTGTGTGTGTGTGTGTGTGTCTGTCTGTGTGTGTCTGTGTGTATATATATATATGTGTGTGTGTGTGTGCACGTGTCGTGCATCTTTTGGCACAAAACCAGTGAATGCTCCTCTGTGTATTTGCAACGAGATCCTGATTTGATGTCTATCAGCTATGATCACTTTATTTGTTCTTTTTTGCCATTTCTCCTTTCTTTTTGTGATCAGTCTTTTTCACTCAAACGATACTTAAGACTGAGGCACAGCTGTTTAGTAGAAGGTGCCAGACCCCCACCGTACACACACACATAAGAAATCAATGGAGAAATTTAATGCATGGACTTAAGGCCAATGGAGATGAGACAGGCTATCAGCAGGCTTCTTAATGTCTTCATGAGAAGGATAGGGCTCACGTTTCTCACACACACACACACACACACACACGACACACACACACAGACAGAGAGCGAGCTAACTCTGTGCCCCATGTGTTTCGTGAATATGATAATGGGCTGCATCAGAATATTTTATCCGTCTTCTTTATATTTGCTCTCTTAGAATACAGATTCTCAACGCTGTCTACTGTAAACATAATAATGATAGATTGATTGCTGCTGATACCAATTAATGTCCTTTGTGAGAAATGAACAAATTCTCATGGACAAACCCAAGAAATATGACATTTCATAGAGAGAGTTCATAGAGATCTGTAGAAAACATCAGTCAAAAACACTGCAAAAACCAAAGGTTGAATGAAGGTTGGCAGACAGCATGTTTAAGCTTAAAAGGAATAGTTCACCAAAATGTTTTATTTCTGTCATCAATTTCTTTCCCTCATGTTGTTACCATAAACCCATAAAACGTTCATTCAAGACAAATGAAGATATTTTCATATTTGCCCAGTCTAGGTAATCAACATTATAAAGTTTGTGTGACATAAGAACAAACATCACTGGTCCTTGTGCATCAAGCCTCCGATTAATGCATACAATATACAGTACACGTGTGCTATGATTAATGTTTAGATAGCTTAAATTAAAATGTTTAAATAAAGCAATTGTGTCTCATCAAAAGCCTTGGATTGAACTGCTCAATTGATATGGATTACTTTTACCATATTTCATGAAGCTTGAAAATGTTGTTTACCTAAATTTTCAATAGGATGAACAAAAACGCTAAGATTATTAAAAATATCTTAATTTGTGTTCTGAAGATAAATGTCTTATGGGCTTAGAATGACATGAGGATGACATGAGGATGAGTAAATGACAGAATATCATTTTTTTGGCTGAACTATCCATTTAAAGCTGAAGTGAATTTCTGCACCACTATAGCAGCATCAAACAGAAATGCAGAAAACATCACTCTTTCTAAATATGATCAGACAAGACTGCCATAGACCCTAATGTTGCTGTGTAGGGCTCCGTCAGCATGCACAAACAGCACATACACAGAAATCATTCTCACAACCTTGCTTGAGCAACAGTCCCAGCACGTTTATAGTGAGGTGAGGTGTTCATTTTAATTGACCCACCCTCCTTCAATTACCATGGAAACCAGCAATAGATACTCACAGAGTGACAGGTTCATTAACAGGAGTGGAGAGGTTTGGTGGTTTGTTAACACATCCACACAACTTCAACACCATCCACATACCCACACTAACCTACGGCCAAATGCACAATCACAGTGCGACAGTCAAATCTTTTACATTGTTACAAGATTTCTGTTACAAATAAATGCTGTTCTTTTGAACTTTCTATTAGACAAAGATGGATATTAGAATATCACGCTTTTCACAAAAATATTAAGCAGCACAACTGTTTTTTAACATTATAATACTACTACTAATAATAATAATGTGGCATCCCAATTCGCCAACTTATACTATATGTATGTAGGTAGCCAACTCTTTTTGTTAATAAAAAAGTAGATGTGTTTGAGTGCGTGAGAGAAGCTTTGGGGCATTACTACCAGGTCAAGAAATGGTGCTGTGTCGCATAGTCATTTAGATTCTGTCACCATAAACTGGCCTGTCAATCTTCCAGTCACAGTTAACAACCTTATATAAACAGTCCACGTTTTATTTGCAAATTTGCATTACTCAAACAATTCTTTAAACCGTACTGAAGAGATATGCTGATCTGACAGTCATGGGTCTTTCATGGTAAGAACTTTGCTCATGTTTTTTGCATAATGAATAATTTTTGCAAGATGAATTAAATAGTAATTGGCCAAACGTATTATTAAAGAAATATTCTTCATCAAGTTACATATTGACAATAACGGGACATCTCTATTTAACCCTCGATGTGCATCCACCATGTTTTTTGGTGTTTCCAGTTCTCCAAAGCGAGGAGGAGTGTGCAGTGATCCACATTTCCGAAACAGTAAACCATCCAGGGACGTGGCATACTCTTTTCAACATGCTATACTTCAGGACACATTTATTCTAATTTCACATACTATTTAGAATGGAAACTTCCTATGCACATTGGGACAGAGGGTAAGAAATGTCTCTTAAAGCACCAAACGATTTTTGAAGGACAATGTGACACTGAACTAAAGATGGAGTAATTTTAATATAATTTTACATAAAATAGAAAACTGTTTAAATTTTAACATTTTAAATTGTAATAACATTTCACAATATTACTGTTTAACTTCTTTTTGGATCAAATAAATGCAACTTTGGTAAGGAAAGGAGAGCTCTTTTAAAAACATTTTTTAAATCTTACAGACTTCAAATTATTGAGTACCAAATCTGTTAAGAGGTAGGTTACAACTGTACTTTTCTTTGGTTTCTTTGTCTTTCTGCCTTCACCTGCCATGTATATCGGCTCGCTTTCAGGTCAAACGTTCTGCGACTGTGCAACTGGGTTGCCAGGTTGAGGTGACAAATTGAAATTGTATATGGTGTGTGGATTGTGTGAATAATGCAATTCTGGCAACTGGTCAACATTAGACAAACATATTGGTCTGATTATTCATAAAGGAGTTTGGGCCATGCAAATTACGGGAGTTTCCCGAGAGAAATAACAAACCGGGAGGGGTCTGGGAGATAGGGCTAAAAAAAAAGAAGAAAAAAAAGAGAGAAACCCGGGAAAAACGGGAGTGTTGACAGGTATGATGGGGATAAAAGCATATTAAATCCTATAGTGGGGACAAGCATCCAAAGCACTGCATATACTGGTGACCAGCAGCGCTGTTTTTCAGCATTCAATACTGACATAGACGAGATTAAGAAAGAGACTGCAGTAAAAGAGGGTATACAACAGATACTCTCTTGTTCTCTGCAAGAGAAAATGTATCTCATTTTCTTTTCATGGACTTCTTAAATTTTTCTGTCTGTCTCGCTCGCTCTGTGTTTCTAACATATCTCATTTTTGTTGCACTGAATAAATGTTATATAATAGTCAATCTATCCAATTATGTTCAAACTGAGGACAGAGAGTGTTTAAGAGAAATAGAGTGAAAAGAGTCTGAATGAAGGAAGTCAAGTGAAACAGCAACTCACTGTATAATGTTTCCCTTTACCAGGGACTTTACAGAGAAATGTCATATGATGCAGTAATTCCCCTTACACATACAGTACAATCTGTAAAATCTTTTACACAGATACACATCCAGTCATTTCACATTCAGTATGATCCTTTCCTTTCTGTTAACTTAAAATTCATCACTAGTTATACTCATCATTTAGTATATTCTGTCTTATCAATAGAAAGAGAGGGGTGTTTGGAGATGCTTGCATTTACCATTTTGTTCTTTCTAGTCATCAAGCTACATTGACACTCTCTCAGGTTAAAAATGACTGTCTGGACCTCATTGTCACTGTGGATTTGTGATGCAATCTCAATCTGTAATTTGGTTCCAATTCATCGGTTATTTAGGAGAAGCCTGCCAAATAAGGTATACCATGCCCTCATTCTTAAAAACTATGAAAGCAAGGTAAAATAAAAATACAACCCAGATTACAATGAATAAATGTACACTTGCAACAAGAAAAAACATGGTTTGTAATGACCACCATGTCAGGTTACAATTTAATGAGTGAAAATCCACTGATCTAGATCTCAGTTTAGTGCTTGATTATGTTTACTATAAGGGATGACATGTGACAGTGTGCAGGTGTATTATTAGTGGAGGTCGACTGATATTGGGCAGTACCTGCCGATAACCGATTAATTATAACTTCTGTTATATTGAGTTTGTGAATGTAACGTCTTCAAAGGTTTGAAGATCAAAGTGCATGATAAATAAAGTTATTGGGTCTCATTCATGAAACACGAGCAGTGTTTCAATTTTTGTGTAAATCGTGTGTGTAAAAGTGGTTCTGGCGTAAATTTTCGGATTCATTAAAATGTTTGTATCTTCCAAATGTTAGTTGTACGAAAGAAATCTACACCTGCTCCCAGCCACGCGTAAATATTGCGTTTAACATCCGAACGTTTTGCTCATTAATGAGGCTGCATTTTAATTCTCACCTTAATCAGGTACATATTTACACAGCATTTTGAAAAAATATTATACATAGTAATTACATACGGGTTTTCTTTTTACTTTTATTACGAGAGCCAGTAATAGCATTTTTTTCAAAGTGAACTAATTCGTTTTTTGCAGTCAAGCTTCATGTCGAACCATTTTCTTTTCATTTCTGGGACTGTTCGATTAACAGATGAAACTCCATTCACTGCATCTGTAAAATGCTGCCAAGCTTCCTTTTTTTAGGACCTGATACGCCATGTAGGCTACGCTCGAAAATAAAATGTGCAGGTTTGAATGAACTTAAGATTATAAAACTTAAATTTCTGCATTTGAGAAATTTTTCTTTTTCATTTGCTTTTGAGAAGACAAGACATGTTGATATCCTTCGTTTGGTGTCATAATATGATGCCCATATATAGTTGTCAGCCTGATATAATGGGCGGGATTTATGGTAATTGAGAATGCGTGCACGTGAGTCCCATTTACGACTGGTTGGAATTCATTAACACACACACACATTTCACTATCACATCTGACGTTTACGAAGTATTTGTGAATCAGGAGAAGAGTTTTCGGTGGTATCTATGCTCTCCATTGGCTGCCCACGAACAACATCTACTTTGACCCGCCCTCAAACACTGTACTCTCTCAAACACAAGAAGATGCTGTTTTTTGCTCTGCAAAAGTAAATTCTCTTTGAATACACTACCAAAGGATGAGATTGTGAAGAGTCCGTGGTTAAAATTACCTCAGCAATACAACAGCATTATAACCTTTTGTTGTATACCCGTCATTTTACAGACAACTGCTTGCGAGGTCAACTCAGGATTTGCAAAACACTTATTCATTAAATATGGGACAGTACAGTACCCACTTTATTTGGACCAACTTGCTCCTCTGAATCACAACCTGAAAGTATAATTAATTAAATATTTTTCTGCTGGGTGTTTAAAATACGTAGTCTTAGGTTTTATATTGTGTAGGTCTCCCGGCTAACTCCCGTCTTACTTAAATACTTCTGCTAATCAGCTGTGGGGCACTACTGCCTAAATCTATGTCAATTAATGCAGATTGTCTGTCGTTTTTACTACTTTGAGTAATGATAAAGGATGGAGCTTTGTAGATTTGTTTGACAAACTTTAATGTTACATCCGTCATTGACGTTAGTGCTGCTCGTCTAACGTATGCGCTGTTATCGGCACAGTTACCACATGTGCTCCGCAATAATTTAGAAATATACTCATCAGTTTCTTGATGGACATACACTTGTTAATGCTGATAGAAGCATCTTATAATGTACAATCACTGAGAAATGTCCTGCTTAAGTCGTCCATGCGATGGAGTTTCGAGTTAAATAACTAGTTCCTCCCATGTTTCATCATTGGACTCGCGCTCTAATAGATAATCGACGCCATCATTACTATCCTTACAGTGTGTAGAATCGTTAAGGATTTACAAAGACTCCAGAGCTGAAATTCAGGTGGCATTTTGTTTCCGACACACGCTGTATAAGGTGGAAGTAGACCAATCACAACAGAATGAGCCATCTGACCAATCAGAGCAGAGTAGGCTCACGGAAATGAGGGGTTTAGAGAGAGTGAATCTTTGGATGAGTATTTTTCAAGTCTTTGAGAAATGAGTTGATGTGCAATGTATATAACGAGAAAATTAAGTTGTTTTTTTTACTTTTGATGCATGTAAACCTGTTATAGGGGACCTCCAAAACAAAATTAGGAACTTTTAAAATAGAAAAATAGGGACAATTTAAGCAAAAATTATATTTTTGATATTTTGTAATAATTGTGTTTGTTTGAAAATGAATGTCAGTAGTATTTGTGTAGAATTTTATTCTACACAAAAAGGATAAACATTTTTTTACAGTAATTGCACTGTTACATAATTATAGTACCATGTAGCTACTGTAAAACTGAAATACAGTTATAGCACAGTAAAGTTTAATTACAGTAACTTTTTGGCAACATTGTTGCCACTAATACCCTTTTGAAATGTCTAACAGTGTACAGTCAGTTGAATGTTTGTTGGGGGAACATCAAAATAAAGTATTAGCAGATATTAAGCAGAGAGTCAACAACTGTAATGACTACTAGTTGACATGCAGATGCAAAGTTACTTATAGTATAGTCTAAAGTGGACTATAGAAATAAAGTGTTACCAATAATTATATTTTGTTCAATTTAAAAAAGCAAAAAGGCAACCTGAAAACGTGTTGGTGTCGGTCTCATACTCTAGGTTCAGTATTACAGGACAAAGTGAGAGCTCCTCACATGCCAGAACAATCTCTCAAAATAATGTCAACATTTCTCAGTCTAATTAGACACTCCATTTTGGTGTTTAAGACTTGAAATCCAAACTTAAATATACAGCTCATAAACACTATATCTCAGCGGGTGATGTGTATCAGAACAACATGAAACTAACTCAAGTGATGAAATTGTATCGCTTGTACAAACAGCGCAGTCAATATGCGGTGTAGCCTATCTACAGTAATGACAAATTTCAGCACAACGCCAGGAGACATTTTTATACTGAAAGTAGGTGTCAGTTTGGAAAAAAACTGCAAAATTTTTCCCCTGCTCATACTATGACATCTCACTAAGATGATAAACTTACAAGGCGCGTGAAATATATAAGCAACATTTTATGTATGCATGCATATCATGCATTTGCTTAAAACTGCTGACTTCTTTACTCATTCACTATTCACTATTCACTACATAGTGAATGACACACAGAAAAAAGAATGAGAGAAAATTAGTGTTATTTAAATCCGATCTGACGGTTCACACTGAAACATATTCCAAAATAAAGATTTCACAGCACAAATGTGGTTTGGATCACTTAAATTGATGTCGATGTATAGGTTTTGTGCTTATCAGATTTAAAAAAAAAAAATTAATAAATAATAAATATTTAAACCGTAAACTGAAAAATATGATTAACATTTTAAAAAAAGCCAAGGCCTAGAGCTCAGAATGAGTGTTGAATAAAGCTACAGTATCAGAGACCTGAGAAATACCTTCAGAAAGTGAGAAGAGCTGACTCATATATCATCAGTTTCACTTCATTTTAAACTCTGAATTAGCCCAATTTTGTTTTAGATGCATTTCTCAATGTGTCTCTTGACTGATCTGTCTGTTAGTTTATTAACATAAACATACTCCCTAAAAGTATTTTTTCTTAGTGCTGCAAAGCTTCACCACACTGTGATGTGCAGCCCAAACCACAAAGAGCATGATACTGAGCACAAGGGTTTGAAGTTGACACCTTACAGATGGGACCAGCATGTCAGATCATGTGTAATTACCTCAGTCTCTGGAGAGTGCTGTGTGTGTGTGTGTGTGTGTGTGTGTGTGTGTGTTCATCTGTGAAGGGCAGAGAGGTCTCCTGCCTACTGTCACAAGATCTCAAGACCAGAGTGTAGGCTACATCACAGGAGGACATGCAAGGAAACTCAAGCAACACCATCAAAATTTATTTACGTAGTTCATCTTAAAATCTAATAACGCTGAATAGCAGAGCTCAATGAAACAGACTGTGACAGTGCTGTCACTTGCCCCATGCATTTTTATGACTTAAGACAACATTTGAACATTGTTTTTGGTAATTCCACTGATTTAAATGTAATTTTCTTACTCCCTTACACATTCTCTTACTCTAGAGCCCCTTTCACACAGCACGCTGATACCGGGAAATTGCAGGGAAATTGCCAGAACGTCTTCTGTTTGAACGCAAACACGACCCGGGATTGATGCCGGGTTGGGGACCAAGTAACATTGCCGTGTTCAGTCCCGGAACGCACCTTGTGTGAACAAAAGCCGTAATTAATGCCGTGTCGTAATGATGCCGCTGAAGCCGGGATGAAACTGTACATAATGCGCTAGTTTATGATAGAATCAGAGAAAAATAATGCACAAGAGTGGAGAGATCAGAGATCATAAGCGGAGACATTACATGTCACGTGTCTTTACGGGTTGTGTGTGAATCTAATTCCGGAAAATTACTGGCAGTGTGAATGAACCAAAATCAAACGAACCCAAGTCAAATACCGGGTCACATCTGTGTATTTTCCGGAATCTCTGTGTGAAAGGGGCTTAGCTGTGTGTTGGGTAACATTTATAACAAAAATAGTTCATATGTAAAGGTTAAACCAGTAAAGGTGTGTTTATGCATTAATAGCTGCATAATTTCAATATTCAAAAGAAGAAAAAAATGTGGAAACAAATCTGTACTTCTAAAGAGTGTATTGGTAGCCTACGTGCTTTCTGTTGTCTTTGTGCCCCTCCTGCCGTCTTTTTTTAAGTTTTGTATAGTTAATTATGATGTGCTGATAAACAAATGATTTGCTGTAAATTAAAAATAATATTATAAAAATGAATAGCAATTAAAGACTGGAGATGCTCGATCAGCATTTTTGAGGCCGATCACTGATCACCAAAATCATGATCACAGAATGGCAGGGGAATGGGAATCTTTTATCTATAATCTAGCAGAGTTTGCACTATTTGTATGCTATAAATTAACTATGAATTAACTGTATTGAGAAAAAAAACAGTAGAAATATATAGGCTACAGTCAAGATCTTGAAGAACCACAAAGTGTTTATTTAATTGTATTTAGAAAATGAGATAACCTAAAGGCTACTGTAGGCCATTTTTCCCAAATAAGGCAGAGTAACATAAAATTATTCCAAACAAAGAGGGGTCAGGCAGATCAGTAGACACATTAGATCAGCTTAATGGGATGGGATCAAGTTACACTTAGGCATACTTGGAAATTGTAGCCTCTTAATACACTGACTAGCCTACATTTAATAATTGGCAGCAAAATGTAAAACGTGTTACACCAAAACTGGCTACTGCCACAAAAGGACAAAACTATGGCAAGTTTTTTTCTGTTATTATTATGATCATGTAGCCTAGTTGAGGAAACATCTCGCGGTACGAATGTACCAATACAAATAAATAAAACATCTCCAGTTAACTATAGCAGAGCATTAATTTTGTTCATTTGTTAAATAAAGGCGATCTGTGAAATGTGTGTCTTTTTTTTATTTTTTATTAAGTGATCAAAGTGCTCGTTGCCGCTGCGATCAATATCACACAGTGCGAATACGGTGTTCTCTTTGTGGCTCGCGCACAGTCTTCACTCGAACGCACACTTCAATCCGTTGTGGAGACTCTCTATTCGTTCCAGTGAAATTATAAAACAAAATATACAAAAACGTGTCCCTGCCTGATATATAACAACTGATAAACATAATCGGTTTTGATGAGAAGAAAAAACCCTATATACGAGTGTGGATTAGAAACCAGGACCTCTGACACGCTAGGCAAAAGATCTGCCACTAGACCATTAGAATACTCGGTTCAACTAGTCGAATCTATGTATTTATTCTCGCCATTACCAACGTCTTTGTCGGACACTTTGAAAAATTTCCAGACGGGAGAAGGAGAACTCATGTTGCCACTGGCAAGCTCCGCTCTAATGTTGTGTGCCCGTGCGCCACGCATGCAGGTGGAAAAAGTCGCGCGAGTAATTTACGTCACGTGATCGGCTTTTTTGATCGGCGCTTTTGGAGTTCGCCGATCAAGCTATTTTTAGCCAATATCGGCCGATCATGATCGGCGGGCGATCAATCGGAGCATCACTGAATATAAAATACGCTATTCAATACACTATTTCATGCAGTCAGGTCAGAAAAAAAAGTGATGGAAGGGCACGTGAGTAACGTATAGGCCAACAGAAGAAAGAAAATATATCATTTTAGGGCTATAACGTGTACTCTGAAGGGGATAGGCAGGGCTCAACAATACATAGTAAAATCTATAGACCCCTTCACGGTTGACGTCACAGGAAAATTCGCTGTTCGCAGTGCGCATGTCGGGGTCAGAAAGTTCATTCCATCCCATTGAATTGTGTGTTAACAAGAGAATTTCTTTTTCTTTTTCAAGAAAAAAATGCCTACTTGTTGCGTCGTGGACTGTGAAAATCGCACCAGTTGTGGAGTCAAGTTTTTAAGGATTCCGGCAGGATCTGGCCCGTTAAAAAAAATAGACGACATCTGTGCAGTTTCAAAGGTATTTGAAGTCCTTCAACGGGCTGTGCACGATCGCAGCTGAGGAAGAGGGTCTTATCTAGCGAAACGATAGATAAGTCATTTTCTAAATAAAAAAATATATACTTTTTTTCAACTACAATTGTTCAGATTGAGCTGATCTGCAACGCGCCGGGAACTACGTCATCACGTCGATGTCGCCGGCGCCGTCAAAATGACCGCCCCACTGTTTACAAAGCGACCCATATAGTGCGAAGGAGGATAACGTAGTTCAAATCTACACTCACCGGCCACTTTATTAGGTACACCTGTCCAACTGCTCCTTAACACTTAATTTCTAAGCAGCCAATCACATGGCGGCAACTCAGTGCATTTAGGCATGTAGACATGGTCAAGACAATCTCCTGCAGTTCAAACCGAGCATCAGTATGGGGAAGAAAGGTGATTTGAGTGACTTTGAACGTGGCATGATTGTTGGTGCCAGAAGGGCTGGTCTGAGTATTTCAGAAACTGCTAATCTACTGGGATTTTCACGCACAACCATCTCTAGGGTTTACAGAGAATGGTCCGAAAAAGAAAAAACATCCAGTGAGCGGCAGTTCTGTGGGCGGAAATGCCTTGTTGATGCCAGAGGTCAGAGGAGACTGGCCAGACTGGTTCGAGCTGATAGAAGGGCAACAGTGACTCAAATAACCACCCGTTACAACCAAGGTGGGCAGAAGAGCATCTCTGAACGCACAGTACGTCGAACTTTGAGGCAGATGGGCTACAGCAGCAGAAGACCACACCGGGTGCCACTCCTTTCAGCTAAGAACAGGAAACTGAGGCTACAATTTGCACAAGCTCATCGAAATTGGACAATAGAAGATTGGAAAAACGTTGCCTGGTCTGATGAGTCTCGATTTCTGCTGCGACATTCGGATGGTAGGGTCAGAATTTGGCGTCTACAACATGAAAGCATGGATCCATCCTGCCTTGTATCAACGGTTCAGGCTGGTGGTGGTGGTGTCATGGTGTGGGGAATATTTTCTTGGCACTCTTTGGGCCCCTTGATACCAATTGAGCATCGTTGCAACGCCACAGCCTACCTGAGTATTGTTGCTGACCATGTCCATCCCTTTATGACCACAATGTACCCAACTTCTGATGGCTACTTTCAGCAGGATAATGCGCCATGTCATAAAGCTGGAATCATCTCAGACTGGTTTCTTGAACATGACAATGAGTTCGCTGTACTCAAATGGCCTCCACAGTCACCAGATCTCAATCCAATAGAGCATCTTTGGGATGTGGTGGAACGGGAAATTCGCATCATGGATGTGCAGCCGACAAATCTGCGGCAACTGTGTGATGCCATCATGTCAATATGGACCAAACTCCCTGAGGAATGCTTCCAGCACCTTGTTGAATCTATGCCACGAAGAATTGAGGCAGTTCTGAAGGCAAAAGGGGGTCCAACCCGTTACTAGCATGGGGTACCTAATAAAGTGGCCGGTGAGTGTATATCGCTATATAAAACCGTCTGGACATGCCCACAGACTACGTAATTATAAGCGTCTAGCGATTTGTAGGCTCTTAGTTTTTCGTGTGTGTAAAAACACTCGGCTTATCCACCAGATAGCTGTAACGTTATATGGCGGGCCAGTGAAAATCTGGCCATTTGCTAATGTTGTCTACCCATTCTGTTAGGAGCTCGGGATCAGGCAGACAATCGCCATTAACCGAAACAAGTTTATTATGGTACTTTTCCCGTTCTTGTGGTGGCAAAGTCACTGACACAATATGCCGGTCTATTAAACGCGCCGTTTTTCTGACCCCATGCTGCGCGCGCACCCAACCTAGGCTTCCGATGTTTACAAACATTGAAGGGGTCTATACGGGGTAAGATAGGCAAAAGATATTGATGTGTCATACGTGAAATACATTTTGTATGTAGCCTACACAAAAACATATGCAATGAATTTCTTTGAACCCAAGACAATTCCACAACAAGAGTCATTCATTCATTCAGACACAAGCCATTTAAAAAGTCTGAATTTAAGTCACTTTGACCTCTGTTTGCAAAACAAAACAAAAACTTAGTGTTATGAACACAAGATATTCACTAAGCAATTCAACTTCATGAGTCATTGTGATATTAAACCAGTTTGTGTCTGACCATTCAAGAGATCGGTCCTTGGAATTAAAACACTCTTTTAGTTCTTTGATTTCAATACTGATCTACTGAGAACTATAGCATGCTTAGAGGAAGAAGGACTGCAGTGTTCTTGGTGCTCAGATTACCCTAAAGAGAGAGACACTAAAAAAATACATTCAGCACTCTGCCACAACTGTAAACAGCCTTGGGACTTCCTGTTACTTTGTGTGCAAATATGGACCCTTTTCACAAGAATTTATGACATTTTCTGACTTTTTGTAGCAGGATAAATATGGACTCATGACATTTTATTGCTATTTTTCAAAAACTTTAATCATGAAAAATTAATAACTGCAACTTTTAAATGTTTATAAAATGTGATATTGCAGACTGAAAAACAACAATTAACTGCATCGCATTAAGAATTAGACTAATTCAACTATACAGCCTCAACAAACAGTTTAAATACTACTTAAGGAGTGGATTCTGGAATCCACTGCTGCTTCAATGTATATCCAATGAGTGATAATAATCAAGGTATTAATCAATATTTTTTCCTTCTAAATATCACATGAGTGAATGACTTCTCTAGGCTTATGAGATTTTACTTTGTTATAGAAGTTACCAGTGTGATTCCTGAAATGTTCTTTTCATGTATTCTCTAATGTCTGACTGTATTAAAGGTGACTGAAGGGTCTGGCCCAATGCCAGGAATGCAGTGACAGTGCTTGCTCATTTAGACCGGCTTCCAGAAATGAAATATGGACTCGTTTTGTTTGAGAAAGGTCTTCAACATGTGTTAAACATCAGGGTCATTGGAACCAACAGTTCACGGACCATTTCTTTGTTAAAGCCTTACTTTCCAGTTAGACTAAAGTGTCCTCTCCTTGAGAGAAAGAATGTATTACCTTGATGTTTTAATAAGACTCTCCTGTTTATAGTTAGAGCCTGGCCAAATCCAACCTTGGAAAAGCTGTGAGTCAGTGTGTGTGAAGGAACCACTGGCATTATTGGAGATTGAATGCGACCTGGAAGGTCACGACGTGCTTAACTTCAGGGTCCGAGTGTCAGTTGCCTAATCGATGGAGATATGCTTCAGTCTATCGGTTTATGTCTGGAAAATTACTGTTTATCTATTTCTTAGCCAATCAGAAGCATTCAACCTGAAGAAAGACGTAGCTGAGACCCTGGTGTATGGTTTAATTGCTGAGATCTTTGTAACTAAGCGGGGCGGCCTACGATATCTTTGTGAGTCTTGACTTCTACCTGATGAAACTGCAAACTATCTTCAGTAAAACTTTTCTTTAATTAATTCTGACTCATCTTCAATTGACTCCACTCTTGACTCCGGATCTTAGTTAATCATATCTGGTCTGTAGGTCCTTAACTGTAAATCCCCTAACATTGCTGTAACAGCTTTGTTGACAGCAAATCTGACTTCAGTAGATATTTCTACTGTTAAATTTAAACTAGTGCTGCACGATTAATCATGACATATCGCAATCGTAATTGCGATGAAAACCGTAATCGTGAAAACCTAAGCGATTATATGGCGCTAAATGCCACGATTTTATATGAAATAAACAAATTAGGGCTATTAACGCAGCATCTCTTCTTTTTTGTCATCCTTTGACTAGTGTTACATGATCCCGCTCTTATTCGTGCAAATGCCTTTAAACCATTTTGCACGACAAGAAGTCAAAAGAGAGCGCGCTGCCTGTGAATGTCCTGACTGTGACTCACAGAAAGACGCGTGCCAGTATCATGCGCGCACAGACCGCGTGCCAGAAAACAGTTTTCTTTTGCGCTTGAACGAACAATAACACACACAATTATGCCAAAATGTAGTTTTGTCGAGTATCTTCATAACATAAGAGCAGTCATATATGATGGACATAAAGAGATGTGAGAGATCAGCATCTCAGCCACGGCTGCTCTTAAAGGGCCAGCAGCGAATAAAGCTTTCTGTCAGTAGAGTTAATCAAAGAATAAAGGGAACAGAGAAAATTACTCAGTGCTCTTGACTAAAGAACTTTTGTAGCTTTAATAAGGATTGGTCTATATATAATTTATAATTCATGCAGCACAGACTATTTAATAACTTTATTCAATTTCTGTATATATCCTACCTGTTAGACAGGAAGGGCACAGGTAAATATGATATTTATTATGGGTTTATGTGAGGATTGTTTGAAGTTCACTTAACTTAAAAGCTGTTATATTTTTTTAAGCCTATTAAATGTTTTTAAAAAAAAATTATAGCTTTCTATTGTAATGACGGAATCACTGTAATGTTGGATGGCTATTATTAATTTTTAAAAGGGGGGGGGGGTCATCATTTTTATCCAGACATCAATGGTTTATTGATCATTATAGGTGTTATCAATCATTTAGTTGTTGTTGTTAGTTTGAGTTGAGAAATACACATATAAATACACTAAGTTATCACTAATCTGTGTGTGCATTTTACTTTAGAACCAAGCAAGTTGACTCATGAAACCATTTGTTTATTATATCGCAATCGCACATCGCAATCGCAATATTGACCTCAATAATCGCAATATGACATTTTCCCCAAATCGTGCAGCCCTAGTGAAAACAACATCTCCCATCGTTCCACTCTCCCTCATAGCGTCATCAAGCTTCGCCCTTGTTATTGTTGGAAACTGAGCCTTCTTGTGGCGAAAAATTTAAATACTTAATCTAATACTCTTAAAAGTAGGCTACAATTTTTCCACACAAAAAAATACTCAAGTAAATGTAACAAAATATATACTACCCATCTCTGCCTTTAACGCACTTTAAACCTAAAATCACTACATTTGGGCTGAGCAGCAGCATTTTCAGATATAAATTCCAGTACAACCCTTCAGATTTTGACACGCACACATGCAGGAAACCATTTAAATGAACTTATGTTTTGTCAAATCTAAATAAGAACTGTTACAAGCGATTACGACCAGCATAAGCATACATCTGCATCAGCCTTTAATACAGGGATCCAAAAAGGATTCCTACATGTGCACAACGAAAAGGCACATACATAATTCATATACATGCATGACCACAAACTGCCTTAATGCACTGTAAAAAATGATTTTGTGGTGAAGTAAATACTACTGAAAAAAACCAATGTAATTTACATGAAAAAGTTAGTTCAGGAAAGAATTCCATACCATATATTCCATACCATAGAATAAGTAAATTCCATATCAGTACTTAATTCAAGCGAGTAGAAATGAAAGCATAAATATCAACTTAATAAAATTAAGTAAAAATTACTGAAGTTTTCTGATACTGGGGTTCCCATCATGCACTGGACCTTGAATAATTAATGAGGTTGATTTTTCACTGGTTTCCAGCTGTATTTACACTGTTTTATCATTGCTTTTGTTGTTAGGATTATAGTAACTTGCCATTTTGTGACATTTCGAGTAAATTTTCTGCTCAAAAGGACACGAAAACGATCCATCAAATGTTACCGTCATTGTGTATTTTCTACCAAGTATTGAGGTCTTTGCATTCACATGATGTTTAACATCTGACATGATGCAGTATAAATTACTTAGAAGTTCTAAGTAAAGCACATACTGGTATAATATAATATTATTGTTTGAGTGAAATGTAATGCAAAGGAAATTAGGGCTGAAACGATTAGTCGACATTGTCGACAACGTCGACAATAAAAAATTGTCGACAAATTTCTTTGTTGTCGAGTAGTCGTTTGATCTCACGTGACCTAATGTAAGGGCCTGCAATATCGCTATTTGACCGCTACGATGTGACCGCAGCATAATGAACAGGCTGCGATGTCAAGATTGCAACGCTGGAGTGTGTGTGTATGTGCGCGCGCGAGAGAGAGAGAGAGAGAGAGAGAGGCGCGGGCGGCGCGATCGAACTGTGAGAGAGAGAGAGAGAGAGGCGCGGGCGGCGCGATCGAACTGTGAGAGAGAGAGAGAGAGAGAGAGGCGCGGGCGGCGCGATCGAACTGTGAGAGAGAGAGAGAGAGAGAGAGAGAGAGAGAGAGAGAGAGAGAGAGAGAGAGAGAGAGAGAGAGAGAGAGGCGCGGGCGGCGCGATCGATCTGTGAGAGAGAGAGAGAGGCGCGGGCGCGATCTAACTGTGTGTGTGTGTGTGTGTGTGTGTGTGTGTGTGTGTGTGTGTGTGTGAGAGAGAACCGCGATCGAACAGTGGAAACATAAAAACATACTCCGTCATTTTGTTCAAAGGACATCATTCAAACAGCAAAGTGTTAACTTATATTTGTCTACACTCGCAATAAAACACAACATTGTGCTTTTGTCACACTCTAAACTCTTGTCAAACTGTAACCTACAACTGTCACCTAACCACACACACACACACTCTCACACTCTCACACTCTCACACACGCAAAACATTTATCCAACCCCATTTCAAAACAGTCTGTGGGTTCCATCTTTTGGACAGTCATCATATCGTATTGGTTTTCATTTCTTGTCCTCGGAGTCGGAGCACTAATCTGTTTATTTTTAAGTTACACATTCTACATTGATTAAAAAAATAAAATCAAATGTGTTTTTATTTTATACGGAAATCAATAATTTATAATTCAGATGAGAATAAAGTTAGGGTTAATTAAAATTAAGGAAAACAAATATATTGATCTGAAATATAGCTAATTAATTTTAAATTAATTCAGGTACAATTACCAAACATATCACAAGGTCTTTTTGTAAATAAAACTATTGTCAGTGCATTACAAATAAACTGGTTCTATGCCTTTATTAATAAAACTTATTCGAAAAATACAAGGCTTAAGATATTTATGAAAATGCCTTCTGCATTTTTGTTTTACTTTTTTACTCCATTGTACCGAAACCGTACCGAGCCGTGACCTCTGTGTACCATTCCACCCCTAGTTAGAATATGTATAACTCAATGTTTTAACTAATTGAAAAAGCTGAATAATTCCAAACTTACTGATTAGTAGGCGGAATAATCGGCGATTAGTCGATTAATCGTTCTAATAATCGTTAGATTAATCGATTATCAAAATAATCGTTTGTTGCAGCCCTAAAGGAAATTTCAACTAAATTGATATTACTCAACCTAGATATTTACTAGCCAAGTTAAAATTTATCATTTTCTTTGTTACTTTCACTTGACTAGGTTAAGTAAAGTTTACTTCATTCTGAATTCCAAGTAAATTTAACTTAAATATTTCTAATTAAAGCTACTGATAAATATGTTTAGGTTTTTACTTGGCAAATCGTTGTAAATTTACTAGCATTTTCTGAGTGTAAAAAGTTAGCTAGCTTTTTTCAAGTAAATCCTACTCCAAATCTTTTTCAGTGTGTAAGTCATTTCCATGAAAGGCAACTTTGCACATGAATATTCTATAGTGCATACTACAGCAAGATAAAAGTCTGATGATATTAAGAGAAAAAATATATATATATTTATTAACAGTCACCATTTTATTTTCTTCATTTTCCATTATCATTAATAAATGCCACTTGTACTTTACTTCTACATGAAGATAATCAGGGGAGAAAAAAAAAGTTTTTTTTTTATTGTTTTTTTTTTTTTAAGTTTATTGGTCATTCTCTCTGACAAACACCTTGATTAGCCAAAAGTTGAGAAAAATCTGAGCTTTTCTTTTTTAAATAAACCCAATCATCTCACATCAAGTCAGTCTTTGTCACATAAGGATTCTCGTTCAGTTGCTCAGATATGGGTTTAGAAACGAGTATGTGTACGTACATGAAGTTTGAACACTTCTTCAGCTAGCCTACTCTTTCAAACCTCACCACTGCAATGAGGCTGTTTTTTTTTTTGTTGCTCACATGTGACTCAGATCTGTTTTTCTCATGACAGTGTGAACAGCAAAAACCACATGCAATCAGATCTTTTCAATTCCAATTTGTGCCATTTCTCTGTAAAGCTGCTTTGAAACAATCTGTATTGTAAAAAGCGCTAGGCTATATAAATAAAGGTGACTTGACTGTGTGCCGCGTTTGGATCAGAGCAATACATCAGAATTGAGCACTAAGACGTAGCCTAGCCCTTTATACTGCCTTTATTCTGTTAATGGAATTCTCACTTCTTTAGGATTTAAAGCATTTGCTTTTAATGTAGACATAAGGTCTTTGCAAGACATTGGTGGGAGATTACACATTTAGCCACTGTGAACTCCAGTACTGGACAATAGTAAAGCAAACTGCGCAAGAAGGATTGAAACTGATATCAAATTGAACAAGATCGCATTGCAATACTGAATTGGGACATACAAACATAGACCGTGCATATTTTACAGAAATGTGATCCAGTTCATCGATGAAGACACAAATGACGACAAAAAGATATATGCAGCGATCTTCTTGGTTCATGTCATAAACAGCACCCTTCAAAGGGGAAAACTGGTGGGAAAAATGAAGACAAAGAGAAGGAATTCTTCATCTTTATCACACTTTAACATCAGAGACTTGGGGGTATCTTCATACTCCAGTGTTAAGTTTGTGGCCAAACAGACAATAAGGACTGCCGATTAGGTCACTGAAGCCATTGGAACAGACCCACACTAGTACCCACATGCTACCATTTACTCAAGCCTACTCAAACTGTCAAACACACAGAAACTAACAAGCACACAAGCAATCTCATTCTCACGAAAGTGAACACAGATTTCAAGACGAGGATTCTCTTTATGCAGTCATAAATCTCCAGTAAAGTCAGCGACAAAGTCACTTCCTCTTATAGGCCTAGGTAACAGTCTGGTGCACATCCAACTATTTCCTCTTTCAAACACATCCATAGAAATCATGCACACAAACAAAAGTGCACACAAGCAGCACTGTACTATCAACAAACGTAATCTGTATGATAACGACCCTGACAGTAACAGGGAAACCAGTGAACGTCTAGTGTTATCTACAACAGCCACAGGCTTCTTTCGGCCAACAAGCCGTGTGTGAGAGAGAATCAAAACACAAGGCTTGATATAAACAAACAACCCTTCATACAGCTGAAATGGTTGAGACAGCCAAATAATCACAAAAGGCCTATCCACTAGTGTAACTCAATACAGTTGAATGGGAGTGTAGAGATGATGCTGTGTGTAAGGTGTGCATGAATGAATGGATTAGTGTCCCTCCTCCCACTGTCTGCTACACATCTGAATGGCTGTTTGCTGCGGCAAGACTACCATTACAGACCACAGACACTTCGGAAAGAGATGCAGCCATTTAATTTCTAACCTCATCTCTAGAAACAATAATGTATAATCCACTTTATGCTGCAATATAATAGTGCAGCCGTAGTACCCAAAAGACTCAGACCAAAGATTATTAAGATCAACAATAGCTCTTAATACTAGTACAAATATCTAAATCATAATACTAAACATTAGTTGAAAATAAAATGCGTATTTAAATTAGATCCATAGCTGCAATTGCACGTTGAGAGGATGAAGAAAGGCGCGATGGATCAGAGACGAAGGGCAGCATCTTTTGTCTGGCACTACAGCCTCTATCTGCATTTACCGACGTTTTTTTACCATCCTTTAACGCCATATATCCACGAAATAAGCTGTTCCCGTAATGATAAATAAAACTGCTTCGTCAAATATAAAGGAAGCATTCTAGTTTTGTCGCGTGTTCGCAGTATAGATAGGGTGCAGTGTGGTTTCTACGGGTTTGCATGTTACAACTTGCAGGATTACTGGAGCAAAGGTTAAAGAAGATTGTCTCCTTTCGTTCCAGCTGAAGTGGTCTCTCTAGTTGCATATATTCATGGAATATGATCTGAGGGGAAATGGGATGTGAAACCAAAACAGTAGAGTCGAGACGCCAGTGTCATAGCCAGTATTTCTAATTCCATGTCACCGCACAGAGTACGATAAACATGAGAGATGAAGCGTGATACTAACGGTTTTCCCTTGTACAAGCACCATGTGCACTGGCTATTGAAGTGAACACACAAACACCCATTGACACACCACGCAAATGCACCAAAAAGACACCCGATCTAAATGTCTTTTTGTTGTCCTTCTAAAACATGAATCATGAGAATCGGGTCAGTGGAGCGCGAAGGGAGATTAGCCCACATCTGTGGGACCCACCTGCTTGTGTAGTATCGGTCAGATCGTAGTTGAGCCCCGGGTATTCACGCAGTTTTCTTCCGCTGATGTTGAGCATCCCGGAGCAGACGGCATCTTCCAGTGCGCGCTCCAGACTGCGGGCGGTATGCAGCGGGTGTTGCTGCTGCTGCTGCTGCTGTTGAATCCCGCTCGGGCTCCAGTGAGCGACGTTCAGATAATGCTGGCTCTGAAGAGCCGCCGCAGGTCCCACAGCTCCCTGACTCGCCGCCATTTTCATAAGTGAAATTATTCTGACAATAATAATAGGAGCTGCCTGGCGTGCCGCGCATGCGCAGAGGACGCAGACGGAGGTGGGGTGGGGAGGGAGCGGAGGGGAAGGGCTACTACTGGAAAGGGGCGGAGGATTTGGCACAGCTCTTACGGCATGTTCAAGGATGATGATCAAGAGAAACCATTCATGTTTTTGTTTTTCAGAATTAGAGCAGTGTGTATTTTGTCATCAGCGGGAATATTTCTGTAATACGAGAACGTATAGGTTACAGCACTTTCAAAAGCTTTGCTATAGTTAAGTCATTTAAGTAGTTTTTTAATCTCTCAGATAATGATTGAGTGAAAATATGTGGAATAAAGGATAAATGACTGATTCCTTTTAGGGCGTGTCTATACCTCCTTGGTACGGTAACGGTTGAGGTAGTGGCGTACAGAGAACGGGCCACGTACGCGTGCCCTTGGCTCAAAGGCGAACCCTGGCGGCTGAATGAAGAAAATCCTTGCAAGGGAGGTGTTGCTGCATGACCTCATAAACCTCAAAGTCCACATGAAATCAAAATGTAAGTTTTTGGCTTTTAGTATGAATACTTCTGACGGGACAACGTCACTCATTTGATTTTTTTTTTGTTTTAAAAGAAGGACAATTACTGTACATATGTTATAGTCTTACTTTTATAAGTTAGTGTGCTCCAAAACAATGACAAAATGCGAATTTAGAAGAAAAGCAATCAACAGGCTATTTATTTTCAACAGACTGTATTTATGTATTTATATTTTATTTTTGATTATTCAATGTAGGCCTTCCCTTTTATTTTTTTCCTTCTAAATAAAACAACAGTTGTTTCCCCTCAGTAGGCTATTAAAACACTATTACACATTAATATTATTATAAACACTTCATACACTTTGTTGTTAATTGTAAAGTGACTTTTTTCTTTAAACCGTAAAGTTGGCTAATAAACAGTAAATAATTTTTCTAATATCATAATTAGCCTGTTTAAATTCATGTGTGCTCGTAATCTTTCATCAAAATAACTTCACCTTCTTACAGCAACATCTGATGATGTGTTTAGGCTACTGGAGCAAGGGCGGGACAAGACAACGTCACTAATTTGAAAAGTTTTATTTTAAAAGAATGACAATGACATTCAGGGGAGGTAGCCTACATTGAATAATAAAAAATAAAATATAAATACATACGTAAATACAGTCTGTAGAAAATAAATAGCCTGTTGAATGCTTTTCTTTAATAGTAGCCTAGCTAAATAGCCTACTGAGGGGAAACTGCATGTTGTTTTATTTAGGGGGAGGGGGGTATATATATATGTGAAGAAAATAAGTATTTGAACACCCTGCTATTTTGCAAGGTCTCCCACTTAGAAATCATGGAGGGGTCTGAAATTGTCATCGTAGGTGCATGTCCACTGTGAGAGACATAATCTAAAAAAAAAATCCAGAAATCACAATGTATGATTTTTTAACTATTTATTTGTAAGATACAGCTGCAAATAAGTATTTGAACACCTGTCTATCAGCTAGAATTCTGACCCTCAAAGACCTGTTAGTCTGCCTTTAAAATGTCCACCTCCACATTTATTATCCTAAATTAGATGGACCTGTTTGAGGTCGTTAGCTGCATAAAGACCCCTGTCCACCCTATACAATCAGTAAGAATCCAACTACTAACATGGCCAAGACCAAAGAGCTGTCCAAAAACACTAGAGACAAAATTGTACACCTCCACAAGGCTGGAAAGGGCTACGGGGAAATTGCCAAGCAGCTTGGTGAAAAAAGGTCCACTGTTGGAGCAATCATTAGAAAATGGAAGAAGCTAAACATGACTGTCAATCTCCCTCGGACTGGGGCTCCATGCAAGATCTCATCTCGTGGGGTCTCAATGATCCTAAGAAAGGTGAGAAATCAGCCCAGAACTACACGGGAGGAGCTGGTCAATGACATGAAAAGAGCTGGGACCACCGTTTCCAAGGTTACTGTTGGTAATACACTAAGACGTCATGGTTTGAAATCATGCATGGCACGGAAGGTTCCCCTGCTTAAACCAGCACATGTCAAGGCCCGTCTTAAGTTTGCCAATGACCATTTGGATGATCCAGAGGAGTCATGGGAGAAAGTCATGTGGTCAGATGAGACCAAAATAGAACTTTTTGGTCATATTTCCACTAACCGTGTTTGGAGGAAGAAGAATGATGAGTACCATCCCAAGAACACCATCCCTACTGTGAAGCATGGGGGTGGTAGCATCATGCTTTGGGGGTGTTTTTCTGCACATGGGACAGGGCGACTGCACTGTATTAAGGAGAGGATGATCGGGGCCATGTATTGTGAGATTTTGGGGAACAACCTCCTTCCCTCAGTTAGAGCATTGATGATGGGTCGAGGCTGGGTCTTCCAACATGACAATGACCCGAAGCACACAGCCAGGATAACCAAGGAGTGGCTCTGTAAGAAGCATATCAAGGTTCTGGCATGGCCTAGCCAGTCTCCAGACCTAAACCCAATAGAGAATCTTTGGAGGGAGCTCAAACTCCATGTTTCTCAGCGACAGCCCATAAACCTGACTGATCTAGAGAAGATCTGTGTGGAGGAGTGGGCCAAAATCCCTCCTGCAGTGTGTGCAAACCTGGTGAAAAACTACAGGAAACGTTTGACCTCTGTAATTGCAAACAAAGGCTACTGTACCAAATATTAACATTGATTTTCTCAGGTGTTTAAATACTTATTTGCAGCTGTACCTTACAAATAAATAGTTAAAAAATCTTAATATGTCTCTCACAGTGGACATGCACCTACGATGACAATTTCAGACCCCTCCATGATTTCTAAGTGGGAGAACTTGCAAAATAGCAGGGTGTTCAAATACTTATTTTCTTCACTGTATATATATATATATACATACATATATATATATATATATATATATATATATATATATATATATATATATATATGGATCAACTCCTTTAAACATATTTTGTCTGTGATAACGTGATAAACATGGAGGGGGGTTCCTGCAGCTTTGCGTTGCAAAGCACTTGGAACCATACCAGGATTAGGTATTGCGCTATTTTAAGGGCTCTTGTCACATATTGTCACTCCTCCTATTCAACGCGCTGCTGGGCTGGACTCCGGCTCTCACTCACTCAATCGACACAAATGAACACAAGGAAAAACGCCTTGAATCCGGTTTGAGTTGAAAAGTTTCATAGTCCGTCTCGTCATTGGCGTTTCTATGTTTTGACATAGCCTACGTTTGGAAGTTACCGAGTAGGCTAGCCATACATATTTAGGTGTTTTCGAGCCGTCAGAAACACGGACACGCGACGCTCGTGAAACTTTTGCGTGAGCAAAAACACTGGAAGACGAAATGGGGGAGAATGAGGTACAGATGAAGAATGCAGAGCAGATGCAGGAGTCTCACGCTTCAAGCTCGGACAAAATCGACTTGTCATTAGGTTAGTAGCTAATTGCGATGCGAGACATTGTGATTTGGATGAGTTGGCAGCAGGATCCGTCGGTTTCACTTTTGTGTGGACGTGTTGTAGAGGAACAGTGGTCAGCTGTCACATACATTCAACAGCTGTCAAACCAACCCCCAACGTGCTCGTGCTCAATTAATTTGCCTTAACTTCAGCATCATAATAAATTACTGTAATGATATGTGAAGGACTAAAAAGAAGTAACATTTAAAGTAGGCTGTAAGTAAAATAAAACGTTCATCCAGCCACAGTAAATGACTAGCACAGACAGTAGCACCAGTCAGTCAACAATTTTAATACAGATCCTTATTGTTTAGACTACTCAACAAACCTGAAGAGCTGATCCTTTTTAATCGTTTGTCGTTGTATTTGGTTTGGTAAAACCAGCGTTCTTGAGTAGACTATTTTCTATTCAAGGGCTCTTGGTAAAACCAAATTCAGTTCTCAATTTATAATACACTGATACCGAGGCAAGACACCTAATAGTGTATTATTATTATTAGTAGAAAGTAGTTGCTGTGTTGTTAGATGTATCTGCCATAGCGAAATTCACCCACTCATGAGATAAACAAGAAAATAAAAACACAATGTGCCTTTATTGCATGCTGTATTCACCTAATTCTTTTCCTATTTAGCTCAAACAAGAATTATATCCAAATTGTATCTAATTTTATCTAATCATTTATCTTTAAGTTGAATATGTTTGCTTTTTTAGTAAACCAGAGGCGAAACCCTTTGTTCCTTTTGTTTTCACAGATGACATTATAAGGCTGAATAAGAAAGAGCAGAAGGTGAACAGAGCTAAAAGTAAACGTGCTTCTAACAGGAACAATGTATTGAAGAAACTCAACCAGGTTCCACAGCAGCAGCAGAGGGGACTCAGGCGAGGAGAGCAGCAGTACCAAGGCAAGTATTTGATACTTGACTGTCTTACACTTCTATTAGTGACAGCTGACACATTTGGACAATTGGCATATGACTTCTGCCTGGCAGAAGATCTGTAAAAAAAAATGCTTCAAATGAACTGTATAAACGTTTGTTTAACAGGTTTCTAATAGAGGTTTGTCCCACAGGTCCTGGCAGGTTGAGAGGTTTGAGGAGACAAAGGGGATCCGGAAGGGGAATGGTGTCGAGAGGGGGTTCACTTAACAGAGCCGCTGCCGCTACCATGGTATGAACGGTCTTATTGTTTCTATGGCTAAAATAGAGTTAAGTAATTGAAATCAGTGGTTGAATAACACTGTGTCATATCTTGATCAGATTTCTTTCAAAGATTATTAGGCTACTGTGATTACTCTCTCTGTGCCATAGACCGATGGACAGTTTGATCAGACCACATTCACATCGAGGGGGACATTCAGAGGACGAGGAAGAGGTAGAGGAAGAGGAGGCGGACGGAGCAGGTTCTACACTCTTTTCTCTGTTTCAACTTTATCATCTTAAAGGCACAATATGTAAGATTATTTGGATTCAAATATCCAAAAACCACTAGAACAATGTTATATATTTAGTTGACTTGTACTTACATTATCCCAAATGTTAAATACAATGTTTAAATCCAGATAATTCAGCTATTTTAACTTTAACGTCCTGTCAATGACGTTATATCCACGTTAACCTCGATTTCCGTAAGAACACCAAAGAAGCATTAATATATTATGTGTTTTAATAGACAGGAGAGCAACTGTTTGGATAGGCTACCTTTATCGACAGAAAGCAAATAATTTGTTATATAGCTCAACAAAGAGTAAAGTAAATCAGATAACATTATTTTGTCAAGTGGCTAACATAGCATAATCAGAAAGAGCTTTATTTGTAGTTACATGAATACAGCATTTTATCTACCACACAATGTTTTAAAACGCAACTCAAGTCATCCAGCTTTTATTAATATGATATTCTGTTATCGATCTAGCTTACTGCAATGTGCAACAAGTGTCTCATAGGTGCCACCGAACAAACACACGGAGTAACATTATAACATAACTTTCAACTCACTCAAATGTATTTTTAGTATGATTGTTTTGACCAAGTAAAACAGCGCAGTGTTACCTCTCAATTTTAATTTGTCATATAAAATAACCTGCATGAGTAATAATTCAGCACTTAAGGGTGGTTCATTAGAATGAAATAAAATAATGTGAATTTAAGTGATCAATAATTACTGTAAGAAAGTTAAGGGAAGAAGGAGACGAACATTAAACATAACTTTAATTGTAAAATATCCATAAATAACAAAACGAAAGGAGTGGAAGTGGCCAACTGCGGCATATAAGCATAATAAAAACAGCAACGTCAGATGTCCCTGGCTTGCCGGCGCCGATGGCCTCGTGGGCAGCCTGCCGACATGTAGGGCCGGTGTAGTGCTGTTGCGCTAGTACCCGAGCTTGAGTCCTGGCTCGTGGACTTTCCCGATCCCATCCCCCTCTCTCTCTCTCTCCCACCTCGTTTCATGTAGACGTGGAAGGTCACAGTGGCTGTCACCCGTAAGGCTGACGTATTTTATCAGCGGTGTCTACGGCGTATCCTTGGAATTAGTTATCTAGATCACATCGTGGAAGTCCTCCGACGGAGTAAAATGCGCAGACTAAGCATCATCATCTCCGAACGGAGACTACAATTGGCATGCCATGTTCTGTGAATGGACCGACACCGGATTACGAGGCGCGCCATGTATTGGGAACCGGCAGATACCAAGCTCGGACGTGGACGACCTAAGACCAACTGGAGGTCCATGTTCAAAGACGACTTGAAGCAACTCGGCATCAGCTGGGTGGAAGCCGAGGACCCTGCGTCTGATCGTGTGCAGTGGAGAGCTCTCGTTGCCTTATTTGCTAGACAGCATGGGCAGGACTAAGTTATAAGTTATAAGTAAATAGCTGGTGTGTGGTGAGCGCACTGGCGCCATTGTTCTGTGGCTGCCGTCGCATCATCCAAGTGGATGCTGCACACTGGTGGTGGTTGAGGAGAAATTCCCTGATATGATTGTAAAGCGCTTCGGGTATACAGTAGTACATATGAAAGCGCTATATAAATGCCTCATCCATTCATTCATTCACTATAGTAACGTTAATAAAACATTAAATACATTAGCCCACCCATGAACTGATTCCCGTCAGATTGCTTTGTTTTTGTTTTGAATAGGGGTTATGTGCAACTTGACTTCTGTATTCTGTAAAACAGATCGCATCGCTTCCGGTTCAGGTCTTTTGTATGTGCTTCTTGAAAATGTTTGCTGTTTTACTCAAGATAACTTAAAAGGAGCGAGCAAAGATGAGCATAACCAATGTCCCTCACATGTGCAGATTGATATTTAAAAAGTTTTTAAATTTTTCTTCTTCACACTAACGTTTAGATATTTAAATAGAATAAAACGCCAATAACAAAGTTAACTAGGTAGGTTAGCCGATTACCTTATTTTATTAGATATCTATTATCCATAGATATCGTAGTCAGTTCTTACGGCCGTAACACTTTCTCTGACAAGCGGATGCGATGAGACCAGGTTTCCGGTTTGGTCATGCGACGTTCGACATGTACCCTATAAGCGATCTCTAGCAGTGGAACTTACATACTGTGCCTTTAAAATCTGAATCTGAATTTATTTATTTTTATTTATAAATAATAGAGTTTCATACCATAATATTAAAGGGCACCTATTATGGCATTTAAAATGTTCCTAATATTGTTTTGGGAGTCCCCAACAATAGTTTTACAAGCATGCAATGACAAAAAACACTTTTGTTGTTTTATAATATGCATTTATTTTTACCTGATTTGCTCAGTGACTCCCATATGAATCGTTCAGAGATTCATTTTTCCAAACCCTGCCTTTGCGTGACGCTAATCTGCGGTGACTGGTCAGATGACTATGAAGGTAAATTAGTAGCTAAACTCGAGAGCACGTAGATGTGAATTTGAGAACTTGTACAATAAATATTCGTACTTGTACGCGAACATTTACACTCACAACTCCGATGTGAAAACCTGTAAAATAAAAATCTGAACTTGAACGCTGAGATTTGCACTCGCAGACAATAGTCACAAATCTGTATTCTGAATTTGAAGCTGCAGACAAGTAACGTTAGTCACAAATGTGTAAAATGCCATTCACAAAGATACAACGACAGACACAAACTTGTAAAGCAAATTTGCACTTCTTCTGACATTCAAATTCGCAGTACAACTTCAAACTGGCACTTGCAACTTCTCAAATCTGTCACTGCAAGTGCAAATTTCGCGCCTTGACTTTTGCTACTCTTTTCGCGATATATTAGGTGCAAAACTGATTTGTGCACTTGCAACTCAGTAGAGGCGAGAGGGGCGGGGGAGTGTTGCGGAAATGGAGTCGTTTTATTGGTTGGCGCCTAGCCAATGAAATCGGACTTGTATTCTGCCGTGCAAAGGCAAAAGACCGTAACTTCGTGTTTGGTCGAAAATTCGTTTTTTATATTTTTGGCACATTCAAGACCTGCTTTATCATGTGGATAAGTATTTTGAGTCAATTCTTTTGTTTTTTCGAGAAAATGATGGGTTGTCTTAACAGTAACTTCCAAAAGCCCATGAGAAACTAAGGCAGAACACCGTAACATAATTTACGGCTCTTTGGCTTTGTTTTGGAACGCTCATTTTGAGTTACGGTACTCTGCCTTTGTTTAGCCGCGCGTCAATATGAAGTTACTGTGCCGGTGTTCTATCAAATAATCCTACCTTTCAGATTGTACGGTGTTCTGCCTTTGTTTTACTCTCCATTAAAATTTCAATTACGATGTAGCGTGTGTACATTGTACAGCTGCCATCAGTCCCTGTAATTTCTGATGTCCTCAGAGCTTTCCTGCACAAATGCGGTCAGATCATGTAGTATAGTCTGAACCCGCTCCATCGACAAACGATAGGCTATCCATCGCGAATGATATATGCAGAGTTGACAGAAAAATGTTACACACGCTGTAGCAGGTGAATACAACAAAAAACTAAAGCCCCGCCTCACCCAGTTCGGTTCCCGGGCGCGTGCGTGCGTGTGTGCGCAAGCACGTGTGTGTGTGTGTGTGTGTGTGTGAGAGAGAGAGAGAGAGAGAGAGGCACGGGCGCGATCGAACAGTGGAAACATAAAAACATACTCCATAATTTTGTTTATACAGGACATCATTCAAACTGATGATTCAAAAATCATGCAAAGAGTTTGCTTATATTTGTGTACACACATTGTGCATTGGTTTTAATTTCTGTTTATTTTTTAAGTTACACATTCTACATTGATTAAAAAAGAAAATCAAATGTGATTTTAATGGTAGTATTATTTTATACAGAAATAAATTATTTATAATTCAGATGAGAATAAAGTTAGTATTAATAATAGGTCATCTGCAAAATGACTGTGAGAATGAAGAAGGGACGGAGACACACACACACACACACACACACACACACACACACACACACACACACACTTCAGTTTTAGAATCAAATTTTCAAAAAATCTTTAAATATTCCACATCTTTTATACTTTTAGTGGTGTTAATCAACTTTGTTTTATGAAATTCATGTTAATTAAAACCATTCATACTCTTCCAACTATTCTCACTACTTCAACTTCTTGTTGATACATGTGAAGCCATTTTTATCATGAGTCCAATAGGGTTAATATTGCTTACATTTTAAGTGTTATCATAACATTGTGCTATAAAATAGAAGTTAAGGTCTTTTGCCTTGGTATGACCGATTGTCATTTTGTGGGCAATGCTAAGGCAGAATACAGTAACTTCCGAAAAAGGGTCAAAGGTCAAATTTGTGTTCAAATTTTTTTTGTAGATCGGTTAATACAGGTATACACTACAAAATGTGAAAATTACAATATTATACCTATAACTCATTTGTCAGGACATTAAGATTTTTCTCAGTTTCACACTCTGGCGAGTTAAGGTCTTTTGCCTTTGTAGGGCAGTATTGTACGCGATGATGTCACGAAACCCGCGTCCTCAGGGACGCTCTGTCTGAAATGCTATCATGGCTTAATGCATTAGATTGATATTAAAATAAAAAAATTATATTATCAAACTCAGTGATCCAAAATTCAGTAAACACCATACTAATAATGCATACTATGTACAGCAAAGCAGATGAGCCCAGAATATGACGAAAGAAAGCAAATTTGTGTTCAGTGCAAATAAACCTGCTGTCTGTGTTTTATTAATAATGTATAACGAATTGTGTATGTTTATTTATTACTGTTTATTTATAACTGTTGGTCCATTAAGCCTAAAAAAAAGTACATACTGCGTTAGAATAAACTGAGAAATGTCATAGGCTAGCACTTTCACATTTTTGTCCTATTGTTAGTTTAACTGCTTCTATTGTTCTCATGCGTAAGTCACTTTGGATAAAAGCGTCTGCTAAATGAATAAATGTAAATGTAAATTAAGTGCTTTCTTGGTTTTCTATGGAAGGAAAATGCTTAACGTACAATTAAATGCGTATAAAAAGCAAATAAAAAGCTCATCTGCTTTCCTGTACATAGTATGCATTATTAGTATGGTGTTTACTGAATTTTGGATCACAGAGTTTGATAATATAATTTTTTTATTTTAATATCAGTCTAATGCATTAAGCCATGATAGCATTTCAGACAGAGCGTCCCTGAGGACGCGGGTTTCGTGACATCATCGCGTACAATACAAGTCCGATTTCATTGGCTAGGCGCCAACCAATAAAACGACTCCATTTCCGCAACACTCCCCCGCCCCTCTCGCCTCTACTGAGTTGCAAGTGCACAAATCAGTTTTGCACCTAATATATCGCGAAAAGAATAGCAAAAGTCAAGGCGCGAAATTTGCACTTGCAGTGACAGATTTGAGAAGTTGCAAGTGCCAGTTTGAAGTTGTACTGCGAATTTGAATGTCAGAAGAAGTGCAAATTTGTATTACAAGTTTGTGTCTGTCGAATATTTATTGTACAAGTTCTCAAATTCACATCTACGTGCTCTCGAGTTTAGCTACTAATTTACCTTCATAGATGACCCAGTTAGTTGGTTAACACGGAGTCAATAACCAGTCAGTTGGTTAATATGGAGTACAGTGTACAATGCTTTTATCAATTACATTGTGTTATAATAATGATTATAGTGCACCGCTTTGTAGTAAAAAATTCAAAATAAGAGAAGGAATTTAAGTTGAGTTATGTTAGCAACCATAGCCCAAAGTTTAGTAGTAAAAGCACATTCAGTCTTTGTTTGTGTTAGCCCAACGCATAAACATATTGATAATGCAGTACTACGAGGTATTGCTCTATTATTTATGACAGCTCCAATAACAACGACAAACACTTCACATATTTCAATACAATTGACATTGAAGACTATAGAAGCTGCACTGTGCGTACACAACACACTAAATAATTATTGAGCATGCTACATAAAACATAAAAGCAACAATTATTAATATTAATAATACTTACAGATTGTGATTCGTAGGAGGAATCTGATCCAAATAAACTTGGTACTGAACCTTCCTTCAATATCAGCCGGCTTGCGAATCCATATTTGATAGCATTTATGTTTGTGAAGCAATCATCTTCAAAATGACGCAAACAAAGCTCAAGTTTCGGCTATACTTCTGTGGTATAGTTGTATATATGAACTGTAGCCACTTAGTCTTCAAATGCTCCTCCCTGGGCAGATGAAAAAAGTTCCCTTTTGCGTCGCACTTCAGAACACAGCGTCTCGTCGACATGATGATTTCAAGTTTTCCCTGACATCTACAAGCGCAATAAGTGGGCGTATCTTATTCAAATAACTTGTCAAGTTGACGTCATCTAGATAGAGAAAAAGCATCGTTCGTCTATCGATTCATATCATTGATTTAGAGTCGACTCTTACATTTGAGAGACAATAACTTTGTATACGGTGAACTTTCATATTATTCAAAACTTTGCAGGATGTTTTCGTTCACTTAGATCTATGTTACACACTACATGAAAGGTCATTTTTGAAATTCCATAATAGGTGCCCTTTAATACAGTATCATACATATTTACTAATGATGGGGCTCTTGATGGGGTAATATCCTAGCTTATTCATACCAATAAAATGCAAGAATATCAGTCTGAATAGTAATAAATCTAAATAATTTATTGCTAAAGTATTATATAGTGATTATATAATAAGTATTTATTATTATTATTATATTGTCTTAAAATTAAACAGTGAGCAGGACCAGTGGCGGTCTTAACATAGAGGCATAGGTAGGCGGCTGCTTGGGGCCCCCTACCAGCGGTCGTAATAGGGGGGCCCCCAACCAACCTAAAAAAAAGGAAAAAGCCCCCTTATCATCATGAACGCTTCAAAAGCATGGTAAATGTTATTAATATTCTTAAGAAATACGTTGAAACGAGGTAGTAGCTAGTTAAAATGTCCAGTTCATGGTTATCTCTCCCTACACACCCCCTACTTTCACAATGAAATGGATTAGTCCATAAGTTATAACGGTGCGCAGCGCGAAAGATAAACACAGTAGCCTATACAGTATACACAGACAGGACTGTATAGCCTACATTTCGGTAAGTTAACTTATTGTTAACAATTGTAGGCTACTGTATCTTTCAACACACGTTATACACCTTTTGATCATTCGTGTTTATTTACTATTAACTAGGCTAGTAAAGAGAAATGATCGGTTCACGTGCCATTTGAACTGAGGCGCTACAGCGAGCTGTCACAAAAAAGCACCAAAACGGTATTTATTGTTTGAATTTCGTAATAAATTGACAGAATCTGAGAGCTGAGAATTTGTTCCATATCAAAAGTAACCATCGCTGTCTAGTCTGTCAGTGTCCTCTTTGCTTCGCGATTTTTCTCTTTGTGAGAAAATGGATGTGTGGCGCGAGAGCGTGTGAAAATGGTCAATTGCGTGAGTCTCACCGTCAATGCGAAATTATACATAGCCTACTGTAATATTGACCAATCAGTATTTTTCAACCGCAGAAAGAGGTCAATAAAATAGCTGGAGTAACGTTAGAGTACAATGTCACATAAAGTTATTACCTCAGTAAAGCCATTTAATGACCATTTAAGTTGGCTAGAATTTTATTTTATTTTATAATATATTTAGTATTAGTATAAATTAGTATTTTGCACTATAAATATGTGCACTATATTACATATTTATTATTTTACTTATATCATTAAAATATTATAAAGTTGTTGTAATAAAAAACGCACTAGGCCTATATTTAATTTGAGTTGTTATTTTTAACCTTTAATAATACCAGCTGACAGCTCTGTAGTCTATGTTTACAGCTTTAGGTGAGATTTTCTTTCTTGAGAAAATCTACTGTAGCCTACCTAATATGTATCCAAATTGAATCAAGATTGGAATAAAACCACAAGAATAAAATTGGAATTGTATATATTTTTTTAAATTCTCCTTACCAACCTTTACTTTACCATAGATTAGCTTTACCTGCCTAGCACCATTCAGTCGGTAATTTTTTTTTTCGTTCTCTTTTAAAGATCGGATGGGGGGCCCCCATACATACCTTTGCCTTGGGCCCCCAATGTGTTAAATCTGCCACTGAGCAGGACAAGATGAAATATATGACATATGCGCCTACTGAAGTGGTGAAGGTGTACACAGTAATTGATGAGAACTAGTCCTCTGGTTTTCATCATGTGAAGAATAGTCTTCCAATCCATAGCCCAATCTCAACTCTTGATCTCTTTTATTTATTTGAAGCCATAACATCTGCTTAAATATATGCAATGAAAGCCAGAGAGGCAGAAGAGAGAAGTAATAGAATATGTATTCCATGCAGCCTAGGCTGAAATGGTCAGTGTTGGTTCTCTGTCCTCAAAGAGAAGCTCAGATGATACAGCTCATCTCTAAAAAATTCAGACCTTGAAGAGGGTGAAGTATAGACTTTCTCTTCATCAAAGAATCCTGAAAAAATAGCACTCTTTGCACAAAAATATTAAGCAGCACAACTGTTTTTAATATTAATAATATAAGATATAATAATATTAATAATATAAGCCCCAAATCAGTATATCAGAATTACACTCACCTAAAGGATTATTAGGAACACCATACTAATACTGTGTTTGACCCCCTTTCGCCTTCAGAACTGCCTTAATTCTACGTGGCATTGATTCAACAAGGTGCTGAAAGCAGTCTTTAGAAATGTTGGCCCATATTGATAGGATAGTCTGTCTTTCGATTCGGCTTTGGCCACGACTCTGGATGATTTTGAAGTTAAGCTTTTCTTTGAAACTAGAACAAAGAACGGCACTGGAATCATTTTTAAAAAAAGGAAGATATAAAAGACATCACCTTCTTCGTTGCTCTGGTTGGTTGTAGCGCTAACGTTATCCTATTGCGTGCAGAGGGAATTTGAAAGACAACCGTTTATCCCACCCCTCGTATTGAGCCCTGTCAATGGTGAGTTCCCAGACCTAACATCCTGATGTAGGTCTGGCATGCCAGGCTAGAAGATTGGAGTAATGAGGCTGAAAATTCAGCCATCACAGGAATAAAATACAATTTAAATATATTCAAATAGAAAACAATTATTTCACAATATTACTGTTTTTACTGTATTTTTTATCAAATAAACACAGCCTTTGTGAGCATAAACATCTTTCAAAAACATTAAAAAATCTTACAGACAATTAACTTTTGATACATATTGTATAAAATATATCAGAACACTTTAGATGTACATAATACAACAGAACAATACATAGGAAATAAGCATAAAATCTGGTGATCTGATAAACTACAGACAATAGACTCCAATTAACCCATTAAGTTATGCGTTGTGACATAAAATATTGAAATCTTATAAATAACATTAAACTTATAGAAATAGAGCTGTAAATTACCATAGCACAGATAGTAGTTTAATGTAATTGCTTAATAATTTTTGTCATAGTCATGTTTTTGTTGTTCTAGGGGTGCAATGTCAACAAGAGGACAAAGGGGTGGAAGACCATTTGTATCAGACAGAGGGGTAAGAGGGGCAATCTTTATTTAAAAAAAAAAAAACCTTAATACATGGCTTACACATGGATTGACCTTCCTGTTACAATGATTTAAACCCACAGTTCCCTTTCGAGAGTGGTCACTCTACATTGCGTAGCTACCCTACGGGAACTACTCCCTTCTCCACTTTTGTTGAAATCTTATGGGATAACGCCAGCTTGGAACAGCTGGCCAATTGTCGCGAAGTATGCAAATACTGACAGCCTCGCCGGCAATATAAGATGCATGGGCGCAACAATTGCGTCAGAATCTCTTTCTTCACGCTGCCATCGTTGAAGTTGCACCTGAGGACTAGTTATCTTTTCTTCCTCGCACCTGATGGCTAACCTTTGGATTTGTGGATTTGTGTGGGTCCCATCAACCCACTCCACACCTACGAGTACTAGGTGCCTGCCTGGGCCTGGCCCACGTCGAGGCGGCCTTCTTGGACTCCATGTGCGCGCATTGCGCCGGCCTGCCGGTGCGCACTCGAGAGGGTTTTTGCTATTTTTGCCCACTGCTACCACCGGCGTCACAAAACGACGGTGAAGACGAGGCCTGGGGCCATATTCCTCTGCCGTCGCCACGCACCGGTCCTTTTCGCGGACACGCTGGACTCGACACGAAATGCTCCGGGAAAGAGGAAGTAAGTCTGGTATGTCCAGTCGAGCCGCCGCCAAGCTGCTTCGAGGAGGAGGACTCCGTTATTCCACAGCGTCCACAAGCTCATGGTAAAGTCGTGGTCTGCACCACAATCGGCGCTTGTCTACAGGGACGAGGGGGAAGCTCAAAGCTCTGTGCGCATGTGACTGCCTCAAAACGCCCCGTTCTGAGAATGGAAGTGCACAGCCGCTATTTCGTGGTGCCCAAGAGGGATGGAGGACTCCGTCTGATATTGGACCTGAGACCCATCAACCGAGCCATTCACTAGCGCACATTCAGGAGGAAAGACCCCCCTTAACATGTGAGCTCACTCGTCGAGGTCTATCGCCTCTTCATGGGCCATGTAGGCGCTTCCTGCAGCATAGACTGGGAATTAATGTGAGTTACTCAGTGTTACTCTCCGTCCGAGACGGGGCTCATTACCTAAAGCACAGGATGTTTCTCTGCCCGCTTATCTGCTAAGCTGTCATCCTCGTGTGACGCTGACACTCAGAGAGCTGTTCGCCCTGTCAGGGTTTTGCGGATGTATGTGAATCGCGCGGCCGCCTTCCTTCAGTCGGGCCGCCTTCCTTCAGCTTTTCGTGTGCTTTGGTTGATGTACTAAGGGAAATAAGTCAACTGTCTCAATAGGTTGTCCCCCCTAACATATGAGCTCATTCGATGGGCCTGGTCTAGAGGTATGTCTTCCAGGATTTATGTTTTGCTGCTGGCTGGTCTTCTCAGAACATCTTCGCCAGATTTTACAAGCGAGTAAATTCCTTTCTCGTGTATTGTGAACTGTTCTAGTTGTACGCAGTGGTTACCGCTATGCTGTTAACTCTGTGCATATGGCTACTAGTGTTTTTATACAGTTGTTGCCGCTAACACCGTTGACACAGTTTACTTTCATGCTTGAGTGCTTATTGTGTTGTGTCTGCCCGGGACCAGTGCAGCCTTCGCTTTCATTGCGTTTGTATAAGCAATTTTGATAGGGTCAGGGATGATGTCTCATTGGTCTTCCGTGGCTGGTGTAGCTTGGCCCCTATTTCCCCAGGCTTATCTTCACTACTCTCACGGGGGGGATTTAATACAGTTTCCGCAGCGTAGCTACGCAATGTAGAGTTACTGTCGTAACCTCGATTCCCTGAGAGGCGGGAACGAGACATTTGCTGCGTCCCAATGTGCATACTATCCATCCTAAATAGTATGTGACATTAGCAATTTTCAATACTATTTAGGGCATAGTATGCACATTGGGACGCAGCGATTGAGTTAGCCACCGTGTTCACTGTTCGATCAGCTGTGCAGCATTCAGTCGTGATTCTGACGCAATTGTCGCGGCCATGCATTTTATACTGCCCGCAAGCCTGCCAGTATTTGCATACTTCGTGACAATTGGCCAGCTGTTCCAAGGTGAGGTTAGCCCATAAGATTTCAACAAAAGTGGAGAAGAGAGGAGTACCCGCAGCGTAGCTACGCAATGTCTCGTTCCCACCTCTCAGGGAACCGAGGTTACGATAGTAACCGGAGACGTTCTGTGCTTTTTCTTTGTTTCTTCAGTTTTCAGCCACAAATATGGCTGAGAAATTGCAAAAGTATCAGAAAATAAGAAGGTGAGTTTCTTTACGTGTGAATGACATATTCTAAAAAGTACTTTCAAGGTGTGTTAACAAATTGTCTTTCTCTCTGTGTGTCTGTCACATCCACATCCAAACACACACTGAAGTCAAAGAACAGGACCATCTAGCTCAACGCTGACAGTTTCCCTGCCAAATGCTAAATCTGCGCCTGTCGCTGTGTGAGTGAATGAACTTTCTCGCTGGCTTCTAATTCACTGGTTGTATGTCCTTCTTTGTTTAGCTATTCTTTGTGCCTCTCTTGCTTTTTTCACTCCATCAGGAAGACACCTATTCAGGCTAGGAGGGGTGGGGTAGTGTTAAGGGGCAGATCTTCTAGAGGAGCCGGTACTTCTTTACCTAAGGGGATTCCTCTGCAGTTTAACTACAAGGCAACCACTAACCAGGTGAGTTTAGCCATCCGGTAAAGCCTGTATACCAAGTAGGAGAGTCAGACATGTATTACATTTTATTGGCCTTGTGTGTGTAAAGAAAGTACTTTTTTTTTTATTATTCTTTTTCAATAAACTTACACAATTAAATTGTTCATCAGTTTTTAGAGCCTCTGTTTTTACTTTGTTTCGCAGACTGCCGTATCCCTCAATGACCGATTCACTGACCTGAGTTTCAGTGGGCGAGGATGGGGAAGGGGTGGTGGCAGAGGAGCTGTTGGAGGAGGCGGAAGAGGCGGAGGAGCCAGAGGAAGAGGAAACACTGTTAGGGGTGGACGAGGCAGAGGAAGAGGAAACATTATAGGTGCTGAAAGAGGCAGAGGAAGAGGAAACATTGCGCGGGGTGGAAGAGGCAGAGGAAGAGGAAACATTATAGGTGCTGGAAGAGGCAGAGGAAGAGGAAACATTGCGGGGGTTGGAAGAGGCAGAGGAAGAGCAGGGGTTGGTGTGACAAGAGGAGGACGAGGCTTGACAAGAGGGAGGGGAGAATCAAGAGGAGCTGGTCGTACAGTAATTCTTCAGTGATTCGAATAACAATCCTTCAATATAATTAATTAGTGGCGTTTACTGTTAGTGATGCACCGATATTTCGGCAACCAAAATTATTTTTAAATTATTTGAATTTGAAACAGCACAAACATAAAAAATAAAAATAATTTTTGACCAAAATAGTTTTGGAGGGCTTTGCTATCACTAAATTAAATTAAACTAAATTAAAGTTTAAAATATATTAAAATAGATTTTTTTATTTTTATTGTAATAATATCATAATAATAAATAATAATATTATAATTCATTTTTTCATTAAATAAATGCAGCCGTGGTGGGCATGAGAGAATTCTTTAAAAAAATCTTACAGACCCCAAACTTTTGAACGGTAGTGTATATCACAGAGAAAAATATAAAATATATCTGAATAGATCAGGTATAATCATAAGCTGAAACAGTGACTTTTAATTACATTTCTTCAATGACGCGTTTGACTGTGTCAATGTCTATTTCCTACAAACAACATGGATAAGCTACAACAGCTACAACATTTGCTGCAAAATGTCATGCTCTTCATCATGAACAAAACTAATGCTAGCGTAACAACATGTAAACATTTATATATCAGTTGGCTCATTGCTGAAGAAGTTTATGACGACTGGTTTAATTTTTCGCCTAACCATGACACCCTGAGCAGCATAAGGAGTATAATTAGCAAGATTTAACTAACAAAACTTAATTTTTGATTTCAGATTTGGTTTTCAGCTAAATTAAAACTTTAATTATAGTTGCGGTAATAAACACACAAGTAGCAGAGCAGAGCAAAATTAAATACTTTATTCAAAACTTTACAATAATTTAACAAAACCCAATTTTGACAGCGTAAGGCACACACATGGTTCATACAATCTGATTCTATTTGAACCACTTACACACGGATGTGCTAAATTTTAAACGCTTGTGACATTTTGTTTTTTTTCAGCGATAGTGTTAAGGTACATGAATCCACATTGTAAAATAAGTCAAAAGTCAATTTTGCACTGAAAATCAGAACATATTCTAAATAGAATATAGTACATAAATAACAAAAACATTTGTGGAGACAAAAAGAAAGCGTAAAAAAAATAAATAAGCCTCATCTCTTCACCTAGCTGGATCTGGCCATAGCACTTTGTCCACATCACAGGCTACACTATATCCTCTCTCGCAAGACTTGAAGACTTCTTGAATGACGTTGCATCCTTACATTAATGCATCAATAAATTGGTCACAAAAATTGTGAATGCTCATGAAACCAGTTTTGGACCAAAGCAGATCGGTGGAAAAATACATTGTCCCAAATGAAAATGTATCTCATCTGCTCTTCATTAATTTGGTCTTCTGCTGTGACAATGTTGTGTAGTCTGTCTAAAAATGTGAGTATGTGGGCTGTGTTGTAAGGACCTAAAGTTGGCATGCAGGTGGAGGATCCCATTCTGTGTGATTGCATCACACATTGTGATGTTACCACCACATTGGCCCAGGACATTCAAAATTGCTCTGTGGTCAGTGGTGTTTATCTCTTCTTACTTTTGTCAGGTTAAACCCAGCCTAATTTATTAAGATAAATTAATTTGGTAAGACAACATTGTGTAGTTCAATATAGGCCTACTGTAAAAAAGTTCTATGTGCATTGCTCTATACTGAGGTGTACATTACTCACCTCCACATATTCATGCCGCAGGTGTTTTACCCTTTCAGAATTTCTTTCAAATGGCATTAGGTAGAGTTGTTTCATCTGTATGGGATGTTTTTTTAAGAATTCACCCCAGTGGTGATAGAGACCTGATGGACATTATTGAAAACTGTGTGAACAATGAGGATGTTTGTTTGATTTTCTCTGAGCCGTATCGCATTATTGTCATTATTGTCCAAAACCATGTTTTGCCATCTCTTTTCCTCTGTGAATATGGGGCCCCTTCCTCCTTCACGTTCTCGACCCTCAATTCTGTGTAGACCAATCAAAATAGATTTAAATTGTCACAAATATGGAATACAGTGAATGGGTAATAAAAAGTACTGATAGAGGTCATAAAGTGGGCTACATTGTACTGATTGTACTGTAGAAAGTAGATAAAAGTTGTTGTTTTTTTAACCTGTGCTCTTGTCGAAATGTTAGATTTATGTTGCAACATTGTATCTGCTGAGGTTGGACGGAACTCTCTGTCCAGCCTCTCTCAATGTCAACCAATGGTTTACAACATGGTCAACTGAACCAAGGTTGCTCAAATTGCATCTGGTAAATGTGATCCTCGTCTTTTTTGTCCACATCCTCCTCCAGGTGACCGGGTCTATCTCTTCCTCTCATTATCCCTCTCCTTCTTCCTCTTACTGCAACGTTGCCTTCCATTTTTGTTGAAGACCGTTTAACTCACCTTTTTATAATGCTTGGTTGAGATTACAATTAAGCACCTAAGTGTCTGCACATTTGATGGCAGTGTTTGAACAATTGGTTCATAAGTGTGATATTTTGGAAATTTTTAAATGGCAAAGAAGTGACATCATGTTGGATTTCTGTGTCTAATGTAGAGAAGTGTGTGTAGTAATTTGCAAAACGTGAGGCTTGTGCAAATCTGGGCTGAGGTTTTGCTCCTTGAATGTCAGGTTTCACTAACCGTTATTTTAGTGCGTAAGCAATCTTAAAAAAAAATGATTTCTGACAGTATAAGGAGGTTTTATGGCAGTGTACAAACAAAAGGTTGTCCTTTTTAAAAGAAAATGTAAATTTTTATATGATGAAGACTTTAGCATTTTTAAATTAGAAGTAAGAAGAAGGAAAAATACTCTTTTGAAGGTAGCCTACCTCAGAATGAAGCGCCACTTGTTATACCGTGTAAATACTGTTTTGCTTTCTGACACTAGAAGAGTTCATCTCAGTAATAAAAATGGAAAATGAAAAGAAGTTGTTTACATTTTATATAATCATAACCCCAGACTATGGATTTTTTTTTTGTTTTTGCAAAGTTGGCTACTATTTTGTGTTTTCTCTGTGGTTTAATTGTCTTTCAGTTTATTTGGACATGTTGTTTAAAGGAAAGGTTCACACAAAAAATAAATAAATAAATGCTGTCATCATTTACTATTGTTTCATGTTCTTTCAAACCTGCATGACTTTCTGTGGAACATAAAATAAAATATTTTGAACATTAACATTAATCACATCAGTTAATAATAAATATCAGTTGGAGTTTAGGTACTTTCATGAGGGCCTTAATTATTAAGCAATTTTTATGCTATGGTCCAAGTTTATATGTATGGTCCACATATAAACTGACAATTTACTATGTTTCTAGATGTTTCTTATTGTTTTCCTTCTCTAATTTTTTTTTTTTTTTTACAATATTCCCATGCTGTTAGTCTATTGTAATAAACATTTTCATCCACCTTTTCATTTTCATTCTATATTAGATGTGTTATTTCTCACTAGATTTGATCAAAATGAACGTGACTGCCTCATAAAAGACAACTCAATCCTGAATCCTTCACTGAGCAATGACTAACCTCAGGTCATTTCAGCCTGTTCATGTTCTTGCCATCTATAAATCAAATTTCAATGAATAAGAACGTATTTGTAACGTTACTCTAGTGCAGCCTTTTATTTAAATTATTTATTATATTACACGGGCATATTAGTTATTTAAACTTTTAGACGTGACAGAAGATCCACTGCAGTCGCAGAATGAGAACTTTTGAGCTCTGATTGGTGTTTGTAACGCGACGTCACTTTTCCGCTATTTCCATTTCTAGTAGAATTCAAAATGGCGGATTAACAACAAACGAGCGGTTTCGTTTTTGCAACGCAAGAGCTGTGTAAGTCGCTATATAGACTGTTTACAGATGTGTACCTGGTTGCAGCATTAGCAACATTTTCATTACATCCTCCAGCGGCGTTAAAGCAGTTGACAGCAAAAGGTTGTCTGAGGTTTAAAGGAGGCCCGGAGGACTAGAGGTGTTAGCCATAACGCTAACTTACACAAACAGGCTGTCTACTCCAGCCTGGTGAGCTTCCCACTTAGACAGCTTTTTGGGAGACAGCCGGCGTCTGTGATGCCCACAAATGCTGTCTAGGTAGGCAGCTCGCTAGGTTAGGAAACAGTCGCAGATTGAGTTATGGAGACACCATCAACAGCAGGTCTATGACTATTGAAAGATAATGTTATAACTTATAGAACTAAATAGTGCCATTATGAATCATACACAAACAATGTGTTTTAGTGTGTCTTAGTGTGCAGTGATATTGTCTCATAAAAAGGCAGGGTTTAAAATCCAGCATCTTTTAAAGGTGCATTGCATCTTCACCAGTCTTGCATCCTGCTGTCCTCAGTTCAGATCAAGAGGACATATTAATGGAGTCAAAACAATTTCATTCTTATTTTCAGAAATCTTTCATTAGGTCATGTACTTTGTGATATTTGTCAGGTATGCAGGGTCTTCACCCCCAACATTCAGACTATAAACTCTGAAATTGTTATATGTGGTCTCCCCAATCCTGAATAAATGGTTGCATGATTGAATATACGCCTTTACAGTGATCTGAGTTACAGTACATTTCTGTTGTGTTTTAGAGAGTTGACATGGCAGACAAAAAAGGGAAATCAGTGGGGGTGAAGAGGACACTAACAAAAAGAGAACAAGAGGAAATGAAGAAAAAGGTAAGTTTTTGTCAGCAAAATGTGTTTGATAGAGTCAAGAAACATTCAACACTTGAAAACATTCAACACTTGAGATGGTCAGTGTGTACTGTGGAGCTCTGCACATGACATGCAGAAGAAAAAAATAGATATAACATTGGTGGCAATGTTTTATTAATTAGTTCCCTTGCTTTGGTTTAATTGTGACTGGGATTTACAGTGCAGTAAGCCATTTCTGAGAAACACTGTTGATATTTGGAATTAACCCCAACAAACACACTCCTCCCTTCATTGCTCCACCCCCAAAATGCACGAACACACAGTGCAAGAGTGGATGTCTCTTTATCATAGCTGAAGTGAAGAAAATAATGTTTTGTGAAAAATAAAGCGCAGATGGACAGGTGTTGAAAATTTGCACATGTGCTATTACACTTTAAACAATGCTTCTGGTTCGTCCAATGTTATTGCTATGTCCATATTAAATAAATAATGATGAACAAAAATGTAACGTACAGTACACAAGAGTAGGCTTTTACAAGCAAGAATTCAATGTTAGTCCCTAGCAGCACACCAGCTCCAGGCAAACACTGACACTCAAAACTGTCCTGTTACTATAGCTAACATTACAACAGCAGCATATCTTAGTTCTGTACTCACTTATGGAGCAAGAAAAACGCAGCCTCTGCGTCCGGTTTCAGGCCTTCCTAAAAGTCTCTCCAGCTCTGGAAAGCTTTTCTAATATTAACGTGGGTCCTAAAGCTCTTGCCTGATCATAACCCTTCACTTTCTAGTGATGTTCCTCTGACCTTTTCTCTTTTGTAATGTCTCTCAGCCATTTCCCTTTCTACAGTCTTTCTTCTCTCCCTCTTGCTCTGTCTCTCTACTCCACCGTCATGAGTGTATACGCCCTACTGCTGATTAGTATTGTGGTGCTCGTCCGATCCACGTTCCACAGCGTTTCTCAGAAATCAATAACTATACCTCTAACTAAATTAAAACAAGGAAATGAATTAGTACAATGTGACTATGATTTAAATATTGGAATGGATTCTTAATTTTTGGCCACAACATCTTGTCCCCCCCCAACACCGCATGTCATGTGGGCCACTGTAGGCCAGAGTAGTGCTTAGTAAAAAAAAAAAAAGATTATTGATAGGAAATACGGTATTTTTATCTAAAAATATACCCAGCATCCGTCTCACTGTTTCCAGGAGGAGGAGAAAGCTGCTGAAGTCTTTGAGGAATTTTTAGCTTCTTTTGACACTAACGACAAAAGTGGAGTGAAGACATTTGTACGAGGAGGCATTGTCAATGCAACTAAAGGTGAGCTGTTGTGCATTTCTGCAAGTCTCTGATCTGTATTCAGTATTATATTAGTGCCTACCGGTATTAATATTTTTTATTATATTCAGTTTTCATTTCAGTTTAACTTTTAGTCATTTTAAGTGCTTTTGACATATTTTTTTATATTTATTTTTAGCTTGAATTTATTTTTATTTCAGTTTTTAGTAATTTTAGTACTTTAACTTATCAACTTAGCAACATATCTAATTTTAATTAAGTTCTTTTAGTTAATTTAAGTTTTTATCTAATACTTATATTAGGTTAATTTCAATTACCAGAAGATATTTTTAATAGTTTTAGTTGTAGTTTTAGTTATAAGTAGCATCATTACTCAGATTTCTGAAATATAAAATATGTTCTCTACTGTTACTGTAAGTCTCTTCATTGGGTGTTTGAGCATGTGTGTCTCTAGATATCGGTAGTTTGAAACGGTAAACCAGTGTAACCATAGTTACTGACTCCTTGAACCTTTAAAGAGTTGGTTCACCCAAAAATGAAAATTCTGTCAGTAATTACATCTTCAGAACACAAATCAAGATATTTTTGTTGAAATCTGAGAGCTGGATCACTCCTTCATAGGCTGCAAGGTAATTGCATCTCCTGGCCCAGAAAAGTTAGTAAAGACATCGTTACAATCGTCCAAGTGACTACAGTGGCTCAACCTTAAGTTTATTAAGCGACTAGAATATTTTTTGCGCAAAAAAACAAAAATACAGACTTTATTCAACTATTAATTTTCTTGCGTGTGGGCCTCTGATGTGAGTTCACGAGAGCGCCACGACGCATGTGCGAGAACTGAGAAGATGATGCACACGATCATTTGATTGGAAAGTGTGAAAGGCAAGTCATTCGTTTTGTGGCATTGTTAAGGCACTTTTACGTTTTCTCGTTAGTTTCTCACGATTCGGACATCCAGTAAGTGCACACTTTAGAACCATTTTGAACACTACCTCTTTGTCGTCTTCTCAGTTCTCGCGCATGCGTCGTGGCGCTCTCGTGAACTCGCATCAAGAAGCCCACACAGAAGAAAATTAATAGTTAGGATTTTATTAATCCTAGGAAAATTAATAAAAGGAAAATTAAAAGAGTCGTGTGCACAAAAAGTATTCTCGTCGGTTGATAAACTTAAGGTTGAGCCACTGTAGTCACTTGGACTATTTTAACGATGCCTTTACTAACTCTTCTGGGCCGGCAGATGCAATTATCTTGCAGCCTATGAAGAAGGAGTGATCCAGCTCTCAGATTTCATCAAAAATATCTTAATTTGTTTTTAGAAGATGAACTAAAGTCTTATGGGGTTGGAACAACATGAGGGTGAGTAACTGACAGAATTTTCAGTTTTGGGTGAACTAAACCTTTAAAGCTGACTTTGTGTTTTAGTATGATGCTTATACATGTTGCTTGCAGGAAAAAGCTAAGAGTTGTGGGCTACTAAAAAGTATAGATCCAAGCTGTTAGTTAAAATGGAAGAAGGAGAGAGTTACTATTGTATATGTTTGTTGTTCACCTCTCAGAGGAAGAAGCCGCAGAGGTGAAGAAGAGCAAACTCTACAGACCCGCCTCTAAATTCAATTCTCCACCTCAGAATGCCTCACCTGGTCAACCTACAGAAGTTAAAAAAGCTGTAAGTGAGCTTCTGTCTACTGTAATCAGATGAGCTTAATATCCTCCGTATTGAGAGGTAAGATTTAGTCAGAAGGAACAAGATGAGAAGATCATTATAATCAGTATAGATTACAAGATCCATTTTGCTGCAAATTACAAAATACAATATTTAGCATAACATTATTGTTGTTTTTCCATTCTAGGCAGCTAAAAAGAAAACAGAGGAGAAGAAGAAGAGTAATCTGGAGCTTTTTAAAGAGGAATTAAAACAGTCAGTGTTTCTTTCATGGTTTTACTTCCTTTCTTCTGTCTTGATCATCTTAAACAAAAAGCCAAGGAAATGTATATCTGTCTCCATTAACTAAAATTTCACTTTATCTGTTTTCTAAATGCATGATGTAATTGTGAACGATTCAGCTGTTTCATTCATTACTATAACATCTGGTGAAAACAACTTCTCTCCGGTGGCAGACTTTAATCATTTAGTTCGCTTAAACCCTGTCACTCCACTATCGACCACAAGCTCACATAAATTTTTTCTCAAATCTTTTCTCAAATATCTCAAAATCCAATCAACAATAGAACCAAGTCCCCGCTCTACATTTTTTTCTTTTCAATAATCCGTGTCACTCGGATGAGTCACAATCCAGTAGAAAAGATCTGTCGCTAATTCCATTCCAGTGTGACTTTAAAGAGTTACAAAATTGTAGCTAAAAAGCGTTCTGTCTTTATTCAATCTGCCATTCAGAATACAGGAGGAAAGAGAGGAGCGATACAAAAGAAAGAAAGGGGACTCTGGAGGAGTGTACCCAGATCTGGATTTACCTCTGACACGAAGATCAAGTAATTCTGACAAACGTACACCACATGTTTCACTTTACAAACCCAGTGGAAGCCTAAAACCTTTTGATGTATTGTATTTGCAGTATTTGATGATGATCCTGCAGTGCCAAACACAACAAACCTGTACATCGGCTGCATCAACCCCAAGGTGAGAAAAGACCACAGCATTTTGTCTGCTGACTGGTCACAGACTGCATAACAGTGACCACATGGCACTCTTGTAATTACACAGGTGTTATACTTATGTACTAAGCTTTTACTCTCATTAGATGACAGAGGAGATGCTCTGTAAGGAGTTTGGAAAATACGGTCCTCTGGCCAGTGTAAAGATCATGTGGCCTCGCACTGATGAGGAGAGAACGAGAGTCACAAACCGTGGTTTTGTTGCTTTCATGACACGGAAAGATGCAGAGCGTGCTCTGGCTGCGCTGGACGGTGAGACATCCTCAATCCTCAAACCAGTGTAAATTAAACATCAGGCTGCCACCTGCAAAAGAGGTACTTGGACAGTTTTGACCTTTGAGCTCTGGTGTCTGTGTATTGCAGGTAAAACAGTAATGGGTTTTGAAATGAAACTGGGTTGGGGGAAGGCAGTGCGTATTCCTCCGCAACCTCTTTACACCCCAATCGGGGTGCTGAAGACCACTGCCCCCCCTCCACCCTCTGGACTGCCATTCAACGCCCAACCCAGAGACCGCTTCAGAAATGACTTCACCAAACCACGCAGTCGCTCACAGGAAGACTTTTACAAGGTAACCACACACACACACTGTCTCCTGGTGTAGTAGAGTCTGGTATGCTGAAGTCAAGTTCTTTATGAAAGTTTTTTCTGGAAAAGTATTCTGGGAGCATGAATCATTACTGAATGAACAAAAGTTTTATCATTAAATGATAAAACGCAGCCAGAGAAAAATGTTATTCCTGTCCGTGTTTAGGTTGATACAAAAGATCATGGCTGAGTATTAAGATAGATGAATGGATGGATGGATAGATAGATAGATAGATGTCACATGATCCTTCAGAAATCATTCTAATATGCTGATTTGCAGCTCAAACATTTCTTATTATTATCAATGTTGAAAACAGTTGTGCTGCTAAATATTTTTGTGCAAACCATCATACAATATTTTGCAGCATTTATTTGAAATAGAAACCTTGTATAATATTCTAAACCACTTTACTGTCACTTTAGATCAACTTTTGTTTTTGTGTGGCCTTGCTGAATAAAATAATTAATTTCTTAAAAGATTTGAAGTGACCCCAAACTTTTGCATTCACACTGTTGTGGGAACAATTTAGACTAATTTAAGTTGCTTGATTTGACTCGTATACATTACTGTGCAAAAGTCTTTGGCATTTTCACCAGGACAAAAATGGTTTTAAGGCAGTTATTTATATATTTTGCTGTAGTGTGTCAGTAGGAAATATGATTACATTTCCAGACATTCCTTTTGCTAAAAAGTCTCACTGGATTATTACAATGAATGGCAAAAGGAATGTCTGGAAAGGTGAACTGATATTTCCTACTGACACACTACAGCAAAAGATATAAATAACTGGCTTAAAACCCTTTTTTTGGGTGAAAATACTAATTTTGCACAGTAATGTATGTATAATGTACCAGACAAAGGAATCTGTTGAGAAGTAATGTTGGTCAGTTTAAATTTATTGATTTTCATTAGCCTGGGGAACATCCTATGTAACAAGAGACACTTCATTCCTACCAACCTGTCTGGCTTCTTAGACTTACAGATTCGGTTGAAGCTGATTGGCTGGTCTCTACAGGTCACATTTCTATTGGTATGTCAGAGAAGAGTCATCAATTATGTAAAATCCAAACCTTCTAAGTTTAGTATAGCATCAGTGGCAGCAACAAAGCAACAAAAAAAGAATCTGTAAATTCAACATGGGAAACAATATTCAATCCTCTTCAATATTCAGTTTATTTGGGTTTAGATCATTTGGAATTATATCTTTGTGAGGACTCATTTTTTTATTAATTTGTCTGTGGGTAGTTTAAATGTATAAGCTTTAAACTGGAATAATAATAAAAAATCCAATAACCTTAGTGAAGCCATACAGGTTGGAGGAAGCAAAGTGTAAATTACACAGAATGTCCCCCAGACAGAGCCAGAAACAGCGGTTAGATGAACTCGTCTGTTTGCGGAGCATGTTTCCAGAGGTTTAGCTGCTGCTGCTGATATTAATCATGAATATTCTGCAGTTTGTTTAAAAATAAACTCACTGTATTTTTGTATCTTCATCATTTGGTTTGACGTCATGAACAGACTCTGTCCGAGGCCGTAGTGACAGTGGTAATCCCCCCAGAAAGGTACACATTCTCTGTCCATTTATTAAAACACCATTGCCACTGAAACACACACACAAACACACTCACCTGTAGACTGACGCCTACATAACAGTGGTTAGATCATCGGAAAGATACTGTTATACATCACTGATCTTAGATCGTAACCAAGGCAATCACTCATACGCTTCCAGATACATATACATGCATAGAGGTTACCCATCTTTAGCAACATCAGCAACTTCACTATTCTGTTAACACAGTTGCGGTTTAAACAACATAAATAATTCTATACCCAGTAATTGCTACTGTGAAAATGTGTAGAATGTCACAAAGTGGCCTCTCTGTGAACCTCAGGAGCTAACATTATACAAAAACACACTTCCTAAACGGTCTCATAGGGCCATGGTAACATCAGAAAGTAATCTGATTTGGAGTGGACAGAAAATTCTGAGCAAAGTACAAGTTTCAAACTGCCAGACAGTGAAAATGAAAGAAGAAAAAGATAGAACTGACATGGTAAGGCTGTAAGGACTATATGGAGTGATTGAGAAAGGTGGGGAAGAGAAGAGAGTGCCCTTGTTCATTCTCTCATCCATCTCTTTTGTGGCTGATAGGAACCTGCTGGGCTTGATACACAGAATGATTGAGTTTGTGGTAAGAGAGGGTCCCATGTTTGAAGCCATCATCATGAACCGGGAAAAGAACAACCCTGAATTCAGGTATGTGAGGAGTATTCTGCTTGTTATAGAATATTTGATCTTTTATTATACTTGGATAGCTTGCATTGTTTTGTATCTATTCATCATCTTCACCTTTTACACAAAATCATCTAGTCGCCCTCATGTCTTCTGAACAAGTATGACTTTCCTTTTAACCTAAATCACAAAAACAGACATTAGGCAGGATGTTCATGCTTCTCTTTTTCATTCAGTGTGAATGGTAACAGGATGACACGAAGTAGTCTAGATGACTTTATATAATCATGTGGCTTTATTCAAGTCTTCCAAAGCCACATGATACTGAAGTGTTTACTGTCTCATTAGTGCAATTTGAATATGCACATATTTCAATTTTATGAGAACCAATAACATTTGGCATCATTGATGTCACCCACAATTCGGTTAAAAAAAAAAGAGAGAAAAGAGCAGCATTGACATTCTGCTAAATATCTCTTTGTGCTCCATGGATGAAAGACATTTGTTCAGGTTTAGAACATGAGCGTGAGTGAATTATGACAGAACTTTTAGAAATTGAATTTTATTCAAATTTTTGGTAAAAATAATTTCTAAAGTCCTCTGAATGCCATATCCAACCCTGGTCTGGTTAATGTTGCAGGTTTTTGTTTGATAATAAGACCCAGGAGCATGTTTACTACAGATGGAAGCTCTACTCCATTCTACAGGTAAATGAGCTACTGCCTTTCATGGCCAGACACAGTTTTACTCTCAAAGATAAATGATGCCATGTTTGCATATCTATATGAAAACTGTTATACACTGTTTCCCTGTGTCTCTGTCCTTCTCTAAGGGAGAAAACCCAAATAAATGGAGAACGTCCCCTTTCAGAATGTTTAGGGGTGGCTCTCTTTGGAAGCCCCCTCTCCTTAACCCATATCTCCATGGCGATGAGGAAATAGAAGAGATCTCCTTCCCTTCTCAAGAGGAAGAGCCAAAGAAAGGGCAACTGAAGACAGAGTAAGGATGTGTTCCAAAAATAGATGTAGTAGGCCGTCTCTCTTTTCTTTTGCACATTATCCCTTTTAAATAAAATGCACATAGGCCGGTGGCCACATTCTTTTTGCCCCGTAATGCAACTACATGTTGAATGTTTGTATTATGTCTCAGGCACAGAGAGCGGTTGGAAGCCCTGCTGAGAGGACTGACTCCTCGCAGAGATGAAATTGGTGATGCAATGCTGTTCTGCCTAGAGAGAGCGGAGGCTGCTGAAGAGGTCGTCTCCTGCATCACTGAATCTCTGTCTATAGTGCACACACCACTGCAGAAGAAGGTACACACACATTTACAGTAGTAAACAGTTGGCATAGCTAGGGCTTGGTTTTGAGTTTTTAGGCACCGCCATAGATGGAAAAGATGTGGAAAAGATCAAAAGTGTGGCAACATTTCACCAAGCTCGATGCTTACAGTGCGCAATGCAATATTTGCGACAAAATAGTTTCTGCCAAGACCAGCAACACGACAAATCTGATGAAGCACTTAACAGTGCACAGAATTAACTTAAGAGCAGAAAGTTGCTCAGTCTTCGACTGCAAGAAGAACTGGAGCGCGTCACAAATGAACCGAAACTCAGCGTATAGGCTACTTGCTAATTTATTCACTCATTCATTTCTCTCTATAGGCGCGTGCGCATTCACCATAATGCGGAGATGATGAGTCAGCAACATCAACTTGCAGCCAACACTCAGAAAACACTAGTTTATTAATAAACCATTAATTTTGTCCTGACACATTCATAATCATTAGGTCACCTTTGACAGTGCTTTGCGGCAAGCTTTATACATGTGTGCGCTTGAGCACGAAGCATATATTCCACCTCGCAGTGGCTTATATGAGTCTTTGAGTCTGTAAAGTCAACAAACAGAAAAAATAAAATAAAAATTTAGGTAATATGTAGTTTTATAAAAATAGTATCGAAGTCAAGGTATCGGTATTGTTATTGATATCGAAAAATTTGTAACGGTTCCCAGCCCTAGGCATAGCCCTTGTTCACACTTTTGTCTGATGTCTTGTGTATTGCAGATTGCCAGACTTTACTTGATATCCGACATCCTCTACAACTCCTGTGCCAAAGTGGCCAATGCATCATATTACCGCAAATTGTGAGTCAGTGGTGCAAAATGTTTGATATGTTATGTTTTCTTGCTTTGGATCTACAACATTGACATGCTTAAGTTTTTTTTGTGTGTCCTAAAGTTGGCATTAAATCAAAAATCTAACTTTTTTCTGAATGCATGTAATTGATCTTATTGCGAACCATTCATCCATGCATGATTCTTTTTTTTTTACCGTGTAATTTTACCATGTCATCAAAATGTCATATTTTCCGGTGAAACAACAAACTTCTCTCTGATCACATATACCGGACTTCTCCAATCATTTAGTCAACTTAGGCTGCCCCTTTCTTGTGATTAACAGCAAACTTGCATTCAGATCTCCCTCCATCCAATCATGGAAGTCCCACAGAGTGGAAGTCCCCATTACACTTTTTTTTCTATTTCACTTGAATGTACGTCACAATATGGATAAAAGGTCTGTCGTTACTTCATTTACGTCGCAACTTGAATGTTGTCTCTAATGGAAAGTGTTTTCTTTTTACTGTGTAATAGTTTTGAGACAAAGCTGCCTCAGATTTTTGGAGACATCAGTGAAGCGTATCGGAACATCCAGGCTCGACTCCAGGCAGAGCAGTTTAAGGTGGGAAAAGTCTGTTCTTGCACATCATCGCCTTGAGCTCTTCACCTGCAGAGATCTGTGATCCTACTCCCCAACTATAATTCTCTCTTACATCTCTCTCTTTCTGCAGCAAAGGATCATGGGATGTTTTCGTGCGTGGGAGGACTGGGCAGTTTATCCAGACTCCTTCCTGATCCAACTGCAGAATATATTCCTGGGACTCATTAAACCTGGAGAGGAAGTCATTGAAAGAGCGGAGGTGATCTATGGCCAATAGATTTTTTAAAAACAACTATAATTAAACTGTATATGAGCTGCCTGTATATTGAACTATGTGTGATATGTTCTGTTCACTAGCCCGAATCTCCTGATCTGGATGGAGCGCCGTTGGATGGTATTCCTCTAGACAAAGTTGAAATTGATGGTACTCCCCTTGATGACCTTGATGGGTCACCTATGACCTGGGATCCATCCTCTATAGATGGTGTACCAGTTGACGACATTGACGGTGTTCCCCTAGGAAACTCAATAGATGATATTGATGGTGTGCCATGTAGGTAGTCAGGCGCTGTGGTCTTTAGATGTTTATCTTGTTCATTACAATATTGTGAGTGTGAATAACTATTTTATTATTACAATTTATTATGTTATTGATGGCCTACTTCCTCATCTGAATATTGATTTTTATTTAAGATACCTCTATTTCCTTTCTGTGCTTGTTTTTGTGTGTCTGATCCAGTTGATGAGGGCTCAGATAAGACTTTACCCACTGTCGCACTATCCAAATGGGAGAAGGTGGATTCAGAATCCTCAGGTAGACTCACAACACGAAGAGTAATACATGATCATTTTCCACCCTTTTTATTTAACTGCTTTTTCCAGGCTAATATATTGGTTCCTATCAACTGCTGCACCCTTTTAAACTGTTCTTATCATTTTTTCAGCCAAGAATGACTCAGACACTGAGATGAATTCAAGGTAAGAGCCTGTTGGATGATATTAATTGTATTATTCTCTGTGATTAGTGGATGATTTTTTTTCCCCCACATGATTGGATAATTTCAACAGCCTCATGAAGTCACATGCTTTTTTTAATGACCTTATTTGTGTGAACTATCCATGAAACATTTCATAAATTGTTTACTTATGGATGTACGTTTGCAAAGTTGTTTAGTAAATCTAGGCTATATACATTTATTTATGAAGAGGAAATATTTGAAAATACTTTTCAGTTTTGGTGACCTCATTGTTTCCTGCCCTCTCTTTCACTTGTAGTGGCCTAAAGGAGAACAATGGTGATTCTGATATCAGCAGTGATGAAGCTGACAGCCCCAGCAGGTACGAGGGGGCAGAGTTTAAGTGTTCTCTGAAAAACTTTGAGCTGTCTGAAAGCAAAAGGACACGTCTCCGAGAACTGGAGGTTAGTCACTCACTCAGTATTTCATGTCTCGCTCTTTCCCTCCCACACACTCACAGATGGACGTAGCTCTAAAAAGCTGTGTTCCCAGACACTATAAAAGTGTGTGTGTGCATATTGCAGGTGAAGGTGATGAATTTCCAGGATGAGTTGGAGTCGGGTAAGCGACAGAGGAAGTCCAGTATGAATCTCCAACAGCAAGTTCAACACTACAGAAACAGACTGCTACAGAAGGTACACACATCTCTCAAACATAATCAACTGCAACAACGGAATATAGGGTTAAAAAAAACTGATATTTGTGGTGCTGATGCTGATTTTTCAATAGAGTGTTCCAGTTGTACTATAGTGATACAAAACATGATATCACACTTAAAGGTTGGAATACACTTTTTATTTGTAAAAATCAGAGCAAATCATCATTCACAAGTAAAAACAATCTGTGTTCTAAAATTGGCTCAAAATATCAAGCATGTTTGTGTGATATCATCTAACTGGATGTATTCTGAACTGTGAAGCTAAAAAATTGGAGTCTGAGCCCATCATACACTATACAGTTTTTTGCTAAATCTGTTAACTCAAATGTGAAGACTGGCTCTGGCATTCAGAAACTAGTGTCAGTTCCTCCAGACCTCCAGAATAGGGGCAAAAATCTGGGCAAATGTCATTTAGTGCATTCCAGCTGTGAGACATTTTTTGATGGTAAAATTTCTCATCTGACCTTGGTATCAGCCAGGTTACATATATTATAGATGCAAAAGCTCAGAATTCTGGTACAACGTATTTAACTTAAAGCAACCGTATGTAGTTTTGTGTATTTTTGTGACTAAACTTAGCCCCATACAGTTAAGTGGAATTGACCCTTCGCAAAGACCCGCCCCCCTTAGTTACTGTCGCTATGTCCGTCAAGCTACGGCGCTCTCACGCACACACACCATGTTCTCACGCAGGGAAAAATACATTGCGGAGCAGAGAGGAGACTGACAACACGCTGACAGACAGGACAGAACATGTTACTTTTCGGTTACTTTTGATATTAAACATATTAAACAAAGTCTCACCTTTCAAATATGGTCATTTTTTAAAAGAAATTTAAACAATAAATACCGTTTTGTGGCTCTTTAATGTGTCGTGACTAGGGCTGCAACAAACGATTATTTTAATAATCGATTAATCTGTCGATTATTTTTTCGATTAATCGATGAATCGGATTTAAAAAACCTGAAAATAAAAAAGCATGAATTTTTAACCCTTTATTCAAAAACAGAACTGACAGTGCAAATTCACAGTGCACAAATCTTTCAAATAATCAGAAAGTGCACTAACGGGCTGCTCCTTGAACATCCCTGAGCTGTTAAAGTAATGATAAATAAAAAAAGGACTACAACAAAAAACATACACATGTATGCTTTACATAGGCTTTTTTTTTTTGCTCACTGCTCAAAAAGATGTATATTTTTGTTTAAAGGGACCTGAGCTGTCAGAACTAAAAATAATTTATACAAAATAAAGAAAAATACAAATAAAAAAACTTAGGATTTGTTTGAAGGTCAGAAATTGTTCTATACTACACTCACAGACGCACATGCTCACAAACTCTCAAGACTCAAACTCATAGACGCACAAACACTCACAAATGCAGACACTCACAAACTTGTGTTTTTTTTTGTCAAATGTGTTATCTTTAACAAAGTGTTTGACATTTGAGTAATTTGACAAGCACATGCACACAAAAGACAAGTTTCGTGCTGTCGGATAATAGGTGCGCAGTAATAATAATAGCAATAATAATAATTATAACAGAAGATAATAGCTCTAGTCTATCCTAATATTAATTATAAATATAATGTATATGAAATATAAATACAATATAAATTATATAAAAAAACAAATACAATGGATTGACCACCTCATATGGTGTGTAAGGTAGGCATATTTTGCACCTCATCCTTTCCGAGGATATAGTGAAGTTTCCCATTCAGTCGTTTAGAGTTAAGAATGAAAAATAAAAAGTGCTGCAAATTTTGGAAAAAATATTTCCCTTGTAGTGGTACTTGGGACAGACAAGAAAGTGTTTTCATCTTCTAATTCAAATCACAGTCTGCTAATTCAGTGGTAAGAATTTAATTGTTGTTTTTTTATTTATATTGTTGTCCATTTATCGAACTTCCATGCCTCTAAATATAATAATTATATATTACTATGTATCAATTTACTAATGCTCCGACACACTCACGGTTTCTTTCGTGCACCGTCGCTCGCGCGCTGACCATGGCGCTGACATACTCTGTCTCTTTCGTGCACCGTCACTCGCGCGCTGAGCATGAGGCGCTGACCATGGCGCTCACACACTCGGTCTCTCTCGCGCACAACGGTGTCTCTCGCGCGCAAACACACTCGGTATGTCTCTCTTGCGCACTGTTGCTCGCGCGCAGACACACTCTGTCGCTCGCGGCTGACACACGCGGTCTCTCTCGCGCGCAGTGTCCAGTCCGGCACCTCATAGCTCTGCTCCGCTCCGCGCTCAACTACAACTTTTTTATACAAAAATCATTGATAGTCGCGCGACGCAACGAATCGATTATGAAATTCGTTGCCAACTTTTTTAATAATCGATTTAATCGATTCGTTGTTGCAGCCCTAGTCGTGACAGATCGCTGTAGAGCATCAGTTAAAGCTGCTCGAGAATCGATCATCTCTTCCTTCTAGTTCATTTATAGCCTCAAATAAACATTAATGAACATAAGAAGGAATGTTGTTTTAACCGTGGAAAGGCGTCAGTATATTCAGTTTTTCAAGTTCAATTCCTCCCATGTTAATCTACTATCTCTCCTGACTGCTTTGTCTGACAAAATAGTGGATGGCGAAGTATGATTGGTCAGATCACCTGTCAATCAAGCTCCACCAAAGGGTCAATTCACTATCGTAAATATACCACTGTCTGAATTTCAGTGGATAGATGTACATGTGCATTTGTTGACAAGCTAAATGATTTCAAAAGCCAAGAAGAACCATGTTGACTGATAAAGTGAGCAATATTACAACTGTAACAAAAGGAATAACAGGAATGACAGAATTGTTTCGTTTTTCTGAAATACTACTCACGTTTTCACATATACATAGTGTGGTGAGCGTTTCAATGTGTATGTGGAATTAAATGTTGGCGACACAATAGGCCACATTGCACATAATATACATTTGAATATGACAGTATAGACTATTACAATCTAACAGAGATAGGATTGCAAAGTTGCAAAATTTCAAAGCTTGCATGCTATCCTGAGACAGGACTATTAGATGACTATCTGAGATAAAGACGACACTGATAAAGTTATAGATTATGTCTTTCATTAGTGTTCATTTTTGTCAGCTATTTTTTAGTCCTTTGTCTTAGTCCTGTGAAATGTACTTTTTAGTTTTTATCTTATTTGGTCAACCTTGTCCTGTTTTGGTTTAAGTTTTAGTCTACTAATTGTCTGGGCATTTTAGTCCTGCACTTTCACCATAAGCACAAATCAAGAGAACGTCAACTCCTGAGTTATTATAGTCTATTTATCATATAAATCACTACACTGCATTATGAAAACTGGTAAAACAAGAAACTCCTCTCAACATGAAAACAGGGAAATTCCTGATAGTAATTCCAATAATTCCAAATTACATTCATGTTTTTCAATTAAAACAACAGCAAAGAAGACTGCCACACAGAGGTTGTGTAAGTGCATTTATGTTTAGATCTATTACAGTTCATCACTGGGGGGTTTTGATAGCAGATTTAGTCACTACAAACAGCGTAAGCGGCTCATGACAACGCAGACTGACTGAATAACACTTTTAAGCAGAATATCTTAATAGAGATCGCTAAACTCCAGCTTACATGTTTGTCTGTGTTTTCAGATCATCCGTGCTTCTTCCGCAGTGTAGAGAGTGTGTGTCTACATGGTTGCCAGATTGCAAAGATTAAGTAAAACACCGGGCAGAATTTTTTTCTTTTTAAGAGAAAAGCTCTGATTGAAAGCATGAACGCTTGTAGAGGCTTGTTAAAAAATAGTCTGTGACATTTTGTATCCTATTTTTCTGGTAAAGTTTGTATATTTTTTTAATTACATTTTTGTCTTGTCTTTTTTTTGCTAACGATATTGCATGTTGATATAGTCACAGTTATTGTTTAATAAACGTCCGTGTTGTCTTGTCATTATCTCGTCTTAGTTATGGAAAAAAAAGGTAGTCAACGACCATTTTTCGTTAATTAACACTATCTTTCATAAATAAAACTGGCGGTGAAATCTACTCTGCTGTCAGATTTGCGTTGTTTTTTCTCCCGTCAGTCACAAGACAATTACAATTGTTTAAAAGATGAGTTTAATATGTCTGTACTGATAATACTGTTTTGCTAAAGCTATGTTGATGTGGTGTATTGTGTGATGTACCGCTCTAAAGCAATCTGCCCGTTTCGTGGAATTTTGTACCCGCTGACCAAACTGGCATACTCCCAGAACAGACATTTGGAGAGCGTGGGAAACAAGTCCTTTGGCTTATTAGAAGTCAGTGTACCATCAGAATGATTTTTGAAACTGATATTTCAAGCCGAGGTAAAAAAACTTGAACTCTTTTGCTTTAACTCAATATTTCTTTTCTTTTTTTTCCGTCCCTCCCTCTTTAGGAGTTTGACAAGGACGACCAGGAAAAGAAAGACAAATATTCACAGAAACAGAAAGACCGGTCCAAAAAAGATGAGCGGAGAGATAAAGAAGACAGAAGTAAAACACGAGATAAAGAGAAAAGTAGAAAGAGTGAGGACAGAGAAAGGAGTAGAGGAAGGAGTCGAGACAAAGAAGAGAGGAGAGAGAGGTATGCACTCATCTCTCTCACACACACACACACACACACACACACACACACTTTGTGTCTAAGTGTTAAAGGTGGGGTATGTGATTTGCGAAAACGGCCGGCAGATTTTGAAAATACACAACTCAAATGGTCCTACCTTCTTTCCTCCAACGCTGGCCCTGATTCGCGTGAGGGGGATGGGGGGAGGGGGGTATGGTACGACCGTTTGATTGACGGACTTACTGTCCAATGATTCTAGGTGGTCTTGGAAATGATTGGCTGGAGTTTTTCGAGTCCGGCCCGTTCCACAGATGATTAAATTGCTTAATTTTCATTTCAGTGCTTCTAACTCAGTGGCTGTAAGTGGGTTATGAATAGGATTTCAAGTGATTTTGAAAAGATGGACAAAAAAGAGAATCACATACCCCACCTTTAATTATGATAAAAGAGTCATTCCCAGTGATCAAACCAGGCATGATGCGTCAAGTTTCCAACTACAAGTAATTTGTCTGTCCACTCTAAGATCAAAAAACATTTACAGCCAATCAGAACATACACTACCGTTCAAAAGTTTGGGGTTGGTATGATTTTTTAAAAATGTTTTTGAAAGACATAAAGACTGTTACACCAAAGCTGCAGTTATTTAATCAAAGATACAGTAAAAACAGTAATATTGTTGTAAAAATATTATAAAATTTTTAAAACAACTGTTTACTGTGATGCCAAAGCTGTATTTTCAGCATCATTACTCCAGTCTTCAGTGTCACATGATCCTTCTGAAATCATTCTTACAAATGAAACAAATTTTCAGTGTTGAAAACAGTTCAATGTTCAATGCTCAATGTTTTAATTGAAACTGTGATACTTTTTCAGGATTATTTGATGCAAATTTTGCTGAATAAAAGTATTTATTTCTTTAGAACCCCAAACTTTGAACAGTAGTGTATTTCATTTCTGTGAAGTGGGATTTTGAAGCAGTGCTACACAGAAATGTCCTGATGGTTGTGGTCTCAGCTAGTGAGAATACAAACTATGATTTAATTGTTTGTCACGTTGTGTCGTGCTAGTTTACATCATGGTGTCATGTTGCCATAAGCAACCACATAGAAGTATATGTGGATTTAACTTAATTTAATTTGCCCCTTAATTTATCCTCACTCTTTTGTCTTTCATGAAGAACAAAATCCCGATCACCACGGAAGTCAAAACGCTCTCAATCACCATCACCACAGCACAAATCCTGGAGGTCTTCGTCCCGATCACCACATCGCTCGCACAAAAAGACCAAGAAGAGCAAACACTGAACTCTGACCCTTTGAACCCTGTGACCTCTGCAGTCATCTCTTTACACAGCCTGACGGAGCCTATGAATGGACTGCTCTCGTCACGCACATCAACGTGTTTCTATTCCACAATGCTTTGATTACAGACTGGCTGATTTACAGCTGTTCATTTGTTTCCAGAAACGGTCCTCTGTGTGGCTGCTGCAATCACAACCCTGGGCTTGGCTGAATTTTTCTAAGATGAAGTGTGAACTTGTACAGATCTTTTTTTTTTTTTTTTTTTGTAAACCGTTTTATTTGTGTTTTGTTTTAAATCCAGTGTTTAAAAAAATGCTGCAAGATGGACCCCTCCGCCTCTAAACTTTACAATAAAAACAATTGTGGAAGGACAGATGTTGGTGTGAACATTATATAAGAAGTTTTCATAAAGCATTTGTTTATAAACATCTAAACTAAATGCTTTATTGTAATTCTATAAATGGTGATAGTAGGATGCTCAGAATATAAAACTAGCTGCTAGAACAATGTTTCCTTCGTAAGATCTAAAAGTGTGTGTATCATTGGCAAAATCATATATATGAGAGCCTTGGTCAGACCAAAATAGTTTTGAGATCTAAAAAATAAATGTGTAAATGTTCTGCAAAAAGAACACAAGCTGTCAATATCCTTGTGCTTATAAACAAGAGAATTTAGAATACAACTCGTACTTGTGTTACGTTGAATGCCTAACAAATAGCGTTTGTGTTGTGTTTGGTTTCTAAATGTTATACCAAAGACCAGCAAATATATTCTTAAAATATAAAGGAAGCTTGAAATGTTTATAAAGATCCATTAATACTGTGTGAGAAAAATAGTAAGAGTAATATTAACATATACAATACACACACACATATAATATATGTATATAAATATAACAATATATACGCACATTTGATATAAACAAAAACCTTTATGTTAGATGTGAGTACTCTCGATTAATCTATTTGACAGCACTTATATACACACAATGTTGGGGTAAAGCATAACAAGTGACGAGTTACGTAATCAGATAACTTTTTTCAAGTAACTAGTAAAGTAACATTACTATTAAATTTAAAATAAAATAAAATATGAGTTACTTTTTCAAACAAGTAACGCAAGTTAGTTTGTTTTGCCATTTATTGACTGGCAGGACTCTTGTCCCGATGTTGAGAGAAATCGTGAGTAAGTGCCGAGGCGTTGTGTGCGCTGGGTAAACACGTGTAGTTGTAGACTAAATGTGAGCCTGCATTTCCTCATCTCACTGGCACTAAAACAGATTCAAATATTCCTCAAAATGAATAAAATCAGTGAAATGCAGAAATACTACGCAAACCTCCAATAATTAAATGTTAAATAAAACAAAAAATTGTATGCATTTAATCTCACTTTATTGACCAATGTACTTGCTGCTGACCTTTGATGAATCAGTTTAACCACAAGCAAATTTGACTAGATTTGTTTTTATTGGCGAAGTAGGCTAAATGTCAAACTTTATTTTCCTGCATCATAATCTTCTGCAATCCAGAATGACAGCGCAGCTAAAAGGTTTGAGCTGCCTTTACATTTGCCCAAAAATAGAACTTTTTTGTTTAAAAAAACAAAACGTAACGCAAATGTAATGCATTGTTTATTAAAAAAAAAACTAAGTAAGTTACTTTTTAAGGGAGTAACACAATATTGTTATGCATTACTTTTCAAAGTAACTTTCCCCAACACTATGCGCACACACACACACACACAATTGGCTTATTATATTGGCTTTGCTCTAAACATGTCACCAAATTAAATATTTTTCAGGGTTTGTTGCATTTCTCAGTGAAAAACATTTGTACTGCATAGATAGAGATCAAAACACAAGGGAAAATCTTTATACATATTTTTTTTTATTTGTGGAGTCATACATAAAAAAAACTAAATCAAGTTCAATTATTTTTACAACAAAATAACACTGACCAAGATTTTTTAATTGAAACGAGTTTAGTTAGTGCTCATGGTGTTTTTCCAGAAACCTTGAGTTTGGGGTTAAAGTGTGGAGGAGGAAATTAGTTTGTGTGTGTGTTTGAAGGGCTGACCACACGTGTCTCTCATATCCATTCAGTCTCCATACAGGCTTGCAGTTTCACTCATCCATTAAAATGGCATCACTGATCTGTGCAATTTAAAGCCCTTTTGTGCATGTACAGTAACAATACAACAATATCTCTCCAAACAAAATCAAATTAAAAAGAAAGGAAGGTAAAGAAAGATGCGTTGAGCTGTAACGTCTGTCCCTGCTCCTCGACTGTCCCCACCTTCCAACTTCCTGGGTCCCTGTTCTCTGTGAATAAGGCGGGGCTTATAATCTCCGCCTCTCAGAGCACTCTCCAGCAGCTGATTGGTCAATGAAGGGGGCTCAGTTAGATGTAAAGTGGCACTGATTTTGCTTTAGCTCTGTCCGAAAGCTGAGAGGAGCTTTTACATTATTACACATACTTGCTGGGTGTCATATTCAGCACAAGCACTCAGTATTTCTTAACATTGACAAAAACTTTAATGGCTCCAGTGAAATCAGCAGAGAGCAAAACTTCAGTGTGATCTGTTTTCAATGCCCCTGAGGACAAGAAAAGAAAAAGAGTGGGTTACTTTTGTTCACTACTGACACGTACAGTGCACTGTTGTGATTTCACAATGCTAGTTGCCATAGTTACAGTCAGTACCTGAAGGGATGGTCTCAGAGTCATCTGTGCTGTCACTCTTACAGTCAGAGTCTGCCTTCTCTGTCCCTGCCTCCTGAGGCACGATGAGATCCGGATGCGGAGCAAAAATGGCCGAAGTCACCACGGCATTATGAGCTACAAATCACAAGGCAGAAGTAATAATAAAAAAACTACAGACAATAATGCTTGTTATGGCTGCACATTTGGGGGGGAAATCCCACAAGGTTTGATGTGCTTGTTTGTAGGGCTGCACAATTTGGCCAAAATATTTCTGAATATATATTAATACGATAATTATAATTATTATTATTCTTACTACTAGTACTAAATAAAACAATTTAAATTAAGAAATATGAATTATTTCACTGTAAAAGAATAAAAATAAATAAATGATATATATATATAATTATTTTATTTTACATTACAAACAGTTATGGCTGTCTTAATTTCTTCATTTTTAAACGTTGAGTCCGTGCCGACGACTTTACGTCAGTATTGTGAAATGGAATATATATATATATGACGTCATCAAACAAGGACCACCATTCCAGAGGGTCAGCAAATTTTCAGATTTTGACCAAACAGATCTTGCGCTAACACAGTAAATGTGGTCAAATTTAATTTCATAAAGACAGTGGAAACCTGAAGGGAGCCTTTAAAGGGATAGTTCACCTCAAAATTAAAATGTTATCATCCTTTACATGGATGTCAAGTTGTTGTATTTGAATTTCTGTTGATGAGCCCCAAATTGTTTATTTTATTTTATTTTATTTTTTATTATGGCAGTTAAATGGGTCATCAACTGTTTAGTTACATTCTTCAAAATATCTTCTTTCGTGTTCAGCGGAAGAAAGAAATTCATACAGATTTGGAACAACTTGAGGGTGAGTAAATGATGACAGCGTTTTCATTTTCGGGTGACCTATCCCTTTAAAGCTTCTCTTTTGTAGACAACAGCTGGTTTATAGGTGTTTATTTCAAGTTTGGGAAGATGGTTGGTATCTGTTCCATTCTCAAATGCAAGTTATAAGAGACCCAACACTGAGCAAATGCAGAGATGAGTTCAGGTGGAGCAGCATTTACTGCAAAGTGAGTCACAAAGAGACTGAAAACACTGGATCGTGAGCTGCTCGAGTGTAAAAAGACGTGCTTTACTCAGAAACTCACTGAGTCGCGTATATTTAATGAATTGCAATCTTTGCGATTTGATAATCGCACTAAGCCATATCACATTTAACAATCATTCTTATTAGTTCTGAACGCAGTGGCTGTGTAACCCTCAGTCAGTCAAGCATTCCAGAAATTCACTATTATTTGACAGACTGCCAAATATCTGTGTAACTGCTGCTGCTCTCAGTACATGATTCATAATATGATTCCATCAAATTACCTTTGATCCCTTCCCAGAAGTCATTGCGGTCTCTCCGCACAGAGGTGAACTTGCTCAGGTCGTGGTATGTGCTCCAGATGTACACATACTTGTCCTCTGAGCCGCTCACAATGAAAGAGTAGTCGTGACTACAAGAAAAAGAGGACATCCTTGAGATTCACTCAGAACTTTCAGTTGAAGTGTAAGATCAGAGATGGACATATCGGGGCAGGTAGTCTTTCAGGGTTGCTTCTCTCACCTGAAGCTGGCTTTGATCTGACTGCTGCTGTTCACATAGCCTTTGTACTTCATAGACAGAGACAAATCTCTGAGGTCATACAGGCGAATGCGAGAGTCGTTCGACGTCACCAAGATCTGCAGAGGAAAAGGAGATTGGCATTAACTGAGACTGAATGATGGAACGTCACCTTGGTATGAATGACAAATGTTATACTGAAGTAAAGAAGTCAAGTTTCAGATCTAACTGCAGTCTTTTTCTATTTTCAGTCTTTCCTCTTTCATGAACACATCTGTCTTGCCTTGTTCTCTCCTGGCAGCGGCTCAATACCGGTGATTTTGCGACCCACGCGATTCCTGCCTCTCGTGGAGCGAACATGGATTTGGGTGTGATACTTAAGGCGCTGAGCCGAACATGATGAAAGAAGAAATGAGTGATTTATAATCCACTAGTTATAATTTGATTTATAAATCCATGCAGTGTGCATGGTGTTCCTCCATTTTAAGTGAAAATCATTGTTCCCATCTTAAAGTTCACAAGAACAAACACTCACCTCTGTGTCATAGAAAATGCAGCGCCCATCGTAGGTGCCGATAACCGCATATTTTCCATTCTGGCAGAAGTTAGCTGCTGTTATCAGACGCGTCTGTCCGTCTACCTCATTCCACAGTGCCACTTTCTTATCTGGAATATTCCATAACCGCAACTTTCCATCCAAAGAACCGCTCAAAAAATACCTGTCATCCTGAGAGAAAAATACAGGCATTCAAATTATTTATTTTAAATGTGTGATTTTAGTATCACATAAAACAGTTTTAAAAAGTCTGAATACTTCAGACTGAATACTTCTTTAAAACTGAATACTTCAGTTTTAAAAAGTCTTTTTTTTTATTGTCTATATAGTTTTTATTAAGCTTTAGTTTTTAATTTTAGTTTATTTAGTTTTAGTATTTTACTTAAAGGTCTAGTTCACCCCAAAATAAAAATTCGACATGAGGGTAAGTAATTAACGAATTGTTGACTTGGCAACTATCTGAAATAGAATAAGTTTAAGTTTTTTTTTATTCAGCTAATGTTTATTTTATTTCAAAAATTAAATGGCATTAGTTTAGGGTCAGTAGTTTTTTTATTTTATTAATAGTTTTGTTAAAAAACTTAAACAAAATTGACAGTAAAGACATTGTTACAAAGAAATTATATTTCAAATAAATGCTGTTCTTTTGAACTTTATATTCATGAAAGAATCCTGAAAAAATTTATCACATTTTACAGAAATATATTAAGCAGCACAACTGTTTTCAACATTGATAATAATTAGACATATTATAATAATAATAATAATAATAATAATTCATTACATTTATATAGCGCTTTTCTGGGTACTCAAAGCGATTTACATAGAACAGGGAAATCTCCTCAACCACCACCAATGTGCAGCATCCACCTGGATGATGCGACGGCAGCCATATTGCGCCAGAACGCCCACCACACACCAGCTTACTGGTGGAGAGGAGACAGAGTGATGAAGCCAATCAGTATATGGGGATGATTAGGAGGCCATGATGGACAGAGGCCAATGGGCAGATTTGGCCAGGATGCCAGGGTTACACCCCTACTCTTTCGAAAGACATCCTGGGATTTTTAAAGACCACAGAGAGTCAGGACCTCGGTTTAACGTCTCATCCGAAGGACGGTGCTCTTTGTCAGTATAGTGTCCCCGTCACTATACTGGGGTGTTAGGACCCACACAGGCCACAGGGAGAGCGCCCCCTGCTGGCCTCATAACACCTCTTCCAGCAGCAACCTGGTTTTCTCATGAGGTCTCCCATCCAGGTACTAACCAGGCTCAGCCCTGCTTAGCTTCAGTGGGCAACCCAGTCTTGGGCTACAGGGTGATATGGCTGCTGGCCAGAAATAATGATTTCTGAAGGATCATGTGACACCGAAGACTAGAGTAACGATACTGAAAATGCAGAATTGCATCACAGGTAGAGGTCGACCGATTCATCGGATTTGCCGATTAATCGGCACCGATAGTTGATTGGTGGAACTATCGTTATCGGCAAAAATCCATACCGATAGTTTTTCCTGGTTGCGTCCGTTGCTGGAGCGGCTGAGAAGTGCGCGCTGTCATTCATTAACAGTACTAGAGAGCAGAGAAGGGTCTACTGGCATCATGCAGTACAAGAGTGGCCTCTAGAGGTGTAATACACTATCACTCATGCCTCGTGTTTATTTCGACGCGTGACGCTGCGCGCTGCACTGAGAGCACACGCTGCATGCGTGGAGTGCCTGACATCAGATGCGCGTTTAAAGCACCGACAGCGAAAAGGTATTCATACAGTACATTTTGTCATATCATTATAAAGTGATTAACTTGTTGACTAGATGCTGCATTAGTAGAGAAAGAACCGCATGTTTGTTTGCCTTCGAGGCTGAGAGGACGCTAACATTAGTACCTCAAGCGGTTAAAACACGGACAAAAACAAACCTAAGTCCGACTCCGACCCGAATGTTTAATGTCACAATTGTTACCATATATTTGCATTAGATTATTACGTTATACGGCTGCTGGTCACTTTTATGCATTCATTATGCAGCGTTGCATATTTAAAGCTAGACGTAAAATAGTAAACTGATAGGCTATGTTCAATATACAGCCGACAGAAACATATAAACAAATCAGAAAAGCATTTGATTCGTGTTCAAAAAGAACTGATAAAAACATTTCAGTGTTTGAAGTGGAAAAACTTTTTAAAGCAAGATTCTGTGACGTTTACCGTCATCAATAGCAACGCATTAACAGCGCACATCCATGTATCACAACGGACGCGCGCTCTCATTTCATCCAAATGCAACTTGCTGTCTTGCGTCTGCGTTTTTGATTGTCTTTAACATGAAATCAGAGTTGATTTATTGTTTACAGAGTTTGATAATGTTGTAATCATCTTGTATTGGATGAGTTAAACAGTTAAATTTTGAATGTAACTGTTTTTTTTAACTTACATTTTTATTAATTCTTGACTGAGCAATGTAACTGGTTTTATTTGTTATTTAGAGTATTACTTTTTGTTTCAGTTGGAATTAATGTCTTTATTGACTTCAATATTTATTCATATTTATATATTTATTTAATTTAGCATGTTTTCATGGTTCATACAGTTTATATATATAAATATATATATATATAGAGGCCTGTATATAAAGTTCAGCACTGTTTTACTTGGAGTGTTATGTTTAAGCAATAAGGTTCCAGAGGCTGTGCTGTATCGTGAATAATTGTTTTTATCCAGTATCAATTTTAAAAACTATCGGTTGATTAATCGGTTATCGGCAAGTACGGCCCAACCTAGCTATCGTTATCGGTAAAATCCACTATCGGTCGACCTCTAATCACAGGAATAAATTACATTTTAAAATACCCTTTGTAATAATATTTCACAATATTTCAAATTGTTCTTTATTTCTGAATAATAAATGCAGTCTGGTGGGCATAAGAAATTTCTTTCAAAAACATCTTACCAGCCCAAACTTTAAAGAGTAGTGAGAGTACACAAGCAGCACACTCACCCTGGGATGAAATGCAATGGCTGTAACGAAGTCTATATGCTGAAAACAGCAGAGACACTCTCTCCTGGAGATGTGCCACAAACGAACCGTCTTATCCATTGATGAGGACAGCAGGAAGTAGTTCTATTCAGAAAAGAACACCATTACAGTACGTCAGATTGTGATTCATTAAATTGAGAATTTCAAAACGTTTTCCACGCTCAATTCTTCATTAGTGTTTTCATACAGTTTTCGTTCAGTGCAGCACCGATGACCATAACCGCTCACCTTCGACCAGGACAGATCCAGCAGGTCAGCCGTATGACCCTTGTACTTGCAGAACGGAACCTGCCGGAATGGCAGATTTCTGTCCTCAGTGTCTGCATCTTCCACTGCAGCACCAAACTGAGCAACAGAAAGCAAGAAACACATTTTAGAGCTTTACATAGTCATTAATTAGTATAAACTTAGAAACCTGAAAAAATGCCTTACCCCTCCTTCAGTATCTGATTTAGAGGAACACAGACTCTCCTGAGAGGGAGACGGCGACACACGTCCTGAGACAGAAAGAGAGAGACCAGAGACTCTTTTTAAAAAAGGAAACCCAAAAAACCAATGTAATTACAGTTATTTGACACAATAATGGTGTGTGCCATGTATATTTATGATGATAAGAGAATTGTGCCATTAGCTTAGCAACATGCCAAAACCAAACTCTTCTGAAATCTCTTGTGAGAGTCACCTCATGCAGAGTGCTACTTCCGCGGCAAGTTTCTGCCTACGTGGAGCGCACCAAATCAGTCACTTGGGAGGTATCAAGAGGGTTAAGATGCTTTAGAAGGCAGTACACAGCCCACAAAGTTTTAGAACAGTTACAGTTGTTTTGCATACGCTCTACAAAAGCAGCGACACAATAGCGCTGTGATTAAAAAGCGTTAAATGTGTTTACTTCCAAGACAAAGACTAAGTTTAACCTTGGGCTAAACTACACAAAGGTGATTAATCTTTTAAATGTAATTTTAGCTCTTGTAATGTTTCATACTTTTTTTCTCTCTTTAATGCCATTCCAGCTTCTATAGCTATGTTCATGGCGAGAGCATGGCGGGTTTAGTTATTCAAAAATAAAACTAAATAAGTTTAAAAATATATATTATTAAACATCTTAAGTCTAAATTTGGATTTACTGGTTTAAAAACCTTTTTTAAAGTATCAACAGAATAAACCAAGTTTCTCAAAAGGGTAGAAGTTTTACAGTCCAGCAAAATATGTTTAATGGACAGTGGATTCTGATAAGATGAACACTTTGGTGAATTTTCTCCTGATAGTAAAAAATTGTGCGCGAATCTTGAGTGTCCCATGTGGCATTGTGTGTAAATGACTTCATCCCAGCGATTATTAAAATGGAATATATGTTTTTTCTCAACATCAAGATTAATTTCATGTAGTTTGTTGTTTAAGCACTGATGAAACAGGTCATTTCAACACATCTGACAACCAGAATGTGTCTAAATACTTTTTGGGGCCACAGTATATATATATTATAGGAAAAGCATGTTTTGAATACAATAAAACATTTTATCTTTATTATATCTTTGTATAATAGTCTTCATATACGATATTGTGCACATGTGCATGTTTACCATCTGTGTTGTATTTTATTCTCATGTTGTTGAAATAGTCATAGGCATTTTTTAGGACCCATATCCGAACTACATTATCCTGCCCTGCTGTAGCCAACAGCCGCCCGCAATGAGAGAATTTCATTGTCCAGACGGCACCCTGAGAGAGGAAGAGGGAGTGGTCAAATCACTAAATAATTAACTAACTACATCACAAATCACAAAATAGGTTAAAGTTCACAATAAAGGTCGCACACGCTCTCCTCACCATGTGTTCTCCACTCAAGTCCTGCACTACTTTGATTTGGTCAAAGTCAAAGGGCCCTTTGAAGCTGTGAGCTGCTTTAAACTTGACCGGTCGGGTGTACGGCATCCCCTCGTCATCACTGGAGGACGGGTCGTCCTGGTCCGTGTGGAATACTTCATCTCGAACGCTCTTGACTTTATTCACAGCTTTCTCTCCATATTCCTCCGCCAAGTGCTTCGCTCTCTTCACTGATTTGCCCAGAAACTTCTTCAGCTGTGTACTGAGTGAAGGACGAAGAATAAACAGGTGTCTAAAATCATTCTCACTGGACCCTCTAGCTTTATATATTTGAATGGTAATGTATTTATAATCAGATAAAAAGTTTGGGGTCAGTCATTTATAAAGAAATTACTGCATTTTTCAGCAAGAATGCATTAAATTGATAGTAAAGACAATTATAAAGCTTTAAAAGATTCCAATCTCAAATAAATGCTGTTCTTTTGAACTTTCTATTCATCAAAAGTGCATTCCAGTTTCCACAGAAATATTAAGCAGCACAACTGTTTCAACAAAATCAAACCAGCATAGAATGATTTAGATGATTTAGCAGTAGAGTACATTTTTATTTCAAATAAATGTTGTTCTTTTGAACTTTTATCTAAGAATCCTAAACAAATAATGCATCACTGTTTGAACAAAAATGTTAAGTAATCTTTCTTGAGTAGCAAATCAGCATATTAGAATGATATCTGAAGGATCATGTGACTGTAATGATGTAATGCTGAAAATACAGCTTTGCCATCACAGGGATAAATTACATTTTAAAATGTATTCAAATAGAAAAACATTATTTTAAATTGCAATAATATTTCACTATAATAATAATACTCCACTGTATTTTAATCAAATAAATACAGCTTTGATGACCACTTTCAAAGCACTTAAAAAAACCTAAACCCCAAACTTTTGAGCAGTTGAGCACAATTTATTTGCTCAAATTATGAATATTTTACAGTTATAAATAAACATCTCTCTTACGTTCTCTGTTTCAGTTTCCCTCCATCTGTGTCTGTAAGGGCAGGCTGGGACTTATCATCATCATCCGACTGTGCTGCATCATTTCTGCCAAGAAAAAAGAACGTGTGAGATCCCACCCTAAAGCGTACAGAGCTGCTGGCTTTAAGACAGGAGTCCTCTTTAAACCCCTTTCAAAATTAGGTTGCATTTAATCCTGATGTAAAATGAGAAATGAGAAACACTGATCCAGGACCAGATCCAGCAACCCAACTGTTTCAGATTAACCACACTAGCAGAAACTACAAAACTATCATCAGCTCAGCATTATGAAGCACTTCCTGCCAAAATGTTCGACTCATGTTTGAGGGGTTTCAAATCAGAGGAGAGCGGGAGAGGAGAAGGGATTACATGCCTTCTTCCTTCAAAAGAGGAAAAACAGTCTGTAGGTTTCATTCTGACTGATAAAACGAGGGCAGATGAAAGTGTGGCGAATCGGATTACTGGTAGGATTCAATCCTGTTGCCTAAGGCCCCCATCGCATCAGCACAAGCAGAGTGTCATATGAGGAAAATGATCCTTGATTTCACACATGAAATGTAAAATCAGCTCAGAAGAGTTCCACAACTCTGTGATGGATTGTGGATTATATGGTACAGTAGGACATCTCAGGCCTCATGACATCTTGGAAAAAAAATTTAAAGAGCCCTATCAGATGACTTGTGTTTCTATGTTTCAGGTTGAAGTGAAGCATTGCCGGTGCATAATGGGAAAAGCAGTTCTCTTACGAGATATACTCCTTGGTTCTCCTCATGATGTGGAGTGTGAGTGGGTTGATTCCAGTGGGGAGTTTTTCTTCTGCCTGGATCAAAGGGATCTCCTCACCAGTGTCCAGATTCTTGATCATCACACTAGCAAGAATCTCCTGTACAACAAAAACACACGGATTACTGCCTTGAGTAATAATCATTATCTTATAAGTGATTCATGGCAGCACAAAGAAAACTGCAGGAGGCCACATAAAACAACCAGTCAAAAGCCTGAATGAATGAATGAATGAACGAACTATCGGTCATCCTCCTAATATATTATTAATCAATTTAACTACTTTTCAGATAATCAGTAACAACTGCTGGCACTAGAGATGTTTAAAAAAAACAGCCGATGATCAGTGCCGATTATATCCTGTCAATAAAAAGGGTGCGGTAAAACAAGGCCGACAGCAACTCACACTGTGTGTGAAGAAAATCTCTCGTGTTGCATCTCTAGCTGGCACCATATTAATATTCATAAGCCATGCTAATAAAGTTTAGAAAGTGTCCCTCCCACTTTCCAGATCATAGAATGCTACAAGAATAAGTCCTAAAACCAGGAAATGAGTTCCGGTTCTATCATCCGCAGTCAGTGGGTTTTTTCACAGGTTTTCTAGTTAAATGCCTGACAAATGTCTGTGGTTAACACAAGATATTATACATATATATATATTAGGGGTGTCACGATTCTCCAAATCCTCGATTCGATTACATTTTCGATTCTAAGGTCACGGTTCGATTCGATTCTCGATTTAAATTTTTTTTTTTTAAGCAGTTTGCTATGCCATTTTTAGACTAGACTTTTATGTAATATATGACCTTTGTTCGCAATGTACCACACTACATTGTCAAATTTTAAACATTTATTAACAAAATAATGTTACAAAGACTTATATCTTCAGTCAATTAGAAACTTAAGCAAAATAACCTGCCATGTAGTTTCTCTTTTGTAACTGCAGTCTTATTCACAGAAGATGACATTCAAGTTCACAACAAAACAAACACGGTTTAACAGATACATCTATGTTTTCCTTGCTTTACCTCGGTCTTAAAGTAAAACATGACTGTGAAAAATATTAGTATTTAATGTAGAATTTAATTAAATGCATTTATGATGAAATTACAACATTTTCATGTCATGTTCATTGTGACCACGAACTGTGCGCTGTCACTTTAACTCAGCGCGTGCAGCAGAAATAGACTCGGTGCATGAACGACACTCGTCTCATTCGTGGAGGTGGAGAATCAAGTTATTTGTGACATGCTAGATTTATTGTATAAAGATTTATACTGTTCTGTACACTACGCGTGTACACTTCAACACACGTGTTTTTTTCCGCTTTGCAAACCGACTGGTTAAATGGGGGCGTGGCAGCATCGACGATTCCATTTTTGAATTCGATGTTCGAGATTGTGACTTTTTAAAATCGAAATCGTGACACCCTTAATATATATATATAAAATGACATTACCTCATCTGTAAGCTCTCTGCCCGAGTTAGATCTTGGTCTTTGAGGTCCAACGGTCTCGCTGCCATTAGAATTTGATGCCTGCTCGTCGGTTTCCTATTCATACAAAATTAGACAAAAATGTATGATTTAAAATATTCAGTGTGAAATCTACATATTTATATTATTTGAAATGGCTATATTTAAATTCAAACCTGTGCAGTGACTACTTTATCGCCACTAGTGGCGCTAGCGAGGTCCAGGGAGTGCTGGAATTCTTTAGTAATACATCGTACTGTGGCATTTGGACTGACCAATCCACACAGCTCATCCGCTGGCTCTACAGAGACTGACAAATCATAGAGCACGATATTGCTTTAGTCATTATGTAAAATTTCACATTTCATTTGACAACAATAAGAAGTGGTAATCACTATAGTAAGGCACACAAATATGGTCATCAAAAAAAGTAACAGAGCAACATTTGTACATGTTAAACCAGTGACCTCTTTGAAGATAAAACTCTACCAACATACCTTCTAGCCCTGTTGGTCGCATCACTTCCTGGGATTTTTTACTAGCTGAAAAGCTGGGCCGTGAGGGGGGAGGCGGCCTAGGAGGTGGAGCCCCGGTGGGTGGAGGTGGCCTTGAGGGCGGTTGCTTCTTGGTGCTAGCTACAATGTCTGGCTCCACTGTAAACTGTCTGGGAGGTTTGGAAGGGCCAGGGTCATCTGCATCAGTCATAGGGACTTGCTCTAGAATATCAGCAGTTTCTGCACAAGGCAGGGAGGCGGGTTGCGACGGTTGACCCAAAGCACTTGTAATGTCAGGAGGGGGTGGCATAGCCTGGTCCTGACTCGCTTGGGCGGGACCAGCTACATCTGGTGCTCTGTCCTCAATGCCCTGTGACCTCACTTCCTTTGGTCTTACATCAGGGAGCTGTCCGGTGTGACCAGAGTCATGTGATGTCACATCAGGATCCTCTGGAGGCACCTCGGCTACCTCGGGAACCAGGATTTCTTCAACACTGTAGCCTTCTGCTTCGGCGGCTGCACAGGTCTCCTCTCCTCTCAACAACTGATCTTCCACTCCACTCTTCTGACTCTCCTCGATAATACTGTCAATGATCTGGAAAGAGGGCCAGTCAGAAAATTGTGCTTTAGCGTTCTTGTAGAACGCATCTGTACATCTGTTTCCCTACAACATCAATAATGATGTATGCTTACAGAGGTCTCAGGGTTCACGTTTATTGATCAAGAAGACTTTGGCATCCAGCCAACTTGCAATACATACTCAGGAGGAGCAAATTATCAGGAGCTTTCAAACAAATATATCCATTTTAGTTTACTGGCACAAAACAGTAAAAACAGTTTGTTTTGATGTGCAGCCTTTAACGTCGTCAACAGAATATACATTTTCTCTTCACATTTATTTAACAAGCTATTTATTTGTCTATGCAGCCAGTTTTAATATTTGCATTAAGCATGTTTCCTGCTGGGTTGTAACTGACCTATTGACATAGACCACTTAAGAGAAATGCCCTGCATTTTGGGCAGACATCCAACAGCAAACATACACTAGAGAGCATAGCATGCTTCTGTTATAGCCTAAATTACCAATAAGTGAAACAGAGAGGCAATGAAAAGAGAGAGAGTAGATAAAGAATAAAAATGGGCAAGTAAGATCTGTAAGGCTTTATCATGGCCAAACCCACCTGAAGAGAATCGTCATGGCGGGGCTCTGGCTGAGCCAATCCAACAGTGACTTCCTCTACCACATTCTCTGCAGGACCCTACAGCCAATCAATGAAAAACCACCCAGTTCTCAAATGCAAACCCTTCATGTAGCTCATTTACATATTTAAAAAAAACACAAAAAATATCCATTCAAATTAGAAAAAAAAATGTATCCCATTTCAAATATTATTTAAATGCATCATTTCAAAGGTTTTGCGGCAGAAAGAGTTTTTTTTTTTAAGATTTTTTTTACATTTTTATTCAGCAAGGACATTAAAAATTGATCAAAATATATTTTGATAAATCTTGATAAAGAATTTTAATAAAACTACAAAAGATTTCTATTTCAAACAAATACCAGTACTCTCCTTTTTACCTGTCTATTCATCCAAAAATCCTGAAAAATATATATCCCTGTTTTTACAAAAAATATTAAGCTGTAAAAACAGTTTTCAACATTGATAATAATAGGAAATATTTCTTGTCATACTAATACCAAATCAGTATATTAGTATGATTTCTGAAGGATCATGTGAAGACTGGAGTAAGGATGCCGAAAATAAAGCTTTGACATCACTACAATAATTTACATTTTAAAATAGACTATTTTATATTGTAATCATATTTCACAATATTACTGTTTATTCTGTATCTGAGATCAAATAAATGCAGCCTTAGTTCCTGAGCATGAAAACTTTTTTTCAACCCCAAAGTTTTGAACAGTAGTGCATCATATATTATATTTTAAATGCATAATAATAATTTTAAAATATTAAAATATGTATTGTTTACGTTTATTCTGTTTTCCTAAAGATGTCCTTCCCCAAACAAATGTATTTGGTAACATTTTAGAGATTATAATTAATGTCCTCACAAAGCCAAACAGAGTTCCAGAATTTTCAAAAAGATCATTTAAAAAAATACTATAACAGCAGTTGAGCTCTGGTTTATTTATTGGCCAGGATTAGTTTTATTTAAATGATTAAACAGAGCTAGAGCAGAACCTCAGACCTTTGGTATCAACCTCAGATCATCTTTCCATCCTGCACTCATGTGACTAAAGCACTTCTCAAAAAGGTTATAACCATCACCCTACTAAGACTTATGACTCAAACAAGACCCATGCACTAGCCAACACAGAATCCGATTCTACGAATCCCCTGCACCCTGCGTGTTCATTTATTACATATTTTTGCTCATGTTATTATTCTTTCAGCTGGGTGTACTGCTTAAATTCACCAATAAGTTGTTCACCCAAAAATTAAATGTCGGTCATTAATCACCCTCACGTCGGTTCAAACCCGTAAGATCTTTGTTCATCTTCGGGACATAAATTAAGATATTTTTGATGAAATCCAAGCGGTTTCTGACCCCCCTTTATGTTATTAAGCGACGAGAATACTTTTTGTGCACAAAAATAACTTTTTTTCTCTTCTGTGTCAGTCTCTGACGCTCTTCATGTGAGCACCTCGACACATGCGTGAGCTGCTGACGCAGGAGCCGGCAGATACTGAGCTGGCTTTCTTACGTAGAACCCAGAAGTGCTGTACTGTGTTTACAATGTGAACAGTGTCAGAGACTGAGACTGACACAGAAGAGAAGAAATTGTTGAATAAAGTTGTGTCATTTTGGGGTGGGTGGGTCAATGGATGTTTGCCCACAAAGTTTTCCTGTCGCTTCATAATATTAAGGTTGAACCACTGTAGTCATATGGACTATTTAACAATGTCTTTACTACCTTTCTGGGCCTTGAAAGTGGAAATAACGTCACAGTCTAAGGGGGGTCAGAATGCTCTCAGATTTCATCAAAAATATCTTCATTTGTGTTCCAAGGATGAACGAAGGTCATACGGGTTTAGAACGACATGAGGGTGAGTAATTAATGACAGGGATTTAATTTTTGGGTGAACAAACCCTTTAACACAATTTACCAATGCATTCATATTGGCAGACTCTGTCTGAACCTACACATGGGCAAATGTTGCTAAATTACTGCTCAGTACATTCTCACAAAATTCTCTTTAATAATCTTTCCACTAAAAAAAAAAAGACATTGTACACAGGTAGATTAAAGTGTAAGTGAAAACAGTAAACTCTTACCCCTGGCTGAGGAAGTTCAAACTTTGCAGGTGACCTACAAGGAATAGAAGAACAAAGAATCAAGAACACTGGTCACTAGGGTCAAGATTCATACTCATACCACTCATCTCATACATAACACAGAGCTCCATTTTGACATTATATGCTCACATACTTCACTTGTGCAAAACATGGAATTTCAGTCTTCATATGCTTAAGCACTGTATGAAGTGGAGTTTAGACTAATTAGTGAACGTCAATAAAGTTGTGTATATAGAAAAAACACAGTCAGTGGATGAGAGGGCTCCTCCCAGCACTGAGTTAGCCTGACGCAGCATTCATGAACAGACAAGCCCCTCAATCACATTCATAACACACCCTTTAACCAGTAACCCTGAACATAAGCACAGTGACCCAACATACATTTTTAAACCAGCCCTCAGCCACCATGGAAGACATTGTCAAAACACTCTTCCGACACTGTCACAGCTTTTCTCACACACACATTTGACCCAGCCATGCTATGATAACGAGCAGGCGGATTTTCCTATACTTGATCAAATGGAGACTCCTTCACAAAAGAGCAATTATTTTTTAACCTTCAGTCTTCAAATCTTTGTTCACATTGAGTCACTGGGTTTCTGAGTCATTCTGGGTCTTTTTTTCTGAAAAGAGCTGTCATGTTTGTGAATAAAAATAAAATGCCTGTCAAATTAGCCTGAGTCTAAATACAGGTAAAGACGGTCACTTAAAAAAATACCTAAATTAGTAGAAATTGTAGCTCAATACAGTGGGAAAAATACAAACTGGAACACATTTCTTGAAGGGATAGTCACAGTTCCCACAAAGTGCAGATTGTCATCATGTGCATATCCTCATGTTGTTTCAAACCTGTATGGCTTTATTTCCGCATAGGAACACAACAGGAAATGTTCGGGTGTGTGAACTATTCTGTTCATTTTAAAACCTTTTGGTTAAAGTGACAACACCAAAACAACATGACAGCAACATCCTCTGAACGCTACGTGTCACAACGATATCGTGGCTGTTTCAAACCCTCTTAGCTGACTCGACCGTTCAACTTGTGTAAGTCATATGACTTTATATATCCACATAATAAACGTTACATGGCAGTACCTAAGCAGTAAATCTAAACATGCAATGGGGCAACTGTTGACAGTTTTGACAGCTTCATTCTAAATCACGTAACGGACATCAAACATTTAACTAACGTAATAAAACTAATAGTTTCTACAAATTGAATATAAGACTCACGCATGAGGTGAGGGAGTGAAGTTGACATCCTCCGCCGCATCGTAAAACTCCTCCGTGTCGCTGGTGTCCGACGCCATCGAGCCCGGGCTGCATACAGAGGCCGCCGCCACTGTTGCGATTTCAGCAAAAGGGGGGAAACTCCCAGAGCTCGTGAAGCTGGAGGCGAGAAAACAGACGTCTGGTAAGTTACTGGATTTGAACCAGGCGTGCGTCTATGGCATGAGTGCTGGGAGAGGCCGCTCCGCTCACCTGAACGCACGATAACGCAAGCAGACACACGGCCTAAGTTAGATTACAGGATCTCAAGACGGCGGAGTTGAATATAAGCAAAATCAGCCGCTTATGTCGATCTGGTCAGGGGTAATGCAAAGTTAAGGTCCGGTCGAAGCTGTCCATAAGCACTGTCAGTGATCCTGGCGTATCAGGCTCATTCCCTACCGGGATTTACGATCGAAAACAAACCGAGAGGAGAAACGGCGACAGGTCTTCTCGCGTTCACCGAAATCTCGCAGGAACATCTCGCGGGATTTGGACTCGAGGGCATGTTTCCGTTGAACAGCTGATCTGTTCTGTACAATTTATATACTTACCGGTAGTCTTTGTTGTGAAGCACAAGGACTGAGTTTGCTCCGATAGATAGATAGATAGATAGATAGATAGATAGATAGATAGATAGATAGATAGATAGATAGATAGATAGATAGATAGATAGATAGATAGATAGATAGATAGATAGATAGATAGATAGATAGATAGATTTTGTGATTCCTCTTTTTATCCACTGGAGAGTGCAGTAGGCTTGGGTCAATAAAATGATGTGTTACTGTTTGTTAGTTGTTAGTAGTTACACACAGAATGTTAATACAAATATAAAACGAACAGATATTGTGGGCGTCATTCCTCTTTAATGCTTATGGCGTTGATAATTCCATTACATCTTCAGTTATCACAATACAGTAAAGTAAAGCAATGCATTTGAATAATTAAATGTTGTTTTATATATATATATATATATAACAACATTTAATTATTCAATGTATTTTAATATATAAACAACATTTAATTATTCAAATGTATTGCTTTGCTCAAATGCATATATATATAGAGTTGACGAATTTAATATAAAGGTGCCATGTTATATTATCTTATCTTGAATTGCTAATATGATAAACAATACAGTGATGTCATGCTGAACAGTTCTTCATATTATACATTGATATTTATACTGCACCGTCCAATTACATCCCGAATATAGACGAATCGACCAATCGCTACGCGTATCCCTGCGCCATGAACTTCTTTTGGTAACGGAAGTTTTTAGTGTCGAGACTTGATTGACATGGACATAGACCAATCAGCTACGAGTACGGCACGTATTCCCTTGAGGCTTCAGCCAATGAAAAACAGGAGAGGAGGGGCTTTGTGAGGTCCATGAGTAGAGTGGATTTGGGGGTTTAAGAAGAAAACAAGGGTAAATTCCAGAGGTTGTGGTAAGTCAAAATGGCTTTTAAAAGTTTATTTGTTTAGTATTCTATTTGGCAAACTGACATATCAGTGGCATACGCGTAAAGATAAACAACATTCAATACGAAAAGTAGCTTGTTGTCAGCTGAAGCTAAATGTAGCAGCAGAGGCAGAGCCTCGAATAGGGAGCCATGCTTCAGGTTTGGTCCTTTCTTCAAAAGAACTGAACGATGCTTTCAAGAACGGACAAAACCAGAGGCACGGCTACAGTCACAGCTCCGGTTCTGTACTGGTGTCAGCGCAGGAATATGTCTTGTTCTGTGTGCGGTTAGTGTGTTCGTTAGTTCCCACATAAACGTGAGCCGACATGTCGCCTAGAGTCTCTTCCACAACCCCAAACACTGTGTCTGAACTAACAAACAAGTACTACAAACACACCGCCCTGACTAAACAAAGTGCTCCTAACAAATAGATGTCTAGTTTCTGTTCATTTATTGCCACTGTGATGATCTAGTTGCTGCTTTGGCAGGACCCCTGCTGTTCTGTTGGAGACGGACAGACACTGAGAGCTGTTTTCCTTTTGTTTGTGTTGGGCTTCACTTTCTAACACACATTTCCATTTTCTTTGTGCTGTTGCTTTAAACCGACTCAGTAAAAGAAAAAGCCCACTTAGGAAGTTCAGAAATGTCACTTTGTTTTAAAGAGGGTGTATGATTAAGTATGTTATAACTTACTCAAGTTTAAATAGCCTATTTTTTTGGTTGTCTACACCAGATTGGAGTCAATACAGCAACCAAACTGAGAAAATAAGGAAAATGTAACCACCAGCTTTTGATAATTTCTTAACTAATTTTAAGAGCTCCGGATACTCAGTCCGGCTGTCAGTGTGACAAAAGTTGAGCTTAATTATTAAGAGCATGATTCAGAGCAGCTGGGGGCTGAAAGGGCCACCATGTGCTCATATGCCATGACAACAGTAACATAATACTAATGGCTAAAAACAAGCCCTTCTACCAGGGGCCTCCGGCAGAAACCTTATTTTAGCATATGTCCTGTTGTGTATTGTCCTGGCAGTGTTTTTTTTTTTTTTTTTTTTTTTTTTTTGCTGTGAGGAAGCACACGGTTTGACATGAATAAAGGCACTTATGTTTTTTTTAACTAAAGCTGTTCAATGGCGTGTATTGTTTATATTTGACTCAGATGCAAACACATAGCCAGTAACAGACCTATGAATACACATTTATGGGTCCTGTGACTACAGTTCCACTCAGCTTGATGGGGGAGAGGCATGCTTGTTTTTATAGTTACAACACAAATTCCCTAATGTAATTCATCTTTTTTCAAATGTTATTTTTTATTTAACCTCAATTTCAGCTTTTGAGTTACACTGTCTTTTGTTTCTGAAATAATACTTGGACAGCTATTTTTTTATTGTTCATCAAGGAGATTATATTATAATCAGCTTGTGGCTTTTATAAACTGTACTTTACATATTTAAATACTTAATCGTGTGTTTGTGGAAATGGGCAGCTTCTCTTATTGGGATCCCAAAAGATAAGAGGGATCATTTAGATTAGAAAGCAGGTGAGAGTTGTGGAAAGACTGTGAGATGAGGCGTGTATAGTTCAACCTGAAATCTCTCGTCTTTCTAAAGATGAGGCTGATATGTGGTGGGTTGTGGGCTGTGGGCTGTGGTTTAGCACATTGTGTAGTACTGTGTCAGAAACACATTTGGTGACACACACTCTTATAGTGCTTTACAAGATTCAGTGCATTGTTGTATTTGGTATCTAGGTTCAATAGAATCTGAGAAAGTAGAGTAGATTGATGCACGTTTTAATAGTTGTATGGCCTATTTAAGGATGTATGCTTCATTTATGAAGATAGATCAGTCATGGAAAAGGTTAAAATGGCAGCTTGCTATGCACCAGTATTGATTTTTCATAATGAATTTGACAAGGGTTATAAGGGGTCTGATTCCAGCATGTTTAATCCAGCATTGATTTCCAACCTTACGTTCAATTCTGAATAATGTAACAAACAACACAGTATCACTTTACAGTTGAAGAATAGTGTCTAATCAGAGAGAAGGGAAGTTGGTCAGGGTAATAATATGAAATGCACAGTTTGTTTTCATTTTCCAAGCCGTCAACAGTGTCATAAATAATCTTATGCCTTTTCCTTTTGACAGTCCAGACATATTGTTTCAGAGATCAGATGACCTGCAAATTTGTACATTTTAGAGAAGGGTGATTAATTAAATAGAGTGACTGTGCACTCAATTTACATCAAAGGTTCTTTTATTGTCCAGCTTTGAAAGCCTGACACAGTTTTAAAAACACATTGAAGTGTGTGTGACAGAGTCAAACTGTTAGTTCTTTAGGGGGCAGTTTCCCGGACAGAGATTAAGCCTAGTCCGACCTAGACTAAAATGACTTTAAACCAGATGAACAGAAATCTGCTTTCTCTGTTTTCTGTCATGGTTTTAAAAATGGTCCTAGTCTAGTCCAGAGTTTAGGAATAAGATGATTTCCTTGAGGAAGACTAGCCTAGAGCTACTCCAGGAGCTTTCTTGGTCCATTCCATTTTTTTATAGGCAACCTCTGTCAATCTATTTTAATGCAGTTGGTTTTAAATTAATCTTGTCAATTTTAGTTCAGGACTCTATATTCCAGGTTTTAGTAATCTGTACTTAATCGGTGTTTCAGAAATATTTATTTTTTATTTTTTAAACCATGATTAACTATTCTAGAATAGATTAAAGCCTACTCCTGTTTTCATTTAAACCCTGTGGGGGAACCGTCCCTAGAAGTCTTTAAGGAGAGGTAGCCAACTAAACTCAAACGTCTTGTAGTAAGGTGCAGGTTGTTTGGCACAGCTTATCCTTGTTCTTCTTTGACCTGTGTCTGTTGCTAAGACACAGTGGTTGCCACGGCAATGAGCAGAACTGAAGTGCTGGAAATTTTTCCATGGTGCGGTGCCTTCAAAAGTGTTCATCCTTGTGGCCTGGACAGGGTGACTTATTTACTCTAACATGCTTCAGGGAATCTGGAACACCAAATGTGAATTGAACAGATGTCACTAGTGTTCAATGATAGAAGGAAGATGGTGTTTTGCTGTATAAGTGTCTATTTTTCAAGCTCATAACTCATTGAGGTTTCTAGACCAGGTCTGACATGTTGAAAATGTTCAGTTCCTTTACACACCTATGAGCTGTGTAGTATAGATTCAAGGTAGGCTACAGGTTGTCGTAGATTTTTCAACTTGAATAGCTTTTTGTGTTGAAAAAAATGTGTGTGATTTGGTTTGACTCAACTGTTATTGATGGATCTCAGTAATGGACATGCAGAAACACACCAAGGAACTAATTTAGCAGGGGTTTATGAAGCCCACAAAAGATACTCTTCTGCTGCCTTTAGTCTGACCACACGTTTTCTTACAGCGGTTTTCTTTTTGGCCCTTGATCTTCACCTTCTTGTTGAGTAAAGCTGTTAAACAACACTCCAGCTGGTCATTGACGGTGTCAGAGGATGTGATGCTCACAGCTGTAGCGAGTGTGTCTGTTCAGAGGTTGCATTCAGCATTTTCTGCTCAGCTTCGTTTCTTTATCTGAGAGTTGAGAGTACTGTGTGAAGTGGCTGATGATGGTGTGTTATGTGATGATTTTCTTTTCTATCTCCTGATCAGAGGGGAGGGGCGGGGCGGGGGGACTGGGGGACAACGCCTCAAAATATGAGCAGCTAAATATTAATAGAAATGCCATATGCTGTACTGCCACAAATACTCACAGAGACAGAGGCAATAAAGGGAATGGCTAAAATGGAAAAATGGATTTTAAGTTTAAAATTGGCTAAAGATTGCATTTAATAGTGTTTAGTTTTTAGGGCTGGCCCTGACTAAAGATTTTTCTAGTCCACTAGTAGTCGTTCATTTAGGCCTATACATTTAATTACTTAAATATATACTGAGGAGAATACTAAACCATAATGAACGTTTAATAGCCTAGGCTATATGTAGGCGTAATGCTCAAGCGCATGCATATAAAGCTTTCCACAAAGCATCGGCAAAAGTAATGATTATGAATGTTTCGGAAAAAATTGCATGGAGACATTTTAATTATTTATTAATAAGCTAGTGTTTTCTGAGTCAGTGTCGGCTGCAAAGTTGACGGTGTTGATTTCGCTGCCATCTCCTCAGTATAGTGAACGCGCCTTTAGAGAGAAATGCACCTTTCATATGGATTAGATAAGCAGAGAGTATTTATTTTTATTAGATATATTTCTCATATCTGAGGCAAGAAGCCTATATGCTGAGTTTCGGTCAATTTGTGTCTATTAAAAAAAATTCTATTAATCTAGATTTTGTCCTTGTCTTGATTATTTCCATAACTCATGATGTTCTTGTCATTCTTGCTGATGTTTCAAAGGTGTTCTGGGGTTTTGTGCCTGGGCATGGACCACCCTGTGCATAGAGGAGACACCATGTCCATCGGACTACACGACAGGTACTGTGCAATGTATGTCATTTCTTTCTTCTATGCACACACAGACACACACACACACACTCGTACTTCACGTTCTCCGTTCTCTCTCTGTCTCCCCTGTACAGAGACACATCTCTCCTGCCTGGAGAGAGAGTAAATCTGTAGATCTGTTTCTGTCATGAACACATTACACGCGTTCTAAAGTGTCTCAATTCTCTCTTGTGCTGTTGACATCATGTATGGTACTAAGCTACCTGATTCCTCGCTTTAACTGTGCCCTTCAGTCAGCTTTATATGCTTGTGTGTTCACGCACTAGGGGTGCAGTGGTTCAAGTTTGTCTTTGTTTCTCTATTCTGTTGTGACAGTTTCAGTTCACTCTATGAGGAAGGCATGATTTGGAATCAGTTGAAGCCAATACTAATAACTGATATTTTAATATGATCTGGTTGCTGCCATACATATTCAAAAAGACATTGCTTTTTTTCCAGAGTGACTCAAGTGTTGTTGTTTTTTCTAAATCCAATCAATGTGGAAGCCCATTTTTGCCTCAGTAAATAAAATTAAAAGGTAATTGTGATTTATATATTTGACAATTGCAACTTATTTTCTAATAATTACAACTTTATTTCTTGCATTATGACTTTATTGGCAATGTGATTTTATTTCTTATTAAATATAGTTATATAGTTTATATATTATAGTTATGTATTATAGTTTCTATTACAATTTTTTTTCATGTTGAGTGGGCTTCATAAATCAGAAAGAGTCTGCCTGTGAATCATTTTGCACGGTCACGTTTTTTTGACATCCAATAAAGTGCCGCAGGAATGAGTCCTACAACCTGGAAATGAGTTTGCATTTTTGCACTTCCACTTCCACTTCCATTGTCCTGAAGTCAATGAGTTTTTTGAATGGATATTTGGTTACATCCCTGAAATAAGGTCTGTGGTTAACACAAACTCAAGATATTGTTAGTTTTATTCTATAATATAACATTAATAATTCACTACTCCCGAGTCGTGAATCTTTTACATGTCTTTAAAAAGAAGATAGCTAAAAAGTGGCTAAATGAGGCTATAGCTGCTGTCGGGAACATTAAAAGTCATCACACTAAACAGAGAAACTCTCTTACTAGTCGGCTTGTTGCAGCCTTGTTGTGTTTATATTTGCATTCTTGCATACTTCTCTAACTCAAACTTTCCATATGGTCTGCTCTAATCCAAAAGCTATTGGAAAAATCCTATTTTTATCAAAGGTGATGCTTTCTTCTGAGTTGATTTATAAACATACATCACCCCTGCAACACTATTTTCTGACGTGCATTTGAAATTTTGACCTTAGCAACTGTAAGAGCTGTCTTTAAGCAATATGCTTCAGCAAAATGTGTTCTCTCTTGTTTTTGGATTTACCTTTAGAGTGTGTGATGCTGAACCTCCAAAACTGCTATTTATTCTGTTATTAATCTTATCCTGAGTGACAAATATATTAAAGGGGTTTGTCACAGACTAGTGCTGTGACAAGTGAGGCTGAGAGAGGGCATATGTGCACAATTGTTTCTATCACACTCTTCTTTTACTTTAAGGAGACTATTTAGATCTGTATTTGTATCTTTGTTGTTTTATTCATTACCCCCATTTGCAATCTAGTTAGCCTAGCTTTACTAGGGGTGGGTGATATGACCAAAATCTAACATCACAATATGAGTAATTTTATTTCAAGATAACGATATATCACAACACAATATAGATATAATGAAATGGACCTACCTGAAAAACGTAAAGGTGGGTTTTCACAGTGATGCCATAGGAGGACCATTTCTTGGTTACCCATAGAACCTTTCAGTGAACAGTTCTTAAAAGAACCATGTTTTTGTAATGTAAAGAACATTATAATAATCTAAAGAATATTTTTTCATTATAAAGAACCTTTTGTGCAATGGAATACGGGCAATTTAATGCATGAGTAAGTGTATATTTGATCGCTCAAGCCCATCCAAGGCACCCAAAAGAATTCAGTTCAAAGAACTCCATACTCGCACTCTTTATAAGCAGCGGTTTTGTGTGCGTGCGTTTCTGATGTGTGTGTTTAGAAACCATCTCTTAGTGCGCACTGCACATATACTGAAATGAATTCGCTTTCGCTGCTTATTGCACTTGAACTGTTTAAACTCACTGTTTTTTTTAAAACAGCAAGGCTTAAAAATGCATTCAAATGATAAGCTTTCTTATTGGCGCAAGCACAGCAACATCAGGTGAGCGTAACTTCGGTAGAGGCAATGGTCTCAAAATCTCTACCGGTTTATCGTAACTATTGGGGTATCGCCTACCCATAAGCTAAACAGATAAATGCTTTTTAAAATAGACATTTTAGGACATGAGATCAATCCAGGTACAAAAGCATATGGGGAAAACAGTGGTGTTTTTTTTCACTCCAAATATACACTAATTAAACTTTTTACACTCTCACTAACTACCTATGTGGTGTCATACTAACTCACTCACTAGTTCTCAGTCGCACAGATGATACATTGTGTGTCATGGCAGGTAGATGACTGAGATTTGTGTTCTCTACAGTCATGCCTGATTGTGTGCTGTCTGTGATTGTGTAAATCACAGCAGAATTACACCATGAGTTCAGATCACTATAAACACTAAACACTCAATTAAACAGCACAGCTCCTGAAGTGAGCACAGCATGTTGGCTGGATGCTTCTATATTGTGTATATTGTACAGGAAAACAAAGGCAACTGTGAATTTCATCGATCTGAGCCGACCTGCCGCCTGCGGAAATGTTACACGCACTGGCCTCGTTTTGTGTCTTCAGATGCCAAGTTGGCACTTAAGGGCCGAGAGTGTGGGCATGTGGATTTGTGATGACTCAGACCCTTGAGATCATCGGACTAAGATTCAGTCAGCTGGTGTGTAGGACAGTATTGACAGGGCTATTTCTGTGTTCTGTTGGAGGGATGATTTATGAGACCTGTAGCCAAGAAACAGGCTCTCTTATGGGTCTTTTTAAGACATGTAGAGTGGCCCCAAAACTATTTGGTTGCTTAAGCTAAGCTACATTTTAACACGTCTTAGCATTGTTGTATAACAAAATATCAAAGTGACGTTTATTTTCAAGAAATAGACACTACCAGTCTAAATTCTTGGGGCAGTTTTTTTTTTTTTTGTCTTTTCTTCAGCAAGGACAGATTAAATTGATCAAAAGTAAGAGTGAAAATTTGTTTTTGTTTTTCAAATAATAAAACCAATTTCAAATAAAGGCTGTTCATTTTGACCTTTCTATTCATCAATAATCCTTTAAAAAAACTATCACAGTTTAAAAAATATTAAGCAGCACAACATTGATGATAATAAATGTTTCTGACACACTAAAAACTTAAGACTCATAACTCCAAAATTATAGCAAGGAGAGTCAAAAGGTATATCATTAAAAAAATAAAAAATATATGCTAAATAAAATAAAAATGATAATATTTTTATTTTTTTTAGCATATTTTTATTTTATTTTCTTACCGACGGCGGTAGTTTACACTTCGGTTTGAAGGGGTTAAGCACCAAATCAGCATATCAGAATGATTTCTGAAGGATCACGGGACACTGAAGACTGTAATGAAGCTGAAAATACAGCTTTGCCAATAAATTAAATTCGGAATCACAGATTCACTTTTTGAAAGTTTGACCAACATAAGAATTGTCAGCGGATAATGTAATCTGAACAAGTAACATCCATTTTTGTTCTGATCAACTAAGGGGGAAAAAGCATTGCTGTAAATCGCGCTGATTAAATCTAACGATCGTTTATCATGTCGAACCGTGCAAATTATACTTTGTTCTCAAATTGTTAATGTTAACAACATCAGCATTGCGCAACTACATTTAATGTGTTTTATGGTTACCTGATTCTCCATAATAGCTAAATGAGAAAGGCACAACAAAGGAAACTCCATAACTGTGTGAATTAAGCAAACAATTGTGGCACTGTTACACGATTGAACTAATGAAATGTCTTACTTGTTCAGCAGAAAAAAGCCGTCTCTTCTTCCGTTTCGAACCCGGAGTTCACGGAGTCCCTAACCCTAACACTTTCAAAAGCCCCGCCGATGTTTATCCTTGTGTTTGCATGAGCCGGTTGCTTTTTCTCTAGCCTTTTTAAATCCGACGTATGAAGTCTTTTGGGTTTTATAACTGCTGAATCTCCAGTTGACACTGATGATTGTCGTTTGGATCTTTCTGGATCACCATAAGTTTAATTATGTAAAGTGCTGTGAAAAGGCTATAGGCTACATCTCCCCACCGTCAACATCCTCACGTGCAGTACAGCCGGCTAGCCAAAACTCCTCCTTTGTGTGTACGGATGTGACGTAATGACGCAAAGACATGCTCGAATTTCCCGCGGAAACCCACCAGTACCACTGGAATTAAAATCATTATTACAAGCTAACCGTTTTGAATCTAGCTATGGCAAGCAGATAGTTTTGAACACTGACTGAATATGTTTTTTTTTAAATAATTATTTTGGATTATTTTTTATTTAAAAAAGTTACGGACTGCAGCTTTAAGTGTTTTCAAAATATGCTCAGAAAAGGTCATTCTTAGAAAACGCCTATCTTTTGTTGTCCTCTGTTCTATATTGCTGTATGCTCTATAGCTGTTTAGGACCCTCAGCCACCTGTTGCATATTTGTCAAGGTTGCTATAGCAACAGCTTCCTGTAGGAGAGTCTGAACAATGTAATGGCTGTGCTGGGTTGTTGATTGTTGCTTTTATTTATCCATTTCCCCCTAGCAGTTTAAAAAGTATTAAGGGTCTTAAAGTACAGCATGATGATGGGGATTCACATAAGAATATTATCTGAACTTTCTCTCATTAGGGGCACCAGAGGAACCTTTTCATAGTTCCTAGAACTAATGGCAGAAGTTCCCTCTTTTTGGCGTGTTCGCACCACAGGAACTGGGAGCGATTTAAGTTCTAGGAACTCCTTTTGGGGGAACTAAATTAGCTCAATAATTAGTGTAGCTAAATTACTTTAGAGTAGGGTCTAACCCAGCACAATAGAGTGGTGCAGGTAGGACTTAACTTTGTGACCAATCAGCAGTAACTGTTAGCATCACACTGGTTCCCTCTACAAAAACCCAGTAGAATTTTCCTGTGGCATGAACTAAAAAACATGAACATAGACGTGATGCTTACCAACCGTGGTTACAGTGAAACACATGGCAAACATGAGGGCTTAAATACACACAAGACTGATGACAAGACAAGGGACACCTGTGAACAAATAAAAACAATGAGCCAATGACAACATGACACATCAGACAAGGGAATACATGGCAGAATCACATGACTTGAACAGGGGATCACATGACAGACATGAAACAGGAACATGAAACATAACCGAATCGTGACACACCATCACTAAAGCCTGTTTTATGCTTTTGCGTCGAATCGACGACGTAGCCCTCTCCGACCCCTCTGCGTCGCCGCAAACCCCTCTCCGACCCCTACGCCGTAGCTTGACGTGCACCTCCAAAAAATTGTAACTAAAGGCCTCATTATGCTTCTGCGTCAACTCCACGAGAGTAGCTACGGCGTCGTGGCCGTTTTATGGTTCTGCGTCAGGTTGCGTTGCATCGTGTTGAATCTGACCAATCACAGCCCTTGCGGTCTGCGTCGCCTCGACGCGTAGTTAAAATTTTTTGGAGGTGCACGTCGAGCTACGGCGGAGGGGTCGGAGAGGGGTTCGCGGCGACACAGAGGGGTCTGCGGGGCTACGCCGTCGATTCGACGCAAAAGCATAAAACAGGCTTACGCGTCGAGGCGACGCAGACCGCAAAGACTGTGATTGGTCAGATTCAACGCGATGCAACGCAACCTGACGCAGAACCATAAAACGGCCACGACGCCGTAGGAGTGACGGCGTAGCTACGCCATGGAGTTGACGCAGAAGCATAATGAGGCCTTAAGCTTACAACAACTTTTTCAGTTTTTACCCAAAGACATTTTCCCAGAAAGTTTAAGTTAGAATAGTTTGTAAGAGCACAATTATAAGCATAATGAGGCTGTAAAAGCTGACTGAGTTTACCTGTTCGGTTTGATGACGTTTAATCTCCTCGACATCCTCTGGAGTCCCATTTAGCCTCTTGTTAGCAACTGCCTTTTTCAAGACATGTAACAGCGTTAAAAAATCATGAGTGGGGTAAAATGTATGTATTTTATGTCATAGACTAAAACGTGAAAGTGTCTTGAGCCTGTGTTCACAAACTTTATTTCAGCTATTTAATCTAAATGTATTTTTTAAAAAAACATTGACTTTGGGACGATGGAACCAGAAGTGCTAAAATGGTAACTCACTTCTGCATTTTGGCCTACAAATTGATGTCATACCTGCACCACTCTATAGGAACAACTAGTGACGTAAGCGTACACTGATTGGCCGAATGCATGCAACACTGGACATCAACCACATGGCTTTTGCTTTTTTCATACTACTTTCTTTTTAGTTCTTATAACGTATTAGACGGGACTGTTAAACAGATGATAAACTTATGGCGGTGCAGATCTAACCCGGAAAATCTCGGGGAACATTTGGTGTTTTAGAAGAAAACACCACACAACCCTGGTGGCTAGTTCCTATAAGTTTCTAGAATTACCTGCTGCGAAAGGGGCTATTTTTCCCCTCTCTCCCCTATTTAGCCATTGCCATCACTCGCTGTGGCTCTTTTCATCCACTCACTTATGTCACCCATACTTAATTTCTTCCTAGCCTTTTTTTAAATCTATACTTGTCCCTTCCTGCCTTGTCAGCTGTTTTTTCTGCCCTTCCTTATGTGCTTAATCAAGTGAGTGTGTGTCTCTCTCTCTTTCTCTCTCTCTCTCTCTCTCTCTCTCTGTGCTACTCTTCCTGAAATGCTTTGAAAATGACAAATGCGGATTAATTGAGGATTTCTTTAAGCTTTGCCAAAAATACTTTGCTAGATCATAAAGCCCACAAACGTTCTTCAGATCAATACCTTCATGACGTGCTGATCGTCTAGTGGCTATTATTCCCTCTTCTCTCCCTTCATCCCTTTTTGTACATAAAGACAAGGCTTGTTTCAGATGTAAGTCTTGTTATATGATGTTTTGCATAATTTCTGCATATCATAAATGTATGAAGTCAGTAAGATTCAACAAAATTTCCATTTAAAGAAATTGTTTGATCTCTCATGGCTTGTCAAAGAACAAGGGAAAAAACTTTATTTTATTTTATAATGAATCTTTTCTAAACCAGTTTGAAACTTTTCAAGAAATTTGTTTTATGTAGGACCTTGCTTACAAAGTGCTTTATAAAAGAAGTATATGTACAGTATTGTGGACGGGGAGACTGTTCTGTGCCTATTAAAAGAAAAAACTAAATTTGTGTGTTATTTTGGCAAGTTGCAGTTTGGTTTTGATGCAATACGTTTCTTGTCTTTTTTTGTCTTCATTCTGGTTTTGAGGACTGTTGTTTTCAGTGTCTTGCTCATTAATTTATAGTTCCTTCTTAGAGGGGGACAGAATATGATGCAGTTTACACATATATGACTGTATCTGAACCAATGTGTTTGATAACAAAAATTATTACATAAACGCATCACCATCATAAATGCTATTCTTTTGGATTTTGAATATTGAAAGAAGTTTATCATGGTTTCAACATAAATATTAACCAGTACAACTGTTTTCAACATTGATAAAAAGGAGATTAAATGTTTCTTGAGCATCATATCAGTATATTAGAATGATTTCTGAAGAATCATGTTGTTGTTGTACATTTAAGGTAATATTTTAAATTGTAATATTTCACATTATTACTGTTATGCTGTATATTTTTGAAAAAGATTTCAGTAGAGATGTTGCTCTTGTTTTTATTCCGCCTTTTGTTCTCACTGAGCAGCATGTTCTTTGAAATGTTCTCTGCTTGAGCCCACACAGTTATTGAAACTCACTGTTTGAGTGTGTAGCACAGATCATTTCACAGTAACGAGTGATTTAACATTTAAAAGCATTTTTATGCCAATTATCTCTGCTGTGCCATTTATTATTTCTATTTTGCAAGGAAAACCTGCTCTTGTTTCTAGGAAATATGTTCGTATGAGATAAGATTCAAATGTGCACTTGGCAAAAGTCAAGAAAAAAAGAAAAAGAAATAAGTGTATGGAATTTTACATTTGCCAGGAAATATATATCACTTTTTTATTTGCGGTGCGGGTCGAGAATCACTTGGCACGGGTGGATTTGCGGGTCCAATAGACAAGAATATTTTGACTCAATTCGGTACCCACTGATAGGCAGCTGCTTTCAAGGGGTCGGTGCTTATTTGTGTTCACCCTCTGTAGTCTGAAGACCGTCAAAGGTTTCTAATTACAATGCGATTTGCAGCATTGAGCATAGCGTTTGTGCTCTGCAACTGAAGTGATTGACAGCTTCAGTCATTAAAGAAACTCTTTTTGCTCGCTTTCTGTATATAATCTATTTGCAAATTGAATAAAAGTTAAATTTTTCTTAAGAGGACCACCTACACTGCAGAGTTGCAGGAGAGACAACTGCATTTAAATCATCTGAAATATCCGATATTATGACAGTAAAGGCTCATATTTGGCTATATGTTATTTTTATTTACCTCCAAGCGTCTGTTTAGCCTATAGTTTGATTTGAACAAATGTGCATAATTATGAATTATGAACATATGATGTAGGCAAAAGTTTTGTATCGTTTATATCTTTTTTTCTTTTAATTATTGCCATGTTGGGCTGCGTGTCTATTTTCTTAAATGCATCAACTCAGAATGCATAATGTTGGTTTATTAAATTATGAGAAAATAAAACATTTTTGTCTTTCTGATATAGTAGATTTAATGTAGTTGCGCTTTGGGTCGTGGTCTTTGTGTCAAACAATACAGAATTAAATTAGTGCTGCTGTTGGATGATGGGCCGGGTGTTCTGTTAAGTAGGCCTACTGCGTTGCAGGTTTACCAAACAGGACATTGTATGAAAAAGGCTGTATGTTTGCTTGGATCAGTGTCCTGCATGGGCAGGACACTGATCCAAGCAAACATACAGCCTTTTTCATAGATCCTGAACTGATTCTGAGCAAAGGTTGGTTTCACTTTCCTACCGACCGGCATAAATAGTTTGAATAATTCCTCTTCCGTGTGACATTAAATAGCTACATGCCATACATGACATCAGATGTATTGTGTGAGGTATTAGCTGAAGTCATTGCAATGTTTGGTTTCAGGCTGTACAGGTGTGCGCTATGAGAGCTGTGGAACAGGATCTGCTTTAGAAAACAGTGAGGGTGTGTTGCATTAGTGCCACGTTTACCACTGTGCAATGCAGGAGCGACACGATGGCAAACACAGCAAGGTTTATAGTAGCATTGCTCTCTGTCTCTCTTAAATACACACACCCCTCTGTCCTCACCCATTTAATTAAGTGCTAAATGTGTGGCGAGGGTGAGCCGTGGCTATTCATAGAAATGTATTAATAGAGTGATTAAGGGGTAAGGAGGGCAGTGAGAGTGTAGGATGTAATAGGATGAAGAACATTTGCTCTCTCACGTGAGAAAATGATGAGTGAGGCATGAGGAAAAGCAGAAACACAGGTAGTGTGAGGAGTGTGACTATAACAGTCTCATCTGATTGCTCAGGTCATCAGAGCACCAACTGTGCCCGGTAGAGGTTACTATTGGTGCATGTGTGTCTGAAGCTCTCAGTACTTTTTCTTGCTCACCATAAGTACACGTCTATTTCTCACACGCTCATACACATGACTGATTAGGCACACACAGATAGGCTTATAACATGCTCTACTAGCGGAGTGCTGTAAAGTCGCACACTTGTCTTGTTTGTCTCTTGTTGTTGGCCCTGTTATAGGATGATATTTGCTTTACTAATGGAATTAGCTGGGATTTGTGCCGGTAATGGACTTTGCTAGGTTTCTTTTTGCCAGCCAATTACTTTTGTGTATGTGTGTGAAAGAGAGAGAAAAAGAGATGCAGGGGTGGACTGTGCCATCTGGCAGTCCGATGGGCCCACATGCTTTTTGGGCCGATGCATCTCATACTTTTATAGTGTGTTCAAGGGCGTGCAAAGATGGGTGATGTTTATGATCATGTTGTGAGCCAGTCTGGGCCAAAATGCCAGGGCAGATTATTTTTTGTACATTTTTATTTTTTTATTTTTCCAGTCCAGCCCTGCTGATATGTATGCTGTATTGTGTTTGATGCCACAGTAAATTTTTTTTATTAGTTTTATTAAATTAAAAAACAACTCCTTAAAGGAATAATTTATACCAAAAAAAAACATTCTGTTTCTCACACAAAACTATCATATGGTTTCAGAAGATCTGCAATGGAGCACACAAATTGGAGCTGTCAACTTTTATGAACTTTTGTGTCCTTTTGGAAGCTTGACTTTTGTTGTCTATTAATTTTAATTGCATGGAAAAGACCATCACATTTCTTCAAAATATCATATTTTATGTCCCACAGAAGAAAATCATACAGGTTTAGAACAACAATTTCTTTAGGGTTTAGGCTGGGTTAAAATAGATTTCCTTTTTTATTAGTTTTGATTGGTTCTTGATGTCCCAAGATCTTTGACTCTGTTTTCAGCAGTCAGGCCTCCACCACTGAATCTATGCTGCAGCCCTATGGCAAAATAAGTAATATTTTGCATACCTGCAAACTCCAGACCAGGGGTCTCAACACATCACTTGCGAGCTACTAAGACATTCTAGACATTCTTTTCATTTAATCAGAGTGAGCTAATATAGACCGTATTAATTAGCTAGAAACTCTTGTTTGCATCAGGATGAGTAAAGACTCCATTCAAGCCAAGAAAAGAAAAACATTATTTTCATGAGGAATGGGAGAGTGAGTTTTTCCCATTCGTACAAATGTAGGTGAAAGATGTGTGTGCCTAATTTGCGGTGCTAGCAACAGTAAAAGCTTGTTATAACTCGAGCCTCTTGACTTTTGCCCTACCAAGTTGCTCTTTTAAAATTCAGAAGAAGTACAGTTTCATATTTTATTTATCATTAAAATCACATTTGATTTATTGTGATCTGAAAAACACTGTCCAGCATTAAGCAAAGTTAGCAACAGTCTCACACAGGCACAGCGTGCAGCGTAGGTTTCGATTTGGTGAAAACATGGAGGAATGCATAGTGCTGAGAGAAATTATATGAGAGAATGGATGAATTAAGGAATTATGTAAATGTATCTCTAAGGGGGAACCGACTTTGTTTACAGAGGTCACCTACTATCAGAATGGATTTACATTTTCATTTAGCCTGTCTGCCGTTTTTCTTCAGACCAATGCAAAAATGGGACCAAATTTTTGTTCATTTTAACCTGTTGATGGAAAATAAGCTAATGTGCATTCTAAAAATCTCAACACTTCAGATAATAAGGTAGCCTGTGTAGAATTTTTTGTTTATGAATTGTTAATGGAGCAGATAAAATGCCTATAATTATTTTTGACTGATTTTAAGGCTGAAATGTAAGGATCATCATTTTATAAAACTTTTTTGTAAAACAAATTTTAAAGTCAACGACTCTTGCAGTTATGAACTTGAGCTCCTTCAGGGACCATCATCTTGTTTTTGGCTCTTTCACCGAAGATGTTCACAGAGTTTGTGTGTCTGTGCATATTTGTCTTCTTGGATGTACCTGAGCTGCTTGCTTGACTGAAATTAAATTTGACAATGGGTTGGTTCACGTGCTCCTCTCCGAGCTCATGAGGATCTGCATCTGTAGTGGCCACTGCCAGCCACTTTCACTCTCATCTATAATGCACATTCTGTCCCTGGGTTCAGTAAAGCCCTCTCTGCCCCTTTCAGATACTGCCGTCCCACCTGTCTACTCCAAACACTCTTCTCAACAAGATTAGAAACATGGAAAATTGCAGTGTCATGGTTTGAAATGCAAATCAAGTTTCTTTCATGTCAGCTTCATTTGGATGAGGGGGACTTTTGATGGGGGTCACAACCCAGATCCAGGGTTTCTAGAAACAGATTTAAATCAGATAAGCAAAATGAAAGATGGCTTACCCTCCTTGCATCCGCTAATCGGCCACTATTATCTGTAATACCTTAATGGAGAATCCATAGTAGCTCGAGATGGTGGAGGGTGAGTCAGAAGTAAGCTACAGAAAAGCATTCATTTTTATTTTGTGAGTGGTTCATTTGCTGTTGTGTCTGTTAGTGTTCCTACACTGATTAACTTCTAATGAAGGCTTGTGTTAACAGATTCACTGTCCAGTTTATCACTTCAGACAGTGACGCATCTGTTCTGAGCCGCAGGCTTATAGCTAGAAGCACCATGTGTCCTTTTAAAATGCTGTTTATATCTTTTTCCAAACACTGTTTAAGCTAAAGATCAGTAAATGTGAGTTGGAAAGGTATATCCTTGTGATTTTTGCAGATTTTGAGGTTTTACTGTGCACTAATCTCTTGCTGTTTGATCATAATGGTGTGTTCACTGAACATTTCTCCCCTGCGGTCTGGTTATAAACATATGAAGCCTGTGTGCTGTTTTACCTGACCTGTGCTTGTGAGATACTGGTAGAATTAACCCGCTGATGGCCTCTGATGATCTTTCTATCTCTAAGCCCAGCTTATAACAGGATCCACAGCAGGCCATGTGTACTTGTAAACTGTTTTTTTTTTTTTTTAGATGTTTGAGCGCATAGAAGTTAAGAGAGGCTGCCATTTTTGGGTGAGTATGCAGATGATATTATATAGTAATGAAAATGAACCAACAAAACTGACTTACTGTTTGGGGTCCGTTGAACGCAGGACACGATGGTTATTGTCCTTTTTAAACTAAAAGTAAAATAGAGTAAAAACCGTAATATTGTAATCAGGGATGGAAATTAACTTTTTTGTCCACCGGCCACTGTGGCATGGTGGATTTCAAAATCTACCAGCCACTCAATGTTTTTACCAGCCACTTTCTTGTTTTTAACCGACAATGTGTAACTGCATGTGAAAATTAATACTACAAGATCAGCATCTACAATAGCTACAATATCTATCTACAATAGCCTACTTAAGCAGTTTATTTAATCTCAAGTCTCAATGAAATACTGGCATTTTCTGTTTCTCTCTTATAGCCTACACACACAAACCATGAACTGATATTCATTTCAGTTCCCATATGAGGAAAAAACAATGTTACGGACGTGACCGCGCTGAAAGCGGCAATAAAAGATGCTTTAACTTTCACAGAGACATCAAACAGAAAGCACAAAAGCTTTCATATAGTGAATTTCGTTTTGTATTAATTGTATCTTAATTTTAATCATCATTTGTTTTAATCTTAATTTGTTTCAACCAATTACCTGGATTTAATAAATAAGAAGTAAATATAGCAGATAGATAATCACGACACGGAGGCGCCGGCGCATGAACTGGGTCTCGTCTCATAAATGAACGGAAACTCAGCTTATAAGGTAGACTACTTTCCTCACAGACATGTCCACTTTTAAACAGAACAATTCAAAACGAAAGAAAACAGACACAGATGCTCTCTGCTTATGCAATCCGTATGAAATGTGCATTTCTCTCTTGCGCGTTCACTACTGCGAAGATCACGATCATCATCGTCAACTTCATCTTTGGAACTGACACGGACAAAGAAAAGACTTGTTTATTAATAAATAATTAAAATATCTCCTTGCTATAGTTTACATATTCATAATCATTACTTTTGCCGGTTCTTTATGACAGATTTTAGGAGCTTTATTGGCAGTGCCACCCTTACATGAGCGCGTCACCACAGCATCACCGCACCCACCAGAATAGCCCTGTTTTTTGTTTTGTTTTTTTGTTAAGGATTTGTTTACTGTGTGTGATTCATTTAATGGAAAGCACATTCACTGCTAGTTGTCTTGCTAACCAGTGTCTGCTCGTTTATTCAAACTAATTTGTCCTATAACAGACGAACGTCGCATGATGCTATTTTTATTTACCCGCCACGGTGGCCGGTAGGTGAAGCGAGTTTACCCGCCACAACACATAATCACCCGCATTTGGCTGGTGGCGGGTGCTAATTTCCATCCCTGATTGTAATATTCAATTATTATTGATTTTAAAATAGCTGTTTTCAATTTTAATGTATTTGAAAATTATTCCTATGCTGGCAAAGCTGTAAACTAGAGTTTTTCCATGATGCATCACCACAGCCAATCATGCTGCATGCTTATTGGCTCACTAACGTTGATGAGATTAACCCCTTAGGTACTGAAATCTGGTACCATGTGACAATAATTTTTTTTGACATTCAATGGTAGGCAATTCGGTCGGTGCCTAAAAAGTATCAAACTCGTCTCGATATACTCCGGCCTAATGATGGGAGAGTGAAAGAGCGAGATTTGAAGAAAGACTTTGAAAGAGATGGCTGAGAGACATTACAAAAGAAAAACTCTATAAAATATAGGCTATATAAATATCAGAGGAATATTACTGAAAACTGACCAGGTAAGAACTTTAGAACCCACGTTAATATTCGAAAATCTTTCCAATACTGCACGTTAGAGAGCGGGAAGGCCTGAAACCGGATGCAGAGGTTGCATTATTTTCTGCTCCATATGCATGAACATTGGTTTTGCTGTCGTTCACAGAACTAAGATATGCTGTTGTAATGTTAGCTATTGTAACAGGACAGTTTTGAGTGTCAGTCTTTGCCTGGAGCTGGTGTGCTGCTGGTAAGAATAGAATAGAATAGAATAGAATAGAATAGAATAGAATAGAATAGAATAAGGCATTTATGTAGTGCTTTCATATGTACTACTGTACACCCAAAGCGCTTTACAATCACATCAGGGGATCTCTCTTTAACCACCACCAGTGTGCAGCATCCACTTGGATGATGCGACGGCAGCCACAGAACAACAGCGTCAGTGCGCTCCCCACACACCAGCTATAGTGGAGAGGAGAGAGACTGATAGAGCCAATTTAATGGATAGGGATTATTAGGTGGCCATGATTGAAAAGGGCCAATGGGTGGAATGTGGCCAGGACACCGGGGTTACACCCCTACTCTTTATGAGAAATGGCATGGGATTTTTAATGACCACAGAGAGTCAGGACCTCGGTTTAACGTCTTATCGAAGGACGGTGCTCTTTGACAGTTCAGTGTCCCCATCACTATACTGGGGCGTTAGGACCCACACAGACTACAGGATGAGCGCCCCCTGCTGGCCTCACTAACACCTCTTCCAGCAGCAACTAGGTGGTTTACCCTTGAGTGGGCAACCAGTCTTGGGCTACAGGGTGATATGGCTGCTGGCAACTAAAAATGAATTCTTCCTTGTAAAGCCTACTCGTGTGTTCTCTATGTTAATTTTTTGTCCCTCCTTGTAACCTTGTCGTTTGTTTGTCAACTTTTTTTTTTTCCACGAATAATTATTTTACTTGGCTTCAGCTTGTTTGGGTTGATTTCAAATATGAAGTGTTTCTAAAAAATCGCATACTGCACCTATTAAAATATTAGTTTCTTTTTACAAATCTAACTTTTCAATAGTATTGTAATATTTCTTGCTTGTTGATAGTGTAAGCTGTAAGGTAAGTGTGTTCATTAACCTATAAACTGTGTAAATGTAATATATAAATTGAAAACACAGTGAGGTGAAGGGCCACCACATGCCACTCAGACAGAGAGAAAGGGGGAGATGCATGGTGGACGGCACAAAAGAGCAGAGAGAGTGAAAAATTATATTTTTTATATAATTATATAAAAATAGCACTTGTTGTAGCACATCCAGAAAGTGATTTAATAAGTGAAAGTACATCTATTCTGATTTGTTGTCAGCACTTTTAACGAAGATGGACATAATCGCAGAAACGAATGTGGTAGCTCTTTCTTTTCCTCTCTGTCTCCTCTTTGACATGTGCTGTCACGGCAGTGGGTAAAGAGCCCCGCGGTGGAGTTTGTGCCCTGCTTGCGCCGCCTAGCTAGCTATGTTTTGAAAAGACCTGTCTCTCATAATGGACATCAGTGAGAAAATGCTTCACTATTATACAACACTGAGGAACAGGATGGATGTTCTTTAATGTTCAAGACAATCATACTTTGGTTTTAGATTTCTTGTGTCTGCAGTCCTGTTGTATTTGATACCAGGTCATTAAACTCTTATCTCTCTCTCTCACTCACTAGCTCTCTGCAGTCAGCAACGGCAAGCCAATTTAACTTTTATTTGATTTTTTCTGTCCTGAATTCTAACTAGCAAATGTTTTTGTTATAATTAGGACTGTCAAATGATTAGTCACGATTAATCGCATCCAAAATAAAAGTTTGTGTTTACATAATAAATGTGTGTGTACTGTGTATAATTATTTTATATATATATATATATATATTAATACATACACATGCTTGTATATATTTAAGAAATATTTGCATGTATATACTATATATAGATTTATATATAATTTATATTATATATAAATATAAATATGTTATATATAAATAACAAATTTTTCTTAAATATACAAATGCACGTGTGTGTACTTATATATACAAAATAATTGTACACAGTACAAACACATTTATTATGTAAACACAAACTTTTAGAAACCGTTATTACCTCACTAGTGAGAAATGTCAGGTAGCTTTCAAGTTGTTAAACTATTTTACTGATAAAATGATCAGAGCAGGGCTGAGGACACGTTTCTGTGTGAGTGTGTGTCCATGTGCGTTTGAGTGGGAGAGAGAGCGGGAGAAAGAGAGTATGTGCTTTCCGTACGTAATAAACTTAATTTTGTGGGGGAAAACAGAGACATAATTTGTTGTTTTTATCCTATTGTTTACTATATATTTATGCTTGGTCAGTGTCATAGTGAATTTAGTTTATTTTGCTGTTGTGGGCTGTACCTTTTGAAATAACTGAAATCATTTGGCGAAGTGATATAGACATGTAATATGGTCAAGACCTGCCCTCCTTTCCCTGAAAATAATTGCACACAAATCTTAGAACATTCAACCAATCCGATTAAAGCATTCATCAGCCCCATAGTATAACCAGAAATAAATGGTTGATTATCTAAAGGCAAGCACAGATGTAACTAGGCCTACATATTACAGAGCTTGTTGGGTTAGTCTACTATTGTTATTTGTTCATTTTTAAAGTAGGCTACTATTAACATACAATCGACAGTAGTTAATTGAATGAATGTTAATACTGCTTGCCATAGTCCGCCTGCATTCAAACAAGGTGGCACGCGCTGAACATCCATTGCACCGACCGCGCATGCCTGTTCCCTGTGCTGACCGGACGAGACGGCGCCTATTTTTTTCCTCCCTCCATCATCATCACCCCTCTTTCTCAGGAGATGATGCTAGGCTCAGGCACACCTGCTTTTCACCCCTCGGCTCAGGCTTAAGTGTCATTGCTCCCGGTTTTCCGCCAACCTCTGCTGCGGTATTCAGACAGAGCTGCCTGTGTCGGCGGCTGATCCTCCTCGTTATATTTTGCTCTTCCTCTTCCCTGCTCTCGGTGAGGGCTGCCGGGGATGGAAGCCCGCGCTGGTCGCCTCTTCATGGACTCGCTCTTGACGGCTATTCTCATTCGCGCTGTATCTCAGAGGTGCTGACTGGAAAAACATGCCGTTGAAATGGAAAAGCGGTTCGCCCGTCAGCTGGAAATTTCCTGTGCCCGTCCTTAAAACGTCCAGGTCCTCCCCACTCTCGCCTGCATATATGTAAGTAGCAGTGATATTATGTCGAAGTGCGTGTGTGTGTGTTTTAAAATGATTGTTTATTTTCCGTCTTTAGACATTAATTAAGGATGCTGCTGCTGTGCTTGTTTCGAGGTCGGTGTCGCCTCACCTCGTTTCTCTGTAACCTAATTGTGATCGTTTAGAGAGACCCATTTTATAACGTTTAGCGTGTTTCCTCTCGCCGCTTAGTTCTCTACATCAACGGGGGATTTTCATGTGCTTTCTCTCTTTCTCCAATCTCTCCGTATCCTCCCCGCGGCTGTTTTTGAGCTCTAGTACGCACCGAACCGAGATAACAGCCGGTGAAGAATCTTTTGTCCTGGCGTGTCGTGCGCCCTGGGTTTCATCGCTTGTGTTGTGGTGGTGGGTGGGGGCCCGGGGACCGGTGGGCTGCTGATGCTGGATGATAGACGGAACATGACCGCTAGCGCTTCCGCTCATCTTAATCCTTGCTCAGGCATGTTTAATACAGCAATGCACAACTAACTTAAAATGTGTAGGCTACTAGAAAAAGCGTAGTTTGTCTTTAACATGGGAAACAGATCCTCTTTTGTGGACCAGTACGCACTAGTGTTGTTCATCAGTAGCCTACCCAGTTAAAACAAACCCTCTTTTACAATTGCAAAGCCTTTTATTGTAAAGGTTTTCTTAACTCGTGTATTTACTTTTGCCAACATGGCTTCCAACAAATGCAGCATCAAGCCAATAATTTTAATAAGACATTAAAAATTACATTTAATTTTTTGTCAGCAAACATTCAAATTTTATTGGATCAATTGGATATTTCTGTATACCATGTTCAAGATGTGTGAAATGTATTCTTATATATCTATCATGAATTAATTAAATGAAAAAATGTAATATTATTCATGTTCATGTTGATTTGTATAGCGCTTTTCAAAATACACATTGTTTCAACACAGCTTTGCAGAAAATGCATGTTTCAAATGTAACAATTAAGAAGCCAGAGGTCACTGAGTCGAGGGAAAAATCTGGGATGAGGGTCCGACTCATCAGGGCGAGCCCTGTAATGTCCATATGAAAATAATATACTCCATGATAATACAAATAATGTGGATGGTTTAAGTCATCTATTTAGCTAAACAGGCAAAATAGTGCTATCCTTCTATGCGTTATTACAGCTTGTGATCATAATGATTGCAATAAAAGTATATTTGAAAGTTTTGAATGTCCATCCAATCTTAATATAATTATATATAGATTTAATCTGACTCCTATACCATTATCTAATAAGACCATACTAGTTATCTCTTTTTACTCATTTTAGATCTTAATTTTCCTCTGGCACAAAGTTGAAACCATGACCATTGACCAGAGAGAGTTTAAGGGTGCTGATCTCTCTTACTAATCATAGGCTATATCAGTCTTCGTCTGAAAGTGGTTTTGCTACTAGTTCTGAATTACAGGCTAGCAAGGTTTATTGTCTTTTTTGTTTTGTTAATAGTTTCTCCTGTCTTTTGTTGTGCCTCTCTAGCCATAGATCTGTTGTGCATAATATAGTCTTCATAAACATAGTTTATTGATTCTCCAGGGGAAATGTATGTATTCTGTATCTTCTCAAATTTAAGGTTTGGGGTTGTATATTACAGTGTTGGGTTCCCTACCCTGCTGTCGCCCCTCCCAAAACCTTGCAAAAACAAAGTCTATTTTTACTGCTTTGGCTGTGTGTTGTGTGTGATTACAGGGTGTGCTGTGGTCTCTGCATTTCTCAATAAGAGGAGAAATGCCTCTTGGACACATGAATCATTCTCTCTTTTTGTGTGTTTTGAGACAAAATATTGAATGACAGGATGTTATTGTCAGCTGCTAAAAAAATTGGAGAGAACTAGTGAGAGTTTGCATGTTCACACCAAGGATAATAACTATAACGATAAAGTTTTACTCTTTTTCCAGTTGATGAATGATAAAACCATTGACAACCTATCAGAATCCACTCAGTTATTGAACAACTGCAGCGCATGCTTATACAGTATCATATTAAAAATAGAAAGCACATTACGCTAATTAGGCTGTACTAGGGCTGCACGATTCTTGCTAAAATGTGAATCACGATTTTTCTGCATGGGAATTGAGATCACGATACTCTTACACGATTCTCATTTTTTTCAACCAAAATGTATTGCACTCAAGTACAAAAAAACAACAACAACAAAAAACTTGTTTGTGTGATAGACTACAGGACAGGCTCTGTAAATTTAACAATTATTAAACACTATATTACATTTAAATAATAAATTAGATTTATAAATAACCAGCTTGTCAAAATAAGTTACAATGTGCAATTTAAAAATATTTGTGTTAAAAAGTGCAAAACAACATAACAATATGAACGACAACAATTGAATTTGAACAAACACTATACAACTATAAATCAATGAAGTGCAAAAGAAAGTGCAAATCAACATTGTCAAAATGCAGAGGTGCGAATTTACAAACAACTGTTAATTTAACATAAAAGCATAGGCTACTGCGTGCATGGTTTGTCATGACTGAATGCGCGCAAAGTGCGCTCCCTTAATAATCCCTAAAAAGCTGACATCATCGCGATCTCAGACATCTGTCATTATCAATGAAGCTGATTGCACAATGAATATTTCATAATATCTACACTTTGTTAGTTATAATCAGAGGATTTGCCATCATGCAGAATTCAGCACTGAACAAAAAGTCAGTTTTGAGCGGTGAGGGGAGTCTATCTTAAATGCTTCTGATTGGCCATTGTGTTTAAGAAATCAACACATATGTCTGTGATTTGCTTCTTCGCTCAACGCTGCAAACATGTTACAAATAGAAACTCTGGCCTGTAAATCGTTTCAATTTTGTTTTAGTTGTTCTTTTCTGCAACAGAAGAATAACAATTTATTAGTTTTTATATGTTTTATTCATTGATATTCATATTTTGAGTCCCGCGAATCGTTTTATTATCCCGCAGCCCACACACACAGAGTGCGTGCATTACCGCCCGCGCTCGCACTCGGCCATCAAATCTAGTCCCGCGCCGCACGTCTCTAGATCAAGGGCCCGGCCCGAGGATGGCGGCGGAATATATCGGCCCAAGCTGAGATGGTCCTCACTGCAGAACATGAAATCCACGGGGAGGAGTCGGATCCAGATCCAACTCCTCCCACCTTACACATACCTAAACCTACCCAGCTCCACCCCCTGATCCCTAAACCCACCCCTAAACCTACCCAGCTCCACCCCCAATCCCTAAACCCACCCCTAAACCTACCCAACTCCACCCCTTATATCTGGATCCGACTCCGCCCTGTGTATACTGCAATGAGGTGCTACTTGATGGCTGAGAATCTAAGCTCTAAACAGGACAGAGTGAGTAACACGGCGGATATCGCTCATACATTATTTAATTTTTTTGACAACGTAACGTTAGTTAAGGCGGCAGGCGTGTGTTGCTTAGGCGGCTGCACAAAGTGCTGCGGGAAACCCTGCACGGAAGAGAATCGCCATCATTAAGAATGAGATCGCATTTATGTTTGAATCGAGATCGTGATTTTATTTATTTTTTTCGATTAATCGTGCAGCCCTAGGCTGTACGATTAATTTAAATAAAACTAAAATCACGATATGATTGTGATTTTATCAAATTGCAACGGCTGCGATTTAAAAATGTCTAAAAAGTTTGATGGTTAAGGCTTGAAAATGATGAAATTAAGACATCCATAATTATTAGTATATTTGACCATAATGTAAAATAAAAATGTATATTAGTTTTCTTAAACACTTAATTTATTTTACAGTGATATATTACAATAGCAAGATTTTTTTTTATTTTGGTTTAATAGTAAGTTAGATATTTAACTCAATTTTTTTTTAATTGAAACTTCGCGCAAAATTGTGATTCCCTAACGCATGAATGGGACTTTCATTCAAGATGTGATTCTTCTGGTGCAAAAGTCATGTGTGCATGTCGTTTCAGTGTACTATATTGAAATGAATGTGTATGCGGTGTAAAGGTGAGGATTCATTTACTTGCATGTACTTCTAAAGTGTTATCTCACCTCTAAATATACCCGCTGCCTGTTGTGAGGATTTCACGCTCGGTAGGGCAAAGGAGAGGTGTCTATATCACTAAAATTCTTGCAAAATACTCTTTTATTTCTTTATTTCTTTTATTTTATGAGTGGACAGAGTGAGAGCAAACATGCTCCAAGCACACAGTCCTAGGACATATTCAAGAAAAAAATAATCTTTATTTGTGACTTTAAGGATTCCTTGGCTTCAGCTTAAAAAGAGTGATGAGGAGTGACAGCCGGAGAGCTTCTGTCGCAGGGGGGAAGAGAATGACGCACACATGGGTGTGTGTGATTGTTACCACAGGACGGTACACACGCAGTCGTGGTAGATCTAAAGTCCTGCTCATCTTATGCTAAAAGGACCTTGGCCTTGACCTTGCTTCACATGTATAATGATGAAAACTTTAAAATTACAGTTGTCCAGGAATTTTAGGCTGTTTGCACTTTGCTGCCAGCACTTTTCTGATATACTTTAGTCTCCTGTAAAGACAATGTCAATCCCACAGAAATGTCGGCAAGAACTGACTGCAGTTCGTCCTTTTCACATTCACATTTCACGTTGAATTTTTCGGTTTCAGCTTTTCTTCTCTACCTTGTGATCTCAGATGAAAGGATGAGATGTGTCAGACTTCTTGCTGCTGCAGATATAAAGAGGCCTGCTTTATTAATTTTATGTTTTCTGAATTTTGTACACTAACTTTCAGTCAAAATTCTGTTGGAAAAAGACCACAAGCTATTTTATCTAGCATGCTTTCCATCCTTGCTTTTGTCTCTCTTTTTTTTTCTCTATCTTTCTAAGATTAAAGCTATTTTGAGTTTTTTTTATGACCAGCTTCTCCACACTGAACTGAGAGTAAGGACAATGCCCTGTAATTATAATATTACAAACACAAATAATATCATAAAAATTTAAAGACTTGGGTATAGTTTTATATCTTTTTCCAAAATGTATTTTCCAAATTTGTCTTACCATAATGCAAATGTCCTTACCTTTTAAGTAGAAGTATGTTTTCTGAGAAGTCTTGTGGTCTGTTTTGAGTAATAATATAGTGGTTCTAGTTACGGTTCCGGAGTATATTTATTACAAACAGCCTTTAGCTATAGCTATTTTGATCATGTGACCTCATCAGCTCCCCCATGTGCCACACAGAATGACATGTGAGCAGGGTCCAAAATTAACTTTTTGCCGCACCTGCCAATGGCGAGTGAATTGAGAAAATGTACTGTTCAAATATTTTTCCTGGATTTTTTTTTTTAAATCAATATATTTGTTCAGCAAGGAATCATTAAATTAATCAAAAGTGACCATAAAGATATTCATAATGTTACCAAAGATTTCGGTTTCTTATAATTGCTGGATCATAAAACAATTTTCACTGTTTCCACAAAGCTATTAAGCAGCACTATAACAGTTTTCATCATTGATATTAAGAAGAAATGTTTCTTGATTTCCTAAATCAGCATATGATTTCTGAAGGATCATGTGACACTGAAGACTGGAGTAATGATGCTGAAAATTCAGCTTTTAAAATAGAAAACTAGTTTTAAATTGTAATATTTTACAATATGACTGTTTTTACTGTATTTTTGATCAAATAAATGCAGCCGTGGTGGACATAGGCTGCTTCAAAAACATATAAGACTTTTGAGCGGTAGCGTAGCTCCTTGCATGTTTGTGACACAGTTCAGGTCAGTGTGTCAAACTGCACCAGCCACAATCTGCATTTTGTCGTCACATGTAAAGAAAAATATTTGTACATTGTCATAATAGAAAAAAAAAAAATTCATACAAATATTTCATAGCTGTAACAAATTTTTGGGGAGCACAATATTCCTGCATTGCAGGTGAGCTAAAGTTCATTTGGGCCCTGCAGCTCTTAATAAAGCTACCAGGCAACTGATAAATAGCTCCCAATCCCAAAGCCAATTTTTACTTTCCTTTTCATTTGGTAAGTGTTCATTTTAGGTGCTGCATGTGAGCGCGTGATTTTATTCATGGGATTATATTAAATAGTAAAGTTTATTTCCTTGTGATATCTGATGTTAGTTATACTCCACTCCTTTATTAAAAACCTTATTCATCATCTAATGAGTCAACACTTCCTCCAACATTAACCTGAGGAAAGGCAGCTGATTTTTCTCGCTTTCTCTTTTTGAATCTTTTTGTATTTATTTAGTCACATCCGTTTAATCTTGTTGTGTCTGAGAGGAAATGCAGGAATCCAATTTTCACCTCAGTATCACTTTAGATGGGGGAAAGGAGTGATGAAGAAGGTTGGAGAGAGGTGGAGAGATGGGGTTGAAAAAGAAAGTTGAGGAGAAAACGAAAGGGAATGAGTTTGGAGAAGGAAAGAGGAATAGGTGTTGTGAAGATTGAGGATGTTTGGATAGAAGAAAATAGGATGGTGAAGTGGCTAAGTGGAAGAAATGTAGTGCAAGAGGGTCAAATATGAAGAGATGAAGAAGAAAAAATGAAAGTGGAAAAGGGCTGTTTTTTAAAAAAAAGCTTTAGTTTACTGTGTGATCAACTCGTATACAGGAGCTTTAAAGTTAAATTAGCATTAAAAAAAATTGTATTTGTTTTTAAATGGTATGTGTAAAATGCAGTAATTCTGAAAATGTTCTCATACCTTCTCAGTCTATTTCATAAAGCTGTAACATTTTATAAATCCATTGATTATAACCTTGAATCACTCACTCCTTCACATAAACACAAACTAAAGAGAATAGATGATCATTTTGTAAAACAGAACTTCTGCAGCAGATGGCTTGTGTTCATCTCCCTGCATGTGTAATAAAAATCTAAGTTTTGAACCGAGTTTAAGGTCGGAACAATTCATAATTGCAGCAGCTGGACGTCCCTGAGTGGGCATGTGATAGCTTATAAAAACAGCACCACATGTGCTCCGTTGAGTCGGACATGATCCTCATGTTTACTAAAGCCATGCTGCAAATCTGACTCGTTTTGCAATTAAGCATATTGTTTCATTAAAAAGTGATTGAAGTGTTACAGACACAGATTTAGGTCATGTTTAAATGTGAATCTCTTTGATGAAGAAATGGTGTGCAGCCCTGGGTCAAGTACAGAGCTAATACTCTGAATTTCAACCATAGTTGGCATCATATAACCATTTGTTTGAATCAATCAAAGATGTGCCACCACAGTTAGATAACAGACCCTTTGATTTCATGCGGACGGCAAATAAGAGGCAGAGAGATGGATGTTGCTTGTTTTTCTCAATAACTAATGGAAATGGAACACATTTGACTAAAAAATGAAGGTCTTAAGTAGAAGTAGAAAATCTTCAGCAGTACACAGGCACAAACAAACACTGGACACGCTTCAGCACATACTTGTCCGTAAGGGGCCTTTATGAACACAATGTAAAATGGCAGCTGCAAAATGATTTTTTTTTTATAGTTTGGGGAAATTAAGTGGAAAATGTCAAGCTACAGGGATCTCAGTTTTTCCCACTTGGATATGTTGTTAGGTGTTTTTTGTTTATTGCGTGACATTTATGCAGTATGGCACTATTTAGTGACTGACTTTAGTTGTGTAATGATGCCTACTACTACTTATCTGAAATAAGCCTCATGTTAACTTAGCTCACTCTCATTTGGTCATCACAGTCATTCAGAAGTGTCGTTTCTTTTTCATAAAGGGGTAATATTTGCACCCTTGAGGCGTTATTTATTTATTTACCTTTTTTGTTAAGGTGTGTATTCTAACTATATAATAACATTTATCTTATATAATGGGAAAAAATATCAGTTTACTTCCGTTTATTTACATATTTCTCCTGGGCTGCCCCAGACTAAAGATTGTCCAAGTCAACAGTTAGTCATTCATTTGATCGTTTAGTCGATTAATCGGGGAGAAATAATAAACCTCATGAGCGTATACATTTTAAATTAAACACGCACAAAGCTTACCACAGCAACACTGGCGAGATCAGAACGCATACAAACAAAATGTATCCTATAATATAAATAGCTTTATCTTAGAAATAAATGTATTTAATAAAAATACATTTGAAATGTTGTACATACAGTATATGAATAAATATAAATGATATATGAATAAAGACATACAGTAAATGAATAAATAATTATACAGCAAACTGAAATGCGTAAAGAGAAATATCAGTGCAAACATAATCAGGTCAACAGACAAGTAGCTTGAAAAGTGAATGAAAACTATCAAAATAAATAGGCTAAACATAAAATGAATAAATAAAAAATATTGCAGCAAACTGAAACACTACAATAGCATGGACAATTAGGCCATAACTGACTCCCCATCACTATGTCTTTTTCCCTCTGATCACTGTCATCTTGTATTATGAGATAGGAACAACAGTTTGTCCACGTTGGGGAGAAGTGAGTATGCATTTTGCAGCAGAACCATTCTCTTCATGTGCCCCCCTCGTCTGAGGTGCTTGTAAGTTCTTGTTGCTTATGTTAATCTGTCAGGATCTGCGTTCTTCATCAGAGTCAGCTGTCTCTGTATCATCACCAACACTACAATCTCCTCATTATATGGGAGATCAATCTGTTTCTGTGCATCTCCAAGCAGATCTGAGTCGCCTTGTGAGTCACACACACCATGGCATGAAATCATGCAGATTTTTCTGGAAATGCATTTTAAACAAACAAAAAGAAATAATCCCACATTTCTGCCCACAAATTACACACACTTTGACACCAGAAGTGTGGAACCACACACACGCTCAACCTACACCCACATTAGATGATAAAATGAGTGGCGCATTAGTCATATTTCTGCAAGGATGCATTAAATTGATCAAAAGTGAGAGTAAATACTTTTATATTATCACAAAATAAATTCTGTTTAAATAAATACTGTTCTTTTGGACGTTCTATTTGTCAAAGAATCTTGGAAAAATATATTATGGTTTCCACAAAAAAATATTTGATTATAATATGAAATGTTTCTTGGGCATCAAATCCGCATATTAGAGTGATTTCTAAAGGATCATGTGACACTGAAGACTGGAGTAATGATGCTGTAAAATTACATTTTAAAACATATTAAAATAGAAAACAATTACTTTAAATTGTAAAATTTCAAATTGGATTTTATTTTACATAGAATATTGTGGAATATTATTATAGTTTTACAGTATTTTTTATTAAATGAATGCAACCTTGGTGAGTATAAAAAAGAAAGAAAGTCAAAAACAGTAAAAAGCTTAATGATGAAGAAGAGAGTTGACATGATTTCCTGAGGTAATTGACAACATGACATGGATGCAGTCAAAATACCTTAAGCTATTCCTGAAAAATTCCTGTAACCCTTTCGTTTAATCGATAAATCGACACCTTGATCTCACACTGCACTAGTTTGAACATCAATACTCAAAGTCTAGAGTCTGCAGTTCCTCTAACAGCATGTATATGTTCCCTCCCTCAAGCCTTTTGTTCTAGATTTAAAGTCGTCCTTCACTCTAATGTCTTTTTAGGAAGAACAGCCTAGAGAGGGCACAACAGAATGCCAGTTATATTTAGTAGCAACACATTTTATAATATCAAACCAGTCATCTCTCTCTCTCTCTCTCTCTCTCTCTCTCTCTCTCTCTCTCTCTCTCTCTCTCTCTCTCTCTCTCTCTCTCTCTCTCTCTCTCTCTCTCTCTCTCTCTCTCTCTCTCTCTCTCTCCCATTTGCTAATGTTTGATGTGCCATTATCAGGCCTCAGGTTGGTTTCTAATCCTCTCTGAGGAGTGAATGCTCAGGGTGACTGAACTGATTTGAAGAGGTATGATCTGAATCAGGAGAAAATAGAGCAGAAGTGTGTGTGTGAGAGAGAGAGAGAGATTTTCTCAAATCCTAATTAACAAGCAGGGATCTGGTCCAGGAGAGTTGAAAAGGATGTTGGTTAGTCAAAGCAGAATATGTTGAGGTGTGTGTGTGTGTTGTGTGAGGGGGAGGGGGGTGGTGGTGATGGCCAGCTGTTCTCCTGTCCTGTTCAGCTCTGTTCTTCCTGTTTTCCATAATACAGAATTATTAAAGAATGCTGTTAAGCTAATGCTCTTTTGCTTACCCTTGTTCTCTCTCTCTCCCCCTCCATCCATCTGTATCTCTTTCATTCTTTCTGCACCATTTTTTTTAATCTAGATCTCTCCGCTCATCACTAAATATCTCTCATTGTCCTTCTGCATCATATTTTGTGGGTGGTTAGTGCATTGTGAGTTTTTACCGATTTTAGTTGTCTTCAGTTATCCTGTCTTCATTTGGTGGATAAAGGTTTGTAAGTGCTTTGTCTTGTCTCATCTTGATCCCATCAGCACAGTCTGTTGTGTGCGTGTTATGCTTTGCCATTTCATGTCAAATTGTCTTCATCAAACCGAGTTGTATCACTACAATCATCATAATTTAATTTATCAGTAATTTGGAATTTAGAGGCTCAGATCAATCTAAACTGCATAATTGAATGAATACCCTTGTGATTTTTTTGCTCTCTGTCAGATTGACGCTTGTGATTTGTCTGTGTGTACACTTTTTCTTTGTGTCGCGAGTGTTTGCATGTTTTCTGGGAATGTGCGTGTGTTTAGTGATGCTATATCTCTCGTTGTTTTTGGCAGCCACCAGCACTCGTTTGTGGTGTGGACCACCCACTCTCTGCTTGCTGCATCTCCAACCTATCACCTGACAGGGTAATGCACCAATCAGCTGCTTGTGCTTTTGTGTCATGTGACTGTGCCTGCCATTTTCGTGCAATTTTTTTTTTTAAACCATAGAATCTTCTCATTGTCTGGTAGTTACTCCCTGACCTGCCTGACCCTTCCTCCGGAGCTCAGTTGCACTGGAAATCATCCATTTTCCCTTGTGATGAAACTTGGGTCACGATACAGAACATATTATCCTTTTTTGTTACAGTACATTAGTGCCCACCCACTAGGCTGCACGATGTATCATTTTAGCATCGATATCGCGATGTGCGCATTCACGATAGTCACATCGCAGGATGTGCGATGTCAAGTATAGGGATCGTAGTTGATCCGTGATTCATGATCAGTAGGCTACGGGCCAGCAGTACTCTCTCTCTCTCTCTCTCTCCCTCCCTCGTGCATATTAATGATTTGAGTTGACTGAATATCTTTGAGAATACATGATGGTAAAAGGTCGGAAGACCGAAGTTTTTTTTCTTTCTTACCGCTGGTGGTGAATTGTGCTAAAATAAAGTACTTTCAATAAACAAACAAAAAATCTATCCAGTGATGAAATGTTTTCTGTGTTGACACAAATCTTGTGCGATGTCCTAACTGCCGCGATAATCACACAATTCACTTTAATGAATGGTTAAAACAACTGATCTGTCCAACACTGAACTCAAGAGACATAACAAATCGGAAACACTTTACAGTAAGGTTCCATTTATTAAATTTTAGTTAACTACATTTGTTAACATTCTATTAATATTAGTTTCTATGCGGATTTACTCCATGACAAAACCAACCCAGTCATTCTAGAATGAAACATTCTTTCCAAATAGAGCTATTCAAGTCATCTGGTGAAATTGTTTTTATATCGCAATAATATATATTGCAGAAACATTAAAAATCGCAATGTCATTTTTTTAGTTTTTCAGTCTTTAATTATAAACCATGAACCAAGCCAACCAGCTACATGGTTATAAACTTTGATTTGAAGCAAAAAAAAATTCGAAAATGAGACAAAAAGACAATGGTATTTTGTGTAGGCTATATAAACTGTGTATATAACGGCTTTAATTGATGAAAGAACTAGCCTACAATCCCAAGTAGCACTGCAAATGTCAAACTAAAAACAATGGAAAACCAATTGCTTTAAAGATGTTGACTGTGTATACATTGAAACAACATATGTTATGTTTATTGCTAAATATGCATATAAATTTTTTATGTATATTATGCATATATATTTTTATTATTATTTGTTTTTCGCAATTCTCTGGTAAAGATTTATTTGCAGAATCATGGGTAATGTAGTTTTTCACCAGGAATTTCACTGTTAAACATGATTTAAAAATTATTAGGGCTGCCCTCGACTAAAGATTTTAGTCAACTAGTAGTCATTAATTTAACTGAATAGTCGACTAAACGTGCGTTTATATTTATAAGTCATAAATCACAATAATGAGCATTTAATTGCCTATATACATAGCCTAATCAGTGCTCAAACGCACACATCAAGCTTGCCATAGCACACTGGCAAACGTAATGATTATGAGTGTGTTGTGAAAAACCAGAAGGAGACTGTCTATAATAGATATTTGAATAATTTATTTCGACTGCAGAGATTAAGACAACAATGCTGGCTCGTCCTCTTCACAGTAGTGGCCTCGCCTAAATCATACGGATTAGCCTACATAATCTGAGAATATTTATTTTCCATTTGAATTGGTTCATTTAAAAGTAGACATTTCAAGCTTTCTATAGATATATGAGATATATTTATATATTTTTTTTTTACATTTATATAAATTTTTGTTACATGCTCAAGTTAACTAAGACAGAGACGACAGAAAGCATGTTGTTATTACAACAAAAAGGTTTACACAAATAAAAGTATACCCTTCACAGTTTGCATTACTCTTATCTGTATGACCAAAAATTATGGAGTATTTTAAGTTAAATGCAAGTGATGGCGCCTTTGACATGCAGTAAGTGCGCTTTCCACACAAACACTCGGTATGTGCATAATAGCACATTTAACCAAGTTGCCATTAGAGCGAGCAGACTTGTAAGGTTGCTACTATTTACATGTTTCAAGTGATAAGCCATATGATGAATGATGGACGAATGTTTGGATTTCCTGCCGTTAACGGTCTGTCCCTCACAGACGGCGTGATTTCGCCACTTCCTTTTTTTCTGCGACTAACAGACTAATACAATTTTGATATTGGTTATATAATTTATTCATTTTTAAATGTGTTATTTAAAAAATTGTCAATGCCTTGAAATGGAAAATAAGTGCTACCAATTTATTGATTCTGTATCGTGACAAGAGTATCACAATAATGTACTGTTTTTTGTTGCTGTTGTTTTGTTCGCCCATACCTCCAGCATTTGTGATACAGCACTGAATGATTGCTCCCAAAACCCCTGACCTTCATCCAGACAGTGGGTCACTTTGTGAATGCAGATAGGAACGTTTTTCTATATTTGTTCCTGGTTGGATATCTTTGTTAAAAGCATGAAGCTTGAAGCTGTGAGCAGAAGGTCTGTGAAATAGGCTAGATGCTATTGTGTTGTTGCTTGAGGCCTCATTCATAAAACGTTTATTAATCGTTTCCATGGTAAAGGCTCAAGTACATTATAATCAAATATGCTTAATAAAACCGTTCATAGTACATATGCCATTGTCCTGCACACAATTCTTTAGCTGTCTGAAAATACACACGCTTTAAGAGCCATCATGGCTTAGCCCCAGAGTAACCATAACTGCTTATTATGAGGCCTTTTTAATTATTCATCATTTTATATGCTCACAAGGTACAAAATTAGTACTTGCCAAACGCCAATTGTGAAAACAAATTGGCTTTAGTAAGTAAATAAAACATAGCCAGTTGGCCAGCAACTTTATTAGGAACTGCAGCACTAAAAGGTTTAAATCAAATCTTAAGATTGATAGTCTGACTGATCACTGATTAAAGTGAGCAATTCACATACTGTCGTCGTCGCCTTTTTTTTTCTTTTCTTGCCACTCCAGGACATTGACATTGATGTGTTTAGGCTGTTCCTGATTAGCTTTGGCTTTAGTTTCAGCTCATTGTTTTGCTGGAGAATAAGTCCTCCATCACAGCAATCTTGCAGAATTTTTTTTTATTTTTAGGATTACTATGTATTTTGCTGTATTCATTTTACCCGTGCAAGCCTTCTGGGAGTGCAAAGTATTTCCCAAGCATGATGCTGCCACCTCAGTGGAGCCGATGTGTTTCTGAGTCAGTTTTATGCCATATGCCAAACATGGCGTTTAATATGATTGCCAAAAATAAATTTTTGGCGCTTTTCCACTGCATGGTTCGGCTCGGCTTGCTTTGTCTCGGTTTGCTTTTCCAGTGCAGGTCATTACCGCTTCAAAATGGGTGGTATTATAGGCTGTTTGTTAAAGTTACTGAAAAACTTTTTAATTCCCGGTCGCAATATCCAGCTGGATTCGCTCCTCGTCCTCAGCTACCAACGCGAGGAATGTCGACTGCACCTCATCTACTGACTAGTCCTCACGATTCAGCCATTTCAAGGTTATTTTTTTATTTTTTCAATCAAGTTGTTTAATAAAAATTGCGCGAACAAATAATAATGAGGTGGCTGTTGATGACTATTTAAATCTAGAGGGTTTGGTGTATCGTTTTGCAAATCCAATGACGCTGGTAGTGACAATTCTCTCAGACCAATCAGTGATCTGTAGTGTTTTTCACAACACATGTTATTATCGGTGTGGTACGCTTGGAACCTCAACAGAGGTGGTACCATTTAAAGTGAGCCGAGCTGTACCGAGCCGTACCATGCAGTGGAAAACCGCCAAAAGTGTGCCGTACCGAACCATACCGTACCGTACCATGCAGTGGAAAAGCACCATTAGTCTCATCAGACCACAGAACCTTCTTCCAGTCGTCTTCAGTGCTCAGTGGCAAGGCCAGACATTTTATTGTTAGCAGAACATGGTTACATCAATCATACAAATAAAAAATCCATTAATAAATAAAATATCCATTGAAGAGAATAAGAACAATAGTCAAAGATAAATAATCATAGACTGGGCATACGTACAGATGGGCAAGGTCCTGTCCTGGGACTTGAGACTAGCGTGGAATTCTCACTCAAACCACTGACTACTGCCGCTTCTGATTGCTTTTAGAGGGAAAAGCTGCCCATAACTGCTTGTCTAGGCTCAGTTTTCTCAGTAATAATAGCATATTGGTGATTTGGCAAACAATCCTGTGCATATCCGTGTTTGCGCTCTGGAGAGTGTTATTATTGTCATGTATGCAAGATTTTTTTTCTCCTTTACCACAAAAAAACTTGTTTTGTCTAGTTTAATTGAGTGTGACCCTGGCCCACTAAATATACACTTCAGTTATATCAGAAAGAGAAGGAAGAAAGACATGAACAGTGTTGGGGAAAGTAACTTTTAAAAGTAAAGCATTACAATATTGAGTTACTCGCCAATTAATTAATTGATAAAGTAATTAATTTAGTTACTTTTTATGGAAAGTAAAGCGTTACGTTACTTTTGTGTTACTTTTCAGTTACTTACCTGGCTATGGCTTGATCTCTTTTAGGAGATTTTTTTTATTTATTTTTTGCATCAACAACATACTATATAACCTACACCTTCATTTTCTTTTAAAAACAATTATATATTGAATAATAATATAGAATAATATTATATTCTGAGAACTTTCTGATCCATGGCATATAAAAGATCTATAAACATTACAGATTATTGAAAATAATGTGTTTGTTACTTTTGTACTTGTGGATAGACTATGGACTGCATAAAGTAAATTATCTGTCCATTGTGATAATAAAGAGTGTAATATAGGCTAGATAGTTGCCATTATGGAAAAAAATACATATCTTAAACATTTTAAATGTTTAATTACTTCTTAGAGAACAATATGATGATACTAGTCAAGTCACCCTTATTTATATAGCGCTTTTTACAATACAGATTGTTTCAAAGCAGCTTTATAGAGATAACAGGAAAATAATGTTGTAATTATAGTATTAAATATAAAATTAAATGTCCCCAACTAAGCAAGCCAAAAGCCAATGGTGACAAAGGCGAAGAAATGCGAAAAAGTCTATCAGGTGACAGAATGGAGAAAAAAACACGGGAGAACCCAGGCTCATTCGTGGGCCAGTTCTCCTCTGACCAATGAACGAACAGTGTATGATTATGATTCAGGCAGCATTACAGGTCAGAAGTCAGATTGGATTGGAACATTATATTATGCGGTTCATCTGGTTCAGAGATCAGAGTCATCACGCACGTATGGAGACGATTTAGTGGAGGATCAGTGCCGATTGCTGTCGTATCGATGAGGCCTTCACAGGGGAGAGTCTGGTTGACACAATCTCTGCTGACACTTCAGGGATGCGTTGTGTCGTGTGCAGGTCCTCCATCTGATCTGGACACTGCCCGGATCCGGCTGATTACAGTTAACCTCAGAATAAACAGAAAGACTAAAATTAGCGTAGATGCCATTATTCTTCTGATGTAGCGAGTACATCAGGTGTTATAGGAATTGTTCCCGGTTCCGGCTGACATAATTTATGCAGCCTAATAATCTTTTAACTGATTTGAATAAAAGGAATGTATAATTTTCTAAGTGTATGCCAGGTTAAAGAGATGTGTTTTTAGTCTAGATTTAAACTGACAGAGTGTGTCTGCTTCCCGAACAATGTTAGAAAGACTGTTCCAAAGTTTAGGTGCTAAATAGGAAAAGGATCTACCGTCAGCAGTCAATTTTGATATTACTGGCCGGAATTTTGAGATCGCAAATGAAGGACTATAATGCGTTAAGAGCTCGCTCAAGTACTGGGACCTAAACCATTTAGTGCTTTGTAAGTAATCAGCAATACTTTAAAATTCTACTTTTAAAGTATTTTAAAAGACTTAACAGAGCAGCCATGAAGTGTTAGACAGTTTTCAAGGTTATTACGTGGAAGGAGGTTTATGGGTTTATGTCCAATAATTAGAATCTTTGTTTTTCAGAATTAAATAGTAGGAAATTTAGAGAACAATTTAGTGAACAAACAACATCACCAATTAAACATAAAATTTGTCAGCTTTAAAATGTGAAAGATTTCACAAGGCATAAATAAATGTACAAGTTGATTCCAATAGATCAAAACTCTTGAGTTTTCTATTAAGTGTCCTCAAAACAAAATCCATTTTATGCAACAACAAAAAAAGTCCAGATCACTTCTGCAATGCAATGGGGGAAAAAAGTATTATCTTAATGTAATGTTAAGAGTATTATCTTAATGCCAAGAGTTTTGCGATCGTTCTGCGCGCCCCCCGACCTTTTCCCTGTCAGAGAGATTTTGCTGATGATGTTAAGAAATGTGGGCATCTCCACAGTGAACAGTGGCTGCATCTTCTCAACAATAAAAGCAGCAACCAATTTGTTGAGTTCAGTCGAGTTCAGTTCTCTCTTTTCCAACTCTATAGTGCTGTGCTTTGCATGCAGAAGTTTTTTTTACATTTGAAGTAGTGTTTTTTGCAGTTGACGAGCTTTTCACCTACACATAATCTAGACTTAACGTTATTCCCTTCTCCTTTTCTTCGATTTCAAAATAATGAGAATACTTCCATTCCAGTAATGAAATGTTCTGGCCTGCCATCTCCGTTTCTGACTAGCGTCTGTTCATATGTGTGTGATTCTACGTGACAACGTTCATTTTAATTCAGTATGTAAATTGTTTTGAATGCACATTAATTAAACTGAAAAGTAACTTGCATTACTTTTTTTTTTAAAGTAACTCAAATATTAATGTATAAATTTAGAAAGTAATATAACCGTAACTAGGGATGCAACGGTACACGGTAAAATCCCGGACCGTTCGGTCAGCCCTGCACGGGACAATCTACCCTCGTGTCCCGCGGGACTTCGGTTTTGCCATTGAGTTCGCGCTGATCCTTTTAGTTTTTGCTTTACACGCCTTCAGGTGCGTTTGCCTGTCCAGGCAGACGAAAGCCCGCCCCCGCAAGTTAATGTGTCCAATCAATCACTGTTGTGCACCCACACGCTAACTTCTGTCACTCACTGGCTCGTATTACTAGCAGGGCTCTCAAGTGTCACGCATTGAGCGTGACAGTCACTCATTTCGGTCTTTTGTCACGCTTTTGTCACAGTTTTTCAGTGTGATAAATACAATGTGTGGCGGGAGAGCGTGACAAAAGACCGAAATGAGTGACTGTCACGCTCTCCTGCCACACATTGTATATATCACACTGAAAAAGTATTTGTAATATATTTAATATGCCGCAGCGCCCAAAACTCTGGCCCCGCCGCTCTCACTGTGGAACCGGCAGGAATCAAGCGCGTCTGATTCGTCTGGTGTTGTTAGCCAATCAGAAAATAGCACTATTGTATCTGGGTAAGATTTAACGCAACAACCAATGACACCCCGATAATATTTTTTTATTATATTATTTTGCTCTGCTTTTTTTTATACAAACCACAAGCTAATTTATGTTTGTTTAAAGGTAAAAGTGCACTTTTTCTTTCACATTGATCACTTCATATACCAGTTATCAAGGTTTGGAATTGGGATCCACTTGAATATTCTAAAATGTGTTTGTTTACATTTTGTATTTCATAAGTGGTAGTTGAAGAGGTTGTATTACTTAGTGTTGTTCAGTACAGACTAGAGTGTTCATTTATTCCATACACATTGATGTTCTTCCTACTGTGACATTCTGTTTATGCTCATAAGAAAAATAAAACATATTTTTGGGATGAAATAGCAGTCTCTTTCTGCACAAAACATGTACCGAAACCGAACCGAGACCGTGGCCCAAAAACCGAGGTACGGACCGTACCGTGGGCTATCTGTACCGTTGCACCCCTAACCGTAACGCGCATTATTTATAATGCGTTACCCGCCAACACTGGGCATGAATGTCTGCCTGTTCTTCTATTACCAGTGGTTGATCTTAAAATGTTCTGACCGTTTGCTCTTTTACCATTAGGCTTGGAAAAGGTCAAACTAGTTGCCAGACTACAACATCTGAAATAACATAGATCAATTTAACAGGATTTCTTGATTATTATTTTTTACATGTGCTTGGTGCTGTATGGCCAAATATCACATGGATGATATCACAGTATTTTTCAAAATTATACCTGTTTCAAATTATCCCTATTTTTCAAAATGATTTCATTTTCCCACAAAATGATGCTGTTTACAAAGAGGTGCCCGCAGGAGGCGCGTTAGGAGATGCAGAAATAGCAGTTTCACCGGTAACTGTATTGTACACAAAGCAGCAGCGCTCATAAATGCTGCGTTATCAGGAAAGATAAAGAAAGATTAAATGAAAATAACTTCAAAACTTTTCTAAAGACAGTCAGTTCCCTTCAAAAATACATTCAGATAAAAACACCCGTGCCGCGTTTTGACTTTTGAAGCGTGCAGTGCTCATGTTTATTCAACGATGTCAAAGCTTTTTGGAAAATCTATTTGTGGCGGGCAGTGTTGATATTGTGAACCAATGTATGGGAAAAACTGTAATATAATTTAAGAGCTATCAATTATCCTTCTTAACCATCACGCTTAGTAACACATACAGCTGTGCCCTCACCACAGTGCAACAGTGAAAAGAGACCCCTCTCAAACAGTCGCGCCGTGTTCCGAACATTTTTTAAGCGATATACACCGGTATTGCAGTATATTAAAAACCGGTATACTGCCCAGCTCTACATGTGCTCTAAAAAGTAATGTTAAAGGTAGGGTAGACAATTTTGGAAAATAGCAAGCTAGCTTTGAAAGCATTAGATCCCACCCTCTCTTCAGAGTGCTCTCTCCAAAGCCATGCCTCCTTCAAAACACATGAACTCTGCAAAGCCTCCCTCATGAAACACGTTGATGACGTGTGATGTCTGACGTGAGCTGGGTGCGCGGAGGTATGATATACATATGTTGACAGGCAGGTACGTCATCATTGTATCATTCAGACTGAACATTTTTTTGGTCCTGAGACTTCCATAGAAGTTATATGTACATGTTTTAATATTTAGATCATTAGACCTTCTATTATTGATGTATTGATTCTATTACAGGATGTGAGAGAGTTTCAGCCAGTATAAAACACTTTTTTTTGCCTACCCTACCTTTTTACATGGCCAAAAAAAACAAACAAACTTTTGCTTGTCTTATTAGTTAGCTGGTAGAACAAGATTCCTCATAAATATTACTATTAGGTTCATTTCTGAGAGGCCTATATTTGACCTCATGTCAGTTGTGTGTCACATTGCGTTAATCCTCTGTGTGATGTTGTATGTGTGCATTTGAGGCGGGTTTCTGTGCTGTACTCGTGTTAAATGAAGAATCATATAATGAATCAAACATATTTGCAGTCAAAACATATTTGATCTTTTTGCACATCATTATCTCTGTACCACTCTCACACCTAAAGGGTTATTCCTTCATATTAACCTCCCCCTCCCACTTCTCTCTCTGATGGGCAGATCACTGGTGGAGGATGATGATGCTCAGATGATGAAGGTGTCGCTGGGATGCAGTGAAATGGGGCTGTCCTCCCACTTGCAGGCCTCGAAAACAGGAAACACACGCTTCTTTACCAGCAACACACACAGCTCTGTGGTTTTACAGGTGAGTGTGTGTGATTTACATATGTCTCTTACTAAATGTCGGGGTGGGATTGTGGGGCGTCACCATCTGCCAGTCTGGCATCATGTCACACATGACAGTTTGTGTGTTTGGAAGAGTCTGTGAAGGTCATCTCTGCTGTTCTTGGCAGTCTAGCTTTATATCACAAATAAAGATGATATTATTATTATTATTATTATCATCATCAATGTCATCATCACTGGTGGTGGGCAGAGTCCTGCCTGAGGTCCATGAGAACATTCATTTGCACCTTTCTGCGGGTCACTTGGCAGGTTTCAGCATGTGCTTGTGTGGGAACAAAGGTGAGAATTTAATTTGAATTTGCCAGTTAGTCATTGCAGACAGATCAATAAGTGAAGGACACCTGATTGCCTCTGTTTGTGTGCATATTTTCATATTTATTTAACCCTCTGATGCATGGTGTTCTTATTAGTGAACTGCTTTTATGTAACAATATGCAAGTTTAGAAGTGAGTCATTGTAGTAACAGCCTTATTTCCAATACTAATAATAATTCTGTAAATGATTAATAGTGTCAAGCTATGGCTCTATGGCATAATGGCACTATCAAAGCATTGATGTTTGTTTGAGAGCCAGCACTGTTTTACCTGACCAATGGCAGACAGGGAAACGTTTCTGGGAAACTACACAATTCTTTTCACTTAGAACCAACTTAGACTGGTTTTTGAAGAAGAAAAAAGTATCTGTGTGTGACTAACCTTCTGACATACAAATACACAATTTTTCAAAAGTTTGAGCAACATATCAGCATATTAGAATGATTCCTGAAGGATCACGTGACACTGAAGACTGGAGTAATTGCTTTGCCACCACAGGAATAAATTGCTTTTTAAAATATATTCAAATTTAAACCGATTATTTAAAATTCCATTAATATTTCACAATATTACAATATTGCTGTTTTTAGTCTTTTTGATCAAATAAATGCAGCCTTGGTGATCATAAGAGACTTCTTTAAAAAACATTCAGTAACAAAATCAGTAACCCTTTTCAATAAGGTTCATTGGTTAACATTAGTTAACTACCTTAGTTAACATGAACTAAGAATGAACAATACTTCAGCATTTAATAATCTTAGTTAATATCAACATTCAACATTTACTAATAAATCATTCAAATCAAAGGTTGCATTTGTTAACATTAGTTAATGCACTGTGAACTAACATGAACAAACAATGAACGACTGTATTTTTACATAATTAACAAAGAATAATAAACACTGTAACACATGTATTGATCATTGTTAGTTCATGTTAGGTAATACATTAACTAATGTTAACTAATGAACCTTATTGTAAAGTGTTATCAAAAAATCTTAACCCCAAACCTTTAAATGGTAGTGTAGGTTCACTGTTTGTTTACATGGGATAAGAGTGTATACACGCACTCACAGACATATTCACACGTTGCGTGATCTCTTGATTGCATCAGCACTGACATTAATGTGATGGGGTCAGTCTATTGATTCCCATCACAATGTCACTGACAGCTGTCATTGATCACCAACCAGCTACTGCTGTGATAGGAAGTAGATCATGTGTATGTGAACTTAAAATAGCAGTTTATTAAGATTTGAATCAGTTTGTCAAATCAAGATAGTATAGATAAACAATATTTGAACTTATCAGTCTTGACACATGCTGGAGATTCATAGCATTATTCATTCACAACTTTTTTTATTTCGTAGCACACATGGTTAAGGACACCCAAACATTACACACTCGCAGTGGGTGTAAAATATAGCATAGTCACAAGCACACTTGCCCTGGTGTAGGGGATGAAAGGAAAACTATTACTATGACAGCCGCTTATCATATCTGGGATGATTACTTTTTTTTTCAGTTTAAATCTGTCATGAGTCACAACACATGCGTCCTAAAGCACAGCAGCCTTCATCCCCCTACAATATCACTAACCCCTGGAAAAATGATCAAATGAATTAATCAATTGAAAAATTTGATTCCTGTGATTTGTTGGGAAACAGCACTCAGTTAATTTGATTCGATGTTTATCCGCAGGCGCTGTGTGTCCTCATTCTGAGCGCACACAGAATGAGAGTTTTAGCTGAGTATGCAGGTTTAGTGTTTTTAGCTTGTTTTTTACATCCATTTCCTAATAAAGAAGCTATGTAAATGTGATTGCAAAACTAGCACAATTAACATTTTAGCTTGGAGTTTATTTTATATATTTTTATTCCATTTATATTTTGTTTAAAATTGCAATAATAATAATAATGCTTGTTATTTGTAATAGTAGTGGCTGCAGATAAAGTCTTAATTCTTTGTTTGTTTTTTCTTTTTAGTTTAATTTACTAATAAAAATTATTATTGTTGTTGTTATTATACATCTATAGAATTGTTGGCTATATGTTATTACTATACATATAACCAGCACACACAGTGTTTGTATTTGCAGATGCCTCAACACGAAATGCTTTTAGTGTCACGTTAGATGCAGCAAAAGCTTTTTTTACATTTAGTCATTTAGCAGGTGCTTTTTATGCAAAGTCACTTACGAATGAAGCACATTACAAGCAAAGCTTTTAGTTTTAGATTTTGCATCAGACACTGATGTTATGAGGCCGGTAAAGACAGCCAGCTGGCTTTTCCACGTTTATCATGATTTGTGGCATGTTTGTAAAACTCCAGAGGGTGTAGTACAGAGTTTGGTGCTTAAAAAGCTTATGTGTAGTTTCAGGAAGTGTATCACTGATTGGATTGTGCCTTATTTCGTGTCCTAGCACATGCTTGGCATGTGCTTTTGCACATGCTGGTGGATTGAGCCTGACACGGCACTCTGAGAGTGTGTGTGAGTGGACGATTGCACGGTCCCGTTAATTATGGCTTGTCTCCGCCGCGGGAGTCCATCTCTGCTGCAGTCCCCTCATGCATCTGACCCCCTGTTCATTAATTAACCCCACAATCTTTTATTCAGAAATGACGCTCATGGGACGCATAGTAATGATACAACTCCTTAACATTCACTGTTTTCATGGGTGATAACGGATGCTTTAATGTGTTTGTTGTTTTTTGTTTTTTTCCTCAAGACCTTTTTGTTCATTCTCTTTGCTCCTCAGTGAATTCATTAAGTGCATTACAGAAAAGCTTGTCAGTTCTCTCACTTCCTCTGTGTTTTATTTTATTCTCTCCATCTCTCAGGGTTTTGACCAGTTGAGGATAGAGGGCCTGCTGTGTGATGTCACATTGGTGGCGGGAGACGGGGATGAAGCGTTTCCTGTTCACCGAGCCATGATGGCCTCTTCCAGCGACTACTTTAAAGCCATGTTTACAGGTGAGAGAGAGAACAAGACATAGGATAACAGGATTAGGTGAGGTGAAGCCAAGTTTCCAGGTGAGGAAGGGATAAAGGGAGGAACAAGGAGGTTTTTTTTTGGACTGAGAGGTCAAAGTTTGACAGAAGAGAAAGCTAATATGAAAAATAGAAAAATGTTTCTTCAATGTTATGTACTATACTGTACTACCAGCTCTGGATTGTTTTTGTTTGTGCTTTGTAGTGTCTTTTTAAATTTTCTTTTAAATTTTTTAGTCTGATATAATAAATATCAGTACCATGCCAGTCTTGTTTAGTCACACTAGAGACTTTCCTTCAGCGCTCAGAATGTTCTTGATTCTCCCTCCATTCTCCCCCTCCCTCACTCGCCCCAACTCTCTCTCTCTCTCTCTCTCTCTCTCTCTCTCTCGCTCTCTCTCTCGCTCTCTCTCTCTCTCTCTCTCTCTCTCTCTCTCTCTCTCTCTCGCGCTCTCTCTCTCTCTCTCTCTCTCTCTCTCTCTATCTATATATCTCTCAGAAGTACACTCTTTCTTGGGAAGAAAAAACAAAGCAAGAGAGGTGAAAAAGATAAGAAAGCAAGAGATTCGCTCGGGGTTATTTGGGAAAGCTTGTTCAGAGATAATGTGTTCAATGGAAAGAACTTCATTTCATTATTTGAATTGAGTTCAGCTATTCCCTAAATAATTATGCCATTTAATACTGCATACTACCAAACCCTGAATGAGTTTTTAACACAAAACTATTATGAGAGACCACTAAAACAATTATGAAGGAGCAGCATGTCGAGGGAATACTCTCATTTCCTAACTAGAGCTGGGGAAAAATTTATTTATTGATGCAGTTTTTAAACAACGGTGATATGAACACTAAGTAGGTCGCTTAGCCATTCAGTATGTTACCGTTAAAAAGTTTGGGGTCAGTAAGATTTCCGGTGATGGGGTCAGTAAGGATGCTGAATAAAAAAGGGAGATAAAGGCATTTATTTTGCTACAAAAAATTATGCTAAAAATACATTCCTATTAAATTATAATAAATGTTTCTTGAGCAGCAAATCAGTAATTCATGATGACTACTGCACCACATAGGTCCAGTAACTGCACCTGGTAAGTAGGGCTGTCACTTTTGTGAAAAAATCCTGTTTGATTTTTGAGACGTAAGTGTTTATTGAATCGATTGTAAAATCGATTTTCCATGTCTAAAGACGTTTCCATTTTCAACACCAATATAGGCAAATCCACGGACAACTTATAACAGGCATTAGGACGAACGTAAAGAGGGTGCAGTCAGCACAAGTCGGCAATATTTCTGATGATTTATTGGCGTGAAGTTTCGTGCACAATGACAAACAGGAGTGCAAGATTCAGGGATTGAAATTAACAAAAAATGAACTTTGGCGGGTAACGCTGTCAAATCACGTGCCAATTTGGCGTGTTTCTAGGTTTACTCACTTTGCTGGGGAAGTTCGTGTAGCCAAAGCTGCGTGGATTAAGCGCAAATACGTAACTCGTGAGTCCTCTTGATATATTAAATACAGCGTATTGCCCAGAAACTGCGCATTTCTGGCTTGCTTGAACACACGTCACTAAGGCCTCGTTTACACTGCAGGTCTTGATGCCCAATTCTGATTTGTTGCCTATATCTGATTTATGTGTTTACACTTGACATACTATCTGAAACATCGCGCTTGCTTTAAAAGGGGGTTCTTGCACAGATGGACGAACGCGTTATATGCTTGATGCTAGCTTTGCGATATATGCGAAGTTCGCCAAACATGAGCATGATTTTGAGGAAGAGGAGGACGAAAAGGACCATCATTGCAGCCTGCGCATATGCTTCAGTTATTGTGTGCGAGGCGAGAGAGAAAATAGTTTTTGCTTGCATGATGCGCACTGTAAACCCCTTGGGTAGGATTATGGGTGTGGAGCGAGTGCGTATTACACTCCATAAAGTGCGTATTATTTAAATTACAATTATTGAAAGCGCTATATAAATGCCTCATTCATATCATGCACGCAAAAAATTTTTGGGCGTAAATGGCACGAGAAATAAAATTTGTGCTATAGATACGCACTTTCATGAGATCGTGGCGGGCTTTAACGAGGAGCAGTGGGTCCGTGATTCTAGGATGGGCAAGCCAACCTTTGATATGTTGTGTCAACGTGTGTTCATATTCCTCTCATACGACATAACGACGTTTCGCAGATGCGTGACGGATTTCTCTCGTCATTAAACCGCAGAGACGGAGCCTAATGCCAGGGGAAAATCCGATCTGCCTGTTTACATGACAGTCGCATTGGCACATATCTGATTTATATCTGATTTATTTCCACATATGAACGAGGCCTGAAATCGATCTTGAAATATCCGAATGCATGCGTTTTTATCCTGTTTACACTGTCATAGAATACATCCGATCTGTGTCACATATGAGCAAAAAAACGGAATTGGGTCACATTTCACTGACAGTGTAAACGAGGCCTTAGCAATAAATAACGGCGCGCTTGTTCACTTGCATTGAAGTAATAGTGAATATTAAAGTAACACTATGTAGCTTTTCAACCTTCATAATATATTTCCAAGACCCTTGTGATGGTACATTGACTTACAATAGGTTAAATGACACGTCTGCCATAGCCTGACGTGGTTTGTATCGCTTTTACTGGCACTGTGTAACTTCGGGTTTCGGGTAGTAACCCGAGCACAAAAAGAACTACAAAATTCGACTGCTTTACGTCACGCGTTACAATAGTCATTATTTTGTTTTTCTTCATTTCTGATGTCGCAATACATCATACTTTCATGAAATCATGCACCATACTCTACCTTGTCTGTGGACCTCGTTCATTCCAAAGCCGGTGCTGGATAAACAACGAACGTGCGTGTGACAGTAGGCTAAATTATTTACGACAGCGGTAATGGACAATTCCGCTTCCAACCAGTAGGGCGACCGCAGAGGAAAAGTTACTTGGTGTTGCTTTAAAAAGCATTTTATTCACAAAAAATACATTATTTTCCAACATCCTACATGTTCTGTGTACTGTATTGATCTGTCCACCTAAAACACATTTTTGGTCAAAAGAAAAGAAAAAAGGATGTTAAAATCGATTCCCTATTTTCGTTTTCGAAACTTGTGTTGGTTGGTCCGATCGATTGTGCAATCGATTTTATAACGTAAAGTGACAGCCCTACTGGTAAGTGCACCAATTTTGTCTGTAACAGTATGTGACGGGGCGCATAGCTACCATCACGGCAGCTATACGCTACCTATTCTAGTACACAAAGACTGAGTGGCCTGTATGTGTTTGTCTAGCGTGTCAGTGTTTTCTGTTAATCTTCATACTGTTTCAAATCAGCGGTTAATCTAGCCTTACATTACAAAATCTCATATATCCCGTAGCTTTTGTGTGCACACTTTTAACATCTAATACTACGGTGATTTATATGCTATAGCTATTTCTATTAATACATATCTTGCTGTTTTAAAAAACCATGTCATTTACTTTACAGTCATAACCAGTTACAATAACCACGCAACACATGTCTTTGTTAATTATGTATCTTTTTTTTTAGTTTAAGAGAAACATAGCTTTGACATACCATCTTTGTGTCTAACTGGCGTCTCCGTTTTGTTTGTGTAAAGGAATATTTGCCGCAATGGTGGGGTTTATATGACGTTATGACTTCCGGGTCAATAGGAAATGACCCAGAGTTTGAGTTATTAATTTTTAGCTGTTAAATATGACTTGTGGCTTGGCAATTGTTAGCTGAAACTATAGAAATAATATTCTGTAAAGTTCTAGTTTTATAGAGGTAGTATTTCGGCATTTATGTCTTTGTCATCTGAGCCACCCCTTTATTGTAATCCTGTGTTGGTATGTTCCAATTTCAGGGGGGCCCTCATGCCTATAAAGCCTAGTATCTCCATTAGTATCTTTTTTTTTTTTCTTGTAATTTTTATTTGCCTGTCACTGGCCTTAATTGGGATAAATAAAAAAAATCCCATCTATTCAAACGCATCCAACTTCTCCTGAGTGCTTACATCTGCTCACGACGACTTATTCACATACCCTTAACACAGTACATATAATAACCTGAGAGACCTCAATTTGTTCCTAACTCTATTCTGAACAAATAAAAAGTTTTGCCCTTGTATTGTAGAATAATAACTCCGGAAAGCTCTTCCATGTAAATCAGAATTTTTGCCCAAACCAGTCGTGACAGGCGTCAGGACATTTTGTTGATCACAGAGTTTCTATTTCTGGTACATTGCGGCAGGTAGCCACAGCGATTAAATGTAATTGACCCAAAAGCCAGCTTCTTAAGATTTTACAAGAAATCCATTAAATATCTTCTGATTGGCTGTGATTGTGTTAGGTCATGTGTGCAGCATTCTAAGAGAACAGACAAAAGTTCCGTCAGGTTACGACACAACGTTACAGTTTGGCTGTGTATGTAGCTGAGAAAAGTGCTGTCTCTGTTCATCTTATAATTGGTCCGTAGTATTCTGAAAACCCATTAAAGTCCTGCTACCACGTGTGCCATAAGCGTTTCAGCACTTCAAGACTCCCATAATTGCTGTCTGTTACACTTTCTTTCATTCTCCCCTTGTGTTCTACTTATCCTTTTTGCGCTCGCGCTCTCTCTCTCTCTCCCCCTCCATCTCCACATAGTTGAGAAATCATATCTGAATTAATGAAAGTGGTTTGATTTATTTCAAACGTGGCTCTTGAATAAGTGGCTCATTATCATGGTAAAGAGAATTGGTGACAGCTTGCAGTAAGACTCACTTTACTTCTCTCTTTTTTTTCCTTTTTCTCTCATTCTCCTTATTGTTTCTGTCACTCTCCCCTCTCTGCCTTTGATCCGCTCATTTGCAACGTTTTTTTGCTGATCCCTCCTCCATTCTTTTATTCCTTGTTCTCTTCATCTGCCTTTTCCCCTATTTTATATCCGTTTTGCTCGAATATTTCTTTGCACTGATTATTCTCTCGCTTTCATCTCTTCCCTCTGTCATCTCTTCCCCTATTTCTCTTTCTTTTTTTCCTCAGGTGGAATGAAAGAGCAGGATTTGATGTGTATAAAGCTGCATGGTGTGAATCGAATAGGGCTAAAGAAGATTATAGACTTCATTTACACCGCCAAACTCTCTCTCAACATGGAGAATCTACAGGACACCCTAGAGGCTGCTAGCTTTCTCCAGATCCTGCCTGTCCTTGACTTCTGCAAAGTCTTTCTCATTTCTGGGGTAGGACACAAATGAGAGCACTTTTATTCTGCGGTGTATTTTTTTTTTTTGTACTAACATGCAGTTCCTCCTTCCTCCTTAGGTGTCGCTGGACAACTGTGTAGAAGTGGGGCGCATCGCCAACACCTACAACCTCACGGAGGTAGACAAATACGTCAACAACTTCATCCTAAAGAATTTTCCTTCGCTGCTCGGCACTGGCGAGTTTGTCAAACTTCCTTTCGAACGTCTAGCGTTTGTGCTCTCCTCCAACAGTCTAAAACACTGCAGCGAACTGGACCTGTTCAAAGCTGCGTGCCGCTGGTTACGCTATGAAGAAAGCCGCATGGAATATGCTGCTAAACTAATGCGCAATATCCGATTCCCCCTCATGAGCCCAACAGAACTCATAAACCACGTTCAAACTGTCGACTTCATGCGTACGGACAATACCTGTGTTAATCTTTTATTAGAAGCCAGCAACTACCAGATGATGCCATACATGCAGCCGGTGATGCAGTCGGAAAGAACTGCGATCCGTTCAGACAATACCCATTTAGTGACGCTAGGGGGTGTGCTACGGCAACAACTGGTTGTAAGTAAAGAGTTAAGACTTTTTGACGAAAAAGCACATGAATGGAAAGCACTGGCACCCATGGACGCCCCGCGCTACCAACATGGGATCGCAGTAATCGGGAACTTTTTGTATGTGGTCGGGGGACAAAGTAACTATGACACGAAAGGTAAAACGGCTGTGGATACTGTGTTTCGATACGATCCGAGGTATAACAAGTGGATTCAGGTGGCGTGTCTGAATGAGAAGAGGACCTTCTTTCATCTGAGCGCTCTCAAAGGACATCTATATGCTGTGGGCGGGAGAAACGCCGCAGGAGAGCTGGGTGAGTCAGGAAGGGATTTTAGTGTCACAGCAGGGGACACAGATTTCCAAGGGACACACTGTGCTTCAGTTGTTGACATGTTTTATAAATATAACATTAAGATGAGTGTCTTTGCGGTACTAATTAAGCAAAAAAAAATCTGTGAAACATTTTGTGTGCACACATCCGAAGCTCTCACGTGGAAAATCGCTTCTCAGAGAGTGCATAAATACTAAATTGAGTTCGCTTTCAAGTCTTTTTGCACTTGAACGGACAAATTCATGCTGAAACATGCTTGTCTTGGCGAGTATCCTAGCAAACATTGTAGGTTATGTCTTAACTGAACGTAAACAGTCGAGAAAGACAACGCATGTGTAACAGTATCAGTATACTGGATCCGTGCATTGTCTTAAAGTGACAACCACCTAATATTACTACTGTCTGTGTTTTTAATGTTAATCAAACAACAAAAACAAGGAAATCACTCACTGCTCTTGACTGAATAACTTCTGTAACTTTAAATAAGGAATAATCTGTTATTTAAATTATACAGTGATTATTATAGCCTAATCCTATGCAGTGTTATTTTACATTTGATTATTTTATTCAATTTCTGTACCTGAAAACTACTTAGACCAACCTGAAAAACCTGAAAAGCACTGTTTGTTTTATTGGTATCTTTGCTCTGTTGTATTTATTTGTGCCTTGTAGTATTCCTTGTAGTTTGATTATTTGTTCTTATTTTCTTTATTTTTATTTGACAGTAGTAATTTTTCATCACATACATTTTTTCACGTACCGAAACGGTGACACAAACCGAACCGTGAGCCATTTGAACCATTACACCACTAACATGCAGACGGATAACCATGCTTTGTGCTGACCCCGATGTGTTTTGAGCTGTGAATTATTGAGTTATGAATTATGGAAGTAGTGGAAGCTCATTTTTAAGTTTTGTGACATACATCTAAGTTAAACAAGAAAACCATGTAGGGTGGCAAATTGTTTCCTCAGATGTTGATTAGAGGATGGCAGATCTGAATTACCCCTTTTCTACCGGCACAGTTCCGGTGCCCAGCCCAGCCGGCCAATGTCCAGCCTCGAACCGTTCTGCGTATTTCCACTGCAGAAAAGATGGTTCCAGGTCAGAAAGTTGACTGTCTGTGGTGGTCTCGTTAAGCAATGTGATAATGCTGCGCTAAATTGCTCTTTATATCTAAATATATAAAACTATGCACACGAGAGAGAGACCCAGCTTGCGAGAGAGCGAGTGAATCAACGGTTTCAGTTTCAATATATCTCCAAAAAGGACCGATGAGAGCACCAGAAGTTTTTGCGAGCTGCCAGTATGCTAGAATCACTCTGTTCTGTGAACAGCAAAACAGAAGTGCTGCACTGCCTACACAAACACCGGGACGTGCTCCGTTTGATTTTAGACAACACATAGCAGCGTTATGTCACTCAAGCCCCTTACGTTCCTCAAGTCCGTGAAAACATTCGGCCGGTTTGCCTGGCCGAGAACAGGCTCTGGCTCCAGAAAGCAAACCATTCTGGTGGAAAAGGGGTAAATGTGAGTTTGCAGTCAATTATAAGAAAGGGGCAGGGTTAAAACAGACTAAATTATTGAATTATAGTTTATTTAATTATAGTCGAATTAAAAACAAATATTAAACATATGCGAGCATGGATGAATTGTTCAGAGTAAGATTTTAAAAAAGATGCATTAAGAAAACCGGTTGAATTTATTTCCATATCATGCCAACTTTCAAGGATTTTTACTAATACATTTTTTGAGTCCGCTACTACATATTGTTGTGCATATCTGGTTAAAGGTAGTATTAATATATTTTATAGTTTGATTTATAGATAGTTTGTTTTTAAGGGTGTTGTTGTTTACTTTTGTACTATAAGCAATTTTGGTACATTTTGGGTCACTACTCTGTCTGATGTAAAATCCTAAAGCATATGTGAGGGTTCCACTCACACATTTTTATCTTGTTCATTTTTAATGGTCAAATAAATACTTTTATTTCAGAGTGCAGTTTTGTAGGGTTTTAAAAAGACTCTTATTCCTAAAATTAAAGATGATTTCACAAGAACCTAATTGTGGTGGAGAAAAACATAAAACAAACTTATTTAGTGAAGTAACTGTGGTGCATTGTTTTGTCATTTTATCTTTATTTGTGTTAATTATACTTAGCCAGAATATGCATGTTTTCAATATGCGTTCAAGAGAGATAGCAACAATCTTTACCTATGGTTTTGAGTTCATCAGATTGTTCTGCCACATATACAAGAGCTTACAACAGAAAATGGTAGTAGTGTACAGGACCAACGCGTTTATGCAGCCCTCTCTGTGGTTTTGAAAAAGTGTCTTGCCTTTAGCACAATTTGCTTTGTAGTCATTATTCCAGTGGCTACGGTTGTATAACCACATCAGGCAAAGATGGAGCTTAACCAGAGGTGAAGGTTCTCACAGCAAAAATGCCCCAATGAAATGTAGGTAATTAAAATGCAGGGGCAAATCCACATAGCAAAACAGAACTGCAGGACATATAGAGGTGTATGTGTTCACATAAACCAAAATAACTTTCCCATAATCCCCTGCAATGCTCCTCTTAAAGGGCACCTATTATGGCATTTAAAATGTTCCTAATATTGTTTTGGGAGTCCCCAACAACAGTTTTACAAGCATGCAATGACAAAAAAACACTTTTGTTGTTTTATAATATGGATTTATTTTTACCTGATTTTCTCAGTGACTCCCATATGATTTTTTCCAAACTCCGCCTTAGCGTGACGCTAATCTGCGGTGATTGGTCAGATGACCCAGTCAGTTGGTTAACATGGAGTACAGTGTACAATGCTTTTATCAATTACATTGTGTTATAATAATGATTATAGTGCACCGCTTTGTAGTAAAAAATTCAAAATAAGAGAAGGAATTTAAGTTGAGTTATTTTAGCGACGGTAGTGACCATAGCCCAAAGTTCAGTGGTAAAGCACATTCAGTCTTTGTTTGCGTTAGCCCAACGCATAAACATATTGATAATGCAGTACTACGAGGTATTGCTCTATATTTTATGACAACTCCAATAACAACGACAAACACTTCACATATTTCAATACAATTGACATTGAAGACTATAGAAGCTGCGCTGTGCGTACACAACACACTAAATAATTATTGAGCATGCTACATAAAACATAAAAGCAACAATTATTAATATTAATAATACTTACAGGCTGTGATTCGTAGGAGGAAGCTGATCCAAATAAACTTGGTGAACCTACCTTCAATATCAGCCGGCTCGCGAATCCATATTTGATAGCATTATGTTTGTGAAGCAATCATCTTCAAAATGACGCGAACAAAGCACAAGTTTCGGCTATACTTCTGTGGTATAGTTGTATATGAACTGTAGCCACTTAGTCTTCAAATGCTCCTCCCTGGGCAGATGTGAAAAAAGTTTGCTTTTGCGTCGCACTTCAGAACACAGCGTCTCGTCGCCATGATGATGTTGTCAAGGTTTCCCTGACATCTACGAGCGCAATAAGTGGGCGTATCTTAATCAAATAACTTGTCAAGTTGACGTCATCTAGATAGAGAAAAAGCATCGTTCGTCTATCGATTCATATCAGCGACTCAGAGTCGACTCTTACATTTGAGAGACAATAACTTTGTATACGGTGAACTTTCATATTTAAAACTTTGCAGGCTGTTTTCGTTCACTTAGATCTATGTTACACACTACATGAAAGGTAATTTTCAAAATTCCATAATAGGTGCCCTTTAACTATACATACAAACACACAACCTGTCTCTTGTACACAGATCCGTGATCAGATATGTAAAGCAGCCCCCAACTAACAGGAAAGAGACAAACACACACAGATACAGGTGTCACACTACAGAGGTTTGATAATGAACTCTGACATGCTCACTTCCACAGCAAGAATGAGAAAAAGCACAAAAAACGTACCTGCAGCCCTCTGGGTACACTCTCTTATTTACATTGAGTCTAACACACACTCAAGCCCCTTGCACTCAGTCACCCATGTTTCTATAGTGACCACCGTCATGGCGGTCAAGTGGAATTTATTGCTTTGATTTGAGTTTAATCCTTTTTTAACCCCGTACTGTTTGAGGACTCTGACTACTGTCTAATATTACTGTCCCAGTGTGCTGGAACTCGCCATTACTGCAGTATGCAGTTAGAATTACAAGTGGTTGGTTTTAAAAGCTACAGTACTCGGACAACTGGGCACAGGCTCTTAAAGGGAAAAAAGGGTTACATTCAACATCTGATTATAAGGAATTGTTACATAGATGCAAAATGACCAGTAATTATTTATTTCCTATTTAACTTGTTTTAGAAATGTGGCCTGACTTTTGAATGTGTCTGTGTGAGGTCAAGAAGATCAAGTAAATGTTGTGCGAGTGATATTTATGATCATAGATTGAGGCACTGTCTGTCTCGTTAATTTACTGATACAAAGGGTTTGGAAGCTCTGAGAGTTGTATGTTTGATACAGAACTGACACAGACTCTCCTTTTGTCACCATTAGTGGAAAACAGGCTGTATTTAATTGTGTGCTGTTTATTTTTGTTTACTGTAATGAACATTAATCTAGACCTCGCTGGCTGCTTTTGGGCAATTCCATGGAAAAGTCAACCACACCATGGACAGATCAGTTTCAGAAAAACTGTTTTTTTTTAAAAGTATTGACTTACTATGCACAGTGAAATTATGTGAAGTACAAGACATTGTCTCCCGTCTTATAAGTCTAATTTAGTACTAATCTAATAAGTACTTATTTCATGTTGTCAAAGTGTTCTGTTTTGCCTTTGTATCTTTTTTATAACCAGAAGCCAGACTTTGATCTGTGCTTGGGTTTATATATCTCTAGTTTACATGAGATAAAGAGCACAACATATTTAATAATGTATCTGGCTGTATCAGATCTTCTCAGAGTGATCTGATCTGTGTGGACAAATGCTTTTATAAAACTTGAAAAACATTGCTTTTGATTTAGAGAGATTAGATAAGAGCAGCCAGCAGTCTTCTGTGAATATTGAACAAGGTGAAGTAGAGGTTTCTGTGCACAGAAGTCGTCAGTGGTCATTTTACCATTTTTTGGTTCATGTTGTATAAATTCCTCAATAATGGATAATATTTCATCATCTCTGTGGTAGAGTGCCAATGGACCGCAATATTAATGGGCATCAGTGTCTAAATGTACATCTGTTTTAATGCAAGAACATAAGTTTGGTTGTGTATAATTGATCACTAAAGCTTTCCCTATTCTCTCTGTTTGTGAGAGCATGACTAATGTAGAAGAACTCTTTTTCTGTCCCCTTTAGACCTTTTCCTGGATCCACATTATTAACTCCGTTGTTAGCCTAGTCATTTTTCTTAGCATTCCTTGAGACCTTGTTTCCATCTCTAATTCTCACTCTCTCTTGTCTTTCTCCAGCAACTGTGGAGTGTTATAACCCTAGGACAAACGAATGGTCGTATGTGGCCAAAATGAACGAGCCCCATTATGGACACGCAGGCACTGTTTACGGAGGATACATGTATATTTCAGGTACCTGTCACACATCTTTTATGTTTGTTATTTATTTGCGTACACTACTGTTCAAAAGTTTGGGGTCAGTAAGACTTTTTAAATTATTTGTCATTAGTCTCTTATTAAGCTCTTTTCAGTTTGAATCTTTTTTAAAATGTGTTTCATCTCTGTGATGGCAAAGCTGAATTTTGTCATCAGTGTCACATGATCCTTCACACAATCCTTCTTACAAAATGTTAAAGACAAGAAACCTGATTGGATGGAAAAATATTTTGTTTTAAGGGACATGTATAATTTTTGCACTACTACAAAAAATCACAAAAACTCAATATGGGGCGCGTTTCCCGAAAACATCGTTGGCCAACTACGATTTCAATGTCCATTTAACTCTATTGGTAACAATGGAACTTGCGACCGTATTTGGCTTTGGGAAACGCACCCCAGATCTTGATTTGAATCAGATCCGTTGTAGCATATTTCAGTTACAGTATAAAAAAAGAAAAGCACAAAACCACACACTTCAACTGTTAAATGTGCACAAGTTTGTGAAAAAGTCGAATGTACTCATTGTCAAACACATTCTCGTCCTCATTCTCAAACACATTTTCACAGATCAGGTAGTTGGTAAGGTGTCGCTGACAGGAAGAGGAATATCTAGAGGGTGAGAATGAGATGTTCTCACCACACACACAAACTGATCCTCCATAGATCAGCGCATGTTCCCTCTTTCGCACAAAAACATTTTCAGATGGCAAGAAATTAACTTTTCTAAAAAGAGGAACACACAGACACTTTCTCACAGGGTGTTAACCTGCCTTGTGCAGGATTGTTCCCATCACATGCTCACTTTACAGTATTGCAGCTCAAATCCTGCTTTATGGAGATGAGTCCTACTTTCACTGAGAATGATAAACGGGGAGAGAGAGACAGACAGATGGTTGGTTAGATAGGGTGGTGAGAGGAGGAGATGTAGTGATGACATGAATCAGAGTGTTTCTGTGTGATAATGAACACTGAGGTATGTAGGAGGAGTGTGATCTTTCTCTCTCTCTCTCTCTCTCTCTCTCTCTCTCTCTCTCTCTCTCTCTCTCACTCACTCACTCACTCACTCACTCACTCACACACTCACACACACACACACACACACACACACAGAGCAGTGATAATGCTCCTCAAGGCTTTGTCTTCAGCTCCCACACACATTTACCTCTCCATACATTAGCATTCACCCTTACACAAGCATGAGCCTGATGACTCTCATTCAACCCTCCAGCAACCTCTAAATAACATTCTGAACTCCTCAATCCGGTGTGCTTGCGCCGTATATGAATTGGTGTGACTGTAGGCACTAGGCAGGAATATTCTGTGCATGTCTCCGAACACACGCAGGCGCCATCAGCCATCAGTGTAACCGAAAAACGGTGTATAAACCATTGATATTTATATTGAATATTTTGATTGATATTTATACTCCTGTTTCAAAGAAAGTTTTTTTTTCTAAATGCATGTTATTGATTCATGCATGCATGTTTAATTTTAAAGATTTTTGTTTTTTATCAACATGTCATATCTTGATCTTCTGGTGAAACAACATCAGACTTCTATCTGGTGATTTATGTTGGATTTCTCCAATAATTTTGTCCACTTAAACCCAGTCCCTTTCTTACAATCAACATTCAGATCTGCCTCCATCCAATCAACAACAAATCAACTGAATCAAGTCCTGACTCCTGACATGTGTGATTGTATCTTTGCACAATATTTATTATTTTGAAGTTTAATAGTGTGTGTGTGAGAATTTATATAGTTTATATTTTTATCTAATATATATAATTTATTTCCCTGCTTATTAACTGATAATATAGACTCTTAAAGGAACACTCCGACTTTTTGGGACTTTAGCCTATTCATCTTATCCCCCAGAGTTAGATAAGTCCATACATACCTTTTTCATCTCCGTGCGTGCTATAAGTCAGTTTGACGCACCCACCGCTAGCCTAGCTTAGCACAAAGACTGGATATAAATGGTTACAGCTAGCATACTAATCCAAAAAAGTGATCCTATTTATGGATGTTTCCTATTTACACGTTGTGATTTGTATAGTCACAGAGTGTACAAAAAACAAAGTCATATGAGACACAGACATATTTTAAACGTATAAATACTGGGAACTATATTCTCTGAAGGCGAAGCACTGCTACGTGGGCGGAGTGATAACCGCAGCACCTGAGACGCGCCGTGGTGAGGAGCAGAGAGTTCGTTCAGAGTTTGCGTAACCGAGTCAGCAGTTTATATATAGTAAAAGCGTACTTTACAATAATGGGTTTTCGCTGTATTGTAAAGAGCTGTGACAATAAACAGGGGAGACCATGATGTTTCACAGAATTCCAACTAAAAATGCTGAACGGATGAAGAAATGGCTACTTGCTCTGGATATTGATCCAAACACATCTAAAGAAATGATCAAGGGACATCATGTTTGCTCGTTACATTTCACGGAGGACGACTATTTCGAAAAAATGGAATTTGCCACAAGGACCATGAAACGTGTGCTGAAGGATACGTCAAAAAAAAAAAAAAAAAGCAAACTGTCCCTACCCCCTCCGATTCATTAGAAAGTTGAAGGCTACTAGTTTACCTCTGCTGGGACGACAGAGCGCGTTCGAGGCAACAATACTAACATTAGCAGCTACAGGGGATACATGGAGCCTGTAAACAACTGCAATAGTTACCACCCTATTCATATAATAGTGTCACTAACGTTACATTAGATCTAAGTTAGCTAATGGCACTGTTACAGTAACGTTAGGCTAAACATCTAGAAATATAACGGAACACTTACCGGAGCCGCTCCACTTTGTCCTCTATGTGATATTGATGGGATGGACGTATCCTTCAGCACACGTTTCATGGTCCTTGTGGCAAATTCCATTTTTTCGAAATAGTCGTCCTCCGTGAAATGTAACGAGCAAATATGATGTCCCTTGATAATTTCTTTAGGTGTGTTTGGATCAATATCCAGAGCAAGTAGCCATTTCTTCATCCGTTCAGCATTTTTAGTTGGAATTCTGTGAAACATCATGGTCTCCCCTGTTTATTGTCGCAGCTCTTTACAATACAGCGAAAACCCATGATTGTAAAGTACGCTTTTACTATATATAAACTGCTGACTCGGTAACGCAAACTCTGAACGAACTCTCTGCTCCTCACCACGGCGCGTCTCAGGTGCTGCGGTTATCACTCCGCCCAAGTAGCAGTGCTTCGCCTTCAGAGAATATAGTTCCCAGTATTTATACGTTTAAAATATGTCTGTGTCTCATATGACTTTGTTTTTTGTACACTCTGTGACTATACAAATCACAACATGTAAATAGGAAACATCCATAAATAGGATCACTTTTTTGGATTAGTATGCTAGCTGTAACCATTTATATCCAGTCTTTGTGCTAAGCTAGGCTAGCGGTGGGTGCGTCAAACTGACTTATAGCACGCACGGAGATGAAAAAGGTATGTATGGACTTATCTAACTCTGGGGGATAAGATGAATAGGCTAAAGTCCCAAAAAGTCGGAGTGTTCCTTTAATCACAATCTTATTCTCGACCCTAAATATTCTTTCTCTCAGAAATGCTACATTTATACAGGTTAAATGCTTTCTGAATGGTTATCTGAGGTGTGATATTAATTTTGGTCAATGTGACATTTCTGGAGTTTTTTAATTGCTGTTTAAAACAGAACTTGTAATTACAGAAAATATAAAACCCCTCCTCTGTGTCACTGTCTTAATCTGTTCTGCCTGGAGCAAATTTATTCATGCATGAGTCTTTTGCTGGTGATATATACGTACACACATTTACATTGATTCTCACATTTCTCTCATCCACCCATCCTCTTTCTCTGGAGTATTTTTGGAACTGCTGATCCTTTTGTTTTTACTCTGGTGTCTGTATCCTTACTCCTGCATGCCCTCTCTCTCTCTCTCTCTCTCTCTCTCTCTCTCTCTCTCTCTCTCTCTCTCTGTGTGTGTTATATAGGTCATGAAGTATTGGAGTATTAAGCTCTGCACTCACATTTGAGTGCTAGTTTGCATTCATGAAAAAGTCTTGTGTTATGTGCTGCCTCATGCTATGTTCTCTGTCATTATCTCTCCTTTTCCATACACTAATATATCCTCTTCCTGTCTCCTTTGCCTATTTCCTCACCATTTCACTTCAGACTTTCTCCTCTTTCTGCTTTATTTGTGTTTCGATTCACATCAATGTACTGAAAGATGAGAATTACAGTCAGAAAGCATGTGTGTGTTTGTCAGGGAACCATTCTCTTCTCTTAGTAAAGGAAAAGATGGATGGATAGAGTTAGAGGACAAAAACAAGAGGGATGTAGAGAGGAAGAAGAGGGAGGGTCTGGTTGGCTGATGCCCAGGTGCCTGATGGGATGGTTTTCTTTATTTTCAGCCCTCCCTGTAGACATGTCCTGTTTCTTTTTCCTCTTGTCTTTTTTCCTCTGCTTCCCTCTCTAGTTCCTTTCAGTGAGAATGCAGACCTGGTTGTGTGTGTTTGTGTTTTCGGAGATGCATTATTCAATCTTAACTCTTTTCTCAGCAGACCTTGAGAGAGTTTCTGTGCACACATAATGCATTATTCATCTCTTGTTGTGTATATCTACTGCTTTCAGAAACGTGCGCACACAAGGTGTCCGTTTCAGCAGCAAAAGTGATGTGAACTCTCCTTGCGCTTTGTTGTGCAGGTGGAATAACCCACGACACCTTCCAGAAGGAGCTCATGTGCTTTGACCCGGATGCTGATAAGTGGACTCAGAAGGCTCCCATGACGACGGTCCGCGGACTTCACTGCATGTGCACTGTGGGCGATCGTCTCTATGTCATAGGCGGAAACCACTTCCGGGGCACCAGCGACTACGACGACGTGCTGAGCTGCGAGTACTACAGTCCCGCCCTGGACCTGTGGACACCGATCGCGGCCATGCTCCGCGGGCAGAGTGACGTGGGTGTGGCCGTGTTCGAGAACAAGATCTACGTTGTGGGCGGCTACTCGTGGAACAACCGCTGCATGGTGGAGATCGTCCAGAAGTATGACCCAGAGAAGGACGAATGGCACAAAGTGTTCGACCTGCCCGAGTCCCTGGGCGGCATCAGGGCCTGCACACTGACAGTGTTTCCACCTGAGGACCTCTCACTCACCGGCTCACCTAACCGCGAGTCTCCTCTCTCGGCTCCTTGAGAATGGATAGAGGGAGAGTGAGAGAGACAGAGGAATAAAAAGGACTGGCTGATTGATTGACAGACATATACAGATGGATGAGTAGAAGCAACTCCATCGCCGTATAGACATGCACCCCTGTCTCTCTCTCTCTCTCTCTCTCTCTCTCTCTCTCTCTCTCTCTCTCTCTCTCTCTCTCTCTCTCTCTCTCTCTCTCTCTGTCCCCACAGGAAAAAGACAATGTTTGCACTCCCCACTGATATACGTTTCAATGGTGTCTGTGGTGAAACCCCGTCCCTTCCCTCAAACGATTCCACTTCTCTTCCTCATCACTCTGCTCCTCTCCTCCTGAGAGTGACTACTGAAAAGTCCTTCCATCCCCCCTCGATGAGAAAGAAAAATGGAAGCACTCCCAGGGTTGGGCGTAACTACATGTTAACATTGCATTATGGGGTTTGTTTCGTCTCTTTTGGTAGGAATAACCTTGACTTGAACAACAACTTTGCAATTCAACTTTTCTACCTGAGTCTCCAGAGTTTTGCTATGAAGACTACGTTCCCCTGGTCGCCTACCCCCTAACTTCTCTCTTTCTTACCTTTATGCCTGCTCATTTTCCCCATCTCTGTCCACTCTCAGCCTTTGCCCAGTTTTTTACCCTCATTCTCTTGTCCTCACTCAGGGGGTTAGTTGACCTTCGACCACAGGATAAGGAAACTGTTTTAAACTCAGGGGTTGGCCTGCCCCCATCCCTCCCTCCCTAACTGATATTTCATTTCTCTACTCCTGCTGTTGTTATGAACCATTAACAGAATTGTGTTTTCTAAATTTAATAAACAAGATTTTGAGGAAAAAAAGAATTGTGTTGGTTTCATATTCAATATGTTCTTTGTTTTCTTAAAAGCTTCTGCTCTACCCTGGCCGTCAACATTACATTTTGTGAATACTATTACGTCTAAAGGCTGCTGTTAAGCATAATGTGCAGTGAAGTGCCTGCAGCCCCTTTAGTTATGATTGTATTCAAAATATAGAATGGCCTTGAGTGTCATATTGCTTTTATTCCAGGATTACTACACAATTGTGTATTTGATCACAGCCAAATTGACCAAACAGCATCCAAGACCAAAACAATCCATTTTATAATCAAGAATTCACTACAGCAGTTATTATAAGAGCTTATATGGACTTAACCATCATGGACCGAGATACCAAGACTTTCTGAAGCATTAGATTCAGTCCACAGCACCTATGTTAACAAAAGTAAGTGTGGTGTGTGGACATATATGTATGTGCGGCAAGATATTATTGCCATGTCCAAATTCAGTGGCTACATCCTGCAAAGGGCGCATTCGAAGGCCGATTGCGTCACCGCAGCGCGATAAAGGCTGTCCCAATTCAAAGGCTTCTTCAAATGCGGCCACCAAATGCGGCCATCGTTTCCAGTGGAATGAAGGATACAACAGATGGATCACTCGCGGCCTTGCCTAACCCAGAATTCATTGTGCGCAAGTGACAACAGGGTTTTTTTGAGAGAAATTGACGAATTACACTTTTAAATGCAAGAATTGGGTTTCAACTTGCTTGAATACGTCTAATGATTCAAATGTAAAAAATAAAAACTTTAAAGCGGTTAAAATGTTGACACATCTTACTAAAATGCGATTATATATAGTTTATACTCTTTAATATATACAGAAATGGCCCATGGTAAACCTATTTAGACAGTTTGTGAACCCTGTTTTGTTTTCAAACTGTCTTAACTATATATAATCGCATTTTAGTAAGATAGTTATATTTAGATTGTATAGGTATATAGTTAGATTTTAGTTAGATTTAACTTTCAAAAAGTCCAGTACAAATATTACTGCCACTCATCAACAGCAGCTGTGACCGCTGCTAGGCGACAAGAACAGTCCTCCGTAGACTAATAACTCTCAGTCCAACCTTCGAAGGTGTGGCCTTTAAAGTGTCCTTCGAAGGATGATGCCTTTGCATTGTGACACAGCCTATGTGACCATAAGACAAGTTAATGTCCTTAAATGGTGTTTGTTGCTTTCTGGTGTATTTTAATGATTTGTGGTCTAATTTCATCAGGAAGTGATATTATCATCAATTTAGGGGCCCAAGTGCTGAAGGTGCAACACCCATGATAACTGCAATATCTGTTTACAGGATATTTCTTCAGGCTGAGATGGTAAGTTGAGGTCTGGTATATTCATCTCAGTATATCAAAATGGTTACAATTATTATAACCTTTAAGTAATCTGGTCTCATATCACAAGCCTCGTCACTATAGATACCCGTCGATCCACTCTGCGGCATATTTCATGTCCAACCATTTTAAAATTTGTCAAAACATGCTTTTATGAACTCTGATTTTGAGCCAGGCTATATTTAGATCTGGCTGCTAAAAGGCTACAGAGTGCTGCAGGAATGAGTCCTAAAACCAAGAAATTAGTTTGCGTTTTCCTCACTTCAGATTCCATCATCCCAAGTCAATGTCTCAATCAGCTCCCTTACTTCAAAGGTCGTGAATCAGTATATTGTGTACATGAATTCGGCACTGGTAAGGACCCTGGCTCACAATACATTGGGACACTGGTGACTCTATTTCCGGCGACATTTTCTTGTACAACACCGCTACTGGTATTTATGAACAACAGCAGAGCTAATCTATCTGACATTTATTTTTTAATGTTAAAGTACATTATGATAAATATACTTTGCTTGTTACATATGCATGCAACATTTCAGCCGTAAATAAATTATAAATGTTTGCTAGATTGTTTATCACCTGTCTAGAGATGTGTTTCTGCTGAAATATAATGAAATAATGGTTTGTATTTTACAACCCCAATTCCAGAAAAGTTGGGACATTTTGTAAAATATAATAAAATAAAAAAATCTGTGATTTGCTAATTCTCTTTAACCTTTATTTGACTGACAAAAGTAATAAAAAATAATGTTTTCACTGACAAAATTAATTGTATTTTGTAAATATAGACACATTTTGATGGCTGACAACACACCAAAAAAGTTGGGACTGAGTCAAAATGAAAGTGAAAAGACTACACAAATCACATTTCTAAATGCAAGATTGCAAATTATTTAGGTCTTTCACCGTCTACCATACATACTTTTGTAAAAACATTCAGGGAATCTAGAGAAATCTCTGTAGGGCAAGGCAGGAAACCTCTGTTTAATGTGCGTCGCCCTCATTAAAAGTCAATAGGGTCCCATCAATTGTTTGGTTGTCAACATTCTTCAAAACATTCATCAAAAAATATTTTGTGTTCAGCAGAAAAATAAGTGAATATATGTTTGAAACAAATTGAGGGCGAGTAAATTTACTGAATTTTCATTTTTGAGTGAACCACTCCTTTAAACGTCTACACTCACAAGTCTGCTTTTACAGCCTTATTGTTTATACTCGCGCTCTTGCAGACTATTCTAACTTAAACCTCTCAACTTGTATACAGTGGTGTAGTTCATTTATAGCCTAAAAAAATCATAATGTTTTGTTGGTCACTCTTCCTACAATAATCCAAAAGCAAATTGAGGCTGTGTGCGGTCTCCCGATGAGACATATGGTCAATAATCTATTACAACTTAATCAGGCACAGGGCTCGACCCACACTCACTGTGCCATGTGGGGCAGAATCAAATGCATATTTTATAATGGTTCATATAACTGTGAAAAGCAACAGACCACTGTGCTCTAGTTAGTCAAATATAATTGACTCCTTTGAATAGTGAGTTTTGTCAGTGTGTCACAGGCATTCGTTTTTTATTTGATTGCCAACTGCAGTGAGTGTATCTCAGCATGAGGACTTTCATGGCCTGGTTGGTGTTTTGGCCCTTGGCTGCATCAGTTGTTCTAAATTGCATTAATGCATCATGGGAAACCAGTACCAGTACTAAGTGCAGGGTCAAGGGTGGTCACGAGAGCCTCGGGACTGTGTGTGGACAATAATACTGAATAAGAGGAGTTTTTAAAGTACATTTCTCTGATAAATGTAGCTCCACTGGTGGCACCTTTAGGCAGTGTGAACCCATAATCCCCGCTGCCTTCCATAAGAGTGGGATTATATGAAAGTGAGGGATGCGTGACGCCCTATATCGTTTTTTGTTCCCCACCCCCATTTAACCAGCCTACCAGAGGAGCTTTTAATGGCATACAATATACGATTTTGCAGTCCAACTTGCAATAAGATTGCAAGTCCTTCCCTCTACACCTCACACACACACATCCGGTCTCTGCAATGACGTGTACCACCTTTTTCTTTCATCCGGCATTCTGCTGTTGAGTCATGTTTCTGTGTGTCTGTTATCTTGTCCTGCTCAGACTGGCGCATTATAGAATGAGCAGAGTTCAGTCTGCCTGCCTACATCTGTGTCTGGATTTACAAAACATACGTCACAGCTGTCTGGCACTGCTGGCGAAGCAATGGCAAACACAGTTTTACTGCTTCTTTAAAAATCGCTCCCAGATATTGCCCAAAAGGAAAGATGCAGCCAGAAAGCATGCATCACTGTCATGTCACTTAAAACCTGTTAGTTCTTCACTTTTACTAGATTTCAAATCATGTTTGAACATGGACACAATAGAACTATGTAAGGCAGAAGGTTTTTAGTGAATAATGACATAATTGTAACTAACAAGTGTTTAGGATTACTAACTTCCAAGTAGCGTCTCAAATAATATTCTACACTATACGCTGTGGACTTCAGTGTATAAATTGTACTACACTGAAACAACTGCTTTTTTTCCATTTGTAGGAAATGTTTCAATAGTGTTTTTATTTCCACTGTAAATTACTTCAGTATTCAGTCCAGTGGTCGTGGACTTGACTACCTTAAAATCAGTTACAAACAATGAGCACACTGATCAACCTATACTGAAGCCATTGTTTAATCATTAAAAATGAATGATATGATAATTTATTTAATAATTTTAAAAGAATGGTGTATTTTGTTGATGGTGTCAGAACAAGGACCTGAAATCTTGAGGCATTTCATATAGATTTGTAAAGCACTGTTATGAAGCAGGGATGCTGTAAATCATGATGATATAATATATGAAGCATGAAATGGACTGTAGCTTGACCTTTTATTGCAATCTGAATCAGATATGGGTGCTGTGACCTTAAAACTGTGCCATTCAAATCAGCCAAGGTCACCGGAAGGAATGATAAATGAGATGTATGATGTGCCGTCATTCCTCATGAATGAATATTACAGTGATGCGACTCATTAGGATGGAGCCCATGTTTGTACACTCAAAAAAAAAAGGTATTAGAAGAGTATACCTAAAGAGTATATTAGTCCCTCAAAGGTACCGAAAGTGTACATACCTTATTATACCTATGGTACATATACCGTAGTGGGACAGCATTTACCTTATTTTTCCTGAGAGTGTAGTTTGTGATGTGGTAATGTGGCATCTGAGTGTGTCCCACAGCTGGTAGTATGCTAATATTGGATTTGTTTTTAATTTTATTCATTGGACTGGGGAGATTGATTGCTGCATGTTTATAGTTTGATGTTTTCTTGATTGCTTCTTACTTAAAGCTGTTAAACATTTAGCATTCATATTGCCATAATAAACCAGCAATTAGAACGCATTCAATGCCTTATTAGTAAAATGAACTATGAATATGCAAATATACGTGACTGTTTAATTAAACGCTTCTGAATGTAATAATTATGTGTGAAAGGGCACGGTTACATTTTACAAAATGCACAATCGAGTTGAATTTGGCTTAAGTTATGCTTTTCCTCTCATTCTCTGTTATGTCATATGAATGCTAAACTTCTGTTTTATGACCAGTATGTATTTATAAATGAATACAAGGATACATTAAATTGATCAGAGGTGACACTAAAACATTTTCGGTAACACTTTACATTGTAAATTACATTGCAACATTGTAAAGTGTTACCAAAATAGTTTTGTTTCATTAGTTAACTACTTTAGATAACATGAACTATAGAATGAACAATATTTCTACAGCATTTATTAATCTTAGTTGATGTTAATTTCAACATTTACTAATACATTATTAAAATCAAAAGTTGTTTTTGTTAACAATAGTTAATGCAGCGTGAACTAACATGCACGAGTGTATTTTAATTAACTAACATTAACACAGATTAATAAATACTGTAACAAATGTATTGCTCAATGTTAGTGTTAACTTAATACATTAACTAATGTTAACAAATTAGACTTTATTGTAAAGTGTACCCATTTTGAAAGTATATTTTTGATCTTGTGCATCCTTTTTAGGCATGATGATATTACGCTTGATGAATGAAAATTCGGTCTTCTCTTGCAGTCTCAAAGCAACGTCTTCGAACCTTTCATAAAAACTCTGTATTTGTCATTGTAACAGCTAATGAATTCTATGAATTAGACTAAAATTAAAGCGCTGTCTTCTGCTTCCAGGATAATGCAACTGTCTCAGGTTTTTCGCTTAAAGAGCAAAATAAGCCAGACAACACATTTATGTGTTTTTAATGAGTTGCTTTGTGTCCAGAAATACAGCAATCCAGAGAGAGAGTGAGTTAGAGAGACTAATTGGGAGTTTCCGGGACATATAGGACTCCATATCCAGTCTCCTTCTCTCACTTATTCTTTTTCAATCTGACATTTTTCAAACGCATGCATGTGTGTAGCTTTGATGTGTCTGTAAGGCTATTCGTTTACTTGACATCCAAAAAAAGTGCACATCCTCCTTTAATCATCGCCCAGATTCTGATTTCACACATTGTGTTGTTGTTGACAGGCTTCATCTGGGTCATTATATTTGTTATGTCTGAAAGCCAAATTGTAGTAATAAGAAGAACTTCAGTGACAGAAACGAGACATTTGCACTGTGCTCATTTGTTATACTCTTGTTTTTAATCTTTAAACCTTCAGACACCAATGAAAATCTTGACAACAGTAATTTATAGCATCCATTCATTGACATGAAACAGTCTCAGCTCCACCATTTCTGTCTTCACACTCTTCCGAACACCTTCCTCTCTCAGTTATTTTCTCACTCTTGGTTTCCATCTTTGCGTGACCTGTGTGGGATGTTTTGGATGCCCCTGCGGTGACAGTGGGCTGGTTTGCTCCGCTGAGCTGCCCATGGTAATGCATCCCAAAGCCTCCAGGCAGAAACCGACAGCACTCCGGGTCGCGCTCTCACACTCAGATGATGTGATGGAGCCACTCAAGAGTGACAGGACGTCTTAAACCACGTCCCGTTTCAGATATTTTGCGCATAATCTCGTAAATAGGAACAGTCAGCACTGATCATGACATTCTCACGGTCAAATAATTGGTATTGATGATTCCATGAAGAACCTTTTAATATCCATGGAACATTTCCATTAGAAAAGTTTCTTTGAGGAACCAAAAATTGTTCTTCTAATGCATCGTATGAGATCCTTCTTTTGGAACCTTAAGAGTAGGGATGCACGATATATCGGCCACCGTATCGGTATCGGCCGATATGTTCATTTTTAATGTTATAGTTATCAGCCCGATAAGAAAATGTGGCCGATATCTTAAAGAAGATAAATATTGGATTATTTCCTTTAGCTGAGACTCTTCAGATGCGCACTGTTCGACCATGATGTTTTTGAATTGTAATAATGATATATTTTAATTACTTTTCAATGAAAGCAATATTTCATATTAAAATAGAGGCATGCCTTTTAAAATTAAATTTCAGCTTTTTTTGTATAAGTCTGGTTGGAGTAAAAAAATAAAATAAACATAAACATCTGGGGCCGTATTCACAAAGAATTTTAAGGCTAAAAGTAGCTCCTGGTGAATTTAGGAGCAACTCCAAAAAATAATGGGCGTGTCACTCCTAACTTTAGGACTCCTAATTTTTTTCACTAAGAGTAATTCACAAAGCATTTTAGCCCTAAAAGTAGCACCTAAGTCTGGGACAGCTTAAAAGAAGTCGAGAGGACTCCTAACTCACTAAGACCTATTCACAAAGGATCTTAAACCGCCTCTCGCAGTCGTCCGGGGTCCGCGAGACAAGCGAGAATGCTGCATTGATCTGCAAACAGATCCCATGTCTCACGCTTAGTTTTGCTTGATATCTCAGTGCCAAATTTCCCTTTTATTATGTTTTTTTTTTTCTAGCACCAACTGGGCCAGCAGCAGTAACTGATCCTGCGTCCAGTTGGGCTTTCTTTTCCGTTTTGGCGAGTTCATAATCCACCGTCATTCAACCATAGGCGTCGCGTTTACGGGCGGGACGGGTCGGGTCGGGTGGGACATGTCCCCACCACTTTTGAAACATCTCGCGGCACAGATGTACCAATACAAATAAAAAATCTCCAGTTAACTAGCAGAGAGCATTCGTTTCGTTCGTTTGTTGAATAAGAGGCGATGTAGCGCTGAAATGTGTTTTTTTTTTAATCAAGTGATGATGTGCTCGTTGCCGCTGCAGACAGATAAAATTGAGTGGCGCGGATACGGTGTTCTCTTGAGGCTCGCGCACGATGAATGATTCAACTATTACATTACTTCAATAGGAGCAACATTTCCTTGCTTTAAGTAGTCTATTTAGGCTAATAGGATGTCAATTAACCAAGCAAGTGTTAATGCAAGTGTCGTTTTTCATTAGTAGGCAAGTGGCGGTTTTCATTAGGGTATTAGGCTACCTTGATTTAATTTTATTTAATTCACGACTTTTCTCTCTCTCTGCCTTTTTAGAATTACACTTCACTGGGGCCTGCACAAACATGCCATTATTATATATGCATTTCGATGACATTACTATTATTATTTTGTGTAGGACACAGACATATTTAGATGTCGTAAATTCGTGATTTGTTGCGTCTGTGTTCCGCATGATGGCCCTGTCATCGAACAACCAATCACCGTGATCATTGCGAGGAAGCTCGTGCATGAGAATTGACGTCATCCATAGCAACGAAGACTCACTCTTAGTTTAGGAGTTGTCATTTTTCCTTACTAAGAGTAGGTCTGAAAGGTGTTGTGAATAACTTTTAAGAGAAAACTCCTAGCTAAAATATTTTAGTGCGATTTAGGAGTACTCCTAGTGATAAGATAAAATTCTTTGTGAATACGGCCCCTGTAATGCATGGTGTAACCACTAGATCCCTGTATAGCTTTATATAAAAAGGGTTATTCTAGTTGTTTTTAGACATAAATGCTTATTTTTATTGAATTGTGGATTTGCATATTTAGACATTCTCAAAGACTGGCTACTTTTTTGTCAAGGTTTAGATTTATTATTTTTTTATGTTGATTTGAAGTGTCACCTTTTGCTTTAATTTTACTAAAACATACAGTAGATAACATTTTTTTTTACAAATAACATCAAAATTCAATAAAAAATTTACAAAAATGAGCAGAAATGCTTTATCAGAGCTTAATCAACCTGAATTAAACCTCTTAATTGAGTCTTAATTGAGTTTTTTGTTATGTGCTCAAAAATTTTTTATGATATTTAATGTAAAGTTCTTGAAAATACTTCTTTACCAGTGAAGGTGACTCATTTTTTGTGGGTGACTACAGACAGAAACAGGGTGAGAGAGGAGAAAGCCCATAGAAACCGATCAGGAGAGGAAGAGAATGAGAGGGAAGAGACCATGTTGTCATTGTTATGGATGCCTGTAATTTTATGCTTCTTGTCATATGCTGTCACTGAAGAAGCAAAGCGAACTGAAGTGAAAACGGAAATTCTGCCCCGGGTGTGTTGACTACACCAGTGTGATACAAACATGTTATGACATGTGACATGACAGTTTATATCAGCTGACACCAAGATCAAATCTGACATATAATATAGTTCAGAAGTGAAGTTGATGTATCTGTTCTCCTGAATGCTGATACACCACAGGTTCTTGCATCTTATAACTTTATTTATTCACTTTTAACAGATACGCTGTTAAGGCCTTCAGGGGATCCTACAAACTTTGTCTTTATTTCAGTATGGAGCCAAATCTTATTAAAAGTGTAACTGTAAAACTCTTAATAATAATAATTGTTTTCAATTATATGCTAATTAACTGTATGATTTATATCCTGACCTGAACGTGTGTGTGTGTGTGTGTGATGTAGCAGCTGCACTCGTCACCTAGATTTTTGATTGAATTTGAGGTATGACTGAAAATATGAAACAAAAATATTTTATAAAAAAAAAAAACATTCAATTAAATAAGTAAAACGTTTAATGAATTATTTACATAAAAGCAGTTGTCACTAATTTTATTATTGCAATTTTAAGAAATGTTTCCTTATATGGTCAAACTGAGTCCTTTTTTGGTGATGAAATTATTATTATTTTTAAATTGGTCTTTTAGTGTTACCCTATTATAAACTATGATAGGACTATCAAAAATATCACACTGTAAAAAAAAAAGTTGGATTAACTTAAAAAAGTAAGTTACCTGGTTGTCTTAAAATTTTGAGTTCATTGAAATTAGAAATTTGAGTTAATACAACAAAGGAGATTGGTTTAATAAATAGAAACTCAAAATATTGTGTTATCTGAACTACATTAATTATCTAAGTTGATTTGACAAAATATAAAAAGTTGTAATAACAAATCATCAAAATTCATTTTTACAGTGCATGAATGAATAGCATTTTTGACTTTTTGGCCCTCTAAAAATCTATAACTGCAATTCCATGACTCGTAAACATGAACGAATTAGTCATTGGGATTATGTGAGGACTGTTTCATGTTGTTAAATTAATTTTTATGGGTGTTGACTGCTTAAAGGGATAATTCACCCAAAAATGAGGGTTCTGTTCGCATTTGTGACACCACTGTCATTATCTGATGCTTCTTTTGATAACTAAATATCCAGCTTTTCATTCTTCTTCCTCTCCGTTTACCCCTATCCAAGCATAGTGTGGGAACTCTGGATCTGGGGCAGCTCTGTTTCCACCTCTGATTGGCTGAGGGGGGCTGTTGTCATGGCGCCGGCTGCTCAAACCGCCCTGGCCTAGCTGAGCTGGCAGCCATCCTGTCCCTGACAAAATGATTTGAAACTGGGCATGAGGCGAGGTAATGTTTGTGACAAGGACTTCCCAGCCGTCTGATTAACCCTTTAATTCAGAGGACTAGCCAGATTGATAGATGACAGATTAGGATTAGAATATGATCAGTTATTCTTACTGAAGGAGTTTTAAAAAAACAATTACTAATATACATATATAACATAGACTTTAATAGTATGCCAAACCCAATATCCAGACACTCAATGTGTGTATAGATATATATAAGAGAGCATCAATGAACTCTCACTGACTTTCCTGCACAATCTTTCAACTCTGTCTTGCGTTACCATGACTACCATACAGAAAGGAAAGTATCAAAAAAAGTTGCTTTGTCTGTTTTTTCTTGCCAATGCATTTCACAAATTTAGTTGAGAATGAGTTCAGAGAGAAAGAGGCAGATTTTTGGGAAAACCTGAAAGAGATTTACATTTATTTGTATAGGCTAGCGGCCTAGCGCTTTTCACAATACATATTGTTTTCAAAGCAGCTTTACAGAAAATGCGTGTCTACATTACAATTTAGAGTTCTCTGTTATATAAATGTCAATCTCATCTAGACGTTTTATGAAATTTGTAGGGAAGTTCTATATTTTTTGATCCGACTACTTCTTTATTTATATATATATATATATATATATATATATATATATATATATATATACACTCACCGGCCACTTTATTAGGTACCCCATGCTAGTAACGGGTTGGACCCCCTTTTGCCTTCAGAACTGCCTCAATTCTTCGTGGCATAGATTCAACAAGGTGCTGGAAGCATTCCTCAGGGAGTTTGGTCCATATTGACATGATGGCATCACACAGTTGCCGCAGATTTGTCGGCTGCACATCCATGATGCGAATCTCCCGTTCCACCACATCCCAAAGATGCTCTATTGGATTGAGATCTGGTGACTGTGGAGGCCATTTGAGTACAGCGAACTCATTGTCATGTTCAAGAAACCAGTCTGAGATGATTCCAGCTTTATGACATGGCGCATTATCCTGCTGAAAGTAGCCATCAGATGTTGGGTACATTGTGGTCATAAAGGGATGGACATGGTCAGCAACAATACTCAGGTAGGCTGTGGCGTTGCAACGATGCTCAATTGGTACCAAGGGGCCCAAAGAGTGCCAAGAAAATATTCCCCACACCATGACACCACCACCACCAGCCTGAACCGTTGATACAAGGCAGGATGGATCCATGCTTTCATGTTGTAGACGCCAAATTCTGACCCTACCATCCGAATGTCGCAGCAGAAATCGAGACTCATCAGACCAGGCAACGTTTTTCCAATCTTCTATTGTCCAATTTCGATGAGCTTGTGCAAATTGTAGCCTCAGTTTCCTGTTCTTAGCTGAAAGGAGTGGCACCCGGTGTGGTCTTCTGCTGCTGTAGCCCATCTGCCTCAAAGTTCGACGTACTGTGCGTTCAGAGATGCTCTTCTGCCCACCTTGGTTGTAACGGGTGGTTATTTGAGTCACTGTTGCCCTTCTATCAGCTCGAACCAGTCTGGCCATTCTCCTCTGACCTCTGGCATCAACAAGGCATTTCCGCCCACAGAACTGCCGCTCACTGGATGTTTTTTTCTTTTTCGGACCATTCTCTGTAAACCCTAGAGATGGTTGTGCGTGAAAATCCCAGTAGATTAGCAGTTTCTGAAATACTCAGACCAGCCCTTCTGGCACCAACAATCATGCCACGTTCAAAGTCACTCAAATCACCTTTCTTCCCCATACTGATGCTCGGTTTGAACTGCAGGAGATTGTCTTGACCATGTCTACATGCCTAAATGCACTGAGTTGCCGCCATGTGATTGGCTGCTTAGAAATTAAGTGTTAACGAGCAGTTGGACAGGTGTACCTAATAAAGTGGCCGGTGAGTGTATATATATATACATTCATAACCTGCTGGCAAACTGACTGCTTCATATTGCTGTTGTTAATTTTCTAGTTGCTTACCTCCCTCTCTGCTGTGCTGAAATGAGAAGACCTGCCCTGGGACATCCTGCATAGTACAGTAATGCTGGGTACACACCAAAAGATTTTTTACATCTTATAAGAATTTCAAAATGTGATAGACCACAAACATGAGGATAAAAAATCCTAGATTGAACCATTTTGCTCCTATAGTGTGTGGTATGCCATGATGTGACAAATGACAGCACACCACACACTAACAGATTTTCAACCCGAGTCTAGACTGTGAACACAGGAAATCTCGTAAAATCTTGCTAGACTTCAGAATAAGCATGGTGGACAATATGCAGGAAGAAATTGCGATGATAGTGTTTGGAATGATTTTCACAGAAAATGTACGGGAAAAAAGGAAAAGGGTTTAGGTAAAGTCGTGGAGACGGCGGGAATTTAGTGAACTTCTCAGATAAAGGTTGTGGTAATGCACACACACTGGCCCTGTCTCTCTCCCCTTATGAAAATTTACCATGGTTTCACTATACAAATAAAAAATGGATATTGTAGTTAAACCATGATAACCACAAATTAACCATAGTTTTGCTAAGAAAAATTCTATAGTATTTATTTGTTAATACAAATGTTCAATGTGCCTATAATAAAACCATGGTTAATTTTCTCTCTCTCTCACACACACACATCATATGTACTGGTACACCTATCCTTATATGAAATGGTTTTTATACTGAGCTAATTACATTTTCTAGCCCCAACCTATCCAACACTGAAAACTTTCAGCATTTTTTATATTTGAATATGGGTCCTCATAATGTCGGTCAAACCAGAACACAATCACACACACATAAAAAATCTACTCTGTTACTATTTGGTTAGCTGGTAATAACATTGCAGAAACTATTTCTGACCATCTCTTCAGTCTTCTCCTTTTCCAGTCTATTATGGTAGGTTTTACACGTTGTGCTGGCCATGACTGCGTTTGTTATGCTTCTGTCTTCCATAATCTCACTTTCTGATTGGATATTGTTTCGTTTCACGTGATAATCTCCAGAGCGTGCGCGCGTTTGTCCTCGGGACAAATACACATGATGCATGATGCGGCTCCGATGTTCTTCCGAGCAGGTTTGGACACTCTTAACACACCTCACACCACAGGAAAATGTGATAAGATAATCTTTAGAACCATCAAGAGAATCGGGATTGTTGGAAGGGGGAAAATCGGCCCAAAATCAGCCCGATTATCTTTAGGTGTGTACCCAGCATTAGTGTAGCCTACACTCTCTTCAAGGTCACATAGTTAGATTTTTTATATTGACTCTGGCCCATGACAAAGATTTCATACATATGGTTTTGCTGACTCCATCTTGACTGAATAGAATTTCACTGTTCACTTTCATTGCCCAATATAAATATATAAGTGATTCTATAATTGGAGACACATTTTGCAATTCAAAAAGTTAAGGAAAACTTCCTTTTTTCTTTTCTTTTTCTTTTCTTTTTCTTTTTACTTTTGATGAAAAAACTATTTTCTTTCTTGTTTGTCAACTCTGTTACTGCCAATTCTGTTACATTTGTCAACATTGTTACTCTACCTTGGTAACAGAGTTTGACGATGTTACTCTACCTTGGTAACAGAGTTTGACGATAACATAATTGACCATTTTAAACTTTTTAGCCAAAAACTCCACTTGCTAGCATAAATGCTAAGAGCACATGGCACTAATGAAATGATGATTAAAAGACTTTTAAACAACCCACTGTGTGATCAGAGATAAATTCTGTTTTGCTTTTGATATTGGTGTAACAATTTAGATTTGTACAAAATAAGAAGGCTTTTTATCTTTTTATCTCTTTAGTACTTTACATTATCTTCCCCTAACCTATAAACCTGTAAAGCGTCCTTGGGCTTTGGAAAGGCACTATACAAAATATTATTATTTAAATTATTATTTACATTATTATTAGATAATTAAGATTTATCCATTTAGTTTTTTTCCAGGTGGTAAATGCTTGATAAATCTGGCATTAGATGTGTGCATTTAGTTTAGTCCTATTTTCCCAGAAGTCCTGTCTTTCCCTATGTATCAGTCTTTGATGTGTTTGCAAGTGGGATGATGATAATTAGCAGTGCTAATATCTAATTAAGCAGAGAGCATAATATCCAACCTCCTCACCTAATAACTAAATGCCATCTGGTGACCAAACATGGAACTACATGTTGGTAGTCAGAAGGACAGCAGGAGGCACAAGAAAGCAACCCTGAAAACTGTCTTGGCATTAGAATTGGCGTGTTAAAATGAATGGCCACACCGCATAATGAGACGAGTTCCCAATCTATAGCAAGAGACCACACAGTAAGTGAATTCTTTACAAGCTTAAAGTCTTAATTAGTAAGCATTATTTTGACATGCATCCAGCAGCAAACTAGCTTGTGTTTCTGGTGTAGGGAAGCTGTTTCCCCCGTCAACGGTACCTGCGGTAGGCCTACCTTCACAGACATCTAGGGGTTTAAACCCCTGGAACATGTGTGCTGACTGTTCTCATGCATACTACTATTCAAATTATTTTGTGCCGTCCTGCTTAAAAGGAGCCATCCATAATTGCAACTACATTGTACCTTGCACCTTTTTCATAGTCTCTTCCTTCAGAGAAGGAATTTTTCTTTTCTTTTCTTTCTCTATTTTTTTTCTTACTCTGTGAATAAAGTGAACCGATGAGTGAACCAATTCAGATTGACTGAACTGGTTGTGTGAGCTGTGTGTGTGTCAGCATATGTTTGCATTCGCTAACAGACTGAAATAACTCTTGATTATCACTCCAGTCAAACCACTGCGCTTGTCTATTTTTTTTATAATTAGCCTCTTCTGGCCCATGTTCCCTTAAGACTCATTGATAAGAACATGAGATCATTTCTGCTCAGTACAGCTTGTGTTTGGTGGTGTGTAAGAAAACCTTTTCAGTCAAACAGCAGCTGTTAGAATATGTCTTATCTATTCTGTATAATCTTCAGTGGTTTCCTTTCACTCACCGTCTCTGCGTTTGTCTCCTTTGACTATAATTTGATCAGAAAAGACTGTGAATGAGACTCCTTTTTGACAATGGAGGTTCCTGGAGGTTCATAATGGTAATTAAATGTTTTACATTAAAAAACAACAACAATGTATATGTGGTAAAACATTTATTTTCAATTGACCCTCTTGTCTGAAATGATTCAGACAGATTTTTGCCTGTAAACAGCCACTGTTATGATAATGGAGAATAACACCATTGCAACGGCATATCAACGCCCACTCGTTATTGCAAGTGAGTGTTTTGAAAACATTTTCCATAATAGAACTGTCATTTACAGACAAAGCATTATACAATCATTTATGGTTTTGATGCAGCTGCTGTCAGATACAGTTCTGGCTGCTTCATCATTTAACAAACGTTTCTTTGCAAACTCTACATGCACTGTGCCTCGTTTAGAAAACAAAATTATCCGGACAAACATGATCCTCAGACGTGATCCGGAACACCGTTAAAATAAGCCATTCACTTGTTTCTGATGCTGGGCTGAGGTTTGTAGAGAGTCACAAACAAGCTGTTTAAACTGAACGCATAAAAGCGAATGTTATTTCACTCTTCCATTTGTCAGAAACTGAATAGGCAGCTCTATTTGCTTTTGACGTGACACGGCTCTCACATCCAATATAGGAAAAAGTCAGCCGTTTAAGGGATAGTTCACCCAAAAATGTTAATTCTGTCATAATTTTCTCACCCTCATGTTGTTCCAAACCCACAAGACTTTCGTTCATTTTAGAAACACAAATGAAGATATTTCTAATGAAATCTGAGCGATTTGTGTCCCTTCATTGACGCAACTACCACTTTGTCTCTGCAAAAAGTTCACAAAGAGATCGTAAAACTTAGTTCAAATTTTCTGAAGAGATAGTTTTATATGAAGAACAGATTGAATTTAGGCTTTTATTCACATATAAACATTGATCAGAGAACATAAACAGAAGCTCAACCATACTTGGTTCTTGCAGGAAGCTGGAATGTGCACGAGAATGAAATGAACCTCATTGGTTCTTGCACGTCAAGCAAACATGCTTTAGCTTCTGTTTACCACAACTGATGTGTAAGTTGATGAATGTTTATGTGCAGGGTTTGAAATTAACAATACACTGTGAGATAAAAAACGCTGTGGTGGGTAACGCTGTCAAATCACTAGCCAATTTGGTGTGTTACTTACTTTGCTGGGGAAGTTCGTGTAAAACAAATCAGCGCAGATTAAGGCAAATAGCCTACTCAATTTGTGAGTCATCGTGATATATTAAATACAGCGCATTGTAATAAACAAATCTGGCTTACTTGAAATCTTGGTGTCACTACGCAAAAATACGCGTGCTTGTTCAACAAGTATTCATTACTTTAATTAGCCTATTGTTTCTGCCTTAAATTATTACATTGCTTAAATTAATAATTTTTTTGCTGTGATTTGTATATGTACATTCTGAAATACATAACTTAGACGGTGACCTCTGATAACAGATCACTCTAAATTTTAATGTGGATATTTTCCAACATCCTACATTTTTTTATGTTCTTTGTACTGTATTGATCTTTCCACCTAAAATATATTTTTGGTGATGAGGATGAAACAGGAATATATATATATATATATATATATATATATATATATATATATATATATATTTGCCAGTGAAAAAGTTAATTTCAAACCCTGTAGCCTAAATTAAATCTGTTCAGCGTTGACAGCGTATAAAGCGTGTCTCTTCAGAAAATTTGGACCAAACCATCATGTGGATTTGTTTTACAATCTCTTTATGAACTTTTTGAAGCGTCAAAGTGCTAGTTGCATAGCTGTCAATGGAGGGACAGAAATCTCTCAGATTTCATTAAAAATATCGTTATTTGTGTTCAGAAGATGAACTAAAGTCTTACGGGTTTGGATCAACATGAGGGTGAGTAATTATTGATAGAATTAACATTTTTGGGTGAACGAACCCTTTAAGTGACTGAATGTAAGTGGGCCATGCCTCTGGTGTGATGTATAACTAATTACAGATGTCTTGCTCTAGAGGCAGGCATATGCAAATTAATTTCCAGTCACATATCCCTCTATATCAAAATGGTGACTTTCCCCGCTCCCCCCAACGTTCCCAGGCGGAAAACCAACCTTGCAACATGGGGACTAACGTCCCGCTAAGTTGGAAATAGGAAGCGAGCAAGAAACACAAACTGCTTTACGGCAATTCGACATAAACACACATGCCCCCCTTAATGTGTATGATGTGTTACCAAGGGGGTAATCCATCAGCCGGAAACTGAAGTCTCCCTGGGGGACGCCATTGTAGCAGACCATCACCTGCTGTTAGCATTCCATTGACTCCCATTCATTTTGGCGTCACTTTGACAGAGAATAACTTTACATCTCAGGCGTCCAAAGACTTCATTTGTCCATTATTTATTTCTAAAGAAACACGACAATGTATAAAAGGCTCCATTACTTTGTATCTTACGTTATGGTCCCATAGAAGTCGTTTTTGTACAACTAGGCTAACGATTGCATCATAACCACGCGACTCTCTGTCGCACAGTAGAGAAATTACTATTACCGTATAGACAGGAGGAGAAGCTTGCAGGCAATCAGGGGGACGTGGAGGCATAAAGTCAAGGGAGAAGCCCATAGAGAGTCATAAAGTTGATCCTGCTGCTAGCTCATGAACAGCTCCTATACTCACGCTCTCCGTCTCTGCGAGATTCGGAAGGGAATGATTTAGATTTCTCTTGGCACAGCTACTAGAAGACTTACAACTGTCAGTCAGGTTGCTCACGTCACATCTACGTCATCAAGCTCAGTTTGAGCCTGCGCAGTACGCTCAGCCATCAGGAAGTGAGTGCTTCTAATTGGCTTCACTTTTCTCCGTTGAAATCTATGGGGTCGCTGTGTCCATTTCTTTTACTGTCTATGTGTGTTACCCACCTCGGTAGACATATCTCCACACGATAAAGTTGGCCGGCTCCGATAATAACAAATGCACATGAGCAGCGGTAGAAAGGGGGAGGAGGGTGCCGCAAGTGAGTTTTTTTTACGACAGTGTTGTGAAATATACGCCCCACAGGGGGAGCTCATTGATGAAAACATGTGACAACAAAAGTGAAAATCAGCGAAGAAATGGCTAGAGTTGCCAAATTCCCCTTTAAATAAATGCTTTGTGTTTAATGAGAAGGGTGTTTTAAAGTAATAGTTCACCCAAAAATGAAAATTAGCCCATGATTTACTCACACTTAAGACATAGGTGAATATGACTTTCTTTCTTCAGACGAATACAATCGGAGTTGTATTAAAAAATGTCCTGGCTCTTCCAAGCTAAATAATGAAAGTGAATGCACACAATTTTTTTAAGTCCATACAAGTCCATCATATCCATCATAAAAGTGTCCCAAACTGTTCCGAGGGGTTAATAAAGGCCTTCTGAAGCGAAGTGATGTGTTGGTGGAAGAATATTTAAAACTTTATAGACTAAAACAACTAGCTTCCGGCAGACGGCCGTACGCAAGTCGACTTACACCAAAAGAGTAACACTTGACGATGTATGACGTAGGATGTAGGTGACGCCTCTCGCTGTTCAAACAAACAGGGCTGAGCAACCACGTTCGTCATTACGTTGTGTGTCGAGTTCAAGGGTTACTCTTTTGGCGTAAATCGATGAGTACGGCTGTCTGCCGGAAACTTAAATATGGATATTTTTCTTACACCACGCACCAGCTTTGCTTCAGAAGGCCTTTATTAACCCCTTGGATCCATTTGGGACACCTTTATGATGGATATGATATGGATTTATAGTGCCCTTTTACTCCCATTATAAAACTTGGAAGAGCCAGGACATTTTTTAATACAACTCTGATTCTATGAGTCTGAAAAGAAGAATGTCACCTAGGATGGCTTCAGGTTGAGTAAATCATGGGCTAATTTTCATTTTTGGGTGAACTGTCCCAAAGTTATGAAACTTGCAGGATATTTTAAAGGTACAAAATGTCTACTAAGAGCATTAGTAATTTCGCAGTAACTTTATGGACACACTCTCCATGACCTGTAGAAACTAGACTGTCTGCCAGACCCTTTAATAGAGTCTGGACATGCTTGCAATTTTATCAGATTACAGTTTCTATGCTGATAACTTTCAGGAATTATATTGCTCAATGCTACCAATGCAGTGTGTTACACAACCACATCCTCTATTTGAGTTCAAACAAATATGTAGTGTAATGAACAAAATATCCAGCCAATTTGGTTGGGCCATGTCTAGGAATGTACAGACAGTTGGCCAATCATTGTCTCGAAAATTAACGCCAATAGGTTGATCAGGACTCCGGCGTGAAGTGGCATTACAAAACAAAGCGATCAGCCTAGCAAAAAGACGAACACTGCAACATTAATAAAGTAATATTAACCCTTAAGGTCATTTGCACTGCAATCGATAACAGAGAAGTAAGATGACGGCAGTTGCATTTGAAACGAGAGCAGGAGTCCATGGATAGGCCTACTTGAGACATGAAAGTTGCTTCAGGTTCAGTTATTACACAGATGAGCAGACCGATATTCAGTGTATATATAGAAAAGTATATATATTATATTGCTGGATGGCACGATTGATCAAATAGAATTTATTGTTCCATAGATCTGTGTAAAAGAGTGCAATTTTCCCCATAGGGGTTTTTAAAAAAAGTCTTTGTTTAATAGTTATAAGCCATGATCTAAACCAACCAGCAACCAGTTAAATCACATTACGAACTTTGATCTGGAGCAAAACATAAATAAATTGAAAATAGGACAAAAAAATAAAGGTACAAGACTGTGTAGGCTACCTAACAGATTTATTGGTGGAAAGAACTACTATTTTATGAAGCACTGCAAATGACACAATCAAATAAAAAATATTTTGTTTCTGTTTGCAGTTAGTTTGTTAATTAGTTCTGTCATCCCGTACCCTCCCTGTTGGTTTCCAATCCATGGTTTCTGATTGATTTGAGTATTCTGTTCAGGTGTGTCTTGTTAATTATCTCGTCAGCTCCTTTGTTTGCCTGTGTATTTAAGCCTTTAGTTTCTGTCTCTTCCTTGTCTTGCATTGTTTGAAGTCAGTGCGTTGGTGGTTGTGTTTCCTCCGTGTTATTCTTCAGTCCGCCCTCGTCCGCCTCCTGAGCTCCAACTCTCCCTACCCTGTTGAACTTATTACGGCACTAGGACTCGCCTTCCGGGAGGGTGGTGTAATGTCATGTGTATGTTCTGTTTTTTATTCAATTTTCATTGAGTTCATTACAGCCACCGACCCGTGACATATATACAATATACAGACATGTATGTGTGTGTATATATATTGTAACAATATATTTGACATTTATTGCAAAATATGCATATGTAAAAATATTTAAATATTTTGAGAGTGTAAGGAGATTATTACGTCATTCGCAGTGCTTCATGGGAATGGGTGGGAGCTACCGATTTCTTTTGGTGATCGTTTAGATATAATCAACAACTTTAAATGATAGTTGTATATTCACCATTTTTTATTATTATTGTCATTCGCAAGGATTAATGGGATTGTAATTATTTTCATCACTAAAGCTGTTAAGTATACAGTTTTGTATAACAAATAAAAGTTTGTATTTTTTTTATTCACCTTGTAGCTGATTGGCTTAGTTTATGGTTTATAACGCTTCAACAGACTTTTTAACAAAACCTATGGGAAAAAATGAATGGAAAAAAATCTTCTGGAACCAACATGGCTGGGAAAGTGGGCAGGCACTAATGCACTCTATTCTCTGAATTGTGAAGATTTCTTTGCAGAATCATGGATAATGTAGTTTTTCCACCAGGATTCCTGATTTTAAACTGAAGTTGCTATAGACTTTTCTTCCCTACTGTGACATCAATCCAAATGAAACGACTTCTCGAACAAGAAAAAAATGTAGGGCGGGCTTGATTTTGTCCATTGGGAATTGATCGGATGGTTGGATCGTTGTGGTTTGGTATTGCTGTGATCTCATGTGAGTGTCAGGTTGTCCCACCCTCATGAAAATAAACGCGTCATCAGAGAAGAGATGTCGCTGTAAGAGGAAGGAGAAGTTGATTTGATTAAAGATTATGAGGGCACATGATGCCACATAATGCTATATTCCAATTTATTGCTGATGGCTTCAACAAAAGCATATAAGCTTTAAAGGATTATTGTCCTATAAAGAAAATGGAAAATACCTTTGGAACACAACTGCTGTGTTCTATACAGGAAGTAAAGTATGCTGTAGAAGTGAAGAATAGAATATAGTGGGCAGAATGTGCAATTAAATCATTTCAGACCCCTGATGACACAGCTTCGTTTCAGTTTAATACTATTAACTGCTGCGTAATGGGGACAGGATGTACTATATAAACCAAGCAAGACAAACCATAAAGTGTTCAACAACTGCATTTAATAAACACACCCAAACTAAACATGTCATTCAGAAACTGCTGCCCCAATTTGCATGCATTTTGTGGAATCAGACATAATAAAGCTCAAATACACAAACTTGTGATAAAACTCACACATATTCCCACAACAGCTACACCCTGAAATACATGCTTATTTCATTTTCCCCACTAAACACACCCTAGGTCTGATGTATGCATGACATGCGTACTTGTTTTTCTTTGCAGCTGCTCCCTTCTGCAGCTGCTTTCAGCACACCAGTTAATCACCACCAGATGTGATGGAGAGAAACAGACACAGAGAGAGAGAGAGGTTGAGGAGCATATCTGTGTGACAGATTGGATATAGAGAAAATGGAGAGAAATATAAAGACGGAAGTCAAATGGGAAGGTAAAAACCTTGTGTTGTTCTTCTAAAAGATCCCTAAAGTGAAAGATAGAAGGATTGCAAAGAATAAAACTACCAATGGTACGTTTACATATACATAAAATGTGTCTGAAGTCGAACTGAATCGATAATTTGTTCTTTAAAATGTAATTTTTGCATTTTGCAAATGTTATAATGCATTATAACTTGTCTTCATCCAGACTGCCGCATTGAAGCATTATTAGAATTGGCCTCGCTTGTTGTGCGCAATATTCAGTTATGCATGTCGACATGTATCCTGCTTGAACAGACCACACAAAAAAACGACAATTATTATAACTATGCAATTAAATACTCATGAGTCATTCAAAAAATAAGCCATTCAAAAAAAAAAAAAAAACACAGGCCTTGAAATCAAAAATAAAAAGACTTGCACTTTTGTGTATAATATTTTTATTTATGCATGACCAAATACAAATATTAGAGTATTTTGACATGTTTTCCCCCCCTCGGTTTACTCCCTGTTTCCCTAGATGCCCGTATATTCAGCTTTCCCACAGAAAGATATTCCCATATGATCGATTTTCTCTGGAAAACACATGTTCATTATTAAAAACATGTATTTATAGTAGTATACGTATTTATAAAGACTGATCTGTGAATGCATTTCACAGCACTTTCATGTATAAAAATGGAATGACATTTTGTATTTTATATTGGTATGAGCTTCATCTTCAGCTAGAGATCAGAAAAGGAAATGCTGTAGTTGGTTGGCTGTCTTATTGTGCTTGTGCGAGCCTGTCTCGTTTTTCAGAGAGTACAGAGAAGAAAAGGACATGTTACAGTACTGGGTGAGCTTCACCTTTACATGTTGAAGTTGAAATTAGAGCTTGAGTTGAGCCCTCCTGATTCCCGTATGTAAGTAGAAAAGCTTTGTAACCAAACACTGTAGCACCATCAGATGTTTTTAAATGTACTTCATACTGGTAAGAGGCTTGCATCCTGTGATCAGAAGAGTCATGACAGAAAAGATCTCTCAGTTTCCTAACTCTTGCTTGACCCTTGAAAAAGAGGAAAATCCTCCCTAAAAGAATACAAAATGGATAAGTCACATTTAATACCTCAAACCTCCAGTGGGGATTGTGTGTCAGTATATCATCCATCCGGTGTTTCAGAACACACTTCCTCTGGAACTACAAATAATCCTGACAGCAGATGATCTGTTGATATTCTGTTAAATCTTAAATGGAGCACTTTATTGTCGAATGTACATGTTGTAGAAATGCTTTTGTCTCGCCCACAGTATGTGGGCTTTTCTTCCAATTCAAAGATGAGCTAATTAAAACTAGCATGTTAACTATTCACTAACATGTAACCTTTTATTTTTGTTATATGAAGGTCATGTTAAAATGGTCTTGGAAACTTATTTGCTGCAAAAGCATTTTATTTATTCATTTATTTTATTCATGTACTCTTGTCCGACCTAGACCCTGATTTTCAGTCTTAAACTATTAAAATTTGTAATTCAAATCCAAAATGTTATTTTTTGTCATTATACATATCAACTGGGTAACACATATTATTCATTGATAGTTCATGTTAACTAATGTAGTTTATAGTGTTAACAACTGGAACTTTTTTGTAAAGTGTTACCAGTAAAAGAGTGAAAAAAAAAAAAAACATAAATCATTTCATTATTTATTGTGTGAACATTTTTAAAAAGATTTAAGGTTAAAACATCTAAGGTGGATGTTATTTCAACAACAACAAACAAAAATGCAAAACAGGTCTGCACTCTAAAAATCTTTTATTATTGACTGGAGATAGTTTTTTGTTTTGTTTTTTTCCCCAAAAGTTGGTCGTTTGCAAACATCTGTAACATAACATTTTAAATTAAACATATTATTTGTTGACGGTAAACCTGTGAATCATTGCTGTTTTTTTTGGACCGTCTGTCTGGAGTCAGTCTGTCCACTGAACCTTTTATACAATTGAGACTATGACTCAAAACAAAAAGTATATTATGACGAAATAACCTTGACCACAGTGTCATATGATGTTTCAAAGCGTGTATACGCGTGTAAGTGGTAAGGCGGGTGTACGGTGTGACTGTGTGTAAGTTTATGAATGACGTAAACTTTGACTCTTACTGTCATTAAGTATGAAAAACAGACTTCCTTCTCTACGGTCAGAGCAGCTGCACCAAAACCACACACACGCACACGCACACGCACACACACACCTGCCTCCAGGATGCAGTAAATCTTTTTAGTGGAACACCAAATCCACATTTCTGGTTAATACAAACAGAGATTTTCATTTGAATAAGTATTCCACTGAAGCTTGAAGCACATGCTGTCAAGCCGTCTCCAAATCTCTGAAATAAAGAGCCTCTTGTTCACCATCAAACCAGCATGCCACAGAGGGGCTACGGCTGAGCTGTTCAATGTAAGTAGTTGTTTACCATAAAAACATGATTTCTGCTGCTAGGATAGTAATAACATGTTTCAGCATAATTTGAAGTACAGTTGTGTATGAAATATTATCTCTTTTTATTAATGGAATGTCAACGAGTTCAGGCATAGCAGTTCCTCAACATGATTCGGATTAAGATTAATTATGATTAAGATTCCGATGCTCTGAACGAGTGTGTGCATGTGTGTGTCATGTCAGGATTCTGACCTGCACATTTAGCTGTAATCGCTGTGATGCATTAGAGGTATGTGCTCATATTCCACACACATTCACTCTGCCAGAAAGCCTAATAACTGAGAAAAGGTGGAGCGATGAGGGAGAGAGGGGGATGGGGTTAGAAAGAAAAAGGAGGTGATTGTAGGGGAGAGAGAGACAGAGAGTTGCTGTAGCAGGCGATTAAGAGCAAAGGAAAGAGGATACCAGAAATTTTAAAATTGTAAGACAGTACTTTTTGGACTCCCTTATTAAATCGGTAAGAAATTAATGTTCATATCTTTGTTTGAACTCTTTAATGAATACTTTAACCTTGCGACTTCAGTTTTGATACAAATGTAACAGAGACAGCAATCAACATACAGGCTCAATACAAAAGCCTTTAACATATCAAAATACCTTGAAGCTCTGAATTCCTTTATCACATGGCTCTCTGGTATTTGTCTCTCTAAAACTCATCAGAGTTGTTTTTATATGAGCTCTGTCTGGTTTAGTTATGTTTACCCATGCAAAAGAATGTTAATCGATATCTTAACCAAGGGCAGATGACACTACACACACTCACACACATGTGTGCAACAGTTTGCTAACTGGTTTGTTTTGCAATAGAGAGTGATCTGGACAGCTGGATTGTTTATATCCACTGTGCTAAATGTAAATCGTTTTCTAGAGATAATCTGCACTGGAGATGTAAAATGTCACTTGAGAAATATGAAGCAGGTTCTGAAGTGCCATTGGTTGTTTACTTTGTATTCATTCCTCAGCCAGTTTAGTAGTGATTCTTCTTTCTTATATATACTTCAAGTTTCTGGGGTTTTTTTTCTTCAGGAATGCAGTTGTTACCTTTCTGCTTGATTCCTAAATGTACTTGATGTAGCCTAATCTAGTCAAAAGATCACTCTTGGAAATAACGGGAATTACAAAAGAGTCAAAAGTAATCTTTCCAGGTGCATCGACTGCCAGGTTTGATTCATGATCTGAAAAAAATTTATAGCTTAAATGCATTTTAAGTTACTTTTGATTAAAGCGTCTGCCAAGGTCATAAATGTCAATATGATGGCAATTGGCTAATCATTTTGAAATACAACTGAATGACAACACAGAAGTGTTTCTTTATTTAGTCTTTAACCATCTTTAATAGGCTATCTTTAAAAGTTTTAGTAATATTTGATTCAACAAAAAAACTTCTAGTATTCTAGACACTTTCTGATATTTTACTAAACTCTTAAGTCAAGAATGGTCAATGAAATCAGTTAAAGATGATTGAAACATTCACCCAAGGAATGAGTCATGAATCATTTTTGAGTTGACCACTGATCTGGAGCTACATTTTATTCAGTAACAAACTTTTATTACATTCCTAAAAACTGATCTGAATCTGTAGTTCTTAAGGTCATACTGTAGGTCAATAATTCTTAATGAAATCGGTTAAAGATAATTGACTGACGATCATTCACCCAAAGAATCAGTATATTCCTCTGATCTGAAGCTCCATTCGTAACTCATGTTTTTTTTTTCCCCACCAGATATCATGTTGGTGTGTCTACATCCTGTCATCCTTCTCCTCCTCATCAACTTTCTCGACCTGTCATCATCATCATCTCAGAATGCCACTCGACCCCATTCCCCCACGGATGATTACAGTGATTATGACGAAAGTACAATAGAGCCTCCCAGCTCGTCTACCTCCGAAGTCCCAGAACTCCATCAATGCATCTATGACATGTGTGTGGAGCAGCAGCAAACCTGCATGGAGCTTGCAGCAGTCACACCATGCCTCTGCCCGGGGTTGAGCCCTCAAGACAATCCCCCGAGTCCACCGCGCCTCTCGTATCTAACTCAACAGGATGACAAAGGGGTCGTGGTGCACTGGTGTGCTCCGACCTCCATTGTAACCCACTACACTGTCTCGGTGAAAGGCAAGGATAAAGTTATTGATAGGAAGATAAAGGTACAGGAGAGGAAAAGGGCAACAGTATTGTGGGATGTGGCAGCTGGTGCGCTCGTGTGTGTAGAAGCGGTGAATATAGCCGGCGTCAGCATAGAGAACGGGCAATCGTGTGCCACATTTGATCCCCAACATTCAGACTCTGGACTTGCGCTGAAGCTGGGCATTATTGGAGGAGTGGTGGGACTCATAGTTCTTCTTATTCTGGCTCTGCTGCTGTGGAGACACAAAACACGGCGGAAGTCTACTGCACGAAACGAGACAGGGGGAGTTCTGTAACAGAGAGAAAGGAGCGTGTATCTGTTTGTGTGTGGCCATAAATATGCACTTCATATTGGTATGAATGACGGGAGTAAATGAATGACTGTGGACTGATAGCCTGTGAGCATGCTGGATAGAGGGAGTGTATTAATGACTCAATGAAAGAGGGGCACAGAGAAGGTGGACGAATGATTCAGCACATTCTTCTCATTTGGTCGTCAGTGTCTAACAATGTGATTTTGGACAGACACAAATTGCAGACTGCTACTGTGTGGCTCTAATCACGGGCACCTTTTCAAGACCATTTCCCAAATCACCAACACACTTTTAAACTTGTGTATGTTTGTTTATCCTTTCTCTGTGTTTTTGTTTTTGTTTTTGTTTTTTATGAAGAATTACATTTCTCATTTAAATTTAGGACTGGGTCAGATCAACAGCACATTTTAGGTTACTATTTTAATGTTTTTGCTAAAATAATCTGTATAAATATGAATCTTACAAAATAATAAAATAGTTTTTTTTTTTGTATTTTAAATTCTTTGGGGCAGTTTATTTTCTAATTAAATCAAATATATGTTCTCTAGAAAATCATAGATAAATCAAAACACTGAACATATTCTTATATCATGTGTGTACCATATAAAAATCTACACTGAAATCTAAACAGCTCAAATCATTATATTATTACATATAAATTAAAAGATTTTCTTTTTCAATACCGATTTTTTGGGACAGTCACCTGATCCATAAATGGCATGTGACTTATCACTCTAAAGCTGCAGGAAAAGGACATCATGATGACAACACTGGTTGGCTGTTGACTGCACAAGTACACACACACACACACACACAGTCCCAAACCCTTCACCAGCAATCCTGAGTCTTCAGAGGCTGACAGGGTAAAATATGTATATCTCTCAGAATTAAGAACCATCTAGAAAGATTCAGGCATTGGTAAAACATCTAGTGTAATATAATGAAATATTATTAAAGGATAAGTTCACTTTAAAAAAAAAACTTTTGTGCTTATAAAACTTAAACTTTTTTATTTATTTTTGAAATGACCTATTGTTTCGCTAGATAAGACCCTTATTCATAGTCTGGTATGGTTTAAAGCCCTTTGAAGCTGCACTGAAACTGTCATTTGGACCTTGAACCGTTTGGGGTCCATTGAAGTCCATTATATGGAGAAAAATCCTGGAATGTTTTCATCAAAAACCTTAATTTCTTTTCGACTGAAGAAAGAGAGACATAGACATCTTGGATGACATGGGGGTGAGTAAATTATCAGTTTTTAAAAGTCAATTATTACTATCAATTAAAAGTTTTTTTAAAGTGAACCAATCCTTTAACATACATTCCTTGCAATTGTAAGGCTTCCCCAATCGGTCCAACGACAGTTTACGATAAGCGGGTGACGGTTTACTGCGAGTTACTGTCTTTTCAGCGTGGCAAAGTAATTTAATTCCAATTAAACTTTTATCTGACTCCATTTTATCACGACCCCGAATTTAGGTTAATGTCAATTTGTTATTGGTCATTTTTATTATAGTTTCGCAACACATTTGATCATTCTATTTAACTCTTTACTTATTATCCTCGTTCATTCGGATGCCAAAGTCGCACAGGGTCCTCGCACTGGCCATTCAGGGCTCCAGACTAACTTTTCCACTGGTTGCACATACCAACTTTCTCAGTTGGTCGCACCAACACATGATTTGGTCGCAATATATATATATATATATATATATATATTTACGCTAAAGCGTGATCTTTAGCATGCGCAGCTCAAACGGCAATCCACGACTAATAATGACTATTGGGGCTGTCATATTACATAACATTATAAAGAGAACAATATTGTAATAAAATATTGTGAATTATTTGGGTTTTGCCGCGTCTCGTTGTTCCAGGAAGAGCGCATCCACAACATGAGTCATTCTGAATGGCACGTATTAGTTCAAGTTCACTTGTGCATTCACGTCATTTTGTGCGGATATGATTTGTAATATTATGATTTGTAATATTATGTTTATTTTGTCTGATTAATCTCAGGATGAGTTTCTTTGAGTTGAATAACACGCTAGCAAAGTGCTCAACGGTTACCCAGTAAACACATTTACGTTGTGGCAACGTCTGTGGCACTTTGCATTTCTGCTAGAGCAACGTTGCTGTCTACGTGCTCGCAACATTGTAACGACGTAGAATTGTAAGATGCTTTATGAAGGCAGGGCAGGGCAGGGCTGTAGCGACGTTGTTGCGCGACATTCAGCAACTGAGAGACGACGTTCTGACAATTACAATTTTAGATATAGATATCCCTCATTTACCATGTTATGTTCTGTGTTTAATTTTTAATTAGTCATATGTTAGATAATAGGCTTGTTTGAGATGAGCAAAATCTGCGCAGAACCGATCACCGGTGATCAACGCGAGATGCATGCCGGTTAGAAATGTGTCCGAGAGCGGTCCGCCTTGCTCTGATGTCATGCTGACGTATGTCAAAAAACTCTCGCGGGCGCAAGGCGCACGTGTCGGATTCTGCAGTCGCGCGCAGTTGCTCTCCACCGACTGCGCTGATCAAAAGCATGATGGGAAACGACTTACTGACGACATAGCTTAATGCTCATTGGTTTAAACAACCGTGATGTAGCCTATTGTTCTTTTAAAATGTTTGATTTTAAAATCTGGTATCATGTTTTATGGGTATACGTGCGAATAAACTCTCTGACAGTGCGATATGGGTTATGTGATGTCATTTTTATATAAAAAAAAAAATATATATATAGACTATATAAAAACACATGTCTGTATTAAAGAAAACAATATTGATAAACACATATTTGGAATGGAATTAAATAAGTACTTTGGGTGTCTTGTTCAATAGGCTATATTTATTTTCATATAAAAGCAACAGAACTTAAATTACATCCAGTTTATTAGCAACACCTGCACGAGCGTGAATCCCGTGTATCCCGCGATATCTGCCTTTGATCTCGCAGGTGTCTGATCCACCGTGAGAAGAGAGATTTGTCCGTCTTGCCTGCGCTTTTTTCACTCCTCCCCTCACTGCAGCCGCCTACTCTCGACTACAATTTAGGCGAGGCAAGGCGCATCTCAAACAAGCCTTTTAATTTCTCCCCCGACTTGACGTCAAGACGGGGCAGGATATACCATATATGGACACCGCAGACATGCTGCAGGAAGCCCGCCCTGCCCGTTTCCCCCTCATATTCAGTCAAGAAAGATGCAGAAATGTAGTGCACACGTGAGTTGCTCTGTGGTTGACTGCCAGAATCAACATTCAAATGTGTTTTCTCTACCAAAAACGGACCAAACTACCAGGGACCAGTGGATGAAATTAATTTTTAATGAAGCTGTTCCAACAACCCTATCAACTGGCTCAACGTGGTGTCTGCGCTAAACATTTTACACAGGAATCCTTTACAAATTTGGGGCAATATCAGGCGAAGTTGGCCTCGAAGCTACGTTTGGAAAAAGGTGCCATTCCAACAATCAGAGACTTGCCTGAAATTGAAACGGTAAGACTGTGTTTTTATTACTCTACAGTGTGTAACAAACAGCAGCTAACTACTAATGCGGCTATTGTATGTAACGTTAGCTTCGAGGTAAACACGGGGAATGGACTCTACGAATGCTAGCCACATCTTTCCACTTTGTTTTACACTACAGTAGTGACGGTACAGGAGTCCATGCTCAGTGCCTAAAACTGTTTGCTAAATGTAATTATGAAAACAATATACCACAAAACATTATTAGCCAAACTCATGCAAAACATGCAGTCTGAAAAATAGCTTTCAGTTAGTGGGGCTTCTGTAAGAATGTATCTGGCAATGGTGTATTTTTTCTTTTTGAATTGGTTGTGATTACAATTTCACTAGCAATAAGTATTGTCTCATTTATTGAGCTATTGAGTTCATTCACAACTTGCGCCATGATGTCATTTTGGAATGATATGCTGAAGTTACCTGCGGTGTCAAGCCCCCTTCTTTCTGCCACCAATCAACGCGCCCCTCATTTGCATTATTAAAATGACCGTCCAACGACAGCCAAAATATCACATCAGATCTCGCGAGACAATAATGCATTCAGAAATAAGGGTCAGAGGAGCTCTGTGTTTATTTTTTTATTTTTTTCACTTTTCTTTTTTTAGAAGGGCCTGAAAGACTATAATAGAGCGTGGGTATCCAAGGTAATACTAGGTTATGACTCTTTTAAGCATATGGTAATCAAATTGCACTTCCAAAACAAAAGTCATACATTTGTGAGAAAACATATAATAGGCTAGCCTATATACAGGGAGTGACTAACGTTAACTAGCATGAGCAGACATGATAAAATCTAGCAAAGAAACGAATGAGACGACAAATCAAATGAAAAATAAACAGGAGGTGTACGAGCGGTTCCAAACATTTTTACAAACAGCTTCCAAAAAAAGAAGGAAAAAACATTACCGTGCAACGCTTTAAAGCCGCTGCCTGTTCAAGGAGTGCTGAAATCAATTACTCATCATTAAAGTCATGCTCCATTGTGGCTTATAACTTTTGGCATGAAGTTAAATATTTGTCATACCTGACCAGAAGATGTTCAAATAAATATCACATTAGACAAGGAAGTTGTAGGTTGTGTTTGTATAATTCCGTATCTTATTTAGCTGAGGTAAATTAAACCAAAGTCCTTTTAGGCAAGTCATGCCACTCGGCCGCCATCTTGGCAACGCCTCCGGGCAGCTATTTTGAACTAACAAGACCAGGCTCCTATCTAAATGAATGGGCAGAGAGTCAGAACTGCTCATTCACTGGTCACCGGGACATAATAAAGTCGACCACATTAAATTTTAACTCGCACATTCTAAAAAAATGGTCGCATAGTCTGGAATCCTGCCATTAATTTTATGGGGGCCCACGATCACAAACTCATCGGTTTTTGGTTACTAAACAGAGGTGATTGGCTAAATATCTTAGGGTGTATTCACACCAGGAAAGTCACTTGCTTTGGTCCGGACCAAATAATTTTTTTTTTATTTTATTTTATTTTATTTTTATTTTTTTTGGGTACGGTTCGCTTTCACACTGCTCTTTTTGCAAGTGAACCAAAATTTGTAAACAAAACCACATGTGTGCTAAGGTCGTCCATTCATTGGACAAGGATTCTCAAGTAGGGAAATCAGGAAGTGCAAAAAAGGCTCAGCATGGAGATATTTCGTACTGCAATATTTCATCTTTTACTAATTTTGTGTTATTCTGTACAAACGCAATATGAAGAAACTAATGAGTATCATATGATACAATGTCATCTATACGATGTTGTAATTCAGATTTTGAGAAGACGACGATGTGCGACTAGCTTTCGTGAGGCACACTCGCAAGGTGCCCTCTCTGCCGTGCGCGCGCTGCGCACAGTATGTTCTGTCTCGCATGTGCTCCAGAATCCGGGAGATTTGAACTAATTTGCGGGCTTCAGGGAGACGCTATCAATATGCGGGAGACTCCCAGAACTTCCGGGAGACTTGGGATGTCTGATAAGGCAGCTCGTCTCTTCGAAGCTCCAGGTCAAACCACGACTCATTTTATCAAATGTAGTAGGCAACAACAGCTCACTTTCCCATAACGCAACTCCGACTACGGAAGCCTGTTAACTCAAAGGCGCAGTGCTTTCTTGCAATTGGGTCGGTTCATGTTCACACCGTAAACGAACCGTACCAGAGTTTGTTTGGAACCGTACCGAGACCACCTCTTCAGCTGGGTCTCGGTTCGGTTGTTTGGTCCACACCCGAGTTCGATTGCTGTATTCACACCTGCCCAAAAGTCCGCACCAAGGGGGGAAACGAACTAGAGTTCGATTCAATCGAACCAAACAAGGCAGGTGTGAATACACCCTTAGAGGGTCGCATTCATGCTTAGCCTGCTCAATTTAAGATATTTTTGTATACTTACGGGCTGGAGTCCAGTTTAGAGTGGAGCATAGGATACACCAACTGCGATCAGTTCTGGCTAATATTTGGCACTAATTCAAGTGTAGCCTACCTGGTTTGTAAAGACAAAAAGGGAATTTCTGTTTGGAACAGCACTATGTTCGACCAACCTAAATAGGGTGAGTACCTCTGTTTAATATAATGTTACTCTAGTTAAGTGTAGGCCTACGTGGGAAACCATGGCATGACCAAACCAAAGCTAGCCTATATCTGAGAAGTAGCCTACATTTACCGTTATGAATTATAATACCATTTGGTTCTTTGGTCCGTTGGGTCGAATTCACACCACAAGCGAACCGCCCCAGAGTTTGTTTGCAATTGGGCCGAGACCGCCTGCAATTGTTTTGGTGCGGATCCGAGCGCAATTGCCGTGTTCACATGCCTAAACGAACCAAAGGAGAAAAAGCACCAGGTTCTGAAACAAACACTCAGATGTGAAAGCACCAGTCAGAATAAATCCAAATGTAACAATGTATTAATGGTCAGGTTAATGTATCATGCCAATTACATAATCAGTTCAAAGATGATAAATACAAAACATCAAATGCTCTGGAATAAAGAATAAAGATGCAAACCTGAAATTAGAAAAATACATAATGTTTTAAAGGGCACCTATTATGCCCCTTTTTACAACATGTAATATTGGTCTCGGGTGTCCCCAGAATGTTTTTGTGAAGTTTCAGCACAAAATACCCCACAGTTACTTAAATTTATTATGACCATTTGAAAATGTAATTTTTGGGGCCTGTTTTAAAAAGAGCTGTTTTGGTGTATACCACTTTAAATGTAAATGAGCTGCATATCCCCGCCCTGCCTTTGGATGAGGGCGTAACTTGCATACCTATGGCAAATTATAAACATAGAAGCAGAATGGCTGAGTGAGAGAGACCCGCTGTTTTGCATGACATTGAACCGTACATGTTTGAAACGGAATCGGACCCAGATGATGAAGAGACTCCGGCAGAAGAAACACAAATGAGAATGGACCAGGACGTCTCGGAATGGTTATTTGATATTGATACATTTCATGTACTTATAGTTTAATCGCGTCCCCTTTGCAATTATGGATGTGTAACACACACACACACAGACACACACACACACAAACTGTGATAACGTTGGTGCAATTTTTGAAACTACAAACACAAATACTGTGATAACGTTTGCTACGTACAAACAAAATTACATTTATGCGAGGGACCTGTTGTTGTCATGTTTACATTACTTGTCGTACAGGTGCTTATGTGGCAAATGTGACAAGAAACAAGAAAATATATGCAGTTTTTAATACAATATCTTAAAAATATATATTTATAAACGTGTGGTTACACACACTATACAAACAAGGTTTAAATTATATACACAGACATCCTACGACGACGACAACTTTAGACGCATTTGTTGTTGAATTGGCTGACATCGATTGAAATGACTATTTGCTCAAAAATCATAAAATACACTTCTTCTGGAGGTGATGTTGGATCGCGAACAGTAGGCAACGATCCACACTTGAGGATTAACTTTGAAGGAAGACCTGCTTTGATTTGACCCTCGTTCACAAAACAGTCCGTCAGAAAATGATTCGCGCAAACATAAACGTGTTTTGGAAGTTTAAGTACCCAGCAAACACACAACGTTTTTACAACTTTTCACAACGTTATATTTTGGTTGCAGTTAGGTAATGTTGTAGTATAACGTTTCACTGGGTAGCGCCTTTCCTTCGTAAATAAAATACATCCACTGTGGTTTCAGTGGCTCTGATGTCGGAAGTAAGTGAAAACTACTATGTACATTATTACATCCCACAACAGAACACTTATGTTTCTTAGGAGACATTACCGGCTGTCATTGAGACTGTTGAGGATGGTGTACAGATCACCGAGGGCGGGGTCTATGCCAAAACACAGTGTCAATCAAACTACATCGGTGGGGCTTGGCAATTCTACGTCACATTGCGCCGAATCTTAGAACAGCTCGTTCTTAGACAGTGCTTATGATTTATTGAGATTGTAAAAAAAACACTGGGTGGATTTTTATCATTCTAGGGTGGTTTTGCTCACACACTGCCAACACACATTTATGTTCAAACACCATGTAAAAGTGAATTTTGCATAATAGGTGCCCTTTAAAATCCAGCATTACGTGCTGATCTGATCTACAAATCGGCCGAACCTCTTGTAGCATTTCTTAAAGCACTCAGACCGAGGCAGAAACTACTTTCACATGGAAGCATGAGCTAACAATGGGAATTTTCAATGGGAATTTGTGGCGAGCAGGACGAGGCCAAGGGCCGTGAGAGAAAGGCGCAAGGCCGATGGCGCAGGCATCGAGATAGTTCATGACACGGATTCTCGGCTGTCTCGGGCTGCGCTCCAGTCCACTTTTAGACACGCACTTGCGAACTTCCCCAAAGAGTATAGAAGAACTTTGACTTCCCTAAGCACTTCCCCTCAGGGGAATCCCTGCCGCCATTTTGAAGTGCGTTCCACTTCGTGAAGTGGACGAGGGAAGTTTATATGGACAGACACTCAATCCCTTGATTTAGACCGAGAGAGCGAGCTTCATATGTACACTTCAGGCATCTATATGTCCCACAATGCAGTACGATTGTGACGTAACCACAGATCGTCTAATCACCACCACAAACCACTCTATGATATATTAATTATAATTTATTTATTTAAAACAACCCAAACACACAAATATACATTTGGATGCTGCATTAACCAAATTATTAAAGGGGAAAAAAGTAAATAATTATCAACTCCATAGCTGATTCCAAGTGATCAAGGGCTATTAGGACGTTCCAATTCAGCTCATTGCGGTTTCCGCCAGTAGTGGGCACTCGTGCAACGTAAGCAATGACGTACGTACATCCGAGTGAAAGAGACGGAGGGAAGTTAGCGAGTGAAGGGCATGACAATTTTGGACTGGAACGCAGGAGAGAGACCCATACATGCACTTGATAAAAGTGCGTGGAGCCAGAGGCAGTCCGAATGGGAGGACTGGAGATTGGTAAGGCACCCCATTGAATGTGAATCTCAAGAACGGTCTATGAGGGGTTTTCTACATCACGAAAGTGTTCTACATCTACATACCTTGTGTTCCTCAGCGATCTCTTGGACAGGACGGTATGTGTGGTCTCTGTGCTCTTCACATTCTCTACAAATCTCACACAGTAACTGCTCATCATCACAACACACCAGAGTCCGTTCCTCGTGGTGAACTTCACACAGCTCTTCTCTTCTAGATAGCGCTTGTGAGGAATGCTTGACATAGGTTTCTCAGAGCCAAGTTAAGGGAAGGATTGTTAGCAGATATTTGTCTGCACAGTGGGCACTGTCTCGAGACATGGACTCTCCAGTAGGCTGCTCAATACAGTCTTTGCAGCCACTGTGGCCACGTACGGAAGCACCACTGGGTGATCGAAAAAATCACGACAAACGGAACGGACGTTTCGACGCCATCTCTTGCACTTAAACTCTGACCCACTCGTTCACTTCAATCAATTGCCTCACAGACTCACGTCAATGACGTATGAACAGTCCGCTTTGAATGAACAGCGATATCCGATTCTTTTCAGTGTTTCGAATCAACCCTTTCACTAAACCAGCCTGAATAGATTGATTAAAGAATAGGATTTAATCGGTTCAAGTGGTTCTCGAGTCAATTCACCGACTCATTGAACCGTTAGGTTTCGATAACAATTTGCCGCCCTACGTGATGATGCAATAGAGAGGTGTCTGTATTTGCCGCACTATGTGATGATGCCGTTGTGACATCAGAACCCGATAGATTAATTCAACAATGTTTCTTTCTCTTCAATTTGCTTCAAATAAGGTCTGTGTTAAATAGAACTTTTAGCGTGTTTAGCCTTGCTATTTATTTAACACAAAATTCAAGATTGTTTTTTATTGTATAGGAATAGTTTGGAACTGAATTGGGTGATTAATATGTAAATTATAATATTTAAATTAGTTTGTAATATATTCATTAGTTTGTAATATATGTATGGAAATATTGCTGTAATATATGAGACTAAAATATGCAAGAAAAAAAAGCTAAACAAATGTATAGAATACTTAGTTTTCTAGTTTAATCATTTAAAGTGATTCTCTGGATAATTTATTTGGTTAATTTGTGTTATTTTTTTACTTTGATGCCACTATTATTTTAACAGTAGTATAATATACTGTGTATGTTTTTGTTTAAGTGTTCTTGACTTGTTCTGTAATAAAAAAGGGAAAAGGAGAAAATAATTCAAAAGAACAGAAAAGACAGATAAATAGACAGACATACAGTAATTTAACTTTAATTATGTGACAATTTTACAACAGCCGTGACATTTTCAAATCACTCAACTTTGACCTACAGTACTATTATTTACAGTTATTTAATTATTTACAGAGTAGTTACTCAGGCCATAAAACTTGTAGCTGCTTAAAACGTACTAAACATATTAAAGGAGCTGTATGTAAGAAATGTATTTCAATTAATCATAAAATGGCCCTGATATGTCAGTAGACATTAAGAAATCATGTTCATTTCAAATACTTATCACTGACAACAGTAGTCCGGCCAGGATATTGTTAGCAAAAAAAGTGAAGTTGCAGCCCTCAACTGATGTTGATGATGTCATGTTGTGTTTTGGTCTAATGCTCCACCCTCCACCGATCTACCAATCACAAAGTCAGTAGTGTTGCGGCATCCGGGTTGCCAGCTCTGCTCTAGTTACCACAGCTCCAGCTACAAACGTGTAATTTTGGATCCTGCAGCCTATCTGGCAACCTCGAGTCAGGGAGGAGGGGGAGGTGATACACCACTCTACAGTAATTTGAAAGTGATTGCAGTACCAGTTTTGGCCACAATCTTACATACGGCTCCTTTAAACATTCTGCAACAGCAATATAATACAATAAAATAAACAGATTCAGCATTCAACACAATTTGCACAAGTAAAAACAAACAAAAAAACAACTAAAAAGAAATAAAGCTTGTGCATAATATTATAAGTATTTATTCCATTTTACATGTGATAGTCCAACAAGCATAACTAACTTTACAGCGCTTGCTGTATACACATACATACACCGTCATCTCCAGCGCTGCTTTTAACAGTTTGGGCGTCTCTGCACGTGGAGGAATAATCGGGATGGGCTCCTTCTCTTCCTCTTTCTTCTCAGCGGGCTTTTTATCCTTCATCAACATTTTCCTAAAGGACCAGATAGCAGGTTACACCTCATTTAAACAAAAGCTTAGTCTGGAAATGACCTAGTGAAATATCGTTGAAGAATTATAGTGGAAAATCAAAGTAAAAAGGGGAAATATTGATCATTTATGATTTTCCTTTCAGCAGTTGCACTCACTTTGCTTTCTTGCAGAGCAGTTTCTGGGATTCCGGATAGTGCACAATGATATCATTCAGGTCCTTTTTGGTCAGGATGAGTAGGTTAGCAAACCCACGCGCTACAACGTTAGCTGTCCGTCGGTTTACTCCGCCTACAGCAAGCAAGCTTTATTTGGGGAAACAGAAATAAACTAAGATCAAATTTGACAATGAGGGATTTAAGACAATGTACAGTACCAACTAAATTAGATACAGCCGCACTCACCTGACCTCTCCAAACACCACTCCTGCTTTTAGGGTCACAAACACAGTCTTTCCATCGGGACCACCAACTACCTGGACTTCCCCTGCCTGCCTTTATGATGTACATCTCACGGCCCACTTCATTCTGTAACATAAGAGGTTGACATGATAAACACAATATCAGATTTATATTCCTTTGGTACAATGACTTGTCTTTACAAACACAAGTATGTATAAAAGTCTTATGTAGGCTAAACATCTTCTTTGTGTTTCTTGCCTTCTTGCAGACATAGTCTCCTGGAAGATACACCACTGATCTGAGCCACTTCAACATGTCAAAGATCATCTGTCTATCGCAGCCCTGAGAAAGACACAATGTAAAAAGTCAAGGCAGGTTAAAGAACTGTTCTGGGTTCCCTTCAGTTTTAAAAAAATATAAAAATCTGGTAAATTTAGGTAACTAGCATTGTCTTCTGGAGATTGCAAATCAGGGCAAAAATTTAAACAAAAGTGGCGTTGTGTATTCCAGCCATAGCACTTGCCTGGAAGAGTGGCACTTTGCTGATAATGGAGTAGCTGACATCCACTGCTATATCCAGCCTCATCTTATCAGGAAGTTGATCTAGTAGCTCTTGTTCATCTGTGTGAAACCATAAAAGTTTAATCATATCATATGATTTTATCCATTTATCAATGGATGGCCAGAGGGATTATGGATGTATGTCTGTTATGGATGTATTTTGACGTTGATGTCTGTCTTACTGTCTTACCCGGCATGCCTTGGGACTGCCACGTGTAGCTGTACCAGGTTTTCACTCTGTTCTGCACGTCTTTAGATATGCAGTAGGATGCCATGTATTTAACTGTGTTATCCACACAGGCACGATAGTTTGTCTGAGCCGCCGTAGCTGCACCCACAACATCTCTCATCTGACAAAAGACAAGCCTCAATTAATGATATTAAACACTTAAGTCTTTTGATCCCTTTCACGCCATCATAATGGCCTTACCTGACCAATCATGATGGAGAACACAAACACTCCAATAAAGTAATTGATGAGCTGAAACACAATCTCAAAAAGTGTTGTGGGTCCTGGCAGGCCGCCAATAGTCAGCAGAGTCTTCACAGCAAAGTATAGCAGCGAATGTAACTGAAAAGGTCACAAAGCAAACATAAATAGTAATTATTTATATCTCCAAACATATATTATGAAAAAAAGGTTTCATATCATGGAAAAAATCATATAATTGATTTTCCTTTTAGAAAGCGTTGTGATTATATCACATTCATAAACAGGAATACATTAACATATTCCCACCCACATTTACATATTACCGCCTATCCAGCAGATTGGCCTACTATGATAAACAACAATATTATGTTGATGCATCAATCCTAGTCAGTCACAACAGAGGTAATTTACATATACATTTCTTTAAGGTATACAGGAGCAAAAACAATCAGTTCAATACTGTTCATCAGAGAGAAGGTGGAAAATGACTAGTGGTCGACCGATATGGGTTTTTTGATGGCTGATGCCGATATCTTCGCGAGCAGGGTGGCTGATGGCCGATATAAATATACATATACATACATATATATATATATATATATACACACACACACGTGTGAATAAAATGTGTAAGAACCTAGAGAGTTCTTAATAAATAAGAACCTAGAGAGTATGCGATTTCACAAATTTATTCTTGCAGATTTATTTATTATTATTATTAGTATTTTGTAAAACAACATTAGGCTACTTAAAATGCTGTTGGTTGAGCTTAACTTTGAACATGGAATATTCCAGCAAATTGTTTATCTTTTGCACAATATATATATATATATATATTGTGCAATACCGCATCCATGTTCTTGCACTATATCACATTATGCACCTTTATACATTTTCTTGAATCATGTTTATTTATTGCACAAAGCAATGGATAACTTCAGCATAGAAAAAACAATAGGACAAATACAATATAGGAAATATATAAATAAAATAAACTGCTTTAAAATTTTCAGACACCTATTTAACAGCAGCATTCAAGTAAGAAAATTAATAATCAAATGTAAAAATAAAAAATAAAAACAAGTCTCCTCTGGTCAGATAAAGAACATGTGGTTTAATTCCAGGTTGCATCACAAGTCAAATTGTGGATTGATATAATTCAGATTTCATCCAGTTCCATCTGCTTGAAGATCGGGATACATGATGCCAGCATTTGGTGGGAGGGAATTGAAGCTGGCCATATAGGGTCTGCAGAGGACTTGTGTGGGTCTTGTGCTCGTCTATATACGTCAAAAGTGTAAATCCTGGAACTGGGTTCACCTGTGGCGTTCACATGGCTGGGCTGGGGGGTGTAGGCCTGGGGGGCTTGAGCCCCTGCCCCTTTAATCACTACTAGCAAATTTGGGGCGTATTGCGGTGCCCCCCGAGAGACACCCCCAGGAGCGAATTATGTGCCAAAATTAAACAAACAAATCCAGCATTTTGCAAACAAACTCGATCTGCTTTGCAAAAGAAAACTCGACTCGCAAACAAACTCGATCTGCTTTGCAAAGAAAAACTCGATTCGCAAACAAACAGAAAACAATGTGCAAGTACAAAGGTCAATTTGAGCGAAAATGCAGTGGAGTAAGACATATCAGCTGGATTTTCTCACAAATGAGTCAGGCAGATTTTCTCACAAATGCGTCCTGGCAGATTTTCTCACAAATGCGGTTGAGCAACTTCCTCTTCTAGAACAGTAGATGGCGCTAAGATAGGGGATCAATTTTGCGCTAGTCTCTGGAGAAGCACTGATGTGAAACGCGTGCTTGCTTGCCTTTGTCGTCGAGACGCTGTTATTTTTATGCCGGAGTCAATTCACATTTTTACAATAACAATCAGCGCATGCATCTCCAAATTATGGTAAGAGGCGTGACCTTTCCGGGCAACGTGCGATAAGCTGCTGTCGAATCACAACACAGGAACCGCTGGCACAATCAGAACTCCTTACGTATTTCTGAAGGAGGGACTTCATAGAACAAGGAAGTCATCGGCCCGTTTTTTGGACAGTGAAAACAGCGGTATAGGCCCTGTCCCAAATGGAACCCTAAGCACTCGCGGTCTTCCTCTGAGTCCGCACTTTCGCGACGTAACGCCGCTTTGAATGTCGGGAAGAAGTCTGCTGTGGAGTCCGCATCAGCGCGGGCTCGGCAAAAGTGCGCATCAAGGGCGCAAATCGACCGCAGAGGGGGCGCTCGCGAGCACCCTTCTGAGATCTAAAAATGACAAATGGGACACACTGCGGTCTCACGGACTTGACGGACACGCGCACGCGGCAGCCATTGTAAGTCCACAAGACCGAAAGTGCACATGAAGTGTGCCATTTGGGATTGGGCCAACGATGGGTTTCCGTTTCTCTAATTACCCATTATCCTCTGCGGCGCGCCGCCATGTTGTGCGTCAAAGCTGTCATCAAAGCCCGTCTGTCATGCTCATGTTTACCGCCTTTTCATTTACCCAAGTATTTTGGACTCTTTTGTGTTGAGGTAATTTTTTTGTACGTGTTTTAAATCTGTGTGTTATTCGTTCAATCAAATTTTTGATTTCTTATTTGATCGGTGAATAATGTACATGAACTGCTGCGCTTGTGACAGGACCTATTTTTTACAGTCTATGGACGGACGCATGCTGAAAGAACGAGCAGAAAGAGAGAGAGAGCCGGTCGCGCGCGCGCACTCCCTCTCTCTCTCTTCGGAGCTAGGCGAAAGTGTAAACAAGACTTCACCGTCTCCAAACTAAGCGCTGTCTTGCTCTCACTCCGTCGTGGAAAAGTTAGTCTAGAGCCCTGCATTGACGGTTCACATCGCTGTAGCCAGGCGGCTGATATCTGCACAGCCCTTAATATACGGTACATTTAGACTCAGTGTCAAGACAACACCATCTGGGTAAAAAAAACAACAACAACACAACGCTCCGAACTAATTTAGTGTAGGAGAGAGATGGAGAGCAGAAGCACGGAGCGATGTGCTCCAGGTGTAAGTTAGCCTCTGCCTCTGGCTCGACCAGCTGATGTGGCCACAGAGAAAGTGATGAAGGTGGACAATCGTCAGAGTGTTGTTTTGCCCAGCCAACACCTCTCAAGGGCTGTGTCGAAAGTAGCCGCCTGGGTACAGCGATTTGACAGCCGATGAGAGCTAACGTTAGCGCATTTAGCTAGCCCTTCTTGGAAATGATTAGATAAAGTGTCACATCTCCAGAGCACAAAAACCTCTAAATGTTCACAAGAGCAGCACTGAACATTAACTCCAGCCAAACGGAGAATAATCGCATGATTTTCATGTTCAGAATAATGCCCAGTTTAATTATTATCATGCTCCGTAACACAAACGCTTGACCCACTTGACACACAAGATGGCGCCGTAAGGAGTTGCGGGAGAAAGGTGACGTCATCGGAAACCTATCTATACAGATAAGTAAATTGTGTGAAAAATACGGTGTTTTTTTTACATGCGAAACATGAACACATGTTATATTGCACACTGTAAACACAATCAAAGCTTTTTCTTCATCATCCAAAAGCTGGTGAAGAGGCTTAAATAAAGCCTTGATCTGATTTTCCAAATGAGTTGCATCGTCCTGAAAGGATTCACATTAAACAACAAAAAACCCATACAAAAACATGTGCAATAGCCTAATATGTAGAGTAATTATTCATAATCATCACCTTAGTTGATTATATTAAAGGTGCACCAACCAATTTCTGTTTGATTTACTGATCAATCATTACAAAAAATTACTTGACACCCATTATCAAAGCCACCATTAAATCAAAACTGAATTTTTTGTAAAAATTGTATGGGATATAGCAGTATATATTATAAATGATTTATCCGTGCAGATCATTATTTATTTTTAATTCACTTGCCCTCATAATCTTTAATCAAAATAACTTTCCCCCCCCCCCTCCCTCTTGCAGTGACATCTCTTCTCTGATGATGTGTACACGAGGGCGGGGAAACCTGTCACTCACATGAGATCGACCAATAGCAAACCACAACCATCACATCAATTCCCCATAGACAAAATCAAGTCCCACTGTACATTTTTTCTTGTTCATGGAGTCGTTTCACTCGGATATACATCACAATAAATTTTTATTTAAAAAGACTATCGCAAATTCCGTTTCATGACTTTAATTTATTCCACAACCCAAAGAGTCTAATAATAGTGGTGCTCCAAAAATAACAACATATAATTATTTTACATTTTGATGAATTCGTGGCTAATTCATATGAATCTGTATGATCTCACTTGTAAATATTTGTATGATCTTTTCTACTTATGCCTCAAGTTTTTTTGTAAGGCTGCCCCTGACTAAAGATTTTTCTAGTTGACAACAAATTGTTCATTTAGTCTTGTAGTCGCACATTTATGGTATTAATCGGCATAAATAGGAAGTTGTGATAGTCTTTTCTTCCCTATTGTGACATATCAGACCGAAGCGGCTTCTGGAATGAGAAAAAAAATATGTTCTTTAAGAACTGATTGAACCAACCTGCAGATACCCACACTTTGACTGTTTGAATGCTAGTTTGCAGTTGGTTGTGGAGGATATATTGCCCCACCCTGTGCCGAGACACGTCACATTTGAATATTTTATTAATAAACAAATGTTTTCTGACTCTGAGTCAGTGTCAGCTTCAAAATGAAGTTGACTCCGCAGTAGTGAATCTATCAGTGTTGCCAACTTAGTGATTTTGTATAAAAGAATAAAACAGCTTTTTCTAGGCCACTGATATGACTGAACTCATCATTACATTTTTATTACATTTCATTATTAAAGTAATATTCACTTGTTTGGGGTTAAAACATTTCTGATGACGTAAAAAGCTGATGCACCTTTAAAGGGATGTCACATCAACAAGTACGGTTTAGCATGAGTGCTCTATACCTTTGCTGATCAATATTTACACTCACCGGCCACTTTATTAGGTACCCCATGCTAGTAACGGGTTGGACCCCCTTTTGCCTTCAGAACTGCCTCAATTCTTCGTGGCATAGATTCAACAAGGTGCTGGAAGCATTCCTCAGGGAGTTTGGTCCATATTGACATGATGGCATCACACAGTTGCAGATTTGTCGGCTGCACATCCATGATGCGAATCTCCCGTTCCACCACATCCCAAAGATGCTCTATTGGATTGAGATCTGGTGACTGTGGAGGCCATTTGAGTACAGCGAACTCATTGTCATGTTCAAGAAACCAGTCTGAGATGATTCCAGCTTTATGACATGGCGCATTATCCTGCTGAAAGTAGCCATCAGAAGTTGGGTACATTGTGGTCATAAAGGGATGGACATGGTCAGCAACAATACTCAGGTAGGCTGTGGCGTTGCAACGATGCTCAATTGGTACCAAGGGGCCCAAAGAGTGCCAAGAAAATATTCCCCACACTGAAGCTGTGTCCCAATGTGAAGGCTGCATCCTCCGAAGGCCGCAGACTTCGAAGGATGCAGCCTATTCGTCCTTCGAAGGACGCACCTTGTAGCCTTCGTAGGATTTTCTAATTGCGCATCCAGGTGTTCCCGATTACCGCTCCTGGCGCCAAGCAACGGTGCGAGAGTACAGCTGCCATCCTGATCATTCATTTGTTATAATTGAGTAAACAGCTATGGAGCCAGAATTGGCTATTGTCATTTTTATGTTTTATATTTTACTGGAGGACATGGTGGACACTTTAAACTGTTCAAGTATTGGGAGTTAATTTACGTAAATAATGTAATGAAATATGAAAAGAAATGAAAACATACATATATATATATATATATATATATATATATATATATATATATATATGAAATGAAAACATACATAGGCATATATATATATATATATATATGTATGTTTTCATTTTATATATATATATATATATATATATATATATATATATATATATATATATATATATATGCCTATGTACGTTTTCATTTCTTTTGAAACACAAAAGAAAGTGTTCTATTGAACACACGTGTGTGGTTCAAGCTGTATTCTTTTTATTATGTACATAAATGGACCATGGTGAATATATTTACGGTGCAGGTTTTCAACCCCGTAATACGGAGCCCGGGAAGTCTTCTGTGGGGAAAAAAACAATGAAGGTTTTTTTAATCCGTTACCGTTTATAAACTGTACTCACGAATTATTAAACTGTTCCCTCGGTTTAACAAATCGTGCACACGGATTAAACCGTAGCCTATACGAGTTAATCCGCGCTCTCAGAATTTGCAATCTGTAGGCCTACCCAAAAATTCATAAACCGTGCCCACGCTTTCACAATCCGTTCCCACGGGTTTGTAAACTCTACTCACGGATTTGTGGCCTCTCCCCCAGTCTGTGCCGACCAGACCACCCGTTTAGGTGCGGGATATATTTCATTATGTTTAAACTTAATTTTTTAAAATGGATAATTTCTTGAATTTTCTTTAAAAAACGACATTTAGGCTACTTGTATCTTTAAAGTCCTTTTTTTGGGGAGGAAAAAGCTCAGTATTATAGAATAAGCAAAAAAAAAAAAAAAAAGATTTCACATAGCCTATATAAAAGAAATATTACCTAACACAAACACAAGATTATATAAAAATAAAACATTCATAAATTATTTTATGATAAACATATTACTGTCTTCAGTGAACTCATTTATAGTTATAGCCTAAACGCAAATGATAATAATATTATTATTATTACATTTAGGCTACATATTTAGAAGGCGCTTTTATCCAAAAAAGGAACAAGCAATTCGTCAAATGTCAGTCATAATACAGGTTAGACAATAATAATACAGGGCTAAGATTATCACAAATAAAAACAATATTTTGACCCATATCCAAGTGTGGAGCATTGCGGAGGCACGGGCGCGAACACTTGCATTTTCCTATCAACAGTGGAAACAACTTAAAATAGGCTACTCTATCATTTCTGGTCATACAGAAAAGAATAATAGGCTACATCATTTGCAACTACTTTTATTTGTCCAAACTAACAAGAAAACGTTGTGCTTTTGTAAAATAAAATAAAACAATCAGGCGCGCTTTCATGATCTCCGTGAACTGGTTGAACTCATAAATGAACTGAAACAAAATATAGGCTACATATAAAGCTTGAAATGTCCACTTTTAAACGAACAATTAAAATAGCTCGTTATTTTTCAGACACATTTATTATCATTAGCTTATAAATCATCTCTCTGTATGGGAGCTCATTCAGCACTGCGGGAAAAATATAATTTCCAGGTTCTAATTTGGCCTTAGAAAACCAGTAAAATCGATTTTTTTCCCCATATTAATTTGTGAGTATTTTACATGTTTAATAAAGGGGCAAAAAGTCATAAACAATTTTTATTTTTTAGCGCAGCAAATTTGTGTAGCCAGTTCAAATTCAAATTTTGGTGTCCAACTTTGAGTTTTAAAAATAGCTACAACAACCGTTCGTTTTTGTTTTTCAATTACGGGTTAAAAACGAAAAACGAATGGACGCAAAAGTAGGCTATGGACCTTATTAAATATTTCAAATGGCCTAATGTAGGCTATTTGTAGAAAACTTTGATAGTCTTGGGTCCGTGCAAATTTGCGTCCATTCGTGTTTCCTTATATACATATAAAACGAACGGTTGTTGTATTTTTAAAACGCAAAAGTTGAAAATTTGAATTTGAACTGTAGGCTACACACCAAATGCTGCACTAAAAATGCTGTCGTCACCGGCGCGCAATGACTTATGGGGTAGGATCAGGGTAGGATAGGCCGCAAAGTGTCCATTTATGCATCCTTCCTTTCACGGGGAAACGAAGGGTGCATTTGGCGTCGCTTTTGAATCAGGGTAGCCTTCGTCGGGCCGCGATGACGCAACCGGCCTTCGAATACGGTCTTCGAAGGATGCGGAATTGAATTGGGACAGCCTTCATCGCGACGCGGTGACGCAATCGGCCTTCAAATGCGGCCTTCGAAGATGCAGCCTTTGAATTGGGACAGCCTTCGTCGCGCCGCTGTGACGCAATCGGCCTTAAAATGCGGCCAATCGGCCTTCAAATACGGCCTTCGGAGGATGCAGCCTTCACATTGGGACACAGCTCATGACACCACCACCACCAGCCTGAACCGTTGATACAAGGCAGGATGGATCCATGCTTTCATGTTGTAGACGCCAAATTCTGACCCTACCATCCGAATGTCGCAGCAGAAATCGAGACTCATCAGACCAGGCAACGTTTTTCCAATCTTCTATTGTCCAATTTCGATGAGCTTGTGCAAATTGTAGCCTCAGTTTCCTGTTCTTAGCTGAAAGGAGTGGCACCCGGTGTGGTCTTCTGCTGCTGTAGCCCATCTGCCTCAAAGTTCGACGTACTGTGCGTTCAGAGATGCTCTTCTGCCCACCTTGGTTGTAACGGGTGGTTATTTGAGTCACTGTTGCCCTTCTATCAGCTCGAACCAGTCTGGCCATTCTCCTCTGACCTCTGGCATCAACAAGGCATTTCCGCCCACAGAACTGCCGCTCACTGGATGTTTTTTCTTTTTCGTTCCATTCTCTGTAAACCCTAGAGATGGTTGTGCGTGAAAATCCCAGTAGATTAGCAGTTTCTGAAATACTTAGACCAGCCCTTCTGGCACCAACAATCATGCCACGTTCAAAGTCACTCAAATCACCTTTCTTCCCCATACTGATGCTCGGTTTGAACTGCAGGAGATTGTCTTGACCATGTCTACATGCCTAAATGCACTGAGTTGCCGCCATGTGATTGGCTGCTTAGAAATTAAGTGTTAAGGAGCAGTTGGACAGGTGTACCTAATAAAGTGGCCGGTGAGTGTATATGTCAATAAATGTTTACATGATATCATACTCTACAGAAGACTAGGATTAACTGCTCGACTCATATGAATCTATTTTAAAAACTCTTTATGAACGTTTTGAAGTTTCGGGGGAATATTAAGTAGGGAGAGAAATTTCTCAGATTTGATAAAAAATATCTTAATTTCTCTTTTCGAAGATGAACAAAAGTCATATGGTTTTGGAACGACATGAGAGTGAGCAACTGATAGCATATGTAACGTTACACCATGGAGACGTCTATTTGATGTCTGCATCTACATGATGTATTTTTCTGACGCTCATCTGCAACATGTCTCTAAGACGTTTCCTGTCAGATGTTAAATAGACATCCTTAAGATGTTTATGATTTTAAAATGTATGCAAAACTGATTTTTTAAAAAGACGTTTGTCAGATGTTTGTACACATCAGATGTTTTCCAGATCCATCGCTCTTTGCAGACACCACAGAGACGTAAATCAGTAAATATGCTATAATGACATACTTTTGGGTAAACTATCCCTTTAAGAAGAACATTTGTGAACTTCCAAATGCAATCTTACATGTATTCTACTTAATGTAGAACCACACTCATAACTGGCTCCTTCCATGTGACACATCTTTGTTTTCAAGAGATCAAGTTTACCCCGCAGAACTCCCTAAATTGAAAACATTTGACTTGTTGAAGCATAAGGGTCATATGTTAACAGTGACCCTTAAAGGTATACTCCACTCCAAACATTTTAATTATCTCATAATTTACTCTCATCATCCTCATACTGTCCAAGATGTAGGCTATATGACTTTCTTCAAATAAACACAAAATAAATAAATAAATAAATATAGCCTAAATATATTTTATATATTATTTTTCTTTTCTTCTTCTTCTTCTAAGAAACATATGTGTATTGGACAATGTAGATCAAGAACTTTACGTCTGAAATTCTAGTTTTGAACTTCTGGAGCCAAATGTTACGCAACTATATTGTAAACCACTAAACTTTACTAAACACTAAAAAATGCAAAGAACGCATAATCTGTTGAAAGACATTTTTATTGAGAAGTATTACAAAAGGAGATAATTGATGTATAGCCTAAATGTATGATTGTTTTTTTATACAAAATGCAGAATTGTGATCTTAATTTTTTATAGATTCAAGTGTTTTGTATGACTGTATTCCCCTATTGTTATTGCAATAAAAAAAAGGACTTATGGAACTAAAAAAAAGAAAAAAAAGTGTAGTACATCAGCTGTGTGTCAGGATTATAATTTTTGCTGTCCATGTGAAAGTGCAGTTACAGCTTTCTGTTTAAAAACAGTTACTTAAAATGAGGGGGTGGTTTTGTAAGTCCAGATTCTTCACAGGGATGAGAAAAAAGTTAGGAATTCCTGGGATTTTTCACATTTTTCATTTACCGCAGAAATTCTGTCAAACAGCAGCACCTATCCACCAACTCAAGTATGTGTTTTTTGAGAGTAAATATAATATCAACTCAAGAGGGGCAGAAAAAAAACATTTTAGAAACAAGAAACATTTCTCTTTAGATGAAACACTTCCAGAAGAATAAACCAATTCAGTCAGCCCTTTTAATACTTGCTTCTCATGATCTGCAATCTATGTAATCCTCTGTATTTTAGAAAGCTGGAAAATAACTATAATTTATGACAGAATTACCATAACAGGCAGAAATAAATAGTGTCTGTGACGTATTCAGTTACTGGAAAGTTCCGTTCTTGATTGTGGTGCGTGTGGTTTAAGGAAAACCACATTCAGTGCTTAGCATAAGTGAATACACCCATGCTAAAGTTGACTAAAAAGAGGCATCTTTTGGGAATCAATCTTAATGCCTTAAAAAAAAAAAAAAAAAAAAGAGGGTATGTGATGTGGGGCTATTTTAATTCCAAAGGTCAAGGGTAGTTTATCAGAATGTATATCCTGGATCCATGAAATAACTGGCCTTTAAAAATACAAATCTGTCTTCACTTATGCTAAGCGTATATCTCTAAATAGTTCAGCTTATTTTGCATAAAATGAGGGGGGAGAGGGGGGAGAGGGGGGAGAGGGGGGAGAGGGGGGGGGGGACATGTGGGGTAAAATAACATTAGTTTTTCACAATTGCTAGTAAACCTCACTAATTCTCACTAGGCCTAAACCAACTCTTTCTGCAAAACCTTAAACAAGTTTAGGCAGTTAGACACTTTGCAAATCCCATGCACTCTTTTTGCAATACTCTAAACACATTCTCACTCATTAAAACACATCGCACTGTGAATCATTTGTGTCGCAATTCGCAAAACACTAACCACAACAGGAAAAAGTTCAACGCAACTAAAACACAGTTGTCATTGTTTACACACAATGACTAAAAATTGTTCACACTTGTTTCTAATGATGTGATCAAACCAAAAGTACAAAATATAAGCCAGTTTTCGTGCACATGTGACACAGGTGCACTGAATGTTGATACCAACTATAGATGGAAACAGTATGAGAGGAAGAATGAAGAAGAGGAAGAGTACATAGAGATGGTGGGCGAGGATCAAGAGGATGAGGATTTTTTTCCTACTAAAAAATTTTTTTTTGTCCTCCATAGCAATCTATGATCCATTCACTTAAAATTATAACCAGCTAATTTAATTCAGCTGAAGTAATTTTCATACAGAGTAACTATTGTTTGATGCTCCTTTAGAGTTGGACCTAAAAATACAATGTAAATATACTGCATTTCTTAAATGTTCATCATCACACCTTCCCCCGTAAGCTAAATTAGCTATCCTTATCCGATCACTGCACATTTTTCCCAACTAAATTAATAAAAATAAAACATGTGTCAAGGCTGAGAGCACCGCTTGAGAGAGAGAGAGAGAGAGAGCTGTAACTAAAGCCAGATGTTCTACAGCAGAGCCTGATTTAATCAATGTTAAAAATTCCTAAAAATGAAACTGCCACTTCACTTCCTTTGTGACTTATGTGTCATTTTTGTCTAGTATCAGTCACAAATTTGTATACATCCTTCTTAGCTAAGCACAGATGAGTCAAAGTGCTGGGCCACACATAAGCCCAAAGAAAAGGATTACATAGCGCTGAATGACGCATGTAGCCCATGATCCATTACCACAGACCCTGCTTTTAACACTGAAGTTCAAATCGGCACCTGCAAATGCAAATTAGAAGCAGAAGTATTCATTAGGAGCTTTGTAAAATGGGTTTCCATGGGTGTGTGCTGCAGCCACAGATATAGACAATGCCAAAGTATGTGCTGGTTGGTGTAAAGCTCACTGCCACAGAACTCTGGAATGATGAATCATGGTTTACCATCATACTCTCACATGGATGAGTTTGGGGGAATGGTAGTAAAAGCTTCTTGACCAAATTTATATAACAAGTTCAAGGAAGAAAATTGGTCTGTGGCTGTTTTCCCTACTTTAGTTTCACTGAAGGGACACATTTGTGGAAATACTTGTCTATTTGTGTATGGCACAACAACCTTGACATGCACTTTGGACATATTTCTCATTTTTGAAAAACAGTTAATTTGTTATATTATATTATCATGTTACATGATATTGTATGATATTGTAATTTACCAAAACATATTGTGCTGTATCAGAGCTACTAAAAGCAGACTTCAGCAGCAGTTTATTTGTAGTAAATTATTAGTTGGTGACTATGTCCAGTGGTAAGTATAAAATGAAACTTTTGTCATGTATTTGGCTGTTTATGTGCTTAAATGATCCCGAAGTTTAGATGTCAAAAGTTTGGAGGTCGTTCTTTTGCCATCCAGGGACCTACTATGTGGAATGCCTTACCTACTCCCCTTCGTAACATAACTGTGTTGAGTGCTTTTAAATCACAGTTGAAAACGTTTCTTTTCAGGAAGGCTTTCAACATGTAACCTGTAGTTGTTGTGTTAGCTATTTTGTTTTAACTGCTTAAATTAGTTTTAATTTGCAACTTTTATCTACTGCTGTCTTTTTTGTGTGTTTTATGGAAAGCGCTTTGTGCTCCTTTCTGGTTGTTGAAATGGCGCTATATAAATAAAAAATGAATTGAATTGAATTGAATTGGCACATACACACAACACTGTTGTATAATCAAAAAGGATAAACGTAAACATTTAGGATTCCCTTCAGTCCTCTGCCCCAGAAATGAGTCAACCACTTTATTATGCAAAATAACATTTTATTTTATTTTATTTTATTTAAACAAAGAAAATAGAAGCAATCAATCTTAAGGAGAGGGTCTAGCCAAAACAAACAAAAGGGTTAACTATTAGAAGGAGAACAACGACCTGTACAAGAAAAAAAGGTAACACTTTAGATTACAGCCCGGACACTGTGTAAGTGATTTTACAGTGTAACTTTCGGTATTTATAGTGTACCTATAAAGTACTTACATGCAAGTATAAGGGAACAATATGTAAAGTTTGGGGAGTAAATGGAGAATAAAAAAACTATTTATACTGTAAGTATTATAGAACTAAGAACTAACAATCTTACATTTGGGAGCAATTTAGCAAGAACACACTGTGTACATGTTTGTATGGTGTACCAATACATGCTATATAGGCTTTTACAAAATTACAGGCTACATATATGCATTTATACAGTAATCTTTTTAACAAAAGTGCACTTTTGCTTAAATATTGGGTAAAGATACTCTTGTTTCATGTAGTGCTGCTTGTTACCCTCTTGTTCCATGTAGTTACAGGGAAAGTACAATAAAAATACATACAATCTAATATCACTGACTCAAAAATCTTTATCTGAAAAACAACTTAATTCAAAACATATTTATAACATATTTTCGTTTTTTTAAATCAACAATTAATGTTCCTCTTCTTTTTCTTTCTTTCTACTGATGAATCTGATAAACTGAATAAATCATGTCTCTTGCTATTCTGTATTATGTATTAAAAGAAAATGCAGTACACCCAGAAATACGTCCTCCTGACCATTTACTCATCTTTTACCCTCATGCAATCCAAGATGTATACGACTTTCCTTCTTCAGATTAAATGAAGGTTTTTAGAAAAATAATAGTCTAAATGTCTTCTGAAGTGAAACGATAGGTGTTTGTAAGAAAAATTACAATATTTTAAACTTTTTAAACTGTAGACTATCGCTTCAGACCAACTGTAATAAGTTGTTTTTCAAATAAAGGTTTCCGAGTCAGTGATATTAAATGGTGTATTTTATTGTACTTACCCTGTAACTTCATGTAACAAGAGGGTAACAAGCACCGCTTTAATTTACGGCCCGCAATGTTCCCTGTAACTACATTGAACAAGAGTATATTTCCCAGTATTTAAAAAAAATTGCAATAGTTTTAGCTTTACGTGCCTTGAAACATGTAAGCCAAAACTTAAACATCCGCACTTTGCTACATATATATAAATATATATATATAACTGTATACATATGCATAGATATCTACCCTCTAATTTTTAAAAAGCCTATAGTATACAGTATGTATTGGTACAGAAATATTACAAACAGGTACGCAGTATGTTCTCACTAAATTGCTCCCAAATAAGTAGGCTACCCCTTAATTCTATAATAGGTTTTATTTCCAAAACTTAACATATTGTAATGGTGCGTTCACGTGGTATGGAAAAGATGATATTTTCCACTTGTGAACTGGTATTTACCAGTGTGTTGCGTTCAAGTGCTTTTGTTGTCGTAATGTGGTGAAAAGATGGACCCAGACCTGTTATTTGACTAAAACAATTTTAGATTGCTTAAGTCATCTGCTACAGCAAGAAGATAACGTTAATTTATCAAAACTCAAATGGTAAATAATATGCTGTATATTTTCTAGATCATGAATAGTAGAGATTTTTTTTAAGGACAAGGGAGTTAATAGAGCTAATATTTCTGTTTTAGCTGCAAACGCTATAGGTCTATCCTTATGTGAAGCATAGCTACTAGCCTAATCTTTCCTACCAGCTTATTACTAGGAGGCTTCTATTGACTGCTAACGTTAGCTAGCATCTGCTCTGGGTAGGTAACACCAAACAATAACGGTAATTTTAAAACTGACACTGAGTGTTAACACATTATATTACAATTGTTAATTGTATAGGCTACAAAAACTATCCGCCAACAGTAACTTTTACAGTTAGTCCAAAATGCAGCCGCTAGAGTTCTTACTAGATCAAGAAAATATGATCATATAACACCGATTTTATCATCACTTCATTGGTTACCTATAAAGTTCCATATTAATTACAAGGTATTGGTTCTGACTTATAAAGCCCTAAATGGTTTAGCTCCAGTCTATTTAACGGATCTTCTATCGCCCTATAATCCATTGCGCTCTTTAAGATCACTGAATTCGAGGCTTCTGGTCATTCCTAGGATATCCAGATCCACCAAAGGAGGGAGAGCATGTTCACATTTAGCTCCGAAGCTCTGGAATAGCCTTCCTGATATTGTTCATTGCTCAGACTCGCTCTCCCAGTTTAAAACTAGACGCATCTCTTCAGCCAGGCATTCATACAAATTTTTTATCTTACAGTTACTGTAAATTCGGCCTCTAGTTCATAAACGCCAGAGGAGAACTGGCCCCCGACTGAGCCTGTGTTCTCCCAAGGTTTTTTTTTTCTCCATTGGGTTACTTGATGGAGTTTTTCGGTTCTTTGCCACTGTTGCCTTTGGCTTGCTCAGTTGGGGATATTCAAATTAATTAACCAATCATTAATACCATTGATCAGCTCTACCAAACTTGGATGTCTTTTTTCCAGTAATAAACAAACATTATGTTGTTTTGATTGATACTGTGAAGCAGCTTTGATACAATCTGTATTGTGAAAAGCGCTATATAAATATATTTGACTTGACTTGACTTAACAGTAGCAAAAAACGTTTAGTTGTGTACAATGCTTCCCATAGACCTTATTCACAGCAGCGCCATCTTTTTAACAGGAATGAAAGTGAGGCTGTGAGGGATAGACCTCCATCTCTTCAGTGGGTTGTACTGCTATTAAATGTGTTTGTGGATTGTTCTGCTGACGAAACCATGCAAAAATATGTTTCTGAGAAATTCCAGTAGACCAAATAATCCAGACAATATGATCCGTTTAAAATTATAAGTGATCTAGGAGCTTTATACAGCCTTTTACATCGGATCCCATTGAAAACACATTAAATCTATCCCTCACAGCCTCACTTTCATACCTGTCATGGTGGTGGTCTGAATAAGGTCTATTCACGACTCTTGCGATGCTCTCCGCCATTTTGAAAAGGTCAAAGGTTATCTCATCTCGGCAACTCGTCCATCAAAATATTCTACGAGTTGCCCAGTGCATTTTCCACGTCGGTTTTTGGTATTTACCATAATTACCATAGCACGTGAACGCACCATTATACTTACATGTAATACTTTATAGGTAGGCCCTACACCAGAGGTGTATAAAGTACTCCAAATTGTTACTCAAGTGGAAGTACAAGTACTGAGGGAAAATTTTACTCAATTACAAGTAAAAGTATCTGCCCAGAATCATACTTGAGTAAAAGTAAAAAAGTACCACATTAAAATTGTACTTGAGTATTAAAAAAGTAAAAGTAACAGCAAGAATGAAAACTAGAGATTCCCGTTTAAGCTTTTAATCTCTTAAAACATAAAGTGAATGAACCACATACAAGGTTTAATCCTGCTTTAGAACTGCATTTAGTTATCAATAACTGTAAGACTACTATCTAATGCCAGTATACGCAACGTACTACTCAAAGTTGTAAAACCTTGCATTTAACTTAAAGGATTAGTTCACTTTTAAAAAAACTTTTGCTGATAAGTTATTCACCCCCATGTCATCCAAGATGTCCATGTCTTTCTTTCTTCAGTCGAAAAGAAATTAAGGTTTTTGATGAAAACATTCCAGGATTTTTCTCCATATAATCGACTTCAATGGACCCAAACGGTTCAAGGTCCAAATGACAGTTTCAGTGCAGCTTCAATGGGCTTTAAACGACACCAGACGATGAATAAGGGTCTTATCTAGCGAAACAATTGGTCATTTCTAAAATAAATAAAAATAATTCAGTTTTATAAGCACTTATGCTCGCCTTGCTCTGTTCTGTGATGCGCGTTCGTGACTCACGTAATACGCAATTACTCTGAAAAGGTCACGCTTCTGTCCTGACGAAAATTTTCTTTTAGCCTTTTTAATATTAAAACAACAGGTTACGCACACGAAATGGGCTTTTTAAACGATAAACTGACACAAAGACATTTGAATATGTGTATATGGTCTTCCTTCCTCACATAAACACTGACTCTGTACTTCCGCCTGCGCGTGACCTTTTCAACGTAATTGCGTATTACGTTACGTCACGAACGCGCACAATTTCATGGAATGTGAAAACGAATCTCATTGGCACAATAAATAACATTTAAATTAAACTGGGCATCAGCGCAATTCAATTGGTTTGGTAATAGCAAGGGAAAATAGAATGAAGTGATCTCCAAAAAATAAGTACTTTTTGACTGTAAATTAAATTGTAAGGAGTAAAAAGTAAAAAAAATTCTTTAAAAAAATGTAATTAAGTAAAAGTATTGATTTTTAATTGTACTCAAGTAAAAATCCCCCAAAATAATATTTAAGTACAGTAATCAAATAAAATTACTCAAGTACTTTACACCTCTGCCCTACACTAAAATTACGGAAAGTTATGCTATAAATTCGTCTTAATTACGCAGTAGCCAACTTCCGCGCTGTTACCGAAAAATAATAAACAACACGCTTCCTTCCACTCCCTGACTAACCAAAAACAGGGATAAATGTATTACAAAAGAAAAAGTGACGCAGCTTCCTATAACATAAAAAGAGTTAATATAGGCTACGATAGATAGCCTACAACTACCTTTTAATACCGAAACAATGTTATGAAGAAAGAAAAAAAAAATCACTACCTGATAGCAAAAGGACTACAACGCTGTTTTGAAACCAGAGCACACACAAGCCACAAGGTGTGCAGATTAATTGCAATACAAAAAAAAAAAAAAAAAAATCAACACAGCAGTTTTACACTCAATCGCAGGAACACAAGTCTAGCGAGAAGTGAACCTCTCTCAAGGCAAGCAGTGTTGGCTCTGCAGGCAGCACACTCTTTACAAGCATCAGGTGTGGTTAATTAACTGCAGTGCAAGTAGAGTGAGAGAGAGAGAGAGAGCACCTAACAAAACTAATACTCAACACAGAGTAAAATACATATCCAAAAACATTTCTCAATGTATACACATAATACGTCCTCGGGACGTAGCCTAATAGTCATTGTCTATATACTGATATCTGCCAGCAGATGGCGCTGCAGCACAACCTGCCCAAGAACACAGCAGATCACAAGACCTTATCACATCAGTGCCATCTTTAGAATGAAAGTGAGGTTGTGAGGATAGACATGCATCTCTTCAGGGTGCTGCTCTGAATAAGGTCTATAGCGCAGTGAATCTCAACCAGGGGTCAGGGCCCACTGGGGGGCCTCAAGATGACTTATTATATAAAATAAGACAAAATAAGCATTCAAATAGAAAAGGTATAACATGTCGCCTTCTAATATTGTTGTGAACAATGGGGGACATTGAAGTCAAAAAGGTTGAAATCCACTGCAATAGCAGCACTGTTTCATCGTTGGATGTGTAAATGTTACTAAAATTATGGAGAAATTCGATTTTTGATCTCTGTGTAAGTAATATGCAGTATTGTGGTGGAATACATGTCTAGTTATATGAATCAGATTACCTTTTCAAACAATTAAGAAACTGAAGGGTCAATTTAACGCAATCACAGTCATGTTTTTTTCCTTCCACATTCATGAATGTGTAGGCCTACATTACAAGTAAGAAAGATTTTATTTTACGCAGAAACTGCAATATCCAAAAGCTGCTTTATTCTTGTAATTCCCTCTTGTATATAGTCAACCCCATTCTCACCCCAAGAGTGTTACATGAAGCTGGCAAACAAAGAGAAATAACTAAGTTAAGTATGGCTTACACTCCCACAGACAGCTTAATTATGATTATTTGCACAATCTTTTATGAACCAGACATTGCTGCATGAACTGAACAAGTTGTCAACTTTAGTTGCCATTCACTAGAGACCAGACATTCTATTTAAAGGACTTAGGAGACAAAATATGATGTCAGTGTATGAAGTATAAATTTACATTTTAGTATTTTAATTAAGTACTATAACTACTATAACTATATTTAAATAATTGAGATTAATTAGTGGCCCCTGGAAGTTTGCTGAAGCCCCCCAAAAGGCCCCCTGGTTGAGAACCACTTGAGTAGCCCAAGTCTTTCTGTCTATCTGACAGTAGTCTATTTCTGTCAATAGGACATGTAAAGACTTCAAACTTAAAGGTTTTAAAGGTGCCCTAGAATGTGAAATTGAATTTATTTTGGCATAGTTAAATAACAAGAGTTCAGAACATGGACATGACATACAGTGGGTCTCAAACACCATTGTTTTCTCCTTCTTACTTAAATCTCGTTTTTGAAAAACACCCCTGAAAAACAGGCGAATCTCCACATAACACCGACTGTGACGCAACAGTCGTTATCATTAATATGTACGACTAAAAAATTTGCGTATGCCAGCCCATGTTCAATGACAGGCGGAACTGCGCAGCCGAAGCGTGGCAGTTGTTCAGTGTTTGGATGTACAAATTAACTCAAAGGTATTTAGTTCCTTCATCCGAGCCTCTGAAGAAACAATAGGTTCATTTTATTTTCTCTGGAAGTTTCCAAACATTTCACAGACGAGACTGTTTCCTCAACTTGGGCCAATACAGAGTCTGAAAATAAATCGATCGAGCTACCAAGCAACACTTTCTGATGTGTAATTGTTCAAGTTCAGACAGGTAATCTTTCTCTCAAAATCGTTCAATACTGTATTTACATCATCATGTTTGCATTGGTGAAAGCATTAGAGAGAGTGCAGAAACCGCGTTGCAATGATAAGATCTTGCTCAATGCTCATCACGGCAACATTTTATGTGATGGGAATAGGTCTAAATACTTTAAAAACATCTCACGATTCGTTAATCTCGATAGCTGTAACAGTAAAAACGTATAATATCTGTAGTAAAAGTATTCGAGAGAGTTTCACATGTAATAGGCTACGTAGCTATTTCATATGCAAGAATGTCAGCCAATCACAGCAGAGGCCGGTTACACACAGCAGACACGCCCCTTGAAACAGCGTTACTATTTCTTTTATTTCTAAATTATGACTATTTTTATCTAAAAATCATACTAACATTATAAGGGCAACCCAGAAAACATTATACAATAAAAATAAAACCATTCTAGGGCACCTTTAATTTACATTTTATATCAAGACAACGTCAAAGTTTATCTTGACGAACTTGCCTTATAGGTCATCCTACTGTTAAAACATTATTTTCCATCAGCTAACGTTTCTTGTGTAAACTAGAGTTTTGTGTACAGCATGATTCACAAAAATGAACAAACACTAATCAATAGGCTTGTTTGAGATTAGCAAAATCTGCGCAGAACCGATCACCGGTGATCACAGGGAGATGCATGCCGGTTAGAAATGTGTCCGAGAGTGGTCCGCCTTGCTCTGATGTCATGCTGACATATGTCAAAAAACTCTCACGACCGCAAGGCGCACGTGTCGGATTCTGCAGTTGCGCGCAGTAGCCTATCTCCACCGACTGGAAACGTTGAGTTATGCATATAACTACTGTTCCCAGAAGGAGGGAAACGAGGTACAACACATTACTATGGGATATCGCGCTCTAGCGCCATCTGCTGAAGACACCTTTATTCACGCCTGAAAGGCCAATGACGCATGACGACGTGGGCAGGGCTACCTGCCCACAGCATATAAATGCAGTCGTATGCGTCATTCCCTTTGTTCAGTCCAGCTCTTCACCGGGACCCCGACTGCGCGGGGCCCAGAGGTGTTGTACCTCGTTTCCCTCCTTCTGGGAACAGTAGTTATATGCATAACTCAACGTTCCCATTCAGTCGGTCAACTCGGTACAACACATTACTATGGGACCTATATTCACGCCCCGCCAAGTCGCTGAACTAAACGTAAGGGACCAGCACCGCCACATGACTCTTTTCAAAAGAGCGACGGCCCCTGGTTAAAGAATCCCTGCGGTGAGCATGGCCTGAGTTACCATCGCCGCAGTGAGATCTTGCCGGTACACCGGATAAACGTGCGCAGTGATGCCTATAACTGGCATCCGCACGAAAATCTTAAACCAGACCCATGACATTTCTATGCCCTAGAGTGCTCACACCCTCCAGGCAGAACCAACTCTTTATCTGCTATAGACAGCTTTATACAATTCCATGTGAAAGACATCGCTTAGATAGCGGCTTCACACAACTGAGTTGGAAAACATGACAAAAAGGCTGGCCAGACAAGTGTTTAGCTTGTATCTGCTCAATGTACATGCGTATAACTCGCACAGCGCACAAAGCAAGTCTCCTGTCTTCCTCGGAGTCGGAGATTTTACCGGGCAGGCAGCTCGAACGAGAGCGCACTCCCGACATGACTTTAGGCATACACGCCGCGTTCGGACACAACATCACCAAACGCAAATCGGATGCAAAAGGAATGCACCAATAGCACATGAACGACAGGGCAGCATCCTTAAATTCAAGGATTCTAAAGGCTCAAAACAGAGGTTAACATATCCTCCAGATCTACCATTAGGTCATGATGATACTATTAAATTTTGTAACATGCCTAAAACGCAGACCTAAAGCCCAAAGTATACTTCGGCTATCAGTGTTACGCACACCGTCTGCATGACGTAATTACGTCAGGAGGGTCTACTGTGCGCATACAACACTACGCAAGTGACTTGCTCGCTTGGCAACAAAGTTCACCAGCAAGTGTGCACGCCGGATGTGTTTTTCCGCGCTCACGGCCGACAAAGTAGTATACTTTGAAAGGCTTGCACACTCAACTGCACACAAGATGTAGCCTAGTGAATATGGAAAATGGAAACAAAGTTCCCTAGCAAGTACATGCGCAAAACAGGTCTTTCTGTCCTTATGGCCAAAGGAGTAGAGTATACCCTTAAAAGCTGGCACTCCAAACTGTATGTGAGACGGAGCAGAACTCTGGAGTTCAATGACCGTCCATCCACTGTCCATGTGATGTATTTTATCACCATCAGGAGAATCTGCGGATGTCTACACATGCCGTCCGTGTGCAGCCAAATTTTTGTGACCGCGGAGGGTGTACGCACAACAGCGCATGTGTGAGTGACATGAATGAAGAATTTATATAGCGCGTTTCTTTTGTACTTCCGTACAACCAAAGCGCTTCACGATCATGTCAGGGGTCCTTCCTCAACCAACGCCAGTATGCAGCATCCACTTAGATGATGCGGCGGGAGCCCCAGTAAAACAGCGCCAGTGTGCTTACCACACACCAGCTATAGGTAGGAGAGAGAGTACTTGAAAACCAAAGTACTTGAAAACCAAATACACGATAGTGCACATGCGCAGAAAATGTTCTTCTACCCACACGGCCAAAGAAGTATACTTTGAAAAGCTCATGCTCTCAAAATGTAGCATACCCGGGTCCTTTAAGGAACCAAAGATGCGTGCTTTGGCACGGAACCATTAATGTATTAATAACATTAATGTGCTCATGACAAGCCGCAAAGGCCATCCAATAAAGTTCCAGCATGGAATGGGAGTGTTTTTCCTTCGGAGAAGAAATCAGTATCCCCTCAATGGGCCACTGATATGGCGATACAGGTCTTCGCCTGCACCAAGCTTCAAATATGCGCTACTTCAACGCAATGCACTTCAAAAATGCAAGCACTCTGTTTTGTAGCTTCAATCAGATTCTCCCTCCCTCAACTGGTTGGCCCCTAGAGACCCCAGTGCTGGCCTGCTGGCCGAGGGGGCAGAATCTGCCTTCTGCCTGGGACGGCAGGTCCCTGCATAGGGAAAAACACCACAGTGTCCCTAGCAGCAGTGTCATGATGGCCAGCAAAAAGTCACCAAAATCAGTGACAGACCCTTCTGCGTACACCAGAGTCCTGGGCTACGTATGTGACAGGGCATTCACCCCCAGCGGGGCACTTCTGTCCATAATCAATAAAACAGCGGGTGGCCCGTGTTTTCTGCAAATGTAAAAAGATCCACATCGGCCTTGCCAAAACCAATCCCAGATCTGCGCCACAATTCAAGTGTGCACACGCCACTCCAGGAGAGGATTTGTGCCACTTGCAGCAGGGACAGTGAGGACCCCCTTGCCTGCTTATATACAACCACTGTCGTATTTTTCATTCTGAATAATATGTTTACCCTGTTGGGTCATGTTTTTCATTATCAGGAGAACCACTCCAAAAAAGAAAAGTTTTATGTGGCGCTCTTACAGCACTGGTCTCACCACACTCTTACAGAGTGTCTTGTCTGTGTCAGAACGCATTTGTCATCACTACTACACATGACGTAACTCTGCCCAGGGAAATTCCTTCTGTCAACAGATTCAGGTTACCCAGGGTGGTAGGTGTCGGAGCCTGAATGCACAACGGTGCTACCGACATATGATGTGTTTGACACAGAGATATAGTTTGACATACAAACTACCGAGCGGCCAGCGCCGGCACTGCACATACAAAAAAAAAGGAGAATCCAGCTGTACTACTGCTATCGAAGCCATGAGCCCCAGCAGTCTTAATACTGTAAGAAGAACACGTGCTTGCCTCCCCAGCCAAAACTGAGCCAGACAGCGAAAAATCGTCCTCTCTTTGGTTCTGCATTTATCTCCATACCGAGATTTAACAGACCGAGATATAATAGCCCCTTTTGAGATTATCTGGAATCCCAGAGCTTGTAAATGTAAACCAAGCGTACGTGTTTGTAACATTGCTTGTTCCATGCTGTCTTAAGCCAGGAGTAGTTTGTACAAATAGGTACGATATTATGCTCTGATGGCACAGCAGGATAACCACCGCTTCTGCACATCAGGGCTATAGGGGCCTAACTTGTAGGCAATCTCCTCGGCGGAGACCTCAGAAAATGTTCTGTGCTCCGGGTGGATTGTGGCAATCTGCAAATACACCAATGTAAGCCATACCTGAGGATACAGAGGGCATAACAGGTGAGATACTGAAAACATTTCTGAACTTGTAACACATTAAAGTGTTTTTATCTGCTGCAAAACCCTGTTTTTTTTTTTTTTTTTTTTTTAATGGGGGAGTAATTAACGGCTGAAAAAGCTCTTCCTCCATCTTCGCTTGTGGCAAAGCCTGAGTTGCCTTTTATTTTTGCTGAGGAGAGAACACTGATTTCCCCTCAGTACTGGGGAAGCCCTCTCGGACACCGAAGTTGCAGTTACTCCACCGAAACAGAGAGGGCGCGGGAGAGACCGCAGCCGACAGCCCTACTGGAATCGTGCGAAGAAGCCACGGTGTTCGTGGCTCGAGGCAGACAGCTACGATTCCCAGGCATCACCTGGCAACCCCACGTCCAATTGCAAACATCGCTCAGCTGTATATTGCATATCACTACATTTTCCTTCTCTGTCGGCACACGGCCAGACTACGAGGTTAGCGATTCCAATGCATTAATATTGTTTTGACAAGCAAACACATGAGGCCTTGTATGCTGAACACACGTTCATTTTATTGACAGCATACTTAAAATGAGCCCGCTATCTTGCAGGGTTATTTTTACCCAATCTGTATAGATCTACGGGCGAATTCTTATCCACTGTTTCTCTGTATCAGGCCAGGTCACTCGACCGACAAACTTTGTTGCCGTTCAACAATACAGATCAATGCAAAGGCCATCACTTCACTTCCACCCACCTCGGGGGAGCCGTGATCTGTCCTGCTTTAATAGAGTATATATCGTCAGAGCTTTCCTCGCCCGCATCCAGTGAGACAGAATTCAGACTCAAGGCAGCCAGAGGAACTTAGTCGTGAACACTACACCGACACTCCTCGGCCTCTATACGATCGTCCAACTTTCCGTGGCCTCCAAAAACGGCGATCGCCGCATCTGGATTAGTATCCGGACCCGAAGACAGGAGCAGACCGTGTTTGGCCACTGTCCCGCCGAGCACGTGCTACACGCCGCTCGAGTGCGCAACGGTAGAGTTGCCGGTAGTACACACAGCACACATGCATTGGGGTTGGAGAGATTCCAATCCAAACACACCGGTGTGAGTTACATTATAGCTATCCAAATAACCCACACATGAAAAAGTGTATTTGCCATTTGTTAGTTGTAATAAACTCGGGCTAAAAAACTTCTCTTTTATGCCTTTTCCTTCAACAATAGTAACCATCGTGGGTTTTCTTGTGAATGTGGCATGTTTGAAAATTTTTGTTTGAGGAAAAAACTTATTAGCCATTCGCCAGCAAAGCTGAACTTGTGCTAAAAGCTTTCCCTTTCTGCCTAAGTTTCGACAAGAATCACCCCCGTGGGCTTTTATTCTTGCGAAAATGTGGCGTGATGGTGTTACAACAGCACGGTGAAGAGCTGAAGAACAAAGGGAATGACGCATACGACTGCATTTATATGCTGTGGGCAGGTAGCCCTGCCCACGTCGTCATGCGTCATTGGCCTTTCAGGCGTGAATAAAGGTGTCTTCAGCAGATGGCGCTAGAGCGCGATATCCCATAGTAATGTGTTGTACCGAGTTGACCGACTGAATGGGAACGACTTGCTGACGACGCTGCTTATTATGCTCAGCGTAATTTTGTTCTCTTTTAAAATGTTCGATTTTAAAACTCTGGTATAATGTTTTATGTGTATATGTACGTTATGTGTGAATAAACTCTCTGACAGTGGATATGGGTTATGTGATGTCATTTTTATTAAAATATATAAAAACCCATGTCTGTATTAAAGAAAAAAATATTGATAAACACGTATTTGGAATGGAATTAAATAACAAGTACTTTGGGTGTATTGTTCATTATATTTATTTTCATATAAAAGCAACATAACTTAAATTACATCCAGTTTATTAGCAACACCGTGTTTATTAGCGCATCTGAAACAAGCCTACTCTTTCGCTCCGGAAAAATCGTCATTTTCATGCGCTTTGTTTACGCGAGTGTATGTCATTAAGCTGCGACTACATCTTTGACCAATCAAAAGTCAGGATTGGTCTCCGCGTTTGTACATTGGAATGAAGGCTCTGGCTCGTAGCTACAAAACGATTACCACATTAATGCAGATTAAAAATAGTATTGTCGTGAGCTTTCAGTGTGGTTATTTATCGAGCTTTCAACAAAACCCAGGCAGCGAAAGGCTCTATTTGCGAGAGGAATGTGTGGGCTAGTTTGCTAATGCCAATGCTATAGCTCGTCAGGCTCGTCGTCTTTAGTTTCTCATTTCTGAGTGATTAGAAATATTGTCACAGCGAGACTCCAAAGGATGAGCATTTCATTTTACAAAGCATTAAAAGATTACAACAATAAGTGATAAAATAGGTTTCTTTTTCGTTTGGTTGTACAGCAGAAGAATTCGCAATGAACTCAAAGCGCAACAACGGTGAAAACGGGGCGGGCAGAATCAACCCAGTGTCAGTACCAACAGCAACAAACAGCTCATCAGCGAACGCTTCTCACCGTAAACAAACTATAATCAACTCATCCCATAAGGGGGAGAAGGATGAGTGTATGCAAAACACGGTCCGGGACAAAAACTTCTCCATTTCCACACTCAGAACTCGCCTCGGACCGACCATCCGGTCCACTCTGTCCGCCGCAGTGGACACCCTTCTGGGCGAGATCGTGGCGGTCTTGTCCGAGACCCAGCGGGAGCTGCTAACCAAAGAGCAAGAGAACGAGAAGCTTAAGGTTCGACTCGAAGTCTCGGAGAGAGAGCTCAAGACGTTACAGGAGTGTCTGTGTAGCGCTCAGAAATTAATCGACCAGCTTCAGGGCCCCTTTGGAAACCCATCCATGCCGGGACATCACGTCTACGCCACCTCTGGACCCTTAAACTCGAACCGCTTAACCCATCGGAGTGCGCCCGATCCGGATCCGCGCTGCTTTACTGGAGCTGAACCCGAATTGAGTGGCGCTCTGGGTGATGCCATACACGGATTTGACTCCAGAGAAGAGTTCAAGAGCTGCCACCTCTCCATTCAGGCGGATGGGACGGTGACGAACAGTTTTTATGACCCTATATCCGTCCATTCGTCTAACATCTGTTCAGACATGAACCGACCTGGTAAGACAACAATAATTTTTACACATGTAGGTACTGTTGCTCTTATGAATTGTTGATGTGCTAACTGCCAACACAGAACCATGATTAGACATTTCAATGGGCTGATTTTTGTGAGTTATCAGCGTACTGGTGTGCAAGTAAACGTGCTCAGCGGGGCAACAACAGGTTTAAGGGATCCACAACATATTGATACCATATCGGTTATCTTTCGACATTAGATATTGTTATCTGCCGAGATTGGATATTTAATTGTCCATACATATTTTCCACAAAACGTAATATTTATTTAATCATATTTTTTCTAACATTTAATCAAATCTTTAGCATATCTCAAAATGATAGTTGTCAGCATACTGTATTTTTCATACCTAAATTGTAGCATTTAAAATTATTAGATTTTTGATAAAATATTATAAGTATTATTCTTTTAATATCATCTATTTATTGGTTTTCAACCATAATCTGAAAAGTTTAATATGTGTGTAATATCCTTGATTCCCTATTTCAGAGAAAGAGATCAACACAATGTTTACAACTAATACTGATTATGTTTTTGTGCCTCATAAACATACAACTTTCCTTTGCGTTTCATGTAATAAAAAGCCTAATTATTAGACTCAAACAATAAAATTCATGAATATTTAAATATTGTTGTTACTTTTACTTCATGTATTTTTTGCATTTGCAGTAGTTACCAGTTAAGTAGAAATCTGTGTGAAAATTAGGGAGATTTTAGAAAGAGCAGTTTTTAGTTGACTCGTAGTTTATGAAATTATGAAATTGTCTTGTCAAAGTTTTGACTGCCATTTCTCAAATGCCATTTCGCTTTCCTACCAGTGTGTAAATGTGTGATCTGTGTTACAGGTGAGCTGGTGGATGACAGCAGAAGACTCTCGCACACCAGACCCCCCAACCCTCCCTCACATACTAGCTTCTCTGTTAAAGAGGAGCAGGTTCCTGTCTCTGGACAGGTGTGTGTGCGGGGAAGAGAGGCGCCAGCAGAAGGCGAGCATTCAGCTCAGAGCGTGTGTGATCTGGCATACGTCCACGTGGTCGAGGAGGAAGGAGGCTCCCGTTCACACCATCACCCCTCCAAAACTACACCACCGCCCCCCTCCAGGCCTCACAATGGACCCTCCTCCAGTAGTTCGCCTACGCAGGGGACCTCCGGACTTAGATCATCCCAGAGAGATGCTCCTGGTTTGGGTATGACTCCCAGGAGGAGCCCAGGGGTGGACGGCTCATCGCCAGAAGAGCCTATGCGGCGCTCCATCTCGGAGTTGATGGGGGAGGCACCTGGAGAACGTCCTCACTTGTGTTTGGAGTGCGGCAAGACCTTCCGTCTGATCTCTAGCCTGAAAAAGCACCTGAGGATCCATACAGGAGAGAAACCGTACCCGTGCACCGTGTGCGGCCGCCGCTTCCGTGAGTCTGGGGCTCTTAAAACTCACCTCCGCATCCACACGGGTGAGAAACCGTATTCCTGCTCCGATTGCGGAACGCAATTTCGCCACCTCGACGGCCTGCGGAAGCACCGCCGCACACACACTGGTGAAAAACCGTATGTGTGCAGCGTCTGTGGGAAACGCCTCAGTCGCCTGCAGCACCTGAAGCACCACCAGCGCATACACACAGGAGAACGGCCTTGTTGCTGCCCACTCTGCCATCGAGGCTTTAAAGATCCGGCCAGTCTGAGGAAACACCTCCGTGCCCATCAGGGGGAGCCTGGAGCAGATGAAGCAATAGGCATGGCCGGTTTGGGAGAGGGGGATGGGGGATCCATGGATGATGAGGATATGAGATTCGGGATGTGGGGGGAAGAAGAAGGAAACGAAGGCGAGCCTGTGGTGGACTGTGTGTAGTCAAGCAAAAAGATAAGCAAAAAAATGAACATTTTGGTCTTATAGTAGATTTAACCTCAGACTTAAAATATTTTTTCTTTTTTTTTTACCAAAATGTGATGTTAACTCTTCAATCGAGGTTACATCTTGTCCTGAATTAAAAAACACTGTCAGTGGCAACATAAAAACAAGCTCATAATTTGACAATATGGTTATGTAACTCTAACATGATGACTTTTCCTAAATATTCACATATTATATCTGATGATGTCACAGATGTCACATCATATAGACCAGGACAAAACCACTGCAGGTCTTGCTGGCTTTTCCTTCTGTGTGTTTTAGTGTTGGAGCTGTTGATGCTCACGTGGGACTAACAGGGTATTGTATGATCTGTTACTCACAATTATGGGTGTTGTCATTGTAATCATCAGTTTAATGCCCTCTTCAGTGAAAGAGCTATTGCGTAGGTGTTCTAAGATGAACGCATGAAAGCCTTAACTGTCGTTGTATTGCACAGGCTCACTCTCCAATGTACATCAAAAGCTGTAGTATTGTTTTAAATGAAGGTAACTTTTTTTCCCCCTTTTTACCGTTGGGTGTTTGCAGGCTGCAGAATATTCATTCAGTTAACCTTGGAAGTTAGTTTGGTAGATTTAAGAGCCAAGTTTGGAGTGAAGACTATATCACATGGTGCTGATACAAAAATTCAGAAATGTGACTGCCTGGGTTAATTCAACTGAGTTCAGCTGACTCATCTGTAAAAATGTATTGTGCAGATCCACAGCTAACACAGAAATCAAGGAAACTTTAAAAGTGTTGCCCTCTAAAGGATGTGAAAGGGAAATACTGTTACTGCCAAATTGTTTTTTTTAGTTGGTTCTCCTCCAAAAATTTAGACGCTGTTTCTGTCAGTCATGGCCATGGCATCAATCTGTGTGGTTTTGTGAGTACTTTTTTTTCCACCAATTTTTTGTTTGTTTTTATATCAAAATTTTTTTTTTTTTTTTCATTCAACTTGTATATTCTGTACATAGAACTGAAATAGGTTTAGTCTTGAAAATGTCATGCCAGAAACTGGAGCTTTAAAAGATCCATGACATGTGTTTTAATAACTTTGGACTATTTAAACTTTTCACTTTGTTATAATATTGCATTTGTTCCTGACTGTGCCCATTGAATTTAGAGCTGTTGTTGCAGATGTTTGAAGATTGTGGTCCATCTGTAGTTGGTTCAACAAAAATGATTGCAGTTAACATCCTCAAAATTGTCAGTGTAAAAACACCCAATGCCCTCATGCTTAGTAAATATGCGGAACCGATTGTTTGAAATCATGTAAAGATCAAACATTCAGATTTTTTTTTGTTTGTTTTGGTAGTATTAAACCAGTATTTTGGGCTGGTCTGCAACACTTTATATGTAATACAAATTGAGAGACAGTAACATTTTTAACCAAATGGAGGGGAAGATTCAAAGTAGTTGTTCGTAATGTTTAAGTTTCAATATATGGTATGATCAATGTAAACTTTCATTCTCAAGCTTTAAACTGCATTGTAAGGTATCTAAAAACAGGCCAATTTTGACAAGAAAACATTAACATCTGCTGAGAATTCCTTTGCTATAACAAAACATCTCTACTTGCATATCCTTCAGTATGTATTTCCAGTCATTATACTCTTTTATAAAAAAAGGGCACAGTCGTCAGCTCCCTAATATCTGTAACCTTCAAGTTCACTCATATTCAGAATGATGTACCAACAGTATTATATTCATTGACCATTAAAACCTTCAAATGTATCAATTCTTGAATCTGAATTTAAAATGTTCATGCAAGATTTTTCTGGCTTAGATGGGGACTGAATTTATCAATTTATATAATATATATTATATATTCTATCTATATATATATATATACACACACACACACACACACATACACATGCAGGACTTATGAACTTGGTCAAATGAATCAACAGTGTTATAGGTGGGACTGTTCGTGAGGGAGTTCAGGACTAATGTGAAATTAGACATCTTTTCCTCTCTGTCTGTATTATATATAGTCTTTGTATATAGTGTGAGTAGTCTTTCTTTTCTGTGTGTTGACTCTGGTTACACTGGGATGAGACGTCTTACTCACAGGATACAACATAAAATAAACTACATGTATTTTGAATTTAAACAAATGCATGGAAACATTCATGGATTTTTACTCTTGGAAAAATTAAAACATCTATAATTTTCAATAGGGAAACATCAGTTATCAATGCATTTGTTAGGCTTAATTTGTTAATTTAAGGATCAGTAATGGAAGTTATCCTGTACTCATGTTTAGATTTATTGCAGTAATAGTAATTTGGGTATTTATAGACATTATCATTCAAAAGTATGGATCAGTAAGATTTTTTATGTTTTTTAAAGGTGCCCTATAATGTGAAATTGAATTTATGTTGGCATAGTTAAATAACAAGAGTTCAGTACATGGACATGACATACAGTGAGTTTCAAACACCATTGTTTTCTCCTTCTTATTTAAATCTCGTTTTTAAAAAACACCCCTGAAAAACAGGCGAATCTCCACATAATACCGACTGTGACGCAACAGTCGGGGATCACGCCTCCAAAGATTTGCATATCCCAGCCCTCAATGACAAGCACTGCACAGCCGAGTCATCATCGGAACAAGCGAGGATCAGAGAGAAAATGGCAGATCATGGAATAAATGCTATGTTCCAGGCTGTGCAGGGGATGTGAGGTATTTTCATACCCTTCCCACAGAAAAGAAATGTCAACAGGCGTGGACGAGTGGTTGATGTTTATATTAATCGGATACCGCAACAGTTTAATTCGAAGTTGTTAGTTTGCTCTGCCCATTTCACCACGGACTTATTTTCGAACCTGGGACAATATCAAGCTTCTCTCAGCGTCTCAAACTGAAGAAGGGGGTAATTCCAACTATATTCCCGCAACCGGTAAGTAGTGATTTTATTAAAGATAATTTACACTGTGTTAGATCCAGCGCAAGATCCTAGTACAGTAATAGCAAACTCCAAGTAACGAGCATACATAACTAACGTTAAATAGGCTAATTCTCAGTGAAAAAAGTATACAGAAAGCGGTCAAAGAACAATCCACACAGCGCGAGTTTATCTCTCTTGCCAAACTCGTTATGAAATCAATGACGCTGTTACACTGCACAACGAAGCTCTCATAGAAGTAGGCTATGTCATCGTTTGCATTGGTGAAAGCATTAGAGAGAGAAACTGCGTTGTCTCGCGATCAACAGACTGTCATCTGCTTGCTCAATGCTCATCACAGCAACATTTTATGTGATGGAAATAGATTTAAATACTTTAAAAACATCTCACGATTCGTTAATCTCGATAGCTGTAATAGTTAAAACGTATATAACAGCTGTAATAAAAGTATTCGAGAGAGTTTCACATGTCATATTTCATATGCAAGCATGTCAGCCAATCACAGCAGTGGCCGGTTCTCACAGCAGACACGCCCCTTCAAACAGAGTGTTCAAATCAGAGACTAAAATCAGGCTAGGAAAAATGCCTTTTATTTCTAAATTATGACTATTTTTGATCTAAAAAACATACTAACATTATAAGGGCAACCCAGGAAACATTATAAAATAATAAAAAAAAACATTCTAGGGCACCTTTAAAGAAGTCTTACACTCACCAATGCTGTATTTTATTTGATAAAAACATATAGTAAAAATAGCAATATTACTATTATTATAATGTAAATAAAATTTTTATATATTTTAAAATGAGATTAATATCTTTGGCAAAGCTGAATTTTCAGCATCATTACTCTAGTCTTCAGTGTCATGATCCTTCAGAAATCATCCTAATATACTGATTTGCTGCTTTAGAAACATTTCTTATCAATGTTGAAAACAGTTGTGCTGCTTAATTTTTTACCATTAACATTTTTTTTTCAGAATTCTTTGATTAATAGAAAGTTCAGAAGAACAGCGTTTATTTGAAATAGATATCTTTTGTAATGTTATTGTCACATTTTGACCTAAAACACCCAAAACACTACTGGTTTAAAATAGTCTAGAATGTATTTAAAATAGTCTAGAATTGTACCTTTTACAGGATCTGCTTTAACGATCTGTTTAGTTCTCAGTTCCCCATCAGTCAATTCAACCCCCAAAGACTTTCATTGTAGTGCCACTGTGCTCTTTTGCCCCAGACGATGAGACATCGGTTAGCCAAAGTCTGACCCACATTTAGTTGATGTTTGGTCAGAGCTCTCCTCCCTTCTTGATTCTAAAGTGACTCATGTATCCGCTCAGGCATGATTATAGTCTCTGTGACGTAAGTCAAGACCACTCTGCTCTTTGAGCCCACACCCTGCCTCCAGACCACATTGTCCCTGCTCTCCATGCTGCGGTAAGCAGGTTTTAATGTCACATTGAGGGTAACGTTTGTTGGCTTGAACACTCATCCCAGTGCTCTGTGTCATCAGACAGTGTAATGCTGTCAGTATTCTGATGCGCAGAATATTTGTTTTCATTTACATAACTGTCATGTAGCCTATGTGCTGTTGAGGTTGCCTTTGGTTGCTATTTAAAGGGGACCTATTATGCAAAATTAACTTACATGGTGTTTGAACATAAATGTGCGTCAGCAGTGTGTACAAAACCACCTCATAATGGTAAAAATACACCCAATCCAATTTTTAACCCCCATAAGTCATAAGCAGTTGGAAAAAAGCCGTTAGCAGATTCTAGCATATGTATCACATTGCACAGTCCCCGCCCACGACTGTTGATAGACTCTATTGTATTAGCATAGAGTAGACCATAGACCTCACCCTGAATGAGCTGTGCATAGTCCGCCATGTTTATCTCCTCGCCAGAGCAAGTAAGAAATGTTATCTTGTTAAAGCTATTAAGTTATTCAATCAAGAGTTTGAGGGGTTTCTGTTTTTTATTTTGTTGTTTGATTCATATTATTCTACGGGGCTGTTGCTTGATTCTGATTGGTTGACGAACACACTCTCTGATTGGTTTACGAACACACTTACAACACACTCTCGCGGTAGCGCTGCTCTAACGATTTTATCAGTAAAATGGTTTTGCAAAAGCTAAGTTACATGATGTTTCTCACTATAGCGAGTGTAGTTTCGCTATTAGTAGACGCTGGTGCCGAACACTGTTGAGAGACGCACAGACTGAGGTAAATCACAGACACTTAATCTCTCTCTAATAACTGCAATAATAACGGCCTTGACTGTGCTATCAGTGGCTCAAGTCTCCTTTACTAGCTCTAAAATTACGTTTAGGAATTAGCAACGAAGGCTTGGGATGAGATGCGAAAAGAAATTAGTCCTACACACAAAAGAGTTTTAAGGACAAAAACTATTTTCTGAGGTGTGGTAACTGTAGTATAAGCCGAATAATCAATTATTTCTTACATATAGCACTAGGTACTTTGGCCTATATTATGCTGCTTTCACTTTAATTCACAGATGTAATACACTCATGCAATTTCAGTAACTTGCTGTTTATGTTCACAGACATAACTGACTATGTTGATGTGAACTTTGTGTTTTTGACATAATTGTCGTGTGTATTTAACAGTTTAAGCGCAATAACACTAGAAAGAGAAGTTTAATACTTACACGACGCCTGACATCCAGTTTTCAGTGCATATGCTTCGGATGTGTGTGCTCAGAAAACCATTTATCAGAAGTTTAGACTGATATGGCTTCAAAATGCATACAGATAATAAACTTTCATAATGAACTGCAATGCCACTTGACCATGACCGGTGACTGTGATAGAGATGATAATAAAAACCAAAACAGATGTTTTGTTAGTTTTTGGCAGAGTATTGGAGGAATGCGCTGTACAGTCTCGTCCTCTTGGGGGAGCAGCAGCTCATTTGCATTTAAAGATACATGCACGAAAACAGTATGTTTTCACGCTTGAGTCTCAGACCTCTTTGGGATCATACTGTTGCTTTTTTAGATCTAGCCCAGTTCAATTCATATAGCATATTTTTGATCCCATTCACTTACATTGTATGTGCCTTACTGTAACCAAGATTTTTATTTTTAAAGAATTTTATTTATTTATTATTTTTATTATTTTGTAAAACAACATGGCTACAAATGCTGTTGATTGAGACTAACTTTGAACATGGAATATATAATATAAAAAACACATTTTGTACAAAAATATAAATTTGTTGCAATACTTATTGCATATCTTGTTTATCACACAATTACATGTATGAATAACGTTTATTTGGAATTTTTTTCTTTGAATGATCAGCATAGAAATATTCAATATTCAGTTCTACTTTGCTGAAAATACATAACAATATGCCTGTACAATGTCACTGATTGCATGGTATACTTTTTAAATGTTATAAATGATTATTTCATGTTTTACAATTTAACAATTATGTTATGGTCTATTATGTAATATTGTTTAACTTTTTTCAATTTTAAAATAGTAGTCTACTGTCAGTCTTTGTATTCATTCTGAATATTAAGAAATGTCCTAGAGCAATTTGTGTTCACAATAGACATTTTAGTGAACCGTACTCAGACCCAAGATGGTCTCGGTTTGGTTTACTTTAAAAGGGTCTGAGATCATTTGGAGTGTTCACATATGGGCCAGAAATCCAGCAAACCATGCCCAGACCCCTGAAAAAGTGTGAAAACACCCTAAATAAATTCAATTAAATAGCAGTATAATATTTAGAGACTTTATAAGGAGTGTTGCTTTTGAAATTCATTATGTATGTTGTGTGTGTTAGAAAAATGGAGGCATGGTACGGAGCGCAACAGCTTGCTTTTTCTGGTCATGCAATAGCTCTCTGTGTGCATGTGTATTTTAGCTTAAAAATTCCTTTGTGTGTTTGAGCAACTGCGCATGTCTGTTGTGTGTTTTGGTGCTGCATGCCTCTCTGTAGCCAAAAATGTAAGATCTCCCTGTGAACTCTCTCCATGTGTATGTATGTGTGTGTGTGAGATAGTTAGGAGCTCTCATGCAGTCATTTCCTCAGTGACTGAAAGCAAACATTCTCACTTTACTTAAAGGCAGTGACTCAACTCACTTTCTCTATAACTACTCTCCATCATCCTAATCTACTCCATCTTACTTTCTTTAATTCTCCCTCTCTGCCTTTTTGTTTACACACGTCCTCTATAAAATCACATTCTCTGCAGTTTTCTTTTTTGGGGGTCAAATTTCAAAACTATTATATTGTTATCTTTAGTATTTATTTGGACACATGAACACATTTGTGTGAATAGTCTTCTCTTTCCTTTGCTTGGAAAATAAAGAGTTTTTTTTTTTTTACTGTGTGCAGATCATCCAGTCGGGCGACCATCGACCATGAATGAAATGGTAATGTATCATCAGCTCGATTCCATCACACCAACATAATTTCTAATTTAGGAAACAAAATGCTTAATTTTTGCTCCTTTATATAGGAAAAAATATAAGGCATACAGATATGCCACACACACACACACACACACACACACATATATATATATATATATCTATATATATAAAAAACATGGCAATGAGTTTGTGCTGCATAACTACTGTAAAATCAATATGATTTGACATTTTTTATGCAATTGGTGTCAAACATATAGCACCAAATGTATTTGTTGTTATAGTAAGAATCAGTGTAGTCTATTGATAGTACTGTCACTGTACAAGCAATTGTATGGTGGGGTATTTTTTTATAAGTGTCTTCACATGCTAAACAATTTCCAAAATACATGCTTATATAATAATACTTAATAGATACCACCATGGGAGCGAATAGGTCATTTGGGTCTTGCAAGGTAAGATTTGGAAATCGCCTGTAGTGTGTGTGCGTTCTTGCTCCCAGTCCCCTCAGGTAGTAAACACTAGAAATAAGTCTGGCACATACAAATGTTTGACCGAGGGTACCGCAGCTGTCCTTGCCACTGTCGTTTTTTGTGTGTGTTTACTGACCGGAACCGCAGCGGAAGATCGCGCGCAACACCTTCATCTAGCGCTCGAAGAGTGCGAAATAAGGGGAAAAGAAGGTGACGACGAAGAAAAGCACCGACAACAAAACCACTTTGAGTCCCGCTCTTGCTGCTCTGGCCCTGCGCCAGCTCGACTGCCCCTGGATTGGCTCTTGCTTTGCCTCTCCTCCTCCTAAACTTTCCCAAACTGCGATACGCACACACACAAGCCATCCACGCAGCGACTGAAAGTAAGGAGGACCTCGCTTTAAGGAATGAGGAGTTTTTCACCTTATTCCACTACCAGGCTGTCATATAAAACATGTAAGAATTTAGAAAAAGCTTTAAAAAAGGTCCCAAATGCACTCGATGCGGATAATCTGTATTTCTTATCCAACGAACCGGATGTAATTTTTCAACTTTTTTACTTTAAACGGGACAGGAAGGCATCAGGAAAACTTTCTGCTCGAGAACTTTCATAGCCAGCGCTGCCTGGGAAAAGAGCGCGTGCTTGCGTACATTTTCCAAACTGGGCTCCAGCTAAACGTCTTCTGCGGCCGTGCCCGGAGGGACTGCTTGGTCCGCTCAGGCTTTACGTGGATATTCTGTTGGTGGTCGCGTGAATGCCCTGTGTTGGCATTGAAGGATGCCAGCATGCCCTCGCTGATTCTCTCCCATCTGCTCCTCATCTGGCTCGCGCTCCAGCGGCTGGCTCTATGCGCCGAGCGCGCGTCCACTCGCGAGCGCTTCAAAGTGGTCATCGCGCCACTCATCTGCAAACGGACATGCCTGAAGGGCCAGTGTCAGGACACCTGCGAACAGGGCAACAACACGACGCTTATCGGTGAAAACGGACAGTCGGCGGATACACTGACCGGGCCTGGCTTCAGAGTCGGTAATTCAAACACGTTTTTTTACGGTTATTATTCGGTTCAATTTGATGACAGGAATGCTCACGAACTCTTATTAAAAGTTTTCCACACTTGAATACATCAGAAGAAAAACAAAGGGCCTTAAGTTAAAGGTATAGTTCTCCAAAAATAAACAGTTCCGCTTAAATTACTTGAAATAATTTATTAATCTCCATGCTGTTCCAAACCTGTATGACTTTATTTATTCAGTATAACACAAAAGTGTTTTTGGTGACAGTCTCCATTTTTTCTCAATACAATGAAAGTGAATGGTGACAAAGGCTGTCATTCTGCCTAACGTCTATTTTTTTTTTGTTCCACTGAAGAAATTAATACAGGTTTGGAATGACAAGTGTGAATAAATTATAACAGAATTTATATTTTTTAGTGAAATATCCCTTTAATGAACAAACTTAATGGTCGAATATCTGGCACCAGCACATAAGTTTGTGAGTGGAAATACAATAATAACCCCCTCTCTTTTTCTCCCTGTATTTTTCTCTCGCTCTTCTTAATGGTTTCTGCATATTGTCTGGTTGGCAGGGTAGCTCTCGCTCTGAGCTGTATCAGATTGGATGTGGTAAGGCATGGTGCCATAAAGTCTACGCAGCAAGATCTGCACGGCATACACACACAAGCATTTTCTCATCTCTTAAACACACACATACTGTACATTTACATTCTCTTTGTCCACGTAAACACACACTTGCAATCGACACACCACTAAAATATTTTGTGTGTGTGTTTAGTGAAAACCCCCGTCCTCAAGGGCTGGTGTACCAGTTTGTTATTTCAAGTAAAGAATGCCAAAAGCTGATATATTTAGATGGTGTATCTTTAAGTGTGTGGGTATGTTTAGCTTGACATGTTTGTCTGGGTTTTGCATTGTGATGAAAGTGATTGTTATTTTAGTACTCTCATCAGGTTAATTTAGTGTGTCTTGTCTTTCTTTCTCTCCCTCTTGCTCTCTGGTGCTCTCCAATTTTGTCTGCTGGATGCCCATGTGCTTTTGAATGAGTCAAGTCCAAAAATAAATAAATAGGGTAAAAATAAAGGCGGAAGCTGAGTCACTGCTGAGTGAAAGCTACATTTATGGAAGTCCAAAGAAGCCCATGCACATCAAGCTCAAAGACTTTTACTTAGAGCATCTGTGGTTCGTGGTGTATGTGAGTGTATGGATGTGGGATGACTTGGTTTCTAAATAGGAAACATCATATCTGCCACATATTCTCTGACTCATATATACGATTTTGTTAGAATCTGTTTCTAAAATTATAGACAAATCTTTATTATTATTATTTATTTATTTATTTTTTTACAGATATTCATACTTTTCAATTTTATCATTCATTTGTTAATTACTATTTGGTCTACAAACAAATTGCACTGTTAGTTGGTCTCAAAAGAAAAACACAGGTAGCTTATTGTTTCGATCATTTTTCAGTGATTTTAGCTTAACAATTAGACTCAAAACAAAGGTGAAAATCAATGTGTGAACTTTGCATAAATATCAAATGGCTTAAATAACAACAATAATAATACTAATAAGTAACTAATAAGTTATTATTGTGCAATTAAAAAGTTTGCGGTCGGTAAGATTTTCTCATGCTTTTTAAAAGTTTCTTATGCTCACCAAAGCTGCATTTATTTCATAGTAATCTTTTGTAACTAGTGTTTGTTGTTATCTTCCTATGTTTCCTTTCAGTTCAGTTCTCATTTCTATAGTTATACCACCATGTACCTGACAGACCCACAACAACGAGTATTTTATGAACTGCTTTTCACAGAACGGCCGGTCGCTAAAGGATTGTGTGGAGGAGTACCTGGAACACTATCACAAGGCGTACTGGTACTATAAAACTTTGAAACAGCGTTTCTGGAGTAGGATGAATGATATCCTCAGCCAAATGCTGATGTTGGAGGAAGTCTTTCATCGATTACGCCTTATGGATGTGCGGATTGTTGAGGACAATTTTTCTCTGACTCCCCAGGATGATCAACACCTTCAGCAGCTATCTCTCTGCCCACTCCAGAGAAAACACTTTGTCCCAGCCCGGAGTGTCCCAGAAACACAGAGAGATCTCCCACAAAGGACCCAGAGATGACTTCCATGCCTGCCATGGAGCCAGAGCCTGAACCAGTGTCCACCGTGGACCACAAGCTTGAGTTCTCTCCATTCCCAGAGATAGAGCCGGTCACCGTGTCTGTCTCGAGACTGGAGTCGATTGCCAGGTCCATCGTGGACTTAGCGCTGGTGAGACAGTCCACCATAGAGCCAGTAGAGGAGGGCTGGCTCATCAATATCACAGCAGAGCCAGCTTCCATGTTTGTCCTTGCCCCTGAGCACACTCCTCCTCATTCTGCTGAAACACTACATAATGGACGACCTGGTCCCAATGTTCTGCCCACCCTGTGGTCACCATCACCGCTGGTACGCCAAATTCTCAAAACTCACCAGCCTCACTGATGTCTCATAGCTCCTTGGCTCCGCCTGTGCCGCTGACTTCCACCAGCTCATCCGCTCCATCTTGGACCCACTCACCACCAGCGCAAAGTGGGGAAACTGACTTCAAGTCTTCATCTTGGGCCTCCAGGCCCGTTGCTCCACCTCGGCCTGTTGCCTGGTGACTCTGCCTTTGCTGTATGCAACCTCAGCTCCGCCATAGTCCGAAATCACTCAGGCTCCACCGGGCTCCCTCGTCCCTCCGGCTCCACCTTGGTCCATCTTTACCCTGGTTTCTCTGTGGACTTCCACCCCTTCAGCTCCTCTGGGCTCCTTCTTCCCTCCGGTTCCACCTTGGTCCTCACTCGCTCTGGTGTTACCCCGTTCTGTCGGGCCCCATCTTCGCCTCGTCCACTCAAACCTGTGACATTGCCTAAGACTTCCTGGTCTCCAAAGACTTCCAAGACTCCGCCCAAGAGGTCCATCAGGGATCCAGGTTTTCCTCATCCTCCTCCAAAGCCCCCTCCCCCTCCACCATTGTACTGTCCATTACACCCTTCCTCAACCCAGGAGCACAGCAGCGAGCTCTCCGTCCCACCTGCTGTTCAATCGCTCCAGCACCACCGCCTTGGGCAGCCATCAGCGGTCTCCGCTCCTTTACTGCCCGACGACCTCAGCACCGATATCCCCCTCAGCAGCAAGGGCTCTCAGATAGCGTGTCCCTACTTCCTCCCGGGTTTCGGCACCAGTGTAACACAGTTTGTTGTTGTGGGAAGAAGGAGGCGGGAACCGGCGAACGTTCAAAGAGTTTAATAATAAATTATTTATTTATTTATATATATATAATAAATAAACACAAAATGAAAGTAAAGATGGCAGCCCCTCACGGACAACTGCCACCATACATAAAAAACAACACATAAAAAAAAAACAGTCCAGGCCTGGTCCCCTCTCGTCCATCACGATCGTCGCTCCTTCTTTTTATGCTTCTGCTCCTCCGTGAAAGATACGAGACAGGTGCGTCGCTAGGGTTGGGAACTGAAAATCGGTTCTTATCCAGAATCGGTAGTGTTTTTTAAAAAATGTAAAATTCCTGAGTTTCGGTTCCGAAAACGGTTCTGGTGCGATGTGTTGACGAAGTGCTGGGAGCTTATCCGGTAACGCTTCCTTTTACAGTACAGTACTTACAGTGTACTTACAATGTATTTACAGTGCACTTACAGTGTACTTACCTAGAAAGTACTGGCTAATATAAGGTAAGTACATGGAACAGGGGTAGGTTTAGGGGTAGCTTCAGGGTTACTACTAGTTATTACCCAGTAATTGTAATTACTAAAATAAGTACATAGTATTTACATGGGTAACTGGAGTGTAAAAGGAAGCGTTACCGCTTATCCTTTAATAGCGACGTCTCACTACATGAATATTAAAATAGTAATGAAAGCACTGTCCCTCGCGCTACTCGTATACGTTTTGTCAAGCCGCAGTTTGTATCTATCTATCTATCTAGGTTTCTTTCGTGGGTGTTTTTCTCCTCTCCGTAAATAAATCTTCTAGTAAAGCTACAGCAAGCGTTTTTCTGTGGTGGAAATCCATTAGCTACTAGTAAAAACTTCTTTGTCGTTGTCGAGAGCGCAGTACATGGTTGCATTGCAATGACAGACGCCATGGGCAAATCAGACCGAATTTTTACTATTAATAATAAAACATATGCTAATGTGCATTGTAAATGTCAGTAATTTATCTTTTTTGACTCATTCTTTTTGAGGTTTATCTTTTTATAAAACCTTTTTTGTCAAATTTTATTTGAACGTGTAGGCTACATGTTAGTAGATAACATAAAAGACACTCCTTTAAAATCTGGCCATCATCTTTAATGTTATTATTTTAATGTTTATGTAAACAAAAAGTGCATATTGATGCTAATTTTAAATGTTATTTGCTGGTGTAAACTTGGTGAATTTATTTCATTGTGTATTAGTAGGCCTACTTTTTGAACAAGATTCTGTGATAACCGTGATTATTTTGGTCACTAAATTTATCAAATGAATTTTTCATACCATTTCATCTCTAGTTATGATCAACTAAAATCAACTATAATTATGCGGTTTTATAGTAGCCTATAATATGCAAAGTACAATTTTCAATTTACAAATCTCTGATTCTGTTCTTTTCTCTGACATTTAAGGGTGACATAGGCCTACAAAAACTATTTTAGGTCTAAAACAGTTTGGATAGTTGTTAATATGAGAGTTATGAGACATTATTTAAGAGATTTAAGTATTGTGTTACATAAGTAGCTCTCGGCCACTTTCACTTTTAAAAACTCTATTTCGTGACAAAGTTCGAAGGGGGTCTCGCCCAGGATGTAATTCAATGTAGAACCGCCACTGTCAAGCATATTCTACCCCATCTGAGAGGGTATTCTCCACTGCTGGAGATACAATAAGCTATAGGATAGGTCCCAAAGTATCCTTTAGAATGCAGAAATGTTTATTTTCCTTCAGAAAAATTTATTATTTTTGCAAAAATTGATAAATAATATGTTGAAGTTGTTGATATTGCCAGTCTGTTAAACTCATTTGACAAGTATCAGAAATAAAACACAAAAAGGATTGTGTATTTTCCCCTTACTACTATTTTTATTAGTTGTTTTGATCATTTTTATTGAATGGAAACCGGAACCGGAACTGGAAATTTTCTTACGATTCCCAACCCTATGCGTTGCGCAGGTGTCGCTAATCACCAATCACGCCACCGGCCTCGCGCCGTTCTCTCACGGCCCTCGGCCTCGTCCTGCTCGCCACAGTTATGTTTCATTGTGTTTGTGTTCATGTTCCTATGTTTCCTTTCAGTTCAGTTCTCGTTTATATAGTTACTAAGTTCTCCTATTTTGTCACCTAGGTTACTAATTAATTCCATATGTATCTAGTTAAGTTCTCTGTGTATAATTACTCCATGTTTTGTTCATTCCTTTGTCGGTTCTCGTCGTCATCTAGAGTGGAATGAGTTTCTTCCCCTGTGTATTCTCTGTGATTATTATTATTAAAGTGTTTATCTTGGATTACCTGCGTCATGCAACTTCTTAATACCACCATATACGTGACATTAACATTATAAGTCAATATTGATTTGTATATCTATTTATAATAGTTCCCATCTTTATTATAAAGGAAGCTGTGATTTTATTTGACTCGAGTTAACTGAAAGTCATTTGTACATCATAAATGAATGATGAATCCTGTCATCTAACCCTAAACTCTCACAGACAATTTTGGAATTTTTAGAATTCAAAACCCTGACCCTTCTAACCACAAACCTACACCAATATGATCTTAATGTTTATAATGTGATAAATCTGTAATGTCTATAATGTGGACACAGTTATTTTCTCACGCAAGTCCTTTTGTTTGCATGACAGTCTGAGTATTTGTCTCTCTGAGATTATGAAAACAGACAAGAAGCTCCCATAATCCCTAAAACGTGTTATCTTCAAAAATTCACCAGAACTGAATTTTTTTCTACAACTTCAGGTTTTAAGGGTCCATTAGGGAAAAACTTGCCGGCCTTCCAACTGCTCTGCCTAGAGCAGAAGGAGCTAAATCTAGAGGACCACAACAAAGACTTCTTAGATCTGGCATGCCTCACACACTATCCAGATCGCTCTCTTTGTGTGTGTTTTACTTTACCAGCCTCAATGAGAGATTCAAGGCACGCCTGCCCAGTGTTGGTCCTCTGGGAGATTTTGGCACCTATATGGACTGGGGTCTGCCCAGCAGAGGAGGACATCACCACCCCCACTCTGGACCCAGAGCCCAGCCAGCCACCTCCCACACACTGCACGGAGTGTATGCCAGAGCCCGCCACAGACTTGAGCCTGCCGCAATGTCAGCGCCAGATGAAACAAAGACTGAGCTAATCATCGCCCTGGAGCCCGAGCCCAACGGCTTGTCTGACCAGGTGTGCGAGCCGGCTACACAATCCTTCACTTTGGGTGTCCTCTTGGAGTTAGAGGGCATGGGTGAGCTGGAAGAGTATATTGCCCTGTATCTCCCATCCCTGCTGGTCCCGCCCAGCTCCAATTCTCCTGTTTTTCTTCTGGTCCCACCCAGCTCCTGTGTCTCCAAGGATCCCACCTAGCCTCCCTCTCCAACCCCCTCTGCCCATAACAGCCTGTTCCTCGATTTCCTCTGCTGGTTCCCTTCAGTATCTTGGCTCCTCCTCTGACTCCTCTCTGCTGTGTGGATCCACCTCGGGACTTCTGGTCTCCAGCTCTGCCTTGTCAAGTCCCCTTGCTTCGCCTCCAGCTGCTGAGCTTGCCACTCCAGCTCGGCTCGTCGACTTGTCGGCTCCACCTTGTCTCCCCCCTCTCTCGGCTTTACCTGGGACAATCGTCCTTACGGCTTCACCAGGCTCTCTCGTCCCTCCGGCTTCACCTTGGTCAGACGTCACTCTGCCTCTGAGCCTCCAGCTGCGATTCGTCCCTCCACCACTTCGACTCTGTTGGGCATTCATCTTTGTTCATGCGTCTCTAACACTTTACTCTTTCCTTGTCCAGAGTCCATAGTTCAAGCTGTTCAGTGGAAATCAGTACTGCAGCTATGCTCAAACTGTATTAAAGCTATAATCATCATCATTAAGACAAACCTTTATTCTAATGCCAACAATGAATTGGCCATATAGTATTTTACCTTTTACTTAAAGACTGACTCAGCTGTCAAGATGATACACATAAAATTTTTCTCTGACTTAGTCTTGTAGTTTCAATCATGGAATGCATCAGACAGCCTGGAAGATCAGGCACCTAAATAAATACCCATCTTATTTGACAAAGAGTCTCTACTCTTTAAAAAAAAATAAAGATTAGGTTATATATTGACAGACAGTTTGATTAGCAGTTTGTTAAGTACAGAGAAAGCAGCCTCTCTTTCTCTTTTTGTGTTCCTCTGTCTGTCAATGCCAGCATCTGGGTTCTGTGGCGAGAGGTCTGTAAACCCCAAACCAGCCTCCACTTCTGCAAAGTGCCACAGAGTGCCCATAATGATGCCATCATGCAACAACAGCACTACCCCATGCTATTTCAGTCCTCATTCACACACACACATACACACTCTGCCTCACTTTCACATGCAAATGCCACATATTTTCTTGTATTTTGGTGACTTCTGTTCATTTCTTTATTTAACTGGGTTCTACTTACAGCACAGTCTGTGATCTGTGATCCCTCTTTATTTGACTACTGTGGTGTGCGATGCTCAGTGTATGCTGTGATTTAGAGCGCTCACAATAGTAAGAGCTAGATTTATTACATAACTAGATACATGAAGTCTTTGGGGCTAATCAGGCTTTATTCCTTCACTATGCTTGGAAAATCCTTGCAGCAAGCCACAAAGGAGCAGTTTCAGAGTGGAAAATGTTTCAGAAATCCAGTCGAACATTCCATAAGCATGCCAATCCTTGTCTGTTTGTGAGTGAGTCAGTGGCCATCAACCATTTGTTTTATACGATGTGTGTCTGTGTCATCAACATTCTCAGTCCTTCCCATCGCCATCTTTCTATAAGTTTTGCTTTTATTTGTAGATCGTATATAAAAAAAAAAGATGTGCACCGAACAGATAAATCATTTATAATAAATACTGCTATATTTATATTCCAATAAAAATATGAATTATCCATTTTGATTTCATTGTGACTTAAAAGATTCCAGGCACCTTCTACACAGAAGATAGCAAAAAGGAGTGTGACGCAGTTAAGTCAGAGACTTTGAAACTCAAATTAGAGGTTGTGTTGGAAAGTGATAAGAGAACACTGTGTATAAGTGAGTGTCTGTGTTTGAGGGAGAGGTGGCAGCTTTTTTTTTTTTAAAGGGCAATATTGAAACTCAGGCCCTTAAACAAGCATTCTGGTTTACTCAGAGTAAACTCACTGCTTTTGACTGTGGGAATGAGGCCAGTTATTTAAAGCAGAGCAGAGGAATGTGTGTATATGTATATATATATATATATATATATATATATATATATATATATATATATATATATATATATATATATATATATATGTATATATATATATATATGTATATGTATATATATATATACATGTATATGTATATATGTCTGTGTGTGTGTGTGTGTGCGTGAGTGTATTTGTTATTGGCTGCTTACCCTGCAGTTATTCCAAAGTGAAAACAAAACATCCTATGGTTAAATCCCAGGTTTTTTGAGTGATAGGAGTCATTTAATTATTTTGCAAGCTCCATTGACAACTTTAGCACGTTATTTATGTAAGACATCTCCTCCATTGACCCTTTGTGATGTTCAGCATTTAAAGGCATAGTTCAACTTTGACTTTCTTCTTGGGAACAAAAAATATACTGTATTTTGAAGAAGTGTTTTTTGTCCATGCAAGGAAAGTCAATGAGGCCCAGTGTTGTTTTAGATCCCATTAACTTTTAGAGACTTGCCAACCTGTATGCATTTTGCGTAGCGGGCACGCATTTTGACCTCTAAGTACGCTGGTACGATTTGTCACTCTAAAACTACGCAAAAACCTGGTGACGCGCCTCTGTTCACGCGCAGTCCTCAAATCAAGTAACCGTAAAAGAAGAAGAGTTTGACCAATCATAGTGCTGGGTTCATTCCCCACATAGCATGCGCGGATGATTGACAGATGCGTAAGGCCTATCATGAGAAAGAGACTAGACCCCTTTTGCGCCGACGTCACAGTTCCGTCACGGAGGCGGCCAATACAAACCAGCACAGATTCGGCTACACAATAAGGAGCTTAAATTGTTATTATTATTATTAAATGTCCTCTTGTTGTGTTGTTGGGTGCAAGAATCGATGAAAAATAAATATGCTGTATCTGGAATTTTTATTTCTAGACAATATTCACTTAATTAAAATTGCACCGTAATGTCACTCTACATTGTCGTCTACTTGGCGCTGGCTTGGCAGAACTGCGGATCGTGCCACACGAGTCTTGTACATGACCATTCAGCACATAGTTCGTTTCTCTTTACGCTCTGTTTCTCTTTACGCTGTGTTTCTCTATCAGGTAGGTGTAGAAGTCAGGCCACTCAACCGGAGGTAACGTTAACGTTAATCCTGTCAGATCGTCCCATTGACTGAGCGTGTAATGTTACGGGTCGGCCAATCTGGTTCCGTCCGTTAAAATTAACTTTTGCAAATAACAATCGCGGTCCTGGACAGTGAGTGACCTTGCACATTAAGATAAAATCAGATTTTCTCCCGTCATTGTTAAAAAACAAGCTAACAAAACTTGCAAACTAGCGTTAGTGAAGCGGCCAGAGGGATCGTTCTGCCTCCACCTAAGCTCCGCCCACATAAAACGTCACCATGTTTACCAACTGAAAAGGGGTCTATAAAGGATCCCGCTCGACCCCCTCTTCAGCTCCCGCGGCCCTCCGTCTGACTGAGTTCATAAGCGAGGACAGTAGGCTAGTAGTCACAGTACTTCTAAGTTAACTCCTGAAGGTAAACGCGCTGGGGTGGATGTGGAAAATTTAAATATTGTATTGATTAATTATCTGGATTTGAATCACACGGGACAGCCGTAATCGCAATCTCATGGATTATCTTAAAATACTCCGTCATGGTCACTCATATAAGAGGAACACATCATTCTGCCATACAAATGATAAAATGCTTAAGTAATGCTGAACAGTAAATCTAAATAAAATTAAAGCTGCAAGCAGCGATGAAAGGGCCCTCGCACCCGTGCCATCCCCACCCAGTGGCTTTAGGAAGACAGAGCACGGTGGGCAGTATGTAATGATAATAAATACAGGAGGACTATGTCAAAGTATTTGTATTTGCCACACTTCCTGCTACCAGCAGGTGGCGCTATTGCTATAACCAAATATGAGCATGGGCACGTGTTCAGGACAGGACTCTTATCAAACATGTGAAGTTTGGGACAGATCGGACATTGTATACCTGAGTTACTGCAGACTGTCTGTGGTTGTAACAAAAAATACAAACACAAAAGTATTTGTATTTGCCACACTTCCTGCTACCAGCAGGTGGTGCTATTACAATAATCTAATATGAGCATGGTCATGTGTTCAGGACAGGACTCTTATCACACGTGAAGTTTGGGGCAGATCGGACATTGTATGGCTGAGTTACTGCAGGCTGTCTGTGGTTGCCTAGCAACACCGGAACTGCATTCAACATTTACACAGAAATGATCTGATGATGCATATTTCACCCAGAGGCTGAAATTGGATTTGCACTTCTACATTTTTGTCAGGCCGCCGAGGTCACATCCTTCGACGAAAACTCTAGATCTTCGCAATTTAACGTCGCAAAGGCCTTAAGATTAGACTGACAAAATATGATGTGGAACTGATTAAATCTCTAGGAGGAGTTCGTTGAAATACAACATCAGGAAATTACGAAAAATGCACAAAATCTAGGAGGAAGTTCAAAATAGCTCACTTCCTGTTGTGTTTAGCTCCAAGAGACTTTTTTGTAGGTATTGGGTCATTACATGTATGTACCAAATTTCATACCTGTACGTGAAACGTAGAGCCGGGGCAAAATGTGGGGGCAATAATTTACAGAATTTGCCCCACCCAATTTTGAAAACCACATCACACGTAGATTTTCACCACTTCTGAAGCGTGTGCAAAGTTTCGAGCATGTTTAGGCCCTCTAAAAAGCGATTATTTTAAGAGAAGAAGAAGCAGAAGAATAATAATAAACAGAGCAAAAACAATAGGGTCCTCTCACCATCGGTGCTCGGGCCCTAATTAAAATCGCTGTGGCAGGCTTAGTGATTATGAAAGTTCTGTGATTTGTGGATTAACATTAATTTAACAGTTAACGTTACTGATAAGCGTGTGTCTGGAGAAACAGGCGTTCATTTATCATTCTCAGTGTTGTGAAACGTAGCCTGCATGTGTTACGTTATTGTGTTAATAATAATAACTAAAGTACCTAATAATGTAAAATATTTATTCTGTATGAAAACTAGCGCGTTACTTACGTAGTTATGGTTCAAAAAGTGCCGTTGTGTATCAGTTGCTGCGCGAGCTCTCTCTCACAAACACAGACCGCGCACGCACAGAGAGAGGATTATTGTAAAATGAAAATTGACAGGCTAAGTTTATTTTGTTCTTGGTTGTGTCAGAAAGAATTTTGTATTATCCATCCGTGTTTTTAAAATTCGTTAAACGACGGACGTTTTACTGATATCGTGCAATGTTCAAAATTGCAAAGAAAGCCCTTTTTCTGTGAGATATAGTATCATATTTAGATATTTGAATAATAAAATAAGTAGCCTATCTGAAATGTACAAACAATGGTACAAATGCCAGCTTGTACAACAACGTTCACGTGAAGCCCCCCCACCCCCGGCGGTAGGCTACAAACAACTTTCACGTGAATCCATCAAAGCTCACTTCCAATACTTTCAAAACTGTTTTATGGAGTTTTTGTCTATTGAAAGTTTAACTTTTGTGAGTTAAACAATTGGCATGTTGTTAATTTACTGTACAAATCCATTTCTATCCCTTACAGCCTCGTTTCGCTTCCTGTCAAAAATGTAATTTGCCTTTCTTAAAGGGATAGACCTTAGTCAAGGTATAGACAAAGACATTTAAATATTACTGGTGGTTGATAACATCAATGTTCCACAGACTAATCATACATCAGCCGGAGGCAGTGATGTCAACCGTTATGTTTGGACCCCTGTTTTTATATAATCTGCAATTGCAGGGACTCTCTATTCCAGGGCCTGGAAAAACACTTCTGGGTTTCTCTTTCATTGTTGCCCATGCAAACAGAGACACCAAACCATCAGTATTTTCTCAGTCAGACTAAACCTTACAGCTCTAGTTAAACGCTGACAGATAAAGTACCTCGTCAAAACTCTTGATCATTCTGGATTCACAGTAGCATGCTCCAAGAAAATATGAGGTAGAAATAGCTTCCAAATAATTTTTTCAACAACTTTCAAAAAAGGAATTTCCAATGAGTCATTTAATCTAGACATAGTGCATAGTATTAAAAGTTAGTGTTTGCTTGGCATGTCTGGCCTATTTCCCCTCTGTAGACGAGATTTCCATAATATTCCATCCTTAATGTCTCCTTTCCTATTCCTTCCTCTCCATAAATACACAAATACCTGTCAAGCACTGATGATGACATCACAGTCACAGTCTCTTGCTGGCATTCCATCATCCACGCTGCCTGAATTATCACATCTCTGTTTAGCTTTCAGAAACTGGAACCTCTGCTGCTGCCAAGGTTACGACATGTCCTGGTCCCCTATGCGACAATAGAGAAAGTCTTGTTTAAGAAGATTGCAAGACGCTGTCATAGCAGGAAAATGTAAACATTGAGATAAAAGAGTGGGATTGCCCCGTGTGCTGGTTTTTTATTTGCTGCATTTGTTTGTTTGTAAAGATCTGCGGGTGAAAGCTATTTTACAGTTGGCCAGACTCTTGACAAAAGTGGAGGTACTTTGAAGCAAGTTATTTCTGCGTTTTGGAACACTAGTAACAGCATTTCAGCAACTTTTAATGCTACACTTTTTCCCTAGTTCTTATGGAAACCAAAATGTTTGAAAGAAAATGCCTCTGTATTCAAAGGGGAAAGGCATACATGCTAGAATGTTAAAGGGCACCTATTATGGCATTTAAAATGTTCCTAATATTGTTCTGGGAGTCCCCAACAACAGTTTTATGTGCATGCAATGACAAAAAACACTTTTGTTGTCTTATAATATGCATTTATTTTTACCTGATTTGCTCACCGACTCTCAAATGATTCGTTTAACGACTCATTTTTCAAACCCCTCCTTTGCGTGACGCTAATCTGCGGTGATTGGTCAGATGACCCAGTCAGTTATTTTTTGCGTTAGCCCAAAGCTTAAACATATTGATAAAGCACTGCAGTACTACAGGTATTGCTCTATTCTTTATGACAACTCCAATAACAACGACAAACATTTCACATATTTAAAAAAAATGACATTGGAGACCTAGAAGCTGCGCTGAGCGTAACTTACACAACACACACACATACTTATTGAGCATGCTACAAAACCCATAAAAGCAACAATTATTAATAATACTTACAGGTTGCGATTCGGAGGAGGAAGCTGATCCAAATAAACTTGGTACTGAACCTTCCTTCAGTATCAACCGGCTCGCGAATCCATATTTGACAGCATTTATGTTTTTGAAGCAATCATCTTCAAAATGACGCGAACACAGCAATAACTTCGGACTATACATCTGTGGTATAGTTGCATATATGAACTGTAGCCACTGATTCCTCAAATGCTCGTCTCTGGGCAGATGAAAAAATGTGGCTTTTGCGTCACACTTCAGAACACATCGTCTCGTCGCCATGATGTTTTCAAGTTTCCCTGGCTTTTACGAGTACGAGCGCAATGAGTGGCCGTATCTTATTCAAATAACTTGTACAAGTGACGTCATAAAGTTAGAGAAAATGCATCGTTCGTCTATCGATTCATATCAGCGACTCAGAGTCGACTCTTACTTTTGAGAGACAATAACTTTGTATACGGTGAACTTTCATGTTTAAAACTTTGCAGGATGTTTTAGTTCACTTAGATCTATGTTACACACTACATGAAGGGCAATTTTCAAAAATCCATAATAGGTACCCTTTAATGTTTGTGTGGTATTTGTACATGTGTGGGTGTTTATGCACCCACACATGTTTATGTTTATGTTATATAAACACCACTTTTATCTTTTCTAGATTTTGTCTAGAGGTAAGCGTTTTGTAAATCTCTTATGTTTTATAATGGCTGTGTGCTTGGTGTTTTTGTCATTTTTCTGCCTACAGAAATAAACAGTCCCACCAAAGGCTTTTGTCAAGAAACTGAATTAGATTTAATATTCTTTTGCCCCACCTTCTGTTTTGACTCTAATGGCCACTTCTATTTTTTCGTTTGTTTGTGTTTAGAACAGCAAATTATAGTTGCTAACGCATAATTTAATGGGAGGGTTTGTTGGTGTGTTTGTTAGTAACTTTGTTAGCAGATAAGTTAGTTGGTGTCGATGTGTTAGCGGGTGTTTAAGTGGTATGTTTGTGGATGTTAGATTTTAGCTAATTGAAGAAATGTTACAGTGGGCATTGCATTATATATTAATTATATTACATATTATAATTATATATTATGATCAATATAATCTGATCACAGTAAATATTTTATGCACACAGCTTTTATATATGCTCATTACCATTCAAAAGTTTGGGTCAATAAGATTTTCTTTTTAAAATGAATAGTTTCATTCAATAAGGACATGTTAAATTGATCAAATCTTTTTTCTTTTACAGTGCATGTTAAGGTAGTGTTTTACTGATGGTTTTTGGATCAGCCTCATGACCATAATCAGTTTGTTTAGAGCACCAACCACCAATTAAATGTCTGAGCATTTCTGCTTAATTGAGCTTTGACTTTTTATGTTAATATATTTTTAAGCGTGATCTTTTCTCTTAATTACTCAATCCAGGGATGAAGTAATGACCTGAAAAGTGTTGGCTCATCAATATTAATTAGATGATGTTACTTAACATCAGTCATCCAGTTGCAGGTCAGTGGTTGCCCAGCCATATTAGGATTACTGCTGGTGTGTTTATTCAATCCAGTGCCAAAGTAACCAGTTGGCAGAGGTGTCTACCTGGTCTTAAATTTGTTGTTTCTCATGGTCAGTTAAATTTCTTTTGTTTTAGGTCAGTTAAGTTTATTTGATGACATTATATAGTAAGAATTTGGCACAATTTAAACTATTGGTTGTGTTTGTTCCACATCTGATCAATCCCCTTCCCTTTATTATGTTTCAATGGGTCTCTCATTAACCACACTCGCTTATCTGAACTGAACAACCCTGCGGCTGATGCATTCGTGACTAATGTTGACTGGTGCTATGTGATTCATCTGTGTGAGGTGGTGGATGGGTGTGAAACCACTGCTTTATTAATGAAAGAGCTCTCTCTCTCTCTCTCTCTCTCTCTCTCTCTCTCTCTCTCTCTCTCTCTCTCTCTCTCTCTTTCTCTCTCTCTCTCTCTCCCTCCCTCTCCCTCTCTCTCATATTGATGTAATAGAATAATAAATATAATGAATAAAAACAGTGGTTCATGGTTATGTCATGTGTCTTTCTGCCACAGAGAGGCTGTGCTCTGTATGTATGTGTCTGAGCTTGCTGGCCTTTAAGCCAGGGTATCTTAGGAATGTGAAATTTTTTTTGCTTCTTCACCACTGTACCAATGGCACTGTACCACTGCACTCATGACTCTCTCTCTCTCCCTCTCTCTCTCCCTCTCTCTCTCTCTCTCTCTCTCTCTCTCTCTCTCTCTCTCTCTCTCTCTCTCTCTCTCTCTCTCACACACACGCACGCACACGAACACCCAATGGCCTTAGTTCCTGCTCAGCCACTAGGAAAACACTTGGCACCTTAAAGACATGTGTGAATGTTTTAAACAGTCTAATTTTTTCCTTGTCCACTATCTGTAATTTACTCTTTTCGTCATTCATTTATTTTTTCATTCTCTCTGTCCTTCCAAACTTCTGTCTGAAAAAGTATTATATTCCTAGTTGTTTCCTTTGTTTTGTAAAATAGTTTATGGCCAATAATTTCAAAACTAATTTAAATCACAAATTGATCAAAAGAGACCGTAAATGTCACGTTTGTACTGAGGGACGAAGACACAAAGGTAGAGTGACAATGTTTATTAACAAAAATATGCAACTCCACAATATTAGAAGGCTCGTGATGTCACCGGGAAATCCTAAACCCCAGGGGATCCATGAACAGGAGTGATACAGGGAGAGCTTGAATGGATCAGCTGGATCTTACAGAAGGATGCTTGAAGTGTCTGAGATCAGTGCAGGAAGGTAATCGTGAATCTTTGGCAAACCACTTCACGGACGCTGCAGATGAGATATAAACAAGAAGTTAGAATATTGCGTAAACCACTTGAAGTAAGGCAATATCTGGAACAGTATCAGACAACGCAATGCAATATCAGACAACGAGATCTAGGAACCAGTGAGTCACAGGTATCGGAAAGACGAGACTGGACGCTGAGTGAAGGTTGACTGAGGCTTATGAACAGCGTGCATCAAGGTGAGTGATGATGAAGAGCAGGTGGAAGAGATTAGAATTCCGGGGATGACGAGCAGGACCAGGTGCGCTGAGTTGAGATTGATGGAGTGGTGTCATTGATGATTGAATCCGTGACAGTGCCCCCTCCTCCACGGCCAGCTCCTGAGGGCCGTAGACCCCGACGACGAGGGCGACCCCGCAGACGGGGCCCTGGACGATCCGGATGATCCCGGTGGATGTCTTGAAGGAGAGTGGGATCCAAGATGTCATCCCGATGAATCCAGCTGCGTTCCTCCGGTCCAAACCCCTCCCAGTCCACAAGGTACTGAAGCTGGCCCCCCTGACGGGAGTCTAAGAGGGTGTGAACTTGGTATACCATATCCTCTGCAGGGTCCACTGGAGGAGGAGGGGGGGTTTCGTCGGCGCTCGGTTCTGTGGGCCGAGATGAAGGGGGTGTGATGTAAGGTTTTAACAAGGAGACATGGAAGGTGGGAGCTATCCTGTAGTGACGAGGAAGTGCTAGGCGGTAAGATACCTGGTTGACCTGCCTCTCAATCGTGAATGGTCCGATGTACCTGGGACTCAGTTTACGTGAGGGCAGCCAGAGGTGTATGTCCCGGGTCGAGAGCCACACCAACTGGCCTGGAATGTAGAGAGGAGTGGCGGATATCGTCCTGAAATTGATGCCTCCAAACTGCCCCTTGTAGATGGACATGGGCTGAATCCCAGACCCTCTCACTCTCCACGAACCAATGCTGAACGACGACGAGTATGCAGGTCTTATCATCAGAGGGGGGTAGATCAGTTATGAAATCGACAGCGATGTGTGACCAAGGTCTATTCGGTATGGGGAGAGGCATCAGTTTGCCCTCAGGGAGATGCCGAGGTACCTTGGCCATGGCACAGGCGGTGCAACCTTGTACGTACCGTGAGATATCCTGGGACATCCTGGGCCACCAGTAGCGTTCTTGGAGCAGAGTAAGGGTTTGATGGCTACCTGGGTGTCCGGATCCCGGAGAAGTATGCACTGAGTCCACGAGGGGTATCCGGAGTCGGGATGGAACAAAGATCTTACCCTCGGAACCCCCCGGTGGAGCAGGTTCAGACAAGGTGGCCTCAGCGATGAGGTCGTCGAGGTTCCAAAGAATGGGACTCATTATCAGGGCTGAAGGGAGGACAGTTTCGGTACTTTTCGGAGAGGTTTCAGGTTGGAACAAACGAGACAGTGCGTCGGCTTTGAGGTTCTTGGTTTCAGGGTGATAGGTTACAGAGAAGTTGAAACGAGTGAAGAATAATGCCCACCGGGCTTGGCGTGGATTCAACCTCTTGGCGTCTCGAAGGTATTCTAGGTTGCGATGATCTGTGATTACTTGAAATGGACGTTTGGCTCCTTCTAACCAATGCCTCCACTCCTCTAAAGCCAGTTTGATGGCCAACAACTCCCGATTGCCCACATCATAATTTTGTTCCGCCGGTGTTAACTTGCGTGAAAAGAAGGCGCACGGTCGAAGTTGAAGAGGAGTAGTTCAAGGACTGTAGTAGGACTGTACAGCTCCAACACCGTTGGAAGAGGCGTCGACTTCCACGATTAATGGTTTATCTGAGTTCGGATGGCAGAGCATGGGAGCGGAACAGAAGGCTTTCTTTAGACTCTCAAAGGCTGCGATGGCTTCCGAAGACCAGGTGAGATGTTTGACCTCTTTCCGTACCATGGATGTTACAGGAGCACAGGTTTTGCTGTAGTCTTTGATAAAACGACGATAAAAGTTAGCAAAGCCAAGGAACCTCTGAGCAGCAGGTACCAACGGCAGAGGATATCTGTATTTGATCGTAGATGCATTCAGGACCCGGTAGTCGATACACGGACGAAGACCACCATCCTTCTTTCCGACGAAGAAGAAGCTGGACGCGGCTGGGGACGTAGATGGTTGGATATATCCCTGTCGTAAAGCCTCCTCCACATATTCATACATGGCCTAATGCTCTGGAATGGACAAGGGATAAACCTTCCCCCGCGGTAGAGTAGCCCCAGGCAACAATTCAATAGCGCAATCCCAAGGTCGGTGAGGCGGAAGTGTGGTGGCCATTTGTTTACTGAACACGTCCTGAAATGCCTGGTATTCAGATGGAATGTTCGGAACAGAATCAGTGACTGGACTTTCAACCGAGGTGGATCCCAGGAACACTGGAGTTGTGGGCTTAGACAGATTCCTTTTAAATGATTGAAGGCAACTTTCTTTACAGTATTCGCTCCATTGACATACCTCACCGGTGGTCCAACAGATGACAGGTGAATGCTGATCGAGCCACGGGCGTCCCAGAACGAGGTGTGCTGTAGAGTCCTCCAAGACATAAAACGAACACTCCTCACCATGTAAATAGCCCACTGACAGATGTACCACTGGACTGTAATACTGGATGCTTCTCCCCAGTGGTTTGCCCAGAATGGAAAGGAAGCTCAACGGGCGAGTTAAACGTCAACGGCGGGCTTGGAGGCGGTTGAGCAATGATGCTGAGATGAAATTCCCCGCTGCGCCGGAGTCTATAAGGGCTTTTGCTGGAATTGAGTGTTTACGATACTTGAGAATTACAGGGGTTAGTGCCAAATTAGTAACTGAAAAGGGTAGATCAATTGTACTCACCGCTGAGCGCCTGGGGCGGATAGGACAGTCCATGCAATAATGATCGGCGGCTCCGCAGTAGAGGCACAGATTATTGTTGGTTAGATGACCTGCACTGATCTCCATAGGCTCGGGTGCTGTTCACGGATCCCCTGGGGCTTAGGATTTCCTGGTGACATCACGAGCCTTCTAATATTGTGGAGTTGTATATTCTTGTTAATAAACATTGTCACTCTACCTTTGTGTCTTCGTCCCTCAGTACAAACGTGACAGAAGACCGGACCAGCACTATGCAAGCTTCATCGGCTCATGATGTCCCGATTTCCGGTGCAGAGACCACTCAGACTGCCACTGTACATTCACCTCTCTCCGCTGTTGCCGCTGCGTCATCCATTCAATCAACTACACTCCAAGAAACCCTCGCTGAACTCAGTCGCACACTACAGAGCCTCAGACCTGCCTCCCGTAGCCCCATGGCCCGACCCTCATCGTATTCGGGAGAAGAGGATTTTTTTAATCAAATAAATGCAGCTGTTATGAGCATAAGAAACTTTAAAAACAAATCTTAACAGCCTCAAACTTTTGAATGGTAGTCTAGGGAATTTGCAGTGGGCACAACCGACATTGCTCTGGCAAAGGCCAATCACACATAGAGATTCCACAGGACAATTTTATTTCCCAGAAGTTGATCTCAAGAGACTCTTATTGACATACAATAAGAATAAGGGGCAATAAAGTACTGTATTGCATACCTCTGATAAGAAATGTTTGAGTTCATAATGAAACCTCTGACTTTTAATTGAAAACTTTGGTATCTTGATGAATCTGAGCACAGTCTGAGACATTATTAAGATAGTTAGATACTTTTTTGTGTTTTACTTAGATGACAGATTGAAAGCAAAAGTCTTAGTTTGCTCTCTAATCATATTGCCGTCTGGGAGAATTTGCAGATGAAAGACATCTTTTGATTTGGCACAGGATGCTTTTTTTAAATGATCTTTCTCCTGGTATTTGACTGAGGCTGAAGTAACCCACTGTCATGTGATGTAGTTTTGTCACAAAAATATGGGCACTAGTTTTAGAGTAGTTTGACTTACACCCACATTATATTTATCTTACATCAAACCAAGAGTTTACTAGTAGTGTGATGACCAGAACAGAAATTTAAATATTTAACTGATGTTCAAAGATATTTTAAGAATCATTTAATCTAAGGTTATTTTCCTGCATGTCTCAGATTACAGCACTTACGGGCCCCAGTGTGTGAGGATGATTTATCCACTGATGTGGCAGGTTTATGGATTCAGCTGCCTGCTCTTTATACTGAGGTGTGAGGAAGCTGGAATGAAGCTTTCAGCTTCTTTCTGTAAATACATAGTGATTTTCAGACTGGCAGTGGATTAGACGAGTACAGCAGACACACCCCTGTTGAAAATCATCACACATTATATACGCCCCCACCCACACACACACACACACACACACACACACACGCACTCATATTGGGTCTGTTAAATCCATTATCATTCTCTTTGGCGCAGACAAAGAGTAAGAAAGTATTTGACATTCCGCAGAAATCATAAGCACACATTATGTTGTAAGATTTCTAGAGTTTTTGTTAGTGTTCTGGCCAAAGCATCGCTTTTACTGATTACAAAAGCATTGCATATGCCCTGAGAGCTAAATGCTGCTGGGAAAAGTCACATGTATGTGTGTGAATTAGTGGTGTAGTGAAGTCTAAAGCTGTATTTTTGAAACCTCTGTCTGTCTGGAGTACTGCAATTAACTCAGCAAGCACAGACACACTGAAACATTCCCACACACACAGACAGGTTCACACACACACAAGCCTACACAAACTTATGAATACATATGTACATCATGGGCAAAAACACAAGCTTCTACATAGAAAATCACAGTACACACCATATACATACAGTATATATGTATATATATATATATATATATTCATTGCACACCCATTACAGCTTAAGTCATTAAAGCTTCACGGTACAGATGCAGACACAGACAGAATGGCACTTTACATTCAATATATGTCTCTGCTATGATTACTGGCCATTAGAAAGATAGAAAGTAATGAATCAAGGATGAAAGGAATAAAGAAAGAAAGTTTTTAGTTTTAAATGTTTGTTTTATATAAACTGGTTGTTTGTTGATATCTGTCATATGGCTTCTTTTTTTTTTAAGTGTTTCTTTCATAATCACATTCTCATAAAGTCATCCTATTTGAACGTGGAGTAAGAATGGTGGTGCTGTGGGAGCTTGAATCAGCGTGAGCGTGTGTGGGTGGTAATCATGCGCACGCAGACAGACTCCCACCAGCTGTAATTGTTTCCGTGTGTTGTCGTCATCAAGCTACAGGAGAAGCCACAGCTACTGCCAGCCTGATCTTATGCTTTTGTGCTCCTCAGACTCAGAGTGTCCCCTGATTGTCTGGAATCAAGAATCTGATTTTGTTTTGTTTTTTTAAGATCTTTGCAGTCTACTGACTTCATGTTTGTTGGCTCTATCATGTCTTGTTTTTCTTGACATAAAATGCTTTTTTTGTTCATTTTTGTTTGTCTAACTCAAAATAGGAGTTTGATAGGAATTTTTCAATAATATGTTTAATAAGAAATTATTGTTGAGAATGGGCTAGAAGTCTAAATTCAGTAACAAATGTATTGCACATGGTTACTTCATGTTAGTTAATACATTAACTAATGTTAACAAATGAGACCTTATTGTAAAGTGTTACAGATTTATTACTTGAATGGCTTGAGGGTGAGTAAATCATGGGGTAATTTTCATTTTAAAGTGGACTACTCCTTTAAAATCATTGCTTGCATTAATGTAGCTCACAAAATTACAACTTGGATTTTCATTTGACACATTTTTTTTTTTACATATCATATGTTAAAAGTAAATCATACGTTTACTTTTTTCCCTAATTGTAAATTTGGGAAATCCATAACTTTGGGTCATGCACTCTGTGCATTAAATATCAGGGGTTTTTTTATGCTTGCTGTCATTACTGTCCCTTATGTTATGATTTTATAATGGAATGTTTTATTTGTCATTCTCTACTTTCATTTGCTGTCACCAAATATACTGTTGATTATTTTAAATAGTAGTTCTTCATAGAACAGAACAGAATAAGAAACAGACACTGGATTTTCCCCTCTGAAACCACCAAGCTGGTATTAAATAATGATGTTGCTTGTGCCAGTGTTCCAGAATAATCTGGTTAAGCCTGGCTTGATTTTTTAGGCCACATAAGAGTGATGTAACCAAACCACAGTCTGAAGCACAACCATATAAAGCAGATAGTCTGAATACATGTTTAAATCAGGTCTTATGCTTTTGTGACAGTGAAAAATAATAAAATACATTTTGCAAAAGCTTTGCCCTCATAAATAATTAGTCTGTGCTCATTTTTGTAACTTTTGCAGTATGTGTATTTTAATCTCAGTGATGATTTCTCTCATAGGCTCTTATCTATGTATACAAATGTGTAAAAAAGTTAATTTTTTTCTTATTGTTAATTTATATATCAACTATATGATATACAGTACAATAATATATCAACTATGTGATAGTTCATAATAATACTATATAAATATTGTCAAACCCTATGTGGCATGCCTAATCTGTAGTCTGTGTGTTTGCAGTGGTGTGTCCTCTCACCTGTATGAATGGAGGAGTGTGCAGTACCCGCACACACTGTCTCTGTCCACCAGGCTTCACCGGACGCCTCTGCCAATTCCCTCTTCGGACTCAAGCTTCTCGAGGCAACAAGCAGCCTGTCTACACCATACAGGTGCCCATCTCCTTTACACCACTTGCTCCACTGACTAATCTATAAATACACCCTTAGAAAAATAAAATACTGTTTTTTCCAGTTGCCGACTTGATTCTTAACAAACAAACTGATGGGGCAGAGCCAATTGTGATAGAAATAATATTCTAAATGCATCTCATGTCCTTTAAGATTTTTGTTAGATCCTGATGTTTTTAGAATAATAATTGACTGAGAATAAATGAATCTCCTAGAGTCTGTCAGAGCCAGGCGGCACAGGTGGGCGGCAGCAGATGACACAAACACACTCTGTGTTCACTCTGCAAGGCACTGGACATCACTCTTCTGAAGGTAATTGGTGCGCAGGACATTTTCACTTTCCATTTGAACTGAACTATGGTCTCATTCGCGTACATTCATGTGTGTGTGTGTAAATCTGGTGTGAGAATATTTTAATGCAGAAATCCTGATTGACCAAAGCTCGTTCTATAACGTTCTGTGCATCTGTAGCTCTATATGGGATGGTTAGTCTGGCATGTGCACAGGGAAACATGATCACATGTCATCTAGGTCTATGTTTAGTCTAGATTTTTAATGTGTTTTTTGCAGTGTTTGTTATTGTTAACTAAAACTATTAATAAACGTTTTTGTTCATTGAAATAAATCTAACGTAAAATAAAATATACATTTTAGATGAAAGCAAACCAACATCACTCGTTTCCGTATAGAATAGAACCTTTTATTGTCTTGTTTTAAATCCTTGAATGGTTTGCCGTAAACATGCCTCGATGCCTTACTGAAACGACATGTCTCTAAAGTCTTTTGATCAGTTGCTTTTAACTGTTCCCAGGTCTAGACTAAAACTTAGGGGTGATCAGGACTTTTCGGTTGCTGCACCTGAACTGTGAGAACTTGTTACTCTTGCACATTAGAACGGCTCAGAAAATATGTATTTTTAAAAAAGTTAATTAAAAACGAATTTATCATCTCAGGCTTTTAATTCATCTGGGTGGCGAGTCATGTTTTATGTGTTTTCTTTATGATATTTCTGTATCTTTTGTTTTATGTTTTATTGGTATTAGTCTTATTATCTCTGTACAGCACATTGGGCAACAATAGTTGTGTTAAATTGTGCTATATAAATAAAAGAAAGAAAGAAAGAACAAAAAAAAATAGCTTAAAATTTAAACATGGGAAATGTTGCTTTGGCAAATAACTAAATAAAATAAGTTGAAGTTGAAGTAACAAATTTACTAAATCAAAAAAATAAATAAAGCTAAATTGAAAATAAAATTAAAATAAAATTAAAATAAACTAAAAAAAGTGAAAGCTGAAAGAAGTATCTGTGTATTGCAAAATACAGTTTGTGGGGGTTTGCCTCCCCCATTTATCTTCTGTACCCTGTTATACTATGATGCAAGAAAAAGTTTTTAAAAAAAAAATATATATAAAAAAACTAATAAAATGCCAAAAGTACATAACAAATTTATTAAAAACTGAAAACTAAAAAGCTTAACATATTCAAAATGTTAATAAATACTCATCAATAGTATACAAATAATACTAAAATAACAGTTTTGTATTAGAATTTGTCAAATAATATATTCACACTAATAGCAATTATAGTATGCAAGAAAATACTACAGAAAAAAAAACAATGTAATTTACATTAAAAAAAAAACGATCCATCAAATGTTACCGTCATTGTGTTTTGTCTACCAAGTATTGAGGTCTCTGCGTTCACCTGACGTGTCATTTCTAATGTGTATATGGTGTCTCACACAATATCTATTGTATTAATTACTTAGATGTTTCTAAGTAAAGCATATACTTTAAAAGTGTGGTTTAATTAAATTGTATTTTGTTTAAGTGAAATATATTGCAAAGGAAACTTCAACTAAATAGATATTACTTAACTTTTACCAATTTAAAATTACTTATTTTCTTTGTTACTTTATCTTAGTTAAGTAGAGTGTACTTTATTCCATATGTGAAATTTACTTTTTTTACTTGCTAAGAAAAATTAAGTAAATTTACTTATTAGTTTTTTCAGTGCATGCTTAATGCTTTCTTTACTTCATTATTATTAAAAAGTTGTTTAAAAATAAATAACTGGATCTGGATAACCCCCTTATTGTTTAATTTTTGTTCATCTTTCCAGTGCAGGTCAATGTCCGTGTTGTTCACGCGCCAGACACTTCAGTTGTCATTCATCCTCTTGACCAATCGGAGAGCAAGCCTCACGGTACTAAGACTGTGACCCGCCTCCCTCCACAGACACATAAACCCAAGGGGAGGTGCTTCCAGGAAACCACACCCAAACAGGCTGTGAGTGACAAAAGTAGATGAGATGATACAGAAAATCTGACCAATCATTTGACCAATTATTTAAAAATAAAAAATAATAATAACCTTTAATTCTCATTCTTTCTCTTTTTATAGTGTAGTAGTAACCCTCTCCCTGGTCTGACCAATCAGGAAGACTGCTGTGGCAGTGTGGGTAATTCCTGGGGCCAAAATAAATGTTACAAATGCCCTTTACTACCTTGTAAGTTATTTTCTATTATATAACATTGCTTTCTTTGGGAGTTGCATTTCACTGTGTCTGCCTAAGATCAAAGAGTGTTACAAGCCAAAAACAACCCCTTCCCACTACCCATTCTTTAAAAAAAAAAAAGTTCATCTCACTGTCCCGCTGTCATAGTTTCACGGGTGAGAATGTAACATTGCAGTCTTGGAGTTACATTTCAAAAATTCTTCACTCTACTTTCTCTTTGTAACCCATTTGATGTCTCAGAGCTCAGACGATGATCCTGGCCTTGTGAACGCATGTGTGTGTCAGAGGATGTGTGTTAATGTTTGCGTTGGAGTGTGTGTGTGAATGTCTGCGAGTGTCTTCGTGCCTCAGCAACATCACCATATTTTCCTATGACACACCCTTTGCAGTAAAAGGAGACAAAAGTAAAGGATGGAAAAAGAATGAAAAAATGTTGGCTTTGGCAAAAGCCTTTCTGGAAAGCCACTCTGTCTCTGTTCTCACATGTTCTTCTACGGAAGAGAAAATATCAGCTTCAGAGAAATGTTCCCACTGCAGCCCTTTTCTCTCTTTTTCACACACTCAGAAATGAACCACATCACACACAGATCTCCATGCTACCAGCTTCTTCTCAAACTTTAAATTAAATCCCCTCGCAGACACTTCTTTCATCAATTCTCTCAACACTTTAATTTATATTTAGGTTTGTTTAAAATTCCCCATACTATAGTTTGATGTTTCATTGTTATGGTCTGTCTTAATCAATCAAACAAAGCAGCTCGTACAGATGCTTTAGTAAATGATAGGTAATTTTCTGGATTTTTTTCATTCAGATGCAGGGAAACACCACACTATAGTAGAGGACTTTGGCTCCACGTGCCCTCAGGGATACAAGAGACTCAACAGCACTCACTGCCAAGGTAATCTGTGTGTACTTGCTGAATTGTGTGTGTTGTATAGGTTTTACAAATTGTAGGTATGTTGGTTGTCATAAGCAAATGTACACATCCATAACCATTAAATTAACTCAAACAAGACAGCTGCCAAACAGTCAGTCACGTGCAGAAAAATAGTTTATACTTCTATTTGCTGGATAGTCAGACCAATGGTTTTTATTTTGTGTGTTTGATATTTAATTTTAAGTCCAACTGGTTTAAGGTCACATGACAGAAGGGTTTCTTTTTTTATGTTAGACGTAAGATTCAAATTAAAATGATCAAATTAAACTTAAAGACTGTTTATAAATACATTCTTGGCGTAGAGTAATTCTTGGCATCCACAATAAAAATCACTGAAATATCCTTCAGTTTAAATGTGACAAAATTACAGAGGATGAAACTGATGTGAAGTAAGGTGAGTTTGTGATAACTACCATTTGGGCCATCAAAATCCATTGGGCCATAGAAACCTTAAAATCAATTCAAAATCATACTAGACAAAACTTTGGAGCTATTTAGTCACATTATCTAGTTATTATCTTAATATAAATAATAAAATATTATTAAAGGGGTCATGAGATGGTTTTTTGTTTTGTTTTATTATGTTCCCTTAGGTGCAATTATAGTATTACTATAGTTTTTTTTACAAAAAACTTTAAAAATGTAGTGATTTATGACCTTTTCCCTCCCTGTTTCTCCCCCTCTGATTCAAACAGTCTGTTTTGGGGGCGTTTCTCCTTTAAGACTTCAGTGTTAACACCCACTGTTATGATTGGCTAACGTCAGTGCTTCTTATGCATAAATTATTAACATTAATCATTTTGTATCACATGTAGACTACACAATGCTCCACCACGTGAAACTTCGGTCTTCTAATCTTTTACCATCGTATCAATTCTCAATTGATTTTGATTCATATGCGCGCGCGCGAGAGAGAGAGAGAGAGAGAGAGAGACAGTTTGAAGGCGCGCGCGCGGCCGGGGCTCTCTCTCTCTCTCTCTGCTCGTTCTTTCAGTAACATTCCCTGTCACACTCATCTCACTCACCGTTCAAATAAGGCTTTGGCGCGCTGCATATGCTGCAAATAAACTGCATCCGACTGCTTTCCCTGACGTCTGGATCGTTCGGCAGCGTATTCAAACACTCAAACAGGAACAGCACATCTGCGTGGCATAGCAATCTTCTTGTAAACAGACCCACTCGCTGCACGTCGAGTCGTCGACTGAACACATGTGGGCGCGAGCCACACGACAACGATGCGAAATGAGGCGTAGTTGTCCTGCGCTGGAGGCGGTCATATGCAAACGACTGGTATGTCACTTCTAACCGTGACGTCACTTCTAACCATGGATCCAGAACGAGCTGTATTTAGAGCTTGATTACATAAATGCTTCGTTTATAATGGGGAGGACATCTTAAGCTATGAAACTTGCAGGAAGTTTTAATAGTACATAGATCTCTTATATACCAAAAGATCAAGGCAAATTTGGTTTCTCATGTCATGACCCCTTTAATAATAATCATTGTTATAATATAAATAAATTCAGATCATGTATTTAAAGTAGTGCTGTCAAACGATTAAAATATTTAATCGCGATTAATCGCATTAATGTCATAGTTAACTCGCGATTAATCGCATTTAATCGCACATTTTTATCTATTCTAAATGTCTCTTGATTTCTTTTTGTCCCATTATTTTTTCTCATTTTAATGCTCTTATCAACATGGAAAAGTGGATCGGCTTGCTTTGTGCAAATGTTTTTTATTGAAAACAATATTGGCATATATACTGTTCAATTTCACACTAAAACATTCTCACTTGGAGCAAATAATCTCTCACACAATGTAACACTGTCCATCAATAAAAGGGTGAAAGAAATACTGACGAGGTCCTGATATTGACGAGGGGGCGGAGAATTCGCATCAGCTGTGTGTGTGTGTGTGTGTGTGTGTGCTTGGCCATCATCAAGTGGTATTTCAGACTGGACGTGCTGCGATGATGATAGCTCAGTTCACAATGACAAAACACACAGATCACTTTGGTCTTGTCAATGGGACCATTTGGCAACTTTTTAAAAGTAAACTTTCAATTCAGAATCTTATTGGCATCCATTTCGGCGTCTCGCGCTCGTCATCCACTCAAAACTGGACGTTTTGAACGTTCCTATAACATTAAGAAATAACGTTTTTATAACTTAATGGGAACGTTATGAAAACGTTCTTATAACCTAAAATGGTTAGCTGGGGAAGAGGAGAGATTCGCGATTGCACTGACTGAACACGTTTTAAGTGCAGGCATATTCTCTGAGCGAGCCCAGAGAAAATTCTTACAAGAGCAGCGTGTATCTGAGAGCGCGCGAGGCGCGACTCGAGCAGAGAGATTCGCACTCACGCATCCGGCTCGCAAGCCCAAACAAGTGTGTGCGGCGTGCCTGTTGTTTTGTTTCCGGTCTAGCTAGATCCGCTTGCGCTTTCAAAACGTCCTCGCGCGGCGCAAGCCATTGAAATGAATGGGTTTCATAGCGCAGCGCCGCGCATGCCGCGTCCTGGTGCAAAAGCATGTGAAAAAAAACTACAAAGTTTGCTAGGCCAAAAAGACCGTTAATCGCGCGATAAAAAAATTAATGCCGTTAAAATGGGTTTGCGTTAACGCCGTTAATAACGCGTTTAACTGACAGCCCTAATTTAAAGATCTATGGAAGAGACGTCATATGTTAGAAGCTCCTAATCACTAACAGTAGCATCTGCATTTAGTCTGTTACAGAAATTGAAGTTGCTGTGCTTAAAAGGATTTTATCCTAGAAATGCGAGTGATGGTCCTTATATCTATTCCAGAACAGAAGGACTTTCTGCCAGTTAGGAGACAGTTTGGATTACCATGGTATATAGACCTGAATAGTTTCAGAATAATGGCACAAAGAACATAAAATATCAGGTAATTTAGTGATAAGCTTAATTTATGATTTCATTGGTTGGGATGAGGCAAGCAAATAAATTGTACACCAACAAAATGTCTAACAACATCTGTCAGGTTTTAGTGCAAGCAGATGCTTCAGATCTTTGATATATTGTATGTGCCCTTCTCAATGAAAACATTTCTCAGATTCAACCAAGGATGTCTATAGCAGTGGTTCTCACTGGTTCGGCCACGGGACCCACGTTTTCCCATGGTCACGACCCAAATTTTTAGCAATTTAAACCAAGCTAATTTATTTCTCAAAAATGGTTGACACACGCAAAAGCACTTTACTTAAATTAACTTCACTTAACATACATATAAATTATCATAAATTATAAGAATATCACTAACACTGATGAATAAACAGTATAATGTAATGCAGTCCCAAGCTAGTTTTTGTTAGTACAATAAAGTTAGTAAATTGGTATGAGCTACCACAGTCATCAAATAATAAAGAAAATAACATAAACTGAAAACAAAGTGGTTAGTAATCGGATTGACGGCTCAATTAGACTGAAAAGCCCTCATGTAAACACCTTGATTGAGGTCAATCCGAATGAAATTTCGATCCGATTGAAAGAGGTGGTTTATTCTTTTTCTAATCCGATCGAGAGGACATGTAAACACTTGATCAGATTGAAAACCGAAACTGAAAGGACTACACATGTGCAATGACATTGAAATAACGTAATGACGTATGACGCGTGGAGCAAGCTGTTCTTCCTGTTGAATAAAATGTCATATATAAATGAGTATCCAGTCATAGAAACAAGAAGGAGAATGGTTATTATGCGCAAACAGCGGGAAACTCTGTATATTCGTGCAGCTTGTGACATATAAACGGTGTCCAGGCATGCTGTGCTGTTCACAGATGCCTCTGCCACTGGCTGGGGTGCCACGTACAACGGGCATGCAGTGTCAGGGGTGTGGACGGACCCCCAACTGCATTGGCACATCAATTGCCTCGAGTTGCTAGCAGTACATCTCGCTCTGAGCCGCTTGAAAAGACCACTACAGGGCAGGGACGTGCTTGTCCGTACGGACAACACTGCGACCATAGCGTACATCAACCAACAAGGTGTTCTACGCTCCCGTCGCATGTCGCAACTCGCCCGCCATCTCCTCCTTTGGAGTCAGAAGCATCTGAGGTCGCTTCGAGCCATGTATGTCCCTGGCGTGCTCAACCGTGTGGCCGACGAGCTCTCCCGGGAGAGTGGCGACTCCACCCCCCAGGTTCAGCTGATCTGGAGAGAGTTCGGGGAGGCTCAGGTAGACCTGTTTGCCTCCTCAGAGACCTCCCACTGCCAGCTGTTTTACTCCCTGACCGATGAAGCACTCGGCACGGATGCACTGGCTGGCACCCTATGGCACCCGATTCCAGAACTCTGGAAACTCCATGTCTGGTCCCTGGACGGGACGCTGAGGTTCTAGGTGACTTACCCCCAGAGGTACTTAACACCATCACTTCAGCACGGGCGCCGTCCACGAGACGTGTTTACGCCCTGAAGGGGAACCTCTTCGTTGAGTGATGTTCTTCTCTCTGAGAAGTTTTGTGTCCAATAGAATGTATTTTATCTGAAAAGCTACTTTGCTATCATAGTTGAGGTATGTTAATAGATCTGTGAGCAGAAAAGACCATAAAGCAGAAAATCAGAAAAAGAGTCCCACAATTTATCAGGAGAAATGAAAGGTAAACAATGTGATAAGAGAAAATTGAACAATATATAGAATTTAAGATTTAGTTGACCAGCAGTTAAATTGCACCACTTCTGCAGATGATGAACAAACTGCATACTATTTAGGTAATATCAGATAAAACAATAATTTGCTTGAATGTTACAGATAAGTATGAAAATACCCGTAGATATTATTCAGCTTCAGTGTAATCCAGATAAACAGAGAGCTACACACTTTAGCTACCAGACTGAATGCAAGAGAACACTATATGTGGTTCAAAGAAAAATCAAATGGATTTTTTACATCATTGGCAGTATAAATTCTTTTGTAGAAAAGTCAGTGTACAGCATTACATGATTTACAAGAAAAATAGACTTGAGTGCTTTCTCTTTTACGTGAAATGTCTTGGTTGGTATACCTGAACTGAATTGAATTTGAGTTCTTTGAAGGAGAGTCTTTTGGCCATTGTAAGTTTTTTTTAAACATATTTTTACAAACTTATTACAAATACTAATAATTTGATTGTTCTCTTGTGGTCTCTTCCTTTCTCTGTCTTAGACATAAATGAATGTATGATGCAGGGGCTGTGTCAGAATGGAGAATGTTTAAACACACAGGGAAGTTTCCGCTGCACCTGCAAACCTGGTTATGTACTGACAGAAAGGACACGCTGCATAGGTAAGACATGAATGCATGTGCAAACTCGCACATAACTCACATATCGACCTTATTCCTACGCCCCATTTGCGCGAATTATGGGTGTAACTTCCGTTAAGCTGTACACAATCAGTGAAAAGGCTTGCTCTATGAATGGAATAAGTAAAAAATTAAATAAATAAAAACAAGTGTCACAATGAGATAACATTAATCTACGCACCCTTCAACCATCGAACATTAAAAGGAAATTTAAAAGTGTAAAAGCATCAAAAAAGGTACTTTCAACAGACAAAAAAATAGATTTTTTTTCCATAGTAAAAACGGACGGATTAAATATCACTGTAGTAATATCTGTATTATGTAACATACACTCACCGGCCACTTTATTAGGTACACCTGTCCAACTGCTCGTTAACACTTAATTTCTAAGCAGCCAATCACATGGCGGCAACTCAGTGCATTTAGGCATGTAGACATGGTCAAGACAATCTCCTGCAGTTCAAACCGAGCATCAGTATGGGGAAGAAAGGTGATTTGAGTGACTTTGAACGTGGCATGATTGTTGGTGCCAGAAGGGCTGGTCTGAGTATTTCAGAAACTGCTAATCTACTGGGATTTTCACGCACAACCATCTCTAGGGTTTACAGAGAATGGTCCGAAAAAGAAAAAACATCCAGTGAGCGGCAGTTCTGTGGGTGGAAATGCCTTGTTGATGCCAGAGGTCAGAGGAGAATGGCCAGACTGGTTCGAGCTGATAGAAGGGCAACAGTGACTCAAATAACCACCCGTTACAACCAAGGTGGGCAGAAGAGCATCTCTGAACGCACAGTACGTCGAACTTTGAGGCAGATGGGCTACAGCAGCAGAAGACCACACCGGGTGCCACTCCTTTCAGCTAAGAACAGGAAACTGAGGCTACAATTTGCACAAGCTCATCGAAATTGGACAATAGAAGATTGGAAAAACGTTGCCTGGTCTGATGAGTCTCGATTTCTGCTGCGACATTCGGATGGTAGGGTCAGAATTTGGCGTCTACAACATGAAAGCATGGATCCATCCTGCCTTGTATCAACGGTTCAGGCTGGTGGTGGTGGTGTCATGGTGTGGGGAATATTTTCTTGGCACTCTTTGGGCCCCTTGGTACCAATTGAGCATCGTTGCAACGCCACAGCCTACCTGAGTATTGTTGCTGACCATGTCCATCCCTTTATGACCACAATGTACCCAACTTCTGATGGCTACTTTCAGCAGGATAATGCGCCATGTCATAAAGCTGGAATCATCTCAGACTGGTTTCTTGAACATGACAATGAGTTCGCTGTACTCAAATGGCCTCCACAGTCACCAGATCTCAATCCAATAGAGCATCTTTGGGATGTGGTGGAACGGGAGATTCGCATCATGGATGTGCAGCCGACAAATCTGCGGCAACTGTGTGATGCCATCATGTCAATATGGACCAAACTCCCTGAGGAATGCTTCCAGCACCTTGTTGAATCTATGCCACGAAGAATTGAGGCAGTTCTGAAGGCAAAAGGGGGTCCAACCCGTTACTAGCATGGGGTACCTAATAAAGTGGCCGGTGAGTGTATGTTGCCTTAATCAAAAATGTTCATTAACTTTACGTGAGGATTTGAGGAGAAAACCGAGAGATTCTTTGTGCATTCCAGTGAATCATTAATGGAATATATCTCATTAAATTCACTAGAACAGACCACAAATGTACAGTATGTTGTACTTTTTCATAATTTTACAGCGGATTTCAAAGGGAAAAAATCTAATAATAATGAGGAAAAGTAAGCAGCGACTGAAAAGAGCTCTTGCCATAGATATTCTTGTTATAACACGTCACGTTAAAATACCAAGGTTAACGTTATCCTAATGATGTCTGAATATAAAATTGACAGCTCATCCAGTCAAACTGACGGATAAGCTTTATTTGTAGGGCAACCTTATGATTTGAAATTATTTGTTTCAGCCTTTTTGAATGGAAATTCCCCAAACAAATTCAAAACGCAGTAAGCTTGTCAGGAATGAAAGGTGGATACTGCCAACAAGCACTATATAGCCAGCAAACCATCATTAAGATCTTTTTACTCTCTTACCATCAACAGCAACAGTTGAGCAGGGTCTCTGTTACCGTATGGTTACGGAAGCAGGGAAATGTGAGCACGCTCTTCCAACACGCCTTTCCCAGGAGATATGCTGTTGCACTGTGGGTAAAGCATGGGGAAGCAACTGTGAGAGGTGCCCACAGGATGGGACAGGTGAGTGAGCCTTGAGGGATGTGCGCGTTATTCAGAATTTAATAGTAGCAAACAGGATGCAGAATTGCAATTCAAATTTGAATAAAAACAATGCAATTAACATGAGCTGAAATAAAATAAAATAAAACCATAACTGTAAGTGTTAACTCAAAAAACCTTTTTAAAAAACCTAGTTTGAAAGTTTCGGGAAAGTTTTAAAAACTTTTTAATGTTTGAATATTTTTAGGCCAGTAAGAGTTGTTTAACATGCCACCTATAGACATTTATACTTAAAGTAGTTTATATATTTCATCATATTTAACAAATTAACTTTTGTTGATCAGGGTGGAGGAACACTTTATTTCTCAGAATGCATGACCTGTGTTGAATTTCTTAGAATTTCAGTTTAGTAAATTCCTCTTCTTTTCACTCCAATTCAACTTCCTTATGTGGCAGTTGAATTCAACTCATTCCTCATTTATTAAGAATTTTGCTCGATCCTGTTGTGTAAATATTTGTGTATATTTAAAGGGCACCTATTATGGCATTTAAAATGTTCCTAATATTGTTTTGGGAGTCCCCAACAACACTTTTACAAGCATGCAATGACAAAAAACACTTTTGTTGTCTTATAATATGCATTTATTTTTACCTGATTTGCTCACCGACTCCCAAATGATTCGTTAAACTATATTTTTCCAAACCCCTCCTTTGCGTGACGCTAATCTGCGGTGATTGGTCAGATGACCCCGTAACTTACACAACACACACAAATACTTATTGAGCATGCTACAAAACACATAAAAGCAACAATTATTAATAATACTTACGGGTTATGATATGGAGGAGGAAGCTGATCCAAATAAACCTTCCTTCAATATCAACCGGATCACGAATCCACACTTGAAAGCATTTATGTTTGTAAAGCAATCATCATTAAAATGACGCGAACGCAGCACAAGGTTTGGTTTGGGCTATACTTGTGTGGTATAGTTGTAAATACAAACTCTAGCCACTGATTCTTCACATGCTCGTCCCTGAGCAGTGAAAAAAAGGTCGCTTTTGATTCGCACTTCAGAACACAGCGTCTTGTTGTTGAAGTTTTTCCTGGTGTCTGCACGCAATGAGTGGGCGCGGCCAATTTGATCATTTTTGTCTTGACGTCACAATGAAAAGGAAAATGACTCATTGGAAAAACGATTCATTAAATGGACTCAGAGTCGACTCCTACTTTTGAGAGACAATAACTTATTTTACGGTGAACTTTCATATATAAAACTTTGCAGGATGTTTTTGTTCACTTAGATCTATGTTACACACTACATGAAAGGTCATTTTCAAAATTCCATAATAGGTGCCCTTTAAAGAAAGTTTGACAAATTAATCTTTGGTCTTTCTCTCTCTCTCTCTCTCTCTCTCTCTCTCTCTCTCTCTCTCTCTAATGCTTCCTTCTCACTTGCTCTGTCTCTCTAGCTTCCTTTAATAAGATATGTCCAGCAGGGAAGGGGATGTCTTTCCTCACCTATCATGGCACTCTGTCCATTCAGCCCTTCCTGACCAGTATTGACATTAATCCTGACACTGGTACAGGCGTTTGAATCAATTCTGAGATAAAGTTTCTATAAACTTGATTGCTGTGATTTTATGAACAGATTATTTATTGTATCTTTGTTTGTGTTTCAGAGATCAAGTCTCCGGTAAGATTCTGGTTTTCTGTCAAAAGTGCTGAAATTAAAATCATCTTTGATAGAAATATTAATATGTCAGATCAACTATAGACACTTCACTTAATTGATTTTGCCCTCATGTCAACAGGAAGTCCCCATTCAGACGACCACGCCCATGCAGCTCTCACCAATCAGCACACATGGACACCCAGGTATACTTTAGAAAGCATGTGTTTCTCTGTTGCTCGGCTGGTAAAGCATGACAAATAGCAACATACAATGTATAGTTTAAATTCAGTTGCTTTGCGTAAAAAAGAAGCTATTTCTGCTTCCATCTGTTCAGTCATTGTGGCCAAGCCGACAACTCCTCCCATAGTCCTGGTGCCTCCTGAGAGTGACTCACTAGAGGTGGCCCAGACGCAGGTCTCACGTGAGTTCCATGATAACTTGTCAGTTAACAGGCTTGTTTGAGATGCGTCTTGCCTCGCCTGAAATGTATGCGAGAGTAGGCGGCTGCAGTGAGGGGAGAAGTGAAAAAAAGTGCAGGTAAGCCGAACAGATCTCTCTTCTCGTAGTGGATCAGACACCTATGAGATCAAAGGTGGATATTGCAGGATTCACCTGATTCACGCTCGTGTACAGTGTTGATAATAAACTGGATGTCATTTAAGTTCTGTTGCTTTTATATGAAAATAAATATATTGAACAAGACACCCAAAGTACTTATTTAATTACATACCAAAGACTTGTTTATCAGTCATTTTTTCTTTAATTACAGACATGTTTTATATATATTTTTTAATAAATATGACAACAATTAAATAACCTATATAGAGATAACACTGTCAGAGAGTTTGGATATACTCACACATAATTTATACACATAAAAACATGAGATCAGAGAGATTTTTAAAATCAAAGAGAACAATACATCACGGTTGTTTAAACCAATGAGCATTAAGCTGTGTCGTCAGCAAGTCGTTTCACATCATACTTCTGATCAGCGCAGTCGGTGGAGAGTAACTGCGCTCTACTGCAGAATCCGACACGTGCGCCTTGTGGTCGCGAGGGGTTTTTGACATATGTCAGCATGACATCAGAGCAAAGCGGACCACTCTCGGACACATTTCTAACCGGTGATTGGTTCTGCGCAGATTTTGCTCATCTCAAACAAGCCTATAGCCTAGAAACAATAATCCTAATGCTAGGATTGTGGTTATTTATTTTTAACAATGTGAATGTCTCAATTGAACATAATTTATTCGTATTCGGTACATTTCACTGGATTCTTTGGTAAATCAGTCCACAAACTCTGCAGGCTTTTACGATATAGAATCAACACTGATGCCACAACATGCAAGTAACCCTGTTCAATCTAATGCCTGATCTGTGACCAGTGATTTCTGATTCATGTAGCTACAGTCTGAAGTCTCTCAGTAGACATGGCCCTTCAAACAGAGTGTTCAAAGAGGGCTAAAATCAGGCTAGGAAAAATGCCTTTCATTTTTAAATTATGTGCAAAAAGAGACCATTTTTGCAGTAAAAATCATACTAACATTATAAGTGCACCCCAGGAAACATTATAACACAATAAAACAATGCAGTTCATGTCCCCTTTAATGAGAAAAGTGTTTTTATTTCCTCCAACAATTATGGGTGTGTTTTGTGTTTGGGTATCACAGCAATGGATGAATGCAGGCTGAACCGGAATATATGTGGTCATGGAGAGTGTGTGAACACACAGAATGGTATCATGTGCCACTGTTACCCTGGATACCGACAACATGCACAGATAAAGAGTTGTGTTGGTGAGTATGTATACATGTAAATACACACATACTGTACAAGCAATGAAATCACAGATTATGTACCCTGAATCCAATGCCTGCATTTGTAGTGCATCAAAATATTTCACACTATCATTCAAAAGTTTAGAGTTGGTAAGATTTGTTAAAGTTTTTGAAAGAAATCTCACCAAAGGCTTTATTTCCTTGACCAAAAATACAGTAAAAACAGTCATATTATTACAATTTAAAAGAACTGTTTTCTATTTTAATATAGTTTTAAATGTGATTTATTCGTGTGGTGGTAAAGCTGAATTTTCAGTATCATTATTCCAGTCTTCAGTGTCATATGATCCTTCAGAAATCATTCTAATACTGATTTAATGCTCAAGAAACATTTCTCATTATTATCAATGTCAGTTGTGCTGCTGAATATTTTTGTGGAAACCGTGAAACATTCTTACAAGATTGTTTGATGAATAGAAAGTTCAAAAGAAGTTGAAATCTTTTGAATCATTGTATGCAATATATCAAATATTTGATCAGTATTACATAAAAAATATATATTTAAAAACAATAATAAAAAATATGTACAATGGTCTCACTCTCTCTGTAGATGAAAATGAATGTGACTCGAAGCCATGTGGTAGAGGTACTTGCATTAACTCCATGGGTTCCTACAGATGCAACTGTCAGCATGGCTATGAACTTGTGATGCATAATGGGAAACGCAAATGTATTGGTGAGTGACCAGCATCGGCTATTCAAAGACAGTGGACAGCTTCTATACATATTACCATATCTATACAGATGGTGACCAACACTTGTTTGCATGTATCTTTTCAGATATAAATGAGTGCTCTGAGCCTGATATCTGTGGCGTTGGAGGGTATTGCAGTAATTTGCCAGGTTCCTATAAGTGTGGGTGTATGCAAGGCTTCCGGAGCAAATCCCGCAGACAGCCTCTTTGTGAAGGTGAGGACACCAACCTTTACTGTGCATAGATACAAATCACATGTTAATTGTAAGCACCTGTAAACCGTTCATGTTCATCCAATATGGTTTATTCTATTTTTTATTAAATGACTGTGAATTTTTGTAACTTATTTTCTATACTGTTGCTGTCTCTCTAATGCAGACATTAATGAATGTTCAGATCCGAGTATCTGTCCTAATGAACAGTGTGAGAATACTGTTGGATCCTATGAATGTATACCCTGCCAACCTGGATACCAAGCACAGGGAGGAGTGTGTTACGGTCAGAATACATACACACATAAACACAAATGCAACTGTGCGTGAACAGTTTAGCTCACATGCATTCACAGAAACATATGGCTAAGGACATTCCGACTACCATCAGCTCCTCACACAGGCTCCAGGCATTTCACGACTATCCAAAACACCTCTCTTTGCACTACACTGTGTGTGTCCTCAATAGAACAAAAAATTATTTGTCAATGGATTATAAACATTTATTTTATTGAATTCGGAATAAACATTATGTAAAATGTGTTACTTTCAGCATTTTTGTGCATGCCATTTAATGTTATTAACTTCTAGTATTATTTTTATATGAATGATTTCTGCTATTAGCCACATTCTTCTCTAGATATTGGGCGTTGCAAAACCATATACACTACCATTTAGTACGATTTTTTTATTCCGCAAGGACACATTACATTTATTTAGTGACATTAAATGTATGTTACAAAAGATTTCTATTTCAAGTAAATGCTGTTCTTTTGAACTTTCTATTCATCAAAGAATCCTGAAAAATTTCCCACAAAATATTAAGCAGCAAAAATGTTTTCAACATTTAGAATTATAATAAAGGTTTTTTGAGCATCAAATCAGCATATTATAATAATTTCTGAAACATCACGTGACACTGATGACTGGAGTAATGATGCTAAAATTTAAACTTTGCCATAACAGGAATAAATTACAATTTAAAATATTTTCAAATAGAAAAGAATCGTTTGAAATTGTAATAATATTTTGCTATATTACTGTTTTTTACTTTATTTTTGAGCATATAAATGCAGCCTTGCTCAGCACAATCTTACGTTTGAACAGCAGTGCAAGTCAATAGACATGTTTATCTGCCTGATGTAAGTAGCAAAGGGGATAATGTGGGGTGTTTTGACAAATAAATTTGACAATAGCGTAATCTTACAAGAGATGTCTGTCTTTCTCTCTATCAGATGTCGATGAGTGTCAGAAGCGTGGTGTGTGTCTGAACGGCCGTTGTGAGAACTTGGCAGGATCGTATCGATGTCTGTGTAATGAGGGCTTCCTGCCTGAGGCTGACAGCAAAGGCTGCAGAGGTCAGTGGCACACAGCCAACAAAACTAAACAGCATACTGTTAAATGGAAACTTAATCTGGCCATTCTAAGGGCTAGTTCACACAGAACGCGTTTTTGCTGTTAAAAACGAGACGCAGTTCAGTGGAACAAAAAAAGCGCAATGTCTATAAACAAGTTTTTTTAACTTATTTTAACTTGAGCGCCACATTTTGCCGTGTCATGTGCGAGACACTGCGAAAGTCCACCTAGTGTGTGTTTACATAGAAAAACAATGGAAAAGTAGCGTTGTGGAATGGAAAGACGCTTCCTGTGTGAATGGCCCCTAAATGATTTTAAATTAGATTTTATTACTTCCTGCATAAGTTCATTCTAAAGAGAATAAATATACTGTGCAAAACTTTTTAGTTAAAGGGTAACTAAACCCCTGGTCAGAGCCTGACTCCACCCACTGGCAATATTTAAAAAATGCTGGAAAAGTGGGCAGAGCCCACTTAGGAAATACATACTCTAACCTGATCGTTTTCAATACTCGCACTTCCAACTCCTGACTCGCTACAGTGGTTTTGACGAAACAAGATGTTTTTTATACTGCCACGGGCGTTGTAGCTCGTACCAAGCGCGTGGTGAGCTGAAACTTGCTTACGTCACCATCAACCGCTTACATCACGAACAACCGCAAACATCCAATAGGAAAATCCAACTGCAGTAGCCACCGTTCACCCTGAAGAGGGCAGCACTCAGACGTTTTTACACCATATATTGTAGAATTAAAACACTTTTTACCCAAATGTCAAAAAAGTTACTCGAATCAATGAGCAGCATTAACAAAGCCCCATTCTTACAGATCATTAACTAAAAAAAGTTGGTTTAGGGTTTAGTTACCCTTTAATACATAAAGAGATGCGCCTGTTTGTTTCTCCACAGACATCAATGAGTGTCAGGATAACCGTCTGTGTGCTAATGGTCACTGCATTAACACTGAGGGATCATTCCGCTGCCAGTGTTACCCTGGTTACCAGCCTACACAAGAGGGAAGCCACTGCGAAGGTCAGCTAATGACTAATCCAACACCTCAAGACACAAACTCAACACTGCACATAACACTGCAATGTCTGTACACTTAAACAGAAAAGTACAGATTGTGTTAAGGGTGGAATACACTGCATGACTTTTGCCCTGATTTTTGCCCGTTTGCAGATTTCACAGAAAATTGCGTAGATGGGAACAGACTCTGATGTGATTCTATCCAGTCAGAGGATTTGAAACATGTTGGATATTTTGAGCCGACTGTAGAACACGCATCGTTTGTTCTGTTCGGAACGACTGATAGTGTGCGATCCACAGTCGTTTTGGTGCCGTTTTTTTTGTTTTTAATCACCAAAGGCTGAATTTATTTGATGAAAAATACAGTAAAAATAGTCATATTGTGAAATATTATTACAATTTAAAATAACCGTTTTCTATTTTAATATATTTTAAAATATCATTTATTCCTGTGATAGCAGAAATATGCGTTACATTACTTTTGTGTTACTTTCTAACCTGGGCTGGGCTTGCTTGTTTGTTTTTAATAACAAAAAAATATATATATATATTATGTTTTTAACAAAATCTTGTTACAAATTAAACGCATATGTTTATAAATGTCATTTTTGCTTATTTTATGGTTAAATTGGATCATCGAAGGTCAGCAGCAAAGACAATGGTTAATAAAGTGAGATTATGTGTTATTTAACATTGCATAATCTTCTGAGTTTGCATTTCACCGCTTTTCTATTTTTAGTCCTTTTGAGGAATATTAAATCTGTTTTAGTGCCTGTGAGATGAGTAAATGCATGCTCACATTTAGTCTAGAACTACATGTGTTGACCCAGCGCACACAACAATGATTGTGTGCATCTTTTGTAAACCTAATATAGCTGAAACAATTCACTAATGCGCACGATATGTGAATCAGTAATATTGTTTTTGATCTGTTTAGATATTAATGAGTGTGAGCGAGCTTCCAATTGTCAACGAGGACGTTGTATCAACTCTATGGGCTCTTACCGTTGTGAGTGCCAGAAAGGATACATGCTTGTCAGTGGCCGAAGGTGCCAGGGTATGGGATTTCACACATTTTACATCTCCCAATTCTCCGTCCTGGGCCCAGCCTTGGTCCTCTTGTTCACCCTTTCACTCTTTCTCTCTCAGACATAGATGAGTGCGTTGTGGAAAGGAGTCTGTGTCAGCCTCACGGCGTATGTGAAAACAGACAGGGTGGATATGTTTGTGTGTGCAACGATGGTTTCATGCTGTCTGAAGACAAACACAGCTGTGAGGGTAAGAGTTGGTCTAGTTAATAAGTGTGTTTGGTGATCACATGAAATTGCTTTTGTCTTTTTTGTAACATTTGTTTTTTCCCCACAAAGAGGTTGAGATGTTTCTGGAGGATAAGAAGGAGTGCTACCTAAATCTGGATGACACAGTGTTCTGTGACAGTGTCCTGGCAACCAACGTTACGAAGCAGGAGTGCTGCTGCTCTATCGGTGTGGGATGGGGAGATCACTGTGAGATCTACCCCTGTCCCGTCTACCACTCAGGTGAGATTACAGACAAATACAGGGATTTATTGATGGATAAAAGAGGTATTGGTCTATCAATGGGTGTATAGGTGTTTGATTGATGTTGTCTGTTGTTTTCAGCGGAGTATCACTCTCTATGTCCAGTTGGCAGAGGATTTTACCATGAGGAAGGAAAGATAGATTATGGATTAGCCGCGCACAGAGGTATATGCGCACACATGTGTATTTACGCACACAAACACACACTGCCTCAAATAGTTACTGAATTTCTCTCTTTCTCGCTCTCTTCGTAGATATTGATGAGTGCGTATTGTTCTCTAATGAGATCTGTAAAGAAGGACGCTGTATGAACACACAGCCTGGCTTTGAATGCTACTGCCAACAGGGATTTTACTATGACAGCAATCTACTGGAATGTATCGGTAAAATCACAAACACAAATACACGCACTTGACTGTTCAAATACACATTTGCGTGGGTTAAGTAGATTTTTTAAATGAAATTAATACTTTATTCAGCAAGGAATGACAGTACAAACATTTACATTATTACCATATACACTCACCGGCCACTTTATTAGGTACACCTGTCCAACTGCTCCTTAACACTTAATTTCTAAGCAGCCAATCACATGGCGGCAACTCAGTGCATTTAGGCATGTAGACATGGTCAAGACAATCTCCTGCAGTTCAAACCGAGCATCAGTATGGGGAAGAAAGGTGATTTGAGTGACTTTGAACGTGGCATGATTGTTGGTGCCAGAAGGGCTGGTCTGAGTATTTCAGAAACTGCTAATCTACTGGGATTTTCACGCACAACCATCTCTAGGGTTTACAGAGAATGGTCCGAAAAAGAAAAAACATCCAGTGAGCGGCAGTTCTGTGGGCGGAAATGCCTTGTTGATGCCAGAGGTCAGAGGAGAATGGCCAGACTGGTTCGAGCTGATAGAAGGGCAACAGTGACTCAAATAACCACCCGTTACAACCAAGGTGGGCAGAAGAGCATCTCTGAACGCACAGTACGTCGAACTTTGAGGCAGATGGGCTACAGCAGCAGAAGACCACACCGGGTGCCACTCCTTTCAGCTAAGAACAGGAAACTGAGGCTACAATTTGCACAAGCTCATCGAAATTGGACAATAGAAGATTGGAAAAACGTTGCCTGGTCTGATGAGTCTCGATTTCTGCTGCGACATTCGGATGGTAGGGTCAGAATTTGGCGTCTACAACATGAAAGCATGGATCCATCCTGCCTTGTATCAACGGTTCAGGCTGGTGGTGGTGGTGTCATGGTGTGGGGAATATTTTCTTGGCACTCTTTGGGCCCCTTGGTACCAATTGAGCATCGTTGCAACGCCACAGCCTACCTGAGTATTGTTGCTGACCATGTCCATCCCTTTATGACCACAATGTACCCAACATCTGATGGCTACTTTCAGCAGGATAATGCGCCATGTCATAAAGCTGGAATCATCTCAGACTGGTTTCTTGAACATGACAATGAGTTCGCTGTACTCAAATGGCCTCCACAGTCACCAGATCTCAATCCAATAGAGCATCTTTGGGATGTGGTGGAACGGGAGATTCGCATCATGGATGTGCAGCCGACAAATCTGCGGCAACTGTGTGATGCCATCATGTCAATATGGACCAAACTCCCTGAGGAATGCTTCCAGCACCTTGTTGAATCTATGCCACGAAGAATTGAGGCAGTTCTGAAGGCAAAAGGGGGTCCAACCCGTTACTACCATGGGGTACCTAATAAAGTGGCCGGTGAGTGTATATATATATATATATATATATATATAAACACTCACCGGCCACTTTATTAGGTACACCTGTCCAACTCCTCCTTAACACTTAATTTCTAAGCAGCCAATCACATGGCGGCAACTCAGTGCATTTAGGCATGTAGACATGGTCAAGACAATCTCCTGCAGTTCAAACCGAGCATCAGTATGGGGAAGAAAGGTGATTTGAGTGACTTTGAACGTGGCATGATTGTTGGTGCCAGAAGGGCTGGTCTGAGTATTTCAGAAACTGCTAATCTACTGGGATTTTCATGCACAACCATCTCTAGGGTTTACAGAGAATGGTCCGAAAAAGAAAAAACATCCAGTGAGCGGCAGTTCTGTGGGCGGAAATGCCTTGTTGATGCCAGAGGTCAGAGGAGAATGGCCAGACTGGTTCGAGCTGATAGAAGGGCAACAGTGACTCAAATAACCACCCGTTACAACCAAGGTGGGCAGAAGAGCATCTCTGAACGCACAGTACGTCGAACTTTGAGGCAGATGGGCTACAGCAGCAGAAGACCACACCGGGTGCCACTCCTTTCAGCTAAGAACAGGAAACTGAGGCTACAATTTGCACAAGCTCATCGAAATTGGACAATAGAAGATTGGAAAAACGTTGCCTGGTCTGATGAGTCTCGATTTCTGCTGCAACATTCGGATGGTAGGGTCAGAATTTGGCGTCTACAACATGAAAGCATGGATCAATCCTGCCTTGTATCAACGGTTCAGGCTGGTGGTGGTGGTGTCATGGTGTGGGGAATATTTTCTTGGCACTCTTTGGCCCCCTTGGTACCAATTGAGCATCGTTGCAACGCCACAGCCTACCTGAGTATTGTTGCTGACCATGTCCATCCCTTTATGACCACAATGTACCCAACTTCTGATGGCTACTTTCAGCAGGATAATGCGCCATGTCATAAAGCTGGAATCATCTCAGACTGGTTTCTTGAACATGACAATGAGTTCGCTGTACTCAAATGGCCTCCACAGTCACCAGATCTCAATCCAATAGAGCATCTTTGGGATGTGGTGGAACGGGAGATTCGCATCATGGATGTGCAGCCGACAAATCTGCGGCAACTGTGTGATGCCATCATGTCAATATGGACCAAACTCCCTGAGGAATGCTTCCAGCACCTTGTTGAATCTATGCCACGAAGAATTGAGGCAGTTCTGAAGGCAAAAGGGGGTCCAACCCGTTACTAGCATGGGGTACCTAATAAAGCGGCCGGTGAGTGTATATATATATATATATATATATATATATATATATATATATATATTAATTACCAAAGTTAAAAGTTACCCAATTAAATACATGCTTATCTTTTGAACTTTCTATTCTCAAAAAAAATCCTGAAAAAAACTGTTTTCAAAATTTATAATAAATATTGTTTCTTGAGCAGCAAATCATCATATCAGTAGGATTTCTGAAGGATAATGTGACACGGAAGACTGAAGTAATGATTCAGCTTTGTCATTACAGGCATACATTATTATTATTTTTAAATGTATTAAAATAGAAAACAATTACTTTAATTCGTAACAATATTTCACAATTGATATATTTATATTTACAGTGGTTCAAATAGTGGTTGTTATATTAGATGAGTTTATAAAACACAAAAAACAAGAGTCAAATTTTTTAATTTTCATAAAACTAGTGTGAAAGCCAAGTTTGTCTTTGCTGTGATACTACCCACTAGTGGTAGAAGGGAGGATTTTTTTGTTTGCCACTAGAGAGCAGTAGAATGAACAGCACTTCTAACACACAAAAAAATGAATAAACCTTAAATCTCTCATACTTGTTGACCTCAAACACACTATCAAATTCCATAACAATATCCTGTTTCTCTCTTTCCCTCTGTAGATGTGGATGAATGTCATGATGAGTCCCTGTGTACCAATGGTCATTGTGTGAATACTCGAGGCTCATTCTACTGCACCTGCAACCCACCCTGGGTCCCTGATGCCGCCAACAAGAAGTGTGTCTTTCCCACTGTTACAGGTAAGTCTTTCTAATGTGTCACATATAATAGTAAAGCAAAAAAACTTCTGCCCCGTGTGAGGCTCGAACTCACGACCTTCAGATTATGAGACTGACGCGCTGCCTACTGCGCCAACAAGGCTGTGACTCACACTTGCACAGGATTCTATGTGAATGAAAAATAATTTGCTTATATAACATTAATATACCACTCATATTATAAGAGGTATATTCATTTTAATATAATTATAATATAATAATAAAGTTTGAATAAACAGAAAATAGTTAATTTATATTGTAATAATATTTCACAATTTTACTGTTCTTTTAATCAAACAAATGCAGCCTTGGTGAGCATAAGAGACTTCTTTCAAAAACAGACACAAAAAAAAAGATCTTACTGACCCCAAACATTTGAATGGTCATGCATTTTTGCTTTAATTATAAATGAAATACAATTGTAATATAAATGTTAAAGATTATTTAATTATTGTATTTTAATAATTGTAGAATCAAGTATTTGTCTTGTGGCGAGTGTTTACTTTAGGTTATGATGTAATCTTTTACTGGTAATATTTCACTGTTTCAAAAAAATGTTTGCTGTAGGTGTGGATGAATGTCAGGATCCTGCTAATTGCAAAAATGGCCACTGTGTAAACACTCAAGATTCCTATTATTGCTTCTGCACTCCTCCCTGGATTCTTGCCACCGACCGCAACAGCTGTGTCACACCTGAGGAACATGCGGGTGAGTATAGATTCACGATCTTCACCGTCATTATAACAGATGCCACGACTTTTTACAATGTATCGTTCACAAGGTAAAGCATATTTTGAATGTGGCCGAGAATTTGACTGTTCTCCCTGGAATAGTAAAGATGAAATAACTCCAAGCATTTATTGAAGTTCTCACCCAAGACTGTGTGCTTCTGATGTCTCTCTCCTTGTCTTCCTCCCTCCTTCTTTTTTCTCTCTATCCGTCCTTCTCTCTGTATATCTCTTTAGTAACGGGTGTGTCTGTGATGCACCTTTCAGATGTGAATGAGTGTGAGGATCCCTCCTACTGTAGGAACGGGAGATGTGTCAACACTCCCGGCTCCTTCCACTGCATTTGCGAGCAGCCACTCACCTTCAGTGCAGCCCTCAAGCAATGCGTCTATGATGGTGGGTATCACAAGTGACCAGCATGCAGACTTGTGATGGGTGGAAAAAGTTCTTGTTCCTTGTTTAGCCTTTCATTGGCTTGGCAGTACAGAAGCTTTTGCTCTGAGCGTCGGTTGACCACATGACTGCTGAGCATTAAAGATGTTTTAGCTGTGTTAGCCTTTGACTTGGCTTTGTTTCCACCTACTTTTCCATTTCTTTCTCCTTCTGTGAACCCTGTGTATTTTGTTTATATTTTTATGTCCTCCGTCATCTCCTCGTTTCTGTCTTTCTCAGACCGCACCGCAGCACATAAGGACATATGTTTCCAGGAGGTCGATGAGGATCTTATGTGCACAATGCCGCGGAATGAGCTAACGGTGACGTACTCTGAGTGCTGCTGTCACTACGGTCGAGGCTGGGGCCCAGAGTGCCGCACCTGTCCTAATAGAAATTCAGGTATTGCAAAGAAGTCTCTTATGCTCACCAAGGCTGATTTTATTTGATCAAAAATACAGTTAAGACAGTTTTCTATTTGAATATATTTTAAAACTTAAATGGCAAAGCTGAATTTTTAGCACCATTACTCCAGTCTTCACTGTCACATGATCATTCAGAAATCATTCTGATATGCTGATTTGGTGCTCAAGAAACATTTCTCACTTTATCATTGTTATAATCTGTTGTGCTCCTCAATGTTTTTGTGGAAACTGTTCAAAAAAATCTTCAAGATTCTTTGATGAATAGATTGTTTTAAAATGGATCATTTGAAATAGAGATCCGTTGTTAGATTAAGAGAGCTTTACAGTCACTTTTGATAAATGTTATGCATCCTTGCTGAATAAAGGTATTAATGTCTTTCTTTCTTACTTTCTTTAAAACATTTTTTTTACAAAAACCTAACTGACCCCAAAGTTTTGAATGGTAGTGTAAATATCATTAAAACATTTAGCACTGTTGCATTTTTTGTTTTATATTTACATGAATCCGTGTGTAATATTTTATATATATATTTACACTACCATCCAAAAGTTTGGGGTCTGTTAGATCAATTCAAATTGACCAAAAGTGACTGTAAAGCTTTCTTAATCTAACAAAGGATTGACTCTCTGTGGTCATTAAACATCCCATGGCACTTTTCATGGCCACATTCCCTCTATATAAATGCCTCGTTCATTTATTCATTCATTCCACATTTGTGTTTGGTAAAGCAAGTAGAAGGAATTTGAAATTATTATGTGCTAAGGTTGAATTTAGACTTTGGTGCAAAGAAAAAAGTTAGACAATGGTAGAACACAAAAATGCAGTTGCATTGTACATTTGAGCACCTTTTTGATTGAATACGATATCATATAAAAACGTATAAATGTTATATTCAAGATTTAAAAAAAAAAAAAGCAAAAGTAATGTTCCTTTACTTAGTTTTGGTGTGTGTACGCAGTGCTTTTTAACAGGTTATGCGAGATGCATTTGGAGACTGAGTCTGATGGAGAGGGGGACTTCCTGGCAGCTTTCTCCTACAACCCAGGTGACCATGACAGTGTAATTCACCTTGAGCTAAACAGATTGACTCAAAACCGGCACAGTGTTTCATGGTCAGTTCTGTCCCTGTCATGTGTTCAGAGGGAGACAGTTCAGAAGAAGACTCAGACGAGTGTAGCTGTGCTAATGGACGGTGTGTGCGGTCCTATCTGGGAACGATGTGTGAGTGCAATACTGGATTTGTACTGGACCATTCGCGAACACGCTGCACAGGCGAGTATTAATGCAGATAGTCAAGCACATACACTCTTTCCCTGAAACAGAGGTCATGCTCCTGAAATCGACATATTTAATCACTTGTAAATGTATGGACAGGCATAATTTAAGGCTCCATCTCTCTCTCTTCCTCTAGATATTGATGAGTGTGCGGGCCGAGGGACAAGGTCGAGCCCCTGCAAGAATGCACGCTGTATTAACACCCATGGTTCATTCAGATGTCACTGTAAACAGGGATTTGTTGCGCGCCAACCTAACGTGTGTATACGCGCTAGGGCTCAACAGTTCCGCAGCACACACACTTTCTCTCATGTACATACATAAATTTGATATGCCACCACTAATACACGTCATGTAGTATAACTGCAGAACATTTACCCACACGTTTCACTTCCTTGTGTCCTGTTTATCATTTTTTCATTTTGGAAATTAATCATTTACTTCTTAAATATTGATATGTTATGTTGCTTTTATTGTATACTTTTATTCATATCCCCCCTAAACTGTTTGCACCCATTTGAAAATGTGTTTGTTGTTGTGTTGGATGAGGGATTGTCATTGAATGAAATGTCTTTTAACTTAAGTGGGCTCTTTTTATTATCTTGCAGCTCAGCACGTTATGGCTAACTTTATTCTAGCTCACCATTTTGTTAAATATTGTGCTTTTTCTGTTTCTCTTCATTTTTTTTTTTTTAAGGATTAACTTTGTAAGAATTAAAGTGATTATTTCTTTATTGCTTTCCGCCCTCTTTCAAACAGTTTGATATCAACGATCATTTGATTTTTGTGATATTTCTTTCTATTAATGTCTGGTTTTGTTCACCATTGATAGTGTTTAGTTTTTATTCATTTGTGTTGTACATTGTGTTCTTTATTTGATAATGCAGCCATGGTCATCTTTCTTTGGCTGCACTGAGCATATTACCGTGTTTATATGAAGTTCATTGACAGATGGCAATGATGGTTTTGGTTTTCTAAACCATTTAATTTGTGCAAAAAATTTTCTACTGAAGCGAAATGAAAAAAGTATGTTTTCAGTTTCTTAAATACTTTTTACTTTCTTTATGAGACACAACTGTGAGAAGTTATTTTTCACACACAAAAAAACAGACTTAACTACAGAACCGCAATTTAGCAGTAAGAAAAGACGACATTACCAAAGAAATGAAGATTAATTAATAATAATAAATAAAAAAAAGTCAAACCCTCAATGCTGAGTACTAGCTGACTGATTCTCTCTCTATCTTTAATTGTTTTATTTCATTAATTACAGTTGGGATCCAGCAAGGTGCTTTGGTGAATTTCTAAACAATAAGGCTGAGAAAATGGGAGATAATTGTTGCACTATGAAAACACACAGGGAGGGAAGCCTTGCTTGTCAGCTTGGTAATTTTCCATAGATATTATCCCTAAAGTGAACACAGAATATTAGTCCCACTCTTAATCATATCAACCACTTGATTTCAAAAGCTGGTCTAATTTGACTGCTACTTTGAAAATGGCATCATTACACTCATTCATTTACAAACTAGGTGTAGTATCATCTGCTCAGATGGGGGAAAAGTCAAGTACCAGCGTACCAGACAGACTCTGAGGAAGGCTGAAGGCCAAAATCCATCAGTGTGCAGTGTTTTAGCTATTTTTAATGTATCAATTGTGATGAGCCATTATGTGAATAAAGGCTTTTTAACTTTTTTTTGGAACAGAAGAAGTGCCTTGTATTCTTTTCTAAAGTATATGTTAGAAACCCAACAAAAGAACACCTGGGATTCCTTCCCAAGGTCCTTTCAGCAAGTAGTATTCCTAGATGCTTTCTGATTTAGCAACAATAGTAATAAGAGTTGCTACAACACATAGTGCTACTTCGATGAACAAAGTGTTCGGCTCTTAGATTTGTTAAATGATGTGCCTGGTTTGCAGGCTGTCAATAACAACCTGTGTACACAGAGATAAAGAATAGCTTTTCATTAACGTGCCAAACTGAAATCTAAAATGTATTTGTGTAACTTGTTTTAAAATAACATTTAAAGCACCTGTTAAAAGCACGTCTGAGGCTAGTTTACTATTTTCACATTTTAAAATGAATTTTTCAGCGAGTCAAATGTTAGTATAATCCATGGGTATAATCATACTGATAATTTCTAGTGTTCTTCCTCCGCCTAGTGGCAAAAACAAAAACAATCTCTTTTGTTTCTGGCACTAGGGGGCAGTAGACTGTGGTCAATCTTTCATAAACCTTAAACTTTTCACTTTAAGAAAGCGCTTCCATTTTTGACGTTTTTTTCCATATCATATCAAGCTTTATAATGCATTTCCAGTTAGTTTCTCTCTTTCTGCCTGTGGTAGTAGCCTACACTCGGACAAGGACCTGTGTGCGTTTACTGCATTCGCAACCTAACCCTTTATATCTGACGCTGCAAAAAGGTGCATTAACCACTGGTTCGTGAACATGACTACACTCCCGGTGTGATGATTAAAAAATTTTGCCCCGTGTGAGGCTCGAACTCACGACCTTCAGATTATGAGACTGACGCGCTGCCTACTGCGCCAACGAGGCCATGACAGTAGCGTAAATAGGGGCACGTTATCAAGTGATATGACTGTCTGTTGCGTTCCAACATTTCACATAACATTGGCATTGTTATTTGAAATGTTGGAACGCAACACCATCCGTAAATAGACTAACTTGCTACTAAACAAACTCTACTATCTAATGCAGGTGACTAGTCAGGGGCTATGATCAATCCGTTACAATGCATTCCGCCAATCAGTGGACATTTCTGGCAGACACACTCCCCCTCTTAATGTTACATCAAATCATTTGATTCAAATGTAATAGCAAGGAATATGATGCCGCGGTCCAGTCAACCTGTAACCCGTGTTTTTCCAACCTTATACCCGTGACGTCAGAGCTCGTAACTGGGAGTACATCGATCTAGTACGAGTTCATGGGTGGGAAGTCACGGGTTTGACCGCCGTTCCAGTGCACTTTCACGGGTTTAAGGTTGGAAAAACACGGGTTACAGGTTGCCTGGAACACGGCATTAGATCTTGTATCGCGTTGTATTTAGGTAAGCAGAGATGCAAACCATATGGACTCCACTTAAGTATTAGTTGTGTCTTTAATCCTCTGCTTAACAAAACAAGCAATGGTCATTATGGATAATAGATTAAGTTATTAGATAATCACTTTATTGTGGTTGTATTTTTCTTTTGCTTAAGCTGTTTATCGAGTCTGGTAAGATAAAAAGTAGGCTAATTGTAGAAAATATGCATAGGCTAAATAGCACATGTTAAAAACGAACACAAAGGGATAATGTTACTTGACCTAAAAATTCTGTCATCACTTATTAGGCTACTCACCCTCATGCTGTTCCAAACTTTTCGGACTTTATTTTTTTTCTGCAGAACACACACGTAGGCTACTTAAGATTCTCCAAGATATTCTGAAGAATGTTGGTAACCGAACAGTTTTGGTCTTATTGTATGGACAAAACAGTTGAATCATTCTTGAGAATATCTTTTTTGTCCCACAGAAGAAGAAAAAAAGTGAATTTGGAATGAAATAAGGTTGAGTACATGATGATAGAATTTTCACTTTTGGATGTAGTGCCCTTTTAAGATCTTATGCTGGGGAAACAAAATCAACAATCATATTTTGAATTCATATTAATGACTTATTTATTCAAAGTTGTTTATTTACATTCCAAAACTCAATTTGTATTCATGAAATTATTAATCCACATTTGTATAGGCTGAGTATCTTAGCACCCAACAAAATCCTTTATAAACACAAAAAGAGCTAACAGGGCACAAATAACTAGGATGCAACCCAGAGTGATGGCAGAATACAAAGTTTTATCATGCAACAGGGTTGTCTCCACCTGGCCACGTCTGCCTTTTATTGTTATCCCTGTACCTGCTGTACTTAATCGTTTTCTCACAGTTTTTTTTTTGGTTCCAGTAGCAATTTGAATCATAGTTATAAGTTTTATACCAGTTGTTGTTGGACCGTTCAAAGTTGTTATAGCTTGAGCAGATTCTTGTGGTCTGACTGTGGTTGTTTCAACTTTAGATGGCTCTTTTCCTGTTGTTTTTAGTATTTTCATAAATGTGCTTGTTTCAGTTATGAAAGCAGCTGTTTCAGATGTAATTTTTGAAGTTTTTAATTTAGTGGTAGTGAAATTTGTTGCTCCGTCTGTCATTGGTTCAGGTATCGGAATTGCACTTTCGATATTAACTGTAGTTGTAGTTTTAGCTAAACTGGTTGTCCCTGATTCTTGTTTTGGTACTATGCTGCCTACTTCTGTTGGTTTCCCAAATATACCCACATCTGTTTCACTTTTATGTGTTTGTTTAAAATCACTAACACGTATTCTCTCAGGTGTGGGTGTTTCTTGAGCTGTATTTGTCCATGTTTCCTCAACACTTTCTTTTATTTCTGTACATGCGGTGACTGTTTCACCTGGAGTTGATTTAGCTGTTTCTAGAGTTTCTGCCTTTTTTGTTACAGGTAAAATGGGTGTCTTAAATTTAGTCTCAGACGTGGTGATTGTTCCCCCAGCTGTAGTTTCCACTGACCCAGCTGCACTCACTGCTGCTGTCTCAGCTGTTGTTTGCCGAGAGAGTTCAGCTAAAGCAACGGCAGACGATGCTCTTGATACCACAGATGTTCCATAAATTTTTTTCATCGAGGCAGTTCCAGGAAAGTTTGTGATTATTTGTGCCTTCGGCGTGGTCGAGACACCTTCAGTCACAGCTAATGTACCCGCTAATGTTGTTGTCTCTGTTTGAACTGCATTTGAGCTGATTGTGAACAGATTTATGGAAGACTTCGTTTTAATCTCAGTTCGTTCAAACCTAGACAAGAATAGAAAATCTGTAAGTATATGAAGAATTCTTACAGGACTGTCACATATTTTTAAAGAACTATAAAATTCGCACCCCGTCGTCCAAGATGCCAGCAGTCCAGTCACACTGATCACTCCTAAAGAATATAGTACTGAATAGATCAGTAAGAAGGAAAAGGGATTCATTTGAATGATTTTGGTGTGATAATGAATTTACTGTGATGTGAAGCCACCAACCTGTGATGATCAGCGGACAGACATATCTGGAAGCCATCTTGTCTTTCTCTCTTTGTATGGCCTCTGTGGAACATGAAAATAACTCCCACAATTACTCTTTAAAGCATCCAAAATTGAAAAAGTGTTCATTCATATTTGATTGCGCTGTTGAGGAATTTAGTTTACCGCGTTTACAAGACTTCAAAGTGATGTCAAAACATAATCATTTGTGTATTTAATTTATGTCGGTTGTGATGTTAAATGAAGCATTAAACACCAAAGAGTAATTGAAACTAATCAGCGGGAAACTTACGGCTCATATATTATTCTCTCATGCAGTTACAGATGTAGCATTTTTTTGACTGTAGGCCTACCACTTCTTCTTCTGCTGCTGCTGCACCAGATTTCAAGAAAAGAGTGAACAAGATAGCCTGAGAAAACCCTGACGAACTTCCGGCAAATGGGCTGTGAATGAACCTTCCCGAGACCTACTCTCAGTTACAACTGAGAAGGGTCTGGAGTCAACCAGGCTATGAACAAGAAAGAGTTAGGCTGAATCCAAAATCATCCCCTATAACCTCATATAGGGCATTATTCGAGGGGGACATCCCTTTGTAGTGGTGTCTGAAATCATAGTGGACGTTATTGAGTGCACTCATTCAATCCCACATTGCACTGCAATAACAAGTGTACAGCCAATATACACTCAACAACCGTCCGAATCCGCTCCCTTGTTTTTAGTGAGCTGTATATTAGTGGACTAAGGAATAGGGATGGAGAGTTTAGGGGGCTATTTCGGATTCAGCCAGAGTTTGCGATATATTATATTACCTCCTCCTTTACTGAAAACGCTCGCTCTTTTTCAGGATGCCCTTAAAATGAAACTAGGGAAATTAATTAAAATGACAATTTTCACAATTTTCATTTTTGGGTGCACTGTCCCTTTAAATCCACAGTAAGGACGCATTCCTATCACATATCACACATGCACACTTCAATCAGCAGGAATTCTGACCCCCGCCAAATTGTTACCCCCCTAGTATTAGTCGTTTTAGGATTAGGGGTGGGGTTAGGATTAGGCAATCAAGTAGCCTACTGACTTCAACGAGGGGGGTAAAAATTAGGCAGGGAGTCGAAATTCGGCACAACACCTGTCTGTTACGTTTACATGCTGGGCGAAATCGGGGTTTACGCTTAAGCTATTTATGACCTTACTCTGATAAAGGAAAAGGGGTTAACGCGTTTACATGATCACGTGCATTGTCGGATTATCAAGAATAGTCGGGTTAAGAACGTGCATAAGCGCAGAAGAACGTGTTACTATTTAGAACTTTGAAAAATGAAGCTTTAACTTGTAAATGTAAATTTTATCTCATATATACAGCTAAACATGGCAATGAAAGAAGTTGATTTTGAAGTGAATTTTGCTGGGCTTTTTAAATAAATATTTAGTTTTTCCTCACAGAGTTGGATAACAATGATAGTAGTAGGCCTATCTTTAGGTGGATGTTGTTGCAAACAGATGGATACAGATGTGAATCCAGATATGGCCATACAATTATGTATCTGCAAAGCTTTCTGATTTAATATTTGTATTTTTAAGTTCCATTTTGTCATATTGAATAGAGTTTACTAAAACGACAGTCCACTGGTGTCTCAAGCTTTTTGTTTTGGCATATTAAGAATTTTTTTCAACATAATTATATCAAACATTTTTACAGATAAGAATGGGTGTTCTGCTTGAATTCAATTATACTGATTAGAGCTAAACAACTTGATAAGCCTTAAAAGTCTTAGAATGTTTTTTAAAGTATTTACACATCATCAGAAATTACTATCATAATATAGGCTATATAATTATGTGAACTGTAAATATCATGTTTCTTTAGATATATTCTTATATTTTAGATTGTAGGATTTCTGTAATAGTTCCTCGTTCATTGTACCATATGTTGCCTACATGTTAAATCTCCTCTGTCACCAAACAGCCTACAAACATTTTAATACCACTCATGTCACAAATGGCTAATTTTGTTTCAAAATAACAGGCATGTCCGAAACATAATAATTAATAAACATATTTACCTGTTGGACTATGCAAGAAAAACCGATAGCACTGTCTCCAAAGGTCCTGTGACACTGAATGTTAGGACACGTACATGTCATTCGATTTGCATGTTAAATAGAAAGACACTTGTCCTCTACGAACTGGGAATATGCATGTGTCTGTTAGATCGCTGCTCTTAGTCTATTATCATCCCTCGTATTTGTATTTAGATGTCAAATTGTAGCCATAGGATTTGAATATAAAGTGACTCGGTAGGCCTACACTAATTGCAGAAACTACCAGGGGGTTGGTGCTTTGCAGGAACACAGTGATGATGCAAGATTCTGATATTTCATCAATTCATGATGTGGGAAGTTATATAAAATAGCCTACCACGGAGCCTCAGCTTCATAGCGGTGTTACAGTCACTTGGCCAAAACTGCCAAGTATTTAGACTCAGGCCGGGTTCAGTACACAATGTCATTATTTTAATCAACTGCTCTAAATCAGTTTAGTCGCTCGGGGGAGCCGATCAGCCTTCGCCACGGCACATGGTGAACCCAACTGTCTGGGCGTTGCACTGGGATGCTGTTAGTGAAAAAGAAATAGGTGAAACTGAGATGATATCCCGATCTTTGGTAACTTTCTGTTTGTAAAATGTGCTATAGAAATAAAGTGGATTGGATTGGATAACAGTTTGACTGAAACGACATTCAAATTTAAGTAAATAGTTTCCTTTCTTAGTTATCCTTCCATTCATCAGCCTCCGCGTTCCACTTGTCACCTGTATCTTTCTCTTTTTGTCTTCCCTCAGTAGTAGGCCTATAGCATGTGATTAGGTCTATTGTTGTGAGTCATTCTCCAGCTCAGAAATACTTTCTCTTTGTCTCAGTGCAGTATGACTCACGGTTCTTAATCGGGTATGTAGAGAAGAGTCTTAGTTTGACAATCTGTTTATCTAACTGTATCTCTTGTAGTTGGTGTTTATTGTCATTCAATGGGACTGCTGTTATTAGTTTCTGAATTATCCTGTGTGTCAGATTATTTTACTGGTTACTGTAAAGATCCAGAGACCACAACAGACATTATGCTATCAACGTGCTCAGATCTAAAAAGTTGTTAAACATTGTGTGAATGTGTTTGAATGAATTGTTAGAGTGAATTATTTAATGGCTCACTGCATGCAATCACATACAGACTTACTTTGTGACTATTTAAAAAAGCATGTTCAATAGAGTATGCATGTGCATGCATCCGGTCTACTACATATGCCATGTTGGCATTGTCATGTACATATTGATTTTTGCATTCTCTATTTAGTATGGAAATGCTTGGTTTCAGACGCAGTTAGTCACTTGTTTTGTTTCGTCAGTGAGTTCGAACGAATTGTTTAGTGGATGATTCAATATCTCAAACAAAGTCACTTACTGGCATAACAAATGAACAATAGAAACTAAGACGTAGAAAGATTGACTGAGAAATTCCCACCATTAATGCACAGACTGAGTCTACGTGGAAGGCACAAACACACTATCAAGGACTGAAACCAACTGTTGTATAATTTTTTTCTGAATTTTAGAATATTAATCGACATAAACTACATGCATTGAAATAAGAATACCTGCTCATTGTGGTGCTTTCTGAATTCATGATATAAACATTTATAAACAACAACTTCCACAAACCTTAATTTTATGCACAATTTTTATTTTTCTCTAATTACAGTTTATTTGCAACATCTTTCAGAGAACTGCACCAATGAACAACAATCCTTTAGAGTCTGTCTTGTGTTTATTTAAGGATCTCAGATGCATTACCTCATTGTGCCAATGATGCAGATGGATCTGCTTTTGAATGGTTATGTAGTGCCATATACACAGCACAGAATCACCACCATCCCATATTCCCATATACTGGTTGCATAGCAACAAGAAACATCTCATGTTCTGATAGCCTGTTCTTATTCCAGTTGCAGAGAGAGAAGAGAGAGAGAGGTGGGGCAATGATATTTGAATATACAAAAGATATAACTTGGTTATGTAAGATGTACAGTCTGTTACATGGTATTATATGTGTTCAAATTTATAAATATGTGTTATTAATAATATTACACTCATATTATTGTGACTGTGTGTACAGCTCATCTTTATGAGATAATGCTTGCTTTGTTTGCACGTCTCAGCCCTGTTAAGTCGTAATTAGCATTAGAAAGACGCTCATGAAGAGGTCACCAAGTCCCTCGGTACCAAACCCAGAGGAGCCTAAAATATAGGACACACACACATTCAAGTGACTTAAATGCTCTTAGTGAATTAAACATCTGCTGACACACATACAAGGAGTTGAATGAATTGATATGGTTGTTCGAAATATATTTGAAATGACATTTTTGGGATAAGTGATGTTTGGTCACTGGGAGATCCCGGTTGTTTTGATTCTAGAATGCATGAATCTGCGTTTGAACCTGCAGAAAGACGAGCCGAACAAACCTTACGCTTCATCTTGCTAAATCTCATTTGACCTGATTCATCTACAGCACAGCCTCAAACTCTATCTGTTTCTCTTTCTCTCTCCCTCTCCCTCTCTCTCTCTCTCTATGCTGTTTAATTCTCTTTCTCTTTATCCCTCTGTCACTCTATCTTTCTAATGAGGTCAGAGATTGAGTTTTTATCAAAGTCACAGCTATCCAGCAAGTGAATCATGCAACGTGTGTCTCCAGGCATATAGTACTAATGAAAACAGCACCAATGTCACTACCTGTACACTACAAATTTCAGAATGGGATGCACTAATGCGCTTGTGTATGAGAGAGGGGGATTTTATCTGTGCGTCCTGGTTTCAGATGACTATTTTAGGTTGGTGATTGATTAAAATAGTTCTTAGCTAATGTTTGAGGGCAGAACTTTTTTGGGGGGATATCTGGGTTATTTCATGTAACTTTGTCTAAACTGAGTGCGTTTAGGGAATAACGCCGCCCAGTACACACAGCGTGAGAATGTGTGTCCTTTTTCTCATCACTTCCTCCTCTCATCTGTTCTTCAGTTTTAATTATTTGTGTAGTTTTATCCACTGTCAGATATCAGTGCTAGATTAGTGTTCTACTGAGTGATAGCACAATCTAAAGATTATGTAATGCAGCCTACACACACACATTTGTTTTTCTATGACAGTGTGGTCTATTGTTTTTGTTCTGAGCTGATGATATTTTCTATCCCATAATCTTACTCCTAAACCTCACAGAAATCTTTCTGCATTTTTATATTTTCACTAAAACATTATTTAGTATGTTCATAGAGTTGTTTTCACCTTCACAAGAAACTACACTGCACAAAAACAAAGATCAAAATGTGTGAATAAACAGATATCTCATAGGCAGGATCACCCTGCTGATTTATTCATGCTGTATAGGCCTATGTTTCTGAGGAACTACTAGAGCTGTTTTTAGAGTTGAGGGTAGCCTGGTTTAGTCACATAAGTCAATCTAATTCAGCCTAAGTCATATAGGCCTAAGTAATATAAGTCAATCTAATTCAAATGCTATCACCTAAATTAAAGTGTATTCTCTTTCTTCTACAGTATATTCCCTTTCATCCTGATCCCGTTTTCTTCACTCATATATCTCCTACATTCATTTCTATATCCTATTTTTATGGCAACAATTCTTGTGGTCTAAACTGGAACAGCTAGGTGACCTTCAAAAGCTTGTTTCTGGAGGATAGGTAGAACTTGGTGTGAAAATGAGAAAGAGAGAGAACAGAAATAGTTTGCTTGTCCCAGTGAGATGACTTGAGGAGGTTGTGAGAGGAATATAAATATCTTTTAGTAGGTCGGAGAGAGAGAAAGAGAGTGGAAGAGAGAAAGATAAGAGAGAAAAAAGTGAAAAGGAGAGATATGAGTTTATATTTGTTTAATCATATGGTTTCTCTTGGGTGCAATTGTGACTTTAGTATCAGGATACATCATCAGTTAATGGGATCAAGAAGCAAGAGCTACACAGTCATCTATACTTGATCTATGCAGCATCAGTGCTGCGTGAGTAGTTGGTGAAATATATATTTAAATAATTCAATGTATATACAGGCCTATTTAGTGCATTCGTGTGGGTGAGTGGTTTGCTGATATCAACGTTTTGAATCGAGTGGGCCATGGTGGAGGTGTGGTTATGGTATGGGCAGGCGTATGTTATGGATAACGAACACAGGTGCATTTTAATGATGGCATTTTGAATGCACAGAGATACCGTGACGAGATTGTACCCATTGTTGTGCCATTCATCCACGACCATCGCCCCATGTTGCAAGGATCTGTACACAATTCCTGGAAGTTGAAAACATCCCAGTTCTTGCATGGCCAGCAGACATGTCACCCATTGAGCATGTTTGCGATGGATTGGCATATACGACAGCGTGTTCCAGTTCCTGCCAATATCCAGCAACTTCGCACAGCCATTGAAGAGGAGTGGACCAACAATCCACAGGCCACAATCAACAACCTGATCAACTCTAAGGAGATGTTGCACTGCGTGAGGCAAATGATACTGACTGGTTTTCGGCCAGCCTAAGACACACCTATGCAATAATCCTGCTGTCTAATCAGCATCTTGATATGCCACACCTGTGAGGTGGATGGATTATCTCGGCAAAGGAGAAGTGCTCACTAACACAGATTTAGACCGATTTGTGAACAATATTTGAGAGAAATAGGCCTTTTGTGTACATAGAAAGTCTTAGATCTTTGAGTTCAGCTCATGAAAAATGGGGGCAAAAACAAAAGTGTTGCGTTTATAATGTAGCCTATATATATATATATATATATACACACACATTTATTTCAATATACAGTACTGTGCAAAAGTTTTAGGCAGGTAAGATTTTTTAAGTTTTTAAAAGAAGTCTCTTCTGCTCACCAAGGCTGCAATTATTTGATAAAAAATACAAAAAAAACAGTAATATTGTGAAATATTATTACAATTTAAAACAGCGGTTTTCTATGTGAATATATAGTGAAGTGTAATTTATTCCTGTGATCAAAGCTGAATTTACAGCATCATTACTCCAGTCTTCAGGGTCACATGATCCTTCAAAAATCATTCTAATATGATGATTTGATGCTCAAGAAACATTTATGATTATTATCAGTGTTGAAAACAGTTTTTACATTTTTATTTCATGATGCTATGATGAATAGAAACTAAAAAAGAACAGCATTTATCTGAAATCTAAAGCTTTTGTAACATTAAACTCTACCCTTCAAAAGTTTGGGGTCAGTAAGAATTAAAATTTTATTTTTTGGGGAAAGAAATATAATAAATCAATACTTTTATTCATCAAGGATGAGTTAAACTGATCAAAAGTTACAGTAAAGACATTTATAATGTTAGAAAAGATTATATTTTAAATAAACGCTGTTCTTTTGAACTTTCTATTCATCAAAGAATTTTGAAAAAAAATTGTACACAACTGTTTTCAACATTGAAAATAATAATGAATGTTTTTTGAGCATCAAATCATCATATTAGAATGATTTCTGAAGGATCATGTGACACTGAAGACTGGAGTAATGATGATGAAAATTCAGCTTTGATCATAGGAATAAATTACACTTTACTATATATTCACATAGAAAACCGCTGTTTTAAATTGTAATAATATTTCACAATATTACTGGGTTTTTTAAATATTTTTTATCAAATAATTGCAGCCTTGGTGAGCAGAAGAGACTTCTTTTAAAAACTTAAAAAATCTTACCTGCCTAAAACTTTTGCACAGTACTGTATATTTATGTATTTGAAAGAAGTATTATCTGTTCTCCACATCTGCATTTATTTGATCCAAAATACAGCAAAAACAGTAATATTGTGAAATAATTTTACAATTACTTTAAAAAACTGTTTTCTATTTGAATATATTTGAATGCAGTTGTCACTGGTGGTTGCAGGAAGAACATGCATAATGAAGGAAAGGCTTTCCACAAAGTCTATAAAATAGACTTTAAATATTGACAAACAACTGGATAAATTAATCTCCATGACAACTCATAAGTGGTGGGAAACTAGACAAAGGAAATTATCAGGAAATTAATGAATACACACTAAAAGTCCATGAAAACGAAACCAACAAAAAAATAATAATAATAAAAAATACTGAATATATGTGACAGCAGTTTATTCCTGTGACCAAAGCTAATTTTTCAGTAAATGGAAAGCTTTTGTAACATTATAAATGTCTATACTGTTTTGATCAATTTAATGCAAAGTATTAATCAATACAAAGTATTAAAAGTATTAATACATTTCTTTACACAATTTTTTTCAACATTGATAATGGCAATAAATGTTTCTTGAGCAGCAAATCAGCATATTAGTAAAATGTCTGAAGGATAATGTAGTAGTAATGTTGTAATGATGCTGAAAATTCAGCTTTGCTATCACATGAATAAATGGGAGTTTAAAATATATTACAATAGAAAACAGTTGTTTTAAACTGTAAAAAAAATATTTCACTTTATTTTATTCTTTATTCTAAATATTACTCTTTTTGCTGTATTTTGGATCAAATGAATGCAGTCTTGGTGAGCAGAAGAGACTTCTTTTAAAAACATTTTTTTTTTAATCGTACCAATCTAAAACTTTTAATTGGTAGAATGTGTATATATATACACACACATTTTGACAACCCCACAACCTGTCCCAGTTCCCCTCTCCACACACACACTGCCATGTCTGTTCGAGGACAAGACAGAGAGGACAGATTTAATAGAAATACAGAGAAACAGTAGACAGACAGAAAGACAGACATTAAAAGAGACAACTGAATAAGAGTGAGAGACTGAATGTGCTGTAGTGAGCAGAAAGCAGTTCTATGTAAGCAGAGCTTCAGCCAGTCTGTCCCAGCTACAGAGGGCCCCAGTGCACGGATACACAGCGCTGCCCACTCAGCTCTTTTCCTTTGTCTCCCACACTATTGTGTGCTCTTTCAAAAGAGGGGACCAGGTAGGGATGGGGAGGGGACCACTGTAGGTGGATAGGTGGAGTCTTAGTGAGAAAGAGAGAGTCAGACAGATCTTAGTAAAAGAGACATTTTTGAACTGCATTAAATAAAAAAAATTCAACTCCTGAGTCAGGAAGAAAGCTGATCTGTTGGCTGATCAAAAATTATTTTTCATCTTCTGTTTATTTTTTCATGTTTATATCAGTATCAAAAGAATACTTGAGCATATGGCTTGTGCTTGTGTTGTGTGTGTCTTTATGAGACAGTTATGAGAGTGTGTGAATCTAGACGTTCATGTCTGTTGAGCAATAAGTCTTGTTCCGCACAGAGAACTCAGATAATGAGCAACGGCTAAAAAAGATCTCTAGTACATGCAAATTTATAAGTGAATCACATGTGAGACCCAATGGAACAAGATAATGGCACGAACATGCTCAGTTGGCAAATAATATGTTTGAATACCTATCTGCTGTTATGTAAATGTCATTTGACAAAGTCCATCATGTGCTCCATTGGCAAACTATTTTTATGTGGGATAATGTTCAGTAATCTTCAGGACCAGTTCAGACCTGTGTCGACACGCGTTTTTCCTAAGATCCTCCTCATCATCTGCAATATGTTTCATTCATGTCTAACCACCCGCTATCAGATCTGGCATGTCCTGATGCATTGTTTATGTGCTGGGTTTGCGATTACTGACCAGCATGTGGGGCACATGCCCAGAGGCCCCAAGCAGTCTGACCCACCCCCAAATGGATCGAAGACCCCATCCCCCAGTAAATCACCCATCTGGAAAAACACAAGAGCCCCTGATTCTTTAATGTATCTATGCAAGCCTATGTAATGGAGGGCCCCATCTCTGTCACAAACAAGAGCAAGGGGCCTCTGAACTCCTTTTATTTACTAATCAGTCAAATGCATCCCTTCCTAATAATAAAACATAACAGTGGATAATGGTCTTTTATCAGGCAAAAAAGCTATATGGAGGCCCCATAGTCCATTGTTGTTAAAGTCTGCATGAAACGAAAATTACGATTATCTTTTCTTCCCTTATATTGTGATTTATTATATCCGAGTGAAATGGCTTCACGAATGAAAAAAAACAAACAAACAAAAAAACGGTAGGGTGAAATTTTGTCTCTTAGGAATTGATTGTATAGTGGGATTGTTGTTGTTTGCTTATTGCTGCGATGTCATTAGAGTGACAGGTTTCTGAAAAGAAGGGATTATGGTCCCACCCTCAGCCATCCACGAAGAGATGTTGTTGCAAGAAGGTAAAGGGAACGTTAATGTTTTTGATTCAAGATTAAAAGGGCACATTAATTTAAAAATAATGATGATGTTGATGTATAAAGGCTATATGAAACCTGGCAATAGGCTACTCCATAAAAAAATAAGAATTGTCCATTTTTTGTGGTGATTTTAACAATTTCTAAGACGTAAAACCTAACGGCATGTCCTACCAGACGCGATGCAACAACATTCAAGTCACAAGGAATTTGTTTGTTCACACCAGACGGAGATATGGCTGATTGCAGGTGGTATATGTAGCATAGGGAGCGGGACGCTTTAGATTCTAAAGAGTATTTGATTGGACAGAAGATGTGATGAGAAGCTGAAGTCCGCGGTGATGTCATAAAAATCTGTGATCCATTTTAGCGGAAGGGAGAGACTGTAAGTTTTGAATGCTTATTTCTCCTAAATGCGAATTTTGTCATTGTTTTGGAACACACCAGCTTATTCATAACATTAAGGCTAACATATTCATACTACAAGCTAAAAAACTAAAATTTTGATTTCAGGGGGCCTTTGAGGCTATAATCTCCACCCTAACTTCTTGTCTGAGACTGCTAGCCTGGCACTGCTGTCCTGAAACTGCTGTGATGTATGTAATAATGCTCCATAAAGATGTTTGTCAACAGAATCTCAAAGGCTTTTATTAAATAAATCAAGGAGTGAATTACTCACCCACTACTGCTTTAAAACAGATATCTGTTGGACATGATTGACGTTAAACACACAATAGCGGGCACACAAACACTTCATATTTAGTAAATCTAACTGGAAATGTCCAAATGAGCAGTTTATATTCTAAAATCTATGTTTAAGTTTTGTTCTTTGTAAATTGAGGGTATGTTACAAAAATGTACTAAAAACAGACAACAAAGTTGTCAAAACTATCCCAGTTCACATGGATCTGCGAGATTTAACTTAAAAAGGTTGCATGCCAGGCCAGTAGGCTAGTTGACGATGTCACTTTGTCAAGAAACACGTAATACGCATGCGTGAACTTGTAATATGCATGCGTATGACGTCACCGTTTTCACAAATTCACGTTTTTGTTGATTACATGGAGACGGTAAAAGCATCGTAAAAGCACAGTTTTCAAAAGCTTGAATTTCCAGGCCCCCAAAACAGCATTGTTGTGTGAATGAACAGGGCAACAGGCAAAAATGCATAAAGTTTTTCCAATTTCAGATAAAAATGTGGTTGTGTAAAACATACCCTAAATAACATTTGGATGTAAATGGTCCTATTCCTGACATAAATGCAAGAGCCACTACAACTGAGCGTCTCATCTTTATGAGATTGCCCGGGTCCGGAGTCATCAAGCACAGCATCAGCATCTTCATCTGACTTTATTTTGGTTAGGTCCAGATTTCTTTGCAGTTGTTGAACGTTGTAAACAGATTCAATGGACTATTAAATAATGTCATATTTACTAGAGAAACAGCCCAAATTACAGTCTGTCACACATAGCTACAAATTTACTTATCTCATTCTCTATATCTAATATGCATAATGGTGGCCAATATCCATCCGCAGGCAGACAGGCAAGTACTAGTGGTGTCTTCACTGGCACAATTGTGGTTTTAAAAACCCCGTAGGCTTTGTGAACACTGTATTTACCATAGAAAAAAAGACAGCAAATTGAATTCGCTACTTGTTCGTCCATGAGCACGAAATGCTTTAAACATACATACTAATCAGATGTGTTCCGCTCTCTCGCGCTGCTGTCTCTCGTGTGTAGGCGCTCGCTCTGTATGTATGAGCGCGATGATGCGACTGGGCCCCCGCAACCCCCCCTCGATCATTCATTCTTTCGTCTATCAGTCGGACTAAAGAAAGACGAGAGCGACACGCCGGAGGTCGCGTGGACACCAAAGGCTGTATGACAATTACAAAGGAATTCAAAAAAATCGAAGAGAACTGAAATAACGGTTTGAAATCGGTGTGGTTACCTGAGCTCACCGTCACGCGAGGGAGTCGCTTTATGTTTCATAACCGCCCGCGCTGCTTGGGCTGAAAAAAATACCCACACTCACACAATGATGCGGATTTAAAGGAAAAACTATCGAGTTGTCGGGATTTTAAACGGGAGGAAACCAGAAACACCTATATGATCTGGACGAAACCATTCCGCTTTGTCTTCGCTCAAGGGAAACGTTGAGATTCGTTGGATTTGAAAATACAGCCACGCCATCGGTAAGTCTGCGTATATGTAACGGTCTGTTCATTTAGAGATTAAGCTTTAGTCAACACGAACTAATAATGGCCACCACATATTATACGGTTGTCAAAATTGTGAGGTAAGTTAATATAATGCTCAGTTATCTCACACTGGCCCCGTGTGTGAGTGAGCGTGAATGACCATGCTGCTCGCCTTTTGTTTCGGCGTGTGTCTGTGTGCGTCCACCGCGCACATTCACTCCTGCCCAGACTACCATGTGAGCTTTCCACCCAAACATTACGGTTCAACACACTAATGTGAGGGATATCTGTACGAGTGGAGGCTATCTGGCGTTTTAAATGCAATGTGATGGGACGTAGCTCGCATCTCGGGCTTCTTGCATGCTATATCTGCTGTGTTATTTTGATTTGTCATAGGCGGTGGAGGGGGATGCATGGCCTCGCTAGCTGTTGCTCAGTCTGAATCCAACACTAGAAAAAGAATCACCACGATATTGCCAAATTTTCATGGAAGGAGAGGACAGGTAGCTACTAAACCTAATGCACTTATGTGTTCTGCACAACAACCTTTAATGCCAGTGTATTGGACGTAGGCTATATCTTTGGCAGATTAGAGCGTTTAAAGATTGAATTAAATCGGACATGGCAATGCATGCCTTATAAATAGTGTGATAGGGCGAGAACACAGGATTTGATGACATTAACGCAGCATGCGGCGGAGGATGGAGGGGGATTACACCCGGATCTACGGTCAGCGCTCGCTCTGCTGTTGACCGTCAGTGTCTCTTTCAGTTGGACAGGCTCTCATCTCGTCTGGATGGGGATTTCGAGGCACTACATGGTATCCCTGCTGTTTTGAGCACATTTGATTTATTTTTAGTCCCTCTACTGGACTTTTGAGTCATTTTTCAGGTAACATGACAAAATATTCCTCCAATCGTGCAGAAGCTGAATGTTTGTTGAAGTTATCTCTCTGTTCTTTCTTCCACGCTAAACTGGTTGAGTACGAAATGTACTTTTTGTATCATGTTCTGTCCAGGTAATCACTCACAGTAGTCCTTTTAGCGTTTGATAAAAAGGGAAGGATTGCTTTAGTCTCTTTTTAGTCTCTTATTTTGGTTTAAATCCCATTTGTTTTAGTATGTTCAAGGAACATCTTCAAGTGGCCCTTGCATCTCTCTCTCTCTCTCACACATGCTGACCTCATTAATTAATAGCTTAGATATTCCCACAATGCAGTTGTGCCTGTTAGATACTGAAATTACTAGGGCTGCTTTAGCTAAATATGAAACGTGATATAAAGTTTAAACCTTTAAGGTAGTGTTCACCCAAAAATAAAAAAATCTGTGTGGTTCCAAAACTATGATTTTTCTTCTGCAGAACTCAAAAGAAGATTTTTAAAACATAGTTGGTAAACAAACCGATTTGGTTGCCAGTCACATCCATTGTATGGACAAAAACATTTGTCAAAATATTTGATAAATGTTCCAACAAAGAAAGTAATACAGGTTTGGAACATCATGACAGCGAGTTAATTATGACAGAATTATATTTTTGTGTGAACTATCTCTTTAACATTTCATAGTTTTGCTTTGAATATGTCAAGCCTAATATAACAAATAAATAAAAGCACATGGGAACAGGAGCTCTCAGGTTGAACAGTGTGTGCAAAAACTACAAACTAGCAAGGTTATAATCTGCTGCCTGCCAACAGGAAGTTCTTTAAAAGAACAGAACTCAGACTTGTTTCATTTGAGCCAAAAGTGAAGCCAGAACTTAGTTATGTATTCTATTTGTACTTGGACTGATCTCTCTTGGTCTACTTTTCATTCACCTGTTTTTTTTTTTTACAATTTGAGAATTGTAAAATTGCAATGCAACGTAATACAAAATATGTTGCATAGAAATGCTTGTTAAGCATTTATTTTGATATAGAACCGAAGGAAGTTCAATAGTTTTTAGTGTGCTTCTCATTTTAATTCTGGAGACATGCTGTCAACTAATCCTGTTCTCAATATTTGACCTTCTATTTTTATATTAAAACAGTACAAATATTTAGAAATGTGCAAATGGGTCATTCCTGTTTTGAAGTACATTTTGAACTCTTTGATTTATTTGTGCTGCCCCATAAATTGCTAAGATCTTGAACCCCATAGATTGGCATGGATGGGCAGATTGAAAGATAAATACATAGTTGGATACATACTAGCTGACAGATGGACAGACAGATCTGCTCAGATGTACTAATGAATCATTGGCTGGAAGTGGCTGTGTTTGCTGGTTTGATGAATGGATGAAGAGATGAATGGATGGATGCATCAGTGTGGTGGCAAAGATGAGAGGAATGCGACATTGGCCCCCTAGAGTGCTGACGGTCTAAATCCCCACCATACTCTCCTGTCTGTATGTTGCTGTGAGTGAGACCACTATTGTCTCGACGCACAGGGCGCTGTGTTTCTGTAAGCCAAGTCATCATTACCACTGCCGGTGCTTTTGTTTCCACTAACGCTCCTACATTCCTACCCATCGCTACACTAGAGCACGCAGAGCTGAGATGGGCATGGTGATTATATGATCAGCGTTTAGGGTTAGTGTGACTGTGAAAGTTTAAAGTTGTAAAGCTTTTGGTTTCATGATTTGTTTGTTATTATTGATATGGTGTTGGGTACTCTGTCAGAGCAGGGTAAAGGGGAGGCTTTTTTCCAATGTAAAATCAGCTGGAGAGCTGCCCACACATCTTTTAATATCTCCGTTTGCTTGGATGAAATGCCTTTAAGTGATACCTGCCACAAACCCTTATGCCTGTGTCAGGGATATTTTAGTCACTCTAGTCCACTTTATCTTGCAAGTATTTTAACTGTAACAGTTTTGCAAGGATACATTTTGGCATGTTCAATAAGTGCAGTAAATTATATTTGGGTCTCTCACTAGTCACTATGCAGTTCAACTAACTGGGTGGATCTGACAGGTTGACAATCATGGCCATTAGAAGTTTAGGTGTTCAACTAATAGCAACAATGGAGCAAATGAACAGCCAATTGCACATGTTTTTGCAGTACTTAGCATTTAATTTTGATGTAGTTAATGGCCTTTCACACATCTCAAATTGATATTGCTTGGCAGAAATGAAACCCGTTTGTTTCTGGAAAAGTAAGCACTATAATGAGTGCTTCTTCATAGCATGCAAGGTTTTTCACTTTTTTGTTTTAGAGGTCTTGGAGCTTGCAGAAATTTTTGGCTCAAATATTTTTGCATCAAAAGTCAAGTCAATTGTATGTGTATAGGCCTAGTGTTTTTTTACAACATTGTAAGCAGCTTTATGGGAATTCCTGATGTTAATGTTTATAGTACTTTGAAGCCTAACTAATTGTGCAGTTTTAGGCCCTGTTTACACGAGAACGATTCCGGGTGAAAACGTAAAAATATTTTATCGGATGTGCCTTTCGTTTACACGGCGACGACATTTTTGGGGCTTAAAAACGCAAAAAAGTGAAACCACCCTCCAGAGTGGAAATCTTAAAAACGCTCCACCGTCGCGTTCCCGTGTAAAGGGTAAAAACGCAAATCTGCTCTCGTCGCGTGCGCGTTTACGTCACAGGCATTCGCCAGTACAGGAAAATAACAACCAACATGTCGGATTATTTCCATACGTTGGACCTTCCGGTTGCCCTCACAGCGCTGATAAACATACAAGAGTCTTTTCAGCAGTTGTACGCAATATTCTCAGATATTGGTGTTGTTGTGTGGCAATTTCACACATTTTTGCGTCACCATATGCACGCAAATTTCCCAACCATAACTCTCGTCTAAACGCAGAATAAAAAGTGATAACGCTCTCCTCTCCAGATCGTTTCCGTGTAAACATAGCCTTAGTTTAGAGCTTGGCGATATTATAGTTAACATTTAAAGGGATACTTCCCTTTATTTAAAATGGGTCATTTATGTAGTAGAAATGTGAAATTATTTTTTAATTTGGAGCCTTCTAGACAGAGAAAAGCCAGAAAAAATGTTTTTTTTGCTTATGGGGATGAAAGACAACAACTCCCAGAATGCACTTGCTTCGCTGCCCTAGGAGGCCACTCCCAAGCCATGCCTACCAGTATAAGAGAGCGCAGTTAAACAACAAGGCTAGGCTAGTGAGTCTCCGTGCTGAGTCTGCCCGGGATTTTGTGATCGCCCAAAATGTCCAGGATTCGGCTTTTGCGTTCTACAGTCGCCATTCATCATGTTTACGGTGGCAAGCAGGACGAGACTGAGGGCCGCGGGAGAACGACGCGAGGCCGGTGGCGTGATTACTGATGAGCGACACATGTGAGACGCACCGGTCTCGTATCTCTCACGGAGGAGCGAGAATTTTCTTAGCAATGTTAAAACGCACATCAACTGATCACTTGTTTAGCGTTCATGTAAACACTACATTCAGATTCACCAAACGGAATGAATTCAGTTAGATGAAACAAAACAAAAGTTGAAACAAAAGGTGTGCATGTAAACAATGAATGGCGACTGCAGAAAGCAGAAGCTGAATCCCAGACATTTTCGACGATCTCGACGGCCGGACATGTCCGGGAAAAAGAGGATGGTAACCCCTACTACTCAGCTTTCTCCACAGAACAAGAGACTTTTAGCTTAGCTTCCAAAACAAAAGATTGCTGACTCTAGTTGTACGTTCTGTGAGTGAGATCTATGGGCGGGTTGAAAACATGTGGAACAGCTCCTTCTACTGGCTGTAGTTTTTAGCCTCTGGCCAAAAAATCCTCAGATGACGCAAAATGATGATTTTTGCGTCATCAGAGGATTTTTTTTCGGACAAAAAAATTATAAATCTCTCATCTCAGGGGGATATGAGGGTGGAAAGCACGGTAATTCGAAAATACTACAGGTTTTCTACTGATACAAAACTTAATGCTATATCCTGAAGTATCCCTTTAATAACGACATAAACAAAAAAGCATTTCAGATTTGCTATAGTATCACTTGATGTGAGTGTATTGTATGTATGCAGAGAGACAGACATGTTCACAAGTCCCTAAAGGCCAATTCCAAGTCAAGTCTCAAGTCTTTGTTCTATTTGAGCAATAGCCCTTTCATCTAGTCTAGTTGTTGTGATTAACAGTGTTTTGAAATATCCAAACAGATTTTTACTTCAAAATGTCTAATAAAGCCCACAGACTATTACTTAGGCTAAATCATTAATGTACTTTTTATTCACAATCAAAAACTATTACTTTCAACTATAATATAACATTAGGATATACACTCACCGGCCACTTTATTAGGTACCCCATGCTAGTAACGGGTTGGACCCCCTTTTGCCTTCAGAACTGCCTCAATTCTTCGTGGCATAGATTCAACAAGGTGCTGGAAGCATTCCTCAGGGAGTTTGGTCCATATTGACATGATGGCATCACACAGTTGCCGCAGATTTGTCGGCTGCACATCCATGATGCGAATCTCCCGTTCCACCACATCCCAAAGATGCTCTATTGGATTGAGATCTGGTGACTGTGGAGGCCATTTGAGTACAGCGAACTCATTGTCATGTTCAAGAAACCAGTCTGAGATGATTCCAGCTTTATGACATGGCGCATTATCCTGCTGAAAGTAGCCATCAGAAGTTGGGTACATTGTGGTCATAAAGGGATGGACATGGTCAGCAACAATACTCAGGTAGGCTGTGGCGTTGCAACGATGCTCAATTGGTACCAAGGGGCCCAAAGAGTGCCAAGAAAATATTCCCCACACCATGACACCACCACCACCAGCCTGAACCGTTGATACAAGGCAGGATGGATCCATGCTTTCATGTTGTAGACGCCAAATTCTGACCCTACCATCCGAATGTCGCAGCAGAAATCGAGACTCATCAGACCAGGCAACGTTTTTCCAATCTTCTATTGTCCAATTTCGATGAGCTTGTGCAAATTGTAGCCTCAGTTGTCTGTTCTTAGCTGAAAGGAGTGGCACCCGGTGTGGTCTTCTGCTGCTGTAGCCCATCTGCCTCAAAGTTCGACGTACTGTGCGTTCAGAGATGTTCTTCTGCCCACCTTGGTTGTAACGGGTGGTTATTTGAGTCACTGTTGCCCTTCTATCAGCTCGAACCAGTCTGGCCATTCTCCTCTGACCTCTGGCATCAACAAGGCATTTCCGCCCACAGAACTGCCGCTCACTGGATGTTTTTTCTTTTTCGGACCATTCTCTGTAAACCCTAGAGATGGTTGTGCGTGAAAATCCCAGTAGATTAGCAGTTTCTGAAATACTCAGACCAGCCCTTCTGGCACCAACAATCATGCCACGTTCAAAGTCACTCAAATCACCTTTCTTCCCCATACTGATGCTCGGTTTGAACTGCAGGAGATTGTCTTGACCATGTCTACATTCCTAAATGCACTGAGTTGCCGCCATGTGATTGGCTGCTTAGAAATTAAGTGTTAACGAGCAGTTGGACAGGTGTACCTAATAAAGTGGCCGGTGAGTGTAGGCTACCATTTTGGAACGCAGGGACGTCACCACGAGAAAAAAAATGTGCTATGTATTTTAAGCTATTGAAGTTGCTGTAGTTTGCTGTAGGTCTCTACAATTGGACTGCACGATTAATTGAAAATAAACCTACGCGATCTGGCAAAGAACATGAAATGGACATGGAATGAAACGTGTTGCCTACTACTTGAAAATGGACAACAAGCAAGCCTCTTGAAGCCTCTTGCACGATTAATCATATCGCAATCATAATCGCGATGTCAAGCCTATGCGATTATATGACGCAAAATACCACGATTTTATATGAAATATACAAATTAGGGCTGTTAACGCAATTAACGCAGCATCTGTTATTTTTCGTCATCATTTGGCTAGTGTTACATGATCCCGATCTTATTCGTGCGAAAACCATTCTTGCACGACTAGTCAAAAGAGAGCGTGCTGTCTGTGAATGTCCTGACTGACACACAGAAAGACGCGCGCGGACAGTATCATGCCTTCATGCGCATGCACAGACCGCGCGCCAGAATACAGTTCTCTTTCACGCTTGAACGAACAATAACACACACAATTATGCCAAAATATCGTTTTGTCGAGTATCTTCATAACATAAGAGCAGTCTTATGATGGACGTAAAGAGTTGTGAGAGAATGAGGCGCGTGTGAGATCCGCGTCTCTGTCAACAGCGGCTGCTCTTAAAGCGCCAGCATCCAATAATGCTCTGTCAGTAAAGTTAGTCAAAGAACAAAGGGAACAGAGAAAATTACTCGGTCGGTGCTCTTGACTAAATAACTTTTGTAGCTTTAATAAGGATTGATTACGGCCTAGTCTATATATAATTTATAATTTATGCAAACCGTTTGATAACTTTATTCAATTTCTGTATATGTCCTACCTGTTAGACAGGAAGGGCACAGGTAAATGATAGGCTATTTATTATGGGTTTATGTGAGGATTGATTGAAGTTTACTTAAATTAAAATCTGTTATATTTTTTGAAGCCTAAACAAGGCTCGAAATTGCGACCATTTTGTTCGCATATGCTCCTGTAATTTAATCTGTGCGACCTAAAAATATATTTGGGAGCATTTGTGCGAGTGCAAATAATGGTTGTGGTGCGACCTGTTTTCATTTCTCTAAAAAACGTTTGCAAATTACTTCAAATTTGTACCTTTGGTGCTGATCCAACGTTATATAACCAATCCAGGGGTTTTCCTGCATTCATTTTTTTTTTGGTGGCCGCCAAAGCATTATTTACAGGGCTCGCAAAATCGCTAGCCCGACGTCCCGGGGCTATTGTGTTTTCCAGTCGGGCTACCAAAATGCATAACCGGCCTGCCCGACGGGCTCTCTGAACTAGCGTTCGCTTCAGTCTTGTTGTAATCAGATTCAGTGCGTTGTTCATCTTCGATTCGCAGCACCGCCTAGGCAGAGAGCACATCAGAAACAGAGGTGTGTGTGTTCATCTGAGCCTCATTGGTCTGTCACTGCTCGTCAATGTCAGAATATTTGAGATGACCAATCAAATCAAAGTAGGTTGCGCGAGCAGAGAGAGAGCCCCGGCCGCGCGCGCGCGCTCTCACCGTCTTCAAACATGAAGGATGAGATGCAGGGACGTCTTGGTGCTCAATCTGTATAACGTTACCGTTGTTTAACCAGCAACATATTTGCGATGTCATTAAGCCATGTGATAGATGCTCCCGGTACCGCGGAACAAGTCTCCGGTGATAACTATAGGAACATCATGAGATGACGCGCTCCGTTGTAGTCAGCGCTTGGTCGGTTAATTTTGGCGTTTTCTACTAATAATAAATGAACACACATACAAAAATGTCTTTCAGTTTCATCCTGGAGAATATTTCTGTTCGTCCTAAACATATTTTCTACCGTCCCCAAGACGATATGACGCCGGTAGTCTCGAGCACTAAACGAATGAAAAAAATAATCAGGCAAACGAATATAGTTTTGTCTAATTTCGCCATTTTGAACTGAAAATAAGCCTATGCAATGTGACTCATGTAATGTAATAAATAGTTTACTGTCATTGTGAGGGGACAAGAAACATTAACAAAGCCGTTTTCATCATGTTAGCCACAAGATTAATAATGAATGTGTATATTGAGAATAATATAGTACAATTTGTAGCCTTAAAAGTTCAGCTTTAGGAGAAGGCGGCAAGATGAGGAGACTGAGAGAAAAAGAAAGGGTGATGGATAAGAAGTGAGAGCAGATATTGACAAATAATCTACTGCCCGCTGACATGGTTTTAACTTTTAAGGCTATTTCGTATCCTTTTTGGCCTTCAAACGTCTTGAAATGCACATATCAGAGAAATAAAAAAATTGAACCCCCTACCAACCTCAAATTTAGGACCTCAGTGATTATAAAGTCGTCCATTTCCCTGTATTAGGAATAAGATCAATAATGAATGTGTACTGTGAATGAATTTAATAAACTTATTTAGGCTCCCTAGGCTTTCCTAGTAGCTTTCAGTAAATGAACTCGTCTGAGAAAATGATTCATAAATCAACTATCAGTTGACCCTATGTTTACTTTCTTCACTGACAGATAAAAATGAAAAGCCTATATCAGTCAAAGCTCAGCTTTAGGAGTGGAAGAGAGAGGGCAAGAGAAAAACAAAGAGAAAAAGTGTGATGGAGATGAGAGAAAAATAATCAGCTGCGTGACATGGTTTTAAAGCTGTTATCATCCAATTTTTTTGGCCTTCAAAACATCTTATAATGCACATGTAGATCAGATAAATAAAAAATGTCTTGGAGGTGCCCACGAAGCATGTTAATGAAACTAGTTAATAGTGAGCATTAGACCCTAAATTAAAGTGTTACCTTTTTATTTATTTTTATATCATACCCTCATTGAGGGCTTAGCCACCGACAGACTGATTCATGTTCATCCTGGTCACACACACTTCAGTTCAGTTAGTACCAGATGCATATTTGTATTGATGATTCTAATTTGATTATTTTATATCCAATTTTTGATATTTGTTTTGAAAAAGTTTTTTATTTATGTTTTGACTCCGAACCAATTTTCTACATTAAAATTGTCTTTTTATTTGGGCTTGTAAAATTCATTTTCGGGCAGGCACTCTTCAGATTGTGGTAGCCCGAAATGAATTTTACCACCAATTTAGAAATTTAGAAATTTTGAAATTTTGCGAGTCCTGATTTAAGAGAGAGAGCAAATTTTGGCTGCAGGATGTGTAAAGCCCCAGTGAAATGAAATCTGTTAATATATAATTTGTAGTTGTGGTGCTCCTAAATTTTTGCTGGTGCTCCTAACTTTTTGAAGTTGGGAGCACCAGTGCTACCAAGTAAAAAAGTTAATTTCGAGCCCTGCTAAAATGTTTTTAAAAAGCTTTCACTTGTAATGATGGAATCACTGTAATGTTGGATGGCTATAATTAATGTCATTTTTATCCAGCCATCAATGGTTTATTGATCATTAAAGGTGCTATTAATCATTTAGTTGTCGTTGCTAGTTTGAGTGGAGAAATACACATTAATACACAGAAGTATCACTAATCTGTGTGTGCATTTTGCTTTAGAACCAAGTAAGTTAACTCATGAAACCATTTGTTTATGATATCGCAATCGCACATCGCAATCGCAATATTGACCTCAATAATCGCAATATGACATTTTCCCCAAATCGTGCAGCCCTAATTGCAATTCAAATTAAGAAAATGTACATATGGTTCATGTACACTATTGGCAATTATTCTCTTGATTTGGTCATGGGCCGACGCTACAATACGTTTAGAGCGCCCACTCCTGGATGAGATGGCAAACAAAAAAAAACGGTCTAATCATAGACTAAAAAATGCGCTAAACATGGCACTTTAAAAACCGTATAGTTTATTTATAGTTCGAATACGGATATTTCACGTCATGTTCGAATGCATATTCGAATATCGAATAAAAAGTGACAGCCCTAATGTGCGTTCAGTGTGCACGTGTGGTACTGATGTTGCGCGACGTTAATCATGCGGTGCCCGAGTGCATTTGACCGGCATAAAATCGGCATATGTCAGACTGACCGGCCGGTCGCCGGTCATGGCCGATCACGTGAAAATCGGCCGGTTCCGGTCACGCGCCGGTCAATCGGTGCATCTCTAGTAAACCATCATGTTCACTTCAATGAAATATCGATTCTAATTTGTATTCCAATGTTCAAAAAACATATCTCCCCCGTAGTTTGGACTGTTGTCGATAATAATAATAATAATAATTCATTACATTTATATAGCGCTTTTCTAGACACTCAAAGCGCTTTACATAGATGGGGGGAATCTCCTCAACCACCACCAATGTGCAGCATCCACCTGGATGATGCGACGGCAGCCATATTGCGCCAGTACACCAACCACACACCAGCTTACTGGTGGAGAGGAGACAGAGTGATGAAGCCAATTAGTATATATAGGGGTGATTAGGAGGCCATGATAGACAGAGGCCACTAGGGGCAAATTTGGCCAGGACACCGGGGTTACACCCCTACTCTTTCGAAAGACATCCTGGGATTTTTAATGACCACAGAGAGTCAGGGCCTCGGTTTAACGTCTCATCCGAAGGACGGTGCTCTTTGACGGTATAGTGTCCCCATCACTATACTGGGGCTTTAGGACCCACACAGACCACAGGGTGAGAACCCCCTGGTGGCCTCACTAACACCTCTTCCAGCAGCAACCTGGTTTTCTCATGAGGTCTCCCATCCAGGTACTGACCAGGCTCAGCCCTGCTTAGCTTCAGTGGGCAACCAGTCTTGGGCTACAGGGTGATATGGCTGCTGGCCATATCGATAAAATGGGTCATTCCGTGTTTCTCTCCTTCAATCACAGCCTTAGTAATGACAAAAAATATCAAGGGAGCGCTGCGACAGGCTGCGGGACCTGTCACTCTCGCACCTCGGTTTTTGACTGGATAAAAGCCAACCAATGTCTGGTTCGCAAAGTTTTGACGGATGGGAGGATTAACCAACTATAACACTATTGCAGTTTATAACACGATGGACAGTTTGCATAGTTTACGTAAGCAGAAATATGTTCCCCCTTTCGTCATTTTACACACAGCGTGCACAGATTAGTCATTGTTTTGCTACACTGAGTTTTTCTACACACGGATTTTCTCCAACTTTATATTTGACATCGATAATCGACATCATGGATCGTCGATTTAAGAAGATTTTTTTTGTGGTGTTGAGTGTTTTTGGAGGAGGTTATGAGGATACTTGACAATTGATTCTGACTTGATGTATGTAGTATGTGGTGTTTACTCCTTATGTCATTTTGGTTATCAGGTCAGGTATCCACTTGGAGTGTGCAAAAACGCCTAGACTTTTCTTGAATAAAAGCTTACAGAAACTATATTTTTGGGAGTATCATCTTCAAATTTGAATCAAAACATGGTCAGACATTCAGTTTTATGGTGTTTTCAGGCCTTTAACATAAAAGTCTGATAATTTTTCCCCTAAATGAAGGTCATTCAAAGAAATCGTGAGTCACTTTCAAGTAAATTTTTCCTTGATTTACTCTGTTCCTATGCTACATTGAGTTATTATGACTCTTGGGTAACAAAGTTTCAAGCGTCTAGTTTAAAAAAATATTAGAGTTATGAATGTGGACAAAATGGTTTAAGAGCTACAGACATTTGTATTAGGGTATGTCATTTTCAGAAAATTGAAAAAAAAAATGGGGCTCTGACTAAGAGGTTAAAAATAAGCACTTTTTGGCTTACCACATAAATAACCTGTAGCCCAGGGCTATTCAACTTAGCTTCATTTGAGTTGAGGTAGGCAGGTGGGTTGGTTTGGGGGTTTGGAGGAGAGAAAAAAAGAGAGATTTTGAGGATTTAAATGATTTTTTTTTATTATTAAATAACATTTGAAAAACCTACAGGTAAATCTTCTATAAATATTTGTGACTATTCATTTTCTTCATTTTCTTTTGTTTGCCTACTCCAGTTCTTGCTAAAACTCACTGGATATGTTTATTCTGTGCATCATCAAATCATATTTATTTTGCCCATCAAAAAAAGTGTGCTTTCACTTTAAATGAGCATGAGCGCAGCAAAAATAGACTCTGCGCCGAAACCCCCGCTTCACTGCTGCTCACGTGACGCTCCTGCTTAACGCTCACGTGCTGCTCCTGCTCCCGGTGTGAATACACACATTGATTAACATGCACGGCGAAAAAAATTATGCCACTGACCCTTGCAGTGTGTAACGGCCGTTACAGGTAAAAATAAAGAATTTATCCTCAACCAGTTTTGTTGTGTAGGTCTATGTATTTTACAATGTTAACTTCAAATAATTCTAATGGTAATTTAAAGATGTGGTAGCATTGGATCTGGACGGGAAGGATAACTCTGTGAGGGGTGTGTCGTAATTCTGCCTTCTCACACCTCGACACAGGTTCGTGGATCTGAGTGTCGTGATTTTGGTTTCATATCGCATATCGTTACAGCCCTATAATTCACGAATGATTGGTATCGCTGCTTCAGTCGACATAAATATGGAACACACATAATAACTGCTGAAATATTCGCACGTAAAACGTTTCTCAGGTCAATTGGAGAGCGTATCAAACTAAATTAGCTGCACCGCCAGGAAAAGAGGAGGGAGGGAGGTTGGTGCCGTCAGGCCGGATGGAGATTATTGGCGGGCCGCCAGTTGAATAGCCCTGCTGTAGCCCGTCTGAATTATATAACAAGTAGAGCTCGACCGATTTATCGGCCGATATTAGGCGTTTTCCAAACTATCGGTATCGGCGTTTATAATGGCCGATAAATGAATATTTAAAAAAAAAAAAAAAAAACGGACGAAACACCCTTCAACCATGTCATGAGTGTTAGAGTTGTATTGTTTGTCCACCAAAGGGCACTCTACACCGTCCCTGTTGGCAACACTCGTGTATAACCTATGTGTATAACGCGCCACACATCCTGCAATCTGCTGATCCAGCCAGAGTCGGGCAGAGAGAATCCGTTATCCGCGAGTGAGATCATCAGTGAAGTGTGTTCATGCCATGGTGAGTTGGTCACATACATTGCTTGAATAACAATTAAAAGAACATCCCCATCAGTTCTCTTAACTCAAATAAGCATGACAAAATTTGTGAGTATCATGTCCAGTTTTGCTGCTGTTAAATAAGCCGAGAGTGAAGCGGAATTAGCTAGTAATAATTACGTTACGTTGTTACAGTGTAGTTGACTGACTGTCCTTTTAACTTTTGACAATGTGACTGAAGTATTTCTTTAATAGCGCGTGACAGTTATAGCAATGAGACGTATCATCTCTCCTTGAAAATGTTTTCAGGGTTTCCCGCAGCACTTTGAGACTAAGGCGGCCGCCTATGCAACACGCACGCCTGCCGCCTTAACTAACGTTACGTCGTCAAAAAATTTTATATGAGCGATATCCGCCGTGTTACTGTTTTGAGGACAACCAAATATAGTTGCGGTTCTATATTTTTCTCTCTCAGCACGTCATTCGGGCATTAGCACTCCGGGTGTAAAAGGAAATCCTTAACAGGCAGCCGTTCGCACAAACAGCGCAAGCGGCTCGTTAACACAGACCGACTGAATGACACTTCAATTTAAGTTGAAAATCTCAAATGAAGATTGCTGAACTCCAGCTTGTCTGTGTCTTCAGATCATCCGTGCTTCTTCAGCAGTGTAGAGCGCACGCGCGCGCGGTTGCTGATATCCAGCAGTGTTTTTAATGTTGATGCAATGTTTCCCGAATATCCATCCACACGATTTCACACGTGACATTGATTTTATACAACAGTTAAAAAGCTAAACAAAAGGGTAACATTAAGTGATTTACTACATTTAAAACGGTATACTCAGGCTTATTGCTCTATTTTGCAACGAAATCTGTGGCTTTGAACGAATAGTGAGATTAAATGAATGACTCGATAACTCACACATAAAGACAATGAGTTACCGCCACCTACTGGCGATTTTAGTATAATATTTTATACTGTTAGCAATTTATAGGTAGTATATAGTTCAAAGTTATATTTATGAAGCTTACCAAGTCTTTTAATACTGGTAACTTTGATTTGGTTGTTGTTGTTTTTGTGTTTTTGTTCAAAGGACTTTGTTTCATATCTTAAGTTTGTATTTTTATACAGTTTATTTATCAGAACTTTAATATATTTTGATGTTCCTCTGTTCTGTTGTGACAATAAAAGAAACAAATTTCCTTTAAAAATGCATTATCATATTATTTTAGTTAAAACTCATAAATAACTACAAATAACTAACGTTTGGGAAATCTGTTAAATGTTTTGTTGCGCGTTTCTGGAAAAAAAAAATATCGGCCGATATATCGGAATATCGGATTTTAAAACCAACAAATATTTGTATCGGTATCGGCCTTCAAAATCCTTTATCGGTCGGGCTCTAATAACAAGTAGGCTTTCCATCCCATAGTGAAAACCGTCCTACCAAAATTTCATCATCAGTAATTTGTATTTTATATTTGACCATTTAAGTCTATTTGGTACTAGCGAGGTATTATTGGTCCGAGCTGATGAGCGGTCTGCGCTGAGCAGCACAAACGAGTAGCGCAGTTTTGTTCTGCTTTCATATCGTTTGCCGTTAGATGTTAATCATATGCACCAGTTGAGCAATGTGGTGGTGGCACCACTGCAAGTTCTAACAAAATTTAGTTTCACTGACAGGTAAATTTTGAACATTTGGTCGCAATCTGGAGCTATGTACAATTAGGCTAATTATACGTAAACATTCAATAATTTTTTTTATTGTACACTCAATAAAAAATTATTGAATGCCCAAGTTATTGATAAAATAACTTGGGCATTCAATAATTCCCAACTCATGTAAATTCCATAATAATAATTGTCAGTCAGTTTCCTTCCGAGATACATTCATATAAACCTCACCCCCAATTCAATATTTTTTTTTTTTTCTATATATTGAGCATCGCGAACAGTGAGCTTGCTCTCTCTTTGCAGCCCTTATTGATTAACTCAGATGACACATTAGAGTATTGACAAGACAAACTAAAACCAGCATTGCATAACAGGGACTGGATAATATGCACATAGTGTGTGTGAATTAAAGTCCAATTTAGAAAGTGTTCTGAAACTAGAAATGTTTCTTTCACCTTATGCAGGTGGATTTTTCCATATTGTGTGGTGTGCTGGAGTGTGTGTGTGGGGGGGTGGAGGAGGGGAAGGTGGTGCATGTGTGTAGGAGTGAAACAAATTATGTTTTTTTCTATTCTCTACTAGTACTATCACATACATCCAGTCAGCATAACAATCATGTACTCTAGCTGTACTCAAATCAATTACAAGAGGTAGAGGATGTAAACAGGGGTAAAATAGAGGCTATTTCTGTTGCGGTGGGGTGCCGATATGAAATACCATCAAGAGGAGGACAACAGAGAACACACATGCGCACATAATGCCCAGGAGGCATATGGTCTCTTATTTGATCTCTTTATTAAAAGTGTGCAGCCAAAAACAGATCAGCCAGCTGAGACTCAGAGAAAGGAAAGTTAGAGTAATGAGGGTAAGGCTGTGAAGAAATGAAATTCCACTGGAAAATAAAGGCTGCAATGTGTGTTGATGTGTGCTCTTAAGTCTAGTTGTGTGTAGAAATATAATTGAAAAGAAATTAGGATATTAAATATGAATAAAGTATAATTAGAAAATTGTGTTAACATCAGTAAAAGCTGTTATGAGATAACCAGGCCTGTCGCAATAATCAGTATATCGACTTGTCGCACAATATATTACAGGGCTCGACATAAACTTTTTGAGGCACTTGTCCTTCGGACAAATAAATTTATGTTTCACTTGTCCATGCACAAAAGTCACTTGTCCGGGTAAAGATTTATAATTTTATCTAGGGCTGTGTGATTTGGGGAAAATGTCATATTGCGATTATTGAGGTCAATATTGTGATTGTGATAAAATAAACAAATGGTTTCACGAGTCAACTCGTTTGGTTCTAAAGCAGATGCACACACAGATTAGTGATAATTCTGAAATTAGCAGTAACAACTAAATGATTGATAACACCTATAATGATAAATAAGCCATTGATGTCTGGATACAAATGAACTGTCTAACAGGTAGGACATATACAGAAATTTAATAAAGTTATCAAACAGTCTGTGCTGCATAAATTATAAATTATATAGACTAATCCTTATTAAAGCTACACAAGTTCTTTAGTCAAGAGCAGATCTCACACGCGCCTCATTCTCTCACGAGTCACAACTCTTTATGTCCATCATAAGACTGCTCTTATGTAATGAAGATACTCGACAAACGACATTTTGTTATAATTGTGTGTGTTATTGTTCGTTCAAGCGCGAAAGAGAACTGTATAATGACGGGCGCGGTCTATGCGCGCATGATACTTGCGCGCGTCTTTCTGTGAGTCACATTCAGGACATTCACAGGCAGCGCGAAAAATGTGTTCGTTTCAAATCGGTCAAATTAAATCTGTATAATAGACGTAATGAGTGGCACATAACGTGAAGTAACATGGCATTTTATCTTGTTTGAAATTGAACTTGTCCAGTGGGACAACAAATTTTCTCTTCCACTTGTCCTACAATAAAATCCACTTGTCCCGGACAAGCGGACAAGCCTTATTGTCGAGCCCTGTATTACATGACCTTGATCATTTTTGGTGATGCAATATCGCCCATGTTTACATGATAATCAATGTCACCAACATTTTGCTGATCGTGATGTCATCTTGTCTGTTCTCCATGTTGGAGGCGAAAGCGGAGCTTGGGCAGTTCCTTCATTCATTCATTTCATTTTTATTTTTATTTCATTCTTTTGAAAAGAAATGAAAAGGAGCAAAAAGAAGATAAACTTATAATATCTGCCCCTTATCAACATAAGTCAAATTACAATTCCAAAAAGGTACGCTTACAACACACGTCTACTTTGCAGCACCAGTATGCAAAGTCATAAATCAGATATCACATTTTCCTGCTAAACAGATGCATTATATTTTCCTATTAATAATGTTTTTACACTCTTCTTAAAAACAAAAAACGATATAGAAGTTTTAATTTCACTATTTAGATTGTTCCACAGACTGACACCTTGTATTGAGACACATCTTTCCTTTAATTTTGTTCTAAACTCGGGTTTCTGAAAGACTTCAGTTCCTCTTAAATTAAATTCACTAACTCTCTTAATGAATCTATTTTGCAATTTATCAGGTAATATTTTCAGATGAGCCTTATACATTATTTTTAGAAGACTATATTCTAATAAGTCATTGAATTTTAAAGTTTTTAACTGTATAAATATTGGATTTGTGTGGGCCCTATATTCACTTCCATTTACAACGCGAATGGCACGTTTTTGTAATTTAAAAACAGGTTCTATATAAGTCTTGTTTGCACTTCCCCATGCTTCAATACAATAGGTCAGATGTGGAACAATCAATGAATTATATAACAAAATTAAAGCACATTTATTAACAGATTCTTTTACTTTATGTAACACAGCTATAATTTGGGATACCCTAGATTTAACATGGTCAATATGGAATTTCCATGTCAACTGTTCATCAATCACAACACCTAAAAACTTAAATTCATGAGTCCTTTCAATCTGTACTCCTTGTACTGACAATGCTGCCTCTAAATCCACATTTATACAACTAAAAATCATAAATTTTGTCTTACTGATATTTAAAGACAGTCTATTTGCATTAAACCATCTAATAATTTTCCCAAACTCATACTCTACAACTTGTAATACCTCATTTACATTTTTGCCAGCATAAAATAAAGTAGTATCATCCGCAAACAAAATACATTTTAGTAACTTAGAAACATTTACTATATCATTCACATAAAGAAGAAAAAGTACTGGACCTAGCACCGACCCCTGGGGTACACCACAATTTATTGAACAATGTCTTGATTTTATGTTATTGATTTCAACAAACTGCTCTCTATCTTTTAAATAACTTTTGAGCCACTGATGAGCTATACCTCTTATACCATATTTATATAATTTAATCAATAATATTTCATGATCTAGAGTGTCGAACGCTTTTTGCAAGTCCACGAAGACACTTACAGTAACATATTTCTTATCCATAGCATTGGTTATTTCTTCTACCAATTCCAACATTGCTGTTGCAGTTGAATGATTTGACCGAAATCCATATTGACTATTTGTTAACAGTTCGTTTTTATCCAAAAAATGTTTTAATCTATTCACAAATAATTTTTCTAAGATTTTAGATAACTGTGGTAACAGAGAAATGGGTCTATAATTCGAAACATCATTTTTATTTCCTTTTTTAAAAATTGGAACCACTTTGGCTATCTTCATACGTTCTGGAAATTTCCCTGTAGTAAATGATAAATTACAAATATAAGTAAAAGGCTCAACAATAACGTCTATAATTTGCTTTATCAGTGACATATTCATATCTATATAATCATTTGACTTTTTATTTGCAAATCCAGACACAATTTTCAAAATTTCACTCTCTTGTACCCTCTCAAGAAAAATGCTGTTTACACTATGTGGAATAATACTACCATCAATATTTTCATCTGGGATGTATTGTACTAAATTTGAGCCAATATTTGCAAAATAATTATTAAATTCGTTTGCAATTTCTTCTGTCTCATATTTATCTGAGTTATTCTTGGTTATAAAATCGGGAGTAATAATTTTGGGCCTGCCTTTATGCATGACTGTATTTATTACGCCCCATGTGTTTTTGATATTGCCTTTACTTTTGTCTATCAGATTGGTATAATAATCCTTTTTTTGTCTTCTTATAATTGATACAAGTTTGTTTTTATATTTTTTATATCTACACTCTGCATCTTCTGTTCTTTTTTTAAGAAACATTCTATACAGATAATTTTTTTTTTTACAAGCATTTTTCAGCCCATTTGTCATCCAAGGGTTATCAAATGATTTCTTCGCAGTTTGAACACAAATTTTGATTTGTTTACAATTTTGATCATATAAATTAATTAGTGTCGTCATGAAAGCATTATAAGCATTATTTAAGTCATTCGTATATACTTGATCCCAGTTTTGCCTCTTAAGATCTTCTTTAAGATCCTCAATAGCTTTACTAGACTTGTCCCTTATGACAACGAGAGAGTTATCTTGCGTGGTCTTAATACAGAAATTTTCATAAATTATAAATACAGGGAGATGATCACTCACATCTATTGTAAAAATACCATTTATAATTTCGCCGTGTATATTTGTATATATATTATCAATAATCGTAGCACTATGAGTTGTGATTCTAGTTGGTTTGGTTATCATTGGGCATAAACCTACAGTTTCCATATAATTCCTAAAATCATTAGTTGCTATTTTGCTACCCAAATCTATATTGAAATCACCACATACAATTACTGATTTTTTCTTTACATCGTCAAACAATTCTATAATTTTTTTTGTAAACAAATCAATAGCAGACCCAGGTGGTCTATAAACACAAGTAATTAACAAATTTTTTCCTTTGTCATTTATAATTTCTATCGTTAATGCTTCCATCAAATCAGTCACAGCTATGGTTTTATGCTCAACAACTTTACATTTCAATTTAGCATCAACATAGAGGGCAACGCCTCCTCCACCTTTCCCCATCCTGTTTACATAAAACATGTTGTAACCATTGATCTGTACACTGTCAACTTGCATTTCCTTCAACCAGGTTTCTGTTACAGCAATCACTTTAAATGTCCGTTTTAATTCGCTAAGAAAGTTGTTAATCTTTGATAATTTACATTTCAGACTTTGGCTATTAAAGTGTATGATGGAAAATGCGTCATCGGAAAACCTTTGTGTAGTCCCATTAAACTCTTGTGTTGTAAAGTAGTGACATTCCCCAGGTGCTAGTATATTATGTGCAAAGACAGTTTCCATATCAAATATTTTATCACTGTTCATATCAACATTTGGGTCCATGATAGAAAAAAATGAGTGCTTTGGATATCGAATAGACATTCTAATAAACCATACATGCCCAGTCCAACAACAAAATTAATCCATTGATCTGACCACAATTCCCATTTTAACAAGATTATATTCATTCCCACAGGATTCAACATCGGCATATCTTGAGATATGTCAAAAATACAAAAAGGAATATATCCCATTATTTAAATTGTTCAAGATCCATCAAATCTCTTAACATCACAACTTTAGCTTGTTCCGGATTTGACCCATTAAATTGAATGAATACCTTACAATTCCTTGTCCATGTCGCCTTGATTTTACCAGTTTTCCGCAGGGAGCGGGCTTCTCTTGCAATATTTGCCGTTTTCTGCGTTAAATGCTCATTCAAATACACCGCTGTTCCTCTCAACTTTTTCCCTTGGCTCAGCATTTCAATTTTGTTTTTCCGATTTGTGAAGCGCAAGACAATTGCAGGCCTCGTCTTATCTTTACGTGGTAGAGTATGGCACGCCGAGATGGTTTTCGGATCCACATGTATATCCTTCTCTGTCAAAAATTGAAGAACTTGCCTTTCCAATGTTTGCAAATCAGCTTTCTCCGCATCCTCGCTGACATTGCTACCACTTGCAACAGCTTTCGCATAAGACCGAGGTTTGATGGTCAAACCAGTAATTATTACATCCTCCATTCGCGTCTGTTGTTCAATGTTATCAAGCCTTCTCTCGAGTTCGTTGATTATTTTGTCTTTTGCGCTTATCATATCTTTCAGTTGTTTCACCTCTTTTACAACTTGCGTTAGCTTTGTCAGCTGTTCGGTGACTTTGACAAGTTCCCCAGACATATGACTAAGTGACTTGCGAATTTCTTCCATATCACTTTCCATTTTCTCAGTTTTCTTAGGCGGTGCCATTTCCACAATCTCCAAAACTTCTTTGAATTTCTTATAATTTAGCAAAACTAACCGTTGTAAACTCTTAAGTTTGCAGAGTTCTCACATAGTGCGACCATCTTGGAACGTGACGTCCCGATGCACAGAGCGGTCATCGACAGGTGAAAAAAGGTATAGGCTATATTTTTTAGGCATTATAGTGTTTTCCTGACAACTATAGACAGTTTGGAAGAACAAGTCCAAATGCACTGGATTTCAAAGCTGCAATCAACTGTTCCGGTGCAAATATAAACGTAAATGCACAAAATGTTGCACACTATAATAGTTTTAGCAGCAGATATGGCCTGTTGAAGCTTCTGTGTCTTTGTTCATATGGACATCTGACTGCTTAGTAGGGTTTGTGTTTTCAGGAATAGTGTGCATCCATACTTTACAGAGAAAAGAAGGTCAGGGAAAAATGTCAATGGAAAATTTCAATAAGTTCAATTTGCAAGCATGTTTTGTTTTACTTTTTTTTCCATTCTTTAAACATTTCCATAATCTAAGAATTAAAAGGTTGTTGTCATTTGATAGTGGCGGGTCGGTGGGTGTTAATTTCAGTCCCTGAATTTGTCATTATGTACGAAACTTCATGCCAATAAATCATCAGAAATATTGCTGACTTGTGCTCGTCTCAAGCGCCCTCTTTACGCTCGTCCTAATGCCTGTTAGTTGTCCGTGGATTTGCCTATATTGGTGTTGAAAATGGAAACGTCTTTAGACATGGAAAATCGATTTTACAATCAATTCAAAGAACACTTACGTCTCAAAAATCGAACAGGATTTTTTCACAAAAGTGACAGTCCTAATCATGACTGGCTCTTATTTGTAAACAACAGCATAATTTTCTAGGGCCATGCAAACCTGTATTACTAGTGTGGAATTATTTGACAATATTCACTAATGACAGTAAAATAGACCATCCTAAGTCAATTTACTGCAGTAATTCCTCTCTCAACCAGTAGAAAATGCTTTGAACACCTGATTATGCATTAAAAAAAAAAAAAGTCATAAACCGGAAAACCGGCATAATAATAATAAAAAAAAAACGTGATATGCATTTTTGGTCAAACTGCCCAGCACTACTACTTGCCTTATTATGCTGTTATATCATGATTATACCCAGTGCCATAAAATGATCTCAAAATGACAATAATATCGCTTATCGCAATTATTTCTGTGACAATATCGCACAACAAAAAGTAGTTATCGTGACAGGCTTAGAGACAACACAAAGAAATCATTGCATCGGCACAGAGCTCCAGACTAAAATGGTCACAATTACAACAACAAAAAATGTAGATAGGAGCCATTGGCAACAGACAAGAAAAGTTCATCCGTTTTAAGCTGGTGCGGAGGCGTTGGTTAATTATATCTTTAGAGATGAGCTAGAGTTTTCTGCACCTCTATTCAGAAGTTTTCTGCCTCTGCACACAACAGCGAACATCTGATTCACTATTGAATGACTCAATGAATCAACCTCAAACTCAGCCGTGATCTAATTTTAATGTAATTTAAGTGGGCAGCATTTTTAGACTGAACAAAATCAAAAGTGATAAAGCAGAAATGGATGAATAAAAAATAAATAAAACATCTAAGCTTAAAAATGGCCCTGGTTTTGTAAAGGAATTGAAAATCGTGGTAAACCGCAATATTTCTTTTTGTTTTAATTTTGTAAAAAAAAAGAAGAAAAAAGTGCATTTGGATTTGAAAATGTTTGTGCGTGTGCTTTTAAATCTCTTTGTACTATTACATCTCTCTAATGGTGCCATTTATATTCTACAGGGCTCTTAAGGTGAAATAGTAACATTTGAAAATATCACTCTTGGTTGACAGTCCTGATAAATAGGTGTGTTTTTTTTTTTTTGTCTTACCTACAATGCTACTAATATACGGTTATAGCCACACCATTGTTTGTCCTGAGTGTGAATGCGTTTTATTACCCATTTGAAGGATAGTTGCTCTGACAAAGACATGAGTGTGTGTGCCTTTGTCTCATGCAGTCTGGACCCTGCAGGCATACTCTAAACATGAGGAGAACACACACACACACACACACACACACACACACACACACACACACACACACACACACACACTTGCCCCTTAAACTTTATCGATTTCCTCTCCTTTTGCCTTTTGTCGTCTTGTCTGTAGTAGCAGGAATCAAACAACCAATTAGAAATGGCCAAGTGTGTGTCTCTCTCTGAGATTGTGTCAGTCTTGTTTCATTTTATGTACCAGACACTTGCTAGTCATTATATTTTTAACATTTTACAAGCTCAATGGAGTTACAAGGTTTTTAAAAGACAATTTCAGAAATACTTGTTTTGTTCGTCATTAAAGCAACTGCATACTAGGCAGTAAGTGGACGCTTTTGTCGTTTTTCCCTCTTCCCTACCGATACCGATCCGATACCAGTGCAGTTTTTTTTTTATTAAGTAGAATTTCTATAACTCTGTGTGTAAATGTATAGCGCAGCTGTTTAATGAGGCAGATTGGACAGAACAAGAGAGTCTATTAATAATCTTTCATTGCACAAAAGTATTATGATATGAAAGGCTCCAATAAGTGCGGCACAAAGCACTTATGCGCATCCCGAGCGCAGAATGATGCGCTTGAAGCAACATGAAGTCACAGCATGCAGCGCTTCAAGTCCGCATAGAAAAGTTCAAAGCACAAAGGAAAGACATATTGATGCGTAGTGTATTATACAGTATCTATCTAGAGATGTTCCGATACCCTTTTTCCCTCCCCGATTCCGATTCCGATACCTGGACTCAGGGTATCGGCCGATACCGAGTACTGATCCGATACCTGGGTGTGTGTGCATCTATACAGCTGCAATTCATACTAGCCCTGTATGAATTGATATAATTATTTTATGGTGTGCTTCAGACTCATCCCTTAATTAAACATGAACAAATACATACAGTGAACTAGAGTATTTTTATTATCTGACATACCTTTCACAGCAATATATTATTTATTTTTCTTAAGTGAAAAAGAACTTCAAATGCAGCCACACATCTAATACTGTAAACTGAAAAGGGTATTTTAGTTTTACCATATAACTGTATAAAAAAGTGCAACAAATAAATCTAGGAATCTAAAAAATGATATATGAATAATATAAGAAAATAATCTCTTTATGACTTAAAAGTCCAGAAACAATTTTGTTAAATAAACGGCATTTCAGTTTTGACAGCGGCTGGTCATCCAGAACAATAAACTCGATCATTTTGTCGGTTATATTTATCGCTCGTTGGCTGTCTTTTGAAAACTTTTCTCTTTGTTTGAATGAAGCTTCCAGAGATTGTTGATTCTGGCGCGGCTCGTTCTTCTCTGCCCTTGCCTGTGTGTAACCCTCGTGTTCTGCGGGGTGACGCGTCTTCAAATGCTTTAAGTTACTCGTGTTGAAGTTGCTAATACTTGTTCCACCCCTCGAAATTGCAGTATGGCATACGAGACATGTCGCCGTTTTACTAGCTGGTTGGTTCAGTCTGAAATACTACTAAACAGCGGACGCACTGATAGCGTGCGCGCGTTTTCTTCTTCGCTGATCTAAACAGTGGTCGCTTGTGGCAACAGCACAACTTCCTGTGTCGCCGCAAGCAACAACTGTTTAGAGCAGCGAAGAAGAATTGATCTCCGATTTGCAGCGTTAAGCAAAGCTCGCGTGCATAACTACGTATTTTTTAAGAAAATGGTATCGGATCGGTACATGGATAGAAGTACTCGCCGATACCGATGCCGGAATTTTTATTGGTATCGGCGGCATTTCCGATACTAGTATCGGAATCGGAACAACTCTATATCTATCTATGCAATAGTTTAAGCCTTTTCTTTTAACAGTTTTAAATTTCAGTTACTGTGCACGTGAAGAACAATTATAATGCTCTGACTCTACTCTCTACTCTTGTGATCTAACAGACACCCAGTAGAAAGTAACATGATTAAGGTACAACAATAAAGTCCAGCAAGATAAGGTTTTATGTGAAACCATACACCTTCTACAGATCAAGTATAATAATAGTAACATTGAATCATCTTGGAGAGAGTTTCATCGTGTTGACTCTCGTAACCGAAACGCGACGCGCTGTTTGAATGCTGAATGGAGAATGACTGACAGCCGCAGCGGAGGGAAAAGTTGAATTTAACGACTTAAAAATAAACTTTTATCTCGCATTATACTATAGAATGGCTTCTGAATAGGGGTGGTGAAAAAAATCGATTATTGATTAATCGCGATTATGTTATGAACGAGTATGAATCGATTATTAAATTTTCTAAAATCGATTTTTTTTAATTATTTTTTTTAAAAATGTGCATTATTTTCTTTTGTAAAAAATTTTATACCGGAAGTTGAACGTCACGAACGCGCCCAGTTCCAGTTAGCAAGCGCGTGTAACGGCCATAGACAGTAAAAGAAACGGCGCCCGCGGCTCGCTCTCTCCCTCTCTCTCACACACACATACACAGAGTTTGATCGCGCCCGCGGCTCGCTCTCTCTCTCTCTCTCACACACACACACAGAGTTTGATCGCGCCCGCGGTTCGCTCTCTCTCTCTCTCTCACACACACACACACACAGTTTAATCGCACCCGCGTCTCTCTCTCTCTCTCTCTCTCTCTCTCTCTCTCTCTCTCTCTCTCTCTCTCTCTCTCTCTCTCAGTTCGATCGCGCCAACTTAGTACAACTTGATTAGGCTACTCACAAGTTAGTGTGTTGCATTTTGTCACTGTGTTCTACAGTACAGTATATAAGCTGAAGCTACAGTAAGTTGTTAAAAATGTTAATTTTGTCGTCTTAATGATTAAATTGGACAATTTTCTTCTAGAAAGACAAGGTGTTCAGGTGGAGAAAACACTTTTTCTTTACCTTGACATGTTTCGACTGCAACCTGCAGTCTTCCTCCACCTGAACAACACCTTGTCTTGAAATTCTAGAAGAAAATTGTCCAATTTCTTCAGTATGTTGGTTCTGATCTACTTTCTAAAGGAAATAAACTTTCATTTATTTGTTATTGTTTAGTTCAACTTGATGAGTCACAACACAATGTGATGTTTAATTTCTGTGTTCTACAGAACATACATACAAATAATTCTGAAGTTATAACTACACGACACAGAAAGTGCTTTGAGTTGTTTTTACTCAATAAAAGAGTTAAGTAATTCAGCAGCTGACTTTTTTTAATACTGCAATCACTTTGTAGTGTATTTTCGTTTACTGTTGTGAAATGGAAAATCAATAATCGCTAATCGAGAATCGTTAATAATCGAAAATCGACTGTAATCAAATCGGGACTTCAATAATCGTAATCGAATCGAATCGGGAAATCAGACAGATTAACCACCCCTACTTCTGAACACTTATATACAGTGCACAAAATTTTTACGGTGCTTTATAATGTTTGTGTGCCTTGTGTTGGGCTTAACGATAACAGAATAGTAAACGCACAATATCGAATTTGGATCGGCCTCTTCTGACCGATACCGATCCGGCCAAGAAAGAAAGTGTCGGAGCCTATAACGATACTGAGTATCGTATCGGTGCATCCCTAAAATTAAGTAGCCTTATATTATACAGGGTTTCCGTGGGGCATTAAATAGCATTAAAAGTCCTTAAATGGATTTGGGGAAAATAAAGGCCTTAAATGGCATTAAATTTGATCCCTAGTACAGGCATTAAAAATTGTGAAAGTTTTGAAGAGAATTTTATATCAATTTACAGCTAATGTTACCGTAGCAAAATCGAGCAACATTCGATCGGCGTTTGGCTGATCGGTGTCTGAACACGCCAACCTTACGCATTTTGCGTAGCTGGTACTCATTTTGACCTTAAAGTAAAGTACACAGGTACGATTTGTCACTCTAAACTACGCAAAAAAAAAACTGGCGCACATTTTCGTCGTTGAACATAAATCAGTGCACAATAAATAAATATTTCTCTTTATTTTTCAGCAATCACATTAAAGATGCTGTTCATATCAAATATTATTACTTTTGTTGCATATAGGATTTCATGATTGTTGTAAATTTAAAACCTGTATTTTATGTTTAACAGCAAATATTTTGTTCTGTCTTTTCTATTTTGCACTTGTTTGATTGATGTTTGTGCACTGCACTCAATGAAGTACTTGACATTTTACAGTACCCAGCAGTTAGGTGACACTGTTTTGTATAACTGAAATGCTTGATTTATAAGAATATAACAATAAAATGTAAAAGTAAAGTAGTCTTTATCTCTCACAGAAATGCATTTTTGCCACTTTAAAATGGTGTCACTGATGGTCATACTCTATGGATAGCACAAAGACCCGAATTATTGATAATTGAAGATGGTTGATTATTATTGTATTGTAGCTGTACATTTTTGTAAAATGTCATTGATGAGTGGTTCATTGGTTTTTAAAACACCGTTAGTGTATTTTTATTTATTTCTCTTCCTCATTCTCTCTTTTAACATTAATACAAACCTACGTATCCCTTTCTACTCTATTCTTCTTTTCTTCTTAGAGACACACACACACACAGTGTCATGGGCTGGAGTGGGATGGGTGTGTCTGATCTGCTGTGTTACAGCACCCCCACCCTACCAGATTGGGATTATAGCACTACTCAGATTTTAACACTCCTCAGCAGCACCCTTCTGGCAGGTTTTTGGAGATGTACACTTGAGCAGGTTAAAGAGATTTGGAAGGTGGGACTTGCTTTGTGTCTGGAAGGGCTGCACCTGTGTCCCTGTCCTCAGGGGAGTTTCTGTGTGTGTGTTTGGGTATATGCATGCACAGAATGTTCAGTACAGATACAACCAATTGATTGACTGGCCCACCATTTCTGTTCTGGGACAGGGAACGGTCTATGGTTACCTCACCATGAGAGTCTTTTTTGATACGGTACAGGCTTGGCTCGTTTTTAATGACCAACAAAGTCTGTTGTATGGTGCTTTTTGTTCTTTTTGGATCTTGGCAGCTTAAATCACCAGTCAAGATCTCACTGTAGAAAGATACAGGTTTGGATCAGTATGAGATTGGAATGTTCGTTTTAGATTGAACTATTCCTTAAATGTCCATTACTCTGAATGCTTTGATGAATAGAGCTGCAGGAGGAAAACAGAGAAGAGGAAGTGTTGTTTTTATTCTGCAGAGATTTGCTGATGTATAATAACTGAAACGGTATTATTTATGAAAAAATATGTTTATTATATTTTTTGGGTATAATATGGGTATTAGGGCTGTATTCAACCAAAGAAAATCTTGGTCGACTGAAGTCCTGAAATTTTCGACTAAAAATCAACTAAAATCGACTAAAAATTACGTAAAAAAAAAAAAAACGTTAAATGAATTAGCTGTGCACTGTGCGCAGTACTTGGTAGCCTTGTTGTCCGCCTAAATGAATTATAAATAAACACAAAAAACTAGTTGGCTATTTGCAGTATATTAAATCGTTTTTGACCTAATTATTTAGCACTGAAATGAGTCTGACACACGAGTCTGTCGGCTCTGCAGCGCTGCATCACGTGCACCTGCGCAATATCATAGCCTATGATTTCCGAAAATAGTACAATGTTGTCAACTAGTGATATCATCACAAGAACTGTTGAGGAATATGCAACATAATTTAGACAATTATTTTTGTCATATGTTATAATAATAAGTTATAACTGTCAGACACTATCAGCCGCTCTGCATGTCCTCACACCGAGCTAGGCTGAACATGAGCTCAGCTTCGCGGCTGAGACACGGAAAGACTATTAACCTAAAGCTTTTACTCTTAATAAACACAAAAGGCACGTCCACTTTAATAAAAAAATTATATTTATTAAACAAACCAGGTCAAGAGCAGAAACGAAATAAAGTGCATAACTGAAAAATAAAGCATCTTAGGCTCAAAACTAACACACAGTCGGCACAGCGCAATTGCGCATATAGGCTCCAAATAAAAAAATTAAAAGTTAGGTGATCACACTAAAACATTGAAATATGCACATTCTGATATGTTCATAGCCTACTCAAAACAGAAAGGGCAAGCTAACGCAGACAAGTGAGCTTACCACTTTTAGATGATATGTCATGTTTGTCGTCGAGCTGTGGAAAACTGTTGCTTGCAAACTTTGCATTCGACCTTTTTCCCGTTATCAATTTAAACAAAATGCTACCACACTGAGGACTGACAATTAAACGCTCTCAAAATTAAATAAGTAGTATTCAGCATCAAAGCTTATCTATACTTATCGTTCTCTCTTGGTTTGGGCTAATCCAAAAAAGGTGAAAACAAGGGGGGTGTTCTGAAGACAGACTGTTACCTGTGAAACAAGGGTACTCTGAAAACCCCCCCATTAGCAGTTAGTGCTTTCCACCTGATGAAATGAGCGCGCCTCGGCGCGGCAAAACTAATGAAATGAGCGCGCCTCAGCATGGCAAAACGGATGAAATGAACGCGGCAAAAAATCGACCAATCAGAATTTTGGTCGAACCAGAACGTATCGACCAACTAATCGACTAATCGACTGGGACAATACAGCCCTAATGGGTATTCTATTTTTGAATCCGGTAACTCAAATACAGAAAGGAAAAATCTGAAATAGCCTACTAATGGTCATCAAAGACTTTGTCAGACAGGGTTTCACTTTAGTTTTATTATGTTCCCTTAGGTGCAATTATAGTATAGTTTTTTGTACAAAAAAAAAACTTTTCCCACCCTGTTTCTCACCTCTGATTCAAACAGTCTGTTTTGAAGTTGTTTCCCCTTTAAGAGTTCAGTGTTAACGCCCACTGTTATGATTGGCTAACGTCAGTGCTGCTTATGCATAGATTATTAACGTTAATCATTTTGTATCACATGTAGTAAACTACACAATGCTCCATCACGTGAAACTTCTGTCTTCCGATCTTGTACAAATCGTGTCAATTCTCAATTGATTTTGATTCATATGCGAGAGACAGACACAGACAGACAGACAGAGACAGTTTGAAGGCTCGCGCGGCCGGGGCTCTCTCTCTCTCTCTCTCTGCTCGTTCTTTCAGTAACATGCCCTGTCACACTCATCTGATCACTCACCGTTCAAATAAGGCTTTGGCGGGCTGCATATGCTGCAAATAAACTGCATCCGACTGCTTTCCCTGACGTCTGGATTCATTCGGCAGCGTATTCAAACACTCAAACAGGAACAGCACATCTGCGTGGCATCACAGTCATCTTGTAAACAGACCCACTCTCTGCACGACAACGCATGCGATGATGCAAAATGAGGCGTAGTTGTCTTGCGCTGGAGGCGGTCATATGCAAACGACTGGTACGTCACTTCGTATCGTGACGTCACTAAGTTCAAAGGATCTAGAACGAGCTGTATTTAGAGCTTGATTAAATAAATGCTTCGTTTATAACGGGGAGGACTTGAAACTTGCTGGAAGTTTTAATAGTACATAGATCTCTTATATACCAAAAGATCAAGGCAAATTTGGTTTCTCATGTCATGACCTCTTTAAAATACTCTCCACAAGTTGTTACATTTGCTCTACAATAATCTTTATGGTCAAAGTGCGACTAGGTGTAAATTATGAGCAACCTGAAACAACGTATGAAAACCTGTTTCAAACAGTTATGAAACTGCTACTGAGAGTTGAGCAAATCAAAATGCTTGTTTTAATATCATGCCTGGTATACATTTGACAGAAGGTGTGTGTGTGTGTGTCAGTAACTGAGGCGCTAGAGGAGTGTGTGGGTGTAATCCAGGATAACTGCTCTATGTCCAGTCTCTATTTTCAGCACTTCCTTATTCTACACGCTAATGGGATTTGAAACTGCCTGCCTTCTCTCTTTGTTTGGGTTGAGATCCCTCCAAAATACGGGTTTATCTCTCAGTGTGCCTCATGCACACAAACTCCCGCTCACACACATTCATTCTACTGTATCACAGAAATATACCTGTTTCTACTCAGACCAAATAATGATGCAGCATGTACATTTTGTCTGTCCATCTATCTTTTACACGTTACTCATTACGTATTTTCTAGGGTTGGGTACCGTTCACATTTTTACCGTTACCTGAAATTCGTACTAGATAGATAGATAGATAGATGGATAGATGGATAGATGGATAGATAGATGGATAAAGAGAAAAAATGGTTATCTGTCTATCTTTCACCTTAAATAAAATACTACTAATGTAAAAGTTGCATTCATTGTTATAGTAAAATTAGGCTTCCATCGCGTTTTCTTTCCAAATTATCACTGGATGGAGGAAAAGTGAATGTTTTTTTTATTTAAAGGTTGTATCAGTCATTTCAGGCCCAAAAAAGGCAGAAACAAATGATCACATTCACCTAATCTTTCCTAACGATCCGCTAGCTGCCCGCCCCATAAGCATGCCGCATATCATTAGTATTCTTAAAACTGCAGTGTGTAGTTATGGCACTGACAGGTTTCAAGTCTGCCTACACAGAAAAAAAAAATCACAATCAAACACTCGAATACTATTAAAGCCTTGTCAATGAGTATCTATCATTTGTCTTGAGTTTTTTTCAAAAATCGCAGTTCAGAGTAATGTTTGCTAGTTTGTCTAGATTTTCAGCAAGTAAATACATGAAACCTGGTCTGTTATTTAACATGATAAAAAAATAAATGTAATGCACTGTAAATCTGATCCCTCATAAGGTCATCAGTGAATCCGAATTCATCATGAGCACCTGGGGTTCCTTTGTTTGTGTGTCCTTGGAAGGCCTTTTGTATCCCCCACCCTTCTTGCTCCCCTAATGACCGATGGAGATGTTGGTGAAGTGATGCTCAGGGTGAGGCGAGTGGATTAAAGCTGGACCCTGCTGGGAGAGAATGGGCACATAGACACATGCTTGCTCACACTGATCCAGATCACCATACAGCCATGCACAAAGACTTCATAAATCACTGCATTTGAGGTACATTTCCATGAAAGGATGCACATGCTGGCTCTGTTCCAAAACCTATTGAACTGCCTTGTTGTCTACTGCTGACATAGGCAGCTGTCTTCTAAGGTAGCTGTAGCGAAACCTCATAATGGACTGATTTGGTAATGTTGTTCTATAGGGGACATACACCAACAAATAGCACACAGAAGTAAATGGGAGACTTAAAACTTAATTGTTTGGAGTTGGTGTTAGCATGTTGTGAAGATAATAATAAAACAAATTCATGCGTAAAATTACATATAATCAAAAATCCAGTTAAAAATTTTTATTTTATAATCTTAAATTATGGTATTGCATTTTCTGTGAAGGATACATAAAATTCTACCTTAAAATTTTGAAAGTATCTTAGAAGGAAACAATAATTTTGGCCAGTGTGCCTTTTGCTTCCTTAAAATGTCACTAGGTTTGGAGCCATCAACTTCAAATTTGAAGTTACACTGACGCTGCTAAATTTGTTAAAACAAAGATATCATATGGCACTTTTCCACTGCATGGTACGGTACGGTTCGGTTCGGTACGGCACGCTTTGGCGCTTTTCCACTGCATGGTACGGTACGGTTCGGTTCGGTACGGCTCACTTATGGCGCATTTCCACTGCATGGTACGGTACGGTACGGCTCGCTTCGGCTCGCTTTAAATGGTACCTGGTCTGTTGAGGTTCCAAGCGTACCGTACCGGTACTAAAATGTGACGTGCAAACACTGCAGATCACTGATTGGTCAGACAGAATCGTCACTACCAGCGTCATTGTATTTGCGACACGAGACGAGACACTAAACCCGCTAGATTTAAATAGCCAGTAGACAACAGCCAACGCTGTAGCGTCTGTTTTTAAAGTACTTGCTTGAAAAAAGAAGATGAAAACTTTGCAATGGCTGAAGCGTGGTCAGCGAGGTGCAGATGTTCCTCTCGTTGGTTGCCGAGGAGTCGCGCAACTATAACGATCAGTCCCACCCACTTGAAGCGGTACTAACTGCAGTGGAAAAGCAACCGAGCTAAAGCGAACCGAACCGTGCCGTACCGAGTCGAGTCGTACCACGCAGTGGAAAAGCAAAGCGAGCCGAACCGTTCCGCGCCGAGTCGAACCGTACCGAGCCGAACCGAACCGTACCATGCAGTGGAAAAGCGCCATTAGTGGGTATTAATCTTACATTTTATTGGTCCCCTTTTTATAGTATGCCTTTGCGTGTTTGTTCGTCATTGTATATGCATACTGTAGACTTGGAATTAAACCTCTTCCCCGTTATTATTTGATTCACGGGACCAGGCACCAGTTATCTTGCCAAAAAAATCTGTCAAAAAAAATGTCAGGAGACTCTGAGAAGATGTTATAATATTCATGCCAGGTCTGTGCGATTCCGTGTTTCTCTGCTGTAGTACAGTAAGATTGAGCTTAAGTGCACAACTGAGCGACTTTTAACTGCCTTGTAAGGTAGAAAAAAATATTCCTTATATTTAAAGATGAAATGTACCTAATGCATACACATGGTGCAATCCACTATCCACATTAAGAAACTATTTCTTCAGCGTATACATTTGTGGTGCATTTGTATCAGTTGAAACATTCCTTTTCTTGCAAAGAGCATGCCAACTGTACACATTTGAAGTATAATCATCATTGGAACATCTCTGCTAAGTGAACATTGCAATTAAACATACCTTTAAAGGTGCCCTAGAATGGTTTTTATTTTTATTGTATAATGTTTTCTGGGTTGCCCTTATAATTTTAGTATGTTTTTTATAGGGCTGCACGATTTGGGGAAAATATCATACTGCGATTATAAAGGTCAATATTGCGATTGCTATGTGCGATTGCGATATAATAAACAAATGGTTTCATGAGTCAACTTACTTGGTTCTAAAGCAAAATGCACACACAGATTAGTGATACTTCAATGTATTAATGTGTATTTCTCCACTCAAACTAGCAACAACAACTAAATGATTAATAACACCTTTAATGGTCAATAAACCATTGATGGCTGGATAAAAATTACATTAATTATAGCCATCCAACATTACAGTGATTCCAAGTGAAAGCTATACATTTTTTAAAAACGTTTTAGGCTTAAAAAATATAACCGCTTTTAATTAAGTAAACTTCAAACAATCTTCACATAAACCCATAATAAATATCATTTACCTGTGCCCTTCCTGTCTAACAGGTAGGACATATACAGGAATTAAAGTTATCAAACAGTTTGCATAAATTATAAATTATATATAGACTAGGCCCTAATCCTTATTAAAGCTACAAAAGTTATTTAGTCAAGATCACCGACCGAGTAATTTTCTCTGTTCCCTTTGTTCTTTGACTAACTTTACTAACAGAGCATTATTGGATGCTGGCGCTTTAAGAGCAGCCGCTGTTGACAGAGACGCGGATCTCACACGCGCTAAAACATTTATGGGATAAACTTTGTCCCACAGGCAATTCTCTTTTTCCTTCCAGAATCTCTGGATTCTAAGAACTCATCTTTATGTTGGGATTAGCACAAGGGATTGCTCAATCTGAAGGAGGGCATGAGGGATTTCATTTAATCTGTATTTTTGTTTAGGTTTGAATTAATCTTAGCTTATCTTCATGTTAACTATTTCTTCCTGCACTGAGAATTGTTTTGTGCTTTTTCTCTTGATGGAAATAAAGTGCTTTGCCTTTTGTAATATTTAGTTCTGCCAAAGATCACAGATGCGGGGTCCAAAATTAATCTGCCAAAAATGGTTTAATTAAGAGCATTTACAGACAATAGAAACTGCATTTTAAATTATATTTATTTTAAAAATAAGCAATTTATTTGATATCATGAGGGATAGAATATCATTCATAGAATATCAAAAATCAGTTCCAAAATATGTTGCAGTTCCTTTTTATTTATTTATTTATTTATTTATATATAAATAAAGCTCTTTTGTTTCCATTTGTCACTTGTTAATTATGGCCCCTGTTCTGATGCTATTGTGATATCTTCTGCAAATAAATACCAAACTCGTGCAGATTGCAGGTGGCTCCAGTTTGTGCTGTACCAGGTTAGACTAACCTCATCCTCATTTTGTTACTGAGATGTATCTATTGCTGTCCCTTTTTCAATCTGCTTTCAGTCATATTTGAACATGTAATTGTCATTTATACAGTATTAGTTTTGATTGACATCTTATTACATCTTGTACATCTTATTGACCCACCTTGTCCCGCATACAGAATTAGGCTTGTATTGTTTTGCTGCTAAATGTGCAGCAACTGTGATGCAGATGTGATTGATATCCTATCCTCCAGCTTTCCTCTCACATTTACTGAGATCTCTAATAAAGAGTTTATTTGTCATTGTCTTACTTTGTACTTCTCTGATTTCTAGGGCAGCTGTTGAGTTTCCAGCTGAGACCATGAGCACCATCTCACCGACTGATTTCGACAGCGTCGAGATCCAGCAGCAGTACAATGACATCAACAACCGCTGGGACCTCACAGCCGAAACAGAGTGGGATAATGAGAACAGTTCTGCACGTCTGTTCGAACGTTCCCGCATCAAAGCTCTCGCAGGTCAGTTTAATTTTTTATGCGTATGTGTGTGAGTCGAGGTTTGGTTTTTGCACCCATGTGCTCGCTGTTTGTGTTTTTGTAGCCTGCTTCTTAAACAGCTAGTTTTCAACAGGTTGCATCATGTGATTCTGTCCAGTAGGGGGTGGCATAAGGCAACGTGTAAAAAAAACAAAACAATTGAACCACCTTGAAAAAATGCTCTTACAGTGATCTTAGAGAACTGTATGCATCGTAGTATAGTTATAATAATAAAACTGTTGGAAGTGTATGTTTGTAGAATGGCTTTACATTGTTGAAAAGGCATACTAAACAATGAACGTCAGTGCATAACACAGTAGTTGATGTGTGTTAAAGTGCAGTAAGATACCATCTTTTGACAAGCAGTGACTTGATATCCACATTCTTCCAGTGCTGTTATTCACCCTTTTACGCCCCCTCATTCTCTCTCATCTCCAGGGATGTTTTTAATGTCATTTTTATGCCCGTCAATTGATGTGTTGAATCCAGTTGTTGTCATGCTCTTTCACACATCTGAGGCACATAATGAAAGTTTAAAAGTGGCACTCAAAGCTGCAGATTTGAACTTCGTTGAGTGTACATATACAGTAGCGGGACTGATAAAATTGTCCACAGGAGTCAGCTAAATCTGACAAAACCTCCCTTTGGGGATATCTGGGGAAATCCTCAATGGCATAATGTTTCATAAATAAAGTAATTAATGGCTGAAAAAACAGTAACAAGAGGCTTAATAGAATTCATTACAGCACCTGCTGGTCTATGTAGTTGAGTGTTATTTGAGAAGAGTTTAATTCACTCTGTTGTCTTTATGCATCAAACCCACCACGTAAAAACCAGCATATCGATCACATAAACACCAGGCAAAACATTAATTCCTAAAAGCATGACAGGAGAAGGGAAACTGAGAATACCGAGCTAGAATGTCTCTTAAAAGACAGAGAAGAGGAGGGGTCTCAGATGTCCAGCACTCATGTCTCTCACACCCATACACAGTTAACCTCTGTGCCTCTCTCACGCTCCATATCTTTTTTCGTTATATAAACATACATAGACATCAAGTATTATCATTATAACAAACACGTTATTACTGCTAAATGCAAGCCACAGATAGACAGTATAGTAAGTGTTTATGAAAATTCTTTAAAATTTGTTTATATTTTTTTCTTCCTTTTATATTTATGCATTCTTTTTTTGCCAGTACAACCTGATTTCGTTTAAATATTTTAACTACTACAGTTACATAAAAAAAAGAGATCAAATTCATATCACAATCGCAATACTTAATGTCAAAAATGCTTATATGTTAATGAATATACATGGTACTTTTACATTGAGAATATGGTATTATCAAATCCCTGTACATTTTCTTTATCCTCAACTTACACCCCATTTTGTGTGGGTTTAGAGTTGGCTTTGATAAAATGCTCTCTTGCAGTGACATGCTGGCTGACTGTTGGCTTAGTGCTTCTGGCCATGTTATGACCTGTGACCTCTGCTCTTTGATGGTCACTGCTGGTGACACTGCTGCTAATCAGCACAACCTGCCACTGTACTGGTCTTCATTACTCCACTTCCTCTTGAAAAATCTGTGTGTGTGTAAGCAGTTCTGTTTGTGAGGGGTAGAAATTCCCTGAACAAGGTTTTAGATCATGCACTTAGAAAATAGATAGTGTTTTCTGAACCATTAGTGTGCATTACATCATGAGATGAGTTTTCTGTCACCGCCAGCTTTGCCAGTTCATGGGTGTGAGGTGGTGCACACACTTGCACAGGAAGAAAGACAGTGCTCGCTTATTGAGTGTTTCTCAAGTACTTCCTTCCTGCCTTAACGTCTTATTTTATCTGTGCACGTGCTTCTGAAGTGAGAGGGACTTTTTTTGGCATGATTAATTGAAGGCAAAGGTTTTACTACCCCTTCAACACAATAAAATCACTAAAACTTAATTTGACATTAAATAAATGCATTTTTTTTTTTCAATGGTTTCTGATGACGATCTGATCACGTCCTGAAGTTGGTCTCACTCTCACGCGCCCATCTCTCCTGTGAAATCATCCATCTCTTGACTATTTCTCCACCCCCAGTCCACCTTCAGAAATGGTTCAGCCCACACCTCCCCTCTGTCTGTCTTTCTTGCTCGCTCAGCCTGGGATTTGCTCCTCCCACACACACCTTATGCAAATGCCAAAGCTCAGAAACCGAGAGAGAGAGAGAGAGAGAGAGAGAGAGAGAGAGAGTAGGAGGCTTTGTTTACTTAGGAAGCTGAGTGCAGCTAGTTCTGTAGGCTTACTCAAACAAGGTGTGTGTGCGAGAGAAAGCAAGAGTTTTGCACTGAGAGAAAAGTGCATTTGAAAAGGAGAAGAACACAGAACGAGTTGAAAGAAGAATATTTTTTTCTTACTATACCTTTTTCTCGCCTCAACGGATTGTGGGTTCCTTTTTGCCTGAAAAAAAGTGTCAATTAAAGGAGTTTTTTTTTTTCCTTTTTTTTTCAAACGGATGAAGCAGTATGGCGCGGTTTAGCATGCACTGAAACACTCGGATGCATGCGCGCACCTGGAGAGTTTCTGTTTCTAAACCCAACTTTGTTTTTGGACCTTTGAGGAAAGTTTAACTTTTGGACGTTTCATTTTTCAACTTTACGTTTTATCTGCTATGCTCATGACTTCTGGCTTTAGTCTTGTGTGGTGATTAATTGTTTTGGATGAAAGTTGAGAGTGAGGGTTGGAGGAACGATTCACAGTGAAAGCGAGTGAGCATTACAGTGAAAGAGAAGAGACATGGATTTTGATCCACGTGAACATGAGCCATGTCTCTCGCCAGCTGCCTTCGTAAACCAGGTGCAATATTCCAACATCCTGGAAGGCCGTTTCAAACAGCTGCAAGGTAAGACTGTTTGTTCTCAGCTCATACCTCATTATCTCTTTTTTTTTCTTTCTCTATGCATCTGTGAAAGAGTAGCTTAGCCTCCCAGCTAACCTTAAAACCATGTCAAATAACTTGTCTTTTGTCTTTTGAACCACCTAAACATTATGAGACAGTCAACAACCTTGAATATCACAATCAAAAAGTTAATGTGACCTCAATCAGATCTAACTGGAAGACACGTTCTCAAAGACAGACTGAACATCATCATCATCTATCTTTCAAAAGTTAGGTGGTGCACATATGTGGTGGTTGTGAAATCACCAAGTGGTTAAGGGTTAAACTCATAATTATTAATCAGCTGTATTTTGCTGTTAAAACAACCTTTTAAGAAAAGTACGGAAATCACTTCAATGGGACTTTGAATTTATATTTTTGGATTTTAATGTGGTTACATATGCTGATGAATTTAGTTGTAGTAATGAACAACTTTCTTATCTCTCTCTGCACCAAAAATGGTGCAGATGAGGAAATAGGCCTACAATGATTTATTTTTATGCCTGTGCATGAGGGAGAGAGACACAGAGACCTGTGCTGGTCTCCTAGAGAGTGGCCTTATTTCAGGTACCGCAGGGCTTTTGCCCCAGATTCAAATTACACCATGTTAAAATGGGAGCGAGAGGACAAGAGGGAAGTATAGAACGTAAAGGTGTAGGAGAGGGAAGATAAGAGGGGAAAGGAGAGGATAACAGGGTTGGAAAGAAGTGGAGAGGAACAGACGGGAAGGAAAGAGGATAAGAAGGGGAGCGCAGAGGGTAATAGGACTGAAAAGGAGAGGATAAAATCCCCTATTGCGTGTAATAATATAGAGTTCTTAGAATTTTTTTGTTTGTTTTTTTGTTTTTTTTGTGTGGGTGGGTGTATCATTCATTAGATTTTTTTTCTTTTCTTTTTTTTTCTCTTTGAAACCACACTTTTTACTGGTGCCACAGCATGTGTGAACTCTTTTCAATCCCCCCCGCAGGATGCGAGATCTGATCTGCTGTGTTTGTGTGTGTGCTTGAGGTCATGGGGAGTGTTTCTCAGTTAACAGGGAGATAATGACTCAAGCATTGTACTTTTCAGGCCTATTATCTGTTGTATAGGAAGAATGACATCTGCAAAACAGGCCTTGAATATGAACACACACCTCTAGAGTCCCTGTTAGCAAATCCTAAAGTTAACCCTGAATTCTGCTGGCAAAGTTTCTTGTTGTCCAGTCATCTGTTTTGAATTACTATTTAAAATGATTAGGTTGAGTTTTTTTGTTTGACGTGTTTGGTCCATGTTATAGTTTCACGAAAAGCTCTAGACCAGTGGTTCTCAAACTTTTTGACTTTGTCCACAACAATATTCAAAGGTCCTTGACTTTTCAAGTCGTTTGTGAATTTGTGCATAAAGATATATATAAAGCAAATTTTTTTTGTCACAATTTCTACCCGATAAAATATTTCAGAAGGTATTCCTTTTGTATTCATAAAATGTATCAAATATCTTTGAAATAATAAGATTTTATTTTTATAAGATTACAATTTTTTTATTAATTTTTTTCCTTTAGGCCTGTAAAGACACTTAAGAGGACATAGAGATTTTAAGTACGAGAGAGAGCTGCTTGTATGTGTTAGTGATTACTGTGGTTGCGTCATTACACCTGTCTGAAATCTGGTGCATACCTTCAGCAGCATTTACACACACACACACACACACACACACACACACACACACACACACACACACAGTGTCTAATGTATCTTTTCAACTCGGGCCGGCTGTGATCCTCCCCTCTTCTCTCTCTCACACACACACACACACACATACACACACTAGTAATTCCGGTCAGGTTGCCCTTAGGCTGATTTAAAAAAAAACACATTTTAAAGTAGTATACAGGTGCATTTTATCGGCGCGGGTTTTTTTTTTTTCTCAGACATGGTCTACATTCTCGGTTAGGACGGTTCTGCTCAGTGTATGTGTTTGATGCAACACCAGTTCCTCTGTTGTGATCCTAATTATCTTTATTTAAATAAATCCCTGCAACAAGGTAATAGTGCATGTGTGCCTGCATGTGTTTGTGTGTGTGATGCCGTGAATAGGATGGGATATAAGTCATTTTGAACAAGGTTGTCACTGCTTCAGTTTAACTTAATGTGTCACTGTCATTGCAAAACAGTTTGGATAAATCAGCAACCCAGTTCTCCATTACACACATTCTTCTTTTTATTCCCCCTCTTTTTGTAAACTCAGGGTGTAATGTAAAATGTTGTTTGCATGGCAAAAATATTGCTTATAAATCAGCTTATGAAATCCCGACGATGCAAGAAATCCCCACTTACAAGATTTTGAAACCGTATGTTTTCTCCAGTTTTGACATGCAGAGTGAATCAGTGTAATTAATTTTTTTTTTTTTAAATAGATGTTCATATACTAGGGCTGTCAATCTTCCTCTATAATACTATTCGAGTTCCATTTCTTATTTTATTTAGTATTCAAAAATATACAAATATTAAATGCTCAAATTCATCCTATTATTAATATTTACGACATTACGAGGCTTATGGATTGCCAATGCCACTATGGCATGTGGTTGTTGTTACACGTTCTGAAATTATGAATTTTGCAGAAGCCTGGCGGCGAGAAAGGCAAGATTGCATATAGGCTACATTTGAAAAAATATATAGGCTACATAAAGCAATATTTGAATAGTAACTTAGTAATGAATAGTATTGATTTTTTATTTTTATATTTGAATTATATTAGAATTTCGGAATTCGTTCCAACAGGCCTATCATATACTGTAAATACATATTTTGCAATATTTTAATTATTTATATGCAAGATCTGTGGTTAAATTATACACAAAACATTTTATGTACATTTTATAGTGATTTATTTAATGACTGTTCTAATAAAACGTGCACAATTTGTAAGGGGCTTTACAATTGTTGTGCGCATTTTCTTTTCCCTGCATATTTTTGATTTGTTAAGCATAATCGTATAAAATTAAGAGTCTTTTCAATAAACGAGTGCGAGTGAGAAAGTCTGGGTTAGTTGCACACTTCAGAAAATTGCAGAAAATCTTTATAAAATCTAATTAGCTATGCGTGTGCGTCCACAGAGCTGGAAATGGTGACCCAGAGTTTTAGGAGTATGAGCTGGAGAATATCAGCATGGATAAAAATGTAATTCTTAAATCTCAGTGAAATTCTGCTGATAAGCTGTGTGTGTTTGTGAGGGTGCTTGGGTTTAAAAGGTTTTCTACCCCAGTGTCAGTCACCCTGAAGAGGTAAACACGTTCTCCTCTTCACCTCTCCCTCTCAGTCATTACACTGAGATGCACAGAAATTCTTCACACACAGACACAAACAAAGATTTACTAAAATCCCAGGCAGAGAACTCAAGGCCGTCTTGATACGGTCTAGAACGGGTTGCTTATGTGGTCGAATATGTTCGATCAGCCTCAAAATAACTCCTACTCTCCACCTAGTGACCTAATGCATAAATATTAAAGGAAGCTCGCTAGACAGACTGGATTTAATTTGAAGTTTGGTTTGATGCAAAACGTACCAAGCACAGTGTTCTCTCACCATTCCTGATTTCTAACACACACTCACCGTGTTCGGCAGGTCTTGCTGCTATCAGAGCAGAAACAAAAGCTACTGTTCGCTGTATGTTTTTTCCATCGTCTCTGGGTACGTTCATATGTAAATTATGGGTGATTTATGTTGCTGCATAGATGATAGATATATGTGTAGGCTATGTGAAAGGGTCAATGGTCAAAAGCAGCATTATCACAGAAACACCAACACACACATGGTAGATGCTAGTGATGCTACCGAAACTAGTGTCTCGGAGCGGGCGTGTTACGAATACGTGGTGTAAAATTTTTAGCAATCAAAAATCATGTCTAATTAATTGAAATCATGAAACTTTTATTATAAACAATTATTAAACTTATGCAATATTTTAAAAAAAATCTATGAAATGTTTTTCACACAAATGTTTTACACATGTTTTTCACACAAATTCAGTTTTTTTTTCTGGGAACCAAATGAAGACATAAAACATTAATTACATTTATTTTAATCATATGAAATTGAACAAACTTTTTTTGTCAAACAACGTGCTGCACAATGAGCTTTAAAGCTCAATTGTTATTACTGTTAAAATTAAAACATGGAAGAAAAATTATTATTCCTTAAAGTTGAGATCATAATTTATTTGTATTAGTGTTAGTATTATTATTACATTGAGACTCATCTAAATTATACTGTACAACAGTAATATATTTGTCAAAATTTTTATTTTTAAATTTAAACTTTTATTTTGACGGATTGCCGTGAAGACCATTGAGTTTCCTCGTATAGGCAAAAAAACAGTGTGTGTGTGAGAGAGAAATGAAACAGCGCGTCGATCTGCACCAGCTCGAGCGTGCTGCGACAGTAGCTGCGTTTACATGGTTCAATCGGAATTAAATCAATCCGATTGATGAATCCGAACACGGTGTTTACATGAACGATAAATAAAGTAATCGGGTTGATGTGCGCGTTTATATGTCACAAGTTTCAAATCAGATTTTTTTGACATACGCACACTGCACAAATATGGCGCTGTTCGCGCATAACTATTCTCCTCTATTGGTTCTTTATTTGTTTTAAACAGCCGACTTAATATTTATCCGTCTCTGGTCATGATTTGGAGACGATGAGCATGAACCGTTGTGCCGCTGCTTATATTGATCACGCAGTAAAACCCTGCGCCCAAAACCAGTCGTCCGTGGATGAGAGTCTGAAACAAGCACTGGTGGGCCGTCATCTTGCTCCACTTCACAGACGCTGAGTGAAATGAGATTTTTTTTAATAACGGAACACTCATTTATGACACTTTATTCAACAGGAAGAACAGCTCGTTCTGTCCGTCATACGTCATTACGCTATTTCAACATCATTGCACATGCGCAGTCCTTTTAGTTTCGGTTTTCAATCCGATCAAGTGTATACATGTTCTCTCGATCGGATTACAAAAGGAGTAAACCACCCCTTTCAATCGGATCCAAATTTCAATCGGATCGAGCTCAATCGGATCGATTAAGGTGTTTACATGAAGGTTTTTTATTCCGATTGAGCCGTTAATCCGATTATAAGGGTCCATGTAAACGCAGCTAGTGTGTGTGAAATGAAACCGATTCGTATTTAAATTGTATTTTTGCAGTTTAATATTCACACACTAGTCTATCGCGATTTGATTTCAAGTGTACTAAACTGCTCTATCGCGAAAAGCATAGCCGCTAAAGTTACTACATGGAGCTCTTGCGTCCATTTTTTTATTTAATTTTTTTGGAATATTATAATTTTTTTTTTCATTCATTCAGGGCCACCCCCCCAAAACAATGGCAGGGGAAACACTGTGCTGCTTTTGTAAACATAAATAGTGATAAAATCCAAAATATTAAATGTCACAGATTTTTCCAAGAATTTCAATGACTTTATTATTTATGACGTAAATTTATGAAAGCGTTTGAAGGCTACATGCTATTTAAACGAAAATATTGATGATATTGAGAAATATTGCTTATAAAAAAAATCTAGTGAAAAATAAGCAACCTTCTATGCACTTATTATTATTATTATTATTAGTAGTAGTAGTAGTAGTACTAGTAGTAGTATTTTTAATGAATGGAGAAGTAGCTAAATCTATTGTACAGTAGCCTAATATAATTATTTCTGTCAATTTATTTCAGTTAAACTGAACTTTTATTTTGACGGTTTGCCGTGAAGAACTTTTGAGTTTCTGTGTGTGTATTAAATAGTTTTTCTCAAATGAACGGTAAAATGCTCATGAAAACAGCGCGAGCGTCACGTGTGTGTGTGTGAGGTAGGTAACGTTAAATGAAACCGCGCGTCTGCGCCATTCATTCACACAGAGACAAGCAGAATAGGGATAATGTAGAGTGGAGAAATCAGCCGCAAATCCGAAATATTTCCACACATGGCTCTTTCCTCCTTTCTTATCAACAAGTGGATTTACAGACACCACATCAGCAGCGCCGCCGGTCGCCATGTCTCAGCGCTTTCATGAAGAGGACGCAACTTCACGCTCTTCGTGCATGCATGCGCATCCAGAACCGGGTTTGAACGGGTACTCGGTACCACCGGAACTTGGTACCGTGACATTAAATTTTTTTTAGTACCGACTTGGTACAGAAGTACCGAATATTTTGACAACACTAGTTCAAACTCATAGACATATGGAGGTCAATGTGGTAACATCTAGTTACGATACAGCATAATTTTATACTCTTGGTAGCTTCAGAAGCTGTTAAAAGGAACAAAATCCCATCTCCCAAATACACCTTAAACTGATTCAAATATAGTTTCTTATAAAACACTTGAGAGAAAGTTAATGTGCCTCAACCGTTTTCAGTAGAATTTTGGTACTCATAGAATTATGTTTTATGCAATTCATTTGATAGAGGAAAACAAGATACATTTATAAGTAACTCATTTGTGAAGATTTATAGTTTAAACATTTATTCTTCAGACATTCATCTTTAAATGCAATACATATCAGCTGTGTGCAAAGGGAACCACATTTGTTTTTCGATCACTGAAAATGGGTAAAATTTAGGGATGGGCGATATGGACTTAAAAATATATCACAATATTTTGTGGTATTTATTGTGATAATGATATCAATGATGATATAAATTGCCATTCACCACTGTTTTTGGCTACAAGTGAACGCTGCATACATTCTTGAGAGCTTCAGAAACCCAAACATCAATCTAATCTAAAGTAAGATGTACCCATCATCAAATAGGCTCCTATAATATACCAATTACATCATTGCATTCAAAATCCAAACACCAGCCCTTGCAGAAATTTGAAAGTCGCATCCATTTCTTCTATAAAAGTGCAGATGATGTTTAAATAGTGCAACTGTACTGAAAAACATCACACAATAATAGTTCAAATCAATTACAAGCTTGAAATGAAAAAACACCCCCCAAAAAAACGAACAATAATACTGATGAGATGATACTACTACAATTTCTAATCCTAATAACAATTTAAACCTCACTTAAGGATTGATGAGCTGCTGGGTTCATGAATATTAATCAGGTCTGCATTTGAGCATTCGATTCTGCTTGCTCATAAAGGCTGAATAATTCCAAATGAACTCCATTATTTTCAGAAGAAAATAAAACAAATAATATCATTTACATGTAGCATGTCAATTCTGCTTAGTATGTAAGACTCTCTGGCTCTCTCTTCGCGTGTGTGAGACATGGATTGCTCGTCTCTCAGCAAAGCGATAGCGAGTCATGCGCCTCACACTAGTGTTTACTGTGCATCAAATACTCTGCAGTGTGCATTCATTGAGATGAACTGAAATAGTGCGCTTTACAGATCGCCTGACTGAGAGCGAACTCTCAAGCGCTCAGTCAGTGTTCGGTGAGACAGTCGAGTGAAAATATATCTGTGTCCAGATTGTAGAGGTAGTTCCTCGTCTAGTGATAAACTCCGCCTCAGCTTCATGTCCGCCTTCCACCATGGGCTTGAGCTGCGAATGGGTCCCGTCATCAACTAGCCTTTATCGTTATTATCGCGGGAAGACTAATTCTTATCGTGAAGATAATTATACCGGTATATCGCAAACGATAATATATCGCCCATCCCTATACTTCACTGACTTTCATAAAAAACATTGTTCAAAATATTATCTGTTGCGGAAGAAAGTAAGTCATATAGGTTTAGTACTACATGTGGGTGAGTAAATGATGACAGAATATTCATTTTTGAGTGAAGTGTCCCAGACCCATGCACTGTCCCTGTCATCTTATTTTACTCTTTGTACTTGTACTGTTCTGCTCTTGGGAAAGTCACAGTGATAAGTTGTTCCAGGGAAAAATCCTCCCTTCTCCCAGTTTTCCACAATCCAGATGTCCTTACTCTGCTGTGTGTGTGTATAAATGGCAGTGTATGTTGAGCAATTATACATGAATATATGGACTTGGATGGGTTTTGTTTACATACTAAATAAATGCTCTCCTCAGCCAGTAGCAATACAGAGTACTTGAATAAGGCCAATGAAGGCTTATTTTATTGTGTAAAGAAACTTTAACAATTTAAGTTAAGCACACTTTCACAAAGCCCAATAAAAACATGAGATATTTACTTGGGTTTAGAGGATGCATTTTAATTTGCAGGAAGTGTATGTAATTTGTCTTGCCAAACCACATGACACATGGGGCCCTATCTTGCACTCAGCGCAATTGACTTTGTACACCGACGCATGTATCATTCCTATTTTGCACCCGCGCAAAGCGGACTTTTCCCTCCACAGACACACGTCGGTTAACTAAGAAATACACTTGCGCTCCCCGGGGCGGTTCAGCGCAAAGAGGAGGCGTGTTCCGGCTCAAACTTTCCCTCATGCTATTTTGCAGTTCCAGAAAACAATTGCGCCACTGACCAGAAAAAACCTAGTCTAAAATCATTGGCGCGTTGCGCGTACATTCAGATGCTATTTTAAGCGTGCGTGCTTGGTCATGAACAACGCGCATACACTGTATAGGCTATGATTCTCTCATCTACACAGATGCATTTTCCTTTTTGCAAATGATACATTATTATAAGGAAAAATATTAAAACACGAGGGAAATCATTGTTGTCCAGTCAAGTCAAGTATATTTATATAGTGCTTTTCACAATAGAGATTGTATCAAAGCAGCTTCACAGTATTAATATGTTGTGTCCATGACGATCGGAAAAATAGGCATAAAGCTTAGGCCTACATATTTACCCAAATTATTATATGCATGTATAACCGAAGCTAATTTGGGTGGGTTTGTCCCATCTACAATGCCACTTCTCTTTCTTTTACGGCCCTGACGAGAACATCGATCTCCTCGGCTGTGAACCGATTCTGAAGCGCGCCTGGTAAATGCGCCGTTATAATAGTATTGCGCCATGGAACAAGCGCACCTCGTTCATCATGCTCTTAAAGGGAATGTGAAATGACGCTCTGATTGGTTTATTTCACGTTACGCCCAAACCACACCTATGAATAATGAAGCTACTTCAGACCAACCCCTTTTAGATTTGCGCCAGGCGCAAGAGGCATTTATCCCGCAGGGAAAATAGCAACAGCGCCGGGATCCGCCCACAAAGTTACTTGCGCTTTGCGCTTTGACACTTGCGTTTCAGATCGTGCGCTGAGTGCAAGATAGGGCCCATGATCTTAAATATGTGAAAAATGTCAATGCATAAATGTTCAAAGCAGAAAGCTCCTACAGCTCAACATTACGCCCAACAATATGAATCTAAAAGCCTTTTTTTTACTAGCGTGGGGTTTTTGTAGGAAAAAAATAGGTTAGTTTTAACCAGAAAGTGTACCTTTAAGTCAGCATTTAAAAAAATAAAAAATAATATTGTTTCGTTTGGTCCTCTTCTGCTCTTCTGTAACACATGAGATTCTGTGCTGAGCAGATATTTTTAAAAAGTGCATATCAAATAGGGTAATAATAGTTGAACTGTATAGTAAAGCACACTCTGCCATAAGAAAATTTGGCTCGGACCGGTACATCTGCACTTTCGTGAAGTAAGTGTTTTTGCCCGCAGCAGAACTAGTGGCTCTTCAACAACATGCTACTGAGATTTTTTGGGCTAGTTTATGCATGTTCAGTTTGATGCTGCAGATGCAACATAAATCTCATACTTCTCAACTCGGGTACTCTAAAATAGAGAATAAACAGTGTAGTATGACTCCAGAAGTGTCCGCGCCTGTGTGGTCATGTATCTTGACTTCCTCTTTCTTAAGTTTGTGTTAAACTGTCATTTTTACACAAACACAAAATTCAGACTGTGTTATGGTGAAATCAATTCTTTAGTATTGAGTTTTTTTTAGAAGAAGAAAAAAACATTTTAGTTTCAAATGTGTCAGCAGCTCTGCCTTTAGTCATTGTAGATGGTAGGTTAGGTACTTTCTGTTGACTAAATTGAGGTCCATTGCATTCGTTTTCCGTTGACTTATGGAACATATGACATTCATGTTCTATAGTGAGTCAAAGTTGCTTTTGTGTGATTTTGTGCATAAGTGTACTGAAATAATTCATTAAGACTAAATTGATACCTTTTGTATTTGTGTTGAGCTTTACTTTATGGTGCATTTGCAATATCAGAAATGGACAAAAGCCCAAGCACACCATCATCTCACCCCTGAGTAGGGGTGTGCCGGTTTCAGAATTGGTGATGACGGTTATGATGTGAGTTAAATGTGACGGTTCGTAACATAACCGTCATCGTCGGGGGGGGGGGGGGTTGTAGGACAACTTAGTTTGAATAAACGAGCAGGCACTGATTAGCTACTTGCTCTACGTTTATTTAAAATTAACAGCAAGACAACTAGCAGTGAACGTGCTTTCCATTAAATTAAACACGCACACTAAACAAATCCTTAAAAAAAAAAAAAAAAAACTATTCTGGTGGATGCGTTGGTGACGCGTTCATGTGGCGCTGCCAGTAAAGCACCTACAATCTGTCACAAAGAACCGGCAAAAAAAATGATTATGAATATGTCAAATATAGCAAGGAGATATTGTAATTGTTTATTAATAAACAAGTGTTTTCTTTGTCAGTATCTGAAAAGATGAAGGTGACGACGATGCTGACTCGCGATCTTCGCAGTAGTGAACGCGCCAGAGAAAAATGCACATTTACATAAGCAGAGAGCAGTCTGTAGTCTGTTTTCTTTCGTTTTGAATTGTTCTGTTTAAAAGTAGACATGTCTGTGACTGTGAGGCGAGTAGGCGACCTTATACGCCGAGTTTCGGTTCATTTACGAGATGAGCTCCAGTTCACGAGCCGGCGCCTCTGTTTCGTGATTATCTATCGTCTGCTATATTTATCTTTTATTACTTCTTATTTATTAAATCCAGGCAATTGGTTGATGAAACATTGATTAAAATTAAGATACAATTAATATAAAACGAAATTCGTTTTAAAGAAAGGTTTTGTGCTTTCTGTTTGATGCCTCTGTGAAAGTTTTAAAGCATCTTTTTAGTGCCGCTTTCAGAGCGCTCACGTCCATAACATTGTTTTTTCCTCATAAATGCGAACACGAAAAATTAAATAAAATGAATATTTTATGTTCTGTGGATACTACAGTTTATCATAATTTGTATTCTGAATACCTAACGCCGGTACAAGTATTCCGTTACTCCCCAACACTGTAACCTTATCTGTAATATATTTTAATAACACGGTTTTGGCGGTTATAGAGTTCTAATGACGGTGTTCAACTATAACCGTCGGTCTCACGGTTATATCATAACCGTCACACCCCTACCCCTGAGTTTTAAGAGGACTGAGACTGAATGAATATAATTGCAGACTAGTGTTGTCAAAATATTCGGTACTTCTGTACCAAGTCGGTACTAAAAAAATTTAAACGTCACGGTACCAAGTTCCGGTGGTACCGAGTACCCGGTCAAACCCGGTTCTGGATGCGCATGCATGCACGAAGAGCGTGAAGTTGCGTCCTCCTCATGAAAGCGCTGAGAGATGGCGACCGGCGGCGCTGCTGATGTGGTGTCTGTAAATCCACTTGTTGATAAGAAAGGAGGAAAGAGCCATGTGTGGAAATATTTTGGATTTGCGGCTGATTTCTCCACTCTACATTATCCCTATTCTGCTTGTCTCTGTGTGAATGAATGGCGCAGACGCGCGGTTTCATTTAACGTTACGCACGCACGCACGCACGCACGCACGCACGCACGCACGCACGCACACACACACTAGTGACGCTCGCGCTGTTTTCATGAGCATTTTACCGTTTCATTTGAGAAAAACTATCGTCATATCATACACACAAAGAAACTCAAAAAGTTCTTCACGGCAAACCGTCAAAATAAAAGTTCGATTTAACTGAAATAAATTGACAGAAATAATTATATTAGGCTACTGTACAATAGATTTAGCTACGTCTCCATTCGTTAAAAATACTAATACTAGTATTTAAGTGGTTCAAAAAGATTTTGCTGTGGTACCGAAATTGGTACCGAGAACCGTAAAATTTTAATGGTATCGGTACCGACTACTGGAATTTTGGTACCGTGATATCCCTTTTGCAGACATAAGAGAGTCATGCCCCAAACACACCATCTCCTTATAACTGATATAAACAAACTAAACGCAGTAAAAGTTCTCTTAAAAGTATAGCTCACGCAAAAATGAAGATCTTGTAATTTGATGAGCATTGAGTCAAATTTGGGTAAAAAATATAATTTCGAGTGTCTTAACAGAATACAGACTCAGAACAAGCTGTCACTGTTCTACTCTCCATCCTCTAGTGTCACTTACATTCTCCAGACATCTCAAATACCTATGAGCCCATCGTTTTCACCTCGATGTGTGTATGCATTTGTAAGAATGGGGTTGTGCAAGATATTTTCCCCTTAGTGTACCTACATATAAGCTGAATTCCTTTGAGAGCCTGAAATTACACATTTAGGAAACATCTTATTAACATTGCTGAATAAAAGCATTGCAGCAAGGCTGGTGTCAGGGAGAAAACATTAAGATATCAAGGTTTCTATTTAAGATGCCTCTTAGTTATAGCCATTAGAGGTATGTGTCTTCATTCTTTCACAGTCATTTAGTAACGTGTGTGTATGTGTGTGTGCGCGTGCACAGTAATAAGTACTTGGTTCTCTTTGCTGTAACAACATGCCGCTGTAAACAGGTCTGTTCTTTGGTGTGGTAATTGATGCATCCACACACACATAAGCATTTTGTGCCAGTTTTAGTAGAAACTTGAATTTTTCAATATGCATTTAATGTTGTAGTTCAGTTAAGAAAATTTAGTTTTTGTCTAACAAAAAGGTAATCAATGTTTTATAAATTAAGGCAATACATTTTAACTGACCCACTGTGAGTTTCGAACTGTGACAGACGAAACTTATTGTTTCAAGGAAAGTAGTCACTGCAGGAAGATGTTTGTCTCATCAATGCACGTACCCATCAGGTGATTACAGGACACACCTCTGTGATTTAAAGTTAAATGAATAGTTCATCAGAAAAAGACAGTTGTCATCATTTACTTAACGCATGTTGTTCCAAATCTGTATGACTTTCTTCCGTGTAACACAGAAGATGTTTTGAAGAACTTCTGACCTGCTCTATTGCATACAGCGTCCATGGGCTGTTATGCTCTCAAAAGGGTGAGTAAATTGTGACTGAACTTTCATTTTGAGTGAACTCTCCCTTTGAAACTGGTTTGCATCACACATTGCAGTGTAGAAGCTTCTTTATTGCTCAGGGATGGGCTGTCAAACTGTCACAGGGCTCAGTTACCTCCAGTGACGAAGGTTAGGGCATCTCGTGTCTGGTGGGTAATCCTTAACCGCGAGAACAGCAATAGTTGCTATTGTAGTGATTATTAGTGATCAGAGATGGAAATGTGGGCAGGAACACAAGCAGAAGGAAAAAAAGCCCGGATGATGTAGAGGTTAAAAATAATGACAGGAGTGAGAGATGAAAGGATCGAATGTACGGCTCCTTGCAGCACGCCCAAACAGCAGCTAGACAGCAGCAATTAGACTACTGCTACCAGATGTGCGTGCGTGTGTGTGTGTGTGTGGTTTGTTACACCCAGCAAGTTTGTTTTAAAAAGTCTGTTATTGTACATCTAATGTTCTTTTACCTGAATTCCTATAATTCATTCATGGTTTATCGTGATTTCAGTAATTACTTTTACATTGTTGTAAAGAAATTAATTACAAACAAATTCCTGAATTTTTGTTATCACGGTTTCCACAAAAATATCAAACACCAACAACTGGTTTCAAAATTGCAAATAATAATAATAATAAGGATCATGTGACATTGAAGACTGGAGGACTGGCTATTGAAAATTCAGTTTTGCCATAAAGGAATAGATTACGTTTTAGAATATTTTAAAATGGAAAACAGTTATTCAATTGTAATCATATTTTCAATTACGTGTTTAATTAGGGATGCACTGAAATGAAAATTCTGGGCTGAAACTGAAAATTCTGAATGCACTTGGCCGAAAACCGAAAATGATTTAAAATTTGTATTTTTATTATTAAACTTTTAAATTATAATTTTACTGAATCTGAATAAAAAAACTACAAGCCAATACATTAAAATAACCACACTCTTATTTAAAGTGACACAAAAATTAGACAGAACGTAGCCCTATATTAAAATATTAAATATCAATATATTAATGTCAATATATTATTCTTCATTCAGTTCTATGCAACAGAATCACATTTAACAGATTTATTTTTTGAAAATATGAAGTATAGGGTGGCATCATTTTGCCCAGCACGGCTATACACACCATGTTACGGCACAGTATCAGGCTATTGCAAACAGAAACCAGCCTACTACAGAGAAATTTCATGGGTGGAGCGTTGACCACACACACACGGAACAGAGAGCCCGCATATACGGAGCGGAAAATCGCTCCTCGCAAAGTTACAAAACATGCTGCGCGAGAGTGAAACCTGATCGCTGAACACGGAGGGGCGGGGCGGCATATTTTCCGGCCTATGTTTTTTCTTTTTGACCAAAAAACGAAAATGCCATTTTTGGTGGCTGAAATTTCGGTACAGCCCTAGTTTTAATGTATTTTTGATCAAATAAATGCAGCCTTGGTGAGCATAAGAGACTTCTTTAAAAAATATATATAATCTTGCTGACCCCACACTTTTAAAATGGTAGTGAAAGCTGAATTAGAAATTGCATGAAAATTCATCATCTTCATAGACTGCTGGTTTTATACCATTGGATTTGTGTTGCAAATCACCTAGGATTGTTTCTTATTTTTGTTTTATTGTTACTTCTTAGGCTAAATTAAGTTTAGCCTCAAGCTAGAAAATCAGGTGTAAAACAAACAAACAGAAGTCAGCTACCACAATGCATCTGTATGACAGGTGTGGATCACAGGAGAACACTTTAAGATGTTGTGTTGCTTTGGCACTTTGTGTAGATGGCTGTAAGTTGGTTGCTTCCACTGCAAATACAATGTGAGATGATATCTCAGCATGAAAACATGAGTTCAAAAGTTTATCTTCAGAACATCAGAGCTAATGCATTCCAATTATTGTTTGCGCAGTGATCTTGTTTTCTCAACTTCTGACCTGGTAGAGAAGTGTGTAGAGATCTGCATGTGTGTTTGCAGATAAATTTGTGTACACAGTTTAATACCTGTGTGCTGTCAACATTGCACTAGTCATTGCAGGAAAAACTTCAGACTCACACACATACATCAGCTTTCAGACATACCTGAACTGCTTATAGTAGTGTAGTACAGAACAGTTTGGGCTAACATTGTAGAACACAGACATGCTCAAAACAAGTGACAGTTACCACAAGATTTGGATCACAAGACAAGTGTAGAAACAGCCAGCAACTTAATATAAGGACATTTCCATGTGATGATGAAAGAAGATTGCAAGAGGAGGATAAGGGAAGTTTATTGTCCAGTATTCACATTTGACACTTTAAAGGGACAATGTGTAGTTTTAAGTATTGTATTATCTAAAATCAATATTTTTATTCATAAATATGTCCTCAATGGTGTACAAATACCTCTGGCAATAATCTGACTTATCCTCGTAAACGAATAATTTATTATCTTTATATACAATGGATGGGTAGGTCCACGGAGGCTTCCATATCATTCCGCCATCTTGAAAAACTATAATAGCAGCGAGGGACAAAAAGTACTAGGCCAACGCGTTTCCACAATGCGTTTTTCGTTCAGAGCCCACAACACGTGACCTGAAAGCAGCTGAACCGGACAAGAAGATTCGAGAGATGCTTGTCACTGCCCCGGCAAGTTTAAACGGCTGCAGTACTGCATGGTTATTTATAATGGAGGACCATACTTATGTGGAGCCACAGGACCGGAGATTGCAAAAAACAAGGTTTAATGTTGGGATAACTTTTTCCAGGTGGAAAGATTTGATGCAGGAGAAAGCTTTCAAAAGAGACGCTGAACTTGCCTGCTTTCTTCTCAACAGGCAAGTCAATGTTACGGTCTAAATTACAAGCTTTTTTTCATTGCTTGGTCGCTTCTCTGCCTTTGGAAACTTTCAATTCTATCAAACATCCATTTGTTCGTTGTCAAGTTGCAGTTTGTTTGAAATAACAAATCTGTTCACCCGAAGGAAAGCTCGATGAAGTGCTGTTAGAAGACATCCTGTCATAGCTTTTTGGTACATAACGGCTACCGTAGAAGCAACACTCATTTGAAAAAGCGAGGCGCTGTAGAGCACTATTCGTTTGAATGCAAAATACAATTTCATCACTAGATGGGAGAAATTCCTACACATTGTACCTTTAACTCCCCATTAAGCTAGTGTTATACTTTCCGCGTCCGCAATTGCGCGAGGGTCCGCTAGGGTCCGCGTGACGTAAAAATCGGCATCGGAGGGTCTGCCCGGAGGTTCCTTGCGGACGTCCGTGTGCCTCCCGTTTTTTGTGACCGCGCGGTCAAAGTACGCGCGGTCACTACTAGGTTAAAACCGCGAAAGTGCTGAAAAAAAAAAAACTCACCCCACTCATCTCACTCTCTTGCCCCGTCTCACGCTCTGTTTTTCCTGAACATCACCTCGGGAAAGCAGCCCTGTCACAACACGACCAACCGCCTACTGTGGAATTTGCACACATGTTATAGATTCACAGAAATGCATGTAGAATTTAGGAGTATCTCTCAGGTGTCACCCAGGACAGAAAACATGTACATGTGTGTGTAACATTTTCATTTTCGTAATATTCTCATTTTCCTCTATATCTCATCAGCAATTTCGATTTCGGCACGCTCTGCAGCAGCTGAGCACTAAGGAGCGAATGTACAGTGACATGACATAACTGCCAGATTCAAACTGCGTGCTTTCGTGCTATGGCTGGCGTTGGGCCAAGGACGGACACGCTCAGCGCTTGTCATACCGTGCGTTCACACTGCCGCCGGCGAGAGCGGCTAAATTTGCTCTCGCTGCCCTGCTAGCAACGCCGTGGAAAGATTCGTGGACTCTCTGATGCTCTGACGAAGATCGAATATTTGGTCTTTTTTAAAACTTTATTTAAAGGGGCCGCAAAGCAAACAAGCATGTCGATTGTTATTTTTGCAGAAAATTGATAGATGGAAAGAACTTAAAGGGCCCCTATCATGGATTTTTAAAAGTTTCTTAATGTTGTTTTGGAATCAGGTTAGCATGCAACAGGTTAGCATTAGGGGTCGACCGATTATCGGCATGGCCGATTATCGGCGCCGATATTAAGCTTTTTTATGGTTATCGGTATCGGCCATTTTCAAAACCGATTTGCCGATAAAATGATTTTATTTTGAAATGCGCGATCTGGCTTTAATCCAGCCACCTCTATCAGAGCGCGCCGCTCTGTGTTCTAGACTAATGCCCGCCCATCTGATTTGTTGGGAGTCACGAGTTAGGCCAATCAACAGAAGGCTGAAGGCACTGAAAATGTTGCGCGCGCTCTGTCTCACACTGAAAGCACTTGCTGACAGGAGCTGCGATCATCAGTTGTGTGAGCTTCAGTTGTCTCTCAAGGCAGCAGTAGACATTCCTGAAGTTGCATTAAATCACTAGACTGAAGTTGCAAATCATCTCTAAATAAGCTATTTATGATGAAAAACACGCCCGTTCTCACTAGTTATACTGTGAATTCCCGGTCAATGTCCGTCATTGCAGTGATAGGCTTTAACGGAACCTCACGTCGGTGTAACTAAGTGTAGCCTTACTAAAACCTATTTTAGCTTCTCCCCATTCGGCCAACTTAACGTTATACTGTGAAGAGATTATCAACATGAATGAATTCACTCACGTCTTCTGCGGTTGTTGTGTTCACATAGCTTCTGAACAGCGTCCGTGGCTCTAGTCAAAAATTGCGCATATTTGGACAAATTTTGCTTTATTCTCATATGATTGCAAAATATTTCGTCATACAGATATTACAGAATACCATTTCTATTGATTTCTCACTGAATTATGCGATCTGAAGTGCGTTTAGCGCAAGCTCTGTCTCCCCTGTTCCTGATTCGCGTCAGTGATCTGCCCGCGCTCTCTCATTCGATGAATAGCTGTACAATCCACTTCCTAGTTTTTATCTCCGTGATAAACAGTCAAACAAACGTTTCAACACATCAAATATAAAGAGAATAACCATACAATCACAGTGTGATTTTTCATGTGATTTGCGATATTCATATGGAATGAATAAAGAATATTCCCATTAAGTAGAGTTGTTCCGATTCCGATACTAGTATCGGAAATGCCGCCGATACCAATAAAAATTCCGGCATCGGTATCGGCGAGTACTTCTATCCATGTACCGATCCAATACCATTTTCTTAAACAATACGTAGTTATGCACGCGAGCTTTGCTTAACGCTGCAAATCGGAGATCAATTCTTCTTCGCTGATCTAAACAGTTGTTGCTTGCGGCAACACAGGAAGTTGTGCTGTTGCCACAAGCGACCACTGTTTAGATCAGCGAAGAAGAAAACGCGCGCGCGCGCGCGCGCTAGCAGTGCGTCCGCTGTTTAGTAGTATTTCAGACTGAACGAACCAGCCAGTAAAACGGCGACATGTCTCGTATGCCATACTGCAATTTCGAGGGGTGGAACAAGTATTAGCAACTTCAACACGAGTAACTTAAAGGATTTGAAGACGCGTCACCCCGCAGAACACGAGGGTTACACACAGGCAAGGGCAGAGAAGAACGAGCCGCGCCAGAATCAACAATCTCTGGAAGCTTCATTCAAACAAAGAGAAAAGTTTTCAAAAGACAGCCAACGAGCAATAAATATAACCGACAAAATGATCGAGTTTATTGTTCTGGATGACCAGCCGCTGTCAAAACTGAAATGCCGTTTATTTAACAAAATTGTTTCTGGACTTTAAGTCATAAAGAGATTATTTTCTTATATTATTCATATATCATTTTTTAGATTCCTAGATTTATTTGATAAACTTTTTTTCTACAGTTATATGGTAAAACTAAAATACCCTTTTCAGTTTACAGTATTAGATGTGTGGCTGCATTTGAAGTTCTTTTTCACTTAAGAAAAATAAATAATATATTGCTGTGAAAGGTATGTCAGATAATAAAAATACTCTAGTTCACTATTTGTTCATGTTTAATTAAGGGATGAGTCTGAAGCACACCATAAAATAATTATATCAATTCATACAGGGCTAGTATGAATTCCAGCTGTATAGATGCACACACACCCAGGTATCGGATCAGTACTCGGTATCGGCCGATACCCTGAGTCCAGGTATCGGAATCGGTATCGGGGAGGGAAAAAGGGTATCGGAACATCTCTATCATTAAGCAGGTGTAGCGATTGAAAACATTAGTCACTGTATGACTACAATCATTATATTTTTGTGTGTTATATATGAAGATTTCAGATGCAAACGCCTCTAAGCGCCATCTGAAACTTTCTTTTAGAATGATAATTTTTATCAAGCTTGTATATTTAAGTTCAGTAATTTCACTTAAATGGCAATTAATAGGTCATCTTCATTGCCATTTAAGTGAAATTACTGAACTTAAATATACAAGCTTGATAAAAACCATTCTAGAAGAAAATTTCAAATGGCACTTAGAGGCTTAGAGTCACTGTAAGAGCTAGTACTCAGATCCTGTAGCCACCAAAATTATACGGTCACGTGCGATGTATACTTAAGACATAACCGACTGTGTTTAGAGGACACTCACCAAGACCGAAATGGACATAATTGACTGTTAAAACGATATAATCCACGAAAAATAACTTTTTTTTTACCCGTGAGCTGTTTGTGAGGCGGCTTGTATGTGTGCAGAAAAAACATCTCTCAGACAACGCGCAAGTAGCCTACCGAATAGTTTAAGATCGCGTGAATGTTTAAACTGGTAAGACTTAAAAAGACGTGCAAATGGTAAACTTTAGTTACTCATGATGCAATATTGGCCCAATTATGCAAGTGACAATTGCGTCTATCCCGACTCCCGAAACGCGAGTGTATTATCGCCGCCTGCAGCGCATTTAACGATTGCCTTGTGCGACCCATCTTGAGAGACGAGAGAGAAGACGCAACACCACTGAATCACTCGCACTGTTTGTGAAATTGCGTCTCGCAGAAAGTTTTATAATGACTGATTTGATTTTAGAATCTGTGTGGATTAATTTACTAATACAACCTACATGCTAAAGTGAATGTTTGGGAATTTCCCGCATTATAAGTGGAAGGCCTGCGGGAATGATTAAAATGATGCGCAATACCCACAATCCCGCGCCGAAATTCGAGCCCTGGTTAAGTGCTACTCTAATTTGCATTCCCGCTGAAAACAAGTGTTCTAGCGTGAAAATCTTGCCTATAAATAGTGTTGCGCGCCTTCTTATCAAATTCAAATGATCAACCTCTCCTCTATTTTGCTTGGGAACTAATGTGGTCGGAAACATACAGGACTGCGTTCTCTGGAATCCTCTCAAGAGGAGCTCTTCTACATTCCGATTGGTTGCCGCCGAACCGTTTAGACCGATGCCGGCGAATCCTGTGAATCCTGTTTTCCAAACTCTGTTGCGCACCTGCAAACTATGCACAAGTCTGCTTTAAAGATGTGGTCTGGTGTATGGTCCAACTATGTGATGTGGTTCACCTATGTGATGTGGTTCGCTGCCGATATGAACACAGCCATACAAAATGGCAGATTTGAACTACTGTTGATTTTAATATGATCCAGTAAAACCGGAGCGGGTGTTGCTCCGACTTCGCGTCCAGCCGTGCACGAGCTCAAAACCTCACAAACACCCGCCCCTGTCGGTGATTGGTTGAAACACTGTTTGTTTTGGTTTTGAGTGGTGGTGTACCCATTTGTTTTGTGTGCAGATTTCAGAGCCTAGGCTGCCTACAGAGCTGCGGTTTTTGGACGGCATGCTTATGGGGCGGGCAGCTAGCGGATCGTTAGGAAAGATTAGATGAATGTGATCATTTATGTTTCGGCCTTTTTTTGGGCCTGAAATGACTGATACAACCTTTAATAAATCTTATAGATAGAAATTGTTTTAAATCAGTCTAATGAATGAACTGAATGACTCACTGAATTGAGTTCTCTTTCTTGTCTACTTGCACTTGAACGGACATATTCACACAAAAGGCATCAAAATGCCCGTCTTGGCAAGTATCCTGAAACACATTTAGTTAACAAAACAAAACCATGCACATTTTATGCTAGTAAGGGAGGCGTGGCCAGGCCTGAGTCGAAACAATGCCACGAAGTGAAACGCACAGAAATGTGAAGCGCAAAGGGAAACCAGTATCGCAAACTTACATTTGACTGAAACGCAGAATAAAAGCGGCATTGCAAATGAATTAGTAGGTGTGACCATGGCAAATTTCTGTTGCAGAGATAAAATAGGATCAAAGTTCTTAAGCTTCTTTTACAGCTGTCATTGATTTTTGCTATTAATTATGTCATTATTTCTGCTCTATTTTATTTTTGTTTGTAAAACTTGTTTTTTCTCTCTCAATACTTTTATTTTTCTTTTGCAAAACGTAATTTTCTTTTGCAATACTTAATTATTTTGCAAATATATGTGGCATTATATTGACTTCATATTCGTTAATACAGGGTTTCCGCGGGGTCTTAAAAAGTCTTAAAAAGTCTAAAATTCTGAACTTTAAATTTTAAAGGGTTAGTTCACCCAAAAATGAAAATTATGTCATTAATGACTCACCCTCATGTCGTTCCAAGCCCGTAAGACCTCCGTTCATCTTCGGAACACAGTTTAAGATATTTGAGAATTAGTCCGACAGCTCTCTGCCTCTCCATTGGAAATCTATGTACGGTATACTGTCCTTGTCCAGAAAGGTTAGAAAAACATCATCAAAGTAGTCCATGTGACATCAGTGGGTTAGTTAGAATTTTTTGAAGCATCGAAAATACATTTTGGTCCAAAAATAACAAAAACTACGACTTTATTCATCATTGTATTCTCTTCCGGTTTTGTTGTCATACTGTCTTCACGAGTCTGCGGTGACGCTGTTGACGTAAGACGCTGATCACGTGTTATCTGGTAACCAATTATCTGATACACCAGATAACACGTGATCAGCGTCTTACGTCAACAGCGTCACCGCGGACACGTGAAGAGAAAATGACAACAAAACCGGAAGAGAATAAAATTTAAGACGAGTAGGTCTTAAATTTCAATCTTTATGGTCTTAAAATGTCTTAAAAAGGTCTTAAATTTGACTTACTGAAACCTGCAGAAACCCTGTAATATGAGGTATACAATTCATTGATATGGGCTGCGACAGAAAGTGCTGCTCACATTATGCTGACACTTGCAATGTGGAACTATTTAAACCGAAGACTTTAGGGTCTTTGGTTAACCCTTAGTAAGTATGATAATTTCTCCAGAACTGTCAGATCTGCGCTTGGGCTGCCGCTGATCCGGAGAGAGCAGCTGCCATTTAAATTTACAGTATGAAACCGTAGTGTTTTCCCACACATTGTCGATATTTCTGTGTTACAAACATTTAAATAACTGGGGATAAAAGTGTTATATATTTATAGTTTGGGTATAAACAGGAAATCATCTTTTGAAAGTATTTTTACACTTGTAGACTATGTATTGTATTTCTTATCGTTATGCCAGGAGGTGGCACAAGTGAGTGTTTAAAAAGTGTCACTGAATCATTCATTTTAAAGATTTATTCACAAACACTGATTCATCCAATAATGAAGCAAGTCTTTATGAATGAGACCCCAGTCCATTCATATAATTGTTTTATTCTTTTTCAAATGAAACTTTTAAATAGACTACCTCTAGTTTGTATGTTTTTTTGTTGAGTTGTCTGAGTTTTCTTCAGAATCGTGGGAGAATCGCAATCTCTATTTTACACAAATAAATCGTGCCAGAATTGTGCAGCTCTACTAGCTATACATTAACCTGTTAATGTCCACAGACTTTTCAAATTGAAGTGACTTTTATGTTTCCTTATACTGGGAATAATGCCATGCAAGTTAATGAATATGAGCTTATTGTGTCTGTTAGCAGTGAAATCGAAGTACAGGCTAATGTGACGCTCTTGTGTTAGAAAGGTTTGGCTGAGATTGATATCAGCATCAATGACATCAATGCAATAATGAGAACAAAGCTTTGTTGTCTGTACACAAGTGATGTTGTGTGTGTGTTCTGTGATCTGGTTAAAAGCTGTTTACTGTAGTTCAGACCATATACTCTGTGTCTAGATGTAGTGGTAATGAGCACGTGCCGACAACTCGCACAGATATCATTTACATTCACACACATGCTTATACATCTCTCTTACATCAAAGTTTTTTTTTGGCTCTCATTAGATCTCTTTGAGGGTGTTGTAAATGCCCTTTTCTGGACTGTGTGTGTGTCTGTTCTAAAGCCTTGGTAGATGTATGCAAAGCTTGTGTGGAGGGGCTCTATTGGTCAATGGGCTTCCTGCCTTCCAATCAGCTCATTTGTGCCCCCCCCATTTGTTCACTGGAAGCTCATGAAGAAGCAGCTTTAGAGATCCCCGTTGTGTGTGTGTGTGTGTGTGTTTTCAGGTTAATCTGTAATTGATGGATTAGTCGGCAGTGAAGATCAGCTGTTGACATTTACAAGAAACATTTACACTGAAAACACTGTTTTACACAAATATAATATGAAAAAGTATTTACCTAGTATACCAAGTCAACCATCTTTTTAGTGTGAAGTGCCACTTTATATTTCATTGTAAGATCAGCTGTCCCTTAAAGTCTAAAAAAAAATTTAACGGTCTTAATCAGGACTTCAGGAAACATGAAGTGAAATGATTCATGATCATCAATGGCTGTTAGCTGCTCCAGACGAGGGACACAGATCATCAGTCACGCATGACCCTGATCTCTTAGAGCGTCCTGAAAGCCTCTTCAAAACCTTGTGGACTGAGAAACTTCTTACAGTGAGACAGCTAAGAAGTTTGCAATATTGAGAACAGCCATGGACTCTTAGATCAAGTCTCATTACCTCTTCCTTGTTCATTGTGTAATGTAGGTCATATGTGTATGCTGTAACTATGTGAACCATCGATGTGGAAGGCACAGCAGACAGATCGGTGTGTGTAAATCGTTTTGAATAGCAGGCAGGTATGTACTGATAATCTGTTCATATTGACCGTCCATCTTAATGGCCAAATGACTGCTGTACCCTCTTATTCCTATTTGCATTGTAAAGCAGGTCAGAGTCCTCGGACTCCCTTATGCTTCCTGTGTGTGTGTCTGTCCTCCTCCTCCTCGGTGTGGAATGTTCAAGGTCTCCTCATTTCTAAACAGATCAAGGCTGAAGTACCATAACTCTACAACTCTGATAGCACACACACTGACCCTTCACTGCAATTTTGGGCCTGTTTGGTCAACACACAAATTCCTTTTATTTGGTAAAAGCTAAATATTTATACTTTCAAAGCACAATGCCCTTGAACACCTCATGTAGTATGTGGGCGTGTGAGTTACTACTGGCAGTTATATCATGAAATTTCATTCAAATATTTGATCGCACATTTTTAAAAAAAATATTTGAATAGATTTTCATATGTAATTAAAACATCAATGTCAAACATTGCACACTATATCCAGGTGTATAATGTGTTTTTCATCCACTTATGAGCAGCCAGCAATTCCTAACAAGGAAAAGCTCCAAATATCCTGGAACATGAGCCTCATGTTTTTGCATAGTAATAGAAGACATTGCAACAAACTGGCCAGTGGGTGAAATTATCTAAGCGTATAATCAAAGTCAGCCCCTACTCAGGCTAGTTCAGGTCTATGCTCCTAAACCAGTAAAGCGGAGCGTTTTCTGCCATTATGTGTGCATATGAGAATATTTGTGTGCTTGAAAGCATCGTCCCTCCTCTCAGCGCTGGTGACCAGCAGAACAGGTTTCTGGTGTGTGGAGTTTGTTGGCAAGAGTTTGATCATATCAGTGGAGGCAAAAGGACCAAGCCCTGTTCTCTATTCTAAATTCTTTGGAAATCATCTGTCTGACTGTGGCGCTAATATATATATATATATATATATATATATATATATATATATATATATATATATATATATATATATCTATCTCAATCAACCAACCAACCAATCAGATTCAAGCATTCAACAGCCCTATAGTATCTGGGCTCCAGACTAACTTTTCCACTGGTTGCACTGGTGCTACCAACTTTCTCAGTTGGTGGCAATTTTTTTTTTTTTTTTTTTTTTTTTACTACACTAAAGCGTGATCTTTAGCACTCGCAGCTCAAACGGCAATGGACGACTAATAATGACTATTGGGACTGTCATATTACGTAACATTATAAAGAGAACAATATTGCAATAAAACATGGTCAATTATTTGGGTTTTGCCGTGTCGCATTGTTCCAGGAAGAGCGCGTGCACAACATGAGTCATTCTGAATGGCACGTATTAGTTCAAGTTCACTTGTGCATTCACGTCATTTTGTGCAGATATGATTTGTAATATTGTTTATTTTGTCTGATTAATCTCATATAGGATGCGTTTCTTTGAGTTAAATAACACGCTAGCAAAGTGCTCAACGGTTATTCAATCAGCATGCGCCGCTCAAGCAGCAATGCACGACTAATAATAACGATGATTCATTTGGGACTGTCATATTACATAACATGAGAATACTATTTTATTAAATCGTTGTGAATTCATTGGGTTTAGTTGCAGTTTTCAGTGCGATGTTCCAGGAAGAGCACGTCCACAACAGTCACACATTCTGACAAGCACACATCTGAGGCGGCGTTGGTGACACTTTCTATTAGTCGTTATATTTGATTATTAAATAATTAATTTAATTTAAATTATCAATCACATCGAAACATATTACAATCCTACTAGCTACTTCTCTCCGTTAATGACGGTCTATGGCGAGTCACGCAGTAACTGGGCAACTCCACAGCCGAGCCGACCCCGAGATAAAATAGTCAGAATATAAACACTTATTATAGGCGTACCGTAGTGATTCAGGATAAGTCAAAAACACGGTTTGGAAAATGGATACATGATGTACTCGTTCATTTTGAACATAAGTTACGGACTGCAGCAGCTGCTGATACAACGGCGTTCTGTTGCGCATGCGTGAATTTAACTGAGTAGTACACTCGCACAAATGCGACCACATAATTTTAACTCGCACATTCTCAAAAAATGGTCGCAGTCTGGAACCCTGAGTATAAATGTGAATGTGTGTATGTGTGTGTGTGTATATATATATATATATATATATATATGTAATTAAAACATCAATGTCAAACATTGCACACTATATCCAGGTGTATAATGTGTTTTTCATCCACTTATGAGCAGCCAGCAATTCCTAACAAGGAAAAGCTCCAAATATCCTGGAACATGAGCCTCATGTTTTTGCATAGTAATAGAAGACATTGCAACAAACTGGTCAGTGGATATATATATATATATATATATATATATATATTAGGGCTGCACGATTTGGGGAAAATGTCATATTGCGATTATTGAGGTCAATATTGCGATTGCTATGTGCGATTGCGATATAATAAACAAATGGTTTCATGAGTCAACTTACTTGGTTCTAAAGCAAAATGCACACACAGATTAGTGATACTTCTGTGTATTATGTATTTCTCCACTCAAACTAGCAACAACAACTAAATGATTAATAATACCTTTAATGATCAATAAACCATTGAGGTCTGGATAAAAATGACATTAATTATAGCCATCCAACATTACAGTGATTCTGTCATTACAAGTGAAAGCTATAATTTTTTTTTGAAACATTTTAGCCTTCAAAAAATATAACAGCTTTTAGTTGAAGTAAACTTCAAACAATCCTCACATAAACCCATAATAAATGTAATATTTACCTGTGCCCTTCCTGTCTAACAGGTAGGACATATACAGAAATTGAATAAAGTTATCAAACAGTTTGCATAAATTATATACTAGGCCCTAATCCTATTAAAGCTACAAAAGGTATTTAATCAAGATCACCGACCGAGTAATTTTCTCTGTCCCCTTTGTTCTTTGATTAACTTTACTGACAGAGCATTATTGGATGCTGGCGCTTTAAGAGCAGCCGCTGTTGACAGAGACGCGGATCTCACACGCGCCACATTCTCTCACAACTTTTTACGTCCATCATAAGACTGCTCTTATGTTATGAAGATACTCGACAAAACGATATTTTGGCATTACTGTGTGTTTTATTGTTCGTTCAACTTCAAGCGCGAAAGAGAACTGTATTCTGGCGCGCGGTCTGTGCATGCGCATGACACTGGCCGCGCGCGTCTTTCTGTGTGTCACAGTCAACTCAAGACATTCACAGACAGCGCGCTCTCTTTTGACTAGTCGTGCTCGTGCAAGAATGGTTTTCGCACGAATAAGAGCGGGATCATGTTACAATAGCCAAAGGATGACGAAAAATAACAGATGGTGCGTTAATAGCCCTAATTTGTTTATTTAATATAAATCGCAGCATTTTGCGTCATATAATCGCATAGGCTTGACATCGCGATTACGATTGCGATATGATTAATCGTGCAGCACTAATATATATATACACACACACATACACAACACATACATATACACATTTATACTATAGGGCTGTTGAATGCTTGAATCTGATTGGTTGACGAACACTCTAAGGTGTGTAATTATTTTCAGGGAAACGCACGGCTAATGTAGTTTCAGACAGGTCTTGACCGCATTAGTTCCATATCACTTCGCGTAGTTGACTGTAATAACGGAAAATAGGATACAATTGTTGAAACATGCAGCCCCATGGGCTTGATCTGCAATTTCAGATTTCAACTTCACAATCAATGGAAACATGGTTTAATTTTAATAAATAAAGTATATAGTCGTATCTATAATAAATATAAAATTAAACTGAATATATAAATAAATTGATTGTCCTCTCTCTCTCTCTCTCTCTCTCTCTCTCAGTCTGTGTTCACAGTCGGTGTTAAAAATCTGCTGCAGTCGATGGAAACAGTCAGTCTTGAAGGGTTCAGCCAGTCGTTAAGTGTGTCCCCAACATTAGTCTGCTATCAGTGGCTCAAGCTTCCGTTACTAACTCTAAAATTACATTTTGGAATTAGCACCGGAGACATGAGATTAGATGCGTAAGAAATTAGTCCTACATGCAAGAGTGTATTAATGACAAAAACTTTGACAAACGTCTTGAAATACATCAATTGAACAATGTTTCGAGGTGTGGTACCTGTAGTATAAACGAAATAATTGACGACGGGCTGTTGAATTATTGGAAAAATAATGCACACCCGTGGTGTAACGGCAAATCCGCTTCGCGTCGTGACCGCATTGCCACCTCGGATGTGCATTATTTTTTTAATAATTCAACGGGCCGTCGTCAATTATTCCTAACATACATACATATATTACACACACACACGGTAGTTCAATGTAACAACTTATGTAAACATTTATCATATTTTATTGGAAAATAAACATTTTATCATGCTTTGATAATTGCTTTAATCTTTTAAACAACTGAGAAGATAGGTGATTTTTATAAAATGTAGTTTGATCACTGTCAAGTTTATAATATAATAATTTCATCAGCATATGAGTCAATTTGGATTACTCATTTATGAGAAAAAAAAGGTCTGTCAAGAATAGAAAATTATTGAAAATATTCAAATCAGCAATGTCAGAATAACAATGTTTTTCATGCATAAAAAATGTCTATCAAAACCAACACATTTTATGGCCTATATTTGATTTTTGGGTAATTATAAAACGTGCTGGAGATGTTTGAAATGCTTTTTGTGTAGTTCATTATACTTATTTTGGAGCATAAATAAATTACATGTTACTCTGAGACTGGCATGTTTGTCTTGTCAAAATGTTTATATTTAAACTGTAGCAAATTCGTTGACTTGAAAATCAAATACATTTTGTATCAGGAAAGGATTGGTTTTGATGCACAGTTGTTTTTATTGTCTTACAACAAAAATCTTTTATTAAAACCCATGAAAATGCATAATGTATATGTTGCAAATAATTGTGAAAACTTGTTGTAAATAATTTTACAACAAGTTTATTTCTTAGCCAATTTTTAATATATTTTTGCTTAAGTTGGTTTTGCTTCAAGACTGTGGACAAAAAGGGGCAGCCCAAATTAGTTAAATGTAACCTGTATGTAACAATCCGGAAATCCAAGAAATCCAAATGTAGATTCAATTAATACTTGTTTAAAAAACTAATTTCTACAATTATTTTCTACAAAAACCACAACAAAAATTAGTTTGAATTCTGTGACCTGGACACAGAACTTTTTGTGAGGTTCACACGTGCCTGTCCGGTGTGTGTGTGTGTGTGTGTGTGAAAGGAAGCTCATCTTATATAAATAAATATAAACTTTAATAACAACAATAAACTTTTATTTCTAAAGACTATTTTACTCTGAAAATGGAAAACATTTTAAATATCCACAATCAATGAACAAAACAACCAAAAACCATAAAAGCAATGAACTCTCAGTCTCTGTAAACAAAAAATGCACTTGAATAAATACCAAAAACAATAAATAAAATGGATGTTAACAAAATTGCACTTCAAAAAACATTAAACATTATGCTCAGACATAAATAGTGATACATTCTAGGGCTTTCAATCTTCCTCTATAATACTATTCGAATTCCATTCCTTATTTTATTTAATATTCAAATAATTTCAAATATTATTTGAATATTAAATGCTCAAATTCACCCTATTATTAATATTTGCGACATTACACAGGCTTATGGATCGCCAATGCCACTATGGCATGTGGTGGTTGTTACACGTTCTGTCCACTAGAGGGACATCTTCTAATAAACATTTTATTAGTGCTGAATATGGTTGAATATTCACGTTCCGATGGTTTTCAGCTAAATATCTCTGTGAAAACACCGGCAAAAATTCTTATATCGAAAAATCTATATCAAAAAATCATATATATCTTATATCAAAAAAGAAACTTATATCGTTCTTTTCAGTTCGACAGTTCCAACAAGCTCGGTGCTCGCGGAATCCTTTGAGTTTTTTTGCGTTTTTTGCTTCACAGGCGCTTTGGGGGGCGCTTTTTACGTCTTTAAACATTTACCATTTTTGACAGTATTGTTATGATGATACAACGTGGATAACGTCAAAGTCCTTTTAGTCGTTACTAAGGAACCGAGAGTTGTCATCCAGTCTCTTTGGCAGAGAGAGAGAGAGAAACGAGGAAAACAAACAAGCATGCAAGTGGAAATGATCGCAGCCGGAAAAATCGAGCACATTTTTTTTTTTATCGTGCGATTAATTGATTTATTGACTATCACGACAGGCCTACTGAGAAAGAGTGTTAAGAAAAAAAGACAAGAGAATTTAATTGGGGATGAGAGACAGCCTTCAAGGTTTTACCGTCTGTGAAGTGTGTGTTATTCTGTAATGGGTTTCAAAGCATGATCAGGCCTCTACAGACACGCACACACTGGCTTTTCAGATGTGGTGTCCTTTACTTACCTTTTTAGCAGCACAGAAGTCAATCACTGTGGTTTTCAGTCGTACATGTACAGGTGTTTCTGTGTGTTACAGTGTGATCCAATTCCCTGTGAAATAACAAGCTCAGCCCTAATGGAAGACCGTTTGTGTGTGTGTGTGTGTGTGTGTGCATGTGCTGCGAGAGAAGATCTGTGACCAGATGGCTCTGAAGCTGACCTTGTGTTGCCTCTCACTGCTTTTGTGCTCTTGCATTATTTTGTGTGCATGTTTTCAGTGTTTACAGGGAGCGTGTTTGTTTAATTACAAACAATAGGCATTTTGTGCTCATGACATTTTTCTTATCAGCAATTAAATTACCATGCTTCATTTAAACTTGTTACAGGAATTATCTTGTCATATTAGCGCATACGACACAACATCCAGCTCTCGCTCAGTCTTTCTGAATATAGGTGGTAGTGAGGGGGAGCTTGTAGTTGTAGTAGTGTTTGTGATAAACAGCTTGTTGTTCCTCTTTAAAGGTCAATCAGATGACAGCAGTGGGTTGAGCCTCTTACTGACCAGCCCTATATGCTTTCACACAAGTTCCTGTGACACTAATACTGCACTCTTAGTGGACACTTATCTGTCTGCAGTCATATCAAGCATTCTTGTTTCTGGTCTCTTACCATCTGTTTGGCGGTGTCATTTTTTAAATTCAGATTATGGGCAGAGCAACATTAAAAAAATTAGGATGCTTTATCTCGTCACATCGCGTTTGAGTCCCGCCCCTTCCGTCACATAATTGGCTGGCTGTGAGTGAGGTCTGCTCTGATTAATGTGGGCACCCATCAGTCAAGCTGTCAGCGTGCTGCAGTAATTGAGTTGCTTTAATAGAGTTTAGAGTTACAGTCAGTCCTCTCTGCACGTCATCCTTGAATGTTCATTTTATGCACAGTTGTAAAATGCAGGTCCTGACATGGCTTGTTGCAGTAATGTTTTTGTAGCCGTATGTGTATTTTTGGGATAATCTTTTTTTAATACATTTGCAGTCTATGTGGTTTATGATTGTTCCAAATTGTTTGAATAAGTTTGACCTCCAAACCTTTTTTCTCTCTCTCTTCCAGATGAGAGAGAGGCAGTGCAAAAGAAGACTTTCACTAAATGGGTGAACTCTCACCTGGGCCGTGTGACCTGCAGAATCGGTGACCTCTACACTGACCTCCGCGATGGACGCATGCTTATCCGACTGCTGGAGGTTCTCTCCAGTGAACAACTGGTCAGCATCCATCCATCCATCCCTGCCCCTCTAATAAACCTGTTTTTCTTGTCATATTCATCTCTCAGTTTCAAACACTTCATTGCTGTAATTATCTATACACTTTCATTTCATTAATTTAATTTCTTGTTCTCTCTCTCAGCCAAAGCCAACCAAGGGCCGTATGCGCATCCACTGTCTGGAGAACGTTGACAAGGCTCTGCAGTTCCTAAAGGAACAAAAGGTTCATCTGGAGAATATGGGTTCTCACGACATAGTCGACGGAAACCACCGCCTCACACTTGGACTCATCTGGACTATAATCCTCCGCTTCCAGGTAGGATGATGTGGCTTCGACTAGACTTAGGTGTGTGTCTAAGCCTGTGAGTCAGGTGATACAGCATCTCTCACCCGTCATTGATTAAATGGGAACACCTGTTTTTAACTAAATTGGTGTAATGTCAATTGTTTTGCTGCACTAATTATAGTTGTGTAGGCGATCTCACAATATTAAATATTGGAATTTGACTCCTAGACACACGTTGAGCCGTTGAGTGTGTGATTATCTGTCATTATTGTGACCTTTTGTCTCCTTTTAACCCAGTTCTGTTCTTTTTGTTTGTCTTTCAAATGGCTTTATCAGTGTCATCTATTCATAATGAAGAATAATTAACATAATTTTGTCTGGCACTTACCACTTATTTGCCTGTCCTTTTTTAAATCAGCTCAATATGCTTTCTATTGAAATAAGCTAATTATCAAAGCCCAGTGATCAGACTGCTTACTGCGTTTCATCACTGCTTCTGAATATTTTGTGAAGATATTGCTGATTTGTGTTTTATGTTGCTGAAAAGTGAAAACAAGATATTGAAAATATTTTTTCCTTTTCCTTTTTTGGCTGAATGAATTGAAGCAGATTATAAATTATTGTACGGATATCCTCTGGAATGGATCTAGATTACTTTTTTAAAAATAAATTATTACTTTTATTAAGCAAAGATATATTGAATTGATCAAAAGTAACAGTAATGACTTTGATATAGTTACAAAAAAACAATTTAAAAATCCTTAAATCCTGTTCTTTTGACCCTTTTATATTCATTCTGAAAAAGAAAAAAAAGTTAAACATTTCCACAAAGATGTTAAACAGCACAGCTGTTTTCAACATAAATAGTAATAAGAAATGTTTCTTGCACCAAATGATTTCTGAAGTATCATGTGACACTGAAGACTGGAGTAATAATGCTGAAAATGCAGCTTTGCAATCACAGAAATAAATTACATTTTCATGTGTTAAAGTATATATTATTAAATAGAGTAATACAGCATGAGAAATTGACCACAAAACTTTCAACGCTAGGGTATAAAAAAGACCAGTAAAAGATGTGATTGGCAGCAAAAATGTAATAGTTTTTTTATGGTTGGTTTGTGTTCAATAACTTAAAGACCATGAACACACAACAGCTAAATACAACTGTCACTGCTCTTCTGAGTGCCATGTACTAAATCATGTTTAGTGCACACAGTATTTGGTTATATATGACAACTGCAAACTGAATTTACTCCCAAACATTCAGGTAGTGATTACAGTATTTATGTTAATGTCCCAGTAGTGTATACAAAACTGAAATAAACAATAACTTGCAGACATAAACAAAACAAAAAACGGCATCTATGTTGACAGGCGTCTACAAAAAATGGTTAAAAACTCAACCAAACCTAAAATCTAAACTGAGAGGTAAAGATAAGAAGTTTACACAGTTAAATGTTTTACGTCTCACTTGTTTGAACAGATCCAAGACATTAGCGTTGAGACGGAGGACAACAAGGAGAAGAAATCCGCCAAAGATGCTCTGCTGCTGTGGTGTCAGATGAAGACTGCAGGGTAAGAGAGGAAGAGAAAGAAATGAAGTGAATCAATGACTGAATGATGCTTCTGTTCTCTTGAACACACACTAGTTCTGGTTCTGTACTAATGAAAGCTACTCTCCTTTCAGGTACCCGAATGTCAATGTCCACAACTTCACCACCAGCTGGAGAGACGGTCTAGCGTTCAATGCCATAGTGCACAAACACAGGTATCGATCTGAGCTCTCAAACTCACATACAAGTACACCGGTACAAGGCCTTTGTTCTCAAACGCATGACAAGCTTTGGTATGACTGCAATTTCCACATAGTAGCATGTGCTCATGCTCCTCACGGCCCTTCATTCTTCAGCATGTTCCCACACATACAGAGAGGTCTGCAGGCCTCCAACGGCATTCTCAAACTTTAACTTTGTTCTGTAAAAGTGTGTATAGATGGAATACATCAATAAGTTGAAGGAATCATTTTACTCTAAATTTGTGAATTCTGACATGTGTAAAGACATGTTAGTTTTGTTAATTCAGCTTTTCACTTTTTTTTGTTATGCTCATAAATTGTAATGAAAATATATTTAAGTAAAAAAAAACAATGCAAAATGAAAGCATGTGCTCTCAAATTTTTGGTCCCAACTGTATTTACTGTACATTGTATGATTTGTATATCTGAGGTGAGATTCATCTTTCGTCTTCCTGTGAAATCATTTTTATCATAAACTAATTGGGCCACGTAGGATCTCTTGCTGTATCAGTCCCATCATCCCCTCATTTTTGCTCTTTTCCTCTCAACTGTCGCCCAGCAGCTTTTGTTCTTTTCTGCAATTTTTTTCATGCAGCATAACATAAAAAAAGGAAATGTTGAATTAAGTTGACCTAAATAAGGAGAGAAAATCCCTTACAGTGATGGAGTGCTTCCCTCTTTTGTTGGAGAAGTGTACTGCAGTGTTCTTAGTCTCAAACTGAAATGTCCTCTTGGTAAAGAGTTTTACCGCCTCAAAATAACATTCCTGTTGATTTTCTTCTTTCTTTCTCATTTTTAGGTCAGACTTGATTGACTTTGATAATCTTAAGCGTTCTAATGCCCACTATAACCTGCAGAATGCCTTTAATGTGGCTGAGAAGGAGCTGGGTCTTACCAAGCTACTGGATCCAGAGGGTGAGATTCAGATTTGTGCATAAATAGCAAATATATGCATAATTTTAAACCAGATAGTAAAGACACATCTACCCACAGACACTCAACAAAAACTATATACTATGAGATGCACACAGAACCTTTGGGTGGAAGGTGTCCAGACAGACCAAATCAAGAGACAATCTGCCGAATGAAAAGAATGAACAAAAGAGTGTATTTTTATTATTATTAACTAGCTAATGTATTTCTGTCATATCTCTTGCTCTCTAGATGTGAATGTTGATCAGCCTGATGAGAAGTCCATCATCACATATGTGGCCACATACTACCACTACTTCAGCAAGATGAAGGCGCTCGCTGTAGAGGGAAAGAGGATCGGCAAGGTACATGGAGAGCGAGAGAGAATTACACTCTGCCCTTATGTTTGCATAGCCATTTCCTGAAGTGTTTCTGTAAGTGTGGGTCATTAGTCTATAAAGTGAATAGGGGTGTATTAAACTGTTTCTGTAGGTGCTGGACTATGCTATCGAGGCAGATCAGCTGATAGAGAAATACGAGACTCTGGCATCAGAGCTGCTGCAGTGGATTGAACAAACCATCGTTACCCTTAATGACCGTCAACTCGCTAACTCACTCAATGCGGTTCAGAACCAGCTACAGGCCTTCAATACCTACCGCACTGTGGAGAAACCACCTAAGTGAGTGATCAAGAAAAAAATTGGTGTAAAAGAGTGGTATCAAGGCAACATGGAAGTCAAGTTTGACCCTATTTGCTTTAATGCACATTCCTGGTCTTACTGATCAATTGGTGCATGTTATTCCATAGCAGATTTTATTTAAGAAATTATACGAAATTATTTGTAGTCTTCAGTTAAAATGTATTAACTTGCTCTTGCTTTGAAACGACTTGACTTTTCCACTGACATCAGCTAAGCTGTGCAGGCTTTTCATCCAGAAAATGTTTTTCTATCTTGGTATATTTGATTTGTTATCCAGTACTAATATCTAAGCACTAATATCAAGAAGCAAAATGACTTAAGATGTTAAGTCTTGATTTCTGCCAATGGAAAATGTTTTCCCTGTGAATTGTTTATTTTTCTCACCCAATTGGCAGATATTTTTTCTTGTTTTAAACATAATCTCACTTTAAAAAAAGAAAAGAATCAGAATACAAGACTGAATATCTTCAAAAAGTAATTTTGCTCAAAATTTCATTCAATAATAAACATTTATTTAATGAAACATAGATAAACATAATCCAACACTGCAAAATATATTTGTATTGTTTTCTAGTACAATTCTTAAAGAGATAGTTCATCCAAAAATTTTAATTGTTTCGTCATTTACTCACCCTTAAGTTGTTCCAAATCTGTATGAATTTCTTTCTTCTGCTGAACACAAAAGAAGATATTTTGAAGAAGATTGGTAACCAAACAGTTGATGGGCCCCATTGACTTCCATAGTATTTTTTCAATGGGTCCATCAATTGTTTGGTAACTGAACTTTCTTCAAAATATCTTTCTTTTGTATTTAGCAGAAGAAAGAAATTCATACAGGTTTGGAACAACTTGAGGCTGAGTAAATGACACAAATTATTTTTTTGTGAAAACTATCCCTTTAAATCATAAAGCAATTAATTGAGAAGCAAAAAGATTGAAATGAATAAATCTTGTTTTCTGGAGAAATGCAAGTTGAGATTGTTGATCAAAATTAAGTGAGATCTGCCAATGGATTAGGAAGAATACTTTTCCCCTCCTTTGAATTAAGTTTATTTTCCTTACCCATTTGGCAGATATTCTTTCTCTTTTTAGGGATAAACTTAATTTTTATCTTTTTTCTCTCTATATTTTATTTTAATGTCTCAAGTAAATGTATCTTGAATGTTTAGCTATTTCATCTGGAAACCAATAAAAATAAAACATTGGATAATGTTTACCAATAGCTAAATAGATGTCTAGGCATTGTCTTAGCAAACTCATATTCAATCTGGCTGTATTGTGGTGTGTAACACCCAGTTTTCAATATCCAATCAATTCCCAATAGATAATCAAGTTCTGTTTCATTTTTCTCACTGAATATCCTGTTTAACTCGTGTATATACACACAACAATCACATTACAATAGAGTAAAATGAGCTCTATACTGGATTTTTATGTTGACTTTAAATGTTTGATACCTAAAAATACATTCTAGATGCATCCCTTTATTATTGAATGTGTTTTGACAGGTTCACTGAAAAGGGAAATTTGGAAGTTTTGCTCTTCACCATTCAGAGTAAAATGAGAGCAAACAATCAGAAAGTCTACATGCCAAGAGAGGGAAAACTCATCTCTGACATCAACAAGGTATATACACATCAAATGCTATTGTATATGTGAATCTACACAAATTTAGCTTGAGTGTGGAGTGATGCTCATGGCCTGTTGTGTTTGCTGTTTGTCTGAGAAGGCGTGGGAGAGGCTAGAGAAAGCGGAACACGAGAGAGAGTTGGCACTGAGAAACGAGCTGATTCGTCAGGAGAAGCTGGAGATGTTGGCCGCACGCTTTGACCGCAAAGCAGCCATGAGAGAAACCTGGCTCAGCGAAAACCAGCGGCTAGTGTCACAGGTGAAGTAGATTGACACTTAGAAGAAAATATTTATAGTATGATGTGAGATAACTAATATAAAACATTATCTCCACCTTTAGGACAATTTTGGTGTTGAACTGGGCGCTGTGGAGGCAGCCACTCGCAAACATGAGGCCATCGAGACCGACATCCAGGCGTATGGTGAGCGCGTAGCAGCTGTAGAAGCTGTTGCTCGAGAACTGGAAGCGGAGGGATATCATGAAGTGCGGCGCGTACTGGCACGGAGGGATAACGTGCTCAGACTGTGGGAGTATCTGAAGGAACTACTTGCGGCACGGCGAGAGAGGCTGCTAGCACACAGAGACCTGCAGCGCCTCATACAAGAGATGAGCTACATCATGGACTGGATGGAAGACATGAAGGTATGGACTCATTCAGACTATGGCTGCACAATTAATCGCAATGAAACCGCGCGCTTTGACAAAGGCTCCGATTATTTAATGCGCAGCTTGTCAGTGCAGTGCGGCTGATCGGTAGTAAATGCTGCTCCATCTGAACGCCAGAGGGCGCTCTCACGCAGACCCGCCAAATATGCCCCGCCGCCGAAGTACGATAGCACACATCATTCCAGAAAATCCCTATCGCTGTAGCTGAATAAACAGAAGATTGAAACGCTTTGATTGATTAAATATAACTAATAAACACACATCTGCCTTTTCTGTGTAAGAAGCCACATCATCTCACAGAAGGATGCTCAACTGTCAAATATACAATAAATATTCGCTAAATATTATCTGAAAACAATATATACTTGCTATTGAGTTGAGATGCTGTAGTAAAATATTTTGGGATGCATTTTTTTAGAACGCAGAATGCAAATAAAAATGTACCATTTGTTCATTCTTTATTAACCCTAGAACAGAATTATTATTTTACCAATTTGTACTATGAAAATAAATATGTTTTTTATTATTATTGATAATCAGTTATAATTGATTAATACTGTAATAGTAATATTTTAATAATACTGTAATTTGTTCACTTCCTAGCACTCCCTTGTAAAAAAAAACCTCCCCCCATTATTATAATGTTTTATTGTCTCATAGATCAGTCCTTTATGTGTTTTTGTTTGTGTGTTTAGAGTCGCCTGCAATCCCAGGACAGTGGAAAACACCTTCATGATGTGGAAGACTTGTTGCAGAAACACACACTAGTGGAAGCTGATATATCCGCACAGGCGGAGAGAGTCAAAGCTGTGCAGGCTGCTGCGAAGAGATTCACTTCAAATGAACAGAGTGAGGAAATGAAATGAACGCCCCACACATAAACAAACATGTGAAATTAATGAAATACACTTTATTGTCCCTGAAGGGGAAATTTGTTTTGGACTCAAGTTGTTTACATTGACGAAGCCATTGGAAACATAAACAGAAAATTCTACAAAACACACACAAAAAAAAGACAATAATAATTCCTGTACACACCCTTAAAAAATACTCATTCATCATTTAACATGTGCTGGTCTTCAGCTCACAATTAAAACACAATTGGTTCTCCTCTCTCTTTAGGTTATAAGCCGTGTGACCCTGCGCTGGTTGAAGAGAAAGTGGACCTTCTGGGCCGAGCATATGGAGAATTGGGCCAGCTGGCAGCGGATCGACGAGTTCGACTAGATGACTCGCGCAGGCTGTGGCAGTTCCTGTGGGAGCTGGGAGAGGAGGCTGCCTGGATCCGAGAGCAGGAGCAGATCTTGTCCGGAGGAGATTATGGAAAGGACCTGAGCTCCGCTCTTCACTTCCTGTCTAAACATGAGGCCTTCAGGGATGAGATGGCAGCCCGGTACGGCCCTCTGGGGAATAGCATTGCTGGTGGAGAAGCCCTGGTAAAGGAAGGCCACTCTGGAGCACCTGAGGTTACAGAGCGAATCAAGGACGTGAGAGCACAGTGGTCACACCTCGAGGAGGTACAGAACCAGAGAATGGCTCAAACTTTAAAGTGGAATGTGTGTCTTTACACAGCACCACATTTCACATTCTCTCTTTCCACAGGCCTCAGAGTTGCGTGAGCAGAGACTCAATGAGTCTGTAGCTTTCCATCAGTTCCAAACAGACGCCAACGACATGGAGGCCTGGATAATGGAAACACTAAGACAGGTAAAACAAACACAAATCAGGCATGAAAATCACTCACCTTTCGGCGAAATTCGCCGTTTTGAAACCAAAATAGGTGACCTACGTGAATAGTGTAGATTCGATGAGAAAATGTTTGGTGGGAGAGGGGGGGTGGGGGGCATACTATACTATATGAAGCCATACTATAGTATAATGTGAGATAGAAATGAATATTTAAGTCATTAAATTCACGTAAACTTTTCCCTCCGTTGCGGCTGTCAATCAATCTCCATTCAGCGTTCAAACAGCGCGTCGCGTTCGGTTACGACAGTCCACATGATGAAACTCTCTCTGCTGCGCGCTGTGACTCGTGTTGCTTCAAGCGCATCGTTCTGCGCTCGGGATGCGCATAAGTGCTTTGTGCCGCACTGTATTGGAGTCTTTCATAATCATATCATAATACTTTTGCGCAATGAAAGATTATTAGTAGCCTTTTTTGTTCTGTTCTATCTATCATATGTTTCTGCCTCATTAAACAGCTATGCTATACATTTAAAAAATGTCTTAATTTTATAGTAGACTATATACAATAATTGATCTTTCTGATTTTATCTGGTTTTTCAGTAATGTATTTTACAACAATACAAAGAGCAATGTGTGACGTTTGACTAGATTTAGTGCTACACTGTCTCATATTTGTCCCCCACTAAATAATGGTTTTTTTTTTTCACTAAATGTTCAGATTTAATACAATTATTGTTTTTCTAGACTAAATTTTAGTTATCCACTAATCTAGTTTATAATATAATTTTTTTCATAGGTTATGATCATATTTTTTTTTATTTGTTGTTTTTCTTTATAATGAAGATGTCTGTATTAAGTAGATTGTGTTTAACACACAAAAGAGTGATTATCAGTTCAACACAGAGAGTTATAGAAATTCTACTTGATTTTTTTTTAAAAACCTGCACTGGTATCGGATCGGTATCGGTCGATACTCAGAATTTTTGGTATTGGATTGGTTCAGAATTTTTTTTATCGGGACATCCCTAATATTTTCTGGTCGGCTATATATCTAAGTTACCCAGGAGCTCTGTTGACATATAGCTTGATGAATAGAGACGTTGAACACAGCAGGAGAGAACGCAACGTTAGCCAGCTAGCTAAAGCTCTGGTGGAAAATTATTAGCTAACGCTACGGAGGCCATAATATTTTTGACTCATGGCTGAAGTTAAGTTTCTCCAGCTCTCCCCAGGATGGCAAAAAATGCATCTCAAAATGCATCAGATTGATGCTTTCAAAAATGGAATATTTAAAATTTTCTTACGGGAGATCCTTCTCACCTTTTTCACCCCTGACCCGTTTTCATGCCTGACAAATATATGTTTTACTGACTATATGTTCACATTTCTATTTTGTCCTGTTCTATTTCAAAGGGATTCATCATGGTGTAGCCTTGCTGCTGAGTTTAGTTATCAGACTGAATCTTTTGTTATTCTGTTTGTAGGTGTCTAGTCAAGAACTGGGCCATGATGAGTTTTCTACACAGACCCTGGCCAGAACGCAGAGAGAGGTGGAAGAAGAGATTCAAAGTCACCGATCACTCATCGACTCACTACATGAACAGGCCTCATCACTGCCTGCAGCATACATACACTCCCCACAGGTACACACAACACACACACACACACTGGAAAGAAAATATGCATTAACTACAGATTGATAACAATATTTACTACGATTTATATATTTGAGTCGATTGACACCCCTATTAATGGATTAAAAAAATTTAAAAGTTTGGGGACGGTAAAGGTTTTTTAAAAAGAAATTATTAGTTCTATACAGCAAGAATGCATTCAGTTGATCAAATGACATTAAAAACATTTATAATGTTTCAAAAGATTTGTATTACAAATAGATTGTTCTTTGGAACTTTCTATTCATCAAAGAATCCTGAAAAAAAGTATTGTTTTCCACAAAATATTAAGCAGCACAACTGGTTTCAACATTCACATTAATAAGAAATGTTTCTTGAGCACCAAATCAGCATGTTATAATGATTTCTGAAAATTCAGCTTTGCATCACAGGAATAAATTAGAATTTAAAATATGTTAAAATAGAAAAAAAGAAAATTTGAACTGTAATCCTATTTCACAGTTTTACTGTTTTTACTGTATTTTTATCAAATAAATGCAGCCTTGGTGAGTATAAGAGACTTCTTTTAAAACATTTTTTAAAAAATTGCTGAACCCAAACTTTTGAACAGTAGTGTTTGTTACTCGTATTATTTATTTAAAAGCCTCTCTCGTTCTTGAACAGGTGGAGGGCCGTCTCCCAGCGATAGAGCAGCGCTATGAAGAGTTAGAGGGTTTGTCTTCGTCATGGCGACAGGCCTTAGATGGGGCACTTGCGTTGTATCGCATGTTTAGTGAAGCTAGTGCCTGCCAGCTGTGGGTTGGAGAAAAAGAACAGTGGCTGCACAACACGGAGATTCCCACCAAACTAGAGGACCTGGAGGTGGTTCAGCAGAGGTTAGAAAAAATACAATGATCCTTGTGTAAGTTTTAATTATTAAACTTATTGAAATGGCATATATTGGTGTAATATGGTTTGTTTTGTTTTGACTGAAGGTTTGAAACTCTGGAGCCAGAGATGAACACACTGGGTGCTCGCATTTCTGATGTCAATCAAGTGGCCCAACAGCTGCTTGGATCAGACAGCCGCAACAAAGAGCAGATTGACCAAACGCAAAACCAACTCAATAACAGGTACAGTCACCAACACAAAGAGCAGATTGACCACACCCAGAGTTATCTAGTTATATAGTTGACAAAACTATAACAAAGGAGCGATTAACAGCACACAGAACCAACTTAACACAGGCATACACAGAAAAAGTTCATAAAGTTAGATAATCAGAAATTGCCTCACACTTCTCCTTCATCCTCTTTTGAAGGTGGTCTGATTTCCAGAGTCTGGCCAACCAGCGTAAACAAGCTCTGGAATCTGCTCTGAATATCCAGAACTATCATCTAGAGTGTAATGAGATCAAGAGCTGGATGAAGGAGAAGACCAAAGTCATTGAGTCCACACAGAGCCTTGGAAATGACCTGGCTGGGGTCATGGCCCTGCAGCGCAAGCTCACTGGAATGGAGAGAGACCTGGAGGCTATACAGGTAAAAAACAAACAAAAAAACCCCACATAATTATATCTAATACAACCAGACAGAAATTTTAGCTTTTATACTTTTTCTTACTTGTTCTCTTTCCGTTGTCTTCCACAGGGTAAGTTGGATGATATGCGCTCTGAGGCAGAGAAGTTGGCTTCTGAGCATCCTGAGCAGGAGGAGGAGATCAAGGGTCGACTGGCTGAAATCCAGGATGTGTGGGAAGAGCTTCGAGCCACCATGAAGCGGCGTGAGGAGTCTTTGGGCGAAGCCTCAAAGCTTCAGGGCTTCCTCAGAGATCTTGATGACTTCCAGGCCTGGCTGTCTCGTACACAGACCACCGTGGCATCTGAGGACACGCCCACCTCTCTGGCCGAAGCGGAGCGTCTGTTGGGACAACATGAGGCCATAAAGAATGAAGTAGATAATTACAGGGACGATTATGAGAAGATGAGAGCTACTGGAGCTGAGGTCAGTTAGTGTAAAAAGAAAAACCTTCATTGCTATACACTACTGTTTGGGGTTGGCAAGATTTTTTTTTTTTTATGTATTAGAAAGAAGACTCTTATACTGACTAAGGCTGTATTATTTGATCAGAATATAGTAAAGCAGTAATATTGTCAAATATTATTACAATTTAATATAACTTTTCTATTTTACTTTGTAATTTAATCCAAAGCTGATTTTTCAGCATTACTCCAGTCTTCAGTGTCACACGATCCTTCAGAAATCATTCTAATATGCCGATTTGCTGCTCATGAACAATTTCATCTTATATTAATGTTATAACAGTTGTGCAGCTTAGTATTTTTGTTGTACATTTTTCAGGATCCTTTGATGAATTGAGTTAAAAAGAACATCATTTATTTGAAAAATAAATGTATTAACACTGAGTGATCAATTTAATTTAAAGAAAGGAAAAAAATGTTACTGACCCCAAACTTTTTACCGGAAGTATATATTTTACTGAAATTTGACAAATAACTGAAAATAGTTGTTGTAAAGATGAGTAAAGCAAATTATCTTTGTATCCATTTGTGATTGTGTGTGTTTAGGTAACTCAGGGACAGACTGATGCCCAGTACATGTTCTTAGCCCAGCGACTGCAAGCATTGGACACCGGCTGGCACGAGTTGAGAAGAATGTGGGAGAGCCGCCACTGTGTCCTTGCCCAGGCCTTCGATTTCCAAACCTTGCTACGAGATACAAAACAGGCAGAGGGCTTCCTCAATAGCCAGGTGTGTGTATGATATACTGCTTGTATTTTTGGTATTGTACAACTAAATACTGTACATTTTAAACACCCCATATCTTTCTAGGGGAAAGACACCATTTTAGTTTAATATTCTGCAAATAAGGACTCCTGATTGATGGCTGAAACCTTAATGAAAGCTAATAACCCAGTCTCTTTTCTCTTTGCCCACAGGAATATGTTCTGTCACACACAGAGATGCCCTCCAGCCTGCAAGGGGCTGTGGAGGCCATCAAGAAACACGAGGATTTCCTTACTACCATGGAGGCCAGTGAAGAAAAGATCAATGGTGTGGTCGAGTCTGGACGGAGACTAGTATCTGACGGCAACACCTCTGCAGACAAGATCCAAGAGAAGACAGACTCCATTCAGGAGAGGTGAGCAGAAACGGAATAAATGAAAAGAAGACATGATTTAGAAGATCAGTGTGACCAAAATCCTCATGTTATTAGTATTTTTAATTGAGTAATTGAATCACTGTAATAGTACAACCATGCCACAATATAACTTTTCCCATAAATTTAGCATACATTTGTTATATAAATATTCACAGGTTTGCACCAGTAGGATATTTTTTTAAGAAATTAACACTTATTCAGCAAGGAAGCATTACATTGATCAAAAGTGACAGTAAAGAAATGTATGATACAAAAGATTTCTGTTTCTAATAAATGCTATACTTTTTAACTTTTTATTGATCAAAGAATACTAGATAATATTTTTCCACAAAAATATTAAGCAGCACAACCGGAGCCAGTTCTAGGCATGGGCAGCGGTGGGCTGAGCCCACCCAAATGCTGCCTTGCCCACCCAATCAGAATTTAGGAACAGATGGTGTTGATCTGTTTTTACGATTTGTGCATTGATTAAAAGCAATCTGTCCTAAACAATCACAAAAATAACACCAGAAATTTGCAGGATTTTTCCTTTATTAACTGAAAGTAAAGGCGCGGCGCGTCATAGGCTACTAGTGCTTCAGTCTGTAGCAAAAAAGCAGAGGCTGACAAACACGAAAACGGGCAGAAATGTTTGCGTGCTATCAACAAGGAGTTGTATCTTCGTAAATATCTATCTTCATAATTACTTGTAAATATTGATGCACAACTTTTTATTTTTGATTACTACCAAATTGAAATGAGCTAGAAAACCTTGCTCATTTAAGAACATGCATTTATGGCATGGACGGAGCAAGAACATAATGTGTTCTTAAGTGTTTAAAATGCATATAGTTCAGTTGAAACCTTGCCCTCTTTGGCTTGTTGTTAATGCTGTTAAACTGAATGTATATGGCAAACTGTCTGCTTAAATAACAGTGAAATAAGAATGCCCTGTTCATCTTACAATCAGTTAGGGGTCATTCACATAGAACGTTTTTGCGATTAAAACACGAGACGCACTTAAGTACAGGTCTAGAGACACGTTTTTTAAAAGTTATTTTAACTTGAGTGCCGCGTTTTAGAAAGCCGTGTCATACGATAGGCTACTCTGCAAAAGGTTCGAGATGAGAGCACAACAGTCAATCACTAAGCTAACCGTACGTCTAGGTTGATCTTTACATGAAAAACGATGGAAAAGCAGTGCAATGGAATAAAAAATAAAAAAACACAGTCTGTGTGGCATTTAAATGACTATTAAAGGTAGGCTTCAATCGCTTTTTCTTTACAAAGTATAACTGGATGGAAGAAAAGTGAAAATGTTAGTATTTTATTTAAAGTGAAAATATAAATCCCACCCTTCTATAGGTGCCTAGAACTGGGCCTGAGCACAACAGTTTTTAACATTGAGAATGAGAAATGTTTCTTGAGCAGCAATTTAGTATATCAGAGTGATTTCTGAAGGATCATGTGACACTGAGGACTGGAGTAATGATGCTGAAAATTCAGCTTTGCAATCACAGGAATAAATGATATATTAAAATAGAAAACAATTATTTTATATTGTAATAATATTTCACAACATCTTTGTTTTAAATGTAATTTTTTATCCAATAACCGCATCCTTGGTGAGCATAAGAGACTTCTTTCAAAAACATAAAATAAAAAAAATATTGAGTGCATACTGCAATAAATACTTAAGAGTACTTAAGAAGCTGCGACATATTGGAAATATATTATAGCCATTAAATACATGCCCAGCCCTCAACAAACCCATTATATCCAGTCCAGATAACATCATGTTTTTCATCTCATGTTCCTTCAGACACCAGAAGAACAAACAAGCTGCAAATGAGCTGCTGGCTAAACTGAAGGATAACAGAGAGCTGCAGCACTTCCTTCAGGATGGACAAGAGGTAATAATACAAAATACAGAGCAATTATTATAAGACAAAGTCCATTGAGAAAGATAACACATTCTCTTATAAACTACACCAGTGAACCACAGCACATCCTACAGGATGAATCCAAAGGTGCCACATTCAGGGCTTTACATTGCATGGTTCAAGTGACCCAATTCCAATTTTTTCCTCCCATGTGGCACAGATCGGATATGACCCACAAATGTGTAAGCATGGATCCACAGATCGGTTTCAGGCCTCATTCATATGTGGAAATAAATCTGATAAGAATCAGATACATGCATTTGTGTCTGCTGTGCAAGCGGACAGATCGGATATTCTCCTGTAAATGCGAGTCGTACATCATTGAAAAAAGTGACTTTTTAAAACAATTTGCTGTACAAATATATCTATAACAAATAAACATCGCAGAGTATACATTTCATTCAATTTGGTAAACATTGTGGCTGTAAATGAATAGGCTTGGACTTGGTGCTGGTAATCCAATGCACAGGACAATGGTGACACCAGAATAAAAATATTCATGATTCTGAAGCTGAAAACAGAATAATTTTAGACGAATATGCTTACACTCTTTCACTGACTAGATATGTAAAATAATGTAGGCCACTTTTTTACATAAGACATTTGGCATCATCACCACAAATATTCCCCCATTGCATTATTATACTATATTATATTATTATTATATCCAACATTATATATAGTAGTTTAATGTAATACTGACAGTAAAACTCTGTAAACTTGAATTTTACTATTGAAAAATTCAATGTAACTCAATGTACTATTGAAATTTGTTTTCTTGACATCATAATGTTGTTGTTTTTCGCATGTAGTGTTAATGCAGATAACTTGCCTCTTTGCCCAAACATGAAATATGGGTCACTTTGAAAAGATTTAAGCAGGTCATTCAAAAAAAATTGGATATAGTAAAAAAATCTGAATTTGGCATCAAGACCTGCAGTGTAAATGCGGCCTAAGTCTTCTTTTCCATCCCCGTCTCTGTAGCTGACTTTGTGGATAAATGAGAAGATGTTGACAGCTCAGGACATGTCCTATGATGAGGCCAGAAACCTCCACAGCAAGTGGCAGAAGCACCAGGCCTTCATGGCTGAGCTGGCCTCCAATAAAGACTGGCTGGACAAGATTGACAAGGTATATTCCCATCATCTCCCAGTGCATTTAGATATCTTATGTACCTCTGGACCAATAAAAAAATTTGAAATGTTAATTTCCAGTCCTGGAAACATAATGAAAATGTATAACAATTCTAAACAGTCATAGAAATGCTCATCACTAAAAATAAATTATTTTCTAGGAATTGCTCTTTTATGTGAAATGTCTGGAAATATGGACATTCATTAGTCAAATAACTTAATCAGGGCCATATTAAATAAAGAAAAAGCAAGGAATAAGCACAGGTCAGAATAGCTACAATGACTACCTGTCTCTTTCTTGTTCTCGCAGGAGGGTCAGGTGTTAGTGAAGGAGAAGCCGGAGCTGGAGCAGACTGTATCAGAGACTCTGAGCAGCCTGCAGAAGCAGTGGGAGGAGTTGGAGAGCACCACTCAAGCCAAAGCTCAGTGTCTGTTCGATGCCAACCGAGCTGAGCTTTTCACACAGAGCTGTTCAGCGCTGGACTCCTGGCTCCAGAACATCTCCTCTCAACTGCAGAGCGATGAATTTGGAAAAGATCTCACAAGTGTCAACATCCTGCTCAAGAAACACCAGGTAAATCCAAGGTCAAGAAAGATCACAACTCCTGATACTCATAGATCACCTTTGTGTGCAATTAAACTGTCCTTTAGTCTGTGGGACACAACATTTTGATGGGCAGTATCTCTGGAAACTACCAAAAATGTGTTCTGTGTAAGTGTACGTTTTCAACTACCTGTACTTGTGTGTGCGTGCCAGATGCTGGAGCATCAGATGGAGGTGCGTGAGAAAGAAGTCCAGTCTCTGCAGTCACAGGCTCTGGCCTTGGCTCAAGAGGATTCTGGGACTGTGGAGGTGGATGGTCAGCAGAGAAGGGTGACAGACAGCTTTGCTCAACTGCAGGACCCTCTAAAACAGCGGAGGCAGCATCTTCTTGCTTCAAAAGAGGCTCATCAGTTCAACAGAGACCTTGAGGATGAGATTGTGAGTCACAAGCATGGGCCGCTACACTGTAAAGAAAAGTACATTTGATAAGAAAATACTTTCAATCTTTCTCCTTGAAAAATTCACCTTTAATTCAATGTGTTGCTTTATTTCTTTGTAATTTTTTGTGAAAATGACTTGCAATTTCTGAGTGAAAATAGTTGCCAAGTACCCTAGCGTTCAAAAGTTTGGAGTCTGTACATTATTTTAAAAGAAATTAATACTTTTATTCAGCAAATTATTAAATTGATCAAAAGTGACTGTAAAGACATTTATAATGTTCTACAAGATTTGTGTTTCAAATAAATGCTCTTCTTTTGAACTTTCTATTCATCAAAGAATTCTGAAAAAAAGCGTATCAGTTTTCACAAAACAATTAAACGAGAAAACTGTTTTCAACATTCATAATAATGAGAAATGTTTCTTTAGCAGAAAATCAGCATTTTAGAATGATTTCTGAAGGATAACGTGACAGTGAAGACTGGAGTAATGATGCTGAAAACAGGAATCACAGGAATAAATTACATTTTAAAATATATTAATAATATAATATTTCGTAATATTGCTGTTTTTACTGGATTTTTGATCAATTAATTGCAGCCTGGGTGAGCATAAGAGACTTCTTTCAAAAACATTAACAAATCTGACCAACCTTAAAGGTTTAGTTCACCCAAAAAAAACATTTTGTCATTAATTACTCACCCTCATGTCGTTCCAAACCTGTCCGACTTGCATTGATTTTCGGCACAGAAATTGAAGGGTGAATAAATGGTGACAGATTTTTTTTATTTTTGTGAACTGTCCCTTTTAAACTTTTTAACAGTAGTGTAAATCCCACACATAATTTATTTGTGGTATACTCATACATGCACACAATATTCATTTGGAAAGGTTTTGAGTAATTTTTTATGTTTTTGTCTAAAGTTATGGGTGAAGGAAAGGATGCCCCTTGCCACTTCAACAGACCACGGTAAAGATCTGCCCAGTGTTCAGTTGCTCATCAAAAAGAATCAGGTAATCAATTGCTCAATGTTTTTGAAGTTATAAAAATGTTGTTGTTTTTTTTCTCGCTGTCTGACTGAATTTCCATTATCCTCTAGACTCTGCATAAGGAGATTCAGGGTCATCAGCCCCGTATCGATGACATACAGGCTCACGGTCGAAACATGTCTCCTGGGAAAGAGTCAGAGATGGACAGGGAGAGGAGAGCTGCTCTTGATGAACGCCTGGCGGAGCTGAGGGAATTGTGGGCCCTTATGATTTCTGAGACAGAGAAGAGAAACATGAGGCTAGCAGAGGCTAACCGAGCACAGCAGTTTTATGCAGATGCTGCGGAGGCTGAGGCCTGGATGGGGGAACAAGAGCTTCATATGATGTCAGAGGAGAAGGCAAAGGTCAGTGAGACTGAACTATGTAGGTGTTATTAACAGCTATTCAAAAGATGCTTGAAAGAATTTTGCACATGGAAGTATAATGAGACATACGCTGCCGTTCAAAAGCCCTGCATACAGTAGACCTCCTTCAGTACTGTTTTATAAATGCATCCCAGTTTGAGACTGTTTGATCATGAGACCTTTCTTTGAAGAAGCTAAAATGTGAGAGAGTTTGATTAGGTTCAAAGTTTTAGTCCCAACAAAATTCTCATAGTATTCTCTAAATTCTCATAAGTTCTGTGCTGTTATTGGAGTGTTTATGTATGCCGTGTTTAACGTTTTTTTTTTTTCTGGTTGTTGTAGGATGAGCAGAGTGCTCTGGTGATGGTGAAGAAACACCAGATTCTGGAGCAGGCTCTAGAGGACTACGCTCAGACCATCCACCAGCTGGCCAATAGCAGCAGACTAATGGTGAACAGCGAACACCCAGAGAGGTGGGGAGTATAAAAGGGTTGGTGGACTGTCAGATAAAGCGTTTGAAGTGAAGTATTGGTATAATCTATTTTCTTTCTCCTCTTGTAGTGAAAGAATCACTCTGAGGCAGGCCCAGGTGGATAAACTGTATGCAGGGTTGAAGGATCTGGCTGAAGAGAGGAGGGGTAAACTGCAGGAGAGATTGAGACTGACCCAGCTGAAGAGAGAGGTGGATGATTTAGAGCAGTGGATCGCTGAGAGAGAGGTCGTCGCAGGGTCTCATGAACTTGGACAAGACTATGAACATGTGACGGTATGAAATCTATTTTTCCCTCCTCACTTCCTAAATCTTAACTCCTGGAATTGCAAAAACTTCATTCAGTTTATCATATTAATGTGAACTACGTCTTCAGGTTATATCTACACTAATCTGGATACATGTGAAAACGCACTTTTTTTCTCTACGTTTTGACCTTCCATCCACACATTATCTGAGACACCAACACTCAGTTGTCTTGTGAAAACTGAGCTTTTTGAAGATGCTCTCTCAAGTAGATACATTTTAAAAGCAGTTTTTGCTTTGTTGTTTGTGATCGAATCAGTAAGTAGTGAGATATTTTGCTAATAAATTGATTGTGTGTGAAGAATGTCTTGGGAACTTTATTATGTCTGGTTTCTCTGTATCACCTCGGTGAGCTTTTATTACATTTTACGCAATGTATCCGGATTAATGTAAGATAATGTAGAACTTTCTTAGAAGATTATACAATGGGATTGCCGTCTATAATTCTGAATGGTCTCTCTCGACCCATCAGATGTTGCGTGATAAGTTCCGGGAATTTGCGCGGGACACCAGCACAATTGGCCAGGAGCGTGTGGATGCAGTGAACGCTCAGGCAGATGAACTTATCGAGTCAGGTCATCCGGAAAACGCCAGCGTAGCTGAGTGGAAGGACGGGCTCAATGAAGCCTGGGCCGACCTGCTGGAGCTCATCGACACACGCACACAGATGCTGGCCGCCTCGTACGAGCTGCACCGCTTCCATCAGGATGCCCGGGAAGCTCTTGGGCTCATAAGGGAGAAGAAGGAGACACTAGCTGGAGCAGAACTTGGACGGGACCTGAACACTGTCCAGCACTTGCTTAGACAGCATACGGCCTATGAGCATGATGTGCAGGCACTCAGCGGACAGGTGAGAGCCTTCCTTTAACCTTTTCACATATATGCTCTACATCAGGGGTGCTCAATCCTGCTCCTGCCGATCGACTGTCCTGCACAGTTCATCTCCAACCCTAATCAAACACACCTGAAGCAACCAATTAAGGTCTTCAGGATCACTTGAAAATTAAAGGGAGGTGTGTTTGATTAGGTTTGGAGATGAACTGTGCAGGCTAGTTGATCGGCAGGAGCAGGATTGGGAACCCCTGCTCTACATTTTCTGATGGCTTGATTTTGACGGTTTGATTATGTGTCTAAAGGTTACACATCATTCTTTGACCCTTCATTGCAGGTCACACAGGTGCAGGACGATGCTGCACGTCTGCAGAAAGCGTACGCCGGAGAGAAAGCTGATGATATCCATCGCCATGAGTGTGCGGTCACAGAGGCCTGGGAGGGGCTTCAATCTGCCACTCAAGCCAGACGGCTGCTCCTGCTGGACACAGTGGAGAAGTTCAGATTCTTAAACATGGTCAGAGACCTCATGTTGTGGATGGAGGGAATCAACTTACAGATCCAGTCACATGACAGTCCGAGGTACATGCAAACCATACACATTGTGAAGTCTAAATCAAACATATGGTCACCAAAGCTGCATTTATTTGATCAAACAGTTCATTACAGTAATATTGTGAAATATTGTTACAAATTTAAATGAACTGTTTTATATTTTAATATATTTTAAAACGTAATATGGCAAAGCTGAATTTTTCAGCATCATTACTCCAGTCGTCAGTGTCACATGATCCTTCAGAAATCATTCTAATATGATTTGGTGCTCAAGAAACATTTTCAGAACGAGTTCAGAATAACAGCATTTATTTGAAATATAAAAGGCTTTATAACATTATAAATGTCTTTACTGTCACTTTTGATCATTAATGCATCATTGCTTAAATGTAATGATTAATAATAGTCTTGTTTAAAAAAAAAAAAAAAAAACTTTTGAACGGTAGGGAATATACACTGATATAGTATACAATTCATACTTGTACATACATACAACTAATTTAATTACACAAAATAATACAAAAATGACTCACAATTGTACACGTACAATTGTTAGGAATCTGTTTAAAAAGGAATTACATACATGAGTTAGTAAAGAAATGTTGAGAGTCATAAATGCTCTGTGTTGTTGTAGGGACGTCTCCTCAGCTGGTCTGGTCATCGCCAACCATCAGGACATTAAGTCTGAGATAGACACTAGAGCAGACAGCTTCACTGCTTGCAGTGAAATGGGACGGACCCTCACCAATAACAACCACTATGCTTCAGATGAGGTTTGTCCACACCACATACACACAAATGAACATGCACATTCACATATTAATCACTGCATGTTAGCCAAGGAAACCCACATGCACCCACTCACACGTTGGAATCTCTGTGATTTCTAGATTCAAGAGAAATTGGATCAGCTTCAGGCCAAACGCACTGAAATTAATCAGAAGTGGCTAGAGAAAATGGACCACTTACAGCTTGGTGAGTATGTAGGAGGAAGCTTGTTTCTGTGGCTCGTAGCATGCTAAAGAGATTTGCATCTAAGGGGGCAGTTTTGATGTATATATTTTTTTTATGTTTTTTCTAATTATGATATTGTTTGACCATATGGCATCCTTACATTCATGTGATATCTCATACTCTGTTATTCCTCTGCTTCTGTGTGTATGTCAGTTCTGGAAGTGTTACAGTTCAGTAGGGATGCGTCTATGGCCGAATCGTGGCTGGCTGGACAGGAGCCGCTGGTCAGGGCAGCAGAATTGGGCTCTAACGTAGACGAGGTTGAGAGTCTTATCAAACGCCACGAAGCCTTTGAAAAACTGGCAGCAGGCTGGGAAGATCGTTTCACACAGCTAGAGAAGCTCACCACGGTTTGTTAAATACACCTATAAAAGTGCAGGATTTGTTATGATAACGCCATTTATTGCATCCTCCTTTACTTGTTCTCACTTTCTCGTGTTATTCTCTGTCAGCTGGAGGAACAGGAAATTCAAAGAAAAAGGGAAGAGGAAGAGAGGGCCCGAAGACCACCCACACCTCCCCCCGTGGAGGAAGTAGTACAGTCTGAGATTAACGATTCTGCTGCAAGGTAAGAAATAGACTATACCATTCTACTCAGCTAGAGGGGTGGTCATTTTTCCCGTTTGCTTTTTTACTTTTTTAGCTTGTTACTGTTGAACTTGTTGAACTTTCTATTAGATAAAGAATCCTGAAAAAAATGCATCATGGTTTCTAAAAAATGTTAGGCGGCTCTGAAATAAATGTTTCACCAAATCAGTATATTAGAATAATTTCTGAAGGATCATGTGATGCTGAAGACTGGAGTAATGATGCTGAAAATTACTGAATAAATTACCATTTGAATTATATTTAATTAGAAAATTGCACAAATATTTCACAATATTATTGGTTTTACTTTTGATTTAAAATAAATGCAGCCGTGAGCATAAGAGACATTATGAAAACATTAACCAATCTTGCAAACCCCAAGATTTTGAATGGTTGTGTAAATATTTATTAGCTTTTTTTTCTTTTCTTTTTTCTTGAGGAAAACATTAAATAAAATTATTTAAGTTTATTTAAGAAAAAAACTGCTAAATAAGTCATTGACAGTTGTGGCAAAAAAGATACTTCTGTACCATAGTTGTTTCTGTTTTTAATGACGACTTTACACTTTACACATGTTTGCTTCTCTTTAAGGACGAGTCTGGACCAGACTACATTGAACCAGTCAGTATCTGTCAATGGTGTCTACAGTGACCAGGAAACATCACAGGTCAGATGTGGTTCACACTGCTTGCATTAAATTCTCTATTCATATTTGATCCAGTTATGCATTCACTTTCATACATGATTACATCACATGTTAGTATACTGACACAGTTTTAAAATTCATTTCAAGACACACGTCACAGTCCCGTCTCAATTGTGCTGTCTTTTTGTGTGTTCAGTGTCTTTTTCCTTGTTCCTCTCAATTATTCATGTTTATATTAATGTTCTGCTGTAAACTCTTGAGTCTCTTTGAGTGTGGGAGAATGTTGCAACAAAATGAGCGTCTAACAAAACTTTCAGTATGTTTTTCATGGTCACACAGTGTGTATGTCCTTTTAATTGTCAGAACAATGTTTCAACTCAAACAAGTGCTAATTCGAACACGCTCACATGTTAACACATTCTTGTGACGTCTCTTATCTGCAGTCAATATCGGTCTCTGTATCCGAACTCAAGAAAGCCGAACGTAAACCAGAGAGTAAACCTCAGTCTAACCCAGTTTCTAAGCCTGTGCCTAAACCCCACAAGGCACAGGAGCGTGTGAGTACTAACCCCGTAGTGCCAGCCTGGCCTGTAGCCGTAGTGTAGCATCGCTGCTTGCGCTTAACAACCCAGCAGCCTTGCAGCATGATGGCATCTATACCACACCTGCTAGAAAGCAAAATCACACCTTTGCTGCTTTCTATTGCTTTCAGTGAATCAGTCTTGTGCTTTTTATGTGTGTATTTGGCTACTGTAATTTTGAACTTATGATATTTTTGTCTTGCTTAGGCCTGAGCTTCAACATCAGTGTTTGCGATGCACTTTATCACATACAAATGTCTATTTTATGATGTTAAAAGGCAGCTTTGTTGTTCTGTGGAGTGCCGTTGTTTTACCGTTTGTTGTCGGGATCTTAACTTACAGTAGGTCTAGGCCTGGTTTCACAAACAGGGCTCAGATTAAGCCAGGATTACACCTTAGTTCAATTAGGACATTTAAGTATTTTTTAAGTGTTAAGTATCTTTCAGTGAAAACAGCTCAAACATGCATTTTAGTCTGGGACTTGGTTGAAAGTCTTGTCTGTGAAACCGGGGGCTAGTGTTCGGGGGACATCACAACAACTAATTCCCTACTAATCCTATCCAACTGAGACATTGTTTCTTTATTTCCTTCAGTTTCATCGGATTTTACTTTATTCCAAGGCAACTATTTTTCCTAACATTTGTATTTACTTATTTGGCTTAGAATATAAAGTTAGTTTGAGTAACTGACTGTTTTAGGCAGATGTGTCCCAGTGTCTTTGTGGCAGTGTTATTTCATTATTACACCCACATACCCCCAGCTTTTCCATACTGCCCCACGTTTGTCTTTGATGGAACATGCCGGTGTTGGTGTGTGTATGTGGGGTTATTTTAGTCTCCTTATGTCTTTGAGTGTGCATTTCCTTTCCTTTTGTGTGCATGTACATATTGTGCTTATTGAGTTTGACAATTTTGATTAATCTGTTCATTTGGATGATAAAGTATCATCCAGGAATATTTGTTTGTTATTAGTCAGGGATTACACCTCAAAATCCAGTTAGTCACAAAATAAATAACTGTGTGGGTTAAAGAAAATTTATGAGATTTATGAGAATACTGAGACATGGAATGTTTGAAAGGGTCAGAGTAATGAAGTATGAAGACTGGAGTAATGAAGCTTTGCCATCACAGCAATAAATTACATTTTAAAAATTACATTTCAACGAAAACCATTATTTTAAATGGTAATAATATTTCACAATATATTTTTTTATGTATTTGGGATCAAATAAAATGGTAAGCGTAAGTATAATTTTTTTATTATTTAAAAGAAAATCGTATAACCCCAAACGGTAGTGTGAGAGTGTAATATTTTTAATGAACAGTTTAAAGTATGTCTGTTGCCTGTTAATATAGCATGTAACTGTTAACAGGTTACATAAAGCCTTTAACAAATAAAAATAGTATTGACAAGAACAATAATGACCTAATCACTATCTGTGGTACTAGAAACAATGCATTATTGTAACGTCTACTAACTGTGGTCTGTTCCTGTCAACCAGGGATCAGAATCGGAATCAGTTAACGGTCCGGGCCGTGACAGCGGTCTGGACTCAGCATCACGGCAAGACCCTTCAGCAACACTGCCAGGGCGAGGAGGAGCAGAGGCGGCCACAGAAGCCATGGAGGGCATCCTTTGCAGGAAACATGAAATGGAATCGCTCAATAAAAAAGCAGCCACCAGGTGACACAGGAAGCAGATACATTCTGAAAGAATGATCTGGGGAATCTAATCAGGTTTTATCATGTAAATGGTGTGTTTCTCTGTGCATTTGTAGATCGTGGCAGAATGTATATTGCGTTTTACGTAAGGGAAGTATGGGCTTCTATAAGGACAACAAGAGTGCCTCTAATGGAATCCCCTACCATGGAGAAGTTCCCATCAGCCTCAACGAGGCTGTCTGTGAGGTAGCCCATGACTACAAGAAGAGGAAAAATGTATTTAAACTTAGGTGAGAAAGACATGAGGGAAGACATTTTCTCAGTAATTATGAAACGCAAGAAAATTAATAAAGCTCTTTGAATGTGACATTATGGCGTTTCATTTTTTTCAAGGCTTGGGGATGGAAAAGAGTTCTTGTTCCAAGCGAAGGATGAGGTAATTTTTGCTAAGGATGAAAAGAGAATGTGTTTAGGTTGTACTCTTATATTAAGTTTTTTATTTTGTTTTCTCCCTCAGGCTGAGATGAGTTCATGGATTCGATCAATCCAGTCATCCCTGTTGCCCGGGGAGCGCTCGCCGGGTGGCACACGAGGTCTAAGTCGGGCGATGACCATGCCGCCAATGTCTCCCAGCTCGGGCGAGGCAGGAGGCGTGACCATGCGCAACAAAGACGGCAAAGATAGAGGCGGCGAGAAGCGCTTCAGTTTCTTTGGCAAGAAGAAATAAGCACCAAAATATCCCACAGATCTCCACAGTGAGCCAAACAAATGGAAGAAATGGAAGTTTGTCAACACTCAAAAGAAACTGATAAAGTTAGAAAAGGCAAAGAAAACTCGCATGTCACTTTGTGATAGGTTTTTTGTTTTTATTTTCCTTTATTTTTGTTCCTCTTTTTTTTTTCATTCATCTCATTTCGCACTTCTTTGGATTTTGGCCGGACGGCGAGCTCAAAGCCAAGGGAGTGGCTTCCCGGACCGAGAGCCATCCTGAAAGTTTAGCTCATACCTTTTAATTTCAATCATTTCATTTTAACTTTTTCCCTAAAAATAATTTTATCTTTGGGTTAGACAGCATTTTCATACTCTAATGACCAAGAGTGCTATTTTGTCTTTTTTCCCTGATGATTTTCATTTCCTGTCTTAATTTTGACCTCTCACTTTCTTTGTAAAGGACTACAGTCCTTTTTTCCGGTATTATTATACTTATAGCTAAAGATTTTATTGTTATTGCTATTATTAATATTGTTTATTTGCTGTTCCGTTTTTGAGTCGATTTAAAGTAAAATATTTAAAGAAAATGTAAGTATAGTTGGTATGATCTCATGTTAAGAGAGGACAAAACAGAAAGAAGCCCATAAGTCAGAGGTGGGAGTTCATGCTGGTCTTTTTCCTTTCCTTTTTATTTTTTTCTTGATATGACTGTTGAATGCTTCTTTTTTTTTTTTTTTTTTTTGAGTAGTGTTTTTCAGCTTAAAGGGGGGAAAAAACACTATTTATGATGACTTTATTATATTATTAGTTTTTAAATCTTTCTGTTCTCATTTCCATTAAGAAACTTTAAGTATGTGTTCTTATTCTGTGGCTTGTTCCTTTAGCTCATCAAGTTCCTTTAACCTCTTTATCTTGTTATTTTCTTAGACCAGAAAAGTGTTTGTTGTGAAGATTGAAATTGAGGTGTGATGCTGTGGTTTAAACTTTGGTTTTACAATTGCTCGAAAGCAAACAGACACAACACAAGAATCACTTGCACAAGCCAACATTAAACTCACGTTAAACAAAGAATTTGAGGACAGCATATACTTTTTCCCCATTTTCTTGTAACTTTGATTTGAATATGTAGTTGACCAAGTTTCCTATCGGAATGTATTCTCAGGCGTCAGTTTTACCATTCACACACCGACGGACACGCACATGCTTTTCTCTCTCCTAACCCTACACTTTAAATACTTTACAGGGATGAACCTCTATTATTGGGATTTGTGTCAGTGATGCTCTTGAGGTTGATGCTGTATTTTTAGGTGTGTGTGAGCGTGTGTGTGCTCTGAAGAGGTTGCTTTCAGGTATATTGGTTGTGAATGTGCTTCAACTCTGAATGAGAAACAAAATTACTGAGGTATTCTTAATGTGGACCAAATCAACAGTTTTTCCCCCATGCACGGTGATTGAGATGATCTCTTCCCTTTATTTGTACATCACAAGTTACTATAAATTATCTTCCTTGGAGGAATGTGAAATTTTTACCGCATACTTATATAATTGTAGGTTTTATACTTGCGGTCAAAAAGAGAGAACTCTCTTCTTCCCCGTAAGTAGCGTACACAGAGGCAGAATCAATGGCAACCTAGCTGACATGATTTCAGATATACTTTTGCAGTTAAACGCATGATGTCCTGGTGTAACAAGTGTACCCACTGTGGCATGAAAGCAGTATTTTTGTAGGATAAAGACTTTTCAGCCTCATATGATTGTGTGAAAGCTTGCCTTGGTGTGTTAATATTAGCGCAAGGTGTGTTTTTTTTTGACGTCGTACATTGAAGCCCCTTCCTGTGAGGTGTGTGGAGTATTTAGCCATGTCCACTCTTATGTCAATTATCTCTACATTTCCTCTGGAGATGCTTTTAAGAGGTCCGCACGAAGACGCAGTAAACTGAAAGCTGAATTTTTTTTATTTTTTTCTTTGCTGTGACATTTGATGTGAAGGAAAATGATGCAGACTCTCTACTGAACCCTCAAAAACAGCCTTTTTCAGTGATTGGACAATGTCACTGAAACTCATTTTCCTCTCTGTTCAGTGACGTGAATTGTGACTTGTTCCGAATGAGAAATTTGGAGCTTGGAGTCACCTTTGTGAAACATTCTCTGGATCAGTCTGATGTTCTCTATTCTAAAGGTTAAAACGCTGCAGTAGAATGATCTAGTTGTAGACCAGTGCTTTTGTTCACACAGAATACCATCATTGAGCTGTAAGATGATCCATTTAGTCTGAGCCTACACATACGGTTTTGGGACTGTGTGATACATTTCTTCCTGAGATAAGTGTTGCATTGGATTACACTCTCTCAAATTTGTGCTGTTGAATTTTTTTTTCTTTTTTTTTTCTATTTCTATTCTTTTTATTATAGTTGCTTTATCTGAAAACATGTTCTTCCTCTCACATTTTACACTTCCCAGTGTGGTTTTAACCCAGTTTGCTTAGATGGTCTGGCACATAAGCGAATCTAGATAATTCAGTCAGTTTGTGTAAATTCCAATGGACTGGTGAGAAAAATTGTGCGGAAAATGAAATGTGATTATATTGCAAAACATGAATACAGTGAATTCAATGGGAAGAAACTCCTCTCTTAGTAAAAGTGAGTGGACTGAGCATTAGATTTGATGAAATCTTGTTGTTTTTTTTAAAGCAGATATTCCCCCTCATTCAATTGTAGTATATTTTACATTTTAATGCGTCTTCAAAAATATTCCCACCAAATACCCAATAAAGATAACATTTATTAAAGAATGTTAATTCCATTCTTGATTTTAAACCTGAGTTGTTAATATAACTACTATTATCTGTTGTTAGTATTGTTATTATTATAATAAAAGTCATTATTAATATTACTATTATTAATACTACTGTTGCAACTGCACCTCGTGTAAAACTGCAGCTTATTCCTGCTGAGTTTCTCGTCTGTAATACCAAACCCCGCCACTTGGGGGCAAGTGTGCTGTGGAGCATTTTTCATTACTGATCTAAACAAGAAAAAAGACTTGTTTGTTGACTTGTGTATCTACATCTAATATTAGGAATAAAAACATGATTTGAAAAGAAAACAAGTGTGGCCTTCTTTTTCTATAAATTCTATAGATGTTTAAATATAAGATTAATATAGGGTAGACCTATGTGTTGTAACACGGGGGTCAGTTGTAACACTGTTAGAAAAGAGCTGTGATGTCAACATTATCATACACTCCCATCACCTTTTGAGCTCACAGGAGAAGTGTCATGTGACAGCAGCATTTTATGACCAAAAAATTATTTTTATTTTTTTTGCAAGATCATTTTTTGTCGCTAACACTTTATTTTAAGGTGATGTGTTACTACATGTATTAGTAATTACAGTAAATTATGCACAATTACATGTAACTAAACTAATCCTAAACCATAACTCTATAGTTAGTACATACGTCACATGATTGTTAGACAAAAAGGTTACATTTTGTCTAACAATCATTGTATTTTAGATAAACATAATTTATTTACATTCCTATAGCTGTTTCTTTAGTTCAATTTAGTGTTTTGCATTTATGCTAACTTTAAACCCACGTGCTAAAACAATCAGCTTATGGTTGTTTGGGGTGGGGATAGTGTAAACGGTTTCATTGAAAATGTTATGCCCAACCTCTTATGATGATTCCAATATCAATCACATCTTCTTTGGAGGTAGTCACGTGAGTTTTTTTGTTGTGCATTAGAGGATTGATTCGGTAAATGTTTCCATCGTAGTTTATGCGCATCTCTTACCAGATAAAAACTTTATCCACTTCAATTGAGCGCATATATTTTTTACAGCATTTATAGTTTCCATCCAGTGTGTGTGTGTGACTATCCCAGAATTTACATAAAAATAATTTAATGGAAAACATGTCAGATGTTTTTGTGCTAAATTTAAAGTCTAACAAGAAATACACTAAGCTATGTTTTTTTTATCACTTTAAATTGTTCTTGCAAATTACCTCTCATATTGTTACATCAATCCACGCTAGTGTTACAAGGTTGTAACTACGGAACTCTTTGTTTTTGACATTAACTGACATAATCTGTGAGTGCACACAACAAAGTAAGTTTTATTTGTAGTAGACAAATGTGGCTGCCGTGTATCAAAGTTTGAGAGATCCAGCACAAACAACTGAGATAATTTTTTCCAACTAAAAGTGTTACGTTCCATCCCGTCTCCCCATGTCAATCAAAAACGTCATACTTTCAAAAGCTTCTGACAGTCAAAGACATTATTTGGTTACAACTGTGTGTGCTTAGTCTTCCCTTTTTAAATATTTTTGGTTCCCATACATGTCGAAGCAAAAAAGCAGTTCTATTTCTCTGTCTGCTCTCCCAGCTAAGTCATTGACAGGTCGTGAACTTTGACCTTAACCCATCCATATGAAGTTTACCATTTTAACAAGAATCAGCTTGCCTCAAATGCAAATCTCTCCTCCCTCCTGTTCCTCCGCTAGCTTTTAGAGCTGACTTTGATGTTATTTTCTGCAATAATGAGCAGAAATAGGCTAATTATGAAAATGCAATGCACTATAGCAAATGAATGAGCTATGTTCATTATCTTGACCACTTCTGTGCCATGCAGAGAACAAGTTGTTCTGAATCTGACCTTGAAACTCAACCAGAAAGCTTTCAACTGCCTACAGACCTCCAACTACTAACAAAGCCTGCAGGAAACCCCTATGTAGAAGGTCCCTTTATACTCTGTTCTACTTGCCACACGCGTTCAGATGCTCACAAAGCAAATACCCCATTTACTTAGTAAATAATATAGACTGATGGTGCTTCCACCTCCTGCGCTTATTATGTTTTAAAATTTCAGGCCTGGTGAGTGCCATCTATCAAAAGTGTTCAGAATCGCTTGGCAACGCAGCAGCAATATGTTAAGACCGATTTAAAAGCGCGACGGCGGCCTCACCTCCAGCCCTCCCGGGCCCCCGCTTTGTGTTCATTCACAAAGGCGCGTTACCCAGCGACCGTTAAAACCGCCTGAGCACAGCGCGAGGGGCTGCTGCCTGCTGGACCCTCATTTCAAACTGTTGCCAAATTGTCTTTGAGCCCTCAACGGACTGATATAATTTGTAAAGAACATCGTTAGGCTACTTATTTTCATTGAATCTGACATTGGATTTCAACAGATGCATTGTAAGTAAACTCGGCAACTTTCATAAAATAGCCTACGCGTTTGTACATTACAATGTAAGTTAGATAACGTCAACTATAACGTAGGCCTATAGCCTATATGAAATAATAGCTTATGTTTTTTAACATAGGCTATTATTAACTAACGTATTGGGGGATTATAGGCTAGTGGTTCTCTGGTGTTGTCGCGTGTGGTCTAGAATTTCAGTCAAACAAAACTGCATTATGGCTGTGTGGCAGACAGTAGATCTCTTCGATTATTTAGGTTAATTTAAGTTAACCATGTACTAGGTTCATAATAAACCATGTTTGATTTTGATTGCGCAATAGTTTCGAGGAAAGGCGTGAATGTTCAGTGGTATAGGCTACTTATAGTTGTGAGAAACCGGCGTGTCTTATTCTTGTCATTCAGAACTGCAGATAAAACGCGATTTCAATGCAGATAAACAAATGAGCATATTTAACTAGCTATTGCGTGAATTGCGGCTATGCGTGTTCACGAGAAGAGTCTGAATGTGGAGTCAGCAGTATACTGCAGTGCGCGTGACCGAGCGCACTCACCTCCACTGGGAAAAGCTTGCATGAGTTTGATCATTAGCGTAATCAAGTTACATACTGTATGAGTTTTCAAGGAGTAAGCGAAACTTACTATGAAGGAATGACCTGAAAAAACATACCTGGGTGAGTGGCTCTTAAAAATATTATTAAAATTGTGTTGTTGGTAGAGGATTCGCTATTTATTGAACACTTTTAGGCCCTCATATCATATGAGCATGGAAGCATATAGTATCAGAAATTTATTTTCATGGGATCTCGACATTTAAGTTGTTTTCTCAAGAAGGTCTTTTGTAAGTATCAGAAGTCTCTCTCTCTCTCTCTCTCTCTCTCTCTCTCTCTCTCTCTCTCTCTCTCTCTCTCTCTCTCTCTATATATATATATATATATATAGGCTATATATAGGCTATATATATATATATATACATACACTACCGGTCAAAAGTTTTAGATCAGTAAGATTTTTTATGTTTTTAAAAGAAGTCTCTTCTGCTCACCAAGGCTGCAATTATTTGATAAAAAATACAAAACAAAAACAGTAATATTGTGAAATATTATTACAATTTAAAACAGCGGTTTTCTATGTGAATATATAGTGAAGTGTAATTTATTCCTGTGATCAAAGCTGAATTTACAGCATCATTACTCCAGTCTTCAATGTCACATTTTTTTAATTATTATAATATGAAATTATTATAATATGATGCTCAAGAAACATTTATGATTATTATCCATGTTGAAAACAGTTTTTTACATTTTTATTTCAGGATTCTTTGATGAATAGAAAGTTCAAAAGAACAGCATTTATTTAAAATATAATCTTTTCTAACATTATAAATGTCTTTACTGTATAACTTTTGATCAATTTAACTCATCCTTGATGAATAAAAGTATTTTCTAATTTCTTTCCCCCAAAAATAAAAAATAAATTCTTACTGACCCCAAACCTTTGAATGGTAGTGATTAATGTTACAAAAGCTTTCCCTTTCAGATCAATTCTGTTCTTTTGAACTTTCTATTCATCAAAGAATCATGAAATAAAAATGTAAAAAACTGTTTTCAACATGGATAATAATCATAAATGTTTCTTGAGCATCATATTATAATAATTTCATATTATAATAATTTAAAAAATGTGACACTGAAGACTGGAGTAATGATGCTTTGATCACAGGAATAAATTACACTTCACTATATATTCACATAGAAAACCGCTGTTTTAAATTGTAATAATATTTCACAATATTACTGTTTTTTTTTGCATTTTTTATCAAATAATTGCAGCCTTGGTGAGCAGAAGAGACTTCATTTAAAAACATACAAAAATCTTACTGATCTAAAACTTTTGACCGGTAGTGTGTATATATATATATGTATATATATATATATATATATATATATATATATATATATATATATATACACACACACACACACACACAGCTACATTGTTGAGCATGTTTGTTTTTACTCAGGGACTCACTCAAGATGAAATAGATGTCTGTCAGTGATAGTTTACTTCCAAGTCAGTGTTTGACACCTTGAGAGGACGGCAACAAATGTATCATGACACTATAGTGACTAAACATGGTTAATTGGTGACCATGGTCCTGCCAACTCATGGAACTGGGACATCTTATAGAATGAAGTTTAACAGATGCAGATGAAATGGTTTGCAGCTAACCACTGAAGTTTTTTTTTCTTCTTCTTGAGAATATTATAGTAATCATAAATCACGGGAAAGAATGAGGGTTTCTATACACATGAACCCAACTTATGAACTTGTTTTGCCTTTTGACTGCTACATTTGCAAATAACTGTTTGCTTCAGGGGGGTAGATATTATGCATTCTAGTAAAAATGTGTCTTGTGTTTCTGCTGTGTACTGTGTTTCTATACAAGTATGTGCTCAAGAATCAGGTCTGCTCTATAAAATTCACATCACATCTGGAGTGGATTTGGAGAACAAAAAAGATGGATAATAGTTGGCCCCGCTTCCCAATCAAAGCTACACACACACACACACACACATTATGACCCCAGATTATTCTACTGGCAAAAATGTGATGCTGAGGGCTTGTGGTTCATAAGAGCAGAAAAGGTCATGAGGGTAGATAAGCAGATCGACAATGCGGAGCAGTGATTCAGACTGAGAGGAATGCCAAATGAAAGATCATTTAGCTTCACTCTTGTCTCCATATGTTGAACAGAACCATATAATGATGCTGTAATTAATTAGTATAGAATGAAAAAAGAAGAGAAACGTGTGAGAGACAGTTTTAGAATGTTATGTCAAGCCATTGAATGCGTTCATGCAATAAAAAGCATCTAAATGTGAAAACTGGCAGAATCCAAACATTACAATTTAACATTAACATGTCAACAATGTTAACAATTTTAACTATAATCATTGTTTTAATGGAAGAATAGAGAATATTACCTTTAAAGGAGAACTCCGGGCAATTTTTAAGTTAATCTTGATCGTTAGACCTTTGTGAGTACTGTCTATAGGAAAAAAACCGAACTGGATTGGTGCTTGCGACGGGGAGCTGCGACAGCGAATGCCCAGAGCTCCCACTCAGCTAAAACGGCAGCTATGGGGGCATAACATAAAGAGCGTTTTTGTGCCTCTTAACAGACACAAAATGCAATTAAAATGTCTGTCCAACATGAACAGGGGCCTACCTGTGAACAAGATGTGTTTAGCAACTTAGCCATGGTTTAAATTCACCTAAATAGTGTTTTAGACAGCAAGCTGTAGTCTCGCGCTGAAGTCTCGCTACTTTTTTTCTATTGACTGTACTCACAAAGGTCTAACAAGATTAACTTAAAAATTGCCCGGAGTTCTCCTTTAATGGATATTAAATGGAAGTTAGACTTCGAAGATAAGATTATGGTGAAGACTTGCATTATTCGTTGGTCTGGAGTCTCTGGATCCACATTGTGGATTAGAGAAATTCCATGTAAAGCAACAATGGAGCACAGAGAGCTCTGAATGAAAAATAGGGAGATAAGGAAAATGGGAAGTGATTGCAAGTGGGTATGGTGTGTTTCATAAAGCTGATCAAGCTCCTGAGAGTGTCATAACCTCAGCAACTCTGAGCTAGAGTTGGAAATTGAACAGTTTTTGTCCAATATGTATATTGTTAATTAGAAGTATAGGGCAATCCGTAGATAGAATATACTTTTAGTTACATTTACATTTATTCACATTTATTAATTTAGCAGATGCTTTTATCCAAAGACACTTACACATGAGAACAATAGAAGCAGTGAAACTAACAATAGAACAACAATATGCAAGTGCTATGACCCTTCCCAGTTTGTCTTACACAGTACATGTACTTTTTTTTTTTAAGATACTATACACTCTTAGAAGAAAAAATTGTATTTAGAACCTTAAAGGTGGGGTATGTGATTCTCTTTTTTGTCCATTTTTTCAAAATCACTTGAAATCCTATTCATAACCCACTTACAGCCACTGAGTTAGAGGCACTGAAATGAAAATTAAGCAATTTAATCATCTGTGGAACGGGCCGGACTCGAAAAACTCCAGCCAATCATTTCCAAGACCACCTAGAATCATTGGACAGTAAGTCCGTCAATCAAACGGTCGTACCATACCCCCCTCCCCCCATCCCCCTCACGCGAATCAGGGCCAGCGTTGGAGGAAAGAAGGTAGGACCATTTGAGTTGTGTATTTTCAAAATCTGCAGGCCATTTTGCAAATCCCATACCCCACCTTTAAAAGGTTCTATAGGCGCTATGTATTTGGAACCCCTAAAATGTTCTATACAGAACCCTTTTTAAGGGTTCAATAAAAAGAATCCTTTAGGGTTCTTTGTAACCAGGAAAAAGGTTCTATTATGGAACCTTTTAGGGGTTCATTCATTATCATTTGTTTTGTCCTTTCCGGATTAAATATTTCATATTATTGACAAACATCAAGACCCTAACATGTATTTATGAATGCATGTGAATGATCACAAAATTCAAGATATGGGGGTTAGAAAATGTATATATTTATATCATTTTATGTAGTTAATCAATTTCACACGAAGAGTGCCATTTCAGTTGTTCTCCTCCAAAAATCGGCATGATTAAAATGTGATATTAAGTTACTACAACAGATTAATAAACAATAATTTAATTACAACTACAAAATGTTGCAGAATAATGTAATATATGAATGAATAATAGCCTATAAAGAACCTTTGTGCCAAAAGGGTTCTTTCTTGTCATTATAGAACCTTTTTAGCATAAAAGGTTCTTTGGAGTTGAGTAAAGAACCCTATGGTTCTATATAGAACCCCAATTAACCCTTTTTTCTAAGAGTGTAGAACAGAAGATAAAGTGTTCGTATGGATCAGGTGTTGCCGAAAAGATGCGTTTCTTGAAAATGGCTACGGACTCAACAGCTCTGGTTGAGTTAGGCAGGTCATTCAGGGAACTGACCAGAAAAAGGTCAGAGAAAGAGAATTTTGTGCCTCTTTGAGATGGCACCACAAGACGACATTCACTTGCAGAGCGCAAGTTTCTGGATGGCACTCAAGTATGAAGTAATGAGTTTAGGTAAAAGGGAGCAGAGCCAGTGGTTGTTCTGTAGGCCAAAGTCAGTGTCTTGAATTTGATGCGAGCGGCAACTGGCAACCAGTGTAGTTTTGTGAGGAGAGGAGTGACGTGTGACCTCTTTGGCTCTTTAAAGACCACTCTTGCTGCAGCATTCTGGATCAGTTGCAGAGGTTTGATAGTGCAAGCTGGAAGACCAGCCAGGAGAGCATTACAATAGTCCAGTCTGGACTAGTTGTCTTTTGTCGCTACAATCTGCATGACGTAAACTTCCTTTGGACATCCTGTCATTGTCACTGCATGATGAACTTTGGAGCACATTAAGAGCAGTAGGAACATCATAACTTATTGTTAAAGACAAGACAATTATTATCAGCTATTAAAAGGATGTATTAACTGCACACTCTTAAAAATAAAGGTCTTTTTTGGCATCTATGGTTCCATGAAGAACTGTCAACATCCATGAAACCTTTTTTCACTACACAAAATGTTTTCTCTGGAAAAGGGGTCTTTAGATTATTAAAATGTTCTTCACACTAAGAAAAGAAATGTGTTCTTTTTGGGACCCATGATTCTTCTTTGGCAATGATGTGAAAACACCCTTTTGGAACCTTTAATTTGTTGGAAACAACAAGGCTAAGATCCTCAAGGCACTGTGGTCAGGCCAGCCTCCACTTTGAAAAACGTGGTTATTGTAGCATCCACGTTGTTTTGCGGTACGCGCATGCATCAAAGCAGTGATAGTCACTAATATAATTGTAAATTCATTGTTGAAATCTGGAAGCCATTAAAAGAATAGCCTACATTTATTTACTAAAATCTTTATATTTTCTTTACCTTCATTCTTTAAAAAGTGTTATACCATTGTCTGTCTGAATACTCTATTCTGATTGGCTGGAAGGTGTGAAATAAAACAGTTTAATGCACAGGTAGTTCCAAGTCAGTTTTATTACTGTTCTTTATTAATGCACTGTTTTCATTGAAGCACACATACACATGTACGTCACACATACACATATACATCACTCGAACACAAACATTCAGCAGCACAGAAACTTATCAACGCTGCCCCACGACTTTTAGTACAATAGCTTCACTACTGAATCGCTACATTGTTTGTTTTTCTCAGCAACGAAGGGGTTACATTGCTATTTTAAAGTAATTAAACTCAGCTTCATTGTTAATAGAGAGAGATACTCTGAAATGACACAGGTACGAATCTCTCTCAATATTTAATTCAAATAAATGCTATAATTCATTAATTCAAATAAATGTAATCTTACTGCACTAGTTTATCTCTGTGTCTGATTCAAATCGGTCAGTTTTACCCTTCCGGTCAAATATTGCGCTGCAATCATCAATAACAGCTTTAGGTTGTCAGTGCTGGCAAAATACCATGGTATAAACTGGATAATCCACGGCTAGCTGTGCATTAAACGATTTTACGGTTGCACTTATTTTTTCAACAATATAATACAATAGGCCTATACACTGTAAAAAAAAAAAAAAAAAGTTGGATTAACTTAAAGTAAGTTACCTGGTTGTCTTAAAATTTTGAGTTCATTGAAATTAAAAATTTGAGTTAATACAACAAAGGAGATTGGTTTAATAAATAGAAACTCAAAATATTATGTTATCTGAACTACATTAATTATCTAAGTTGATTTGACAAAATATAAAAAGTTGTGATAAATCATCAAAATTAATTTTTACAGTGTAGTTAGTTATTTAGCCTACCATTTAATTAAATTATTAATTTTCTCAATATTCATTAAAATGCATTATATCAGCATCAGAGCATGGCAGTCATAGTCCTTCAAGTCTTATTATAATTGGTAAAACCTGAAATAAGAAAACATTGATATTGTTTATTTTCTTTACACAAAACAATATCACTCAACACACAACGCCTATTAAATACCACTACACATTTGCTGGTGGTGGTAATGCCGTAAACGAGTCCTATAGATGAATCATTTCCTACTCTGCCTTCTCTTAAAAAAAATACCTTTTTATCAAGGTAAAATTTTGTTCTTGAAGAAAGTGTTGTTTAGTGTAAAACATGTTGAAGATCAGCGAACAGGCTGCCGATTCATTAAATAGCCTAGGCCCTAAGCTATTTCCTCACAAAAGCTCTTTATTCAATGTAGTGGAGCCTCTCCTCCATTGATGTAGGCTATCCATTTAAAAACAACAAAAACGGCCTCTTGTCTTGTTAGGCTTTTATTTGGCTAAAGGTAGCAGGCTTTCCTTCCAGTGGCTTTGACCATCTGCTGACTTTAAATTCAAAATCATTTCCTGAACTTGAACTGATTAGGGTTTTTTTTTTATGCAACAAATTCATATATGAATATGTATACAAGTCAAGTGTAGGCCTAATGTGAATTAAAGCTGCAAGCAGCGATGAAAGGGCCCTCGCACCCGTGCCACCGCCACCCGGTGGCTTCAGGAAGACAGAGCACGGTGGGCAATGTGCATTTAAGTAGGTAAATATAGGAGGAGTATGTCAAAGTCAGTTACAAAAATGTCCTTTATTATGGGGATAGTAGCATGCGTTATCACTCAGATAAGTGTTGCTAGCATGTTTTAGCATGTTTCTAGCATGTTTAGAACTCAATGGCATATTTAATTAATATGTTGCTAGTACTGCATCACAATGTAAAACATGTCACTTCCTGTCGACAGTAGGTGGCGCTATTACTATAACTGAAAATTGTCATGGACATGTGTTCAGGGCAGAACTCTTATCAAATGTGTGAAGTTTGGCGCAGATTGGACATTGCCTTCTTGAGTAACAACAACTTCCTGTTTCATTGCATTAACATGCTTTAGCACTTAGCTAAGAATTGCTAGCATGTTTTAACATGTTTATAACATGTTTATAACTCAATGGCATATTTAATGTGTTGCCAGTATTGCATCACAGTGTTAAACATGACACTTCCTGTTGCTAGTAGGTGGCGCTATTACTATAACTGAAAATTGTCACGTAGATGTGTTCAGGCCATGACTCTTATCAAATGTGTGAAGTTTGGGGCAGATTTGACATTCCATGCCTGAGTTACAGCAAATTCCTATTTAATTGCAGTAATAACATAATTTAACATTTAGCTAAGTGTTTGCTAGCATGTTTTAGCATGTTTCTAGTATGTTGATAGCATGTTTAACACTTGCTGGCACTTTTTTATCTATTATTAGGAGTCCACAACAGTGTTAAACATGTCACTTCCTGTTGCCAGCAGGTGGCGCTATGACTGTAACTGAATTTGAGCATGGACATGTGTTCAGGACAGAACTCTTATGAAACGTGTGAAGTTTGGGGCAGATTGGACATTGCCTTCTTGAGTAACAGCAACTTCCTGTTTCATTGTATTAACATGCTTTAGCACTTAGCTAAGAATTGCTAGCATGTTTTAACATGTTTATAACATGTTTATAACTCAATGGCATATTTAATGTGTTGCCAGTATTGCATCACAGTGTTAAACATGACACTTCCTGTCGCCAGCAGGTGGCGCTATGACTGTAACTGAATTTGAGCATGGACATGTGTTCAGGACAGAACTCTTATCAAACGTGTGAAGTTTGAGGCAGATTGGACATTGTTTGCCTGAGTTACAGCAACTTCCTGTTTCATGGCGAAACATCGAAATTTGTCAGGCCGCCGAGGACACGCCCTTTGACGAAAACTCAAGATCTTCGCAATTTACTGTCGCGAAGGCCTTAAGGTTAGACTCACCAAATTTGAAGATGATCAGATTAAAACTGTAGGAGGAGTTTGTCAAAGTACGGGGCCTGAAAATGGCAAAAACTGCACAAAAATCTAAGAGGAAGTGTTGCTATCATGCTTTAGCATTTTTCTAGCATGTTTGGAACTCAATGGCATATTTAATATGTTGCTAGTACTGCATCACAGTGTAAAACATGTCACTTCCTGTTGACAGTAGGCAGCGCTATTACAGCAAATTCCTATTTAATTGCAGTAATAGCATACTTTAGCACTTAGCTAAGTGTTTGCTAACATGTTTTAACATGTTTCTAGTATGAGGTTAGCATGTTTAGCACTTGCTGGCACTTTTTTATATATTATTAGGAGTCCTCAACAGTGTTAAACATGTCACTTCCTGTTGCCAGCAGCTGGTGCTATGACTGTAACTGAATATGAGCATGGACATGTGTTCAGGGCAGGACTCTTATCAAACGTGTGAAGTTTGGGGCAGATTGGACATTGCCTTCCTGAGTAACAAAAACTTCCTGTTTCATTGTATTAGCATGCTTTAGCACTTAGCTAAGAATTGCTAGCATGTTTTAACATGTTTATAACATGTTTATAACTCATTGGCATAATTAATATGTTGCTAGTACTGCATCACAGTGTTAAACATGTCACTTCCTGTTGCCAGTAGGTGGCGCTATTACTATAACTGAATATTCTCATGTAGATGTGTTCAGGCCATGACTCTTATCAAACGTGTGAAGTTTGGGGCAGATTGGACATTCCATACCTGAGTTACAGCAAATTCCTATTGAATTGCAGTAATAGCATGCTTTAGCACTTAGCTAAGTGCTTGCTAGCATGTTTTAGCATGTTTCAAGTATGTTGTTAGCATGTTTAACACTTGCTGGCACTTTTTTATATGTTATCAGGAGTCCACAACAGTGTTAAACATGTCACTTCCTGTTGCCAGCAGGTGGCGCTATGACTGTAACTGAATATGAGCATGGACATGTGTTCAGGACAGAACTCTTATCAAACGTGTGAAGTTTGGGGCAGATTGGACATTGTTTGCCTGAGTTACAGCAACTTCCTGTTTCATGGCAAAACATCAAAATTTGTCAGGCCGCCGAGGACACGCCCTTCGACGAAAACTCAAGATCTTCGCAATTTAACGTCGCAAAGGCCTTAAGATTAGACTCACCAAATTTGAAGATGATCAGATTAAAACTGTAGGAGGAGTTCGTTAAAGTACGAGGCCTGAAAATGGCAAAAACTGCACAAAAATCTGAGAGGAAGTTCAAAATGGCTGACTTCCTGTTGTGTTTAGGGCTACGCTCCAAGAGACTTTTTTGTAGGTATTGGGCCATTACAGGTATGTACCGAATTTCGTACACGTACGTGAAACGTAACGCGAGGCGCACTCCGTTGAACCTTTATAGGTGGCGCTATCGAGCCATTTTGCCCCGCCCAATTTTGAAACGCATATCAGATGTAAATTTTCGCCAGTTCTGACGCGTGTGCAAATTTTCGTGAGTTTTCGTGCATGTTTAGGCCCTCAAAAATGCGATTCATTGCGGAGAAGAAGAAGAAGAAGAATAAATATAGCTGCGAGCAGCGATTACGGGCCCAAGCCGGTGGCACCGCAACCCCGGTGCCTTTAGTACCTAAAGGCACCGGGGTGGCGGTTCCGCCAGCTTTGGCCCTTCATCGCTGCTCGCAGCTATATTTATATATACACTCACCGGCCACTTTATTAGGTACACCTGTCCAACTGCTCCTTAACACTTAATTTCTAAGCAGCCAATCACATGGCGGCAACTCAGTGCATTTAGGCATGTAGACATGGTCAAGACAATCTCCTGCAGTTCAAACCGAGCATCAGTATGGGGAAGAAAGGTGATTTGAGTGACTTTGAACGTGGCATGATTGTTGGTGCCAGAAGGGCTGGTCTGAGTATTTCAGAAACTGCTAATCTACTGGGATTTTCACGCACAACCATCTCTAGGGTTTACAGAGAATGGTCCGAAAAAGAAAAAACATCCAGTGAGCGGCAGTTCTGTGGGCGGAAATGCCTTGTTGATGCCAGAGGTCAGAGGAGAATGGCCAGACTGGTTCGAGCTGATAGAAGGGCAACAGTGACTCAAATAACCACCCGTTACAACCAAGGTGGGCAGAAGAGCATCTCTGAACGCACAGTACGTCGAACTTTGAGGCAGATGGGCTACAGCAGCAGAAGACCACACCGGGTGCCACTCCTTTCAGCTAAGAACAGGAAACTGAGGCTACAATTTGCACAAGCTCATCGAAATTGGACAATCGAAGATTGGAAAAACGTTGCCTGGTCTGATGAGTCTCGATTTCTGCTGCGACATTCGGATGGTAGGGTCAGAATTTGGCGTCTACAACATGAAAGCATGGATCCATCCTGCCTTGTATCAACGGTTCAGGCTGGTGGTGGTGGTGTCATGGTGTGGGGAATATTTTCTTGGCACTCTTTGGGCCCCTTGGTACCAATTGAGCATCGTTGCAACGCCACAGCCTACCTGAGTATTGTTGCTGACCATGTCCATCCCTTTATGACCACAATGTACCCAACTTCTGATGGCTACTTTCAGCAGGATAATGCGCCATGTCATAAAGCTGGAATCATCTCAGACTGGTTTCTTGAACATGACAATGAGTTCGCTGTACTCAAATGGCCTCCACAGTCACCAGATCTCAATCCAATAGAGCATCTTTGGGATGTGGTGGAACGGGAGATTCGCATCATGGATGTGCAGCCGACAAATCTGAGGCAACTGTGTGATGCCATCATGTCAATATGGACCAAACTCCCTGAGGAATGCTTCCAGCACCTTGTTGAATCTATGCCACGAAGAATTGAGGCAGTTCTGAAGGCAAAAGGGGGTCCAACCCGTTACTAGCATGGGGTACCTAATAAAGTGGCCGGTGAGTGTATATATATATATATATATATAGTTATTGTTTATTTGAGTGTCAAACACCTTTTATGGTGCCCAGCCCTCATGGGCTTGTTAGACACAACAGCTTCACACATATCACCAAAATAGCCACGTGATATAAGACAGAATCTCCAACATAGTATAACTAAACCACAAAGATGAATACACATAAAAATAGAGATGACATACGGGATATCATACAGGATACAGAATACTTTGCCGTAAACACCAGGCTTTTTCTATAAATTTTGCCAAAGCAAAAACATGATTATCAAACAGCCAGCACAAAATCTCCCCTTCATATTTCCAAAATATATCAGGATTTTTTAACTGAACTAATTCAAAAAGAGAGTTCCTTAAATCATAGTATAAAGGGCAATAAAAAACAAAGTGAAATTCATCTTCCACAACCTTGAGATCACAGAATTCACACAAACGTAGATGTTCAGGTATACCCTTAAATCGACCCACTTCCACTGCCAGAGGTAAGGTACTAGTTCTCAATTGCGCACAGAGGGACCTCTGCCTTCTCTTTAAATTAAGGAAAATATAAGGTTCTGTTACAAAATCATTCTTAAACTGAACATAATTTCTGAGTTTTGGCTTCTTCCATATATCTTGCTTCCACTGATTTTCATATTTACTTAACATTCTTTGTCTGACATCCTTTATATTACATTGAAGCTTATTGTAGTACCTTATATGCAAGTCAGACACAGACAATATTGTCAAAACTTCTCCAGACCAGGGGTGATGGTTTGCTCTGTCCCAATTAAAAATTTTCTTAGTTAGCCTTTCCTCTGGCAGACTAACAAGACGGTTCCACAATCGCACCATTTCACACCTTTGTTTTACAATACATGGATCCCATCCTGCATCTCCATTCACAGCTACCTTCGCTGCATATTTATGTACCCCAAGAAAACATCTCAAAGCACGATTTTGAACAGAATTACAATCAAAAACCTCTTCAAATCCCCAAACTCCTGCAGCATAAAACAAAACTGAGTCAACCAAAGATTTATATAGTTGTGTAAATGTCAAAAAACCAAGATCTGTACATAGTTTCATTTTACTCAACACAGAACCTAATGCCCTTCCAGCAGACTCTGCTAGTATTTTTCTTCCCTCTGTAAACTTCATATTTTCATCAAAAACAAAACCAAGGTATTTATAATAACAGGTATATTTTAAGGACACAGGCCCAAACTGAAATATATAAGTACTCTGTAATTCACTTTTTTCCCTAAATTGAACAACTTGTGTTTTTTCATTATTAATAGTAAGACGCCATTTCCTACACCAGGAACTCATAATATTCAACATATTTTGTAAACTTACTTCATTTTCAGCTATCAAAACAATGTCATCTGCGTAAAGCAGAATACTTAGATTCATGTCCTCAATTTGTACACCCAGATTTCCCTGCTTAATTTCTTGGGCTAAATCATTTATGTAGAAAGCAAACAGGGAAGGGGAGAGTAAGTCTCCCTGCTTCACTCCAAAAGGCGTTGGAAACCAGTCTGTTCTCAAATTATTTATCTGTACACAAGCAATGGGGTCTCTGTAAAGGAGTTTTATAGCATTATAAAATTTCCCATTAATACCAAATGAAAGTAATTTAAACAGTAAAAGGTCTCGATTAACACAATCAAACGCCTTTTTGAAATCAACAAAGCAGGCAAAAGTACTTTTACCCCTATCCAAACGCGCTCTCACCACCGAAGATAGCACATAAATATGATCAATACAGGACCTGTTTTTCCTAAAACCATTCTGTTCATCTACTAATCCCCCATAAGCCTCCAAAAAAGCATTAAGTCTGTTGTTAAGGACTCCTGAGTAAATTTTATAAACTGTACTAATCAAACTAATCCCTCTATAATTCAGCGGGACCCTAGGGTCATCTTTTATAGATTTCGGGATAGGTTTGATAATTGATCGATTCCACACAGATGGTATAATACCATTCTGAAAACATATACAACATAAACAATGTAGAACATTACACAAACTAGGGTTCCTAAGTACCTCGTTAGGGAGATCTTCAATGCCCACAGCTTTATTTACCTTGGCTTTATCTAGTACTTTAAGTACTTCCTCTAACGTAATATCACTGTTCAGTATATCATTTTGATAGTATATTGTGTTCATCCCGGTTTCCAACTCCAATTTTACTTTACAAGTTTCTTCTAAGAAATGATCATCAAATATATATATATATATAAACGGCCCGGTGGCACCGCCACCCCGGTGCCTTTGGGGTTATTGTGCACGACGTGCAAAAACGTAACCCCGCTTTGACTGTCGAAAATAAGTGTGCTGTAGAGCTTGCATCAGTGTGGGCTCTGCAAAAGTGCGCATCGAGGGCACATATCAACCACAAAGTATGCGTGAGCAACCTTCTGAAACCTAAAATGAAAAATGAGACACCCTACGGTCTCATGGATTTAACGGACACATGAAATAAGTACACAAGACCGAAAATTCATATGAAGTGTGCCATTTGGGACAGGGCCTATGATCGTGAACCACAATAGCCACATATATGAGATAATTTAAATTTAGAATCATTTTTAATGGCATAGGATGTCATATGTCAATATGTTTTGTAGCACTTAAATGTGTAAATCCAGAAGCCTAGTATTTATCTGGAGGTCTTTGTCCTTTGCCTGTCAACCTGGTTTGTCTCTGCCTTTTCTGTTCTGCCCTGTTTGCCATTGTTCACCCTGCCTGTCTTGACCATTCTTAATAAAAAGCTGCAAATGGATTAAAAAAGATAAGGCCTTAAACTTAAATTTGAACAAGGATTAAACTCTTGTAACTGTAACAGACACCAAGGCACAATCACACACATGCACGCACGCACGCACACACAGTTTAAAAACAAAAAAATATTTATCCAACCCCATTTAAAAACAGTCTGTGATTCCTTTACTTTATTAATAAACATTAAGACATTTATTTTCCTTTTTAATGCAGGCCAAACCACACAGCAGTGAAATGGTTAATCTAGCCCTCCTCCCCCTACACACACACACACACACACACACACACACACACACACACAGACAGGCACAGACACAGAGACGTAGGCTTATGGCAAGCCGTTTTAACATTTAATCATTTAAACCCACTAGTCTCTATTTTCATGCTACTAGTACTTATTTTTTAGATACTAGTATTTTTAGATACTAATATAGTATCTAATGAATAAGTACTAGTGTCTTTTAAAAGGTACTAGTCCCTAAGGAATAAGCACTAGTATCTAAAGAATAGGCACTAGTACCTAAAGAATAAGCACTAGTCGCTAATGAATAAGTACTAGTACTTAATGGAATAGATACTAGTATCTAAAAAATAAGTACTAGTAGCATGAAAATAGAGACTAGTAGGTTAAAATGATTAAATGTTAAGACGGCTTGCCATATTGGCTCAGAGAGAGAGAGAGAGAAAATGACCATATTCAAACCAAAATATCTGACTTTCTGTTGTTCGGAGCTAATAACTGTAAATTAGAAAGTTGTTCGGCTTAAGGAGAAGAATATACACGCTGAGTTTTGTAACTGTAGGTAAAACTAACTAAATTATAACACACTTTATATGTCCTTATTAAGCCATGAAAATTCATTTCCTCGCCACGGCCAAACCGTTCGAGATATCAAAAGTCCGTCCGCAATTTAGCATCCTCAAAGTCTTGACATCATGCACACCGAGTTTGGCGATGATTGAATGAATTGCCTAGGAGTAGTACTTCAAATTCCACAGCAAGCGTTTTCCAAACAACCCATAATAGCCGACTTCCTGTTGGGCTGGCGTAAAACTTGACCGGGGGTAAGATGTTCGGCCCGATGAGATCTATATGTGTACTGAGTTTCATATTAATTCATGCAAGCGTGTTGGATCTATGGACCAAATTGTCGGACCCCGTTCAAGAGGGCGCTGTTGAGCCCCCCTGCCACGCCCGGGTACCAGCTTCAGCCCGGCCCTGATGGCCGTGGGTTCTGACCTGTGTGCAAAATTTCAAGAGTTTTTGAGCACGTTAAGAGCCCCAAAAGCCCCTGAAACCTTGAAATCCATTAAAAGCAATAGACAAATCCCTCACACACAGAGACAGAGAGAGAGGGAGAGAAAATTCTCAGATACATCCACATTCAAACTTAAATATCTGACTTGCTGTTGTTTGGAGCTAATGACAGTTAATTAGAAAGTTGTCCGGCTTGATCTGAACAATATGCGTACCGAGTTTTATGATTGTAGGTAAAACTATATAACTAACACCCCCACTTTTGTCAAAAGGTGGCGCTACTGAGCCCCTGCACCACGCCCGTTTCTGAAACTTTGCACATGTCTACTGGCTAATAAATGTGATCTGTCTGTCGAGTTTCATGTAATTTTAAGCAATTTCAGGCATGCTAAGAGTCTCAAAAGCATCCACAAAGAATATTAAAGTTTGATGCGTTTGATGCGTTGTCACGGCAACAGTATCTTAGATATCAATAATCCTTTCACAAGTCTACATCTGGCGTGTGTTTACATTATACACATAAAGTTTGAAGCAAATCGGGTAAAAATAAGAGGGTGATTTCGAAGCATTTTGAAAGTGACACACTTCCTGCTGCCAGTTGGTGGCGCTTTAACATTGACTCACAATAGTCACATCCATGTGATCGGACTCTTACAACGAACACACTGCTGAAGTTTCATCAAGATCAGTTAATGTATGCAGAAGTTATAACACACTTCCTGTTTCCATTATTTGCCATAAATTCGTTTCCTCGCCACGGCCAAACCGTTCGAGATATCAAAAATCCCCTGGCAACTTTTCATCGACAATCTCTTGACTTCATGCTGACCGAGTTTCGTGGCGATTGGTTGAATTCTCTAGGAGGAGTATATCGAATTCCATTGCATGCGTTTTCCAAACAAGTCTTAATAGCCGACTTCCTGTTGGGCTGGGGTAAAAAGTAAAAGTACAAAGGATATATGAACCGATGAGATCTATATGTGTACCGAGTTTCATCTTATTACATGCAAGCGTGTTTGATTTATGAACCAAGTTTTTGGACCCCGTTCCAGGGGGCGCTGTCAAACCCCCCTGCCACGCCCGGGTACCAGCTTCAGCCCGGCCCTGATGGCCGCCGGTTCTGACCCGTGTGCAAAGTTTCAAGAGTTTTTGAGCACGTTAGGGGCCCAAAAGTGCGCTGAGAGTCTCAAAAGCATCCAAAAAAAATATTAAAGTTTGATGCATTGTCACGGCAACAGCATCTAAGATATCAACAATCCTTTCACAGGTCTACATCTGGCGTGTGTCTACATTATACACATCAAGTTTGAAGCAAATCGGGTAAAGCCTGTTTGATTTATGGACCAAGTTTTCGGACCCCGTTCCAGGGGGCGCTGTCGAGCCCCCCTGCCACGCCCGGGTACCAGCTTCAGCCCGGTCCTGATGGCCGCGGTTTCTGACCCGTGTGCAAAGTTTCAAGAGTTTTTGAGCATGTTAAGGGCCCCAAAAGTGCGCTAAGAATCTCAAAAGTATCCAAAAAGAATATTAAAGTTTGATGCGTTGTCACGGCAACAGCATCTAAGATATCAACAATCCTTTCACAGGTCTACATCTGGCTTGTGTCTACATTATACACATCAAGTTTGAAGCAAATAGGGTAAAGCGTGTTGGATGTATGGACCAAATTGTCGGACCCATTCAAGGGGGCGCTGTCGAGCCCCCCTGCCACGCCCGGGTACCAGCTTCAGCCTGGCCCTGATGGCCGTGGGTTTTGTCCCGTGTGCAAAGTTTCAAGAGTTTTCGAGCACGTTAAGAACCCCAAAAGTGCCCGAAAGCATAAAAAAGCATGAAAAAGCTTAAAAAAAGGAATATTAATGTTTGATGCATTGCCATGGCAACAGTATCAAAGATATCAATAATCCTTTCACAGGTCTACATCTGGCGTGTGTCTACATTATGCACATGAAGTTTGAAGCAAATCGGGTAAAAATAAGAGGGTGATTTAAAAGCATTTTGAAAGTGACACACTTCCTGCTGCCAGTTGGTGGCGCTATAACTTTGACTCACAATAGTCACATCCATGTGATCGGGCTCTTACAACGAACACACTGCTGAAGTTTAATCAAGATCAGTTAATGTATGCAGTAGTTATAACACACTTCCTGTTTCATGTTTCTCGCCATAATTTTGTTTCCTCGCCACGGCCAAACAGTTCGAGATATCAAAAATCCCCTGGCAACTTTTCATCCTCAGTGTCTTGACTTCATGCTGACCGAGTTTCGTGCTGTGTGTTTGAATTCTCTAGGAGAAGTATTTCACATTCCATTACATGCGTTTTCCAAACAAGCCTTAATAGCCGACTTCCTGTTGGGCTGGGGTAAAAAGTAAGAGCATGAAGTATATATGAACCGATGAGATCTATATGTGTACTGAGTTTCATATTATTACATGCAAGCGTGTTTGATTTATGGACCAAGTGTTCAAACCCCGTTCCAGGGGGCGCTGTCGAGCCCCCCTGCCACGCCCGGGTACCAGCTTCAGCCCGGCCCTGATGGCCGCTGGTTCTGAGATGTGTGCAAAGTTTCAAGAGTTTTCGAGCACGTTAAGGCCCCCAAAAGTGCCCAAAAGGTAGTAAAATAATAATAAATATAGCTGCGAGCAGCGATTACGGGCCCAAGCCGGTGGCACCGCAACCCCGGTGCCTTTAGTACCTAAAGGCACCGGGGTGGCGGTTCCGCCAGCTTTGGCCCTTCATCGCTGCTCGCAGCTATATTTATATATATATATATATATATATATATATATATATATATATATAAACGGCCCGGTGGCACCGCCACCCTGGTGCCTTTAGGGTTATTGTGCACGACGTGCAAAAACGTTACCCCGCTTTGACTGTCGAAAAGAAGTGTGCTGTAGAGCTTGCATCAGTGTGGGCTCTGCAAAAGTGTGCATCAAGGGCACATATCAACCACAAAGTATGCGTGAGCAACCTTCTGAAACCTAAAATGAAAAATAAAACACCCTACATCCTACATGGATTTAACGGACACATGAAATAAGTACACAAGACCGAAAATTCATATGAAGTGTGCCATCTGGGACAGGGCCTATGATCGTGAACCACAATAGCCACATATATGAGATCATTTAAATTTAGAATAATTTTTAATGTCATAGGTCAATATGTTTTGCAGCACCTGTCAACCTGGTTTGTCTCTGCCTTTTCTGTTCTGCCCTGTTTGCCATTGTTCACCCTGCCTGTCTTGACCATTCTTAATAAAAAGCTACAAATGGATTCCCCTAGCCTGACCCTGCCTCATTACAACACATATGCTGCATCTGCTCGCTATCTGCTGAACAGCTCTGGTAGTTCCGCTTCAGCACTGATGATGTTATAAGAATAGTGCGCTCTGGTTGGTCTGGATTATTCTGGATTTTTTATTTTATACAGAAATAAGTTGTTTATAAATCAGATGAGAATAAAGTTAGTGTTGATAACATTTTTAAGGATAACATATTGATCTAATATATATATATATATATATATATATATATATATATATATATATATAGCACATTAATTTTAAATTCATTCAGCTTTAATCACAAAACATACAATCTTAATTTTATTTAAAGCAAACAATACATTGCTACCGGGTATATTCGGTACCCACTCATAGGAGTTGCTTTCAGTCACTTCTGTGTTTATCTAAGCGCGGGGCTCCAGACTAACTTTTTTACTAGGAGCACTGTAGCCTATATAAAGCACAAAATAGTGTCTGTGTATATTAAACTGCAAAAATACTATTTAAATATTAACACTGCTTGTCTTTGTGTGAATGAATGGCGCAGACGCACGGTTTCATTTAACGTTAGCTACCTCTCTCTCTCTCTCACACACACACACACACTGAAGCATGAGCAGCACTCGCGCTGTTTTCAGTCTCTGCTGCCTCACGATATGATGACATGATTCATGATTCAATTCACTCTGAGAGTCACTTCATGAGCATGTGAGCGAATCGTTTGAACGAATGAATTAATGACTCGCTCATTAAGACGGTCGCCTGGCGACACCTAATGGTGGTTTAGTGTTTAAAAATATCATTCTTTCCAACAATAGTCAACAAACTTATATTTAAAACAATCTCTTAACATTATATAATGCATTGTACTTTTTCAGTGTAAAATATTTAATTTGATCAGCCCTACCTAGGACAATTAGCAGCCCTATAGTGTCTTATTATTCAAAATATTGATAAAATTTAGAAATAAAAAATGAAAGATGAACTATATATTTAATAAAACTAGACTAGAGGATGCCCTGCAGATATTACAATATGCAGATTTAAATATATAATTTGGTGTGTGTGTGTGTGTGTGTGTGTGTGTGTGTGTGTGTGTGTGTGTGTGTGTGTGTGTGTGTGTGTGAGTCCCAGCAAAGATCAGCAGCAGTAGTCAAATTTCATAAAACACGAGAGTAAAGAGCTGACTGAATAGATGATGAAGGAATATTGTGTGTAAAAGCAGCTATTTAAGAGAATCTGTCATTATACTGTTTTGTTGTTGTGTTTTCCATGAAGAATAATAGGCTATTGAACTCACAATTCAAGCATTTTAAAATGAAACTAACGGCTGCACGTGCATTCATAACGATGCGCGTACACAGCGATTTCATTCATAAATATAATTTTGGACACAAGAGGGCAGTATAGCTCTATGTATGATTCAGTGTTTATCACCCACAGAGCCCTCCCCTCCCCCTCACACACACACACATACAGACAGACGCAGAGAGAGAGGGAGAAAAAATTCATAGAATCCACATTCAAACCACAATATCTGACTTTCTCTTGGTCGAAGCTAATGACTGTAAATTAGAAAGTTGTTCGGCTCTAGGAGAAGAATATAAATATAGAGTTTTGTGACTGTAGGTCAAACGAACTAAGTTATAACACACTTCCTGCTTCACGTTTTTTTGCCATAATTTCGTTTCCTCGCCACGGCCAAACCGTTCGAGATATCAAAAATCCCCTGTCAATTTTTCATCCTCAATGTCTTGACTTCATGCTGACCGAGTTTCGTGGCGATTGGTTGAATTCTCTAGGAGGAGTATATCGAAGTCCAGGGGCATACGCTTCCAAACAAACCATAATAGCCGACTTCCTGTTGGGCTGGGGTAAAAAGTAAAAGTACAATGGATATATGAACCGATGAGATCTATATGTGTACTGAGTTTCATATTATTACATGCAAGCGTGTTTGATTTATGGACCAAGTTTTCGGACCCCGTTCCAGGGGGCGCTGTCGAGCCCCCCTGCCACGCCCGGGTACCAGCTTTAGCCCGGCCCTGATGGCCGCGGGTTCTGACGCGTGTGCAAAGTTTCAAGAGTTTTTGAGCACGTTAAGGGCCCCCAAAGTGCGCTGAGAGTCTCAAAAGTATCCAAAAAGAATATTAAAGTTTGATGCGTTGTCACGGCAACAGCATCTAAGATATCAACAATCCTTTCACAGGTCTAAATCTGGCGTGTGTCTACATTATACACATCAAGTTTGAAGCAAATCGGGTAAAGCCTGTTTGATTTATGGACCAAGTTTTCAGACCCCCATTCCAGGGGGCGCTGTCGAGCCCCCCTGCCACGCCCAGGTACCAGCTTCAGCCCAGCCCTAATGGCCCCAGGTTCTGACCCGTGTGCAAAGTTTCAAGAGTTTTTGAGCACGTTAAGGGCCCCAAAGGTGCGTTAAGAGTCTCAAAAGCATCCAAAAAGAATATAAAAGTTTGATGCGTTGTCACGGCAACAGTATCTAAGATATCAATAATCCTTTCACAGGTCTACATCTGCTGTGTGTTTACATTATACACATCAAGTTTGAAGCAAATCGGGTAAAAATAAGAGGGTGATTTCAAAGCCTTTAGGAAGTGACACACTTCCTGCTGCCAGTTGGTGGCGCTATAACTTTGACTCACAATAGTCACATCCATGTTATTGGACTCTTACAACGAACACACTGCTGAAGTTTCATCAAGATCAGTTAATGTTTGCAGAAGTTATAACACACTTCCTGTTTCCATTATTCGCCATAAATTCGTTTCCTCACCACGGCCAAACCGTTCGAGATATCAAAAATCCCCTGGCAACTTTTCATCCTCAGTGTCTTGACTTCATGCTGACCAAGTTTCGTGGCGATTGGTTGAATTCTCTAGGAGGAGTATATCGAATTCCAGGGGCATATGCTTCCAAACAAACCATAATAGCCGACTTCCTGTTGGGCTGGGGTAAAAAGTAAAAGTACAAAAGATATATGAATCGATGAGATCTATATGTGTACCAAGTTTCATATTATTACATTCAAGCGTGTTTGATTTATGGACCAAGTTTTCCGACCCTGTTCCAGGGGGCGCTGTCGAGCCCCCCTGCCACGCCCGGGTACCAGCTTTAGCCCGGCCCTGATGGCCGCGGGTTCTGACGCGTGTGCAAAGTTTCAAGAGTTTTTGAGCATGTTAAGGGCCCCAAAAGTGCGCTGAGAGTCTCAAAAGTATCCAAAAAGAATATTAAAGTTTGATGCGTTGTCACGGCAACAGCATCTAAGATATCAACAATCCTTTCACAGGTCTACATCTGGCGTGTGTCTACATTATACACATCAAGTTTGAAGCAAATCGGGTAAAGCCTGTTTGATTTATGGACCAAGTTTTTGGACCCCGTTCCAGGGGGCGCTGTCGAGCCCCCCTGCCACGCCCGGGTACCAGCTTCAGCCCGGCCCTGATGGCCGCGGTTTCTGACCCGTGTGCAAAGTTTCAAGAGTTTTTGAGCATGTTAAGGGCCCCAAAAGTGCGCTAAGAATCTCAAAAGTATCCAAAAAGAATATTAAAGTTTGATGCGTTGTCACGGCAACAGCATCTAAGATATCAACAATCCTTTCACAGGTCTACATCTGGCTTGTGTCTACATTATACACATCAAGTTTGAAGCAAATAGGGTAAAGCGTGTTGGATATATGGACCAAATTGTCGGACCCATTCAAGGGGGCGCTGTCGAGCCCCCCTGCCACGCCCGGGTACCAGCTTCAGCCTGGCCCTGATGGCCGTGGGTTTTGTCCCGTGTGCAAAGTTTCAAGAGTTTTCGAGCACGTTAAGAACCCCAAAAGTGCCCGAAAGCATAAAAAAGCACGAAAAAGCTTAAAAAAAGGAATATTAATGTTTGATGCATTGCCATGGCAACAGTATCAAAGATATCAATAATCCTTTCACAGGTCTACATCTGGCGTGTGTCTACATTATGCACATGAAGTTTGAAGCAAATCGGGTAAAAATAAGAGGGTGATTTAAAAGCATTTTGAAAGTGACACACTTCCTGCTGCCAGTTGGTGGCGCTATAACTTTGACTCACAATAGTCACATCCATGTGATCGGGCTCTTACAACGAACACACTGCTGAAGTTTCATCAAGATCAGTTAATGTATGCAGTAGTTATAACACACTTCCTGTTTCATGTTTCTCGCCATAATTTCGTTTCCTCGCCACGGCCAAACCGTTCGAGATATCAAAAATCCCCTGGCAACTTTTCATCCTCAGTGTCTTGACTTCATGCTGACCGAGTTTCGTGCCGTGTGTTTGAATTCTCTAGGAGGAGTATTTCACATTCCATTGCATGCGTTTTCCAAACAAGCCTTAATAGCCGACTTCCTGTTGGGCTGGGGTAAAAAGTAAGAGCATGAAGTATATATGAACCGATGAGATCTATATGTGTACTGAGTTTCATATTATTACAAGCAAGCGTGTTTGATTTATGGACCAAGTGTTCAAACCCCGTTCCAGGGGGCGCTGTCGAGCCCCCCTGCCACGCCCGGGTACCAGCTTCAGCCCGGCCCTGATGGCCGCGGGTTCTGAGATGTGTGCAAAGTTTCAAGAGTTTTCGAGCACGTTAAGGCCCCCAAAAGTGCCCAAAAGGTAGTAAAATAATAATAATAAATATATATATATAAATATAGCTGCGAGGAGCGATTACGGGCCCAAGCCGGTGGCACCGCAACCCCGGTGCCTTTAGTACCTAAAGGCACCGGGGTGGCGGTTCCGCCAGCTTTGGCCCTTCATCGCTGCTCGCAGCTATATTTATATATATATATATATATATATATATATATATATATATATATATATATAAACGGCCCGGTGGCACCGCCACCCCGGTGCCTTTGGGGTTATTGTGCACGACGTGCAAAAACGTAACCCCGCTTTGACTGTCGAAAAGAAGTGTGCTGTAGAGCTTGCATCAGTGTGGGCTCTGCAAAAGTGCGCATCGAGGGCACATATCAACCACAAAGTATGCGTGAGCAACCTTCTGAAACCTAAAATGAAAAATGAGACACCCTACGGTCTCATGGATTTAACGGACACATGAAATAAGTACACAAGACCGAAAATTCATATGAAGTGTGCCATTTGGGACAGGGCCTATGATCGTGAACCACAATAGCCACATATATGAGATAATTTAAATTTAGAATCATTTTTAATGGCATAGGATGTCATATGTCAATATGTTTTGTAGCACTTAAATGTGTAAATCCAGAAGCCTAGTATTTATCTGGAGGTCTTTGTCCTTTGCCTGTCAACCTGGTTTGTCTCTGCCTTTTCTGTTCTGCCCTGTTTGCCATTGTTCACCCTGCCTGTCTTGACCATTCTTAATAAAAAGCTGCAAATGGATTCAAAAAGACAAGGCCTTAAACTTAAATTTGAACAAGGATTAAACTCTTGTAACTGTAACAGACACCAAGGCACAATCACACACATGCATGCACGCACGCACACACAGTTTAAAAACCAAAAAATATTTATCCAACCCCATTTAAAAACAGTCTGTGATTCCTTTACTTTATTAATAAACATTAAGACATTTATTTTCCTTTTTAATGCAGGCCAAACCACACAGCAGTGAAATGGTTAATCTAGCCCTCCTCCCCCTACACACACACACACACACACACACACAGACAGGCACAGACACAGAGACGTAGGCTTATGGCAAGCCGTTTTAACATTTAATCATTTAAACCCACTAGTCTCTATTTTCATGCTACTGGTACTTATTTTTTAGATACTAGTATTTTTAGATACTAATATAGTATCTAATGAATAAGTACTAGTATCTTTTAAAAGGTACTAGTCCCTAAGGAATAAGCACTAGTATCTAAAGAATAGGCACTAGTACCTAAAGAATAAGCACTAGTCGCTAATGAATAAGTACTAGTACTTAATGGAATAGATACTAGTATCTAAAAAATAAGTACTAGTAGCATGAAAATAGAGACTAGTAGGTTAAAATGATTAAATGTTAAGACGGCTTGCCATATTGGCTCAGAGAGAGAGAGAGAGAAAATGACCATATTCAAACCAAAATATCTGACTTTCTGTTGTTCGGAGCTAATAACTGTAAATTAGAAAGTTGTTCGGCTTGAGGAGAAGAATATACACGCTGAGTTTTGTAACTGTAGGTAAAACTAACTAAGTTATAACACACTTTATATGTCCTTATTAAGCTATGAAAATTCATTTCCTCGCCACGGCCAAACCGTTCGAGATATCAAAAGTCCGTCCGCAATTTAGCATCCTCAAAGTCTTGACATCATGCACACCGAGTTTGGCGATGATTGAATGAATTGCCTAGGAGTAGTACTTCAAATTCCACAGCAAGCGTTTTCCAAACAACCCATAATAGCCGACTTCCTGTTGGGCTGGCGTAAAACTTGACCGGGGGTAAGATGTTCGGCCCGATGAGATCTATATGTGTACTGAGTTTCATATTAATTCATGCAAGCGTGTTGGATATATGGACCAAATTGTCGGACCCCGTTCAAGAAGGCGCTGTTGAGCCCCCCTGCCACGCCCGGGTACCAGCTTCAGCCCGGCCCTGATGGCCGTGGGTTCTGACCTGTGTGCAAAATTTCAAGAGTTTTTGAGCACGTTAAGAGCCCCAAAAGCCCCTGAAACCTTGAAATCCATTAAAAGCAATAGACAAATCCCTCACACACAGAGACAGAGAGAGAGGGAGAGAAAATTCTCAGATACATCCACATTCAAACTTTAAATATCTGACTTGCTGTTGTTTGGAGCTAATGACAGTTAATTAGAAAGTTGTCCGGCTTGATCTGAACAATATGCGTACCGAGTTTTATGATTGTAGGTAAAACTATATAACTAACACCCCCACTTTTGTCAAAAGGTGGCGCTACTGAGCCCCTGCACCACGCCCGTTTCTGAAACTTTGCACATGTCTACTGGCTAATAAATGTGATCTGTCTGTCGAGTTTCATGCAATTTTAAGCAATTTCAGGCATGCTAAGAGTCTCAAAAGCATCCAAAAAGAATATTAAAGTTTGATGCGTTTGATGCGTTGTCACGGCAACAGTATCTTAGACATCAATAATCCTTTCACAAGTCTACATCTGGCGTGTGTTTACATTATACACATAAAGTTTGAAGCAAATCGGGTAAAAATAAGAGGGTGATTTCAAAGCATTTTGAAAGTGACACACTTCCTGCTGCCAGTTGGTGGCGCTATAACATTGACTCACAATAGTCACATCCATGTGATCGGACTCTTACAACGAACACACTGCTGAAGTTTCATCAAGATCAGTTAATGTATGCAGAAGTTATAACACACTTCCTGTTTCCATTATTCGCCATAAATTCGTTTCCTCGCCACGGCCAAACCGTTCGAGATATCAAAAATCCCCTGGCAACTTTTCATCGTCAATCTCTTGACTTCATGCTGACCGAGTTTTCGTGGCGATTGGTTGAATTCTCTAGGAGGAGTATATCGAATTCCATTGCATGCGTTTTCCAAACAAGCCTTAATAGCCGACTTCCTGTTGGGCTGGGGTAAAAAGTAAAAGTACAACGGATATATGAACCGATGAGATCTATATGTGTACCAAGTTTCATATTATTACATGCAAGCGTGTTTGATTTATGGACCAAGTTTTCGGACCCTGTTCCAGGGGGCGCTGTCGAGCCCCCCTGCCACGCCCGGGTACCAGCTTCAGCCCGGCCCTGATGGCCGCGGGTTCTGACCCGTGTGCAAAGTTTCAAGAGTTTTTGAGCATGTTAAGGGCCCCAAAAGTGCGCTGAGAGTCTCAAAAGTATCCAAAAGGAATATTAAAGTTTGATGCGTTGTCACGGCAACAGCATCTAAGATATCAACAATCCTTTCACAGGTCTACATCTGGCGTGTGTCTACATTATACACATCAAGTTTGAAGCAAATCGGGTAAAGCCTGTTTGATTTATGGACCAAGTTTTCGGACCCCGTTCCAGGGGGCGCTGTCGAGCCCCCCTGCCACGCCCGGGTACCAGCTTCAGCCCGGCCCTGATGGCCGCGGGTTTTGTCCCGTGTGCAAAGTTTCAAGAGTTTTCGAGCACGTTAAGAACCCCAAAAGTGCCCGAAAGCATAAAAAAGCATGAAAAAGCTTAAAAAAAGGAATATTAATGTTTGATGCATTGCCATGGCAACAGTATCAAAGATATCAATAATCCTTTCACAGGTCTACATCTGGCGTGTGTCTACATTATGCACATGAAGTTTGAAGCAAATCGGGTAAAAATAAGAGGGTGATTTCAAAGCATTTTGAAAGTGACACACTTCCTGCTGCCAGTTGGTGGCGCTATAACTTTGACTCACAATAGTCACATCCATGTGATCGGGCTCTTACAACGAACACACTTCTGAAGTTTCATCAAGATCAGTTAATGTATGCTGAAGTTATAAGACACTTCCTGTTTCACGTTTCTCGCCATAAATTTGTTTCTTCGCCACGGCCAAACCGTTAGAGATATCAAAAATCCCCTCGCAATTTTTCATCCTCAATGTCTTGACTTCAGGCTGACCGAGTTTCGTTGTATGTGGATGAATGCTCTAGGAGGAGTATATTAAATTCCATTGCGTGCGTTTTAAAAACATCCGCAAATATCTGACTTCCTGTTGGGCTGGGGTAAAAAGTAAGAGTGTGAGGTATAGATGAAACGATGAGATCGACATGTGTACCGAGTTTCATATTATTACACACAAGCGTGTTTGAGTTATGGACCAAGTGTTCAGACCACGTTCCAGGGGGCGCTGACGAGCCCCCCTGCCACGCCCGGGTACCAGCTTCAGCCCGGCCCTGATGGCCGCGGGTTCTGACCCGTGTGCAAAGTTTCAAGAGTTTTCGAGCATGTTAAGGGCCCCAAAAGTGCCCGAATAGTCGTTAGAAAAATAAAAAAAAAAAAAAAAATAATCCTAAGGAAAACAATAGGGCTCTTCGCCCTTTCAGGGCTTGGGCCCTAATAATCCTAAATAATAATCCTTAGGAAAACAATAGGGCCTTCGCCTTTTCAGGCTTGGGCCCTAATAATAATAATTAAAGCTGCAAGCAGCATTGAAAGGGCCCTCGCACACGTGCCATCGCCACCCGGTGGCTTTAGGAAGACAGAGCACGGTGGGCAATGTGCATTTAAGTAGATAAATATAGTGGGAGTATGTCAAAGTCAGTTACAAAAATGTCCTTTATTGTGGGGATAATAGCATGCGTTATCACTCAGATAAGTGTTGCTAGCATGTTTTTAGCATGTTTAGAACTCAATGGCATATTTACTATGTTGCTAGTACTGCATCACAGTGTCAAATATGTCACTTCCTTTTGACAGTAGGTGGCGCTATTACTTTAACTTAAAATTGTAATGCGGATTTGTTCAGGCCATGACTCTTATCAAACGTGTGAAGTTTGGGGCAGATTTGACATTCCATGCCTCAGTTACAGCAAATTCCTATTTAATTGCAGTAATAGCATGCATTGGCACTTAGTTAAGTGTTTGCTAGAATGTTTCTAGTATGTTGCTAGCATGTTTAACACTTGCTGGCACTTTTTTATATATTATTAGAAGTCCACAACAGTGTTAAACATGTCACTTCCTGTTGCCAGCAGGTGGCGCTATGACTGTAACTGAATATGAGCATGCACATGTGTTCAGGACAGAACTCTTATTAAACTTGTGAAGTTTTGGGCAGATTGGACATTGCCTTCTTAAGTAAAAACAACTTCCTGTTTCATAGCATTAGCATGCTTTAGCACTTAGCTAAGAATTGCTAGCATGTTTATAACTCAATGGCATATTTACTATGTTGCCAGTACTGCATCACACTGTTAAACATGTCACTTCCTGTTGCCAGTAGGTGGCGCTATTACTATAGCTGAAAATTGTCATGTAGATGTGTTCAGGGCAGGACTCTTATCAAATGTGTGAAGTTTGGGGCAGATTGGACATTGCCTTCTTAAGTAACAACAACTTCCTGTTTCATTGCATTAGCATGCTTTAGCACTTAGCTAAGAATTGCTAGCATGTTTTAACATGTTTCTAACATGTGTATAACTCAATGGCATATTTACTATGTTGCTAGTACTGCATCACAGTGTAAAACGTGCACGGAGGGGAATGTGCATTTATGTAGGTAAATATAGGAGGAGTATGTCAATGTCAGTTACAAAAATGTCCTTTATTATGGGGATTATACAATGTGTTTTCACTCAGATAAGTGTTGCTAGCATGTTTTAGCATGTTTCTAGCATGCTTGGAACTCAATGGTATATCTAAATTTGTTGCTAGTACTGCATCACATTGTAGATGTCACTTCCTGTTGACAGTAGGTGGCGCTATTACTATAAGTGAAAATTGTCATGTAGATGTGTTCAGGGCAGGACTTTTATCAAAAGTGTGACGTTTGGGGCAGATTGGACATTCCTTGCCTGAGTTAAAACAACTTCCTGTTTCATGGCATTAATAGCATGATTTAACACTTAACTAAGTATTGCTAGCATGCTTTAGCATGTTTCTAACATGTTTAACACTCAATGGCATATTTTACTATGTTGCTAGTACTGCATCACAGTGTAAAACATGTCACTTCCTGTTGAAAGTAGGTGGCGCTAATACTATAACAGAAAATTAACAGAAAATTATCATGTAGATGTGTTCAGGCCATGACTCTTATCAAACATGTGAAGTTTGGGGCAGATTGGACATTGCCTTCTTGAGTAACAACAACTTCCTCTTTCATTGCATTAGCATGCCTTAGCACTTAGCTAAGAATTGTTAGCATGTTTTAACATGTTTCTAACATGTTGAACACTAGATGGCATATTTTACTATGTTGCTAGTACTGCATCACAGTGTAAAACATGTCACTTCCTGTTGACAGTAGGTGGCGCTATTACTATAACAGAAAATTAACAGAAAATTATCATGTAGATGTGTTCAGGCCATGACTCTTATCAAACGTGTGAAGTTTGGGGCAGATTGGACATTGCCTTCTTGAGTAACAACAACTTCCTCTTTCATTGCATTGGCATGCTTTAGCACTTAGCTAAGTGTTTGCTAGCATGTTTTAGCATGTTTCTAGTATGTTGCTAGCATGTTTAGCACTTGCTGGCACTTTTTTATATGTTATTAGTAGTCCACAACAGTGTTAAACATGTCACTTCCTGTTGCCAGCAGGTGGCGCTATGACTGTAACTGAATATGAGCATGGACATGTGTTCAGGACAGAACTCTTATCAAACATGTGAAGTTTGGGGCAGATTGGACATTGTTTGCCTGAGTTACAGCAACTTCCTGTTTCATTGTATTAGCATGCTTTAGCACTTAGCTAAGAATTGCTAGCATGTTTTAACATGTTTATAACATGTTTATAACTCATTGGCATAATTAATATGTTGCTAGTACTGCATCACAGTGTTAAACATGTCACTTCCTGTTGCCAGTAGGTGGCGCTATTACTATAACTGAATATTCTCATGTAGATGTGTTCAGGCCATGACTCTTATCAAACGTGTGAAGTTTGGGGCAGATTGGACATTGTTTGCCTGAGTTACAGCAACTTCCTGTTTCATGGCGAAACATCAAAATTTGTCAGGCCGCCGAGGACACGCCCTTCGACGAAAACTCAAGATCTTCGCAATTTAACGTCGCAAAGGCCTTAAGATTAGACTCACCAAATTTGAAGATGATCAGATTAAAACTGTAGGAGGAGTTCGTTAAAGTACGAGGCCTGAAAATGGCAAAAACTGCACAAAAATCTGAGAGGAAGTTCAAAATGGCTGACTTCCTGTTGTGTTTAGGGCTACGCTCCAAGAGACTTTTTTGTAGGTATTGGGCCATTACAGGTATGTACCGAATTTCGTACACGTACGTGAAACGTAACGCGAGGCGCACTCCGTTGAACCTTTATAGGTGGCGCTATCGAGCCATTTTGCCCCGCCCAATTTTGAAACGCATATCAGATGTAAATTTTCGCCAGTTCTGACGCGTGTGCAAATTTTCGTGAGTTTTCGTGCATGTTTAGGCCCTCAAAAATGCGATTCATTGCGGAGAAGAAGAAGAAGAAGAAGAATAATAATAATAAACAGAGCAATTCCAAGAGGGTCCTCACACCATCGGTGCTCGGGCCCTAATAAACAGAGCAATTCCAAGAGGGTCCTCACACCATCGGTGCTCGGGCCCTAATTAGGAATGGTGAGTAGACTATTAGCTATAAGAGATTAGAGGTTTAGAGAGGGAGACATTACTTTTACGTTTGTTTTTATATGGTTTAGAGGAGTGTGTGGACTATGGAGTCGGACTGTTGAGGGTGTGAGAACTTCAAATTGAGTCACCGCAACCAACGTGCGCTGACAGCGGCGTGCATGCGGGCGCGTGCGTGATGCGCTACAGACTCCCTCTGCTGTCCTGCTGGAATCTTCAGCAAACACGGAAGAAGCGGGACGACGCAGCGGTAAATGCCAAATAATGGCCTGGATAACACAATTGTAGATATGAACAGCGATCCAGATCCACTGAGTCCAGTCCTGTGCGCTGAGCTTCAGCAGTGATGTGAGGTGGGCTTTACAGCTCGTAGCACGGCTCTATTTCTACCGGATCAGCAAATACTCTCGTATAGGTATGCAGTATCAAGTGTGAGGGTTATTTTTGTACTTCCGTCAGTTCTGCTGGTTTTCGCGCTGGAAGAAGTATGTGACCGAGCAGAATTCATTTTGACCTGAAAGACCTGCGCATAGATGAGTTTTGGAAAGGACTTGATCACACGGGAATCTCAATGGTAGGCAAAATATAGTAGGCTATTTGCATGTGGAGTTAAAATCGCAAACCTATATTGAACACAAAATGTGAAGTAATCGTATATGGGAGCGTTTCACGCAGAAGTTACGCAGAGTTGCCTGTTTCTTCACATCAGTGTATTTTTTAAGTAGCCTACAAACTATTGTTTTAGATCATAAATCATTGATTTATTCTCTCGAGCATACAGGAAAATGCCTATTGTGTCCGCCAGTGATGAATTTAATGTGGAGGGTCTCTGATGGCCAGAGGAGCGCGGGGTTGTGCGCGCACTGCCATGATGACATTGGGCTGCTGCCATACGGAGTTAGATTTTTCTGTTACCTAACTCTGCTTCAATAACAGAAATAGTGTATTTTTGACAAAGTTGCATATCAATTAAATGTGATCTGTAAAGGTGTGTAATACCTTTAAAACGTGCGTAAATTTGATCGTTTTGGAGCGTGAGTGCGCGCGCACATAACAGCTTTGAACTGAAGTAACAGAGGTAATGACAGGCAGACCGCTGCCTCCACAACAGAGCTGCCTTTTTAAAATTCAAATTCAATTTCTGAAATTGGATTGATTTTAAATTCGAGATTGCAAACATAATTACATTTTAATTAAATTAAGTGGAATTAAAATTAATTTAAATTCCTATTGTTGCCAGTATAATTTTGAACTAAAAAAGTTCAAGACAAGCGTTGAATGTTTCCATGACATGTTTGAACATTTCAGGAAAATGAAGTGCCTTGAAGTTTGAGGATTAATACATTAGATGGGTAGATAGGAACATAAAACATAATTTTGTTTGGAATTTGGAATTGTACATTTATTTATTTACTTAGTTATAAATTATTGTTTGTTTATTTTGTGATTTTCTTTGGGGTTTTAGTTATTACACATTTTTCTGTGAGGAAAGGCTAAGGAAACCTACCTCGGTAAGGGGTAGGTACTGTAAAAGAAGTGTAACTGTGATCACATGTGCCTCATAAGCGAATGGCCGCGACGTCAAGAGCTGTGTGTATTCAGTGTTTTCTCCTCCATTGACCTCCATTCAAACAGAACAGCTTCTGCATTGCACATTTTTATAGTCTTGAAGGGCCCCTGAGAACTCTGTTCACATTGTCAGCTAGTCTTCTGGTTTATTCTGGGTTGTTATGTTCCAATTCATACTGATGTTTGTCCAAAAATATTTTGGACCGAATATTGAGTAGGCCTATGTGGTTGTCCTGAGAATGTTTTACCTAGTAATTTCTGTTATAAATGCAAAAATGTATAGGTATACCTCAACGTCATTAACTTCAGTTGGTTTGATGAATGTTTTGAATAACTGCCAGATTCTAGCCAAAGAAAAAAGGCCCATTGAGCTGATTCTTAGACCAAGGTTGATTAAGTTACTTATTGTGTTTCTGTTTGATAATAAAAATGTGTGAGATCTGGGCCATTCTTCAAAGATCATGACGTTGATGTTTTGATAGTTTAAAGTCACTGAAAATAACTCTCTCTGTTAAAAAAAATCCAAAAGCTGTTTTTGTGTCAGTGTGTTCTCTCCATTGTCTAACAAACAGAGCGGTCGGTTGAAGGGCTTGCCTGAGCAGAGTCCCTAATTTATGCTTTCTAGCAACATTGTTCACTTCTGCTCTGAAACTAATAAATAACCTCAGGCCTTCAGAGTGGCATAGTCTATTTTCACATTGTAAAATGTCTTATTTTTTTAACATGACATTAATTGAGTAAAATTATGTGATGCATTATATTCTCCGGAATCAGAGTTCCACTGATTTTTTAAATATCTATGATTGGACTGTTGTAAACACACAGATATCGGAATACCATAAAATAAAAAGCATTTGCACTTCCTGACACTTCTGTGCAAGTCTGAACAGGACTCGCCTGATTCCTTCTCTGGAAATTTCAGTTATTCAGTTGTGGTTTGATTAGAGCCTTTCTGAGATCCAACGTTGTTATGCATAGAGCAGTCTTGCTTCTGTTGACCCGCTTTCGCTTAATGCAGTAGCCTATTCACTGTTATATTATAAAGGTGATGCTGCTGATAGATCTTATGCTGATTTGTAGTTAAAAAGTTAGCTAAAAAGTTACTTGGTGCTTGTAATGAAACAAAATGTGCAGGTTGCTATGCAATTTAAAGAATCACTCCATTGGTTGGTTTGGTCAGGGCTAGAACTGATGTGCTAATTGCTCTCTGACTGCCGTAGTTCATTATCTTGCTCAGTTTGAGTGCACACGCATGTGCACGTTTACCATGCACACTCAACATTCATGTGCTTCCATTTGTGTCCTTCATGTGCATATGTGTAAAAATAACTTGAACAATGAATTTGTTCAACTTTTGCTAACTTTTACTGTTTGAAAAAAAAAAAATTCTAAATAAAGCAAGTCACAGGGTATCTCATGAGATGGCATTTTGTCTTTATACCTTCTATTTTAGATGTTATGTGGCTTAAAGCATTATTGAAATGACTTATGTTCCTTTGTGGAGATAATTCACCCAAATATGCAAATTATGTCATTACTTACTCACTCGTGTCTTCCCAAATGTGTGACTTTTTTTCTCCTATAGAACACAAAAGAAGATATTTTGAAGAACATTTGGAACCAAAAAACATTGGTTACCATTGGCTCACATTGTATGAAAAAAACAAAAACAAACAAAACATTGGGACTGAGAAAATATTCTTTTAAGTCATCAAGGAATAGTCATCAGTCATTTCAAACCTTTATGTAAATGAATGAATAGAACTTATATATATGATAAACCTTTGTCATAATGACATCTTTTTAGTGAAAGTTTTTTGTCACTTCATTTTGTTTTGTTACGTTTGTAAATAGTAGCGATCGGGAACATTTTAACCGTTTCCAAGTTTTTGTATAAAAAGAATACAAAATTATTACCATTTACCATTTTAAAACATTAGCCTACTTGTCTAAAAAAAAGCTTTACAATTCACATGATCAAACTGGTTTAGCCACATGTTTGAATGACCCACTTATAGCACTATGTTGATTAAATCTGTTAGGCAAGACACACAACACTCAATTGACATTGACACATCTGGGATCAGTATTATTTGAGGGAAATGATCTGTAAACACATTGTAGTTTATTAGAACATTTCAGAGCCTCTCTGACTTTAGCTGGGTCACTTGTGCAACAGCGAGGTGGCTTTTCCCACACTTTATATGGAAACACTGGCCTTTGTTTTTGGTAGGAGTGTGTGCCAGTTAAGCTAACCTTGATAAAAGTCAAGGTTGAAGGAAATACACACACACACACACAAAGTATATAGTTACCTGATTCAACTGCAGAAGTATGATTTAATGCTTAAAGTATGCGTTACGAGTCATGCTCGAAAGCCCTTGACGTATTGTCACACTCATACAGGTCTTACGTTCTGTTAAACCTTTCAGCACACAAAGAAACACACCAACACACATGCACTCAAATGTTCCCATTATACCGCAGCTGTACCTTTATAAGTTTTGACAACTGAGTCCACTATCACCAGACACATGGAGATATGATAGCCTATTAGACCCATGTGTGCAAGTCAAACATGCCAAGACTAACAACAAACTCTGATTATTTTCCAAATTAGCTCTCACTTCTTATTAAATTATGTATAAAAAAAATTCCCCTCTCTGAGTAAATCTCACTTTTAACTTTGACCTAAAGAACTCATGTGTTATAAGATGTGCCATCTTTTTGTAATTTGATATCGTTTTTTACTTTGAAGTAAGTCTCAGTTCAGTTGTAAATAAAAACAAGTTAACAAAAAGATCAGATTTTTGGGGCAGATTGTAAAAATGTCTTCGAAAGAAGTATCTCATGTTTACCAAAACTGCATTTATTTGATCAAAAATGCAGTAAAATTAGTAACATTTTGAAATATGATTACAATTTAAAATAACTGTTTTCTGTTTTAAAGTCCCCATGTAGTCAATAATTTGCCATCTCAGACTCAGACAGCTGCCTTCGAAAAATCTGAATTCTTAGAAACTCTTTGAACAACGTTAATGGAAAAAGGCATATAGTTAACAGCATAACATCGTAATATGCATCATGTACATAATTCACCTGCTATATTATTGCGGGATAACTGGAGACTCCCCAGCTTCACATAGTAATGATGATATGCTAAAGGCCACCAATTTTTGAGACTGTCTTTGGTTCACTGTAGTTTTAAGGAGAAGATACTCAGCAATGGTGTTAAATGATGAATTTGCACATGATTTGTCTTAAAGCATATTAAAAACACCACATAGACATATAAACAACATTAAAAACTTGAATTTCACCACAGGGAGACTTCAAATTGTCATTTATTCTTGTGAAGGGAAAGTCTATGATTAAATCAATGCTACATTGTGTTCAGTTATGTACTACAGTATATGTGCTAAACACTCTTACTCTTTCTCTCCAAAACTGCAGGCAGACTGGACTGGCAGTCTATACGGATGTCAGAATTGTTGTCCTGATACAGCCTTTCTCCATGTGGCCTGCCGATGTGGATTCTGGGCTTTATATATGAAGAGACACTCTTAAGAATGAAGAATCTTTCATGAGAAAGAATCAAAAAAGCATCCTGACTCTGTCCAGTTGGATTAAATTGAATGCTAAGTGCATTGTGATTTTTATTTTTATTTTCTTCTTCTTCAGTCCGTTTATTCTCTTCACCTTTCCTCTTGTCGGTTCACCCTGCTGCAAGGTCTGTCTCTCTGTTGTGCTGGAGGACGCAGTGGGTCAGACATGTCAGCCAAGGCTCCCATATACCTTAAGCGACGAAGCCGTAAAGGAAAGAAGGAAAAGCTGCGTGACCTTCTTTCATCCGACATGATCAGTCCTCCACTGGGAGACTTCAGACACACCATCCACATTGGAAGCGGAGGAGGTGCCGACGATCTTTTCGGTGACCTGTCTTTCCTACAAGGTAAATTTCACCTGTTACCGGGGCAGCAAAGTCATCAAGGGTCCTTCCAACTAAGTCGCACAGCAAGTGTAAGAAGTCACCCGCCAGCCAGCGAGAGCTCGCCTCTGCTGAAAAATGCCCTGTCGCTGCCTATCATTGGAGGGGTGCAGGCGCTCACACTTCCGGCTGTGACTTCAGCAGCAACGGTGACTGCTGAGATCCCAACAGCCATGATAACAACCCAATCGCCCCCAACATCTCCGTCTCTCGCTCCACCTCCCAAACCTCCCAGACTGCACCTGGAAGAGAGGAACTTGTCACGGCATACATCGCTTCCTGCATCTCCGAACCGCTGTCCACTTAATTTGCACACATTTGGGCAGAGTCCAGAGGAAGATGAGAAATTTGTGAAGGATGGGGATGGGGGAGAAAGGCCGTATTTGTCCAACGCCGGCTCTATGCTTTCCCTCCATCTGGACTTGGGGCCATCCATCCTAGAGGATGTGCTTCAGATCATGGACAATGAGAGAACAGGGACGTTCAGTGGGCGACTTACACCCAGTGGACGACAAGAGATATATACCTGAAAGTGAACGAAGAGATATGAGTCAAAGCTTTATGACACATAAATGAGCTAATCACATTTTTCTTCACGTATCAAAAAAATTTTTCCATCTGAGAGAACTCATTTACCTGCTGTACAATGGCATTTCCTGGAGACTTTGTCCTTTTTTTGCTCATTATGCATTTAATATTTGGAAAAGACCTTTGGAAACTACAGGATTTTAACCAATCTATATTGAATCAGTTTCATCATTGGATTTCTCTGTTGTTCAAATGGATCGTTTTAATTCATCTGTTATTTTTGGACTACAAGCAATGCTACAATTCTGGCTTTAGATCTACTAAATACATATACATTTTTAAACATTTGATCTGAAAGCATTTTAGCAAGCACATCTCAGACCACCTGCATTGAGTGTACAGTATGTACTATTACAGAGCAACATCCTACAGGCCTCCTGGATTCACTACAGGAAAAGAAAAACTGACATTTTCCGCTTTCAGAGCAGCAATGACATCATCTCCCCCGTGTGTGTTGTTGCAATTTGTGTAATCGGGTAAAAATGCGCAGCTCCTCCCTAATAATCTGGACACGCACACGCGCCAGGAGGCCTGTGCGTCTACACCCTGAGATTTTAACATTCTCTTTTTTTTTTTTTTGGGAGTAGTCTTCATTGTTCAGAAACAGAAACCCAAAGGCTGGCTTTTCACTGAGCAGGAATATGGAATGTTTTCCTTTCATAAAATACACATTTTTTTCTGTGTTTGGTTGTTGTTGAGGTGTCTGCGATCCCTCAGGCATTGACAAGATGATCACTTTTCATGCAGCAGTAGTTTTTCCTATCTCCGATTGAGCATGAGCGATGGGGCCAAAAGAAGGGCTTGTGTTACCTTGGTGTATCCCCCATATAACCCACCCCACAGGGGTTGAGAATGCTCTATGCTTTCCGTTCACAGATTTATAGACTGTAGTATTATTTTCTTGTCAGATTATGAATTGAAATAAATAACTCTTTACTTTTTTCTAACTTACCTTGCAAAAAGTGCATCAAACTGTCAACGAGGTAGCTGAAAAGAACAAATACTAACAGAAACATTCATACTGCAATCAGCGTTTTGTGATGCTACCTTTGCACTGTCACGGCACTAAGAAAACCTACTGTATTCATTTAAACTCATCAGTTCTCATATTTAAAGGTACACTATGTAACTTTTGATGCTCTAGCGGTTAATAAACAAAACTGCATGCGCCTTGAGGCGTCCAGAGCTACTTCTGTTTATGTATATGTCTGCAGCAGTTGTCGCCCTGCTCAGTCTGAAATAGTCCTAATATAAACACTTATTGTAGGCGTACCGTACCATACCACCTCGTTATATACATTTTGCACCAAAAAAGTTACATAGTGTACCTTTAAAAAAATCTATTTGAGATAATTTGTCTGAAAAGTTTTGTTTTAAGTAGTCATTGTTTCTGACACCGTGTCTATACTGCAGTGGACCGTTGCAAATCGCAAAAGTAGTGCTAGCGCTTGGAGTATTATATAAGAAATATAAGGGCAGCAATTTTGTGTTGGAAATTAGTTTTCTCGTCGCACTGTATCCAGTGTCATCAGCATCACTGATTATAATGGGTTCTACTTGCTTTTGTCGTTTCGTGACACTCGTGTCTGATGTAGACACCGTGTCAGAGTATTTAGTGGTTCTTTCTTTAGGATTCTTGGTTCCTTTTTTCGTTACTAGTGAATTGTCTTACAATTTTATCCTTACATTGTGAATTCCATTTCCAAAGCTGAATCTATTTACAAAGTCATAGTTCTGTGCACTTAACTTTGTTGACATACATCTGATCTAAAGACCAATTAAATCCACAAACAGATTAAATCCTATGGTGTACCTTTCTAATTTCAGTATTTATTTTTGTAAGCTTAAAGACTAATTTCATTACATTATTATCATACTGAACAGGGACGTGAATGTTAGACACAATTATTGATCAAAATTATTTAGTATTTATTCTGGATTTACTAAAACTTACCACTACATTAACCAGACATTTGTGAATTAAGTAATTCTCACAGCCACTTTACTCAAAGGATTTGAAAGAGACAATATGAAAATATCTTCACATATGTCATTTTTTTATTGATTACATCAGTGCGTGTTTTTTTAAGACCACATGTATAACTCATATATGCAGTGATATTTAATTAAGACAGACTATCTTATGATTTTGCTTCACTGAAGCACAATTACAATGAGAAAAAAAAACAATAAGTAAAAGTACAATAGAATTTTAAAGGTTAGACCATTTAACAAGCAATTGGGTAAATATAGATGGGTAGATTTAAATGATGCATAGCTAAAAACCACACATGCCTTAATAAATATCTCTAAAATACTTTTCTACTCCACCACTGCAAAATACTGTGATCATTCATGTTGACTAATATTAGGCTAATGCTATTTTTAGTTCATGAAAAATATAAACTTGAATTATTACTCGGATTTTGACGATTAAACTCAAAATCTCATAAATATGACATTCCTGACAAGGACATTTTACCATAAAAATGCATCATGGTTTTAATCTGAAGGGGAAACAGCTGCATATGTTATATTGTAGCTTAACGTTGCTGCCTTTCAGTAAAAGTGAATCATTTATAACTTTTTCTACACATCTTAACCGTGTATCATGCCTCTAACACCTGTTCAGATTTGCACATGTCTTATCGGGCTTTGTCAGATACTATACTGTGGATGTTAAGTGGATCTTTGCTGCTGCTGTACACTCTACAATTAGGCTTACAGGATAAGATACAGAAACATAATGGTGAATAAATGCTGATTTAAGTCTGGCTGTGTTTTTTTTTCTTATCCATAGGTAAGCACAAAGGCAATCAAACAATGGATGCTTTATGTGGATTATATGTGAAACTATATGGATTTTTACTGCCTTACCTTGCCCTATTTTATTGCAACAGAACTCTTTAGCTAAGACTAGAATTTATTATGGGTGAAAGAATGAGCAGAATTGCAGGTCAGTGCATGAACGACTCTGGTATTACTGCACTTACCTGTGAGACACTTTTTTCATCGCAAGTCTTAGCATGCATGCCTCTATTACTGATCTGTTTTGAATACAAGCAATGTCTTGAATGTGCAATTTTGAGCCTACTTTGTGGCTGGGAGCCAGCCTCGTGGTTTTGTGTGTGTGTTCAAGGCACTTTAAGAGTTTGAGAGTGTGTGTCTGTGTACTCTGTTTATTTGCAGTAGCTCCTCTATTTTTTGCACAGGCCCTGGGAATCCTTCCAACTGGCTTTATTAACACAGAGCAGCCCAAGTCTCTGACCTTACGATCACAATACCATGGGAACACCAGCTAGAAAGAGTGGAGCAGTTGGATTGAGTAGGAGGAAGGGAGTATAAGGAAAAGGGTTGAGGGAAGGTGAACAAGGGCCAGGATAAAGAAAAAGAGGAAGTGAAGAATTGCAGAAGAGCAGATATATTGGTATCAGAAAGGAGACCATATCACAATCCATGATTCATTCATTTGACAAAACACATTGTTGTACTTTCATACACATTACGTTAAAGAAAAAGGGTGAGGCTCCTACAATCAACATCTTATAACCTTTTATTTATAATCTTATAAATCTTTTATAAATCTTTAGGAACTAATGTTTCACAGCACAGTATTGGGCCACGCTTGGCAGGCCGAAGCTGAATGAACCAGCTAATCAATGTCTTCAGAATCACTAGAAAGTTACAGGCAGTTGAGTTTTTATCAGGGTTGGAGCTTAACTCTGCAGGAAAGTAGCCTCTCTAGAACAAATTCTGCCTATTTTAGCTCCGTTCCTCTATTCCTTCAGTTTAAAGGCGTTTTCACACCTGACTCGTTTGGAGCGTTTGTTTCGGAACCTGGTGCGTTTTCTCCATTAATTTGGTTAATTTAGGCGCATGAACACGACAATCGCACTCGGATCCGCAGATCGCCTGAATGAGGTGAAATTAACTTTGAGGCAGTTCATTTGAGGTGAGAAAGCAATTTGACCCAAACGACCAACAAACCAAGCAGTATCAAAATTCGTAGCGGTAAATGTCTTGTATAAAAAGCAGGCTTGATTTAATATATGATATATAGTGAAATATTAAATGATTAGAGTTCAGTAATCTCAGTAAATAATTTTGCAGGTGATGTAGGGGACAGATAGGCTTGTGCGCATTTGTGAATCAAGGCCGCTGAACAAGCTCTTACAAGATTCCACAAATTCAAAAGTGCATATTCATGGACATTCTTACAGGGCAGAACAACACTGCAAAAGACTCGTGATTTGTTGTGCATGAAGTTACAGTTACAGATAAAGCATTTATGGATTGTGAGCAAAGACACTTATGACATTAATGTATGATAATTTGTAGATTGGTGTGCACGTGTGGATCTCTTGCATGTATTTTTATGGAGGTTTTGATACGGTTTTCACCCCATAGTTTTCAATGTACAAGGTGTATATGTGCATCTTTGTGTGATCTCTCTAACCGAGGAGGGAATTACTGCCCTTATATCAAGGGCTTGCTCTAATGTGTTCCTTTTTCTGTCCTCACTCCCATACTAACAGAATGTAACAGATAATAACCACCCAGGCAGCTTCTGCAAACACGCACACGCATATAAAAAATATTTCCATGGAATATTCTGAAAGTGCTCTGAGGAAGGGAGGATACTGAAAAGTATTTACCATGTGCTCTGTTACTTCAGTGCAGCCTTTGTGAACGTGTCAAAGGCTTTGCTCTGTGTGTGGCTACTATTCACAACCTGTCAGTTGTTATTGAGCAAGAATAAAGGAAGGAAAGCAAAGGAAAAAGAAGAGAACATATAAAGAAGTTTGGAGAGGCGTAATGAAAGTTGTTTGTGGTATGATATAGCCTAAAACTGGCTGGGTTATTTTTTTACCCAGACTGCTGGGTTCTGCCTGTTTGTTTAGTTATTTTCAAAGTGTTGGGTAGGTTTGTGTAACCCACTGATGGGTTATGTTTCACTGATGGTAGAAATGATGCACCTCCTGACAAACTTCCTAGCCTGCTGGATCATAGTAACTCACTGCTGGTTTGAAATTCAAAACTGGATCGGTTTGCCAACGGTCATTTTGTCTCCTGTCCTGGGAGAAAATGTCCGGAGAGTTGATCTTCATGAATAACTTTAAAAAGGGATAATTCACCAAAAAAATCTGTTTTGCAAAATATTTAAAGGTTCTCTTTTGAACTGCACCTTCACTTCCATTTTCCTTTTTCTTCTCTTGGTTTCCCTGAAATCTCTCTTGTCTCTGCCATAGTGTGTGTACTTTTTGTATGCTGCTTGTACCGGTCACTTTTTCCACAGGTGTACTGTTTTGTACAGAACTGTCAACCTTGAACCATCTCTTTATAATTTGTTTGTTAAAATCACTTGAATACCCAAGATTTAACAAAGCTATATTTCATAGAAATATAGTAAAACAAATTTCCTATATTGCCTAAATGTCAAGCTTAGAACAACAACTACACCATAACAATATCTTTAAAAAAAATCCTAATACTGAACTGACATGACTCTTGACATGATTTTTGAGCATTCCTTTCCTCGGAAATGTTTGGTGGAGGGCGGCACTGAGCTTTGCCAGTCAATACTAACAGATTCATGATTTTTTATTGAATGTCGAATTCGAAAGTGATCACTTTGGTACATTGGGCTGGCAGAAATATAGAATAATGATCATTTATTTTAAAAATCAGCCACCATGCCACAATTCTCTATTCAGTCCGAGGCCTGTGGGGGTCAGGATTTCGTGAATTCAGAATTACAAACGTGATTTACAAATGCCTATGGTGAACTGAACTAATTCAGACATTTTTTATGACCATATCAGTCATTGCCTGATAGCATAGTCAATAAAAGAATACTGATAGGGCAGCGAGGCCACCAGTTTTGAAGTGGTCACGTCACTGCACTGCAGTAAAATAACCTCCAGCGCTCCACCTCATTTTTCGGTCTCGTCAGATTGACCACTAGTGCCACCTCGTGTCCATTCGTGAACACTAAGAGAGTTGGAATAATATAAAGGGTTTCTTTCTTATTGAAGTTAATTTCGCCTGTTTACACGTGTAGTAGGCTACACGTATCTTAATATACGATTTTTAGTTATTCATTATTTTAAGTGAGAAAAAAAAACGTGGCTAATTCATGAACGAAGCGTTATTTTGATTTGGATCTTGTCAAAATGATCTATAGTTCACAAAACCCATATAAAGTATGTCAGAACTTCGGACACGAATAGTCTGATCTGGTTCTCGAATTCACTGCAGAGTTTGAAGTCTGTGGTTTTCCCAAGTGGTAGGCTAGCCTACTCACTGCAGAATCAAACGACGTGATCCAGTTCCTCCTCTCTGGACGTCTAATGGAGTGGAGAGCATGTGCACAGAATTGAATTGAGAATGACTCCTTAATTCCAATTTAATTCTTGAATTTGAATTGATGTCAAAAACAGGATCTAGAATTACAATTCGAATTTGAATTAAAGGAAGCAGAATTGAAATTCAATTAAAATTAAAAGAAATTCAAATACATATTTTAAATGAAGTGTTTAACAATGAAGCTTTACAGTAGGCTATATGTCAGATATGATTGCATTATGCACTTGGTGTTATTTGATTACTTTGAAATTTAAAATTGGAACAAAACTAATTGAAACTAACATTGAGGGGGTAATTTATTTCAAGAATTGTATCATTATTATCTATATTTTAGAACAAAATGTATGCAGGGTTGAGGAGTGACTAGTCGCATGTAATGCAATTATGTTATCAAATTACAAAATTTATGTAATTGTATTTATTTGTATTACTGAGGTAAAATGTGTAATTCTTACTTTACACATTTGATAGTTACTTATCAAATTAAAAGGAAATTGCTTTGCAATGATAAAGTAATCCAAATAAAATAACCCAAACCACATTTATAATGGGTAACTAATAACAGTAAGCAATTACATTTACAAAGTAACCGTACTTAACCTTAATGTGAGATTCATCTCATTCCTTCTGTTGTGTGACTGTGTGGAATTTCTTTGAATTGCCATGAATTTAATTCCACTTCCTGTCATTCCAATTCCAATTAAAATTCAACTTCCTGTGGGGCGGAGTCAATTCAATTCAAATTCCAATTCATGAATTGAATGCAGGCCAATTCTGAAATTCTGAATTTTGCACAAGCCTGGTGGAGAGATGTTGGTGGGTGTTTCTCAAACAGAAGGCTGCACCCTAGGCTGCATATCTCGGCTGCCATGTCATCAAACATCGCTGAAGGCATCTCAATTTGAAGGATCCTTGGAAGGCAGCGTTCGTTTCGCGTCCTTCATTCCGCTCATTTTGAAGGATGAGTCGGATGTATCCTTCTGGCCTTAAATCACCCACAATCCTTTGCACACATTCAAAATCACGAAAAAAACTGACAGAAAATGAGTCGGTACTGAGCTTGTCTGAGTTTGTTATTAAATGTAAGACAAAAATTATGTTTTCGGACATGAATATGTTGATGTTATCTTTTGTTTTGCTGTAAATTAATCATTTAACACTAAACTGCCAATAATGTAAGCCACTGGGAGACCTCAGATGGCTGTCATTCACTGTATTGCATTAATAAGAAGCCAGTTAATATAAAGATTTGTAATGCAATGTTGTATGAACCACGTAACTTTTATGATATATTTTTTTGTCTCTCTTTGAATAGCAGTACAATATTTAAACGATCTCCTTTTGTGTTAATACAATCGTACGGGTTTTGAAAGACAACAGATATTTTGTTTTATTGAATAGACAGATCATTGTATATTGTTGTAGCCTACTGTCTATATTTAAACATTAAAAGAACCTTCATATCTGCCTTCACGCGCATGCCTCCTGAACGCCCGTGACCCGTGACCTTCCTCTAAGGTCCTTCATTCTGCGCAAGCGCAGATCACCCGCTGCAAGCAGGCAGCTCAGTAGAGCCAAGATGGCGGCGGTGGTGGAGAATGTTGTCAAGCTGTGAGTATTTTTCATACTTATTTGACTACATATGAGCTTTTCATGTAGGAAATTTGATATGTAACTGAAGTAAAAATGCAACGTGATGGGGATTTCCATTGTTAGCTGAAAGAGAGCTTAGATGCACGTGTTTGACAAGGTTATCCGAGCTCTGCTTAAGTTAGCTGTACTAGCAGCTGCTGTGTCCCGCTGGTGTGAATGCTTCATTTAGCTTCCGTCTTTCAGCATGATCAGGGAGCAACACATGTAGGAGGCTTTCTCTGTTCCTCTAATGAGTGCGCTAATGACATTGTGTCGTAAAGTTTCGCGGGAACCATGTTAAGCGCTCAAATGTTTGTTTCAGTTGTTTGTCAGTGATATGGTTGGTTATTCTGTTCTTCAGTTGTGGAAGCACCAGTTTTGTTTATTTGATTTCAAATGTGGATAATCTGAACATAACTGATTTATTCCACTTATTTTGAAGCAGGTTACATTTATCTGATCTTTTTATGTAATACTGTTGTTAACCAAATATATTGCTCTGGCTGAAATGTATTTTTAATAAGGAGCTTTTTAGATGAAGGGAAGTTTAAATAGTAAGTTATTCGCAATGGTTTCAGGCGATGCCGATAATTGCGAAGAATTCAGATGACACCAACTTTGAAATATTTGAAAAACTATCAAATATTATCCTTATATTAATATTATTATAATATGACTGTATTGGTTATTTTAGACTGTCTTTTTAGATTTAGATTTTTCTTTGCTGTATTATTAATATCATCAACAATTTTGACAGTGTTATTTTGTTCTCATCTTTTTTTTTAACAGTAATAATTATTTTGAGTGTTATTTTGTTCTCATTTTTTTTTAACAGTAGACCTTATTTAAAGTTGTTTCTCGATATGTCTTTGAAAACGCGCAGTGATGACTGTAAGCACTTTGATTTATAAATAAAATTAAGTGCAAGATGTGCAGCACCACATACATGCCATATGCATCTCATTAAAATGATAACAGGATTGTAATAGAATGGAAGAGTGAATCCACAATGAGGGATTACCCTTTCAAACTAGCACTGTCAAGTTCACATACACATTCACGTCCTTTTGTGAAGATGTAGCTAAGTTGTAATGGGTATAAATCTGATTAATCTATAAAGGAGCGTTAATAAAGGAGCGTGTGGTTGTTTATTAACCCTCTAGCAAATCTCTGCAGGGTGGTGTTTATTCACAGTTTCAGCTCAAATACAATGCCCAATATTATATTATTGGGAAAAACATTGATGCATTGAGCTTTATTTTTTTCTAGTCATATGTTCATGTTTTCGTAGACAGGTTTTCATTTCGTATTTTTATTTGTCAACATTAATTTTCGTAACAGTCTTAAAATACTTTCATTATCTCCATGACAGACACGCCCCCCCCCCACACCCCCACACCCAGTACTCATATGAGACCTATCAATGATCAAAATGAGAAATTGACAAAAGTGCACGTAGTTTCTTTTAAATTGTCTGTGTTTAGAACAAATCAAACACCAAGCAATAACCTACACGTAACACGTCTTACACAATTTGTCCACTAGTAGTTATTTTTGCGGTATCAAACACTTACACTGATCTATCAGGCACTCTTATTTTAGTATTATTCATGTACTATTAGCCTATACTGTTTCTTAATAATAGAAATTGGCTTTTTTAACGTTTAGTTTTCGTTTTAATTTTCGTTTGTCATTTTGTTGTGCTTTTTGTTATATTTAATTTATTTGGCTTTAATTTATTTTATTTCAGTTAGTTGCCAAGGCAACTTTTTTTTTCTTCATTTCAGTTGAAGTATAATTTCTTTCATCTAATATTTATTTTATTTACAGATTATTTCAGTTAACTAAAACAATTTTGAATCTAGTTTTAGTTAACAAAAACAACACTGCTATAAGTGCTTTAGGATTTAGCCACATGTATGCAGTCTTTTTTTTTAAGGGTCTGGGGTCTCATTTATAAAACTGTGCGTAGGATCCTTACTAAAAGTGTACGTGCGCCCGAAAGGCAAAAATGGCGTACGCAAAAAAATATTCAGACTTATAAAACCGTGCGTACGCCAGAACCTGCGCTGAATTCACTTGATAAATCCCAGTCAGCGGAAGTTTGTGCGCACATGCATCTCCACCCCGAAATAACCATATATGGAGCTTACAACGCCTAGTTTTACTATGCATATCCTCATCTGCATATCATTTGCATATGATTATTCATCCACGTGATAACATGTTTAACGGTACAAGACATTAGGAAAATGTGAAATACGGATGTGCCGTCACATTACATTAATACAAATAATTTAGTAGCCTTGTTTTTGAATAAATAAATCAAATAGTATAAAATACATTTCAGAGAAAGATTTTCTCAATCTTTTCCACTGGCCAAATAGTATTTTTAATTGATTTATATTTTTAATGGAAACAGATAGTCCTTATTGTGCATAATTTCCTCGAAAATATTTTCTCAGTCAATCTGCTATTATCATGATAAGCAATTATCTCTGTAAAACATTAAAACACAGCATGCTACAGGAAAAGTGTTCAAAAGCATTGCATCCACTACAAATATTTCTATTGATTGAATATAAAAAAAAATGTTGTAACTTCTCAGTAATGATTTCATGTAATTTAAGTGTTTACCTCAATGAAAGACAATGGAATATTTAATCTAAATGTTTATATCACGAGTAAAGCTTGGTTTAAATCATTATTTTATTTATTTAAACTTTTATTGTGAACATGCACTGCATTTATGATTAGGACTCATATGAAGATTTACGGTTTTACTTCATCTGCCGTTAGATAGCCCACATATGCAGCAGTTTCACTAACTAGGCCCAACGCGCTCACTGGCGCAGACATTTAAGAAGGGATGGCTATTTGCTTCAAAGTGAAATAATATTTGTATTATCTTTCTGTATATGTATAATTTTCTTTACATTTTCTGTCTAAAAGTGACCAAAAAGACATTTAACTCCAGCTCACCATTGGTGTCGCCAATTCCCTTTGTCTCCAGAATGTGCGTACGCACGGCTCAAAGTTTGCTTAAAGCTGCGCACATTCTCCCGTCAAGTTTGTTTTTTATAGATCACCACCTTTGCGTGGAAACTGGCGTACGTATGTTTCCAGCCCCGTTTTGTGCGTACGCACGCTTTATAAATGAGACCCCTGGTGTCTGACTTTGACCCTGTTTACACTTTAAACAGGTTTAGACCCTTGTTAAGATCTGCCTCGGGTGATAACTTAGAAAATTGGAAAAGCACATGTAAGAGCTGCACAATTCTGATTAAATTCAGAATAAATTTTTTAAATACATATCCTGATTCTCCTATGATGCTGAATAGACAACTAAACAAAATGATTATTTTTTACTAGAGGTTCTGACAAAATGTTAGTTACTGCAGTTCTGTAGTATTTAAAATTTTGTTTTAATTTGTTTGAATTGATTACACAACTCACTCATAAAGCCTTGTTTCATTACGGCATGAATCAGCGTTTTTTAACAAATTTCTTAAATTAATGAAAAAAAAAAATTTGATTGTGGGCAGCTACTGGTGTATCGATGTAAGCAATACAATCTTTATTTGAAGGGTCAAGTTACTTTTAAAAGGTGATTTCCTCTATTTAGATTACTACTGTAGACACCAGTGTTTATATCTGAACTAGCCTATAAACTTTTATCCCAGTATTTCTGTGATAATTTGAATTATTGTACCAGAAATAATGATACTGTCTGTATGGTTGAAAAGCCTTTTTGTGAAGATGTTTCATATCTAAAACATGACAACTGCTCTCTCTGACTCGGCGGCAGTGCAAATTCAGATTTGAATGTTCTTTGTGATCGATCGTACTTGTCAAAGGTTTAATAGACATAGTGATTGTGAATCGTTGTAATTTAGGAATAAGATCGCATGGTGTTTGAATAAAGATTGTTAAAGCTTAATCGTGCATCCCTAGCACATGCATACTTTCACTGCATTCATGGCTGATTATGATTGTTTCTAGTTATTTTTCAATGTGGCTCATCCAATATGAAATTAGACTTTTAACATTTTAGCAGGTTGATAGTTGAATATGAAGTAATTTGCTGTTCTAGGATCTAGGATGAAGCATTAATGTTTACACTTCCAATTCAGTGTGGTCACATTTCTGATTCATTGGTTCACAAAACACTTTTTTTACGTCGTCACTCTTATTCAGATCTATATGTCTGCTCTACTCACTCCCAGACATTCACATTTTTTAATGTTTTTATGAGACATTCAGCACGTCAACCCATTTGCCGATGAGTAGATCAACACGTTACAGTACAAATGTGCGCATCTACCACAAACGCAGGACATCAGTTCTGACTGAACATTTTTGTCTAGTTTTTATTCGTTGACGAAAATGTCAATAGATTTTTGTCATAGTTTTTGTCATTCAAAACTAGTTTTTATTTAGTTATCGTCTCGTTTTCGTCTGTGCAAAAATGTCATTAAGCCATGATAGATGTACCGCCAAACAAGTCTCCCGGTGAGTAGCCGGCCAGTGATAGTAACTATTGTAACAACATGAGAAGACGCGTTTGAACGGAGTTGTAGTCAGCACTTGGGCGGTTAATTTTGGCATTTTCTAAGTTACCCTAATAGGCCAGTAATAAATGAACACGCACACAAAAATGCCTTTCGTCCTGTAAGCGTCCTGGAGAATATTTCTGTTCATCCTAAACACATTTTCTATCGTCCCCAGGACGGCGTTAGTCTCGAGCCCTGAGCTATGTGTTTTGGCGTCTTGGAGGAAGGCAATCATCCCAGGGCTGTTTTGTTGTCTGGGCTCTAAACCCCTCAGAGCTCTTGGTTCTAACAACGCAAAGCTTTAAGCTTTTGTTTCATCCTCTGTGACATCAACGCCCGTCTGTGCTCTAATCTCACAGGCTTTAGCTGGCCTGTGCTCTCTCTCCGGGGCTCTTAGCGGTTGCCGGGGTGACGGGCGGGATCGGCACCTGCTAAGTGGCTGGAGTGAGAGAGTTACAATGACTGGGCTGCATGCCTGCAAGACCTCCCGCTGCATACAAACACTCACGGGTGGGTAAGCTGAACAGGGTTGAGCTGGTTTCAGGGTGGCAGTGCTAGGGTTTGTGTTGAGACACTATCGCTTTTGCCCAACAGAAGATGGCTTCTCTAGACTCTGTGTGAGTTTTTAGAAAGCACCTCTGGTTAAACTTACTTTTGATTCAAGCTGTTGCATTTATTGTCTCTCTTGCTCTGTCTCTCTTGCTAAGGCTGGGTGAGCAGTATTACAGGGACGCTATGGAGCAGTGTCACAACTATAATGCCCGTCTGTGCGCAGAGAGGAGCGTGAGGATGCCTTTCCTCGACTCTCAGACAGGTGTCGCCCAGAGCAACTGCTACTTCTGGATGGAGAAACGACACAGGGGACCAGGTGGGACACACTCAGTCACAGTGATCAGTTTACAGAACAGGTTTTTTTTTCTTTTTTTTCTGCATTTTCAATAGTTGTCAAAATACATTGATACCAATGAAATGTCATAAGTGTGGATATAGGCCTAAATGTTAATATCACAGAATTAAAGGGTAACTAAACTAGAGGTCGACCGATAGTGGATTTTACCGATAACGATAGCTAGGTTGGGCCGTACTTGCCAATAACCGATTAATCAACCGATAGTTTTTAAAATTGATACTGGATAAAAACAAACATAACACTCCAATTAAAACAGTGCTGAACTTTATTATTATTATTTTTTTTTTAAACGGTATGAACCATGAAAACATTCTAAATGAAATAAATATATAATTATGAATAAATATTGAAGTCAATAAAAGACACTCATTCAAACTAAAACAAAAAGTAATACTCTAAATAACAAATAAAACCAGTTACATTCAAAATGTAACTGTTTAACTGTTACATCCATTTTGTACAGCGTTCAAAACTCATCCAGACAAGATGATAATAACAACAATATTATCAAACTCTGTAAACAATAAATCAACTCTGATTTCATTTTCAATACAATCAAACACGAAGACGCAAGACGACAAGTTGTATTGGAATGAAACGAGAGAGCCCGTCCGTTGTGATACATTGATGTGCGCTGTGTTATAATGCGTTGCTATTGGCGACGGTCAGAAGGAAATGCCACAGAATAGAATCTGAATAGTGATATGAAATTTTCATACCGTCCCATCCCTATAAATAACAATACAAATGCTATGCTAACTAGATGCTAATATACACTATCCTGATCGTTTTCAATACTCGTAATTTCAACTCCTGACTAGTTTTGACGGAACAAGATGGTTTTATACCAGCGGCTGCCAAGGGCGTGGTGAGCTCGCACCAAGGGTGTGACAGTGTATATATACACACACACACACACACACACACACACACACACACACACACACACACACACACACACACTCTCTCTACTGGTCAAAAGTTTTAGATCAGTAAGATTTTTTATGTTTTTAAATTAAGTCTCTTCTGCTCACCAAGGCTGCTTTATTTGATGAAAAAAAAATGACAAACAGTAATAGTGAAATATTATGACAATTTAAAATGACTGTTTTCTATTTTAATATATTTTTTAAATGTAATTTGAAAGCTGAATTTTCAACATCATTACTCCAGTTTTCAGTGTCACATGATCCTTCAGAAATCATTCTAATATGCTGATTTTATGCTCAAAAAACATAAATTATTATTTTCAATGTTGAAAACAGTTGTGTACAATTTTCCCCCAAAATTCTTTGATGAATAGAAAGTTCAAAAGAACAGTGTTTATTTAAAATATAATCTTTTCTAACATTATAAATGTCTTTACTGTAACTTTTGATCAATTTAACTCATCCTTGATGAATAAAAGTATTTTCTAATTTCTTTCCCCCAAAAATAAAAAATTAATTCTTACTGACCCCAAACTTTTGAATGGTAGTGATTAATGTTACAAAAGCTTTCCCTTTCAGATCAATTCTGTTCTTTTGAACTTTCTATTCATCAAAGAATCCTGAAATAAAAATGTAAAAAACAGTTTTCAACATGGATAATAATCATAAATGTTTCTTGAGCATCATATTATAATAATTTCTGAAGGATCATGTGACCCTGAAGACTGGAGTAATGATGCTGTAAATTCAGCTTTGATCACACAAATAAATTACACTTCACTATATATTCACATAGAAAACCGCTGTTTTAAATTGTAATAATATTTCACAATATTACAGTTTTTTTTTTTTTTTTATCAAATAATTGCAGCCTTGGTGAGTAGAAGAGACTTCATTTAAAAACATAAAAAATCTTACTGATCTAAAACTTCTGACCGGTAGTGTATATGTGTGTATATATGTATGTATATATATATATATATATATATATGTGTGTGTGTATGTATGGGCCGAAGAAACTGACAAACATCCGGTTTCTTTCTCAACTGTTCACTTATGACATAACCGTGAGAATACTTGCCGAGACAGGTATTTGAACGGTTATTTTGACATAATTTTGTGTGAATGTGTCCATTCAAGGAAACGCGAAAGAGGAATCCATTCAGTGTATCTATCTGAAACGCGCCTCTCTCTATACATGCGCACGAGTCCCGATTTTCTCCTCTTCTTCCGCGTTTAAAATGTGTAAATTCGCAAGACAAAACAGAAAACACGTACAAATGATAAACTTTCACTCTATGATGGTTAAATTTCATTCTAAACCTTAATCTGCAAATCACATGCGTTAATTTAGTAATTTAAGCACATCACATTATTTCAACTTAAATTCAAAATAACTTAATTTCATGCATAAACCTTTTAATTCAGCTCAAAATATCTTACATTGGGTGTCTTTGCCTAGCCTGGTAATACCAGACTCTGCTACTTCACTTTGCTTCGTACACAGAGTCTGGCATAGCATAATAGAGAAGTGTTTTCTCTCTGGCTAGGGGGCGCTTGTCTGAAGTTTAAAATCATTGGTTACCCGTTAGCCAATCAGATAAATTTATTTATGACGTATGTTATGCGCTGACACAGCCACATCGAGCCACAGACATCATGCATCGAACTCAAATCTATGATCGAACTTCCACTGTAAACCTGCTGTAAACACTTGATGATGCAAGCGAAATACCGGTGTGAACATGGCTGTAAACGACTTTTGCAGATTATGTGAAGTTAATCTACGCCTCCACGGTACAATCGCGGCCTCTAAACTTATTTTTGCCAGAGTGAAACAAGAAAATATTTGTAGCCAACTCTCAAATTTAGGATTAGATCTTTTAAACACAGCTCTCTGTTCCTCACGAGTCTGTCGGAAATGCTGCAACTTAATTTCAAGATTACAGCATGACATGGAAATATTTCAGGACTGGAAAAAAAAGGAGACACTGACCTGTCAAAAGGTAGCCAGTTCAAGCTCGACCGATAAAAGAGACCGAGATACACCATCGAAAACTCCAAGGACCATAAAAAAGCCGAGGAAGTCCACGGAGTTGCGATCACGGAACAGTGTCACCGAGGTGGGTTGACATGGCTTCAGTTAGAAAAACCCCGGAATGTTCTCCATAACAGAGCGAATAGCATCTCGTTTCGGTTTTCGATTTCTCTAACCTACAATGTAAAACTGGGCGCTTAGCGGCTACGTCACGGCTCTCAGCCGCCCTCTGTTCGTTGATTGGCCGGCTGTTTTCAGGCCGGTGGAAAACAGAAAGATAGGCTGCTATCTCAGACTGACTACTGGAGCGAAATGAAATTAGCGGAAGTAGGAAGTCTGACGTAGTCAGGCTAGTCTTTGCCGACCTCTTGTGGAAAAAAATATTACATGCTATTTCATGTCTTTAGCCACTAGATGGCCTTATAGCTCTATTTGGAGAAAATGAGCTGTTCCGCTGGGTCCTAAAGTCAGCTCTTCAGATGGGTACTGTGGAGCCTGGTTCTGCAAAGATTTAAAAACGAATAACAAAACTTTCAAATCAAATCTGTGTTTAACCGGTAGCCAATGAAACTAGATCAAAACTGGTGAAATGTGTTCACTTTTACGCTTCCCTTTGAGAAGCCGTTCTGCAACATTTTGCACTAATTGCAAGCGTGTGATGCATATCTGAGGGGCACCACTTTAAAAAAAAATTTTTTTTAACATAAGGCATCACTGATTGCATGTATCTTTTTCATCTCACTCTCACCAAAGGTGTTGCCCCAGGTCAGTTGTACACTTATCCAGCACGTCGATGGAGAAAGAAGAGGAGAGCTCTCCCTCCAGAGGACCTTCGTCTAGCCTTCCCATCTCTAAAGCCCGGTATGCAGCCACTCTCTTCCTCTGTGAGAGACTGTGTTAATAACAGTTCAGAGATATGTTGTTTGTAATTCCCTGTGTGTAGATTCCTGTCATAGATTTGTGTCTAGGTATTTGTTTCACTTTCATGTCATTTAGATTTCTGTATGTTTTCTGTGCAGTTGCCTATGGATGTGAATGTGCGTGTGTATGTTTCAGAGCTGGATCTGGGGCTTAAGAAAGAAGTTTTCTCCAGTGATGGAAGCAGCTTAGAAGCTCTTTTGAAAGGAGAGCCACTGGATAAAAGGTCAGGTTTGGAGCTCCGCACAGGAGAGGAAGAGCCCAGCTCTACAGAGCTCTCCACCGGGGCACTAAACTCCAGCAGCAGGGTCCGAAAGGTACTGAGAACAAGTAATGATTTGGATTTAGGGTGTGTCACTGTTTTTTTAAATCTCACCTTGCTTCCATTTTTTCCACCACTTTCTGTGTGTCTGTAGAGAATTTTGGAGCCAGATGATTTTCTAGATGATCTTGACGATGAAGATTATGAGGAAGATACTCCAAAGAGAAGGGGAAAAGGCAAGGGAAAGGTGAGATCTTGATCTTCTAAACTTGTGTTTGTAAATATCATGTACACATACATAGTCTTTGTCAGTCATGGAGAACGTCTGTCCTAGAGGGCTGCTGTCCTGTAGAGTTAAAGGCCCCCTATCATGGATTTTTTTCATGGATTTGGACCTTTCATGTAGTGTGTAATAAGTGAATGAAAACATCCTGCAAAATTTTAAATCTGAAAGTGCACTGTATGTAAGGGATAGGGGTGGCACGGTACATGAAAAAACATGTTCGGTTCGCTTGTCTCGGTTCGGTACGTGTGTGCGTCGCACGGTTCGTTCGACGCATGCGCAATGTAACCTCGTGCCCGTTACCTCAGACAGTGCGTTTACTTTTCGCGCGAAATAAGAGATTTGTGGACATACATATGAGGCTTGTTCGACTTGAACCGGCGCTGCACAGACCGATCGACGAATAACATAAAAGTACCGCGATAGCAACGGCTCCGTGTGCTTTTCAATCACTCTCGCAGTCGCAGTACTTTGATGTCATAAACCGATTGGTCTGTGCAGCGCTGCAGGTCACGTCACGTATAGAAATGGCTAGTGGGAGAGATAAGGAAGGCTAACAGGAGTTGGAGGATGCACCGTCGTATAAGTCCGGTGTGTGGGAACATTTTGGATTTCATGTTACCTATGATATTTAAATATATACAGTGACAGTAAGTTTAGATAAGAACTCCAGTCGTGTTTCCAAATACTGCACTTTAATTTCAAGTGAAAAAAAATTATCCTCACTCTCAGGGAATAGAAGCATTGTTGATACTGTTTTTGTGTTGAGGTTAAACTTATGTTTCACTTTATGATTATGGCCTTTGCTATTGTTATAGCCTCATTATAGGCAATTATTTGTAACGTATTTTGACTTATTTAAAAGATAGTGCTTTAAGAGTTCCTCTCTTTTTCTTTTAAAAGATAAACATTTTGTAAGAGCTACACTGAAGTTGACAGTTTTATAAATGCAAGTTAATTTTAATCTTTGTGTGCTAAAAATGCACATAAGTTCCTGTAGAGATAGCAACACACATTCTCCTTTTTTGCCAAATAAATGTCTTCTCTCTTGCTGTATCAAAATGTCACCTAGCTTTCCTCAGAGATGGTCTCAATAATGTGCTTAAAGTCAAGTCAAATTCAGTTTGTGCATGATTACATGATATACATTTTTTTTTAAATACTGTATCCTGAATTGTGGATAATTAAGCTATAGCATATATCATATGCTGAAGTACATTTCTGGAGTGTTAAAGATTAAAAGAAAAAATAACAACAAGAACCGTACAGAACCGAAAACCGTGACCCTAAAACCGTGATACGAACCGAACCGTGGGTTTTGTGAACCGTGCCACCCCTAGTAAGGGATAATGTATAGCGAGGCGGTCGTTATAACGAATACCACCCCGACAGGCTGACTAGGAGCCCGAAGCGGAGGGATCTTAATCAGCCTGAAGGGGTGGTATTCGTTATAACGACCGCCTCGCTATACATTATCCCGCTTATTACATGGCTACCTACCAAATAAATCAATAATTTGACTCAAAATATTGATTTAAAAAGGAGTTTATTGATTTAAAAACGATTGTATTGCTTGTCCTGTTACCTTTATTTTACTGACGATTAGAGTCAGCTAATCAGCTTTGGGCCACTATTACATTAAACTCTGTCTATTAATGCAGATTGTCTGTCGTTCTCACTAACGTACTTTGAGGAAAGATTAAGCATGAAGCAAGATTTTTTTTACCAATGTTTGTTATATCAGTCATTCACGCTAGAGCTCGGCTATTAGTTACCTCAATCTGAGTAGTGAATCACTGAAACGTCCTGCTCGAGTCGTCCTTGCGATGGAGGTTCAGGTCGAATGAATGGTTCTTCTAGTGTTTCATCATCGGACTCGCGCTCGGATTGATATGGTAAAATCAACGTCATTGTTCGTTACTGTGTTTAGTTTACGGTGTAGGAAGCCTCAGGACACGCAGAGCTGTCGGTGTTATGGCAATGGGAATTACGCTGTAAACCAATCACAACAGTCTGAGCTGTCTGGCCAATCAGAGCAGAGTAGCTCACCGAAAGGAGGGATTTAGAGAGATTGATTCATTTGGTGAGTCGTTTGAGAATCATTGAAAATCTGGTGATGTGCAAATGTACATTATGAGAAAATGAAACCGTTTTTTTGACGTTTGATGCATGCAAACCTGTTATTGGAGACTCCAAAACAACATTAGAAAACTTCTAAAAAATCCATGATAGGGGCCCGTTAAGCTCCAACCCTGAAAAAAAAAATCTATTTAGTCGATAAAACAATTTCGGGTCACTGTTCATTTCGCACTGCAGGACTATCTGGGGTAACATTCAGTTGCTGCTGTGTTCACACTGCACGATGGATCGGCAACAGGAGGTTTCAAACTGCATGACTTTACAAAAGAAAGAATCGCCGACAACTTCTGTCTGGTCCGCAAACTACGTTTCACAACCAAACACACGCGAGAAGTGATAAGGAAATAACGCAAGATCACACATGCGTGAGACCGAAATTGTTATTAAAAATGATAGCCTGCTAGAAGATTTGCGAATTGTCTGTAAGCTGATTTGCAGCGAAAAGGAGAAGAAAAACAGATTACGCAGGAGGAAATGGTTGGGGAGACGAGAGCCAGTGGCGATTCTAGGGGGTGGCCTGGGGTGGCCAGGGCCACCCCTGAAAGCTCATTGGCCACCCCTGTGGCCACCCCAGATCTGATAGGTAGTTGGTCAAGTTCGTCAACACAAGAAACAAGAGAAAAGCTGTCAATCAATGATGACAGCTGATCAACTGATTTAGGGCCAGTTTTAAATTTTTAACTAACACAGTAATGGTCGTACTGAGGCTGTGAGAGCTGATTTCTGCTCAGCGGACGTTTGGCCATGCAGGTCAGGTGACACATGAGATGAGCGCACGGGCTGCTGCTGCTCCGAAACAGGAGGACGGTCACAGTTACAACAGCAACAATACAACAACGATAAAAACGCTGGAATCTGTAGATTGAGAGGTATGGTAATTTAATGTTTAGTTATATCGTAGTTCCCTCTGAATGTGTAGGAAAACTGAAAAAGTCGAACTACACTGTACTAGCTAGCTTAGCAGACTGCAAACCAAGTTAAGAGTGCAGACAGTTGAAGAGGGCGCGCGCGCAGCTCTTAAAGGGACCACACCTTATTTCCACTCGTTAAACCGCCATGAAATATGAAACGCTATTTTCTGGACTGAAGACTGAGAGTGTTTTTTTGCAGATGTGTGTGTTCAATAGAGCTAATGTTATATTTTTGGCCAACCAGTGTGTGAAATATAGTGTGAAAGTCTATATTTAAGTTATAACACAAGAACAAGCTGTGACTTATTTATTTGCTCTGCTCTGGCTGTTTAAAAAGGACTTTTTGTTTGTATCAATTAGCTCATCTTCACAGTCCACATATTTTTAGACGTTTAAATAGGCAGAGCAAATTGCATTTAAATGGCACAAATGTCATAAGTTAATTTATGAAGAAGCATCTTGACCATTTATGATTCTAAGTCTTAACTGTTTGATTTAAATAAACGTATTAATGTATGCTGAATCAAAGCCAACGTTTCAATTTATATCTTCATCAGGGCCTTGGACATGAATACTGTCTGGGTTGAAAACCACTTTTTGCACATTTTTATACATCACAAGTCATCCTAATGACATTATTCAGTCATCAGGCCATCATCTGTGTTACCTGTATTGTTACCCATGTTTGCTTTACTTATTGAAGTCCCCTTTTGTGGTTAAATAAAAACACACCTGGCAAAGAACAAACTAAGATATTCAAATTCCAGTATCTCTAACAAATTATATCTAAGCTAAATAATAACATAAACTAAGCATGTAAAGAACAACAAATATTTCAGTTTTTTCCTTACAAGCTTAGTTTTTCTTTTGCTTTTACAGATACACTTTTTATAAGGTCCTATCTTTAAGCATTTTGGATTATCCTGTTGGATTTGTGTTTTTATGTAACCACAAGATGGTGCCTCAATCAGTAAAGCAAACACAGGTAACAATACAGGCGACACAGATGATGAACTGATGACTGATACATGTTATTCTATAGGATGAGTTAAGAGCAGTTTAATTTTGCTACTTTAATCTAACTTGTGAAGAGACAAGGACTTTAATCCACTACAAGAAAATAGCTCTCAGATAGTGTTTACCCTATCCTGACCATAATTACTGATTAAAAATAGACATGTTAAAATAACCAGAGATACTTGAGGACTGTGATAGGTGGTTAGGACTGTTTTTAACAGGATAGACACCTTTAGTTGACAGTTATGAGACAGGAAATCATGGGAGAGAGAGAGAGGATGTGACATGCAGCAAAGGACCGGGATTCGAACCATGGTCGGCTGCGTACGTATACGCATTAAACTTCGCTATGCCATGGCCACCCCACACTAGCTTTGTGTCCCATCTTGGCCACCCCCCAAAAAATGTCCTGGATACGCCACTGACGAGAGCAAGGATTGTGTGTTCTGCAAAGAGAGTTGGGGGTAAATAAATTATTTTGCAATGTGCTGCTGGTCAAGCAAATGTTTGTGCTTTGTTTCTGTTTGATATAATTGTAAATATATCTATTAAAATACTGATATTCTGGTCTATAACTCCTCCCTGAACATTCTGCTGTCCTGTTTCTTGCTCTCTCAGTGGCTGTCGGTCATCGCCGAAGTAGTTTTCAGTCAGAACACATTCACACAACAGGATTTTGAATCGCCGACAGGTCCAGATATTTAGCACGCCAAATATCTCACCGGCGTCTGCGATTCTCTCAGATCGCGTCTTTGCTCATTCACACTGCGTGATTGTCCCTCACCGATTTACCTATGATTTCGGGCATTTGTCGGCGATCTCACAAAACCTGTGAGTCGGCGAGTGACCTAAAATCGTTCAGTGTGAACCCAGCATTAGTGATCCTGAAGACATTGATTACCTTGTTCAGGTGTGTTTGATTAGGGTTGTGACTTAACTCCGCAGGACAGCGGCACTCCAGGACTGACGTTCCTCATCCCCTATGTTAGGCAAAACACCCGTTATGGTTATAGTTATGATGATGATAATGGTTACACAGGGTCGTGGTGGTGTCAGCAGCGCTCGGAAGAAGTTGGAAGCAGCAGCAGCTTTGGAAGATCGGGACAGACCGTACGCCTGTGACAGTGAGTCATATATGGCATTCAGGGGAAGCACATGACTCAACCCGCTGACCTCTCGGTGATCTCATCTGGAGATCGACTTCTCTTTGCTATAAAAAGGCTGAGAGCTGTACTGTATCTGACACTAAACTTGAGAATCATTTACAATCAGCTCTTTCTTGTCTATTCATAAAACATCTTAAAAAGCCTACTATTCTGTATGCTTTGGTTAACCAATCGCACATCTAGCCTGATTAAACTAGTTATCTTGTAACCAGAGGACAATTTATACTTGATGTTCAATTGATTTCCAGTTTCATGTTGTACTTTCGTAGTTCTGGATCTCTATTCTCTGCATTTGTGTCTCTTAAATGTGTCATGATACTGTGATGCAAATGTTCTTTGAGTTTATCTCTCCTGATTCTGGTTTTCAGTCTGTGAGTCTTTCTGTCTCTTTCTTTTTTCTTTCTTTTTTCTCTCTTTCAGACACTTTCAAACAAAAGCATATTTCAAAATCTTCAGAAAGAGGTATATTGCTCTCTTTCTCTCTTTCTCTCTTTCTCTCTCTCTCTCTCTCTCTTTCTCTCTTTCTCTCTTTCTCTCTTTCTCTCTTTCTCTCTCTCTCTCTCTCTCTCTCTCTCTCTCTCTCTCTCTCTCTCTCTCTCTCTCTCTCTCCCTCTCCCTCTCCCTCTCCCTCTCCCTCTCCCTCTCCCTCTCCCTCTCCCTCTCCCTCTCCCTCTCCCTCTCCCTCTCCCTCTCCCTCTCCCTCTCCCTCTCCCTCTCCCTCTCCCTCTCCCTCTCCCTCTCCCTCTCCCTCTCCCTCTCTCCCTGATTCTGTCTTCTTTGCCTTCCTGATTCTTTTCCTTCCCCATCTGCTCATGTCTTGGTTTTCCACTTTCTCTTTATTTTGTGTGCATTGCAAACATGATTTGTGCCTGACAAGAATGTACTAAACTTTTTATTTGTAATTAGGTGTTATTTTTATTTATTTATTTTAAAGAAAAACTGCCTGAACAGCATTAAGTGTGACCGCAGCTTCTTCCAGAGTTCATTTATTTTCCCCCCTAAACAAGCTGTACTGCCTCCGGGCCAGGTGAAATGTTCAGACACGTTCACGCAGGGTTTTCTCAGCAGCATGACTCAATATAACTTCCCAGTCTGAGGAGGTCCAATTGTGGACTGTTTGAAAATCACTTTATACTTACAGCAACTCTGTTACTAACAATTTACTTGCATGCATGTAATGATTCGGCATCAGCTGAGACCTGCTGATACAATATTGCACTACTATTCAAGTCTCTTATGCTCACCAAGGCTGCATTTATTTGATCAAAAATTATACAAATCTACAAATTAAAATAACAGTTTTCTAAGTTAATATATTTTAAAGTGTATATTATTCTTAGGATAATTTTTGCTAAAAATTCAGCTTTGCATCATGTCTTCAGTGTCACATGCTGATTTAATGCTTAAGAAACATTTCTTGTTGTTTTCAATGTTGATATCAATGTAGCCTTTATTTCAAAAATAAATATTTCGTAATGTAAAATTCTCACTTTGATCAGTTTAATGCATCCTTGCTGAATAAAAGTATTCTTTAAAAAAAAAAAGTAACTCTCTTTTAAACTGTAGTGTATATACATGTCTAGGTCGTAATAGAACATAATTGCAATTTGTTTGTGTAGTTAATCAACTGGATCTTTTAATCTTGCGTTTAAACCCCCCCCCCCAAATAGTTGTGGGAACCGGAAAATCTATAAACCTAAATTGGCTGTTCTTTAAAATATCCAATCCCCAGTTAATACTTAGAAATTGTTTGACATGTAAACTGCTGCTTTTTATTTAACCTCTATTCACCTCTTTGTTCTTCATTACTTGTCCTGTGTTGTCTGTTTCATTGCTGCTTGTAATACTCATCCTTCTCTTCACCTCAAGGTCGCTCCCTGTTTTTCCTCATTCCTTTGCTGATTAGATTCAAATAGTGCCTCTGTTTTTATGTTGCTTAAGGATTGATCAATCCTATTTCCCCGAATGTGTGATGCTTACGGTTTTAAAGGGGATAGTTCACTCAAAAGTGAAAATTGTCGTCATGCTCTCACCATCATGTCGTTCCGACCAAATAACTTTCTAGTGTGCAACAGTAAGGGTGTTGTCTAAAGCTGCGGTGCACACTGTATAATTTATAATAGTCCTTTGCGATTATTGCTTGTCAGACTGTACGAACATGATCCCATCAGTGTCTGTGGAGCAAGTGGTGGTTTGTCGCTCTAATTGCATCATCAGGTTCGGCGCTCATTGGTTTTGACAGTGGTCGGAAGAGAAGTCATGCTGCATGACTGTGCCTTGACTTCTGACACTTCCAGGATTTAATTAAACTACAATCATAGGAATCTTTTAGGATTTGCAAAATTTGTCTCCGATGGCAAAACCATGCCCAAAATCGTACAGTGTGAACCTGCCTTAACAGAATGACCAAGCTGCTCTTCTTCATACAATGGAATTGAATATGGGGACCAATCGTGGTTGGTAACTATTTCCGTTCACTGTATGGAAAAAGGCTACTTGGTTGCATGCAAGGAAATAAGTCATACCATTTTGGAACAATGTGGCTAAATAAATTACTGAATGATTGTTTTGTGGTGAACTAGCGCTGTTGTTTACAGGGTTCCTACGCAGGAAAAGTATGGAATTTGAGTCATTTTTAGGTCTGAAAAAGTATGTAAAAAAGAAAACCGAATATGGAAAAATATTTGTTTACCAGACTATTGGCTCGATTTGGTTTTCTAAAATATAAAATTAAGAATTTCGAAAAAAATGTTTTATCATACATGCATTGTTTTCATGACAAGTTTAGTGATTGTTGAACACAATTGAATAAATTCAAGGCACACATTTTCATTTTGCAAAGCTCTGTCTTTTAACATAAGCGAGTCTCTTTTGAACTTCACTAATCAAATGTGCATGTGCAAAGCAAGCACAAACAGGAACAAATGATCTGTGCTTTGCTGTTTGGTGATCATTCAACATCAAACCGCAATTATAGTATCAAACTGATGTCAGAGATGAATATATGCAGGTTATAAAGTGCTTTTGGTTTCTTCTCATGTAAGCACATACTTTGAGAAAAAGAGGGAAATTGAGACTGTTTGACAGATGACTGTACTATACCAAATGAAATGCTGAAAATAATGCTGCATGATCCATTTATTTTAAATATGGTATTAAAAATCTACAGAAAGGTTTTTGAAAATTTGAAATAGAAAACGTGTAGGAACCCTGTGTTTGTGATCTTTTGAGTAAACATTTGAACATTTGCCATGGTGTTGAAGAATTAGAATTAATGAAGATCAGGAGAGCCAGGAGCGGTGGCATGATCTCTCAACTGTCCAGTAGCAAGTATGTGGGCATAATAATATAGGTGCATGCATGAGACATATGCCCCTTGTGCTGAAGTTCAGATGATGTTTCGGTGCATATGACCACTGAGGGCATTTATAACTGTCATTTTGATCTCTGTGTGTGTGTAGTCTGTGGGAAGCGCTATAAGAACAGGCCTGGTCTCAGTTATCATTACGCCCACTCTCACTTGGCCGAGGAGGAGGGGGAGGAGAAAGATGAGATGGACATTCGCGAACCAACTCCACCCCAACAGGACGAACCAAAGAGTAAGCAATTGATCATGCTTGTTGTTGTTGCACAGACTCTGGTAGCCAAATAAGCAAAGGCCATTTAAAGGGATACTTCAGGATTTAGCATTAAGCTTTGTATTAGTAGAAAACCTGTAGCATTTTCGAATTGCCATGCTTTCCACCCTCATATCCCCCTGAGACGAGAGATTTGTCTTTTTTTGTCTGGAAAAAATCCTCAGATGACGCAAAAATCGTCATTTTGCGTCATCAGAGGGTTTTTTGGCCAGTGGCTAAAGACTACAGCCAGTAGTAGGGGCTGTCACGCATGTTCTCAACCTGCCCATAGAGGGTAGGATCTCACTCACAGAAAGTGCACATAGCCATCTTTTTTTGGAAGCTAAGCTAGCAAGCTCTTGTTCTGTGGAGAAAGTAGGGGTTACCCTCCTCTTTTTCCCGGACATGTCAGCCCGTCAAGATCGTCCAAAATGTCCGGGATTCAGCTTTAAACTTGTTGTCTACTGCGCTCTGTTACCGGTAGGCGTGGCCTCCTAGGGCAGCGAAGCAAGTGCATTCTGGGAGTTGTTGTCTTTCATCCCCATAAGCCAAAAATACATTTTCTGGCTTTACTCAGTCTAGAAAGCTCCAAATTCAAAAATAATTTCACATTTCTTCTGATATAAATGACCCATTTTAAATACACATTCATCTTTCCAGAGGTGAAGTATCCCTATAACTGTCACTTGGGAGTGTCATGAAATATTTTAGTCAATATATAGCCAATAAAACCGATTATTATTTAAACTCTTAACTGGTTGGCACAGTGTGGTACACAAGTATTGACAGAATGGCTTAATTTTAAAACCTAGTGGGGTACCTTGCCTGCCATCTTAAATGGAATGCTCTACATTGGCAGCATCTCGTAGTCCCTTCTAGAAGGCTGCTAACTAGGTTTTGCATAGATGTTTTAGCTTCTAGGGCCAGTGTTGGATTGTATAATTTTCAATGAACAGTGATTGGTGTGTTTTGAAGTAATGTTGGGTATTCTCTGTTTCTCTCTCCATCGGGCAGCTCCAAAAAAGGGCCCAGACGGTTTGGCTCTGCCGAACAACTACTGTGATTTCTGTTTGGGAGATTCCAACCTGAACCAGAAAACTGGCCAATCAGAAGAGCTTGTGTCCTGCTCAGACTGTGGTCGTTCTGGTAAAACAAACACACTCACACTTTCTCCTGCTTCCTCCTTTGTTCTTGACCAAATTATTATTAATTTGTTCTTCGTTCTCAGGTCACCCTTCATGTCTGCAGTTCACTCCAGTGATGATGGCTGCTGTGAAAACCTATCGCTGGCAATGCATTGAATGCAAATGCTGTAACATATGTGGAACATCAGAAAATGATGTGAGTTTGTTTACCACTGTGTAGTAGGGGTGTAACGGATCATAGTTTACTTCTGGTCCTGAATACTGTTAGACCTACCTGAAAAACTTAAAGCACTTTTTATTTTATTTGTGTCTTTGTTCTATTATATTTATCTTTGCTTATAATTTTTTTTATTAAAAAATTTAGGCTAGTAACTTTTGCTGTGGTATCCAAGTACTGTGTTCTGTAAATAATAAATAGAAAGCAAAATGAAACGTAACACACACACTTTTTATTTGTTGCTCAGCTGGAAAAATTATCCGATCCATGACTCAAAAACCATAAGATTTGAACCATGAGGTTTGAGTAACAAATATTATCATTTAACAAATAAATTGACTTAACCTCCTCAAAGGAGCATTGCGTAGGTTTTTACTTTAAAAAAATCGTTAATATAGAGTTTTCATTTGTACATTTATGAGCCAACCATAATGTAATAGAAAGAATGACACCTTGAATGTCCACCACGGTTGCCTCTATCAGCCTGTAGGCTCAATTGTATGTGGAGGAGTCGGGTTCAAATTGTCGCGAAAATTCAAAAAATGTGACGTCATGCGTGTTCTCGTCTACTTGGGCTTACGTCCGTATCCATACATACAGTCATTAGTAGTTTCAAATGGACTCTGTGGACGGAAAGAAGCGACCAGCCTCCAGCATAATACAGACACCCACGGAAACTCCTCGTAAATGTAAAAATAAAAAAAACCTGAATTATTTACAATAAGTAGTGCAAAAGTTCATGTGGTATTCTGAATGAAAATAAAGTATGACAAGTTCATACATCAAGGTTAGCGTTCCTTTACCTTACCATATTGTTATTGCTATTCTACAAATAGTATAGTAGTACAACTACAATAGAGTTATATAATTTAAAGTTACTCTACAATAGTCAAAATAAGAGGTCTGTGAGTGTCGGGAGTGTGTTAGTGTAACGTTAGTGTTACAAAACTTTTAGAAGTAGACTTCGGTTGATAATATAAAGCACTGCAACATTTTACTAAAATATGGTCTGTCAAACAATAAGCTTACAGTACTGTAACTTTTCTCACCTCTGTAAACATGTGGTGAATGAATCTCGATGCGCCGTCTGTGGTTGCTGCGGCAACTGTCTGTTTGCTGTGGTCGTGCTCGTATGAGTGTGCGCACCGAGAACGAGCATGAGACTGGCTGCAGTTTCTCTAACGGCCACTGGTGTCAGTAACGGTTAGAAATAACAGAATCTACGCAATGCTCCTTTAAAACTGCACTATGTAACTTGTGGCACTCTAGCAGTTACTAAACAAAGCTACTTCTCTCTGTTTGTCTTGACGAGTCACGCAGGTACTGGGCTACTCCGCAGCGGTCAAAAATAGTCTGAATATAAACACTTATAGGTATACCGCAGTTATTCAGGATAAGACAAAACATGGTTTGGAAAAATGTATTCATGATGTACTCGCTCATATACATTTTGTAAATTTTGAACGCAAAAAAGTTACATAGTGTAGCTTTAAGAAACTAGTCTTGTGTCGAAATTGTTCACTCCCTCAGTTTATGATGCCTATTTGGATTCTCAGTAATGTAGTATGCTTTTTCACAGGACCAGCTGTTGTTCTGTGATGATTGTGACCGAGGTTATCACATGTACTGCCTCTCGCCCCCCATGTCTGAACCACCTGAAGGTAATGCAACATGGACTAATGGCTCATATACGCATACACTGCTGTTCAAGTTTGGGGTCTGTGAGATTTCAAAAATAACAGTAAAACATTTATAATATTTCAAATGATTTCTATTTCAAATAAACAATAATAATAATAATATTAAGAAATGTTTCTCAGGCATCAAATCAGCATATTAGAATGATTTCTGAAGGATCATGTGCCACTCAATAGGCGTCATGGCTGCTGAAAATACATCACATTCATCACAGGAATTTATCATCACAGGAATACATTAGATGTTAAAATATATTAAAAAATTATATTTAGTATTTTACAATAATAATGTTTTTGCTGTGTAAATGCAGCATAAGCGACTTTTTAAAAAACCTTACCGACCATTCATTTTTGAGTTGTAGTGTATGCTCAAAGCACATAGAATTGACTTACATAGTGCTAAATCACAGATTTGTGCTTTGCTTTACAGGAAGTTGGAGTTGTCATCTGTGTTTGGCCCTCCTGAAAGAGAAGGCCTCCATATACCAGAATCAGAATGCTCCGCCCTCGTGATTGTCCTTTGGGAAAGACAGATCCTTGATCACATAGTTCCTTCCAAGATTTGTTTGTTTGATTTAAGCAAAAAAAATTGGTCAAACAGAAGTTGTAGTGGAACAGAAAAGGGACGACCACCTCGCCCAGGCCCTCAGACACAAATAGCGGGAGAGAGGGGGTGAGAAAGAGTGGCCTCCTTCTCTTATTCCTCATTTACATCTCAGCAGGTTTGATCTCAGTATGACTGTTACACAGTTCCAAGTTTCAAACTACCCTTGCTCTTTGTTTTCAACTATTGGCCCCCCACAACGAACACAATACCGCCGTACTAAACACAAACTGTCCTGACCCTTTCAGCAGTACATACTTGGAGGAAGTCACTATGAGAATATTATGACTCTGTTTTGGAGTTCCTGCTCATATTAGACCTGATATTTCCACCCGTTTCTACAGACACTGTTTAACAGAAAACAAATTATAAAATGCAGCTTATATCAGCCAAAATTAATATTGCATACTCAGCCATATCCAAAATACTCTGACAAGATGTGCTTATCATGGAGAGGAATAGTTGAAACCAATCAGCATGCCAATGCTTGTTCATAATAAGCGAAAAAGAAAAGAAACTATAATGTGTTTTTGTATATTTATATATTTGTATAGCATATAAAGGTGTGTTGTATTTAAGATCTTAAACAATAGAAAATGGTTCATTATTATGATGGGAGTTTCTTGGGGATTTTCCCCCCCTGTAATGATAGCGTCTGCAATGCCACTGAAGCACAGAGTCTAGCAGTCGGTGTGTGAGCTCTTTACTAACTAATGGGTTAATGGTGCAGGTAAAGGTAGTGATTTTAAATTATATTTTTATATTGTTGTTTTTTGCTGCTTTTTTTAGGGTGCCCTTAAGGTGTTCAGAAAGCAGTTAACATTTAGTGAAAGATGGTTATTTAAGATGTCGGGTAAAGCAACGAAGAAGAGAGGGCTGAAAAAGTCCAGTTTTAAAGAACGTCCAGAAAACACAATAATTGTTTGCAGTTAATTGAGACGTAGTTAGAACAATCTATTACAGACCACGCTGAAATCAGTTTGTCAATGTTTATAGTTTGATAGATTCTACCAAGAATGGTAAATCCCTTTCCAGGTAATTTCGGAAGATTTGCTGTTGAGTAAGAACATGAAACATTTATCTAGTTTTAAGGAAATACAAGGACAAAAAAACTTTAATGCCATAATTATCATGTTTACTGTGATTACATTTCATTGATTACAGCCATACATATATTACATAGGCATTTTACTCATGTATTCATGTCTCAGATTAAAATTAAATTGCCAACTGGTAGGAGTGAGCAAAGGTTTTTCTGGCACTCAAAAACAAAAAAGCTCTGCCTCTGCATGTCTACTGTTAACACATTTAAACAAATCATTTTTCTAGAGAAAAAAATTAAACATTTATACCCACAAACCACCACTGGTGAATAGAGATGCCAGAAGGACTTTGTGAGTGTCACAGGCTTGGTTACCTGTTAAATTAATTTCACTATTGTTTTACTGAAAGTTTACTTTGTTCTTTAATCTGGGGTCTTTACGATTAAATGGCACACATCTAATGCCATAATTTAAGAAAACTGGATAAAATAGTCGTTCCTTAAAGGGATGGCAAAAATGAAATTATCGTCATTGCTCATTATACTGTATGACTTTTTCTTCTGTAGAACATAACAGAAGATATTTTGAGGAATGTCTCAGTTTTGAGGATGATTGACTTCCATTGTGTGGACCAAAAAAAACCACTACTTCCCAACATTCTTCAAAATATCTTGCTTTCCACAGAAGAAATGTAGTCATAAGCCAGATTTGGAACAGCATGAGGGTGAGTAAATGATGACAGAATTTATTGGTTGAACTGTCCCTTTAACTTAAAGGATTGACTTCTAGTAGTGAATGAATGTTGTTCAAGTGACCCAGTGCTAAATTCAATACAACACAGATGTGCAAGTATGGTATTTGTTAAATTTGCCAGAGCTTAGTTTGACTTCCTAGAGCAAGCTGAGGCAGATATACAGCCTGCTTCAAATGTTCCCCTATTTTCCTGTCTTCTATTGCCATTTCACAATCCAGCCAAAACTTCCTTTGTTTAAAGAATAAATCTAGAGCAGTGTATGCAGCTGGCTCTTTCAACCCTGTTCTTTGTAAATGTATACTGAATGAAGAAATGAATTGACCTGAGATGAGTTCTGTGTACTCTGTAAGTCTTCAGTTTCAATATAACGGCAGACCTCCATAAAGGTTTAGGCTTATATCAGGTGCTGATACATTAATTATTGCTCATTCATAACATGTACAGGATCTTATCGTTGTTTTATTTTTCATTCTCAATTTAGTTACTGCATGTTTACCTTACATGGTTGTTTATGCATAACGCACAACATTTAGCTTAAACTCACTCTGTTGTACTCTCACAGTGCAGGCATAGTAAAGGATTATGGGATATTTGATAATTTAGCTTCATGGTATCAGCCAACTAACTATTAAAATATAACAAAATATAAATAACGGTTTACCTGAATATTTCATTTTTTTTTTTTTTTTTACAGTTTATCTAAAGAGAAAGTGGCCATTTATTGTTTTTGTTTTACCCCTTTTTTGTTGGTTGTTAGGTTGCTTTTGGGGGATTCATTCATTTTGTTTTTGGTGTATGGTACACTTTTTTTTTTTTTCAGTTTTTTTTTCTTTCAGTTTTTTTCTTGAAAAATAAAAACTTCACAAACCATACATGTTTTGTTTTGAGTATACTGTTCATCACTTATTGTTCGCTTGTTCTGTGTCTGTATTGTGTGGACATTTACATTCAATAAGTACACCACCTTTTTGATTTACAGAAATTAGGAGTGTCCATAGATAAAAAATACATTGCTAAAATAAACATAGTTAAATTGTAGAAATCCAGAAGTTTGGGCATGAATTAGTTAGAATTTTAGTTTATTTTAAAGAATTTTTATGGAACACTTTAAGACATCTTAGGCGCCGTGATTGAGAACCATTGCTCTAAACATATTTGTATGTATTTATGAAAATATTTACTATTTACAAAATGTATATTCCATCCAAATTAGAAAATAATAATTTTTAGCACATTGAAAATGGCATAAAAATTTTTCAGTGGCTGCTGGATGTTTTTCTTTATTCCAACTATACATAATGCAATTCCAAGTGACGCACAATTACTTTTTGTCTTTTGTCTGATGTGAACAAAGTACAATTACAGCTTTTGATGTAGCCAAAGAGCTATGACCACCAGGTCAAGTAATAACTTCTCATTAGTGTCTGACAAGATTCAAATTCAAGCAGTTTTGCACAATGACAGTATATTGTGTAAAAGCAGAGGCACACAAATTTAGTTGCAAAAGTTGATTCAGGCCTATTCAGAGTTAAAACAAACCCTATGCTGTTCCTTAAAATATTGTCTGCCAATTGAAGGAATGTGTCCTGATCTTTGATCAATTAAAGGCACCCATACCATGGAATGACAAATGGTAAAGTAAAAAATTACACTGTACAAGACTTATTCTGCCTCACAGAGGCATGGCGATTCCAGCTGTTTGTGTCCCACTTTCGTTTATCTCCACGCCGACAAAGTAGCAGAGCCTTGAAGGTGACCCGGAAGGATTCATTGCAGAGGGCATAGCACATGGGGTTGACGGTGCTGTTTACGTAGCACAGCCAGTATCCCAACTGCCAGAGTTTTTCAGGAACACAGTATGAAATAGAAGCTAAAACCATGATGTTGTATGGTGTCCACGTGAGGATGAAAGCCAACAAGATGGCGCTTAGCGTCCGGGCTGCTTTTTTTTCTTTAATGATCGCACTGATGCGATGTTTTGCTCTGAGCTGGTGACAAATGGTTTGTTCTGACTTTCTAGGTGTTTTTAAGTGGAACTGTCTGGTGGGATGCTCAGGTGATGAGTTTAATTTTTCTTGCACACCCTTGGTATCCCCTGATCTACTTTGCAGGTCCTTCAACTTAATTGCTGCTGGATTGGAGGGATGTGCTTTTGCCTTGTTGTTCTGTTCATGTTCCTCGTCTGTGGAAGAAGACAAGGTGCTATCATCCTCATCTCCAATGTTCCAGCTGCTGTTGCAACTCTCATTAGCTGACTTCTGCAAAATTGCTGCTGTTTTGTTTCTCGTTGTTTTGAAACACCCAACTGACATTTTTTTGGCGAATCCTTGTCCCTTTATGGAATTTTCTTCCTTTGAGCGACTCAAGTTGCTCTTGGTACTGGTTTGGTGCATTGATTGTTTGTCCAACCCATCCAGAACACCTGTAGTGCTTTTCACAGACCCAACTAAACTAGCAAGTCCTTTCGCTCTTTTCTCAATTTCCCAATAAATTTGCCAGTATAGAATGATCATGATGCTGACGGGTAGGTAGAATGCAGCGATGGCCGTACCGTATGTTAGTGGAGGTACCTTCAAGAATGGAATGGAACAGCTCTGAGCTTCAGCCCCAGATGGTCGTCCCATCACATGAGGCCAAAACAAGATAGCTGGCCCCCATAGCACAAACGATACCACCCATGCGACAGCGATCAATACCACTGCTGTCTTCGGAGTTCGCTTTGTTCGATAAGTCAGTGGTCGTGTGACTGAGAAATATCGGTCAAAGCTTATGACCAGCAAGTTCATTACTGATGCGTTGCTCACTACGTAGTCAAGTGTCAACCACAGATCACAAGCTAAATGTCCCAATGTCCAACGGCCCATGATTATGTATACAGCATATAGGTTCATTGACACTGTACCTAAGATCAAGTCTGCCACTGCTAGACTCAGAAGAAAGTAGTTACTGATAGTCTGTAGCTGACTGTTGACTCGGATGGAGATGACCACCAGGGAGTTGCCCAGGATGGTAATTAAGGAAAGAGGTCCAGTCACAAGCACAATCAGAACCACCTCCCACACCTGATGACCCCCGAGAGGGTCCATGGTAAGGTTTGTTGCCGGAGAGCTGCAAGTGTGGTTCATGTTCCCAGGGGAGACACAACATCAGATCCTGAAGGGTCAAAAACATTCTTCAGGGGGAAAACCAGAAAGTGTCTCCTTCATTACTGATTGTGAACACCAGCACTTTGTGACTCTGTTTTCAGGTAAGAAAGACAGAAAGGTATGTTTAATTTTTAAAGCACCTTCAGTAAGTCAGACCTGTTGAGATTGACTTTGATAGCACTATAATTTCAATTGGTTCTCACTTAATCCTTCTCTTAAATATGTAGTTAATAACTAGTTTTACTGTTTACCAGTGAGCCTCGTTCACCATTGAAGGTTTTATACATTAATCTTAAAATTTTTCATTCCCTCCATTTTAGTAGTTGTAAATATGTTAAATGGACCACAAGTCTTTTGCCCTCAAACCACGTTATTTGAAGAAGAAAAATTCATGATGTAAAGGTTTTCATTTACTTTATTTTCTCAGTGTATTATATATCTAATATGTGTTGTTTGGACTTATACAGACACATTTGAGTTGACAATGTATGTATATGACATATGGCCTATGAGATGCCTGTTAATAACTTTTATGCCCATGTGTTTCAGAACATAATTTAACACAATTTAGCAAAGCACACTGAAAACTATTATTGAAAACACTATTATTGAAATGTTGCTTCCTGCCTGCTGTGTTTACTTTAGTAAGAATTTAAGGACACGGAGTATAACACTATATTTGAATTTAAATAAAACAGATAATGATTCTAGTTTAGGTAATTCTATTCTATAAAGTATTAAATTCCTGTCTTTACATCATTTGTTTTCAGATATTTATAAAGAGTTTTTAAACTTCTTTGTCATGTTCATTAACACTATTCAGAAATTGATTGTTTGCTTTTTCCTTGAAGTCAAAAGAGCACAAATGAATTGGCTGTTTGGGTGTTTAAAATGTTTATTAGGCATTCAAAAGATTCCAGCTGTTTCATGGTGGTAAATTTGTGTTGCTATATAAAACTTACAGGTTAAATTTGAACTTTCTGAATGGCGAATGAGTATACAAGTAGTTCCTCAGTTTCTTTTTGGATTTTCTCATCATCGTCACATAAGTCACATTATATTAATTAGCTGGAGACAGTTGTCTAGCTTTCCAGTGAATGTGAGCTTTCCAGTGAAATACAGCAATAATTCCCTGTGTTTGACCTGAAACTCTCCAGAAAGTAAGTTTTTATGCACATGATAATTCAATCTAATGACCATGAAATGGTAATATAAGTAGTTGACAATATAATTAACATACCAAGTGCATGATAAATGGGCACTTACCTTTTTGGAAACAGCTTTTAAGCTTCTTTTAAAGTAAGATGTGTATTTATCTGTTTTCTCCAGGTGTCCACTGTATGATGATGATCATTAACACCTGATGCCATTTGGAATCTACTTTGCACTTTTGGATTTGATGATCACCAAAACTCAAATGACAGTTACATCCACAGGAGTGTTTGACTTGTAAGATGTCCTAGTAATAGAGAATCATTTTTGTAGTTCATCGTACCCCACTGGCTCATCCACTCCTTCTGGCTAGAGGTGGCAATGTGTCCTCCTCTTGCAGCAGCGGCGGAAATAGGCGACTGTCATAATACGTGTAAATACTGAAAGAGAGTCTGCCAACTGTTCATACTCAAAGCACCGGTGACGATGTGCAGACACCTCTCTCCATGTTTACCTCAAATGAGCTCTGAACGCTGATAAGCTAGATGGGATGGTGACCGTTCGCCCTCATTTATAAACAACAAAATGGTGTATTACAACAATTGCAAGCCACACTTTTTTTCTCTCTCCATGATACTTGATGTACAAATGACCTGGGTTAAATCTCAGTGAAGATTTGATACATGTACACTGAGGTTTACATTTAGAGTCGGTGATAGCTATACAATCCACAACCATAATTAAAGAGAAATAAAATAACAGAATGATAATAACAATACAAATTTCATTTAAACTTCCCAGGGTTCTACAATCTAGGATGGTTTAATTTAAGGATACTTTAAGTCAAAAAACATGTTTTGTTTCTTTTAGTTTGTGGGTTTTTATAAATGTGTATGCTCATTTGGATAGAATTATGACCTAAACTGATAATACAGGTGAGGAAATTACTTTATTAAGCCTGTTCATTGTACTCTTAGCAAACAGTCTATCTGCTTGTTTTATGTAAAACAAATTTGCAATTCACAGTTTTTGTTTTCACAATTTTTAATTTCCTCTGTTATTTAATGTGACGCTCTGTGAGTGATTCATTACATGTGTGTGTGTTTGCCTTTATAGACTTATTACAGACCAAAACCCTTTTGTAGTTAATCAGTAATCATCTCTTTCTCACACCCCAGGCACTTCTGCAGATTAGAGGTAATATTTACTGCATTTAATTAAGGTGTTAGGAGAAATGAGACTGTGGTAAAACTGATAACACTGAGCCATCTGTTGTCAATTAAATAATACTTTTTCAGACAAAATACTAAGTATAATAAGTTTTAAAAAAATGTATATCAATTAACCATTTATAAACATGTTTAATATTGATAGTGTTCATGATGTTTTACATTTTGATTAAGTGAAGAATGTCGCCCAGATTTTTGGACATTGAGTAACGGTTTAGGAATAAAATAAACAATCTGTTTCTTTTACTTTTGTAACGGGTTTCCATGTGTATCTGTTCACCATTCCAACCAGGAATGAAGGAAAGTATGATGTTTCTTCCTTGCAGTTTCCTGGCTTTGTAAGTGTGCTATGTCTTTTACTATAGCAACAACTGAAGTTTGTGGAACATAAAAAATAATGCATAATTTCCCTTGAAAAAAGTGCTAATTTGAAGTAGTTTGTTTACTATAACCAATTTATCAACATATTTTTTCTACTTTATTGTAAGGTAAATGAAAATATTATGTACGAGAAAGATTCATTTCAAAAGATGAACCACTGGCACTGATTTGGGGAAAAGTGCCTTTTTAAGTAATTCTAGGTAATTATTAATTAGGTATTTAATTTTATCATGGGCACATTATTTTACCTTCAATTTACTTGCAAAGAGCACAGAAAATGTTAACCAAATCCCAAATCTGGCAACTTAGAAATTGTGCACTGCTCCATAAGTTAACCACCGTTGCATCTCACTCTCCCCTATGTATCAATGAAACTTTTTTATAAAAATATATTTTTTTAGTATTTTTAAAGAAATGTATATTTCCAATGAAGACTAGAAGACAAGATAAAAGATGCCTATTGTAGTCTGGGTAACTGACAATAAATGTCTGCTGCTCGAAGTGTGTCCATATGAACATTGCAAGGAAGAGATGAGAGCAAAAGGGAAAGGTAAAAAAAAATGTAAATAAACGTATGCTTAGGATGTCTGTGTTTTGTCTCGTAAAACAGGCTCGACAGTTGTGAGGCTGGTCACGCAAACTCTAAGGTAAAAATGTTACAGTGTTTCCATTAGTTTTTAATAGGTTGTCACGTGCGCAATGCACATTACAAGGGTAAGCAAAAATGTTTTCTCACCTGTATCGTTGGTGCTTCATGCTTGTATAGTCCCCCCCAAAAAACGGCTATTTGAAAAATGATCAATTGAGAAAGTTTGCTCAGCGTATATACCTGTTCTGATTCATCACATACACAACTTACAAGCCAAGCAGCAAGCCACCAATCTTTGTGTGTCACCAAATGTTCAGGGGCCTGTTTCAGAAAGGAGGTTAAGTGAAAACTCTCAGTATGTTAACCCTGAAATGAGGGAAACTCTGGGTTTTCCGTTTCAGAATGGGAGGTATGTCAAACCCGAGAAAGCAGAGTAAGTCAAGCCCGTTTCTGAAAGAGTCAGATACCATGGCAACTTACTCTGTGAACCTAACCTGGTCGGGAGCAGGTTTTCTTCGGTAAACCCAGAGTTTCTTGCGGTCTCCTCCACTTTTTTAAAGAGGAAGATAAGAATGTCCATTTAAACTTAGATATAAACTTAGATTCTATAGGCTACTCCACAAAAAAATGTGAATGTGAAGATTGTCTGATGTGTAGACACACAATATTAACATTACCTCTGTAAGCCTCTCTGTGGCAGCAGAAACTGTTTCTTCATCCCCATTATCCTGTGAAGATGAGCATTTGGTTGAGTACACTTTATAACAGGCTTACTATTTGTCATCATTTCTGGTGTATTGAGTAGGCTTCTTTCTTACAACTGCCTGGGATTCTGTTGGGACAGGAGGCTCCAAAAGACAGATATTACCATCAGAATCTGTTGGGACCAACGAAAAACCCAACCCAAAGTAAAATAAATGGAAATATCAAAAATAGCCTATATAAAAAATAACACATATGTAGACCTCTTACATTTTATGAAGGCACTTGGATCTTCGGGAGTGACTGGCTCTGATGAAGTCCCTCCAGGAATTCCCTTTTTTATTTAGGTATTTAATATGTCAAATGTTAATGTTAAGGGTTAAAACTGTAAAGTCAGGTAGCCTACACCTATGATATGCTCAAGCCTTACCTGATTGAATTATGTTTTTATATTTTATTTTCAGCTGCTGCTACATTCTTTTAATGCCTGCAGGATTGCACCTAGCCTACATGAAAATTTAAATTAGGTTGAATATCATACTGTTCTTCCAGTTTCACCTCTGATATTATAACAGTTGGGTAAGTTACTCTAAAATAGTTATTAATTACAAACTACAAATGACAACTTCAACAGTGTAATTAGATTAATGTAATAATTACTATCTTTAGACAGTATTGGTCTACATATTAATTACTAAATCCTATCAACCACAATACAAGGAGAGACAAGAAACTGCACTTTTAATGCTTTCAAATTAACAATATACAATTGCATTGCATTCTTGAATTGACCAAAGTGTGTAGAGGGAGAAGGTTACATTAAAAAATTACCTTTTAAAAATTAATGTTAAATCCACTATTGTTTTATACAGAATTATTCTACAGTCTATGCAGTAGCTTAATGTAATTACATCATATTTTATTTAAATTACAGAAGAATTAGGAGTACCCCAACCCTAAATTACAATATTTAGATTACTTGGTAATTAATTACACCCAACACTGTATAACAGTAATTCCTCTTTTTGTCTGGTGCTGTTGGTGACTCATAATATCTGCAGGCCATTGATTATGGCTTTTTATAGTTGTTGTGCACGCGCTCCGTGCAGAGTCGTTCTCTCAGAGTCATTCAACTTAGAGTTGATTGTACTAACTAATTTCAGATGTTCTGTAACCAAGGGTAAGTCAACTCAGAGTTCAAGTTTTAACTCAGAGTTGGTTGAACCTCCTTATTGAAACAGGCCCCAGGCCATCACATTATTCATTGCAGTGCTTTTGATGCACCATGACCCATTGTGATTAAATCCCTGCAGACCTGAATTGTTTTCACTGTGCAAAACTTACTGCCAACTCATTTTTTATTAGGTAAGATGGTAAAATGAAGTCTCAAACTTTAATTATTTAATTCTTGTTAAATTGTGTGCATTGTATGATTGTGTGCATATAGCATCAATGCATCAGTATATGTGTGTTGCTGTGTATTCACTGTTTCTGTTTTTCACTAAAACTACTGAAAAAAAGAATGGCAGTTTATGGTCATATAAACATGTTTCTTGTTTTTGACTCGTATGTCTTTTAGGTGGTGTGGACTAGTGCATCTTTGAGCCTTCATTCAGTGCGAGTAAAATATTGAAGTAGGCTACTGTTAAAATCAGATACTCTAATAACTGGTTAATAAGATCAGCCAAGACAGACAAATAATAATCATATTAAGACATAAAATCATAATAATAAAATGTAGCTACAAGCAGCAATTAATGGAGTTCAAGCATTTAAAACCTTCATTCCAACTATGCTGTTGGGCTCTAGGCCGAACCGAAATTTAGGCCTGCACCATAAAATATCCATGATGGAGAATACGCAAATGATATAAATCTATAGTAGCTACCAGTGCACCCTAATTCTTTGAAAAAAAGATTGGGTTTCAACATTTGCGTATCAGCCAATGCTGGATAATGATAAAGATTAGATAAAAAGACAGTATTAAAGGCTTCAGCATCAGTTGAAATAATTCATAGTTTAGAATTTACTGTGAGCCCTCTGAGCATCAGAAATCCATGAAACCTGGCATGTTTCTTCAAAATCACTTGTTCTCCATATATCTACACAGTTTTGTGAAGTTTCTACTTTGTGCACACAATATGTATATGTTACTCACAATGGGCCATACCAGAAATATATGAAAAAGTCTCTGCTAAATGCTTTCATCTATCGAAATTCTTTTGACAACTTTTTGCAATGAGGGTCCCTAGATGATGCATGTGAAGTTTCTAACAAATCGGACACACGGCCTATGAGGAGTTCGGAAAAGTAGAGCTTTCAAATCATCTCAAATAGTTAACAAATTTATGATTTATGATAAGAACAGTCTGTGGTTCTTGAAGGAAAGTTGTTCAGTATGAGCAGATCTATCAAATTAAATGCATATTGTGTGGATGTGAGAACACATGTGATTACAGAGCCATAAAACTCATTAGCGCCATCTAGTGGCTGATTTCTTTCAAGACCTCTAGGGCCATGAGTCGAGCATGCCCTTCGTGTTTTGTTCCGACAGGCCACTGTTAACCTTGTCTAATAGGTGCTCAAACTTCACTGGCTAATGGCGCCTATGTTTTTCGAGATACGCCAATGTCCTCATAGAAAGACATGGCACCCGGGATAAAGACACTGCATGCCAATTTTCAAGTCAATCGGACTAACAGTTGCGTCATTTTTGTGTGACCACAAAATGAGCTTGTACATGAGTACAACATGTTTGGTGAAAATATCTCATTGCTTTCAAGAGTTATAGACATTTTACTGAAAGTGGCCCTGCCTATTTCGAACGTTTTGGCGTCCCATCGAGAGCATGAATCACCAATCGTAATTCTTTTGACAGTATTTTGCCATGAGGGTTCTTTGATGATGCATGTCAAGTTTCGAGTGAATCTGACAAACGGCCTATGAGGAGTACGAAAATTCTAAATGGCGGAAAAATTTGCATACCGGAAATGGAATCGGAGATATACGTTTTGTTTGTCTTGAGTCAAGGGCCGCGTTCAAGTCCAAAATCGTCATGCCCTTCGCTAACTTCCCTCCGTCTCGTTCCCTCGGATGTACGTCATTGCTTATGTTGCATGAGTGCCCACTGCCCACTACTAGCAGAACCTTTGCACCTATTAGACAAGATATTATGTGCTGACGTCACAATCATATTGCATTGTGGTATATGGAGCTGCCTGAAGTGAAGTAGACTCGCTCTCTCAGTCAAAATCGAGGGAGCGAGGGTCTGTCCATATAAACTTCCCTGTGCGAAGTACGAAGTTCACGAAGTGGAAAGTAATTCAAAATGCCGCAGGGATTTCCCAGAGGGGAAATGGCAAGGTCGCAAGTGTGTGTCTAAAATTGGACTGGAACGCAGCCTAGGATTCCAATTATATAAGACACTTGAGTCTACAACATACGGTCTAGTTATGAGCAGTTTTGCGCTTTTGATCGCTGTAGCGCCACCTATTGGCCAATCGGGCTCATACCTTGTCAGGTTCTCCCCAAATTGAGACCTATAGGCCTACCACCTGGCCAGGTTTCAAGTCACTAGGCCTTACGGTTTGGTCTGCCCGATCAGTTTTTCGGCTGAATAATAATAATATATATAATAATAATAATAATAATAATCCTAACAATCACAATAGTTTTTCAGCACTTCGTGCTTGAACCCCTAAAAATAATTTCACAACCTGGCACACAACTACGTTATGAGGTTCCTGATATCAATCGACACCCAATATCCATTGCGATTTGACTTTTAAATAAAAAAATAATAATCCTGTTTTACAGCTCTAAAAGATCTTCAAATTAACTTTGAATATTATCACTTGATTCTATTAAGAATATGTGTAAATTGATGAGGCTACCATAAACATAAATTAGCACATGTACTGTACAAACTATATATTCTATCCCCTTACACTGCCCCTATCCCTAAACCTACCCATCACAGGGGACATGCTGCATTTGAATTTTTTAATAAAACATTTTTAATGTTTTTTTAAGCCATTTGATTTATGAGGACTTTTGAAATGTCCTCATAAACCACCCATAAGTTGTAATACCAGTGTAATACACGTCATTATACAAATTTGTGTCCTCATAAATCCCATAAACCAACCCACACACACACACACACACACACACACACACACACTCCAATGCACGCATGGTCTGAAGGGTTAAAACACTGCGCTGCATAATCCAGCCACAGGCACCAGGGGGCGCTAGACTCTTTCTCCACACGATGAGACATCCCATTTCGGCATGATCCCAAATTAATTTTTTATTGTTTTGCGTCCTTTTTTGAGCTCGATATAGTCTATAGCTTATTACTACTCAATATATTTTCATCTTTATATAGGCTTCAGTTTTTTTATAAACCATTGCTCTCTGAACATTAACGGAACGTTTGATTCCTTAGGATGTTCTGGGGCGCCAAAGGGGCTGGACCGAAAATGGAAAACCATCTGAGAAAACATTTTGTGGGGTGTGTGCCCATCGGCATTTTCCCATTGTTTTAACCGCTCATTTGCGGGACAGGAATTCCACAACGGCTCCCGCCCACGGTGTTATTAGTCGTGTTTGTAGAAGCCTAGGCTATATTGAAATGGCATTAACAAGGTAATTTGTTTCTGCTTGTCTTCTATCCCCTTTCATCTATTTAGTCAGTTATGTGCTCGAGCCACAGGTGGGCTGTGCTTTCTACACCTGTCTGGAATGACATGTGATGCCCGTGAAGCATCACTGAAGCGAAGCGGACCGTGCGCGCGCCCTCTCTGCATAGCGCGAGCGTGACCTTTGGGAGACTTGACTTGAGGCAGCAGTGCTATTGAATCCAGTTCGGAAATCTTACAGGTAAGACAAATGCCTACTAAATTTAGATTTTTCTTTTGAGTGCTCCCTGAATTTGATCAATTCTACCATTTTTATAAAACTTAAACAAAACTTAAACAAAAGTAGGCCTAGCTTGTAGTTTGGCGGCTGTCAGTTTAACGTCTCTCACTGTGTCTGCGGCACGTTAGTTTATTTCTAAGAGTAGCCTGTGGCAAGAGTAATTAGGACTAGAGAGTAATTAAGTTATACCTTGATTGAATTAGATTCGGTTATGTTTCACCAACACTTTGCCTGTTCCAATGCCTCTTGTTTAATTCAAGACATGTTACTAATGAATCCTACTATTTTAAACTGTAATGCGTTTAGTCACCTTCAGGCATTTGTATGTCCTAGGGATTGATTTTGATTGAAACATTTTTTTTTTTTTTTGTTATGTGAATGTTACGTTTAAACTGTCTTGCAAACTTTTTTATCATTTATTTTGCTTCAACCCTTTAGTGAAAAAATCTTAACTATTTCGATATTTATAATTTAATGTAGCCTATTTTCAAACATTGACGATGCCACAGTTGTGGCATAATTTCCAACAAAATGAACAATTTTACATCCATATTCTTTGATTTTTCTCAAAATAGTGTAGGTATTTTTTGACCAAGGATGCAACAGTATTAGTGAAGAGAATGTTTTAAGGATACATAACATGCTATTTGAAATGTGGTGATAATTGACATTGTGGTGTAATGTCACATAAGTGACATAAATCTCTTGTCATGCATGTTCACTGTTAAAATGTTCTAGATGGTAAATTAAATAAGCTAGTGATAATGTGAATTGTGTTTTAAGAGTTTCCTCTAGAATTGTCTAACAATTCACAAACATGTTTGAAGAAACACCCCTAGGCCTATTACTATTCATTCCCTACCCACCTCATTTCAGAAAAAAAATATATGTTCATAAGTGATCTATAAAGTATGATTATTTACATGTTAATGTACACACAATTTACATTGCTTCAAGCAATAATGTACCCCATTACCTCTAGTGAACTGTTACAAAACTGTCTACTAGATCTCAGTGTTTCAAAGTGTGACCTCTGTTGCATTATTATGTGTTTGCAGCCTAAACTAAGCTTCAGTGATTACATTACACATATATGTGTCCTTGTCTCAGTTTCAATCTACTTCTCTCATATTTCTTTTCCCCATCATAACTGGTCTAATGATTTTTAAATTAACATCCCAAATTATTATTATAGCACTGACTACCGTGAGAATGGAAACGGTAGGTATGGCAATTGTGTGTGACACTTTTTCAGTCGTTTTATGATTTGTATCCTGCTTAAAGCATCTCTGAATGGGAGTTTTCATCAAAACGTACAAATTACCCTAGAACTAATTCCAACTGTTTTAAATATTTTAAGTGTGATGCAAGGGATTGCATAGTTTGTTGAGCAAGTTCACAGTATTTGCCTAATAACAAAAGCCGAACCCTATCAACTATAGTCAAATATAAGTCAAACTTTGAATGTGCACTTTGAAATGTAATATGAATATTGCATTCAAAAATGGGAAGTATTATTAACAATGTCCTTTACTGCCAGAGAAAGCAGGTTTCTCCATCTACATGTGCAGTTTAATGGAATGTAGCACTTTTGCAATTCTTGCAACAGACAGAGTATTTCTGCATTGTTCTGTTCAAAGCCTATGATATTACCAGGGGTCATGTCTTCATTCCCAAATAATAGAAGTCTCATGTTGGGACAGAGTAGAATGCAATGTAATTGGCTGCATGAAGCAGTCAAAGTAGGGAGCATTTGTAAAAAAAAACATTAATACTTATCCATGCGTGATGGGTCAAGTAGAGGAAAAAATTAAATATTATTCTCTTGCTTTAGAGAAATTCTTCTTGCAATCATGATCAGCTGTAGTGATTTGATAAATTACATTATTTAGAGCAAGGAATTTGTTAAAGTGTTTCTGGGATTGAAGCTGTTCGGAACAAACTGTACAAAGACTTGATCAAGAATCCAACAGCTCAACAGTGTAGTTCACCCAAATTAAAATTCTGTCATCATTTACTCACCCTCATGTTGTTCCAAACCTATACGACTTTCTTGTGGCTCTCAGAGACGTCTCTGTGTTTTTTATGTGTTCGAGGATCTTTTGGATCCGATTGACTTTCCTTATTTGGACAAAAACAGTTGAAGCATTCTTTGAAATATCTTCTTTTGTATCATGCAGGTTTGGAACGACATGAGGTGAACTATTCCTAGAGCATATTTATCTTTAAATAAATAGCAAGGGGACTAAAATAATTTACTGGCAATTATTAAATAAAGTCATGTGCCTCTAAGAACATCCACAAAAAGTGCAATTTCTTGAAGAAAAAAAAATCTACTCAAGTTGACTATTTCCATTACAGCATTCCTTCTGTGTGGTCTTGAGGTCAGTTCAAATAAAGAAAGATCCCAACCTTTGTCTTTATTTTGTTTAGTCTGTATTTCTGTCATCTAAAGTGATTCTAAAATTGATTCAACAAACATACAAAGATGCCATGTCTGCTCAGAGATGCTTTCAGTTAAAAGTGTGATGAACACTTTAATGTGATGCCATGAATAGTGTGATGAACACTTAAATAAGTTCTAGAAGATTTGTGTGTGTTTTATGTGTGTTGAGGTCTGTTTTTCAAGTGATTAGTGAATGTGATGTGATGATTCAGGTGGTCAGTACAGGATGTTTGTGCATGTGTTGTTCTTGTATGTGTACATGTTTGCTTTTAAGTGAAAGACACAATTATGTAGAGAGGTGAAATGCCAACCCATGCTAAAGCAAAAACAAGACAGCAGTTCTGAAGGAAACCTACAGTGCAAACACAAACTGTTTGTTTATGTGTGAGTTTGAAAGGGCATTGCATGAGCCTGAAGGGGGTTGGCATGAGTTTGTCTTTATCATGTGTTCATCACCAGATTAATTATGTACTAGATGTGTGTGGGCGTGTTTTTGAGTGTTTGTTGTCTGCTTCCATGGTTACAATGTCTATCTCTGCTCCATGTTTTCTATGTCTGATGCAATGAATAATTTAGCTCTTCAGATGGCAATATGCATGATCAGCTCATTGATATCCATGAGTGGTTTTGCATTTAAATTTAAATGGGAGATTATGAAAGTGCATACCCTCTGTATACTTATTATAAGTGGCATGCTGGATTAATTAAAATCTGATATTTCTGTTTCCCTCCTGCTTTCCACAAGCCTATAAACACAATGAATGAGATTGTAGGCTACATCAGGCCAAGTGTTTCCAATTGTATGATGGTTTGGCTAAACACAGGCAGCAAGTCTGGAAGGATTTTCAAAATAGACAAAAGGAGAACAGAGGGAGAATTCTTGAAACTTGATCTTGTTTTATTCCCCATGTTTTTAAGCAATGTCACACTTGTATTCTTTTAGTATTGAATATCTGCATGGCTTTAATTTGGCCACTGGTAATCACAGCTGTACCTATACTTCTGCATACAGTACAACAACAACAACTGTGTGATTAAAGTGTGATATCAATTCAAATAAAAATAAGTTAATATTGAGTCAGTTAAAGCCAAAATTTGTCCATAGGTCAAGTTTTTCTTTGCTAGTGGATTACACGATTGCTTCCGCTTTTGGCCTCAGTGGCCATCGCAACTTCCAGTGCAGAACAATACATTGAATTTTCTCAAAAATTAAGCATAAAATTAAAGTAACACATTCTTTTATTTCTTTATATATATACAGTGAAGAAAATAAGTATTTGAACACCCTGCTATTTTGCAAGTTCCCCCACTTAGAAATCATGGAGGGGTCTGAAATTGTCATCGTAGGTGCATGTCCACTGTGAGAGACATAATCTAAAAAAAAAATCCAGAAATCACAATGTATGATTTTTTAACTATTTATTTGTAAGATACAGCTGCAAATAACTATTTGAACACCTGTCTATCAGCTAGAATTCTGACCCTCAAAGACCTGTTAATCTGCCTTTAAAATATCCACCTCCACTCCATTTATTATCCTAAATTAGATGCACCTGTTTGAGGTCATTAGCTGCATAAAGACCCCTGTCCACCCCATACAATCAGTAAGAATCCAACTACTAACATGGCCAAGACCAAAGAGCTGTCCAAAGACACTAGAGACAAAATTGTACACCTCCACAAGGCTGGAAAGGGCTACGGGGAAATTGCCAAGCAGCTTGGTGAAAAAAGGTCCACTGTTGGAGCAATCATTAGAAAATGGAAGAAGCTAAACATGACTGTCAATCTCCCTCGGACTGGGGCTCCATGCAAGATCTCACCTCGTGGGGTCTCAGTGATCCTAAGAAAGGTGAGAAATCAGCCCAGAACTACACGGGAGGAGCTGGTCAATGACCTGAAAAGAGCTGGGACCACCGTTTCCAAGGTTACTGTTGGTAATACACTAAGACGTCATGGTTTGAAATCATGCATGGCACGGAAGGTTCCCCTGCTTAAACCAGCACATGTCAAGGCCCGTCTTAAGTTTGCCAATGATCATTTGCATGATCCAGAGGAGTCATGGGAGAAAGTCATGTGGTCAGATGAGACCAAAATAGAACTTTTTGGTCATAATTCCACTAACCGTGTTTGGAGGAAGAAGAATGATGAGAACCATCCCAAGAACACCATCCCTACTGTGAAGCATGGGGGTGGTAGCATCATGCTTTGGGGGTGTTTTTCTGCACATGGGACAGGGCGACTGCACTGTATTAAGGAGAGGATGACCGGAGCCATGTATTGCGAAAATTTGGGGAACAACCTCCTTCCCTCAGTTAGAGCATTGAAGATGGGTTGAGGCTGGGTCTTCCAACATAACAATGACCCGAAGCACACATCCAGGATAACCAAGGAGTGGCTCTGTAAGAAGCATATCAAGGTTCTGGCGTGGCCTAGCCAGTCTCCAGACCTAAACCCAATAGAGAATCTTTGGAGGGAGCTCAAACTCTGTGTTTCTCAGCGACAGCCCAGAAACCTGACTGATCTAGAGAAGATCTGTGTGGAGGAGTGGGCCAAAATCCCTCCTGCAGTGTGTGCAAACCTGGTGAAAAACTACAGGAAACGTTTGACCTCTGTAATTGCAAACAAAGGCTACTGTACCAAATATTAACATTGATTTTCTCAGGTGTTCAAATACTTATTTGCAGCTGTATCTTACAAATAAATAGTGACAAAATCATACATTGTGATTTCTGGATTTTTTTTTTTTAGATTATGTCTCTCACAGTGGACATGCACCTACGATGACAATTTCAGACCCCTTGATGATTTCTAAGTGGGAAAACTTGCAAAATAGCAGGGTGTTCAAATACTTATTTTCTTCACTGAAGAATTTCCCTCTTCATATATATATATTTCCCTCTTCTTTCCCTTATATGTGTGTTTACTATACTATATTGTAATGAAATTACAAGTTTGCTAATACCACAGTTTGCAATGGAGGAATACTATACAGGAAGCTCACTAGCACTAAGATTCTAGCGTTACTATGTTGGCAGTAGGTATGCATAGAGTCCATTAAAATATTTCCAAACGAATTATCAGGCTTTGCATGTTGCTTAGATTAGAACACAGTTGAGAATGGAGTACAACAATTTCCCTTTAAAAATGTTCTTTGAGTACTCTTTAATCCACTTTAGTTTCCCCCTTCCTGTTCTCTGCCCGCTCTGAGCCTGGAGTGTGAGAAAACAGAGAAAACATACTTGCACTAAAAACATTGAAATGTCCCAGTGCTGTTGTAGTCTATGTAAGGACTGCTTTTCCAATGTAACTGGTAAAAAAATGAGCTTTTGAAAGGTTTTGTTGTATTCGCAGTGTTTCTGTGCTTCATCTGTTTGTCATTTTAAGAGAGAGAAAACAGGCAAAAAAATAGAGACAAATAGTCTTTTGCTGACGAATGATATTTGTGCATCTGACAGCTATTCAGTGATCATTTGTTACGAATGTGCCTGAGCGTGTGAGGAAAAAGAGGGAGGGACTGAAGAGGGAAAGAGCGAAAGGGAGGGTAGAGAAAAAAAAATGTTTTGAGATTGAATATGTGACGTTTCTTTTGTTCATTTTAATAGCCTATAGTCAGGTTTGCGTGTCGTGTCGGCATTCAGATGTTAAACTATTTTTCCTGACTCTCTCTCACTGTTTATTTGCTTCATACTAGCACAAGTTAGTTTGTGCAAAAGTTAAATGGGAAACCCTTTTTCTCTTCCCTTCCTTTGTAAGGGATGACTCAGCCCTGCTTTTTTTCTGTGTGCATAGGGAAAAAGAAGGACGGCAGATGGTGGAAATAGAAACTAAGAGATCCTACGGAAAATAGGAAAAGTGAGGGAGAGTCTGACATGGATTGACTTACAAAGTAGTGAGAGAGAGAGAGAGAGAGAGAGAGAGAGAGAGAGAGAGAGAGAATTTTGTTTATGAAGTTTTTTAAGTGGTCTTTTGACTAATCATCTGTGGGTGGGGCTATGGGTGTGGGAGATTGTCATCAAAGTTTTCCCTTCATCGACTTCTAGAGCAACAGAGTAGAAAAGAACAAATACATTTGTTTTAGTTATAGAGCGAGGAGAGCTCTATTACTGTGCAAGTGTAGCAGATGGACCGTGAGCATGTATGAAAATGGATGTGCGTGTACTTCAGTATATGACAGGGTAGATTTTGGAGTGTCACATGACGAACCAAGAGGAACTACCTGCTTATGTGATGAGATGCACACACAGATTTGTCAGACACACCCTGAAGATTATTAGTGCATAAACACCAGGAGTAAGGGATTCCCTTAAAGAGTGAGAGAGAGAGAGAGAGAGAAAGAGGAAGAAGGATGAAGTACCGCCGCAGGGTAAGACTTCTTGTTTTAATTACATCTGTCTATGTGGGTGTGTTGTGTAGGTCTCTATTCCTCTGTTCAAACAGTGATGTTTTAGTTCAGAAAGATGAAAACCAATGTTGCACTTGGTATTTTTGGTGTAAATGGTGGATTAGAAACATATTTTAATGATTGTTTGAGTGAGTGGAGAGGATTTGTTGTTGATTTGCCACTCCTTTATGCACAGCATGTCATGCATAGCTATGGTGACATATCTTTCCAACAATCTTATTGTCCTAGCCAGAGATCACTTAAATGGGCTGCAGAGCAGAAAACGGCCCTTATATGGAAGAGCTGGAGACATATAAACTCAAAAGCTCAGTGAAACGGCTCAGTGCCAGATTATACAGCAAAGCTGTTGTACACCTCCCTCAGGGAGTACAGTACCCACATTCCCAGCTGTAGGAATGGTGTCCACAGGCTGCTGCTTTTGAAATACAATATAGAGCACTCAAACTTAATCAGAATTATTTGTTGGATAGACAATGTGTGACACAAACATAAAGGAACTTTGATTTGAGTCACACAAGCAACTTGAGATCTGTTTTGCTTCTGGCACTTCCGTTTTGTTGCAGATGTAAAAGGGGTCTAAAATGTTTTGTGATCCAGTCTCTTAAACTTTATTTGGAGGCAGTCGGAAATGCATGTGGCCATATTGTATTTGTAGTGAAATACGAGAAAATTAACATGTGGTTCCCAGACCCACGTCTCAATGAGACTAGGGGCCAGTTGCATAAACTTAGCCACTATGTTAAGACTGTGTCTTAATAACTAATTTGGCCAACTAGAAATTAGTCAAGAGGTAATCACTCTTACTTTTCTGATTCAAATTAGACTGATCTACCTTTTTATGTAACTGACTTTAAAAAGTTAGCACCAGTCTTGAAGAAAATAATGTGATGACTAACTTTTAAGACTAGTCTAAGCAGTTTATGCAACCGGCCCCAGGTCTGACGTTAGCTAGGCTAACACTATTGTAGAAAGTGGTGGATGCAGTCATGAATTTAGAGACCCTCCCCTTGATGAAAGCCATGTAAACAGTAATGTGTCTCGGCTGACCACTTGTGATTCGATTACCGGGACGGATGTTAATACCAGGTGTAAACAGGCTCAAATCCCCAAGCAGGCCCTTCCAGACCTCCCACTCTAAGCTGGAGCCAAGCCTGGGTGATAACGGGGCCTGAGATAAATAGAATGGCAAAAAAGATCCTGAAACTGCATGTAGTATACACTTTGTTTGTGGTCATTAGTTTGTATCTGCTGCTCAGATTGGTCTTCTCTGTAAATACTTTACAAGGCATGAATAGTCCTCACTTTAGATGAGCTCACAAAAATAGTTAACTGACCACTACTAAATGCTTTATAGCTACCTGAATTTACTCCATTTACTTTTTAAGTGATCTTATGAATCACTGACAACTCCTAAATAACTGGTTTGTAAATAATGCTATACTTCATTTAGAATTTATTAATTGATCATTAACAAAGTATGAAAATACAATTATTATAAACTGCTTATTTATAAACTGCTTAATGTCTATTAATGCTTTATAAATGATGAATTAACTGTTTACTCATGCTTAACTAATGAATCATAGCGCGCAGTTATTATAAAGTGTTACAGAAATTTCCTACTTCCCAGTTCTGAAATTAAAATTTTGACTTGAGTGGGCGTTAATGTCCAATTTTTACCTATAGGAACACTAGTATTTATGATAATTCCGAAAGCATGTGAAGAAGTTTTCTCGATACTTCTTCCTGTTTTAAAGTTAATGAGTAAGCAAAATTTTTTTGCATTGTAACGCTCACAGTGCTGTAGCTCACACATCTCGTGCAGGTCTCGCGCACAGAGAAACATTCAGTAGGCCAGAAAATGTTGTCAACACTGTTCTTTGATTTATCAATAAAATAGCTTTTAGTTCAAGCATATTTTCAAGCGAAAAACAGAACAATGTATAAAAGCTACTATGTGACAGGTTGTACAGCAAAATTGCAAAAAATACACAGAACTAAGTTTTTATAAGCTGTCGACCCAAATAAACAAGCGTTTAAGGACACAAATGTGTATACATGCAATTGAGACAGAGCGCAACGTGTCATATACTCTGAACACTACTACGCCCACTGGAGGGGAACGTAATCAGCGACAGGATAAAAAATTTAAAAAAACATTCATTATTTTATTTTAACCATGTCAAAGGATTATTTCACCACCCTATGTGAACCTGAGAGGAGGATATACATTGAGAAACTCAATTTTATTGGTCTATGTCAGTGTCCCTTTTCCTTAC